>OY294059.1:58730797-61130797 GCA_958510865.1 Myrrha octodecimguttata | reverse complement strand
ACTCATTGTTTAAGTATCGTTGACTCTTTTTCTAGACTAGGACAATGTTACCCCTTATTACAAAAAACAGGAACAGAAATTTTAGATAAATTGTTAATTTACTTCAGCCATTATGGTATTCCCAACAAAATTACTTGTGACAACGGTATAGAATTCAAGAATAATGTCATTCAAGATTTTTGTAAGGTACATAAGATCGAAATTCATTACATAACAAACTATAATCCAAATTCCAACTCCATAGTAGAACGATTTCATTCAACATTAATCGAACAATTGAGAACAATTGCAGAGAAAAATTTAACTTTTCAAAATAGACTTTCCCAAGCATTACTGAGTTATAATAACTCAAATCATTCGAGTTTGGAGATGACACCTATGCAAATCATTAAAGCAGATTTGAATTACTCATTACCAATTGAACAGACCCACAATGAAAAATTACAAAATTATGTCAAAAATTACGTCGAAAACCTTAACGATATTTCGAAACATTTAGAACAAAACAGACAAAAAAATATCGAACGTTTAGAAAAAACTAACGAGAAACGATCAGCAAAAGAAGATCACCCTTTGAACAAAAATCCTACTTACATCAAAAACCCAATTACACGAAAATTAGATCCTGTTTTCAAAAAGATAGATGCAACTGAAATTGACAAGAATCGTATTCAAGATAAGAAAAATAAACACATTTATCATAAGAAAATTTTGAAACAAAGAAAGAACTAGTTCCAAAATTTTGTTACAGATTCAAAATGGATCGATGTATTATACTTCTGATACTATCTAAAATTATCACCTTTTCAATATCCTTAGAAATTATCCAAATCCAAAATAACATACTACCCATTTTATTAGGAAGAGCTTATTTGAGTAATAAGAATTTACAACTGGTCTATCACATAGATCTCAACAAAATAGAAGAAATCATTTGCGATTATCAAAACGAAATAAATAACTACAAAAATTCGAAATTGAACTTTGCTCAAACCGCAAATTACAGATATTTGAGACATTCAAATGAAATAAACATTAACACTCTCGAAGAACTCTTGAATCAGAAAGTACGATTCAAAAGAGGATTAGTTAACCTAGGAGGAAAAATTTCAAAATTTCTATTCGGAACATTAGATTCTGACGATGAAGCCTTATATCAAAGCTATTTTCAAAGTATCAAAAATAACGAAGAAAAATTAATTAGAAATCAAAAACAGATTGCTGTAATAGTTAACGATCTTAAAAATAAATTTATCAATAAATTCCAAATGATGTCCGAAAACCTCAAATTGTTTCAAATTGTACCGCAATTAGAAGAAGTTCAACAAATGCACCTTTTGATGTTCGAATTGAAAGAAATTAAAAATGTTTTAGATGAAATACAGACAGCTGTAAGTTTTGCAAGGTTACATTTGTTACATGAATCAGTTTTACCATATTCCAAATTCTCAGAATTGATCAAGAATGAAAATATCATACCAGTTCATCATCTGAAAGATTACTACCAATTGTGTCATACGAAAGTAATTTTCAAAAACAAAACTCTATTATTTTTGATATCGATTCCATTAGTTTATAAAGAACAATATGATTTATACAAGTTTTATTATATTCCACAAAATAACGAATCCCTTCCTTATACCAATCCCTATTTGCTCTCACGAGAAGAAGAGTTGAAATGGTCTACCAATCATTGCCATCCAGTAGAGAACGACTACCTATGCGATCAAGACTCATTAGAAGAAATCCCGAAATGTATGAAGAATATCCTCAAAAATCACACCGAAAATTGCCCAAGAGTTAGAAGAATTCCACTACGAGACTTGAAATTATTGGAAGATGGAAGTATTCTCTCAATCAAAAATGAGAAAATCAGAGAAAAATGCCCTCAACAGACGAAGTACCATTTCATACCAGAAATAGCTATTTTACGAACTGAATGTACCATTAATAACACTGAAAAAGAAATTGTTCCAGCCACTTCGATAAGTGAAGAAAAATTTATTATTTTACCAGAATTCACACGACTTTCCCAGGACCACACGAAGGAAGAATTGATGAAAGAAGACATCCCAGATATCAAATTAGAAGAATTGGACCAATGGAGTCTTCAACCAATTGCATTTTCATATTTTTTCTATTTTATGATAACAATAATAACAATAATTGTGATTTATTCAATTTTGAAATTTCTTAAAAAATTTCAATTTTAAAGCTACACCACAAGGTGATACCTTTAACCAAAATGGGGAGGAGTTAGGTAATACCAACCCTTCTTTCCTATAATACACAATACTTATTTCCTAATAAGAATCTCCATATGAGAACACTAGAGTTGCATAGTTGCAAATATTATTTCCCACATGAATTTATGCTTGTTCAGACAAACCGATGTATTAAATACGATAACCCAGTGAATCTCGAGGAGATAGTAGTCAGAGAGTAATCAGATAGATTGTAAACGCTTCCTATAGTTAATAAAGTCGATTTTTTAAAAACAAGGTTTCTTCCCTTAAAAACATAATTATATGTATTCGTTAATTTCCACTGTATTTACGCGCTTGTTCTGGGGAACAACTCGTTATCGTCTCGTCACAATGTCTGCAACTTTCGAATTTTGAGCTGAAATTGGTCTCAAACGACTAGGTTAGACTCAAATTTGATTCTGTCCGTCCGGCCGTGTGCGTTCTAACTTTCGAAAGAAAGGACCTAGAGTTTTGAATTTCTCAGGTTGGGCTTAGATCCTGAAAATCTCGACTGAGTTCGTTATTGGACCAAATCGACCAAACAGTTTTGGAGTATATGAAATTTTTAGGTTAATTTCTCGATATTTCATGGAGAACTGATTCGATCGAATTGAAATTTCGTGACAAGTTCTTGAATACCAACAAACAAATAAGTGTGGAGTTTCGTATGGATCTAATTGTCAAAAAATTCATAGAAATAATTGTTCAAAATTTTTTTAAATTTTCATTGGAAATTTCTTTTTCTCGGAAAGTGTTGATCAGATTTCAACTGAATTTGGCACATATATCTTAGAATCAGTCTTCCAACAAGAACGTTTCAAATTTCAATTCGATACGATATTTACTTTCGGAGACATATGACAAAAATTTTGACGTTATTTCCTCAACATATCAAGAAAAACAAATGCGATCAGATTGAAACATCATAATAAGTTGAAGGATACCAAAGCGAAACCTTCCGCAAAATTTCGTATGGATCCAGTGGTTAAAAAATTCAAAGAAATTGTTTAGCCGAAAATGTTTGAAATTTTTGTGGAAAAATTTTTTTTTCTCGGAACATTTTGATCAGATTTTAATGAAATCCGTCACAGACCTTGGAATCCATATTCAAAAACGGAGTTTCAAATTTCAACTTGAGATATTTGCTTTCGAGTATATATGAAAAAAATATTTGTCAAATTTCGTTGTTTGAAATTTCCTGGATATGTCGAGAAGCACATATGCGACCACATCGAATTTTCGTAATTACTCGGAGAATATATTAACGCGAACCAAGAAAAAATTGTTTTTCAAAAATTATTCACATATTTATCGAAAAAAAAATAGTTTTTTCTAATTTATTGAATAGATTTCGATGAAATTCAGCGCCGACTTTGGAGTGAGTATTCTACAACAGTTTTTCCAATTTCAATTTGATCTAATATTTATTTCCGGAGGTATTAAGAAAAAAATATTCAAAATTTCTTTGTTATTTGAAATTTTCAGAATATTTCCTTAATACCTCGATGACTATCGACACGATTAGATTGAAAATTGGGATATAGCTTGAAATCAATATTTGAAAACAGCGCTTCGAATTTCAGTTTGATCCGATATTTATATTCGGAGATATTGGAAGATAGAGCTTATTTCCTCAATATTCCAAGAAGAACAGAAGCGAACAGATTCAAACTATGTAGTAAGTAGAAAAATACCTTAAACTGACAAATTTTGTTAGGATCGTAGGGGTGGAAAACTGTAAAAATGTATTCAAATATTTTGGGAATTTTTGTTGAAGAATTTCTCAACCGGAAGCTTTCCATCAGATTTCAATAAAATTGGTGAGAACCTCGATTCAGTATTTTACAACAGTGTTTCAAAGTTCAGTTCCATCTGATATTTATCTTTGGAGATATTGAAAAAAAAATGTGTCAAATTTCTTGTAATTTATTTTATATATATATATATATATATATATGTGGCATCATTGGATGATTTCACCCATTCGCGAATTCAGCTTTCGGAATTGAACCGGTTCAACAAAAAATATCAAGTCTCTAAATGGCTTTTCATTTTACTTTTAGCAGTTAGGCCGACCTTAACTATAAAAAATCTAGAAAAGCACTGACGTGAAGTCAGCAGCTTTTACGCGCTTTTTCACATTGCGGAATGGTGACTTGGAAATTTCAGTGAAATTTTAATGAAATATAAAAATTTTCAAAAAAAAAAATTTTCTTCTCCAATTTTTCCATGGATAATTCTTCCCATATTCAGGATCGTAACCAAATCTGAAAATTTCAAGACTCTAGGTCGTTCCTTTCGAGAGTTACAGCGCACACGGCCGGAAGGATGGCCGAACGGACAGAATCAATTTTGACCACGGATTCTTCATCAGTGAGTCCAACCTAGTCGTTTGATACCCATTTTGGCTCAAAATTCGAAAATTACAGACATCGTGACGATATGATGATGCGTGTTTCCCAGAACAAGCGCGTAAAAAGATTCGTTGCGCACTAATGAATTAGGAAGTGAAGGCATGGAACAACTATCGGGATGCAAAAAGGAATATTATGTAAAAATAAAATGTGAATCGGGGTTCCAAAGTACTGTTTAATATCAGGTACTTAATGTTGCCGACACGGATAGGATATAACTGTGAAAACTATCACGATTTGATATAATTTGTATAACAATTAGTTGAAACATTTACAGATTAATTAAAGCCAATCCTATATATCTGATGAAATGAACCGACGAGAAACATCGAAGAATGATACGCGACAACTCCTTGAAATGTAAGCAAAGGGCAATAAAACAGCATCTGGTTAGACGGAAGCCACTCTCGGGCGATAAATGGCCCTGAGGCTATAACAAGGGAATGTTTTTCGATATTTATTCGTTGGAAATGCGAATTATAACTAATACTTATTTTAAGGATTTATTGATTAGTTCAACCTCAACAGGTGTGATGATCAGGGTGACTTAATTTTCTATGCACAGATAATAACCTATATTATGGAATTATGTACCTTCATTGGTGAAATACGTTGAAAGTATTCCGTAAGTGCGAAATAACCTCAGAATTAGCATAAATGAATTTATTTCTGAATATTCGATTAATACTGAGTTACTTAATCTCCTATTTTTTAATATACAATAATTTGTTTTAACTGGTCCTAATCGCCTGAATGAATTGCAGAATTTTCTTTTGACTCGAACACGCGTTAGATTGAATATCTCCTCTAGACTCTAGACAATAAGATAATCAAAATTGTTCGGAATTTCGGCTTGTGTAGTATCAGAATACTTATCTGGATAGCTTCCAGTTCGGATTAATATCTCCAAAATGAAGTCCCCTGAAACAGTGGAAAGCTTAGTCGGTAAATTCATGAGAATTGATGTATTTACCCATCAGTTCAGATGAAATTCTACTACTATTACATGTACAAAATGCTTCGATATATCGTCCAAAACAATCAACCTGAAGGGAATAATATAACCAAAAGTATTCGATTTTTCAAGGGAATTCAGAAATCTTACAGTATATTCTTCTAGAGTATGTCCATTGCAAGACTCCAAAGTTTGCCATTAACCGAAGTTCCACAGAAAAACGATTCACACTCATAATACCCTTGTCCCTTTATTGGGCCAATATTGGTAGCAATGTAATTTACAATACTGTCGAAAAACTATACCAAATATTGGACCAATATTGTCTATATCATTGATAAACAATATTGGCGCAATCCACTCATTTCAATATTCGGCCAATATTGGTAGCAATGCAATTTACAATATTGGCCAAGAAACTATGCCCAATATTGGCGATACCATTGATAAACGATATTGGTGCAATATGCTAATCCCAATATTGGGCCAATATTGGTAGCAATGTTATTTACAATATTGGCCCAAAAACTATGCCCCATATTGGACCAATATTGACGATACGGTGGAAAACAATATTGGCGCAATCCACTCATCCCAATATTGGGCCAATAGTGGTAGCAATGTTATTTTCAATATTGGCTAAGAACTCATTCCCAATATCGGACCAATATTGGCGATACATTGACAAACAATATTGGCGCAATCCACTTATCCCGATATTGGGCCAATATCGGTAGCAATGTAATTTACAATATTGGCCAAAAAACTATGCCCAATATTAGACCAATATTGGCGATACCATGGATAAACAATATTGGCGCAATCCACTCATCTCAATATTGGGGTAATATTGGTAGCAATGTAATTTTCAATATTGGCCAAAAGAACTTTTCCACCAATATTGGCGATACGTTTGATGAACAATATTGGCGCAATCCACTTACACCGATATTGGACCAATATTGGTAGCAATGTAATATTCAATATTGGCAAAAAAACCATGCCCAATATAGGACCAATATTGGCGATACCATCGATAAACAATATTGGCGCAATCCACTTATCCCGATATTGGGCCAATATTGGTAGCAATGTGATTTAAAATATTGGCTTATAACCAATGCCCAATATTGGACCAATATTGGCGAAACCATTGTTTAACAATATTGGCGCAATCCACTTATCCCGATATTGGGCCAATATTGGTACCAATGTGATTCACAATATTGGGTAAAAAACTATGCCCAATATTGGACCAACATTGGCGATTCCATCGATATCAATATTGGCGCAATCCACTTATTCCGATATTGGGCCAATATTGGTAGCAATGTGATTTACAATATTGGCTTATAACCTATGCCCAATATTGGACCAATATTGGCGAAATCATTGATTAACAATATTGGCGCAATCCACTTATCCCGATATTGGGCCAATATTGGTACCAATGTGATTCACAATATTGGTTAAAAAACAATAACGAATATTGGACCAATATTGGCGATACCATTGATAAACAATATTGGCGCAATCCACTTATCCCGATAATGGGCCAATATTGGTAGCAATGTGATTTACAATATTGGCCAATAACTTATGCCCAATATTGGACCAATATTGGCATTACCATTGATAAACAATATTGGCACAATCCACTCATCCCAATATTGGACCAATATTGGCAAAAGTACTAATTCACAATATTGGCCTTACCACAAATTTCGATATTGGGCCAACATTGGCGTATACTCGTTTTTCGATGTGCGATGAATCTATATTGGGCCAATATTGAATCAATGTTTAGCCAAGATTGTGTGCTACTGGGGTTGTTTTCTTTCCGAACTCGAAAAATACTGATTCAATAATGATGAAACTTGATGACCAGTTTGCAAATGCTTATGAACAACTTTGAGCAATATTTTGTAATGATCGTGTCATTACAACGACTTTCTAATCATATTTTCCTAACGAACTGCTGCATGAACATTCAAGCTGTCATTTTTCAATCAAATACTGGATTTCAGTTCAATCTTATCTGTATTTTTGGGAATATTGGAGAAATAAAATTATTAATGGGCATATCTGCGGAATCATTGGGTGGAATTTACCCATTCACGAATTCGGGCTTCCTAATTAAGGTCCAAACCTACTCAAAAAATATCGAGTTTCTAAGTTGTTTCTTTCGAAAGTATCTTGTTACGATCAGCTATAAGGATTGATATAACGAAGAGTCTGGATAATAATGCTGTAATAAATATAATTGTAGACATGACAACAAGAAAAACAAATTTTATCTCGTTAGTTTTTCGGCATTCCATATTATTTTTATTTTTCAATAATTGTTCACGTTCATGTTTGTAGGTTATTTTGAAGAAAGAAATATCGATTTGTATTTTACCTGATGGACTCCTGTCAGTTGTTTACATTTTTCTTGATTTCAATTCATTTGTTTTATTTGAATTGGTGTCAATAGATTTGATCAGAAACTTTTATGTTTGTGTTGAAGAAACCGAATTCTGAATTGGTTGAAAGGAATTTAAAAAGTAAGGGGGGGGGGGGGTGATTTTTCAAGCCTAGGGTCCAGAAAATCGTCGATCCGCCACTGCCTTCTTCGGCTGATAATTCTAAAATTGCAGAAAGTTGGACAACATTATAACTAGTTCGACAGAACAAGCGCGTGAAAATACTCGGATTATCCTTCGTATGCCTATGGATTGCTGTTCGTGAAAAATTCCCCCTACATCGCAAAACCCTCACGAAAGAATACTTCCGCTGGAAAACATTTTCTTTTCACTATCTATGAAAAGTTCTATTGATGTAATAAAGTTTTTATCACCCCTCTCCCCTGTCCTTTGTCAGTATTACTTCGTTTCGACTCCCCATTTACTCGCCCTGCGAAATCTGTGAAAAACTCATTTCACCCTTAAATTCCCATTTGTATTCATTCACTTCTTTTCCTGCCTTTTATACGTAAATATCTCGGAAAGTTCGCGGGATTCCTATTTCGACAGGAAAAAAATGTTGCTACTTGGCTAAATGCCATTCTTTTATGTTTTCTTGAAAATGAAAATATAATTTTTTGTAGGGTGAATGTAATCTTCAAATGAATGTTTTGGAAGTGAAGATATAGGAGATTTCCCAGCTTGGAAGTATCATAATTGGTCTTCTCAACATGAAATGTAGATGAAACGAATTGCTTGCTCGAAATGATTTGAGAGAAAATCTATTTCTAACTGTAAGATCACTTCTTTCACCATAATTGATAATATTTATTTAACAACGAAACTATGAGAAAAGAAAGGAATAAATAATAAATATTGTCTACAAGTATTTATTATTTTATATTTCACGGTCAAATATAAGAAAGAAATGATATAAACTTACCTAACCTAACCATAATTGATAAAATTTATAAAAGAACCAAACTATAAAAATCGAAAAAAAAGAAATATAAATATTCAAAAAATAGCTCATGACATATGGTTTTCCATATAACTTCCTAAAGATAATAATTTCATCTTATCACTAAAAATTATGCTTCAGATATTGGCAGAGATAACCCATAAAATTTCGCAGGATAGGTCACGAGTAGCTTTGACAGTTGAGAGAGACTGGAGGACCCACAATAACCTAAAATGCATTGTTTACTATGGTGAAAAGCGATTTCTCTCGTGATATCGTAATCATTTGGAAATTTTGGACTGATATATTCACTATTTTTTGATAAGGATAGTATAAATTCAGTGTACTTAATATGAAATTAGTCACTGAGATCATATACAGGCAAATAAACAATACATTTCGTTATTTCAATTTGCCGTCTTTCTGACTGTTGTAGTTTATTATATAGGCACCTTTTTACTTCAATATGGAGGTAAAACATTTCGAAAATAATTTGTGATGTCATCGTGCTAATAACTTTTTCGTTCCTATAAACGGCTAGGTATTCCTCGCTGTAGTAGACAGGAATAGTGTATTGACACAGTGGTGGTTTTGCTTCTAAAATACGACTCGAGGGTGATCAAATTTGGCTAAAATGCCGATCAGTAATGATTTAGACCTTTTCTTCGTGAAAACACACAGGAATGCTCATCAAAAACTGACGATTCTCAGGGAATTCCTTACCTGGAATCAATCGGCATACCCGAACAAAACCTTGTCGGTAATAAAACTGCGCATAACGTGATAATCAGCTCAAATTTTGACTGCATTGAATAATCTAATGGAAATATTTCGAATAAATCCTGCCTTGTTCAAGTAATAAAAAATGCTCATTCAGATCTTATAATTTTTCCAAAATTTCATACCCGGAATCGTTCGAATTGCCCTACCAAAACATTGTACATGATATTACCCGACTTAACATGAAAATAAGCTCATAATTCAATTTCATTGCATACCTGAATTTCAATGTTATGAATCAATCATATCTAATTCAAGTTTTAGTGATTGTGGTGTCCAATCTCCATCCAATGTTCTTTACCGAGGTAACTGACAAGTTGGAAAGTAACATTTATTCTGTTAATTTTCCAGTTTTCAAACGCAGCTATAGTTTGAATGAATTCGGAAAATATGATTCTTTCTTTCAGAACCAATAGAATTTTCTCATTTGCATCTTCTAATATGGATAAGTTGAGTTCCTCTCCACATCCTGATAGTACCGTTCACATGAAAATACTTCAACAACTTATTAAAGTAGTTTAAATCGATTTGTTATTGATTATTCAAACTTGAATATCTTAGTTTAGTGCAAAAAACCTAGGTTTCAAATTGTATTGTATTTCCTGCGTTACTTAACCCAGCAACATGCAAAAAAAGCATCAACTAGCAAGAATTGTATTTATTCCAAAATTTCCATATGTTTAGTAGAGCTCTTACTGTTATAAGATATTGAATACTTTGGATATAGTTCCTAGATAATGCAATAGTGAACATTTCAGTCAAAAATATCTCAATCAATACAAAATCACAAGCCAAATCGCTTATTCCCACAGTAAACAATGCATTTTAGGTTATTGTTGGTCCTCCAGTCTCTCTCAACTGTCAAAAATGACAACATTCCTCGCAACACCGCATGTTTGTGAATTGGAACCTAAAACACCCAGCCTAACGACATGCTCATGCTCCATGATAGGGATAATTTCGGGACCACCAATAAAAACAAATGAGATATTCCCAGAAAACGCATAAAATAAAAATCTGCTGAACATCCAAAGTGGATTTCTGACCTCTGACACCAAACCAGACGAAAAACCCGAAGGATAATATTATATCGCCGAAATGCACATCGACCTGACGTCAACAGGAAACTGATTTTCAATCTCCGAAGAGATTTATATGGCGTATTCTAGATTGGGACCGTAATCGATGATTCTCATCCGTTGTCCGCCGTTCTAACAACATGCAGATTGGGAAGAACGCAGCCCGAAGATTGATGGTCACGTATTTCTAACAATACAGGGTCAGTGAGTGGATTCCCCAGTTTCCTAGAGGGATTGATATTGATGGCAAGCCTCCAAAAAACCAGCCTTGCGGCAGTGGCGGATTTAGGTGTGAATCGACTGAATGTGGTCTAGAGTTCCTTACCTATGAAAGGCATTTCATTTCTGTTGATATTTGTAGATAAGTTTACAATCCATCAAAACAACTTATACTTTTTCTCATTTATTTTCTCAAACATAGAACGCCTCTACCGCCAATTTTGTTACTTTATAACCTAACTCATTCTATGTTCTTGAGATCAACACAGAATATCTTCTTGAAAGGTTAGCGAGCATTGTCCTTGAACAATTCCATATGATCATGAAGAATTTGCAGAATACTACAGAGCACAAATAGGTAAAACCGAGAATTTTTCCGTCGCGAAGATATTTATTCCGAAGTTTAAACTAGTTGGTCTCTCATAGTTTGGAAGGTATGATATCACAGATCAACTTTGTTGGTTGGTCTGTGGTATGGACTCCCCAAAGTTTTATACAACGTGGCATGATCGGGTCACTTTGCCAACATAAAACGATAACTCCATGTCTTTATATAGTCCACAAATCATCTTCGAACCTTAACAATATGATTAGTAGCGATTTCTTTTAAGAATATTCGATATTTTATCTGAAAAATCAAAAATAGCGGCCAACCATTTAACTAACTTTTTTTTCTATGGATTATTTCTCAATTTTGAAGTGAACTCTGACAACAACGCCATATCATCCCTGGCTAACCTATTAGAAAAATAGTTATTTCCGCAACTTTCATTCATACTCTTGAAGGAAAGGCGCACTGAACATGAATAGAGGTAAGTTGAATCCAAAGATGCCCTTTTTTGTTTCGCCAATATTGAGGATATCGCTAGAATTCGTTTTGTCAACTGAAGGCCTTCAGAAATGACGAACAGTCGTAAAGGCAACTGTCTATCTGAATTGACATTTCATGTTTCATTAATAAGCAAAATGACAATTTCCGAATAAAGGTTGATTCGCACTATACGTTCCGTAACCTTCCAGTATCCCTTCCGTAAAATATTATGTGTATGTGTAAATGAATTCATGTACGCACTCTATACGTTCCGTTTACGTTCCGTTAACATGACATTTTTCCCTACTAAATTTTGACGTAGCTCATACGGAACGGATACGGGAAGGTTATGAAACGTATAGTGAGAATCAACCTTTACCATTGAAAGTGTCATGCATTCTGATTGGTCGAATGGCGACGTCTGCATCGGTGGTGACAGTATAAAATACAACTGGCATGCCCCAGTTAGGTCTAAAGATTCAGTAGGAAAACAAATGAAAGTAATCGCACCATTATTCAATTCATCTAAGGCTTACTTCATGCAACGAAATAGTAACACTATGTTTAGTTTATCGAGTCCATGTCTCTATGTCTATGGTATTTTCTAGCAGAAAATATTTTTCTGTCATCGATGTATACATAGAATTGCGACCGAATAAATTGAGTGAAATCCGAAGGTTAGGTGCTTATTAGGATATTTTCCACTATTATTCATTGAATATTGTCTATTTTTGGAAGGAGGTGTAGCTCATAGTTGCGTGAAGATTCAAAGATGATTTATGAGTAGGTATATAAAAGAAATGAGTGACCTTTTGCGTGAAGAAAAAATTATCTCAAAACGCACCAATTAAAGAGCTTTGATGGCCCATATCTTCAAACCTATGGCAGAACGCCTAGACCGAAGATTTTTGGTTCAGGGGACACACTAAGAACATTGATGCAAAAATCGTGTCAATATCTTCGAGAAGCAAAATTGTCGGGTTTACCCGAAAATATATTTTTTTTGCTTGCTGTTTCTGGAGGAACAGGAGATCTAAGTATCGATGAAAGCTTATTTTGGAAGGATTTCGCATAATTTTTTCAGGTGTTTTCTGGGTTTTCACTCCCAATATCTGAAACAGAACTACTAAAAATGTCAATTTGACAAAAGTCTCAAATCGAAAGGAAACAATTCTTGAAATTTTCTCCTTTGTCTGATGAAAGAGTCAGATTTGTACTCTGAAACGTTACAGTTCGCTTTGTGTTTCGTTTGTATTGTTTCTGTTTTGTTCATTATTAGGCAATCTGTTTTGCAAGAAACTGCCCTTGACAAATTGTTTGATCCCGCAATCCGCGAGGGCGTTTTCATGAAAAAAAAAAATTTAATTTAATTATTTATTGTTATTTATTAATGTTCTGTTTCAGATATTGGGAGTGAAAACCCTGAAAAAACCTAAAAAAACCGGGGAATCTATTTTACCATAATGTATACGAATTTCTATCCCAAAATTGTATCGAACTACTACGTTAGAATTTAGGTTCTCAAGGTACATTCGAGATTGCAACCCTCCGAGTTGGTTCGTAAATTAGCATCATCTATATGATTCAGGAGTTTTAAAGGGGCTTTGAATAAGGATGAGGGTTTCTAATTATTTCTCCCCTTCTTCCTGGTGTAATTAATCAGTATAGTCTGCAGTTAGATTATGCCGTATTTGACTATTCTTGATCGGTCCGAAGTGCAAAAAATATCATCAAATTGGAAGCACAGGTGTGGGCTTATAAGGCTAAATGGTTATAGGCCTATTTTCGGTGAAATTTTATGGCCAGAATTAATGGAAAACGATATTGAAAAAATCTCAAAAAGCACTGCCGTGAAGGCAGCAACTTTTGCGAGCATGTCCAATATAGATGACCGCTTCAGCAACGAATTTGAACATGCACGCAAAAGCTGCTGCCTTCACGGCAGTGCTTTCTGAAATTTCGAAAAATGACAGTTCGAAGTTTCATACAGAATTTAATGAGGATGATATGATAAGAAAATCATAGAAATTTTTTTTCAAATTGCTCTAATGACACGATTATCACGAATTATCGCATAAAGTTGTCTTTCAGCATCTCGGAACTACCTTTGAAGTTTTATCAGAACTGAATCAGTATATCTCGAGTTATACCGAAAAAATCAACGATATCGAGAAGAAAACCTCGAAATTTAACATATTTTTTCCCGATATCTCCAAAACTTATGATCGTATCGATCTGAAATTTGGTACACTGCTGTGAAATATGAAGCTCAAAGTGTGAGTGGAATTTTTTTTCGGATATGATGAATGGTGTTTGGAAAAAAAAATTTTTTGTAAAAAAATTTCGAAAAATTTTTTTTTTAATTTACTGAAAATATGATCCTGACGAAATTCGGCTCAAAGTTGCGCGTCGTTATACTCCACCTAACTGCCAAGTTTGAATCCAATCGCTCGAGTAGTTTCTGAAATAAAAAATAAATAACTTCAAAACTTCAAGTGCCTATAACTCCGAAACTATTCGACCGATTTGAACCATTAACGAACTTAACTGCGGCATTCTGATGCGCAACCTTTCCTGGAAGTTTCAAGTTGCTAGCTTGCTTCTGTCGACAGTTATTGTGTCTACCGCCGGACGAACGGCCGAAATCGATTTCGACACCGGATTCGTCATCATTGAGTCCAACCTAGTCGATTGAGACCATTTTCGGCTCAATTATCCAAAATTACAGACATTTGGACAAAACGATAGCTCGCTGTTCCCCTAGAACATGCGCGCAAAAATGCAGATTACACCAAAATGTAATTACATGCCATGCAACTTATGATGCGCTCGCTTTGCTTTGGAAAATGTTTGACGATACGATAATCTCACGACGAAGATTTATGAATTTGCTGCTAAGGTCATGCGATTAGACACCTCAGGATTATTTTATTTTATACCAACGAGATTTCACATCTTTCGGAAGAAAATATTCATAGAGTGATTAGAGATTGAACCGATCGGAAACGGCACTGTCAACGAGGCAGTGGTGAACATTTGAGCGATATTTTATTTCCAAAATAACGAACTCCATTATTTATTAAGAATTAAGTTGATATCTCAAACCTACACGTTGCTATATTCAATACTGGAATCCCATCATTCTTAATGAAAGATCCTTCAGTAATCCAACAATTTTAATTTGAAAACTGACACGATGGAATTGGATCTTAGTTGTAAATTGCGAAACAGATGGTACTCGTAGATTTGAGATGCTCTTTTTCAACGAATCTCGTCCAATGTATAAGGCCATCACTGTGCATAGCGAAAGAAAACCCGGATTTTTTTCGAGAATGATTTCTTCAATCGAATAAATTGTTCGAAAGTAACGAAAAATTTAATTTTGCTGAGGAAAATAGAATTCTCAATAATTCTTTGATATAACCCGCATATTTTCTAGGGAAATGTCTGTGAGTTTCGAACTTTGAGCATAAAAAATGGTCTCACACAACTAGATTGGACTCACTGATGAAGAATTCGATGCAGCGACTTGAAAATTTCAGGTTAGGTTGCGTATTATAGTGCATTGGTTGAGTCCGTTCATCAACCAAATCGGCCCAACAGTTTTCGAGTTGTACTCTTCTGAATTTTTGTGGCTATTTCCCAAGTAACATACAGAACCTTGAATGTAACGGTGACTTTTGGAGGCCAGAGTTTGTTTTTTCAAGAATGTTTTGGGTGCAAAATGGTTGAAAAAAATAGTAAGAATTCGCAATGTTGTTAGTTTTTTATATTCAAGAATTTAGGGTAAATCAAATCTTAAATGGAGGGAAAAATGAAAAAATACCTACCAGTGTAGATTCTCAAGAATGAAGTACATCCCAAAATGACCCATATTTCCTCCTATTAACGTCTAAATTGAGCGCATTCTAATATTTCTGGCTGCTATTGGCACCGTTGAAGCATGAGGACCGGGGGTAGGTGCCTGACCTTGAAATATTAACGAGGTCTTTCGAAACTAAAATGTGGCTGGGTTCCGAGATCCACGAAGCCTTAATTTACCAGCCTGCGATACATTTTGCTCTCAAAATCTCAGAAACAATCTACGCAATAATTGTAGAATTGTGAAGCACAATTGCTTCAGAGATTTTATTAGGATCATATTGTTGTTTCCAGAATTTCAAAATTTCTGATGAAAAAAAAATTTTCGATGACATCTTACACAGACCTTCGAGTGAATATTTCACAACCTTGTACTGAATTTCAGTTCGATCCGAGGGAAATTTCTGGAGATAATAGAGAAGAATAAAATTTCGAGGCTTCTTCCTAGGTATCCTCGAAAAATGCAGATATTATCCTGATGAAATTCAGAAATCAGTTGGCAAATGTTCATGCGCGATTTTGTGCAAGATTTTATGATCACTGTGTCATTAAAACAATTAAAAAAGAGATGAAACTGAAAATTTTCATTCTGAGCCGTGAAGAAGAATTATTTCACATCAATCGATAAATTTTAAATCGGTCGTACCTGTTGTTCAGGAAATATGTAATAGTCTAAGATCCCGCTGCAGAGTTAGTAGGCTCATCGAGTATTTGCTTGAAATCAATTTTTTACAAACATTCTTCTATAGGAGAATATATCTACGGGGTGGCTCATAAAAGTGTGGCCGCATCATACTAACAGGCAGCAATCCTTATACGGCTAGATTTTCTCAGACAACACTCCGTCATCGCACACAGAAGAAAATAAGCTTTAATTTGATATACACTGCGCGTCAGAATTATGGAAAAAATTCATTTTCCCAGAGGAAAAATATTTGGCAACAAAATCCTGAAACAGGTCAATTTTTGTTTCACTTTTACCAAAATTTTATGCATTTTTAAAGGATTCTTGTTGCACCCTGTGCCATCCCTATCAACCTTCTGAATTTTTTGAATAAGGAAAGTGGGTCATGTGGTACGTTTTTGGCAAGGTCTTTGTATCTTGCGTATGCGTGCAGATATTTTCAAGAAAAAAATTTTTATTTGAAAAATTAGTTAGTTCGAAGAGGTTTTCAGTATGTGCACTTTGTCATGGCTCATTTACTTTGAGACGATGGTACCCGATGAAATTTGTCACCGCAGTGTTTCGGACATTCTAATTTTTTACGTGAGGGGGTTTAAAGGGGTTGAAAGTTGTGCATGAACAAAACTATAATGTCGACTTTCATTCGGTGACAAATTTCATCAGGTAACATCGTCTCAAAGTAAATGAGCCATGACAAAGTGCACATACTGAAAACCTGTTTGAACTTACTAATATTTCAAAAAAAAATTTTTTTTTCTCGAAAATTTCTGCACGCCTGTAAAGAAGATACAAAGACCTTGCCAAAAAAGGCCCACATAACCTAATTTCCCTATTCTAAAAAATTAGAGGGTCGATGGGGATGGCACAGGGAGCAACAAAAATCCATCAAAAATGATTATATATTTGGTAAAAGTGGAAAAAAATTGACCTGTTTCAGGGTTTTGTTCATTTTTCTTTTGAGAAAATGAATTTGTTCCATTATTTTGACGCGCACTGTATAAATAATACATGTACGTTATGAACGTGAGAAGTAACGAAATCATATCTGTTCATTCCTGGCTGCAAAGAGGTGCTGCCAATTGCGCAACAGAAGTCATGATTTTTCGAAATCTTCACATATACCTATGAGGTGAATGATTCCTCATTTGAAAAAAACAAGTGAATGCAATTTCTTCCGAAAAAACACTTAAAATTTCCTTATTCGAAAATACTTGCGGCCACATTTTGATAGGCATCCCTGTATATATATATTCTCCTATTAACAATCAAATGTATGTAAAAAAATTGTTTCGAACAATACTCGATGCGCGCACTAATTCTGCAGCCGGATCTCGTACTATAATATTTCAAAGATATTGGGATGATGAACTTTGCGAAATCATTGGAAATACATAAAATTGGAGTTTCGATTTTTAGTACGTAATGATGCTTTCACGAAGTACTCAGTGCTTTCATATTTTATATTCGAATGAGAGGTCATTACTGTCGTATATGCGTGATGAATTTCGACTCGATCGTGTTCATCTTTCTGTAAATATTTGGATAGCGGAAATTCAAATGCATTTATCTACTTAACCGTTAGGTGGGTCTTTTGCATTCGGAGCTTCCCATTCAAGCTTTAAGAATAAATAGTACAACAAATATAACGGAATGACTTTTAGAGGCTGGAGTAAAAAAAAATGTGGGTGCAAATAGTGGAAGACACCCCTTCATCTCCTATTAACGTCGAAATTTCACGTATTCCAATATTTCTCGCCGCGATTGGTACCGTTAAAGCATACATACAGTGAGAAGGTCTGACCTTGAGATTTTAACGACGTGTTTTGCAACTTGAATGTGGCTGTGTTGTCGAAACTCCCGAAGCCATAATTTACCAGCCGGCGGTACTGTTCGCTCTCAAATCTTCCCTGAAAACTTTAAGTCTCTAAGATATTCCCTATAGAAGTTATCGTGTTTTCAGTCGGCCGGAGATAATTTTTAGTGAATTCATCCGTTGCTCCAAGGATGAACTGTTGCATCCCCTTTGAGATTCATAGTGCCCCCAGAAAGAATTCTTGGATCCGACTCTGTTTTTCAGTCTGCATGCCTCAATGCCTTCCGGAAAAATTCATGAGTGGTCGCCCCACAAAAACATCTTCTGTCGTTTTTGAATGGGTCAAAACATCTTCGAATGATTTAGAGTTACTGTTTTCACTTGGCCCTTATACGCCTACATGGGAGAGCTATAGAGAATTTTCATTTCATTGGGATTTCGATTTTTTTGGACCCGTTTACAGTTACCAGCAGATATGTTTCACGACGAGAAAAACGACATGAATTTCACATGATGATTTATTGTTCATTCCTTCGAACGCATAGTATGTTGATTTTCTTTATTGCCTTTTTTCCAACCCGTTGTATCTGAAACTTGGGAGATGCCAACTAAGAGCTTTGCGATGAAATATACAGGGTATCACATTGAAAAGGAAACACTGGTTTTTTCCAGTGAAATAATCGAAGCTACTGGCAACATTGGGATGAAATTTTATATCGATATGTTTAGGAAGCTGATACATTCCATGGATTTGTTTTTATATTTGACTCGCATAGAGGGCCCTAGTTAGGAGATTTGTGCCGAGAAGTATTGAACATAACTTTATTGAGGTTCAAGTGAACTGGATTATCTTTCGATTTGACAGTAAAAAGGTACCCGTGGTAAAACTCGATACTATTGACCGTTTGCGGAATATAAAGTAAATTAGAAAATAATTAAGTTAAAACCAATGCGGATATAAAGTAATGAATAAAATCAGTTCAATAGAAAATCACAAGAAAAAAAATGGAATGAGGATACCCTAATTGAGTAATTTTATGTTCTAGTTCTTTTTTTTTAATTTTCTTCTTGTGGCCTTTTTTTTAATCAATAACATTTTCATTACAATATACCAGCATTGGTTATATCTTCATAATTTTCAAATCAAAATATTCAGAAAACGGCCAACAGTATCGAGATTCACCACTTACCTTTCTGCTGTGAAATCCAAAAATGTTCCAGTTCACTTGAAATGTTGATTAATAATAAATTGAACCTCAAAAACCTATGTTCAATACTACTTGGTACGAATTGTGTTACTAGTTCCCTCTATGAGAGTCAGATAAAAAAAAATTCATGGTACATATCATTTGTCGGATTTGAATTTCTTGTGACAAATTCGAATACTAAAATGAACAGCAAAATCAAAAATTCATATTTCAGTAATGAAAAACATGAATATTTCCTGGAAATATTTTCACAAGTATGTAACAAATTCATAACTTTTGAATTCGATATTTATTGGTAGGTACATATAAAAGTTATAAGTCACAGGCGATCCAAACTATCCAATAATATAATTCCCGAGTAATTTCAAGCTCCCTTTCTCAATTAATGTTGTTTTGGCTCCGGAATGACACCTTGTAATCATGAAAGTCTTCTAACAATAAATCCCATATCGCTTCTAAGGGCGAGTGTAATAAAACTATTTCGACAGATAAATAGAAGTTAACTCGTTATTTCTGGTTCAAAAATGAGAGTTAACTGCTCTCTCGGGCCGAAATAAATTTTATAATACCCGCCCTAATTCCTATACACCATATGCTTCATCATAATTCAGTATATGTTCCATCATTTGTTGTACTCATATTAAAAAATACTTGTTCTTAGTTGGCTAAGTAGCGGACAACTGATCGAAGCAACTAGACAGATCCTTGCATCATTTCTATATCCAATTAAGTTCTTGGGAAATAATTTCATCCGATCAATCAGATTATAGCTCAAATCATCGTTTACAGAGAGAAAAAGAACAATATTTGACAATTCTAGGACAGCGTTTTGGATCCAACATTTAAGTGGGTAATAGTAGAGAAGTGTCGACACCTGATATATTCTATGCATCTTGGTTCCACCTATGATAGTATACTCTCAATTACTTACTATAAACTAGCTCATGAGGAATTCCATCAAATACATTATGAATGCCATCCTATGCCTATTAGTGAAATTGACTCTCGCATTGAAATCTGGCCCATTCTCTTCGTGACAACTGAAAGACGGTCCACTGGGCAGAATCGAAATCAATTAAGTTAGATCTAATAATTCAACAGCATTTTCTGCTAATAATTCAAATAAGGAGTTGGTGTCTTGCCCAGTTTACTCAACCTTCTTTCTCTTTCTTCTCACAAACTTTCAAAATATTACAGAAAACTAGTTTGCATGTTTGTTTAATAAACGGTTTCTGCTGTTCCCTTTTCCTCGTGTGTTGTTATGCTTTTTTTTTGTTTGACTTATGTCATGTATTTGAGGTTCCACATCTAGTCACTTGTTTTTACTACCCTATTTACGGAAGTTTTTGTTAAGAATCAAATTTTGAAAAGTATCTTCACTTTTAAGCATTGACCATGTATTCAACTTTTAGTGTTCTGAATCTACGTCAAATTACCTGCATTTTCAGATTGCCTCAAGATAACACCAATTTTGTAGAGGTCGAAATATATGTGGAGGGTGTTTTTTTCAGAAGTATAGAACTTTGAAAGGGAATAAGACAATGATGAATTTTTTAAATTGGCATTAAATTGACTTTATTCAAAAGATGAGCTTTTGGGAATATAATTTGAATATAATTTCTGGCATATGGCCGCCACGGCTGGCTCAGACGTAATCTTATCTGGAGGTCCAGTTTTGTCCTCCAAGTGGTCGATCGTTTCGGGCTTATCAGCGACATCGGCGTAGAAAAGCAACTTCACATACCCGCATAGAAAATTGTCTAGCGGCGTTAAATCGCACAATCTTGGGGGCCAATTCACGGGCCCGGATTATGAATTTATGCGGTTATCAAACGTTTCCTTCAGTAAATCAATTGTGGCACGAACTGTGTGACATGTTGCACCGCCCTGTTGAAACCCCAGCTGCTGCACATCATGGTTGTTCAATTGAGGAAAGAAAAAGTTAGTAATCATGGCTCTGTAGCGGTCACCATTGACTGTAATGTTCTCGCCAGCATCGTCTTTAAAGAAGTACAGACCAATGATTCCACCAGCTCATAAAGCACACCACACAACGCCTCTGTGGTTGCGTATTATCAGTTAGACTAAACGTGGTGCGAAAACGGTCCATAGTTAGTCGAATTGATAGCTCTGATGGACGATTATGTTGACCGTAAAATGGACGTAGAGCGCGATTCGAATTTCGAACAGAACCATTATTTCCAAAATAAATTAGTATAATTTGGAGGCGTTGTTCAGGCATCAGTCAATTCATGTTGAAATGCCAGACCAAACTAAACGCAAATCACTTGACAGCTGACAAAATGGCCAGTTGAAACAGCGTTGCCAACTTAAACTCCTATACCTTAAAAAAAACACCCTTTGGTAGAAAATTATTTCTTTATTTGATTAGAAAGCTCCAATGGGTATAATGGATATTACTTCTAATAATTCAAAAACAACAGGCAATCTGGCAGATTGAGAGCACGTTATTCCGTAAAGCATGCACTTTAAAATACGTAGAACCGAAATAATTTATGCGAAAATTCACCTTTACATCGACCTATGACAGTAAACTCTCAATTCACAATAACACGACTTCGTTAACTCATGAGGAATTCCATTACATGCATTATGGCATCCTATCTCAAAGCAGGCACCGAAGCGCGGATAATATTCGGAATGCAATATGATGGAATTGTCATCCGAGTAAGCCGATTAAAGCTTTAAACGTGAAACGGATTCAAACCGGTAGTTCTATTAAAAATACACCATGTATTCCCATTTGGGTTATTAGGTGAACGATGAACGTAAAAATAAAATCTCTTCAAATCCATTTGCATTATTTCAATAATTCATAAATATTGCATTTCGCATGTATAGGAAGTTACTATTTGAATTGAAAATAGATATGGCTGATTGAGATAATTGGAGCCCTAGTCTAGGCTCAAGATAAATTCGGGGCACTTGTTTTTTTCAAACGATATAAAAAATCAATGAAATCTAACATTGAAACTAATAATTAACTATCATACAGTATTTCGATGTTATCATTTCTACATGCGATAAAGAAACATATAAAATTGAACATGATTCACTGAAGACTATAAACAAAGTCGTTGCACAAAAACAGGTGAAATTAGGGTTGGCGAATTGCTTCTCAACTTTGTATGAATTCATTTACTTCTGGGTTCAAAACACACAATGCACTTTGTAAAATAAACTTGAAAACAAACGCCGAAATTATTTCAAGCGTCGTGGAAAATATTCGGAGTCAGCTCTTTACCTTGCAAAAGAAGGAAACGGAATGCAACTTACTCACTACGAAACTATCGAGAAAGAGGGATAGGAACTTAGATATCTCGAGCAGGTACTTAGGTCTCTGACGTAAAGGTGTTTGTTACAGGCACATCGGGAAGGAATTTTTAGAATTGGGGAAGAGGCTAACCTAGGTAAGTCCAAGATAGGAAAGAAAGTACTGAATTCAGAGACGGCTCAAGGATACTTTTAGGGGACTGATCGATCAAACAAAGATCGAAAGCTTGTTGAAAACTGTGATTCTAGTAATTCGCAAACAAATGCGAATTTTCATTTCCATTTCATTGTTTTCTAGTTATCGAGAAAATAAAATCACATATATCAGAGGGGTATTCTATGCTGAAAAATAGTATCCAACTTGAAATTAATTCAGCGAATCAAAGATTTTTCCTCATTATAATTAAGCTTGCCAGGCGGTTAGTGCACCAAATTTGAGATATGACATTATCGTCTTTTTTTCTCAATAGCAGTCCTTTTTTTTATGAATTATCTCGAAGAATATATAGGACTGTGCCTAATTTGAAAAAACTTTGAAAACTTTTCGAAAAAAATTTTCGTTTAAATTTCCAACATTAGGATGATCCTAACGATATGTTCCACTCAGTTGTCCGTTCTTATTCTTCAGCTAATAAAGAAGCTTCGATCTGATCGCAGCATTTCAAACCTTCAATCTGATCAACATGAAACTTTGCAGAAATCTTTATGTTGATACCGTGCAACTATGAGTCAAGTAAAAATTCTATCAGATAAATAGTTCTTGAGTTATTCGAAAATAGAAATTTCAGAGTGCTGTAACATTGAAACTATCAGTCGGGATATTCAGAATCGAAACCTAACCTGAAAATTTCAAGACACTAGGACTTTCTTTCGAAAGTTAGAGTACACACGGCCGGAAGGACAGAAACTAATTTGACTACTTGAGACCAAGTTC
This sequence comes from Myrrha octodecimguttata, assembly GCA_958510865.1. NCBI lineage: Eukaryota > Metazoa > Arthropoda > Insecta > Coleoptera > Coccinellidae > Myrrha > Myrrha octodecimguttata. The sequence goes on along the minus strand of OY294059.1, from coordinate 61,107,093 downwards.
AGCTCAAAGTTCAAAAATTACAGACATTGTTCGAAACGATCACGCACTATTCCCCAGAACAAGCGCGTAAAAAGGGAGATGATTCTATAGTATACCATTTGAATATAGTGGGGTTTCGAGGCAAGTATAAACTCGAAATAGCAGAATTCGGGCGACATTTCTACTTCTCTGATGCTCCCTCAATTGGAGGTTTTATTCAATTTTTTTTTTCATTCAAGAAATACAAATCTGATCGGGTTGAAGTAAAGTACTCGGATATGAAATGGAGTGAAATTTGAATGAATCAAAAATTTTTTTAAAATTTTTTATGGATAATTTTTCTTATTGATACTGTTTATATAGCAACCAAGTTTCATTTTGACCAGATAAATATTTTTCGAAAATAGAAATTCGAAAATTTTTTGGAAAATCAAAATTGGCTATAACACAAAAACCGATTCGACCCATTAACGAACTCAACTCAGATATTTTCGAAACCTAACCTGAGAATGGGGGTTTTTCCTGAATTTGGGTTATTAGTGCAAATGCAAATTTGAACATAATTATTATGGGTTTGATTAATCATTTTCCCAAATTACCTTCAGTTGAAAGTATTCAAAATCAGATTTCAAAATTCGGGTTTGGGATTTGCCAGACATGCACAAAGTGACAATGGTGTTTAGTAGAATAGCTTTTTCTGCTATAGAATAATAAAATATTTATTCCTATTCTGTGGTACACACGTGTTCTTTATCAATACAACCAAACAATTTCCGTTTGCGATTTGTCAGTAATATGACAGTAGGACAGTCTGTGCTCTTCTTTTTCTATTCCTTGGTCTTTGTCTTCTACTCTAACCAGATCGAAGTATAGCTATCTCTGTTTTCCTAAGCAAAGTACCACATTTGACGTCCTTTTCTTTCCGAAGAAGCTGAATTCGACGTTGCCATATCGTGTACTCAATGCAAATCCCCATTTTTATTTTTCAGTTTTAGGTGTTTAGGTATTTCAGATAGAGCGCACACCGACGGCCGCTCAGTCGGCCGGACAGAATCAAATTTCATCACGGATTCTTCGTCAATGAGTCCAACCTAGTCATTTGAGACCAATCTCAGCGCAAAATTCGAAAATTACAGACATTGTCACTGAACGATGACGCGCTGTTACCCAGAACAAGCGCATAGAAATAAGTAATGCGTAATGATGATTTGGATTGGAAAGCCAATGAAGAAATAGGCATTCCTTGATAAATTGAATAACGCTCAGCGGGTTCAATAATAATTCCAATAATTTGAAGCTGCTCAAAACGTAGATCAAACGGAATTGTAGAAAATGATATCCAGCCTGTTTTTTGTATCGTGAAACTCTTTATTTTTTATCGCTCTTCGAATAGGTTTTAACTTTTCACTTCATGTCTATATACTTTATGTTGATGCAGATGTATCCGCTCTACTACACCTTTTAAACTTCAAATTGAGACTAAACACATTCGAATTGGGAATTAACATATTCAAATTGGTACTAAACAAAATCAAATTGAGACTAAACAGATTCATATTGGGAATAATCAATTTCATATTGGTACAACATTCTTTCTTGTGTGAATTGGAATTTTATAAGCTTTTTCAGTTTGAACTATACAGGGTGAGTCTTTGACCTTGCAGAATATTTTAACAGAAGATTCTTGAAGCTGAAAGAAACACATTTGTCCTCTACCATTTTTTCCGATTCGGCCTAGATAAAAAGATATAGGCATTATAAATTTTCATAATAGGCTAGCCGCCCCTGGAAACCTGAACACTGAAGTTTTTTCAAGCCTAAGATATACCATTCAAATCTTCGAAATAAGCAACTCTGTTATGAAAACAAGCGTCAACTTACTTTACATTCCAGTTGGTGAAAAAAGTTGTATTTATAGTACAATAAACAAGTTAGGTATTCCAAATTTCGTGGGCGATAAAAGTTGAATATTCTTCTTTTGGTTTCATTTTCGATAATGAGGAATTCATCTAGCTATCACTTATATTAGCTTTGAGGTTAATCTTCAATTTGTAATTATTAATTTTCTTTGTTTATTTCATTTTCTCCAATAATTATCAGATTCAGACATAACCCATCCAAACTTTCATTTTCATAAATAAATAAAACAGATGTACCTAATTTGTCTATGAACGTACAAACATTGCCAAATTGACGAACAGAAAGAAAGAACTCTTCGAAATCAAACACACAATATGCTTATTCTATGAATACACTTGTATAGTCTATGATTCTGAACTAAACAATAAATATGTGATTCCATTCTCAAATTTTAGACGTGGCAACGCGGAAAAATTGAATTCTGTGAATTTTTTGAACAGAGTTGCATTCAGCCAAAGGACCCAATTCTCGGAATTTCACAGATATTTTTCATTTTTGAATTTCAGATTACTCGAAAACGGCGCATCATACGAAAAAAACAAGGAATACTTTTACTTTCCAAAATGGTCAAAAATTCGTTGAATAGCATTCAAATTATTTTTAAAAGTTCGATTCTTTGAATTTCTGGTATTTTTATGAAATGTTATGGTCATATTAAAGAAACTGGAGGATGTGGATGAAATTTTGTAATCCAGGAACATTAATCGTATCAATAAAAAACTACATTCCAAAAATCATCTCATTCGATGAGATCGTTCGCGAGATATAATCGAAAATTATTTTTTTTTATGGATTTTCAACAGTCCGTATCTTACGAACCAAGCCGAATCGGAAAAAATGGTAAGGGAAAAAAGTGTTTCTTTTGGCTTCAGGAATCTTCTGTTAAAATATTCTGCAAGGTCAAAGACTCACCCTGTATATACTCCTGCTATTTCATTGGTATTTTCCTTTCGTTTTTTGCCCCCCTTAGGGCGGTTGACTTCTTGATACCTAAATATTCGCAAGTCCTTTCCGATCGCCGTTTTCTTAATGGACTGCAAAACTTCGGTTTCTAATTGATTCCGAATCTCCTCTTTCAATAGTTTCGAATTAAAATCTGGTTTGCCGTCATTCAATACTCTCCTTCAACATTGAAGTGTTAATTTTATAAGGTAATAAAAAATTCGATTCTAAGAGCAACGAATGTTGTACCCATATGAAACTGATATATTTGAAGTATATATACCTCAAAATTGGGAGTAATAATTTTCACCTGTTTATCAATTGAAATATAGATATTTTTTCAATTGAGAATAATCATTGTCATATGGGTACAACATTCATTGCTTTTTCGATTACTTTATGGAGTTAACACTTCAAATAGCTATTTGAGTTCACGGTGGATAGAACGATATGTCTTTGACAAAGGAAACTTGGTTTTCGAAACGTGCGTAAGACGCAGAAAATGTAAGTGGAATAGAGAGTAGTTACACACTGTTATCTTAACACTTTTATGTCAAAGGGGAGTATTTAATGAGTGCAAAACAGAGTTTCATTCGAAATTATAACACTTATTGAAAAGCAAGGATTGGAATCAATTGGAAAGCAGAGAATTGCAGTTCATGAAGAAAACGGCGATTGGAAAGGACTTGCGAATTTTTGAGTATCTATTAAGAAATCAACAGCCCTAAGGTGGGCAAAAAATAAAAGGAAATGCCAAAGAGATAGCAGGAGCATACTTCACACTGGAGAAGTTCATAAAACTCCAATCCACACAGGAACAATGTTGTACCACTATGAAATTGTTTATTCCCAATTTGAATGTGTTTAGTCTCAATTTGATTTTATTTAGTACCAATTTGAATATGTTTAATCCTAATTTGATTTTATTAGTTCTAAGTTTGAAGTTGAAAAGGTATAGATCACAAAAGCGTAACAATTATGCTAACAAAAACCTAGATAAGCACTACCGTGAAGGCAGCAGCTTTTGCGTACATGTTCAATGGTGATGATCTCTTTGAATGGGTATATCTTCGGAATCATTTGGCGGATGTTACCCATTCACGAATTCGACCTTCGTAATTCAGATCCAAATCTTCTCTACAAATATCGAGTTTCTAAGTTGTTTCTTTCGGAAGTTGTTGTGTCCCGTATCCTGGACCCATCATTTTATGATATATTGCCTTTTCTTGATTTTTCAACGTCGCAGTCTGAATTCTTTGGTTTCCAGCAATATGCCCGAAATTCAATATTTTTTGGTTTAAATCAATTAACACCGGCGTTAAGAGCATTTTATCTCAAGCCAACAATTAAGTTATATTTTGCATGACAGAAAACACGCAGATGAAATTCAAGCTCTTAGTATTCCAGGAATCGTAGCTTTATGGGTGGTACTCAAAGAATCCAGACATCACATATGACATTTTATAGAATTTATCGTCCCAGACCATTAGGGAAATTTCCTTCACACTTTTATGCTCTCTCTTTCGCACCAGCCAATCCGAGGTGTTTTTTCGGATCTTAGAAGGGCGTCGCTTAATTCAAAAATCCAATCAAAATCTATATTCTCCCTTTAAAATGTGAAGAAGGGAATTTTCTTAATTTGGGTTATAGTTAGTTTTAAACACTCTTCATTTGACCGTTGTATAGTAAACAACCTTCGCTCTCGCATTTATAAACAAGACTTATACGTTAATTCTTGTGTTGTAAAAATCGTAACTTCTCATTTGAAAGTCGCTTCGACCTTGCTATCGAATAAGATATAGAAGGAAGATTCTATTGTGCAAATCACTTGTATGCCATTTCGGTCTTGTTATCTAATACAGATACAAGCAAATACATTTTTTGTTACGTGTTAAAAGTGCGTTTTTAATACACCTCAACACCAGTTCGGCTCATCAGTGCAACGATATTGAACAACTGGTCAATAAGTTCTTCAATTATCTGCTTATTTTAGAAGCATCTACATTTCTGATAAAGATCAGAAAATATTCGTCGGTCGTGTCTTCATTTTGATAACGACAGAATTAATCAGTACGATTAATTCATCCACGCGGGGTCTCTACTTTTGAAACGCCCCAATACACCTGAATAAACCAATTCAGGTAAAAACAGAAGTTATTGTGTTTACGGTCGTTATTGTGTTTACGGTCGGCCGTCTTTTCAAATCGTTCTAATGACACGATCATCACGAAATTTCGCAGAATGTTATCCTTCAGCATGTTTGAACTAGCTGCATCACAATTGTATCAGTATTCCTTAAGTTATACCGAAAAAATAACGATATCGAGAAGAAAACCACTAAATTCTACATATTTTTTCCCAATATCTCCGAAACTAATAACCGTATCCACCTGAAATTTGTTACACTGCTGTGAAATATGAAGCTCAAGGTATCACTGGAACTGTTCTCGAATATGAACAATAGTTTCAGAAAAAAAATTCTCTTAAAATTGAGTTACCATAAGAATTAAACAAAATTCTGCTCAAAGTTCTTCTTCATTATACTCCAACTAACTGCCAAGTTTCAATCCAATCGCTTCAGTAGTTTTTGAAATATGAGGAAAATTACCTCAAAATTTCAAATGGCTTTCACTCCGAAACTATCAGGCTGATTTGGCCCATTAACGAACTTAACCGCGGCATTCAGATGCGCGAACTACCCTGCAAGTTTCAAGTCGCTAACTGTCTACGTTCGACAGTTATCGTGTCAGAATCGATTTTGGCACCGGATTCGTCATCAGTGAGTCTAACCTAGTCGTTTGAGACCATTTTCAGCTCAATCATCGAAAATTACAGACATTTGGACAAAACGATAGCACGCTGTGCCCCTAGAACATTCGCGCAATAAAACGAATGCACTCCCTGTTCCACAATTAGGAAATAAGTCATGCATAATAATGATTTGGGTTAATGAATAGATTATTGAAAAGAGTCGTTGAAGAAATAGTCATTCCAAGATCAATTTTCATCACCTTCAGCGGGTTCGAAAATAATTCCAATAATTTATGGCGACTCAAGACATACTTTCCTACTAATGTCCAACTCCGAGGAATGTAGCCATCAAACGAAATAACAGAAAATGATATCCGCGGTTTTTGTATCGAGGAACTAGCTTTGCCAGGTCGATGGCTCGAGGCTTTCCGAGAAAATAATCTGTAGGTCATCTAACAATCAAGATGAGAGCTAGTAATTTTTCGTTCTAGATGCCTTAATACAGGCAATTTCGTCCCACTCCGAAAATTATGTATATTACCTTCTTTGTTGTTATTTTTTTTCACTGAAATTAATGAATATGGATGGCGCTCGTATATAATTTAGACTGTATTTTCGTGAGTCATGGGAACTTTTGGTAATGTCAGGAATCAGGTGCAAGCGAAGACGCGTTTTTGTGAAAGAAGCTTCTTGCGATGAACAGTATATCTGTGATTTGTGCTTTTCACGAAATAACGTCTTTTTGGCTTCGGTGAATGAAATTTTTCGAGCAGTTAAAATGAAGTTCTATTCATAAAAGAGTAGTAAAGGGGCTTTCAACATTTTCTCGGTTTCGAAATGAATTCTTTTTATGTTCTTATTATCAGTGAAGTGTCCAATTTCATGATGAAGTGTTTGACTCTTCTTGATTGGTTGGAAGTAATGAAAAACCTAAAAAAGCACTGACGTGTAGTCAGCAGCTGCTGACTTCACCTTAGTCCTTTTTTTGTTTTATTCCGGAACATGCGCTCAAAAAAGAATGATACCGAGGAAAAAACTATTGAATTTGACATATTTTCTTCAAATATCTCCGGATTTTATCCTGAAACTGAAATTCGGTACACTGCTGTGAAATATGAAGCTCAAAGTCTGCGCTGAATTTTTTCCAAATATGATGGACATTTTCCAAAATAAATAGTTTTTCGAAAAAAAAATTTCTTTTTGAATTTAGTGACGGTGATATCTCAACAAGATTTCGCGAATAATTGTTCGATGTTGAACTCCAACTTACTGCCAAGCTTCGATCCAATCATTCCACTAGTTATTGAATTATCACGGAAATAACCTCAAAATTTCAAAAGACTCTAACTCCGAAACCGTTCGGCCAATTTTGCCCATTAACGAACTCAACCGTCGCAATTTGAAATGCAACGTATCCTGAAAGTTTCAGGTCGATCGGATTCTCCGTACGACCGTAATCGTGCATACGGACGGCCGGCCGGCCGGAGAGAATCGATTTAGACACCGGATTTGTCATTAGTGAGTCCAACCTAGTCGTTTTTGGGCTCAAAATTGGAAAATAACAGACATTTGGACAAGATGATCAATTCATTGCTCCCTAGCTCCTATTGTTGAGGAGATATAGTTCAGGGACAGAATTTGGGCCACCCTGAACATATGTTAATATGCCTTCTCATCACCATTACCAACCAGCTTATATCAGAAATGTGAAATATCTGAAGAGCAATTGTATTTTGTCAAGAGGTAATGAAATCTTTATCATTCGTTATGTGTAAATTATTTAATAACAGCAATAATTGAATTTCATCGATAATTTCCAAACGAGAAACGAATAAATATTGCAAACTATGCGCAACACCCTTTCCATTATTCTCACAATTTATTCTTACAGTAATCCTTCCGACAGTTCAATATCAATAATTTTTACATTTCATAAAATTCATCAATGAACATGAACCCAGGAATCAGCACTTTTATTCACTGTAAAATAAGATAAATGCACTCTTACTCTGAATGCAGGAGATGTCTTGTCGTTGCGCCAGCCTGTACATGTTCCGCCGTCCTTGCTGCTAATGAGCAGAGCAGAATATGCTGTATGAGCCTTAGGAACCAGAAGAAGTCTTATGATAATAGTCCGATGAATATTTACCCATGTGTTATATTGATTATTCACGATAATTTTTGATATCTTAATATAGAACGACCAGTAATTCTATGTGAACAAGAATTGAAAATACAAAGATTTCTACGTCAAGTAGCATGCCTCATAAAATTTTGATCGGCTATTCTTAAAATTATTCAGTGTAAAGCTCAACTTATTGCAAATTGAAAGGTCTACTTCAACACCATCATCGTTTACAGAGTGATCTAGGCCATCACTTGACAGTTCTGAGATACAGATGATAAAAAAGGAATTATGTACATGGGAATACATTGAAGATTAAAATTTTTGGAAAAGAACTATTGCTTTATCGATCTTCAATATTTCAGCTCTGTGGTGTTGTCCTTTATATGAGAAAGTACTAATAACGTTCATATTTCGAACGGAACATTCGATCTATACATTATTGCTTCTCTCGATTCACCGTAGCCTCTTTCGATTTGTTCTGCGACAAATATCTGTAGCGGATTTTAAGTAACAGATTTTTGTACAAAATTTAGCTTCTTTCTTTTTGCTTTGGATTACCAATATTCAAGTATAACGAGATACATGGTAAAGTGATGAAATATAGGTTTTTTCTAATGGACTGACCCTGCACATGCCATAAAATAGGTTATTAGAAGAGGAATAAACTTCCTTTCAAAAGTTACCATATGTTCATTCACTAGAATTGAAAAAATTGCAACTTGAAAGCAATGAAAATATTGTGGTGAATTTTGTATTTGGTTTCCATGATATTTCATAGAACATGAAAATTCTGATGATTTGATGAACATTTTGAAGCCTCGGATTTTGAACCACCTGGTGTGAATTGGGATTTATTTCACACGTGAATCATTAAGCGGATATTAGTAATCGAAACCTGAAATTTCAGGTTTCTTTACAGGATTCTAATGAACGAAGTTATATTTATTCAGGTAAAGCTATGTTATGAACGAATATACAGCAAAACAATCAACTGCCCCAAAATCGCTAGACATAGAAATGACGAAGTTGAGACGTTGGTGTAGAAATAATCAGGACTCCACAGTAAATCGGAAAAAGCAATAATATTATATATCATTTGAATTATCAATGTAAGAACTGTTTGACATAAGCGGTAACACCGCAGCTATGAAAATAATCTAGATCGATTGGCGAATAAAGATAAGCACTACTCCCTCTGGTGGCTATCAGAGCAACCCGAAGTACAGGGATTATCATTGACAAGTTAAAAGAATTGTCAAGAAAATGAGAAAGTTTATGCATTTTTCTTGGCGTTTGTGTGATTTTACAAGTGTTACTACTGAGAAAACGCGAACTCAAATGTCCCGTTCCACAGTCCGATGAAAAATTTCGAGTTTGGGTAAAAGAAACTTCCTTTAACACGTCGGGCTTGAAAAGGGTAGCTGAATCGATGAAAACCTTGGCAACTTGTAGCTCAAAATTGGTAAACCAACAAACAAGATTTATGAGAGTCTGTTACCTGCATTTTACCGATGATGATCATTTTTATAGAAGTAAACAAGAATTGCTCATGAAATATTAGATCAGATTCATGAAGACAATTGTTTTTCAGGTCCCTAATCCAAGAAGAGATAGTTACTTAGAAAGAATAATATGCCTTCCAGGAATCTGCCTGTTGAACTGATCATTGAGGAACAACGTAAATGATTTAGAGATAGAACTGACCGATGGAAACAAAAGTCTCAACCAGGAAATATCTGATGATGAATACTATCCGCTCAAAGTACTTCTGCCGATGATATCAAAGCTGTACATGGCTTATTTATTACAGCTTTTTCAAGAGCAATAAAATGAGTGTTGGAAGAATTTATTTGTCAATCAATAATGAATAAGACTCACGGTACAAGTAGCATTAGTTTTATGTGAATGTATTAATTTCATTCACAAAATATTGTGTAAATTCAGTCCATCACTATACAAATAGTAAAGTTATGATTATTGGTCTATTATTTCAAAAACTATATTTTACAAACAATCTGTTTTTCAACTTTTTGAGCAGTAGATAGTGGGGATATTTGATCGATAATCAAGTTGGGTAGGTAAAAAGGTTTAAAGTTTATTAGTTTTGCAAATAACATGCGACATAATATCATGCATAACATGCATCTTCCTGATGAACACTGAAATTAATCTTGCCATTTAGAGTTGAAATAAGTAGATACTAAAATACTTCTAACTGCAATTGTAGCATTACTACCCTGAATTAGAATATATGATATACAGGGTGAATCCGGAGGAGACCGTCAGATTTTAGGATAAGTTTACACTAGTCTAGACAGTCTCGAAACAATGTTTGGTTTATGGTTGGGGGTCTCTATTGAGAATATACAGGGTGATTTGTCCGATTCGACCGATTTTACTTTCATTGATAACTTTAGTATTGCTTATTCGATTTCAATGAAATTTTCAGCGTAGTACAATAGTGTTGAACGCATTCTTTGATTTCAATTTTTTTTTCAAAATAAGCGGTTGTTATTGTGATAAAACCAGATTAATTGTGCAGGTAGAAAAAACACCCTGTACATAGCGTTTCCTAAACTACGCTATCTGTTTACGATTCTACTATAATAAGTCATTATTTGAGAGTTTCTAATTTTTTTGGCACACTTCTAGTTTTCCGAGTAAATTTTTTCAAAAAATGATATCGATTCTACTTTTATTGAGAACTTTGGTATGGCTCATCCAATTTTGATGAAATTTGCAGTGTAGAACAATCTGAACGAGTACATTCAATAGTCGCAAAAGTCTCTCCAAATGCAGGGTTGTAATTGTGATAGTTTTGGAATTTCAGATTAATTGTGCAGTTGAAAAAAAACACCCTGTACATTGCTTTTCCAAAACTTTCTTATTCGTTTCAGATTCTACAATAATATGTCATCATTCAGAGGTTTGTAATTTCTTTGGCACACCTCCGGTTTTCCTAGAAAACATTTTTGAAGAAGAGCATGATCGAAATTTGGCTCACAAGCAGTGAACGTATTCCGCACTAGGTAGGAAAGCTTTAGTATCCAAAGATGCGAAGCAGTTCTTAAGTTCTAAAATATTCTTTTCAAATTCCAAATTCATATTTAATTGCTAATATTTTGTATGAAACCATTCAATTCGGAATATATTTCGAATTTGAAAAGAATATTTCAGAAGTGACGAACAACTTTGCATCTTTGGACGATACAGCTTTCCTACCTATTTGCGGAATACTCTCACTGCTTGTGAGCCAAATTTCGATAATGCCCTTCTACAAAAATGTTTTCTAGGAAAACCGGAGGTGTGCCAAAGAAATTAAAAACCTCTGGATAATGACATATTATTGTAGAATCTGCAACGAATAAGAAAGTTTTGGAAAAGCAATGTACAGGGTGTTTTTTTTTCAACTGCACAATTAATCTGAAATTCTGAAATTATCATAATTACAACACTGTATTTTGAGAGATTGTTGCGATCATTGAATAAACTCATTCAGATTGTTCCACACTGCAAATTTCATGAAAATTGAATGATCCATACCAAAGTTCTCAATAAAAGTAGAATCGATTGGAGCGAAATTTCGACATTATCATTTTTTGAAAAAATTTTCTCGGAAAACTAGAAGTGTGCCAAAAAAATTAGAAACTCTCAAATAATGACTTATTATGGTAGAATCGTAAACAGATAGCGTAGTTTAGGAAACGCTATGTACAGGGTGTTTTTTCAACCTGCACAATTAATCTGGATTTATCACAATAACAACCGCTTATTTTGAAAAAAAAATTTGAAACCAATGAATGTGTTCAACACTATTGTACTACGCTGAAAATTTCTTTGAAATCGAATAAGCCGTACCAAAGTTATCAATAAAAGTAAAATCGGCCGAATCGGACAAATCACCCTGTATATTCTCAACAGAGACCCCCAACCATAAACCAAACAGTGTTCCGAGACTGTCTTGACTAGTGTAAACGTATCCCAAAATCTGACGGTCTCCTCCGGAATCACCCTGTATAACTCTCCCATGAAAATGAAATATCTATACACAGAATCACTTCTGTTAACTGAAAAAATCTTTGAACAAATTGTGAAATCGAATTTTAATCAATCAAATATACAAGCAAACACTTGAAAACCTAGCTCCTATCCCTCTACCTAAGGTTCTCAAACTGGCCACCGTGGCGCAGCAATCTTAAATTCAGACGCCGATAGAGAAGTAGTTCATGCCTCAGGAAACCGAATTTTCAACAAAACCGTACGTCCTGTGCCCCGTGAGAGTCCAGGGTTCTATCGACCAGGTCCCACTCTGAATATGTTATACTAACGTGTATTATTGAGGAAAATTATTTCAATGAAAAAGACAGATTCGAATATTATTTCCATGAACTGGAAGTTAAGAAGAGAGATTGAAAAACGCCCTTGATTCGTTCAATGGAAAACGGCGCAGACCGAAAATAATTAGTACCAAATGAAATTTTCTATTTTCATACAACCTAGATTCGAACTGACCCATTAAGGATTCGAGATGGAAAAATTTTCCAACTTTCCAATTCTCCGTCTGCCGCCTCGAGAAGGTATTGAGGATCAAATTGCCATTAATCTTGAATTCGAGCTAATTTGGTAAAAGCTCAGACTTCTCGAATTAGCCGTCCGATGTGACGCAGTTTGGCTAATTGAATTTCATTAGAAGAAAGTTTCGTCGACCGGCTGAGAAAAATGAAGAGCAATCTGAACCTAGTTGCCATAACAAAAACGATCATACTCGTTGACTGACCACAGAAGATCATTAAATCATCGAAATCAGCCAGTCGTCAGGCTTAGTCGATCACGTAGTTGGGTGGTTATGGTTTGTTTGAGACTCATTATTTCCCCATAAAACGTTAGAAGTGTAATGTACGAAATGCTCACTTATTCTTTATTGTGTTAGCGATTGAATAATACTGGAGCAATGGGTTACTAGGAAATCTTGTAGAAATCTGGTGATGATATGTTGTTCATGAAACGAAAGCTGGTTAATCTACATTAGAATGTTCGACAATTAGAATTTTTGATAACTGATGAGCCAATTTATTCAATCATTGAGTCATTAGCTTAGGTACCTATTTCATAAATTGAACATTCCTGTTCAAAAAGCGAACATCGCGTTAATGCTCAATTATTCGAAATGTTCAACAACAAGCAAGTTTTAAAAACTTTCAATTCGACTGGATTGGATTAGGGAATCGTTTGTGAATATCATGTAGTCAGTATAGCTTCTCAGTAAACAAACGTTCATTCAAAAATTTGATGAAAATAAAGATAATTATGAAATTTTCCACGTGAATGGAAGGAAATGAAATTGATTAATAGTCTCATGAATATCAAGTGGGGGGTCAGTATTTCAATGGTCAAGTGTAGTGATATATTTTCGTTAAGATAATATCACAAAAAGCACATAATCATATGAATTAAGTGAGTAAATAAGTTTTCTTGATCACGTTTCTTTCAACTTCAAAAAAAGGATTGGTTATCCTGCAAAGAAGAGCATCTTGAGAGATCTGTGTTGAACCAAAACAAAGTTCAGGAGTGTTTTAGGACATCGAGAAAGATTTAAATGCAAACTACCAGAACCGAGTCTGGAAAAATCGATGAATGAAAAAAAGGTCCTGTCGAATAAAATAAATCTATGGTTGAAATTAATGTACAACTCAAAAACTAACCATATTCAGGATATCTATAAAGAAAGTTATGTGAAAACTCAGCTTCAAAGCCCCTAAATCACAAAGAACACCCAGAAAAATTTCGGGAGAATATGTAGTTTTAAAAGGATTGATTGAAGGTATTTCGAACAGGATCGGGATGATGTAAGGATGTCAGCATAGAGGCAAGACCAAATTTCGAGAGCTATCTGATAAGACGAAAAATATATTTCTGATTCGTGACTGCATTCAATATGGATTTCGTTGGATAATGTGGAGAAATAATTGACGATATTATTTGAACATGATTCACTACCAACATGAAAAGGTGAATCCTTCATGTTCATATTCATTAATTACTGGTTCTTTCATCGTTTTTTCAGAAATTTTGTTTTGCAGTTTTTCAAAAACTCACATTTGTTCTTAAAATTCGATAATTGCTGCTGCTGTCTTCCTTTCAGAACTCGATCACAGACCAAAAATACAAAAATAATTTATCATTTGCAAAAATCTCGTTTTTCCGACATCAAGTTAACATCCCAACAAAATCCCAGAGAAAATGAGTAGATGGAAATTATGGAAAAATTAAATCGAAACCCCGTATTCCTCAAGCGAAGAATCGTAAGCGGAAAATGGTTAAGACTCTTTAGAATAGAAATCTTTCGAAGAATTGGAAACATGAATCCACGAGTGCAAAAGTTATATACAGAGTGGGCCATTGAAAACGAAACAGAGCCATTTACGGGCGAATTGGCCACAGCCGTTGAAAATGCTTTGAAAGGTCGATTTCTGTTTCGAGGGGGACACTTTTTGACGCATAATTCATTACTAAAATAGCAACCTCCTGAACGGGACGGCTCCCACCCTCAAAATTTGAGTAGGGAAGATAAGTTGTGTCATACCACATATGAAATCTCATAACGTCAGCTTTCCATTTTAGTAACTTTTTCGAAAATCGGATGGAATTTGACTAATTATGGATGTTCATAATTGACATGACAGTATTTCCTGATTCGTGATAAGAAATGAATATTTTCTTTGGTTGTGAATATTGTTGGATTTCAAAGCTATGGGTTCTTGGATATTGACTTCTAGAGGTGAAATAGCCACCCCTAAGCGGGGTGGCTACCCCTCTCGATTTCTCAATAAGGAGGATTGGCCATGTGATACATCATTTGAAAGCTCATCACTTCAACTTTTTATAATTTGATGATTTTCGTACAATTGAGTTGAATTTTAATAATTAATGGTTGTTCATCATATCCCCTAAAAATATTTCCTGATTCGTGATCTTGCATGAATCTTTTCTCAAAGATGTCATATTTTTCGATTCTGCTTATTATTTCAATCTTTGAGTTACTTGAATCGGCAAATACTTTTGCGGAAAAGTCAAAAAATCCTTACATCAGAAAAATTAAAAGGAAGTTCAACTGCAGTTTGAACCAGATACTCTGAGAATTAGAAATTCAATTCGATTGTTCGAAAAAATGCAAATTATAAAAAGTTGAAGTGATGAGCATTCAAATGATGTATCAAATGGCCAATCCTCCTTATTGGAAATTTGAGAGGGGTAGCCACCCTGCTTAGGGGGTGGCTATTTCACTTCTAAAAATCAATTTTTAGCTTTGATATACAAAAATAATCACAATTTAGGAAAAATATTCATTTCTTATTACGAATCAGGCAATACTCTCATATTCAATTCTTCGCATCTAGCTTTCGTTCTACCCGGAAACATAAGACTGCTTTTCACCAGTTTCGAAAAAAATGACTTTCATTTGTCCTGGATATCCAGAATTTTTTGCCGTTACATAAGGTTAATCAGATGCCTCTGACGATGAGCTATGATTTCCTAACCTGGGACTGAAAACACGTTATTGCCCTCCTTCTCGATATTCACGTTTGCTCATAACTTTTTCAACTTGTCCCCTTCCGCAACCCACTTTTTATAATCGTGGGACGTCCAATAAATCGTGAACGCCAATTCCACATACGAAATAAAACCACAGTTGGAGGTGACATCGCAAATTCTACATCCATACGTTAACTAGAGATTCGTGGTCAAGATAACTTTAATAACCGCAATAAAAGAGCAAATTCGAAACATGTCGCCAACACGAACAAGTATTTATTAATCCTTTTTCATACAACAGCATGTAGCAGAGCGTAAATTTATGATTGGGGGACTTTATCACCGTCCTGTACGGATTTCGTAGCGTAAATGCCATCCAGAGCTTAATTTATACTCGAATCTTCAACAGAAAATGGCGGTTTGGACTCAATCGAATTCAATTTCAAAGGGAGTCAAATATCCCCTTCCTCTTCACTTTACAGCTTACAGTCGAGTATTACAACTAGCAGAGCTGTCAAAAAGTCTTTCTAAAAAAATATAGGTACAGGATAAGTATGTCGGTACTCTTCACAAAAAGGAAATTCTTTGACGCCAGAATAAGAGAGATTGGAATTTTTGAGTAAAATAGTTAAGTGCTATTCCCTCTGAAATCAGCACACTCTGAAATCAATCAATGGTTACTAGAAGAAGTATACAGTGCGCGTCAAAATTATGGAACAAATTCATTTTCTCAGAAGAAAAATATTTGGCAACAAAATCCTGAGACAGGTCAATTTTTATTTCACTTTCACCAAAATTTATATGTATTTTTGAGGGGTTTTTGTTGCACCCTGCGCCATCCCCATTAATCCTCTAAATTTTTTGAATAGGGAAAGTAGGTCATGTGGTACTTTTTTGGCAAGGTCTTTGTATCTTCTTTACAGGCGTGCAGAAATTTTCAAGAAAATTTTTTTTTTCGATTAATGAGTTAGTTCAAAGAGGTTTTCAGTATGTGCACTTTTTCATGGCTCATTTACTTTGAGACGATGGTACCTGATGAAATTTGTCACCGAACGAAAGTCGACCATTACTGTTTTGTTCATGCACAACTTTCAACCCCTACGAGCAAAAATGGGGTGATATTAGAAATTTATTTCGGCATTGAAGTACCACCCAGAGAATCATTGTGCGTTACAAGATAAGGTAAATTTAATTTTTCACGTGAAGGGGTTGAAAGTTGTGCATGAACAAAACTGTAATGGTCGACTTTCATTCGATGACAAATTTCATCAGGTACCATCGTCTCAAAGTAAATGAGCCATGACAAAGTGCACATACTGAAAACCTCTCTGAAGTAACTAATTTTTCAAAAATAAAAAATTTTTTCTTGAAAAAATCTGCACGCCTGTAAAGAAGATATAAAGACCTTGCCAAAAAAGTACCACATGACCCACTTTCCCTATTCAAAAAATTTAGACGTTGATGGGGATGGCACAGGGTGCAACAAAAATCCTTCAAAAATGCATAAAATTTGGTAAAAGTGAACCTGTTTCAGGATTTTGTTGCCAAATATTTTTTTCTTCTGAGAAAATGAATTTGTTCCATAATTTTGACGAGCACTGAATATTGAAATTGAATATCATCGAGCACAAAAATGCATCAGCTCAATTTTATAATTCAAAACAAAACCGAATTAAACTCCAAATAACATAGAAGAATGTATAAAAATATTGTCTGTTGGATACAGCTTGTTCTTCTTATGTACTTCATATTTTTCGATGAATTTCGAATTCCTAAATTTTTTTACAACCTCAATAAGCTGCCGTCCCTTGATACCGCATAGATAAAGCTGAAGCTTTCTTTGCTGAATAATGAACAGTAATCACTGTTCTGGAAAGTTTCTTTCTTGCCTTGTTTTGATAATGTGTGACGAATAAACGCTGTTTTGTTCATTTCGTGAATTTTTGAAAGATTAAATATTTTTTTTACTTCCCTTCCGGATAGATGTTTTATTGATTAGTTTCTGTTTCACATGCTATTGGTGGTGTCATTTCTGGACGGAAAACGCTGATGATGACCTAGCGCTCGTTTTCTACATAAAATAAAAATTCCTTGCTGAAGCACAGATTTTCTTTCATTTTTCATTGTTTGATGTACACCGTCTTCGTAAACTTAGAGCTATAGTTTATCAATCAAGTAGTAAAGTTCAATGCGATGCAATCTGTATTATCAGAAATTTTCGGAAAATAAAATGTTGTATGGGCATGCCTATGGAATCATTGGGGGACAGGTTCTACCCATTCGATAATCTGACCTTGGTAGTCAAGGTCCAAACATTCTGTGGACTGAAGCTCGATCGTTAACACAATAACTTCCGACACAAACTCAACATTGCAATGATTCCGCAGATATACCAATTCAAAATTTAATTTTGCCAAGAGCTCCAAAAATATAGATAAGATCAAACTGAAACATATAAGTACTATTCAAAGTTCAATGCAGACCATATAAAAAGAAGATAGCCAATTCTTTCAATCGTTATTGGCGAATGAAGATAAGCGCTACTCCCCCTGGTGGCTATCAGAGTATCAGAGTAGTCAGATTATCGTATTCAAGTTAGAAGAAATGTCAAGAAAATAGAGCAAGTTTATGCCTTTTTCTTGGCGTTTGTTTTATTTCACTTGTCCCTTCTGATATATTTCCACAACCCAATGAAAAATTTTAACTTTGGTTGAAAGGAACTTCCTTCGAAAATTCAGGCCTGAAAGTATTGAAGGATCGATGAAAAGCTTGGAAACTTGGAACTCAAAATTGGTAAACCAATAAATTCAATTTATGAGAGTCTGTTACCTGCATTTTATTGATGATGACACTTTTTAAAGGGATAAGCACGAATTGCTCATGAAATAATAGATCAAATTCATGAAGACAATTATTTTCCAGGCCCCTTTTCAAAGCATAGAAATTTACTTAAGAGGAATTCTATGCCTTCCAGAAATCTCAATGTTGAACTCATCATAAAGGAGCATCGTAAATGTTCCAATGGTAAAACAGACAAAATTGAAAGAAAGGAGTGTCAACAAAGAAATAACTGGTGATGAATAATCTCTACACATAGTGCTTCTGCCGATGAAATTGAAGCTGCACAAGGTTTATTATTGCTTCTTCAAGAACTGTTTTATGAATCTTGGAAGGATTCATCTGCCAGCCCATAAATAATTAGGCTTATGGTCAGCAGCATCAGTAGCATTATTAGTTTTACGTAAATGTATTCAATTTATTCGCAAGATTTTGTGTGAAATTCATACTGTCTATTGAGTAATTCCCTACATAAATAAAAATATTTTCTGTATAGTTATTATAGACTCCACCTGTACAAATTAACGCATTGGCATTCCTATCAACAGATTTCAATCTGTTATCATCAGAATTGTTCGAGATACTGAAGAAATATCCTGTTCATTCGATACGAGTATGAATCCCAAATTTTTGTGTAAATTGTTTCCACCAACGAAATGAAACGTTGTTGCATTTTGATGCGCCGGTTCTCTGGAAGTTTCAAATCGCTAGCCCGTTCCGTTGGAAAGTTATCGTGCCAACAGCCAGATGGACATAATTGTCTTACATTGGGGATTCTATATAGCCATATGGATGGATCATTTTCGGCAAAGAATTGGATAATTTCAGACATTCGGTCAAGATGATACGCACAAAACAAGCGCATAAAAACGGTCCAAAATCATTCATGTGAAGCTAGTCTCATCTTGAAAAAACTTATAACCTATATAGATAACGAAAAAAAGTCGATTCAAGTATTCGTTATTTATTGGAACTGGAACTGGAACAAAATTCTCAACTGGAACATCGGAAACCCGGATTCTAATAAATTCCCATAAAAAGTCAGTAAGGCCGGCTTTCACCTTTCAGCGAACTCCAACGTTGTTCTCCGCAACCAGGATGAAGAAATAATTCACTTCAACTCTCGGAAAATTAAAACCACAAATTCCGCCCTGAGTATCGCAATGAAGTGAGAAGAAGACATTAAACTTTTCGGAATTGAATCCCAACGAGTCCATTCAGCCCTTTTCCGTTCAGCGTTCGTGTATAAATAGGTTAGGCGGTTAGGGTGATATTCTCGTTTTCAAAGAACAGTCATAAAGTTCTGTGGGAATGGATCAATGAAAACTTAAAATGAGTTTGGTGCGAATTAACAGCAAACAGAAAAAACACGGTTCATGGAGATGACAGAGCTCCATATTGACGAAAGTATCATCTTATCTAGCTTCTTTGCTGTTGTTCATATTCATAATCTGAAAAAGCAGCTGGTGAGGTTGCAAACAAAATTTCAAGAAAGGAATTTTCTGATCACTGAAAAATGAAAACTATTTGTATTTCACCTGAATGAGGAGGTAGGTATGTTGTAAGTTTTAATATTTTTGCGTGCGTGTTCTGGAGAATTGGGTGCTCTCGTTTCGTTCTAATGTCTGTAATTTTCAAATTTTGGACCGAAAACCCTGCCATACGACCTGGTTAGACCCATTGATGACGAATTCGATACCAAAATCGATTCTTTTCTGCCAGCTGGCCGTCCAAGAACATAATAACTCTTGACTGGAGCAAGCTAACCCCTTGAATCTTTTAGCGTAGTTCAGGCATCAGAATGCAGAGGTTAACTTTTGGTTTATTATTTGATAAAATCAAATAATAAACCTTAGTGATCGACCAAAAAAAAAAAATTTTTAACCCCCCCTGAAAATTTCACAGTTTACGTTTTGGAGTATGTAGATTTGAATAAACTAATAAAAAAAAATCCGTCCGTCCGCCGTCCCCCGTCCGCCGTCCGCCGTCCGTTGTCCGGGGCTTTTCTCAGAATGTACTGAACCGAAATCAGTGAAACTTGGTAGAAAAATCGTGTGTCGCTCGGGATTGATCCTCCAAGCTTTTCAGCAGAATCGGTGTACCCTAAGGGCTCAAAATGGGGGGTTGGGGGGAAAAAAAAATTATTTCTCGAAAACTTACCACCGAATTTTTATGAAACTCTGAACGTTGATTACTGTTGCAAAACTAAACCAAAAAAGTTTCATCCGAATGATTTCCGATCAGTGGTTCCTGAGTTATAAAGAAAAACGCTGCAAATTTCCAATAATGTCGAAAATGACATCATCGCATTCGGTTCTAAGATTGGAATTCACTGAAATAATCGGTTTACTTTTCATCCAGAGTCATACATCTAAAAGTAGATGAAAATATTGATTACCAAATTTTCAACACATATCGAGAAATTTTTGATGGATGTGTTATTATTTTATAAACACAATTTGCAAATGCCCCATCGATGTTCTTGACAATTTTATAATCGTAAGAAGTTCAGATTAAATATTTTCGGTTTTTCTCTTCCAATATCTTAAACATAACTACTGAAAATCGGGTCAAATTATTATTTATAGAAATCACCCTGCGGATTACGGAATTTAAGATTAAATTTCTTCATGAAGCTCATTCATATCTTGAATAAAACTTTTATTTTATTCATAAATCATTGGTTTTTCAGAACACAAAAACCAATTCCATGAAAAAATTTATTTGAAACATTGAAATCTCAATAAATACTCTTTTATAACTGAATGACACTTTTGCATGCAGAACGCGAATTAAGTAGCGTAATTTAAAATAATGCAGATTTCCAAAAAATTCGGTTGGTCGGAGTTTTCCATCAATTTCGGTTTGCGTAGTACGATTATCGTCAACATGTGGATATCCGTACTGGTTTCAATCGAAATCCAAAATCTTTCGTACTGATAGTTTGAAATAAGCGTGAATATAAAAAATAATGAGCATTTATATGATAAATATAATGATGAATAACAAATCGCAAATCTCATCAATTGTCGATTGTCGAGAATCTAATACTGAGGGTTGGAGCCTTAGACTGAATTTAGGAGCCGATCATCTGTCTACCTGTTCTGAATGGGGACTGTGCCGGGTCTAGACCTAAGACAAGGGATATAGCGTAGACAAAAATATACCGCATGTCTTTCGGATTTGACACCCTCTTGGTTGAGAGTATCTGACGACGATAACAACGAACGAAATTTATAATCTAGAATTATTCTTTCGAGTTCAACCTGATAAGGTGCACGATATATTTAATTGTTACAGAAATGTTGTTGAAAATAACTTTAGTTTTTCAGTTTGTGTGATGAATACTTTGTGAATCAAGTGAATCGGATATCTGCTGAGGAAAAATTTTTTTTTCAGATCAATTGCACAGGAAGGTTGAGTTTTTTTCATTTCATTGATATTTTTCAGAACAAAGTTGAATCCAAGTAGAAATCACATCTACACATTTGATATCAGCGAAAAGTCTTGAATTTTGTTTTAAGTATTGGTGTTAGTTTGAAAGATTGAGTTTATTTCCTCAGTGTCAAGAAAAATGAACGCGTTCGGATTGAAACATCATGACTAATTGTGAAATATAGACACTCGATTTAATGCAAAATTTCGTGAGAATTGTATAGTGGAAAAATCGAATTTTTTTCAAACATTTTTTTTTCGAATACATATTCATCAAAGTTCAATGAAATTTGGTACACGTTTCAGAGTCAACATTTAGAAACAGTGTTTCAAATTTCAGTTTTGACCGATATTCATTTGGCAAAAAATTTCGTGACCATTTTGAATATTGAGGTTATTTCCCTAATATCTCAAAAAGGGCAAACCCTATCTGATTTGAAGTTCATTTTCAGTTGTAGAATACCGACACGAAATTCAATAATTGTGGAAAATAGTTAGATTTTCAAAGAGATTAAACGACTGTGGAACTTCTCTTCTCATTCAAAATATTATTTTAAATTTTGATACTCAGTTAGCGTTCTGCATGTGGAAATGTTATTCAATTATACTAGTGTATTTATTGAGATTTCTATGTTCGCATGAATTATTTCATGGAATTGGTTTCTGTGTTGTGAGAAACCAATAATTTATGCATAATATATTTTTTAAGATATCAATGGTATATTGGGTTATTTAACTGAGAAAATAATAAACCCTTGTGTAAAATTTGCAGCGTTTTTTGATGAGCGATCGTATATTGAAGCTGTGTTCGTTGTAGTGAGCTCTCGGAGATATCGGGAATAAATATAACGTCAAATTTTGTAGTTTTATCCTCGGTTTTGTTGTTTTTCCGGAAAAACTCGAAAAATACTGATCCAATTATTGGCATCTGAATTTGAGATTGCAGCGCAATGGTGGCAAGTTTGAGAACCTTAGTTAGACAGATGGGAGCTAGGTTTTCAAGTGTTCGCTTGTATATTCGATTGATTAAAATTGGGTTTCACAATTTGTTCGAAGACTTTTCCAGTTAACAGAAGTGATTCTGTGTATACAGATTTAATTTTATGAAATTCTAATTCAGAGTAGCAATTGCTGTTAGTATTTTGATATCAACTCACTTCAAACCTAAATGACAAGATTAATTCCAAATTATTCGGAGTATCTTGAAGTCACACAAGTTAGAAGTGTTCTGGAAGATGCATGTGATATTATGTTCACCTTTTCACTCACCTAACTTAATCGTTGATCAAATACTTTCTTAGATCTACTTCTCAAAAAGTTGAAAAATATATAGTAGATATTGTGAAATATACTCTTTGGAAAAATAGATAAAAACTCATTACTTGACTGTAATGAATATAGTAGTACTGAAACAGCAATTGTATATATGAGGAGTTGTCGACGAGGACAGCTGATATATTGTTTGGCAATCAAACCATCTCAGTCAGAACCACCCGCGGAACACCCCAAGGAGGAGTTTTATCCCCTTTCCCCTTTTATGGAACCTGGTAGGGAATGAAATGCTGCGCATGCTTACTGAAGGCTTCGAATGTATAGGCTCTGTGCCAATGACATCGTCCTAATAGTAAGAAGCAAATATGTTCATGTTAATAAAATGCTTAGCTTATGAAAGCCTGCGTAAACAATGCCTTGGGAGGGGAATCATGGAAGGAATGAGGACCTAGCCTCCTTGAAGCCCTCACAGATATTGGAGTTCATCAGAGGTCTAGAGTTGGAGGGCGAGCTGTAGGTAGCGCTGTTGCAAAAACAGCTCTGATAGGGGGGCACAATATACCTCAACTTCAGTGGAAAAGAACCCCCTTACCAAACTATGAACGACCAACTATAGATTTAGAGACACGGACCTCACTTTCAAAACTATGTAAGAGTCTTTCATTCGAGCATGAGAACTTAAGTTTGTAACGATGTGGGCGAGACGGAACCAAAGACAAAAAGAGATGCTGTCCAATATCTCCACAACATCGTTATCCCTGGAAGAAAACGAACCTATTTTCTACCATAGATATTTTCCGATCTCAATAAGGTATTTATGAATGGAGTTAGCTCAAACTATAAAAGCATTTGCTCATTATGTTTCATTAAGTGACTATAGGCAATAACCTCAACTATTCTAATCTTACTTTTCGATGTAGGCAGATTAATAAAAGCACAAGAACTTTATGGTAGTTGGAGCTAGATTTATGAATCTAAGTAAAATGATGCAGGAATTCCGAATAATGTAAATTAGAATTCAAGATAACAAAAAATTCAACAAAATCTAATGTCATTTCCAAATATAGATGTGAAGTTCATCAGCATGATAGCGGGCCAGTAACAAATATAAAATGATTCAATGTTAGAACAGATAAAGGTAGTTATAATCCTATTCTTCAAGCCATGAAACTCTACAAATCCTTTACCACACGTCAAAAACATACCAAGAAAAAATGAATTAAATCAGAAGATGAAATCTTACTTGGGCCTGTTGTGTTGCCTATATGAGTATGTTCATCCGGTGATGGTAAAATTTTTTGAGGATTGCTGTTGATTTATTCGATGACTAATTCAGTATAAACTAATGTCGTTGAATCTATATAATTTCCCGACATTTTGGATAATAATGGAGACAATATTACTTATCGATGGTCAATAAAATATTGAATAATAAAAAAAATATTTTCCGATGACAAACCATGCAACGAAACCCTGCATTTTCCGTTCTCAAACTAAATTAATTGTGAATCTGATCATTGCTTCTTCTAACATATTCGAATCCAAATTGGTCTCGTATTAGTACAAAGTCTCTTTCAACTGAGGATCCGAAGCAATCTGTTTAAGATTCGTTCCATGATTACAAACTATCTAGTGTCAGTCCCAATGGAATGAAATAGGAGCGACGTAGCAAAGGTAGATGTTTTGTGAAATTCAATCAGTGACAATTTACAGACATTCTGTTATTTCACCGGGTCCAATATGACGAGTTCAGCTGACTAGAATTTCCTCCAACATTGGAAAATTCGTAAGTTCATTATTCAGAACGACGATTTGGTGTCGAATAACGGAAAGTTGGAAATTTGGCAATCGTATACCGGGTGCGGTCTGGAGTTTGAGGCTTAACATGAAATATCGCTCAAGTTACTGTGGAGATATTATTATTACTATTTCATTAGGTTTTTTCTGGGTTTTCACTCTCAATATCTAAAACGATATCCGCCCTTGCGGATTGCAGGATTAAACTAAATAGATAATGAACAATAGAAATAATAGAAATGATAAACGAAGCGAACTGCGACGTTTCAGAGTACGAATCTGACTCTTTCATCAGACAAACGAGAAAACTTTTAGAATTATTTTCGTTCGATTTTGCGTTTTGAATTGAGACTTTTGTCAAATTCAAGGGCGTCTTCCATGAAAAAACAAGTTTATTTAATTTATAATTGTTCTGTTTCAGATATTGGGAGTGGAAACCCAGAATGAACCTAATCAAATGATGGAAAATCCTCCCAAAATTCGCTTTAATCGATATTATTATTAGTTCAAGTTTTCATCAATCCTTGAATTCATTTTACCTGAATTTGAGGAAAATCTCAAACGTGGCAACCATATAGTCCTTCCATTCAAATCAACTCACCTGAAAAAGAAAACTAAATAAGTCACATTGCAAGTGAAAACAAAATCAAGAGCCAACTACACACGACAAAGTTCATACAAAGTAGTATGATCTGGTTCTCAGGCAGTAGCATAGACATAGCGACATGACATATTGAACATTGAATGAACACTAACCAGCCTCACAAAATTGGTTCAATTCAGGAAAGAATCAAAACTCGTTCCCTCGCAAAGAGGATACTAAGAAGCAGAATAGATGTCAGACCTTCATATCGTTCTGGATAAGACAGTTAACTAGCCTTGTCTCTCTTGCATTATTATATTCAATTCTTGTGACAGTTCATGATCCTGGTACAATCGTCCAAGTAAATATGATGAAATGAAGATATTATAAAGCTTGCTGCAACTGAGTATTTCTCAAGAGTATTCGGTTATTTAGCTCTCATGCATTATATGCTGAGGGAAATTCTCCTTGCATCAACCAGGCAACATTTTCTTACATGTAGGTAAAAAAGAGGTTAATTAGGTATCGCCTCGAGTTCTGCTGTGTGGTGACTTAGCTTCTTCCTGTGACAACAGCAGCGGCAAGCCGTTGTAATTTCTGCTACCCTTCAATATGTGGTTGCTTCGTCAGTTTTTGGATCTGATAGGCGCTACACACAAGGCAATGACTTGCAGTTATTGGCCGGACAGTCATCCGTGACTACTAACACACCTATCAGCTATAGCCGTGATGATGTCGACGTCAGGTCATTCAGACGGATTGTGTATCGCCAACTCAGAGATAACGGCCGGACGAGCGATCTAACGACAGTCATGGGCCGGTCAGTCCCTGGCCGCATTATCTCTCGCCACACACTATCAGTCAGACATTGGCGAATCTTCGACCTGAAGTCAGTTCCAAAGTGATTCGTCTCATTATGGACAGTAAACCACAGTATATTTTAGCATTTATTGGACCTTATCGGGACCTTCCATATCTATGGATAATTAGAATTGACAGCCATGCAAACAGAAGTCGAGAGGACTATGCCTGGAGTGATCTGTAGCGGTTTCACAAAAAAAAATACCGTCTGCAACAATAGACAGTTAAAAAATCAACGATCTGCTTCCTGCGTATCGGAAGGAACTCAAAAAAGTAGAAACAGTTGAGTCAGTTCCTTTTGGAGATAAAGGATAATTAACATAATAACGGTTTCAATATTTACTTCTATTTTTGGTCGATCATAAGGATGCTATAGCAACAGTTCAGTGTGACGTGAATAACATTGAGTTGAAGCACACAACAATAGTCATTTCGGGAGGATGCCATTTCGGCTGTATAAAATCGAAAATTTTAACCGGAAAGAAACGAATTGAATAATTTATGGTACAAACAGTTTCTGTAAACCAAAATTTCAACTCTGAGAACGACACAAAAGCTCGGAAGTTGAACTCTAAAAGTAAGTTAAATACGTTAGAATAATAGGCACGTTGGAAAACTACTAGCTTGGAAGTGTTCGAATTTCTATCGCCAGCGGGCGTATCGCTTCTCAGTATAGTTGTGAATAGTATATCGATTAAAGGTTATTTAAAAACGATTCTCTACTTTTCTTCGAAGTTTTTTGGGTAATCTTCCCTAATATTTTGAAGAAACACAACTATTGAAAATTGAATGAAAATCTAAATTCTCATAGAAATTTCCTCCGCGGATTACGGGATTTAAATTATTGGTCAGAAGCAACTTCTTGAAAAATTGTATCCTAATGAACATCATTGAAACAATATCCCTCCTGCGGTCTGGGATAGAACTGCCAGTCGGCCGGTCAGCGAACGGGAGGCCGCTTTGAGGCACTCATTCTACAGTGTGTGGCTCTCACAGGCGTCTACGTTCACTGAGACCATCTGCAGGTGAATGCCTGCTAGCCTGCGTAGGCTAAGATATGACAACAGATCATGTTGAAAATCAAGATAGACCATAAATTTCAGTTCCCCGTGGCGATGAAAATCCGACGAAAATAACGAAGTCTGTGGGGCCCTTAAATCCTTTCCCGTTTCTTTCTCTAATAAATAAGCATAAATCTGAAGAACCCTGGCAATTTGGATGAAAAATAAGTATCTAAATCCATTTATCCTGGGTCCTCCCTTGCGCTGAAGAATGAGCTCCATCCAAATCACCCTACTAATGTTGTGGCCATGATAACTTCGAGTATCCGCAGCTTTTTGGGATAATTATTATCTTCCAGTATCAAGGGAAACTGAAATTTTAAATTCTCACTCCGTTCGAATATTTCAGCGTTGGCTAATGAATGTGAAAATATTCGAAATGTCAGCGACCGATGTTGCAAATGGCGTTAAAAACAATAATACGTTAATTGTTATTCGAGAGATACATTTCCGGTCTGGGTGTATCCGAATTTTGAATATGAATAATCGTTATCCATTTGGGTGTACGGGTACGCTGTGAGACAGTTTTGATTGATAATGAATTTCAATCGTTTATGCAACGTTGTTTTGGGGAAATTGAGGGAGTCAGAGCAACAACAACTTATAATTATTACTTATAGTGTATAGCTCTTGTCTATGTTGAAAATCCGTTCATTCTTCGGATATTCGTGAAAATTCCAAAAATGTGATTTTAACCAAGCAGAACGTGTATTTCTGACAGATCACCATCGCAACGGATGAATTTTAGTGGACATTTTTTCCTCGTGGGTACCCAACAGCGAAATATACTGGAGATTTTTTTTGACTTTCATAATAACAGAATATTTTCTCAATTCGTCTGCTGATAGTGCGGATGAACTTGCCTTTCTCTTGGTCGGATCTATTTGTATCTCTTGCGTTGACAAATTCTATGTCAGAGAATGGATTAAATTTTCGATTATACCTTTCGAAAAAATATTCCTGCAACTGCTTAGCTGTAGAGTTCCAGATAACTTGGATGACACTCTCCTTGCAGTATATGGAGTTTTTTTTCGCATGTTGAAGGCATAGTATTCAAGAATAAGCGCCAGTTCTTCCACAGGTATATCCGCTCTGTCGAAATCATACGCTTTTTCTGCGCAAAAGTTCATTAACTGCTTATATACACTTGCCTTCGATTTCCTAGTATTCGCGGGTGTCAAGTGCTTAATGTTCTGGCGAATATTTTCTTTACATTCTTGACCGAAGCAAGACATTTTTCTACGTCGTTCTTGACAAATTCAAAACAGAAATAATTTCTAGCTTAGAGTTTTACTGAGTTGCCATGGTGACTAAATAATCAAGTCGATAAAACCTATGTTTTGCAAGTACTTGATGAAGTCGAAAATTGATGTTGTTGGAAAAAAAGAAAATTATCCCACGTCTTGGACTAAGGAAATTTTCAAAATATTCATGAGCTTGAAAAAATTTCCGGAAATAATTTGACCTCAAGTGGTATTACTACTGAAAATTTTATAGTAGCGCGGGTATTCAGGGAGACGGGATGCTATTGTTTTGTCTGAATTTCTCGAATTTTGAGCCGAACATATTCTCAAACTACTAGGTTGGACTCACTGATGATGAGTCCGCTAGTGGCAAAATCGATTCTGTTCGGCTGTTATGATTTTTAGAGATGTTGCGACGAAATATAAATGTATATATTTTTTAGGTATCGTTATTATTTCTGGAATAACTTAAAAAATACTAATCCTATCGAGATGAAACTTTTTTTCAAATGGTGATGCACAATTTTGTGCAGAATTTCGTGATGATCATATCATCAGAAGAAATTGGAAAAAAAAACAAATTTTTCGAAATATTTCATATATTGCGATTTTCTTATCATATAATCCCTATTAAATTTCGTAAGCTATCAGTTTTCAATCGAGTACTTAATTTCGATTCGATCTGATCAATATTTTCGAAAATTTTGGGACAATAAAATTTAAATGGGTATATCTTCGGAATCATTAGGTGGATTTTAACCATTCACGAGTTCGGCATTCCCAATTAAGGTTAGAAGTTATTGTGTTTATAATCTGCCGTGGGGTAGACTGTAAAGTACGCTTGGGGCCTAATTATGAAGGTAGAATTCGTGGATGGGTATAATCCGCCCGAGATTTGCCCATTCAAAATTTCATTTTCCCGATATCACCAAAAATGCAGAAGAGATAGAATTTAAATCAAGTATTTGATTGAAAAATGACAATTTGAAGGTTCATGTAGAATTTCAGATAATGAGAAGATTGTCAAATCTTTTCATCTGGAAGTAAAGCTGCGTTATGGGGAGTCACTAGATGAAAATATGATTTTGGCATCGACCTTGTAGTACATTCATGCAAAACCTATTGAATTCACGTGGTTTTCTAGAATTTTTGAATTGAATACTAGATATGAGTATAGGTACTATGGAGATGTAGATCGCAAAGACATAATGATTGCACTGTACTACTATTGAATGAATATATTGAATTTCTTCTGCAACATAATCTGAATAGATTCAACTTCATCAGTGAGAAGAAAATGTATTCATATTAACTTTTATAGAAAATCAAAATCTTGTTTTATTTTGCATTGACTCGATGAAGAACGTTACAAAACCGAGCAGTTCATCTGAGTTAAGATGAAAAATAAATGATTGAAAGGGTAATATAACAAACTAATAGATTTCGAAGTGAAAATTACAGATTGATGTACAGGTTGGAAAAAAAATTGAGAAAAAAGAAAAACGAATTCGGGATGGATGCATTATCAGATATTAACAATGTGATAATCTGTGTAGAAAAGCTCCATCATATAGTACAAATAATTCCTGGGATAGAGGCAAAAAACTAAATAAACATAATGGTAGGGGTAAATGTCTTTTTTTCATGAGGAATCCGCAATTTTCCGTTGCTACACTGATTAAACTTCCTACTGTATCTGTCATATTGGCAGAGGTTTCAATTTCACACCCAATTTGCAGAATATTTTGCACTCGTAACTAGAAAATGTCACTATGAATGACATCGTTCACAATATATGCACACAATTACATCGAGCCAGGCCCTTTTATGATCGAAGCGGGACATATTTTGATGATTAATGTGATGGTTGTGTGTTAGCTCCAGGTGTTACCCCTTCATTTCGGCTTTTGAAGTTTTGTATTTTTTTACGGTGTTGGTGTAGTTCGTACCAGGTTGCTATCATGTGTCCATGTAGATATCTGTTATTTTGGACCGGAACTTGGGAATTGGTAAAATTCGCTCTTTTTCATTATTTTCCAACAGTTCACCAAATTCAGCTCCAAATTATTGAATGCCTAAGTTAACACATGAATACCATATATGTCGTTTATTTTCTTTGTCGACCTAAATGATCCAATATCCGTAGTTCAAACTCTACAAAAGAAAATATGACAGAAATTATAACATAATAATTGTGTCCTCTTGATATCTCGGAGATACAAATGAAATCAAGAATATGGAATTGTATGTGCGGAAAATTTCTTTAGGATATCACTTCGAACGTAGGAAAAGTTCCTTCAACAAATTCCCAAAATTTCATTGGTTTGCTCAGTTTTTCATATTGATTTACTTCTGAGATGACCATGGATATTCTTGATATAATTGGATAAGATATAAATGAAAACATTTAAATATTTAGGTAAGTGAAAATAGTTCTTACTTCAACTGATGTGGGTACAGCTGGATAGTTCTGTTTTTCACGATTTGGTTTTTCTACCGGGACGAATTCCTTCAGTTTCAGTCATTCTCATATAATTTGTGAATAACATACAGCTATACATCTCTCTGATATTGTCTTTTTCTAATTGATCGACTGAATCTTCTTTCAATATTTCTCATAAATATATGGAATAGGATAAAAGAACGTTCTTTATTATAATCGTTCGAGACATGTTTTTTTCGATTCTGCTAACCCGAAATAATTATAGCAAGGAGTGGTTATAAACAAATATTATCAACTTCTCTCATTAAAACCAACCTTATTAAATTGAGAAGAATACTTATCATATATTTTAATAATTTATACGTGTTTGATAAATGGTACAAAAGCGTTAATACTTTGTCCCGACGTGCTGGTTTATTGACCGTCAATCGGCCGATCGTTAATAGAATAATTAATACAATAATTTCCGAAAAAAACGACTCAGAAACTTACAGGCATGATATTTGTGAAGCAGGTTTGCTCGAATGGTAGAAATCGTCAAAATGATTCTAAGGGTATGTTCATTTCAATAATAATAAGCTTATTGACTGAAGTAGTAATTTTATAACTCACGTGGTCAAGAGAGAAAGGACTCTCATGTACCTACACAGTGCAACGAGTAGACTTGCCTGCGAGAAAATCCACACTCAAAAACTTACAGTACTATTAGCCACCACAGAATAATTAGAAATTATAGGGCAGTCGAAAATACGAATAAACAACCATAATTCCCTTCACGAAAGGTCTCCTGCACGGTCTAAGAGATCAAGAAGTTCCATGCATTCAAAATGATAACATTTAGAATTGTAACTCGAAAATTCTTTATATCTATGTATGAATTAATAGCCGTTCTAGAAGAGTTCAACATACAGTTTTTCGTGTGCTTTCTGAACATGCCTTAAATTCTTAAATTTGATGAAAAAACTCTCGGATATCACTGTAAGAAAATAAAGGATACCTTATTTGTCAGCCCAAGCTCTGCCAATTTAAATTAAACCACGCATCCGTGATTCTGCAACTGATTTATCTGAAATATTTTTTCACACTGGAACACTGCCCTAGAAACGAAATGAGCTTTGATTTATAACTCTCAACTTTCATCACAGAAAACACCAAGAAAATACCTCACATAATCCCAGCGATTAGTCGGAACCAAAAAAAATTTGAATTTTTATCCCAGTACAGATGAATTTCTTAGACAGGGTGTTTCACTGTGAACTGGACAAACATATATAGCCAAGTATAAGACATTGGGAAAGTAATTTTTGCCTTAGAACATTTAGCCCGTTTTCGAAGCGACATACAGGGTGTTTAATGTCAACTTTGAGCAATATTCTGATGACTGTGGTAAGTTATGCGTGACCTTCGAAATAATGATTTTTGGTCACATACTAGTATTTATTGGTGGTCAATTAAATTGTGATATAGAATTTTGGAAAATAAATCCGAAATAGCGGAAAACCCGCAAATTTGGATTTTCCGTGAAGAAATTTTCCAAAATTCACTCAACTTTTTATACATTGATCTATCCTTCATTCTGAACACTGGTGAGAAACAGAATTCAAAAATAAAACAGAATACAAAGATATCCATTGATTTTCATTTTGTAGCCTTCTAAGGATTCCAGCTCGGAGTATGTACTTACAATTTTTTTCAAAAAACTGGTGGCCTTACAAGGCCAAAATTGTGGTAATGGGCAATATTCTCAGAAATTTACCATCAATTCCAATTATTGCTACAATTACGAGTATTAACAAATATATTCACGGAGACAATTTTGTCCCAAACGGCGCCTAATATTCTTCTAAGGTTCTGAACAAGAACAAAGGAAAAATGTTTCATAGCACGAGTAGTTTGAGACATCCGAAACTTCATTAGGAGCAAACAGAAAATCTTCATAAAGTTACTTCGAGTTCATATATTTCTTCAAAAATCGACTGTTAAATTGAGGCTTCATGGATTTCGGCAACACAGCCTCATTTAAGGTTAATCAAGCCTCCTGAATATTTCGAGGTCAGATACACGGCTACGGTCTACATGCTGCAACGATACCAATAGCAGCGAGAAATATAAGAATGCATAAAATTATATAAACCCCGACGATAATGCGGAAAAACGGGATCTCGTTATGCAGGCTTCAGTAATTATTTTTTTGGAATATTCTTCAGCGATTTTTATAATTCTTTTGTGAGAATGTGCAATGATAATATGTGTTTCATTTTTCACTCCAAACAGTTTTATCCTCCTGAAAATTCTTATAAAAAAAGAGTGGCAACGTTGCGCATCGTCTCAATTTTTTTCAACCGTTTACAGCCCAAAAAAATTTCAAAAAATATGAACTGTGGCCAGGTAGTTTGAGGTAGTTTGCCTCTACGTCGAATATTGTAACTCCTACAGCTGATTGGTTCATTAAATCAATGAAAAGATACACTCGGGATTTTTACTCCAATATTGGAACGGTGAAATTGCCTTCAAGCGAGATTGGCCTAAATCTGGCAACTAATTAATTTTATAGCCTCTGCTTCTTAAATTCTGACCAGGAATCCCAAGGCTAACCTCTCTGATCCATCACCCATTTTTCCGTTCGTGTACCGTACGTAAGATTCTCTTCCGTTTTCAAGTTGCCGACGTATCGTGCTAACGGTAGCCATTTTTTGCTCCTTGTCGTGTACTCACGGCATCTACAACCTAGAACAGACCCTGTAATGGGAGAGAAAGGATGAAATGTTATTTGAGAGAACAAAATTGCAAGGCTTTTGATTATAAAGCTCGCCGTGTTATTTGATAGAATTGCGAATTTTTTTTGTGCATTATTTTCTCAATTTTCGATATAGAATTGACTGATTACATAAGTCATTCGCTTTCGGCGATTCATTGCGTTTGAGCATTCAACTTTTAACAAACTCAACATATGCTTGTACTTATATTTATGACATTCGTATGTCTGTATTTTTCGATATTTCGAATGGAAATCTTTCTTGAAAATTTAGGTTGGGCTGACTGGAGAAAAATTTATGGTCAAATTCAAAGTTAACGCCATCTTAACATATCGATCATTTCGAATTGAAAATAGGTCTCCAGGAAGTATTTTTTGTGCGCATGTTCTGGGGATTCACATTGAAAATTTTATTTTTCCAATACTTCCAAAAATACAGATTAGATCAAATTGAAATCCAGTACTTTATCGAAAAATCACAGTTCATACAGAATTTCATGAGGATGATATGATCCGGAAATCACAGAATATTGAATATTTCTCTAATTACAAGATCATCACGAAATTTGGAACAAAGTTGCTCATAAGCATTTTAAAACTAGCTGCCTAGTTTCATTTTGATTGCATCAGTATTTTTTGAGTTAAATTCCAGAAAAAACAGTAGTATAGAGAAAAAAAAAGAAATTTTACATACTTATTCCCAATGTCTCCAGAAATTATGGTCGTATCAAAATGAAATGTTTATACACTGCTGTGAAATGTGATGTTCAAGGTATGAATGGAAGTTTTTTTCCGGATTTAATGGACAGTTTCCGAAAAAAAAATTTTTTTCGGAATGAATTTCATGCACAACTTTCAACCCCTACGAGCCCTTAAATGGAGGAAAAAAAAATTTTTCACGTAAGGGGGTTGAAAGTTGTGCATGAACAAAACTGTAATGGTCGACTTTCATTCGGTGACAAATTTCATCAGGTACCATCGGCTCAAAGTAAACGAGCCACGATAAAGTGCACATACGGAAAACATCTTTGAACTAACTAATTTTTCAAAAAAAAAATTTTTTTCTCGAAAATTTCTGCTCGCCTTTGAAGAAAATACAAAAACTTTGCCAAAAAAGTACCACATGACCTACTTTCCCCCTTCAAAAAATTTGGAGGGATGATGGGGATGGCACAGAGTGCAAGAAAAATCCTTTAAAAATGCATATAAGTTTGGTGAAATAAAAATTGACCTGTTTCAGGATTTTGTTGCCAAATATTTTTCTTCTGAGAAAATGAATTTGTTACATAATTTTGACGCGCACTGTATAGAAAGAATAAAATTCCGGTGGGCTGTGGGCTGGGCTATTGCCGATAAGTGAGCGTTGGCCTTAATGCATCATTGTTCAACTTTTTACTTGCTGCTTGGCTCTGAATTCTTATCTTTTCGTTTCAAATTCCGAGAAACTTCATCTTAATTAGAAGCGAGAAAAATTCTGTTTTGATGAAGAAGCTGTCATTCGATCTATCAATCTGTATATGTCCGCTTAATTTTCAAGTAAATCCAATACCACTATATTCAAACGGTGAAGCAGAGTATTTCTACTGATATTTTTTCATTTGTGCTCTTGAACAATAATATGTAGATAAGTATGGTGCCCCGTTTGAATTTCTTTTGCTGATACTGTGATTTCTTTTTATATGCCATACG
The DNA here is from genome assembly GCA_958510865.1 of Myrrha octodecimguttata. Taxonomy (NCBI): domain Eukaryota; kingdom Metazoa; phylum Arthropoda; class Insecta; order Coleoptera; family Coccinellidae; genus Myrrha; species Myrrha octodecimguttata. The sequence goes on along the minus strand of OY294059.1, from coordinate 61,071,862 downwards.
GTTAAAAATCAAAAGTTTGAACGAATATATGTTTTACCATGTCCAAAGCCGCTTTCAAAAACAAAAACTAACGGCCGGTTTCACAAAACTTTGATTGCCCGATCAAGGGCTTGATTGTCAGTAAACAGTAGATTCTGTGCTCCATTTCAGTTCATTTTCAACCCAACCACCGAATGCAAACCTAATCAACGAGTTGATCGGACGTCAAAAGTTTTGTGTAATCGACGGTTAGTGAGTTAGTTTGAATATAAAATTTTGATCATTTTGTTCTCTGATTACTTCAGTTGAAGAAAGCATAATGAGATAACTCAGTAAGAATTTCATCAAGGCACAGATTTGTTATTATATCTTTCGTCTGTTTCTGAAGGGAACCTTATGATCATAATTTACCACCCGAGGATTTAATAAACACAAGCTCATAAATCTCCCTGAACTTAATTGGAGCCACAAACACGTGAAGTTTTATATTTTTCCCGCCTTACGCCAAAGTTCGCTGGAAAAAGTATTGCCTTTCTGGAAATCTGCTACAATTATTCACGTTGGGCAATATATCTTCCGAGAATTGAAGAATTTACGAGCTCTGCGGATAGAACGCCCAATATCAGGGGATAGGTTGATACGAGAATGATTTCAGGAATAGGTCTATTGTATGTATTCATTTTATTTTTGAATTGGTTCATTCAGAAATTTCAATAAAACCATAATTCGAATTTGAGTATCGATTAAAGCTTATTTTGAGGGGGGATTTTGAATCATTTTGCAGGTTTTAACTCCCAATTCCTCGAACAGAACAATTAAAATTTAATAAAATCGTTTTTTCATGGAGAACTACTTTGCGGATTGCAGGATCGAACTGGTTCTAAAGGGTACTTTCTAGAAGAAAGTTTGACCGATGAACAATACCGGAACAATGCAAACGATCAAAAAAGCGAACTGTGCAAACTTCACTCCTCCATCAAACAAACGAGAAAATTTTGCGGAATTTTTTTCATTTTTCGTTTATTGAGTCTTTTGTCAAATTCATCATTTTGTAGTTTTTTCTCTGGGTTTTCACTCTCAATATCCGAGAGAGTTGTTATCGAAAACGCCCCTGCGGATTGCAGGATTGTACCTATTTGTCAAGGGTAGTTTCTATGAAAAATGTCTTATGAACAATGAAACGATTGAAAAGTGGACTTTAACGATTCAGAGTATAAATCTGACTCCCTCATCAGACAAACGAGAAAATTTGTAGAATTATTCATGTTTCGTTTTTTGAGACATTTGTCCAGGTATGGTTCATTAGACCTTCATCCTAGAAACTGCCCTTGACTCATAGTTCAATTCTTCAATTCGCAACGGCGTTTTTCATGAAAAAACAATTCGTATTCAATTCCTAATAGTTCTGTTTCCTACATTGGGAGTGGAAACCTCGGTGGAAACCCAGTAAAAACTCCCGAATTAATTCAAATTTGGTACCTATTCATATAGATCGGCTACCGATTAAAGGTTAGTCAGGGAGAAAATTTTTCAGGTGTTTTCTAAGTATTCACCCCAACTTCCTGAAAAAAAAATATCAGAAATGGAATAAAACTGATATTTTCAGAAAACGCCTTTGCGGATTGCAGGATTGAACCAATTTGTCAACGGTAGTTTGCTCGAAAAAATGTTGCCTAATGAACAATAGTTGAACAATGCAAACGATCAACCCAGTCGACTGAAACGTTTCAGAGACTAAATCTGCCTTCTTCATCAGACAATAACTAGAAAATTTGCAGAATGATATTCTTTCGATAACTTCGTTTTTTGAGACGTTAGTCAGATAGAGATTTTCGAAAAATCCACTGAAACTCAGATCCACTTACGAAAGTTATTCAATTCTACTTCTTTTTTTAGTAAATTCGGCCAAATATGGTGAATTTTAATAAGGCAATGGGCAAAATTATTTTTTCCTTTTAGAAGAATACAAGAGGACTCTTTAATATTTTTTTTGACTCTGAAACGTATAACTTCACTTTCTTGACCATTTCCATTGTTTCAATATTGTTCATACGGCAACATTTTTCCTACCCTTGACTGATAGGTTCAATCCTGCAATGCGCAAGGAATTTTTCCCTAAATATAATTTTTTATTGAATTCGTAATAGTTCATTAGGCGCGCATGTTCTAGGGGAACAGCGTGCTATCGTTTTGTCCAAATGTCTGTAATTTTGGATGATTGAGCCGAAAATGGTTTCAATCGACTAGGTTGGACTCACTGGTGACGAATCCGGTGTCAAAATCGATTATGTCCGACCGTCCGGCCGTAGACACGATAACTGTCGACAGAAGCGAGCTAGCAACTTGAAACTTTCAGGATAAGTTGCGCATCAAAATGCCGCGGTTAAGTTCTTCGGGCAAATATAAAGTTTATCGTTAGATATCTATATCGAAAGATATTATGTGAAGGTATTACAAAAAATCTGTAATATTCAATGACTGTATTAGTGGCCTTTATCAAATGAACTTGTTCTTATTCAGTGCACAATATGATATTCCGTGTTATTTCGTTGAGACTTATGGAACTTTATGGTTAATGAAGATAAAACAAACCTATATCGACTATCTACATATCAAAACAATTCAGGAGAATTTCATATACCTATCTTGTTAATTTGTTGGTACCTCCCGTATACACATTATAATTTTGAGCCATGTATTTACCCATGGAATATCGAGTATTTTACGTCCATTAAGCCTGATACTGGATTATACTTTATTAGTGACAATAATAGTTTATTCTTGCTTTGCCGACAACGCATTTCATTGGTCGTTATCATTCACAATTTTGTTGAAAAAGAAACCATAGGAAACCTAGAGCCGGCTCCAGATGAGTGTAATCCGAACAGCGGATATAATTAAATTTCATAAACGATTCAGCGAATAGTGTGGACGGCACTCGAGCTCAGCTTCGAATAAACTATTCAAATGCATCGTTCGAGTTGAAAACCGAGACTCGATGGAGCAAAAAGAGCGATGCTTCGAACCATAAATTACAGGGAGTTTTATGGTTCGAGGCAGCGTTTTTCCTGCTCCATCGGGACTCGGCTTAAGCCGGGACGAGATGAGTGTAATTCGAACAGCGAATGCAATAAATCTTAATAAACGATTCGCCGAATAGTGAAGACGGCACACGAGGTCCGCCTGAAAAATAATACATTCAAATGTATCGTTCGGGTTGAAAACCGAGTGCTGACGGAGCAGAAAGAACGCTGCCTCCAACCATAAAACTACCTGTGATTTATGGCGTTCGCTGTTCGCATTAGACTCATCTAGACCCGGCTTTAATGCGAACAGCAAATGCAATAAATCATAGGGAGTTTTATGGTTCGAGGCAGCGCTCTTTCTGCTCCATCGGAACTCGGTTTTCAAATCAAACGATGCATTTGCATATATATACATATATAGGCTGATCTCGAGTGCCGTTCACACTATTCGCCGAATCGTTTATCAAATTTTATTGCATTCGCTGTTCGGATTACACGCATCTGGACCCGCCTTAACAAAACCGTTGATGAGCGGGTCTAACCCATCAAAAAGTATCGTAAAGTTTGTGTATTCATGAAAGATATATGGGGTTTCGCGTTGAAAAGATAGAAGAGGCCTTTTTGCGCGCATCTTCTGGGGAACAGCGTGCTATCGTTTTGTCCAAATGTCTGTAATTTTCGGTGATTGAGCCGAAAATGGTCTCAAACTTGGACTCACTGATGACGGTTCAGGTGTCAAAATCGATTCTGTCCGGCCGTCCGCAGACACGATTACGGTCGTACTGAGAATCCTACCGATCTGAAACATTCAGGGTTGGTTGCATTTCAAAATGCGACGGTTAAGTTCGTTAATGGGTAAAATCGGCCAAACGGTTTCGGAGTTAGAGCCTTTTAAAGTTTTGACGATATTTTGGCAATAACTCAAAATCTATTGGAACGATTGGATCGAAACTTGGCAGTTAGTTGTAATACCGCGACGCGCTACTTCTCGCGAAATTTTGTTGGGACCATACCATCAGTAAATTTCTGAAGATGCTGAAACACAACTTTTTACAGAATTTTGTGGTGATCGTGTCATTAGAACAATTTGAAAAAAAAAATTTCTTTCAAATAGATATTTAATATTCTGTGATCTTCCCATCATATTATCCTCATTAAATTCTGTATAAACCTTCGAACTGTTATTTTTCGATGAAGTAGGTACTGGATTTCAATTCTATTAGGTGCGCAACTAAGTTCTCGCTGTTTGTCAGTAGATGGCTCTAGCAGTAAGAGCTAGTCGATTTTGACATATCCAAAACGTCATGAACCAAGCTTAGACATATGGTAAACAAACCGCCGCGACACATAAGTGATTTTGTTTTCGCATTATATACTTCTGGTTAAGTGAAAATGTCGAATTTCGTGCCAAACAATCGTCATTTGCGGGAAGTGTTGATTTTCTTTTTTCATTCGAAAAAAACGGCAGCTCAAGCGCATCGAGAGCTCCAAAAAGTGTACGGAAACGCTGCTCTAAGCGAAACAACATGCCGTGATTGGTTCCGTCGCTTCAAAGACGGTGATTTCGATGTTGACGACCGTCCACGTGAAGGAAGACCCAAAACCTTCGAAGACGCTGAATTGGAGGCATTGCTCGATGAGGATTCGTGCCAAACTCAAGAAGAGCTTGCTGCAGAATTAGGAGTTACCCGTCAAGCCATTTCCAAGCGATTGCATGCATTGGGGATGATTCAGAAGCAAGGAACTTGGGTTCCTTATGAGTTGAAGCCAAGAGACGTTGAGCGTCGTTTTTTCGCCTGTGAACAACTGCTCCAGCGGCAAGAAAGGAAGGGTTTTCTTCATCGCATCGTGACGGGTGATGAAAAATGGATTCATTACAGCAACCCAAAGAGGAGAAAATCTTGGGGACTACCCGGGCATGCTTCTACGTCGTCGGCTCGGCCGAACATTCACGCTGCGAAGGTTATGCTGTGCATTTGGTGGGACCAGGTCGGTGTTATTTATTATGAGCTGTTGAAACCGAGCGAAACCATCACTGGGGAACGTTATCGAACTCAATTGATGAGATTGAGCCGAGCACTGCGCGAAAAACGGCCACAATACGAGCAAAGGCACGAAAAAGTGATTTTACTGCATGACAACGCTCGGCCTCACGTTGCCAAACCTGTTAAAACCTACTTGGGCACGCTCAAATGGGAAGTTCTACCCCACCCGCCATATTCCCCAGATATTGCGCCGTCCGATTTTTACTTGTTCCGTTCGATGGCACATGGCCTGGCTGATCAACAGTTCCACTCATATGAAGACATCAAAAAATGGCTTGATTCGTGGATAGCCTCAAAAGACGAACACTTCTGGCGTCAAGGTATTCGAGCTCTACCAGAAAGATGGGAAAAAGTTGTGTCTAGCGATGGGCAATACTTTGAATGATTCATTTGTAACCATTTTTTTATAATAAAGTTATATTTTCATCGAAAAAACAGCGAGAACTTAGTTGCGCACCAATATATAATCTGTATTTCGGCAATATTGGGAAATAAAATTTTGAATGGGTATATCTGCGAAATCATTGGATGGATTTTACCCATTCACGAATTCGGCCTTCATAATTGAGGTCGAAACTTTCTCTACGAATATCGAGCTTCTTAGTTGTTTCTTTCGGAAGTTATTGTGTTTATGGTCCGGTCGTTAGCTGCTACCTTCACGGCAGTGCTTTTCTGAATTATTTGTCAAAAAAGCAAGATCTTAGAAAGTCACTCGACCTATCAATTTCGTTCTTTGGGGGACATTTTCTTTCAAAAAATCCATCATCACATAATTTCATCCATAATTCCAATGAAGATATAGATTTTGAGCCACAAAAATGACTGAAATGAGATAAGATACTGGGTTGGAAAAATAGGACAGTATCTATTGCAAAAATTGTTCAGAAAAACGAAATAAGTGTCGTAAATTGTTTAATCTAATGAGTGCTCAAATTGAGCGACGCCAACTCAAGTGGCCCCACAAAAAGAATAAGTCTAGAGGAAACAGATCTGGAGATGTAGCTGACCATTTAATGACACCCCTCTGACCAATTGACTGGTGTGGGCAGTTCATATCTGAACATAGTCTGACAGCAGTGGCAAATTGAGGCGGAGCATGAAACCTATCTTGAGAATTTCTAATCGCTAGCTCATTCCATTCAACAGGTAGCGTTGTATCGCTGGTTCGACCGAGTTAAGTTGAACCCATAATTCATCACAACAGACTCAAACCTTATCGTTCCTCACTATTTCCGCTTTTTTCCAAAAGGAAGTAAAAACAGACGAACACTTCTATACGAGCACAATTTTCACTAGTATTAACACCAAAATAATTCATTTATATTTGGAATCGATCAGGGAAATACCGGACGGGATAGCTACATGTTGAATAACGAATTCGAGTAAATTCAATCTGACGAAAAATCATTAATCAAATTCGTTCGAATTTCTCAACCAATAGGGGCTAATTCGACGAAATTATAAGAAAATCCGATAACACAGGATTTCCAATCAGCCAGAGATTCGGAAAATAAAACGGACGGATTTACAATAGAAAAAAATCACGTGAAAAACTGTCGCCGAGAGAGAAGAGGCCAAGAGAATGCGGCATCAATTGATCATCTAATTTGTCTTCTTATTGAATTCTTTTGTGCTGTCCTTGATGTGTAGGCTGAGAGACAATTTACTTTCGTTGGAGATAACTGTGGAAAAATGGTTGTTTGTTTTTGGACATCTATAGAGTCATCCATCTTGTGAAAAAAACTTTGAAGGATAATCTTGTTTTTCCAGGATTGAATTTCATGTCAATGAAATAGTTGTTTATCTCTTGGAATTGAATAATATTTTGACGCGTTTGTTCGAGGAAGCAGGAGCGCATCAATTTGCTAAAATGTCTGTTATATTCTAGTTTTGATTTAAAAATGGTCTTAATGGACTACGTTGGACTCACAGATGACGAATACAATATCAAATTCAATTCGGTCGAACTGGCCATTAGGCCTTCCGTATATGCTCTGATTTTCCAAGGAAAGGTTGACAGGCAAAATCCACCTAACAGTTTTAGGGCCATTCTAATTTGAAATATTGATGATTTCTCAATATCTAGAAATGTAATAGTGGGATCTGATTTGAACTGGGTTACACTTACAGAATGCTTATGTCAATTTATGAAAATTTCCGTGAAGATCATATCGTGAAAAGGAGAAGTACACTCACGTATTGATCCTGCCCAAAACCCGCTTTACTTCCTAACGAAAAACAATGAGCCAAATAAAATTTGGCTTTTTTCAATGGTTTCAATGACACGATCTCCACGGAATTTTCTACATGTTGCGCACCAACAATTGGCATTCAATTCTTCAATATAAAAAAGTACCAACATTGCGAATTCTTACTATTTTTTTTCAACCATTTTGCACCCAAAAATTTTCGAAAAACGAACTCTGGCCTCCAAAAGTCACCGTTATATTCAAGGTACTGTATATTTTACTTGGGAAGTAACCACAAAAATTCAAGAGAGTGTAACTCGAAAACTGTTCGGCCAATTTGGTCGATGAACTGACCCAACCAAAGCAACCTATCCTGAAAGTTTCAAGTCGCTGTTTTTTCGCGCATCATGTTCTAGGGGAACAGAGTGCTATCTTTTTGTCGAAATGTCTTTAATTTTCGATGATTGAGCTGAAAATGGTGTTAAACGACTAGGTTGGACTCACTGATGACGAATCCGGTGACAAAATCGATTTTGTCCGGCCGGCTGTCACCACGATTACAGGCGTACGAAGGATTCTTTCAACTTGAAAATTTCAGGTTGGTTGCAATTCAAAATGCGAAGGTTAAGTTCGTTAATGGGCGATTTCTGAGTTATAGCCATTAAAAGTTTTGAGGTTATTTCTTTAATGTTTCGAGAACTACTGAAGCGATTGAATTGAAACTTGGTGGTTAGTTGGAGCATAGGGAGCTTCAACTTTTCGCAGAATTTTGTTGAGATCGTGTTGTCAGTAAATTCAGAAAGTTTTTTTTTCAAAATTTCTTCCGAAAAATTTTTTTTTTCGGAACTGTCTATTATATTCGGAAAAAATGTTGGTCACACCTTGAACTAAATATTTCAAAGCAGTTTACTAAATTTCAGTTCGAGACGATCAAAAGTTTGCAAGATATTGTGAAAAAATTTGCCAAATTACCTGTTTGTTTCTCGGTAACGTTGCTCGTTTCGATATAACTCAAAAATACTAATCCAATCATGATGAAACTCGGCAGCTTGTTTGAAAACGATGATGGACAACTTCGTACGAGATTTTGTGATGATCGTGTTATTAAAACAATTTGAAAAAAATCGACGTAGAAACTCGATATTTGTAGAGTGGGTTTGGGGCTTAATTACAATCGAATTCGTGAATGAGTAATGATCCCTTAGATATACCCATTCAAAGTTTTATTTTCCCAATTTTTCCAAAGATACAGATTAACTAGATCAAATTGAAATCCAGTTCTTTTTCGTAAAAGACGATATAAATTTGAAATCGATGCAAAAAAGATATAACAACATACGTACATACATTGATTGTAACAGTTATTCCAAACCTGAAATCACGACATTGAAATAATGAATAAAAATTATCCCTGGCACTGACTCCAAATTTATATGGAAGAAATAATAAAAATTACAAAGCAAACAATGATTTCTTGAAAGCATTGGACGGAGGTACGAAAAATACACTCGTAGAAAATCATTGTTTACTTTCCACTTGAATGGTTTGATGGTTTTCATTTCTGAAAAGTTCTTTGGATATTTAGTAGATGTATGACTCCCCAAAAGATATTCTCCAAAATATGCGACTGCATCAAAACTCCCAGAGAAAGAGAGAGAATTGATGAGTATAATTCAAAATGACATCATCATATCTATACATTTTTGCCAAACTATCGTAAGCCACTACGTAGTACGTTGAGGCTTACGATAATTTGGCAAAAATGTATCGATATAGCCCTTGAAGCAGTAACTAGCAACAAACGCTCATGAATAGAAATGACAGAGAACAAAATTCGTTTCTCAAGTAGAAAGCCCGTAATTAGTAATTTTCCTAATGTAAAAACATAGAAAGCCGCATCTCCCTACAATTACATCGCTCATTCCAACGAATGGAAAATTCATGAAGATATCGAACGCATTTCAAACTGAAAAAGCATTCGTTTGTTTTTCATATCACCACGTTCCGTAACTACCAATTTTCTTAAAGCCCAGTTCAGACGATATATTGGTAATGAGCACGTACGCAAACCATCCACAAACAAGCGAAGTAAGTAAAAGTCCAATAATAGATATACAATCTGCAATTTCTTCACTCCGCAATCAGGATACACATGTATCAATTATTATATTTTTGCATGAACTACATTCGCGGTATGCAATCTACGTATAATCCATCACCGATGTTTTCCTCACCTGCGGCAACGTTATGTCCGGTATAAGCAACATTTGTTGGCCCCGTTTTCCAAAATTACACACTTTACTGCTCATAGGAGAAACAACCACACATATCACAAACAAAAACCGTCAAAACACAGAAACCGCAGTTATGTCGCACCGCGTCAAAGTTGGCCGTGCTGTCTGGCACCGCGGACGCGCTTAAATTCCCCGAAAATCTAGAGAGCGGCGCGCGAAACAATCGAACGTCGCGGACAAGAATGAAACGCCGTCGTCGGATGCGTCGTCGGTCACAGGTGTCTGCGATACTGAAGAAGAAGTTCAGTTACGGTAGATGGCCGGCAAGGAGTTAGAAATGAGGTTGCCAGAGGAAGTGCCTACGAAGAAGTAAGAGGTTTCGCATGGTGCACTCCGAATAGCCGAATCGCTGGAAGGGATGTGCGAGTATTTTCTCTTTGTCTGTACTGGGTATTCCGGGAAAGGAACGTTCCCTTTTTGGATATTCGGCGCATTTACCGATAGGCTGATAGGTCACTAAAATCTAGAAAGATACATATATTTTCGAATCACCAGAAGGATACATACAGTGTGTCAATTCGAAAAGGTACTACTGCCACCGTAAATATCAGATTAAATGCAAGAAATCCTAGAAAAGCTCTGACGTGAGGTCGGGAGCTCTTACGCGATTGTTCACATTCGAAGTTATTTCCTCAAGACATTTTGCATGACCCTTCACGCCGTAATTTTTCAACTAAGTGCAGAATTTCGATTCGAACACATCTGCGTTATTGGTTATACTGGGAAAATTAAATTTCGAATGGATATATCTTCGAAATCTTTAGGGGATTTTTAAGTTAAGTAAGCACGAATTCGACCCTCTTAATTAATCCCCAAACCTGCTATGAAAATATCGAGTTGCTTTTTTCGAATGTGATTGTGTTTGAGGTCAGCCTAACTGCCAACCATACGATTAAAATCCATTTAAAGACTTGACATTTGTTGAAGCATTTCAATTACGAAAGCCGAATAAGCGAACTGCTTAAATCATCCAATGATTTCGCATATATGTCCATCCGAAATTTCATTCTTTCACTATTTTTTGAGTTATTCTGTAAAAAGAACAATACCGAGGAAACAACCAACAAAGTTGACACATTTTTCCCATATCGATAGATATGTAAAGAAGATAAATATCGGATCAAAGTGAACTTTGAAACTGTTGTGACATACTGACTAGGTTTTTGCCAATTTTGTTGAAAAATTTTTCAACAAATTTCTAAAATTTAAAAAAAATCCTCACGAAATTTTACATTAAGTCGTGCGATGGTATAATTCAACTCACTACATAGTTTAAATCTGATCGCGTAATTTCTTGAGATATTGGGGAAATAACCTTCATCTTTCAATATCTCCGAAAATAGATATCAGATCAAATTGAAATTTGAAGACCTGTTTTTAAATATTGGGTTTATCCCAAATTCAAATCTTATCGCGTCAATAGTTATCGAGAAATTGATTTACAAAGGATTATTGAGGAAATAACCTCAAAGTTTCAAACAACAAAAGTTGACATATTTTTTTCCATATATCTCCAAAAGTTAATGTCTTATCGAATTGAAATTCGAAACATTATTGATGAATACTCAGTTTGAGGTTTGCGCCTTATTCCGTTGAAATTTTATCAACATTTTCCGAGGAAAAAGAATTTTTCAACAAAACATTTCTGAATAAACATTTTTCGAAAATTTTCTACTGCGTCCATACAAAATTCTGCAATTAGTTTTGCGTTGATATTCTCCCTATAATCACGAAGTTTTGGTCTGATCGCATCCCTACTGCTTGAGATATTGAGAAAATAACATCCAAATATCAAACAACAATGATATTTGACATATTTTTTCCAAATAGGTATCTCCGAAATTAAATATTATATCGAATTGAAATTTGAAACATTGTTGTTGAATACTACTGATTATAAAGTCTGTGCCAGAATTCACCGAAATCTGATCAAGACTTTCAGAGAAAAAAAAAATTTCAACAAAAAATTCAAATATTTTCGAATAATTTTTTACATTTTCTAACTATCACGAAATTTTGTACCTAGTTGCGTGTTGGTTTTCTTCAACTGATTACGAATTTTCGATCTGATTGCATTCGTTCCTCTCGAAATATTGCGGAAATAACGTTAAAACTTCAAATAACAACGAAATTTGGCATATTTTTTTCCATATATCTCTGGTGGTAAATAGCATATCAGATTGAAATTTGAACTGTTATTGTTAAATACTGACTCCAAGGTTTCGGCCGAATTTCGTTGAAATCTGATCAATATTTCCCGAGAGAAAAAAATTTTCAACAAGAATTCAGAAAATATTCTAATGAAATTTTTTTCAATATTTTCTAACTGCGTGCCTAAAACATTGCACAAGCGCGTAAAAGCTCCTGATCTCACGTCAGTGCTTTTCAAATTTATTTATTCTTCCCTGGTATAATCTGCTGTCAATCAACACATATACATTGCAATCTTTGTAAAATAAATCAGGTTAACAGCTCCTCTCGTCCTTTTGATAAAAGGTCTTTTGCATGCAACATGAAATATCATATTTATATATTTTTCTCAATCCATTTCGATACAAGATCGCAATTTATGCTACCACATACTATATCACAATTCATTATTTGACTACCCCTCTTCTAATTTTGTTCAGGACCGCTTCAAACTGTTTTACAACTGTCAAAGGAACTTAGACGTAAGAGTCTGATTTGCTTAAGAATTGGCTAGTTCGCACATGCGTCTTGGGTCTGTCAGTGTGTCGACCAATCATTGAAAGATAACCAGTGTAATTTGTAGTACCACTTAGGTAATTTCAGATTGTTGTTTCCTATGAAATATAATTGAAGTAAAGAAAAAATTCAAAAAAATAATCTAGAGATGAATTAAAAGGACACATGTGAACGACAGGGACTTTCACATATTTTTCAACCACAGATACCACAGACGAGGCATCATTACCACTCCTCTTGTCTAATATTGAACACAAACGAAAGTCTTTCTTCCTCTATGATCCTGATAAGAACCCGAACTCCTTTTTTGGTTTCATCGCTTCAAGTGCTGTTCTAGGATAGTTCAGAATTGGGCTTCAACAGCTTATTGGCTCTGCACAAAACTGTAATTGTCCCAAAACCATTCTGAATTTCGGAATCAATAAAGCTATCACCGAGAAGAATAGTGTGCCTGGATGGGTCTCTCTGCTGTGTTCTGTTCTATAGGCGAGACACAAAAATCTTATTTCGGATTCTGTCTATACAGGGTGTTTCACCATAAACTGGTCCAACTTATATAGCCGTATAGATGACATTGGGAAAGTCATTTTTGCCTTATGACGTGTACCCCGTTTTCGAAGCATAAGCGAGATACAGGGTGTTTAATGTCAACTTTGGGTCATATTCTGATAACTGTAGTGAGTTATGCGTGACCTTTGAAATAACAGTTCTTGGTCACATCTTAGTATTTTTTGGCGGTCAATTCAATTGTTGTGTAAAATTCGGGAAAAAATATTTCAAAATGGCGGAAAACCTACAAAGTTGTGGTTTTCTGTTTTCGATTGACAAATTGGATAGCATTATTTAAATGTACCTACTCAATTTTGTAATATTTTCTGTGAAAAATTTTTTTCAAAATTCAAACTCAACTTTGTTTTACATGTCTACGGTGAAAAAAAATTTCACCCAAAATTGTTGAAATCATTCAAGGTTGAACTAACCTTCATTCTGAACACTGCTGTGATAGACATGGGTTTTCATTAAATAGCCTTCTAAGGATTCAGCTCGGAGTACTCCAATAATTTTTATTTGACAAACTGGTGGCCCTACGGAGGCCAAAATTGTGCTAATAGGCAATTTGTCAAAAAACAATTTTTTTTCAGAAAAACTTTGATGGGAAACGAACTCGCTCCACTTACGGAGAAAAGGGACGCGTATAAATTGGATTTATTTTGATTATAATGACGTCCGTTACCAGGCAACGGTAGTTCATCGAATTTTTGATTTTTAGAAAATATTTTTTTTCTTGATAAATTCATATTTCTATCCAGGTCACTCTGGAGGCCTATTAGCATAACTTTGGCCTCCGTAGGGCCACCAGTTTCTTAAAAAAAAATTTTTAAGAACTCCGAACGGAATCTCTGGAAGGCTATAAAATGAAAACCAATGCATATTTTTTCATTCCATTTCCACAGCATAGTTCATAATGGAGGTTAGTTCAACCTTGAAAGATTTCAGCAATTCTGGGTGGAATTTTTTTTCCACTGTAAACATGTAGAACAAACTTGAGTTTGAATTTTGGAAAATTGTTTTCGCAGAAAATCTTAGAAAATTGAGTTCATTGAAATAATGCTATCCAATTTGGCAATCGGTCACGTATAAATCACCACAATTATCAGAATACTGCTCAAAGTTGACATTAAACACCCTGTATCTCGCTTATGCTTCAAAAACGGGGTATATGTCATAAGGCAAAAATGACTTTGTCAATGTCATCTATACGGCTATATATGTTTGAACAGTTTATGGTGAAACACCCTGTATATTTGTCATCTGTAAAGGAAATGACTGGGCAAGACCTGAATAACTCAAATGGATTCCAACTGCCCTTACGACGTATGAAACCTGAAAAACGAATGAGGAAAACAGACATAAACATAAAATAGCAAAAGGCCAGTCCTCGTATATTACAGCTGCGTAAATGCGTGTGTGGAGCCAGATGGATGAGTAATTACCACGTCTACAGCTTGAAAAATGCGTTGCCGAGAGGAAAATTCAGCAGGATAAATAAGGGTATGGAAAGCTGGCTACGTGAGCGAAAAACTAAGACCTGTAATCTACCGCAATCTGGTTTGAAGTACGTGGATCTTCGGTCCTCAATCTATCAAGTTTACGGGCCTTCATACATCGAGGCCAGTTCACAGAAACGGGAAAACTCATACGATTTCATATATCGTTTTCAGTTCGGACCCTGGGCTCCGTAACAACATAATAATATACCTTTAGGAGATGATTGAAATAAGCCTTAGGGAAATCCATTACGTAAGATCTAGAGATATCGGTGGAGTGTTACAGACCTCGATAGGGGGTAGAAGATAATGATGATTTATGATTTTCTGAGGAACGTATGGAAATCCGAAGAGATGATGCAGAGATTCTTTATGCGTTTATTTTTTATCCCCAGCAGCTATGTTAAACTAAAAGAATATTAACGAGGAAATTGGCTTTTGATGAAATTCGGTAGGTAGATACAAGAAGATTGGAATCAACAATCACTATCAACTGTCAGCTTAAGCGGTAGACGCAAATGGCGCAGACTGCAAAGTTGAACATATCACATTTTCTATGCATTTTTTAAGCAACTTAGACGAGTGCGTATTTTTTCAGTTAAAAGAACAGCTGACCCATGTACTTATGTATACCTCTATTGTGTTAATTATTTGCACTATACCGGGTGTCACAGAAATCAGGTTCAGCCCCAAAAAAACCTTTTTTCACACGATCTCGGATTGAAATTTGAGACGTTGGTACTACATATTGTTTCACATCGACTGAGCTTAACAAGGTGTGTCTATTAGTTCCGGTATAACCAAAAATGGACTTCCGATGTCCTTGTAACTATGCTTATTTTTTCACATTCAAATTAAACGTTGAATTTTGAATAAAGTGCCATCAAAATGAAAATACAATGAAGAAAAAAAAATTCAATGAAAATTCCACGCATGTGATTTTTAACCAATCAGAATGTGTATTTCTGACAGATCACCATCGCAACGGATGAATTCTAGTGGAAATTATTTCCTCGCGGGTACCCAACAACGAATTATACTGGAAATTTTTGTGACGTTTATAATGACAGAATATTTTGTCAATTCGTCTGCTGATAGTGCGGATGAATTTGCCTTTCTCTTGGTTGGATCTATTTGTAGCTTCCGACGCTTAGCAATTTTGAAGCTCTTGCATTGACAAATTCTATGTTAGAGAATGGCTTAAACTTGCGATTATACATTTCGAAAAAATATTCCTGCAATTGCTTAGCTGTAGAGTTCCATAGAACTTTGATAACACTCTCCTTATAGTCTTCGGAGTTCTTTTTTCGCATGTTGAAGGCATAGTCTTCAATAATAAGCGCCAGTTCTTTCTCTGGTATGTCCGCTTTGTTGAAATCATACGCTTTTTCTGCGCAAAAGTGTATAAACTGCTCCCATACACTGCCTTCGATTTCCTAGTATTTACGGGTGTCAACTGCTTAATATTCTAGCGAATATTTTCTTCACTTTCTTTACCGAAAGAAGACCTTTTTCTACGTAGTGCTTTTTCTGAAAAATTCAAAACAGAAATAATTTATAGCTTAGAGTTTTACTGAGTGTCCATGGTAACTAAATGATCAAGTCGAAAAAAACTATGTTTTGCAAGTACTTGATGAAGACGAAAATTGATGTTGTTGGAAATAAACAAATTTGGTGTAGAATTTTTTTGCCGAATACCACACGAGGTCAAATTAAATCCGGAAATTTTTTCTCACTCATTAATATTTTTAGGAAATTATCCCCCGTCTTTTACCCGGGATAATTTTCAGAATATTCATGAGCTCGAAAGAATTTCCGGAAATAATTTGACCTCTAGTGGTATTACAAGTGAAATTTTTTTATTTTCCCACTGGATCGATTTGAAGCGTAGATATATCAATTTTCACCGTTATTACAAATCAGTGAAACACTTTTTTCCTAGACTTGACCATAAAGACAATTTTGTTTCAGCCTTGTGCAAGAGGTGAGCCTTCTGCCCTAACTTTAGTTAGGTTTATGAAATTTTGCACTCATACTCTTTGATCAAATGGCAATTGGATATGAAAATATGTAATTTTACTAGTTCTCGAATTATGTTTTCGTGAAAAAAGGTAAGAAAGCGAAGGCTCTATCCGAATGAGGCGAAATGTCCTCTGTAGTAATGCTCTATGATTCAAAAGTATATGAAATTATTTCTCCTGATCCCGATACAGAATGATCAGAGAATGTACTTGCCAAATTTCATGAACCTAGACCCAGTTTAATTAGGCTTAGAGAAGGGACTCACCCCAGGCATGGGACCAAAACAAAAGATATGTGACTTCTGCTCATGTGGTCACTATCTAGTAGAAATAAAATTTGATCATTTGTAATAATAGCAAAAACCCATATATTTGGAAATATATTTTGAATCGAACCGAAGTAAAAAAAAAACAAAAATTTTTCATTCTCAATTTTAGTTTTCTGTCGAAAGTAATATTCAACGTGGAATACAAGTACAAACCTCAGTTCATATTAGAAAATCGAAAGTTACGTCCCCTTCCAGCTAGAGCGGAAGTTATAGATACATTACTTCAATCGATGGGAAAAAATCCCAAGTATCAATATCGAAAATTTCAATCCAATATCTTGAAAAATTTTTTGGGGGTGAACCTAATTCCTGTGAAACCCGGTATATTATATATGGTTTTCGTCAGATTTTCACAATAAGCATTTATTTTCGGTCATACTCCTAGATTTTGATGCAACCACTCATTAGGTCATAGTTTGTGCATCTTGAGTCCTTGAGAAATCAAACGTACCTACCTTAAATATTGAAATGGTACTGAATACAAAATTCTATAATCACGAAAGTACCAAGAATGAACTGGAGAAAACAATCGAACCAGCTGTTTAACGAACTGTCCCATGAATAATTTAAAAGATCTTGAAAAAATCTTTTTCATTTTCCAAAACACTTGCATACAGTGCAGAATGTCTGAATATAGGGTCCTGTATAGTCAGAGAAAAATATTGAGAAAAGCACAATAAAAAATATATAGGGCGGTACCTTTCCAAATTGACACACTGTATAGAAAATAAGATAATTACCAACAATTATGAGCCAAGGAATTTGAATGGATCGATTCTGAAATAGGAAGGTAACCAAACAAAATGAACGGAAAATACTAATAACATCCTCCGTTTCATCAAATTCTCCAGGAGAACCGAGAATCCTTCGTCTCGCGAAACTTCAGAACTTGCTGGTTATATTGATTTAAGCTCGAATGACTCCGTTTCCAGATGAATACAGAATTATGCTTTAATAGCGGTCTGAAACTCCCCTTAGTCGGGCTTATGATAATTTCTCGACCACAAAGGAAAATCGACATTAACCGGTATGATTTGCATTCGAGTAGACCGACCGAGGGCTCTTTTTTTCCGGATTCAATTTGCGCTCCAATTGACTATTCAAG
This sequence comes from Myrrha octodecimguttata, assembly GCA_958510865.1. Taxonomy (NCBI): domain Eukaryota; kingdom Metazoa; phylum Arthropoda; class Insecta; order Coleoptera; family Coccinellidae; genus Myrrha; species Myrrha octodecimguttata. The sequence goes on along the minus strand of OY294059.1, from coordinate 61,054,120 downwards.
ATGCTCATTGTTGCATAATCACTTGCTTGGTCATGGCTAATCAAGAGGTATCGCATTACCATCCGACAAACGTATCATTTGAGCGTACAACGTATGTAACCAATTCCGTTGGCTGTAATAACAAAATCTTTGATGGCAGATGCCGAAGAACATCCGTTCAAAGGAAATAAACTGGCATGTTTGTCGGTAATCGGGGAACTCTACATTGATTTTCCCATTATCGAAAGAGGAAATAATGTAATATTGATATGTCAGTTACAACAACTGAATACGAAATTGAAGTAAGTAATAAGTAATAAGTAATTTATTGCCATCAAAAATTACATGGTTTGTCAAACTTCAAACAAATTATTCTAAGGAATATTAAAATTCTTCTTGGTATAAAATCCATTTGAACACAATAATTTTTTATGCTATTCATGAAAGGTTTTTCTAGTAACTCCTTCATTACAGGTGGTAGCTTATTAAACATTTTTTCCCCAGTAGGTGGAAAAATTCTGGGTTTTCTTTTTCCTGTGCAGAGGTGTACTCAGGTCGTTCCTGTATCTAGTTTCATATAAGTGATATGATCCGTTTCATGTCAAGCTGTTTCTGTTGTGGTGTACATATTTTAAACACTCTTTCATATACAGTGATGGTAAGGTGAGTATTTCATATCTTATATGAACTGACTTACATGACTCTCTTCTGCCGATACCAAACATAATTCGAATAGCCTTCTTCTGCAGAATGAACACTCTCGTAGCTTCCGATGCATTACCCCATAGGAAAATACCATATTGCATCCCACTCTGGAAGCTCGCAAAATATGCAGATCTCATCATCTCGTGAGTCCCACAATTCCTCAGCTTCCTCAGCAAATACAAGCATCTAGACAGTTTAGTACACAAGAGATCGATATGCGACGCCCAATCTAGTCTGTTGTCCAAGATTATGCCCAAGAATTTGGCGCTCTCTCTGTTCTGCCCACTTCCAAATCTCAAACTGCTTGTTTTCTCCGAATTGAACTTGAGAGAGTTTCTTTAGAGTTTCTTTAGAAACCATTCTTTAACTTCCTTCACAGCAAGTTCTTTTTCATTCAAGAGATCAATCAATATTTTGGAAATAAGCAGTATTGAAGTATCATCACAATATATGCACAAACTGTTGCAATGCTGAATTATCATGTCATTAATGTATATTAAAAAAAGAATAGGTCCCCAAACTGACCCTTGGGGTACTCTATACTCAATTTATTGTTGATTGGATATCCTACCGTCCCTGATATCTATTTTCTAAGTATGATCTTAGTTACTTGAGTACAGTTCCTCTGAAACCATATGATTTTAGTTTTTCTAACAGAATTTTGTGTGATATCCCATCGAAAGCTTTGCTCAAATCGAAATTCAGTATTTCTACTAAGTCACCATGAAGTTGAATCATTATAAAGCATAATAATTGTCCTAGTACTTTTGTATATTGACCGATTCCACATAGCTTGAATCATTATAGCTGCATCACTTGCTGCTGTTGATCCTCTGATGCTTATACAGGCTGTTGAACAACCTCTGCGAGACACTTTGGCAGATGATAGCTGATTCTAAGAAGAATTTTCCTATGAAATTTGGTCCAATCAAGTTTGAAAATGAAACTATCAGTGAAGGAATGCATAGGTTTGCCAGGTAGCTACAACCTCTTTCGGGGTATCACGTTTCGTCCTGGCTTAGCCTCGTGAAACTCCTCAGGGTATGCGCCAAATTGAGCCATTTAATATCTTCGTGAGTAGACGCCCCTTAAGCGGATCATAAAGGAGAGTGCGAGATCTTCGGCGATGACTGGGTTTATAAGATCTCGAGGTGGATCTACTTGGTACAGGCGGGAGTGTTGAGGCCTCCTGCACGTTGACTGATTCCGGGTGAATTGAATAAGGGTAGAGGAAGGGCGCGCTACATTCGAAGAAATATTCTCATGTCAAGATTGATCTGCCAAATACAGGTTGGTATAACAACTTGTTTTAGTTCAACTATTCATTTGGAAACAATGAATTTCTGAAGGAAACGCCAGCGAAGCAGTTATAAAACACCGATGATAGGTTTCAAATAGACACTAACCTATACACTCACAATACTTAGAACATAATCACTTGCTTGGTCATGACTAATGAAGAGGTATCGCATTACCATCCGACAAACGTATCATTTGAGCGTACAACGTATGTAACCAATTCCGTTGGCTGTAATAACAAAATCTTTGATGACATATGCCGAAGAACAAAGGAAATAAACGGGCATGTTTGCCGGTAATCAGGAAACTCTACAGTGATTTTCCCATTATCGAAAGGGGAAATGATGTAATACTGATATGTCAGTTACAACATCTGAATAAGGAATTGTCGTTGAAATATAAAACAATCATGATATGTCCAAGTACTTCGGTATATTGACCGATTCAACATTGCTTTATATTATATCTGCACCACCTGTTGCTTTTATGGAATTGGCGACTGGCTCAGTTATATTACACAATATTGGATATACCTATCACAGTATTATTGGGAACTTCTGCTAAGATGCCAGTGCCCTAACGGTTAAATTTGGAACCTGTGCAAGCTAGTAGTTTTGTGTAAACAAACCGTATAGAAATGTGGCGGAGACCGAACATTTATTGAGCAGAGCTACAATATATGAAGAAATTATTATAATTTTGTGTCAGATTTCTCAAGAAGGAACTTTCGGCGTTATTTTAGTATCTGCTGCTTGGTGGATCACAGTGAACCAATATCTCAGTTTAGTAGAATTTTTATGAATAACTTCTGTTATGATCAAATATAACAGTATATCTAGTTTTTGTCAGTCTTTCAATCGGATCACTTTCTTTGAATATGATTCTGTGTAGTATGTGAAGTATGTAGCTGCAAAAGTGCTCGGTAGTTACTGAAGGAACAGCATTCTGCATTAAAATTCTCTTATTTTCATTTACACCTAAATCCTATGGACATGAAGTTGTTTTGAATAATCCAGCGTAATTTCAGTGTAATGCAGTGAACATACTTTCATGTACTTCGTGACCTGTTTTCCGTTTTTTAATTTCAAATTCAGGCGTTTCTTCTAACAACGAGTTTCCTGCCAAATGCTGTTTCCAAAAAAACTAACTTTCAGTTGGCTTTGGAAGAAATGAAGACTTAAAGCAGAAGATTATCCTGTTTTTTGAACCAGATTTACATTGAGTTGAGGCAGACAACAATAGTCGTTTCAGGAGGATGCTATTTCGAATTAATACAATCAAAAAGTTTAATAGGGAAGAATCGAATTGAATAATGAATATTACAAGTACTTATACTTATCAAATACTTATCAGAACTTCAACTCTGAGAACGTCACAAAAGCTCGAAAATGAATTTTAAAAGTAAGCAAAATACGTTAGAATAACAGGCACGTCGAAAAACTACTAGCTTGGAAGTGTTCGAATTTCTATCGCCAGAGGGCATATCCTTCTCAGTAGTTGCGAATTGATCTTCTGATACTTATACATGGTACTCTCCAAGTTCTATGACACACTTTGACAGATGTTCGCTGATGTGCTAATGAATTTATTTTCTATGAGAATTCGTCCGAGCAATTTTTTTTTATGGAAGATAAAATCAGATGTGAAGCTTTTTGAAGGTTTGCCAGGGTATCACGTTTCGTCCTGGCTGACTCTGGTGGAACTCGTCAGGAAATGCGCAAAACTAAGCCTTTCCAAGCCTACGTTAGTCTACCCTTTATACGGATTATTAGAGTGCGTATGAGATCGTCGGCGAAGACCAGGATATTACTACCTTGAGAGGATCTCCTAGGTAGAGACGTGAGCACCGACGTCCCTGCACGTTGACCGATGCGTTCTACGTTGGCAGGTAACGTAAGGACTTAGGTAAGGGCAGGAAGAGGGCGAGAGCCAAAGTTGAAAAAAAATATATCTCTATGTTTGGATTTCCATATTTATAGAAGTTGTTTGACAACTCTTCAATTAATGTTCGGCATGTAGCTTCTTGTTTCATTTATCAACGAATTTGTATGGAGTTTTTTGAACAGAGATCCATTTTACAAACAGAATGTACATTATAGCTTCATATTCTGGACTTACTTCTCAACCGTTAAAATATTGTCGATAACATACACAAAAAATAATATCTATATTCAAAAAATATCTGCTTTATTTTGCCCAAATATCTGCAATTGCCGAATTTTTTCTGAAAATGGTCTTAAACGACTAGGTTGGACTCATGAATAATTCTATGTCAAATTCAATTCTGTCCGGCACTCCATCCATCCATATGTACAGTACCTTTAGATATAAAAGACTCGAAATTTACGGAGTTGGTTTGGAACCTGAATATATCGCTCGAGGTCGCTAATGGATGGTCAAAATTTGGCAGATATTTCGATCTCCAACGACTAGCCGACTAGGTTGTACTTACTGATAAAGACACCGATGTCAAATTAAATTCCATTCGACCTTGACATTCTTCCGTATGTTATGTAGTTTTCCTAGGAAATCTCCATTTCGGAAAATATTCATCAGACCTTAAAGTCAATGTATAGTGTAAAAAATTTCAGCTCGATACTATATTTATTTTGGAAAGAAAAAATAAGCTAAATTTTGTTTTTATCACCTCAGTTTCGTTGTAGTTTCCTCAATGACTCAAGAAATACCTCTTCGGCTTCGAATTTGAACAAGCGCCTTTGCGTAAGTGATTTTCTGGAACTTTGGTGTGTTTATAATGGGGGTTTTTCCTTTAAACGAAAATGCAGTTATTTTCATGAAAAATCTTCAGACCATCACATTTCAAACATATAATTTCAATATTATATTTTTAAAAAAATGTTTGATCACTCAAAACTGAAAAATAAAAATGGGGATTTGCATTTAAAGGGATTTGTCATGAGTGCATGTTATGGCAACGTCGAATTCAGCTTTCTCGGAAAGAAAAGGACGTCAAATGTGTTACTTTGCTTAGGAAAACAGAGATAGCTATACTTCGATCTGGAGTAGAAGACAACGACCAATGAATAGAAAAAGAAGAGCACAGACTGTCATACTGTCATATCACTAACAAATCGCAAACGGAAATTGTTTGGTTATATTGACAAAGAACACATGTGTACCACAGAATAGGAATAAATATTTCGTTATTCTATAGCAGAAAAAGCAATTCTACTAAACAACGTTGTCACTTCGTGCATGCATGACAAATCCCAAACCCCAATTTTGAAACCTGATTTTGAATACTTTCTGATGATGAATCAAACCCATAATAATCATGTTCAAATTTGCATTTGCAGTAATCACCCAAATTCAGGAAAACCACCATTGTTAGTATGCTTCCATTCTACTGACTGATGACGGTAGAGATAAATACATAACAGATCAAGATCAATACATGAAAGTATTTCCTCGCCGTTTGGTATATCACTTTCATCTTTTTTCATGTTACCAATATCTTCCTATTCAACAAATCGTTTATATCTTGATATATTTGAATAGAATATCCAATTTCTTCAACCCAGACTTGCAGCAAATCTGCAAAAAGTAGATGAACTGAGCGGAAGTGCAACTCTAGTAGTATCTCCAGGTCCATGAATTCTCGTTTCTCTGTCGTCTCCTTGGACTTGATCATGATTTATTTCCGACACTTGGCACCAAACAACTTTCTCCGTTACCAGAGAGAACCCAACCTTGCGCGAGTGCACTCTGGAATGCCAATGTAATTAAACGACACCTTTAAGGTTACGATCGATTATTATAACTCGTAATATTCGAGGAGATATGGAGACTGATGATCTATCTCCTCTGTTGAGGTATGTCGCTTGCTCTTGCCATGCCCATTTCAGAGAAAACAGAGAAAGTCGTTTAGTCACCTGATGGTGTTTGATCTATGGAATTCCGCTGAAGACAATACTCTGGTGGAAGTTGTTTCGGAACTATTCGCGGACAGCATGACACATTATTTTATTATACATAATGAGTACTTTGACAGGAGCTAGGACAGGTGGTGAAGAACAAGACTAAGCCGAATATAATGCCGACTTTCGTATATACGAACTTTTTCAAGGCTACATAAAAATACAGATTTAATCAATTCAATACAACAAAACAATCGGGATGATATTCAACAAAGATGATGAATCGTTTGAATGAAATGATGTCAACTAAATACAATATTATACAAAATAAAACAATGACCAGGCAAAAGCCACACACTTCACACAAAGATTATGAATTTGGTTGGGTGAAATGTGATATACTAGTACCAGTCTGATATAATAGATGATATTTCTATCAACATTAAAAGGAATTGCAACCAAGCTGAAACGTTGTCAATCGCAATCGAAAACACCACCATTGTATATAATATCCCATTGAATTTTCATTTTTACAATTTATCGTTGTTGTCAGCATTCATTTTGATTGTTTTATTGTACAAAATTGATGAATATTGTACTTTAAAGAGCCTTGAGAATGTTTTGATATTCGGATGAAACGTCTGCCTTTAGTTCAGCTAAGTCTTGTTCTCCACATAGATGCATAGAATACATACGGTCCGGACACTCTTTGACATATTTTGGGTCCGAAATGAGGTCCAAACATTGTCAAAATACGGCTTTGTTGGCCTACTTCAGTTTTCGCCGATAGATGCCGGCATATATAGGAAAATCTGCCATATAAAATCTGAAATATTTACGGAAGTTACCGACCTGTCATATCTAAACTAGTCAAATCAGAACTTCTTTTTGATTTTCTGAGTCGAACCATTCAATATTTTCAAGAATTTTCGATAATGAATTCATTTTGACGAACTAAAATTATGATTATTCATTTCATTCAGTCAGAATGGCGGTAATATCTTCGTCTCTGAATACACAAGTCTGAAACTTGATATCTTTGAATACCTGCATATAACAAGAGGTATTTATTATCTCAATATTCAGTTCATGGAAAGCAAGTATTCCAGAGTTGTGTTTTCAAAAATACCACAAGAAATCATTTGGAACGATAGATACTTCAATTAATTTGACTGGTTTGAAATTCGTCTGATAAATTCGTATGAACATGAACAGCAAAGTGAAAATTCATATATCGATTTTAATTCAATAAACATGAACATTTCCGCCAAATATTTGGATAAGTAGGTATTTAACATAATTCATAACTTTTGGAGTGAATATTCATTAAAAGGTACATACAAAATTTAAAGGAGATCGAAACTATCCAATAGAATCCATTAGTAATATCAATCTCCCATTTCGTTTTCACCGTTGTTTTGGCTTCGAAATAAGTTCTTGTATCCATCCATGAAAAGATTCTTACAATAAATTTCATATTGCTCCTTATTCCCTTATGCATATTTCATATTATTAATGAGTAGATGTTCCACATTTGTTAAACTCCTCTTATGTATCAGTGAGAATCCATAATTCATTTTTTGGGAAATAGTTTCATCAGATTATAGCTCAATTCATTTTTATTCAGTAAGTAACCCAAGATTTGACAATCCTAGGACCGCGTTTTGGACCCAAAATTTTAGTGGGTAATAGTAGAGAAGTGTCGACACCTGATGTATTCTATGCATCTATTTCTCCACCTACTGTCTTAGTACTCAGAAGGAATAACCAAAACCAAGCATGTGATTTTCACTTCAGTAAACATAGTGTAGAGCTCTCAAAGATACTTTGGAAAAAGGATCTTGAGACTTGTCAAGTTTGTTTTTTGATAGAGTATCCCAAGTTTCTTTGGGTATCGAGTTAGTTCCTGAAATATTCTAGAGGAACACTGACGTCAGGATAGAGGCTTTTCCGCGCTTCTTTCGAGCTTGTTGCGCTTCACTTACTGATAGAAAGGGACACCCATCTTCTTTCCATATGGTCTCCAAGCAATTCCGAATGCTATCATTTCATATCAGATACTATATTTCTATTCAATTCCATTTGTATTATATTTTATTGTCGATAAAAATATCCACATTTTCATCGACAAAAAAATTGTTTTTCTGATTTATTGACTAGATTTCGATGAAATTCGGCACATACCTTGAAGATATTATTCGACAACAGTCTTTCAAATTTCAATTTGATCTGATGTTCATTTCCGGAGATATTAGGGAAAAATTATTCCGTATCAAACAGAAAAACATCCGAAAAAAACGACTATAAGAGAATCCATATTTTCTTAGCAGGATTGGGGTTAATTGAAAACATCGAATTCCTGAAAAGTTAAAATCACCTAAATAATTTATATATCCATTCGAAATTTTATTTTCCTAATATTACCAATAATGCAGATATGATCGAATCGAAATTTTGCACTTGGTTGAAAAAAGACGGTGTAAAAGTTCATGGAAAATGTCTTGAGGAAATGGCTTCGAATGTGAACAAGCGCGTAAAAGCTCCTGACCTCACGTGAGTGCTTTTCAAGGTTTTTCTGAACAAACTTTGGCCTCCTGTAGTGCCCTTTTCAAATTGGTATTCCTCTTATGATCCACGTGAATTGCATGATATACAGGGTGTATCTAAATAACACCGAAAAAATTTAAGAGGTGATTCTGTGATGAAAAATGAGGTGGCTATTTGGTACAACATTTTTTGTGAAACCTCCCCCCGGAAAACTTACTTACACTACTTACACCCCTCCGAAGATTAACAAAAAAAATTGTTTCTGTTTTATATTTTCCCTGTATATTAAGCTGAAGACACGAAACTTGGTTGATAATATTTGTCAATAAAACTACATATTTTGGAAATTTTTCAACCCTAAAATATCCTTAGAAGAGGTTGAAATAGTCAACCCATAAGAAATTTTTTCTTACAACTTTATTTTGGAAACAAATTTTGCTTTTAAAACCATATGCTTGAAAAGCGCAATTCATTTACTAATTCTCTTATCTCTACATGTTATTTCGAAAACTTAAGCATTTTCGAGAGAAAAATATCGATGATTTGCGAAACCGCCTCATAGCAGGGTGTGAAACGATAAGAAATTCATATTTCATCGCATACGCATTTCAATCAGGAGAACAGTAAATGCATTTTTGAAGCTGAATGCAGTCATTTTCAACATGTAATATAATTGTATTGCCGATATCCGACCGGTTTTTGTTCATTGTTCGCTATTGTTTCAGATGTAAAGTCTAGCAGAATCATAATTTGGTTGGCCATTGTTCAATAAAATGCTATTTGACATCAGTTATGTTTTTCTCGTTAATGCTTTAGTTTTTGAAAAACTTATAGAGATAAAGAAGTGAGTGAATGAATTGGGATTTCAAGCCATTTGTTTTTAGAAGATAAATTTTCATCCAAAAAAAGTTGTCAGAAAGAATATCTTAGGGGTTGACTTTTCCAACCACTTCGAAACATACTTCAGGGTTGAAAAACCAAAATGTGTAGTTTAACTGACAAATAATAATTACCAAATTCGTGTCTTCAGCTGATATACAAGGAAATTGAAAAAGAGAAAAAATATTTTTGTTAATCTCCGAAGGGGCGTAACATTTCCGGGGGGAGGTTTTCCAAAATATTTCATACCAAATACCTACCTCAATTTTCACCTCAGATTCACCCCTTACATTTTCTCGGTGTTATTGAGTTACACCCTGTTTAATTGGATGAATGTTATGTGAACGAATGATACACCCTCAATTCTCAAGAAAAATACCTTGTCATAAGATATCGCACCACCTATTTTCCCAATTCACATTCAAAGGGTTGAGGTTGCCTCGCGAAGGGATGAAATGATATGATGATGGTTTTTACATGAAAATGTCCAGCTTGGGAATAATATTGATGGGTTTTGGCAATTTTCAAAACCTTGTGATTACTATCATTAAAGACTCCAAGTATATCGAATCATAAGACGCTTTTTGCATACAAATGTTAACAAAATGTCTACTCCTCATGGTGAGCAAATGCAACGAAAATCAAGAGATATGAAATTCAAGCTCTCATATACCCAGTAGAATAACAATTTTATGTGAATAGCTGGAAAAGTTCCCTATTTTCGTATCCATACGTAACCATAAGAAGTTTTCAGTGTTGTTCTATGTGTACGCCTGAATATCAGTGAAAGGTTTACTCGAATGTCTGCAACCTTAAACAGCATCCGTTGAAATGAGTGCAGAAAAACTGGTTTAATTGGAATACATTAACATAATTGGCCAAATATTTGAATACTCATGAAAATTCGTAGATTGCGCGATGCTAAGGAATCCTCGCTCTAATTGTTGGTCATAATGTAAATGGGTCTTCTTTATTATTTAATTGGCGCAATAAAATCAAGGTCGTCTGTAATGGTCGAATTCAGTGTTTTTTGTTATCAGTTATACCTGAAGTAGATGTTCTGGTTGTTCATTCGAACGAGCATAGCGTGTAATAATATTTATTATTCATCCAATACATGGGATTTACAGGGCGTCTCACTTTTGAATGGTTCTGGAAATAAATTCTGCAGTTCGAAAGCAATGGAAAGTCTAGAAAAGCACTGACATGAGGTCAGGAGCTTTAACATGCTCGTTCAAATTAATTTCATAATATTTCTGCACATGAATTTTATAGGAATCTGATGGATTGTTTCAACAACAATGAAAGATTTCCAACAAATCTCTTCAGGAATTTTAGTAATGATGCTTGATTCGACATAAAGTAACGCGTTGATATTCTTCCAAAGTTCAACACTGATCGCATAACTACTTCTTGAAATATTGAGGAAATATACTGAAAATTGCAGCTGGCTATAACTCCTGGAAGTTTCGTGTTGCTTTCTCATTTTATTGGAAAATTATCGTGGCAACGGACGTTAGGCCAAAATAGGACATCGAATTCTTTATCAGTCCAATTTAGCATTTCAAAGCCATTTTCAGAAAAAAATCTAAAATTATACACATTCGGCTGTTGCCTAGATAAGCGCGTAAAAAAGTCTTACTTGATGGAAATTTTTCGAAAACTTCTATGTTTGGAGGAAGTTGGAAATTATGTGCTGTTTCTCCTATTCAACTGTCTCATAAATCGTCTTTAATTTGTGATATACTTAACCCCCTCGAGTTAATCACTCAATCAATCGAAGCATCTGCACTGGAGAAGCGTAGTGCAAGGAATTCGCCGATTGCAGTTTCACTGTCACTAGCGATCATCAGAAGAAATGACGCAGAGAGGGTTCTAGATACTTGATACCTGTTGAATGACTGCCTTCAGTATGAAAATTATACAGTGCCATCGTAGGAGCACCCTACTAGATGGCCCTGCATTATTTCTATACTCACGGCTGCCATCCAACAGGTATCTAACAAGTATCTCTTCTACGTTTTCCAAAGTAAGTCATTCTGATGATCGGTAATTACCGTGAAACTGCTTTAAACGATTAGCTCTGATCAAGGTGAAGTATTTTTCGGTTTATCGACAGATATTTGCCCTTGTTTGTCCAATAAGAGTTGATTAACTTGCGATAACTCCTTGATTTTATAGATTTTTCACACTACACTCAGTATGTGCGCATTCAAAATCGATTTCTTTCAACATTTTCTAAGATATACAGGATCTCCCATACAAACTAAAAATTTGAGGGGATTTCCGGTTCAACCGGAAGTATATTATCAACAAAAAATCAAGATGCATTTTTCGCCATTGCTCTTAACTGCGAAATTTCATAAATATTGTCCTTCTCCTTCAGAAGATATTGACTTGGCTCCATACTTTATACCAACCCTGTATAAACTCATAATGAATTGTGAACCTCATGATATTGGGGAATACTTTCATTTTTGTATTTAGTTGAGGGTAATTTGACTTGTTTCATTTTTGTAACATGTAAGTGTTTTCAATTATTGAAATAAATGTATATATCTATTTATATCTCGACATGTGTGGCATATTGTTTTAAAGAAAATGGGTTCAAATATATAGAAAATTATAATATAATAAGGTGTAGTAGTTATGCTGGACTTAACTACTACACCTAACCTGGAATTTCTTATTATGGTAACTCTCAATGTGCCTCACACTGGAGCTTGAAGTTGAATTACATTGCTCAAACTCTACACCGCTTAAATAGTGAAATGGATTGGTGCAAACCCTATTACTCGTACCTGACTGTTGAACCAACCAAAGATGCAGTTGACCGAAGCTTCGGCGAATTGTATGCGTTAAGTAGGATGGAAAAAGAAGAGATTATGTGGCCAGACTTTCGATTTGCATGTAAATCGAGTTTGTTTTTTCGAGCAGCGACCGCAACCGAAATGATTTTTTTTATAACCACACTGAACACGAAGGCAATATGTGCTCGGACGTTGGAGATAGTAGTATTGTAGGATGCCATGCAGAGGAGGCTTCGAGGTTTCCAGATAACGAAAATGAAAGTTTTCATTTAATTCATCAGACTATCCTTGGGATGCGTAGAATCAATGGGACACGGCAAATTTTTTTATTGAATATTATAAGACAACTCATAAAAAGTATAACAATATTGAAGGAGAACTCATTACCGAGACGCGCTGTGAAGAATTCAGTTAAATGTCTTTGATTTATTATTAGGTATCGAAATACATATAGTCGGGAACTAACATAAACACAAGGACCACTACTCCCAATTCTCATTCTATATGGTTTACTGTCTTCAAACGATTAGAATCATACTCAAAATCAAAATGGCGTTCAATGGTTGCTATGAGAAATTTATAAATATCACTACACATATACAGGGTGTATCTGTGTAATACTGAAGAAATTTTAGGCGTGATTCTATGATGAAAATTAAGGTGGGTATTTGGTATGAAATTTCGCATAGGCATTTCAATGAGGAAAAAAATAAATGATTTTTGAAAGCTGAAAGCACTCACCTTCAACATTTATTATAATTGTATAGTCAATATTCGACCGGTTTTGTTCATGGTTGTCTATTGTCTTAGTTGTAAAAGTCTTAACCTAATAGAATCTCAATTTGGTTGGCTGTTGTTCAATGAAATGCTATTTTGATGTTTTTCTCGTAATGGCTTGCGTTTTCGAGAAAACTTGTAGAGTTACAAACGTTAGTAAATGAACTGGGCTTTGAAGCCATACTTTTCTAAAAGGAAAATTTCATCCAAAAAAAAGTTGTAAGAAAAAATATCTAAGCATACTTCAGGATTGAAAAAATTCCAAAATGTGTAGTTTTATTGACAAATAATATTTACTAAGTTTCGTGTCTTCAGCTTGATATAGAGGGAAAATATAAAAGGGAAACATATTTTTCTGTTAATCTTCGAAGGGTGTTACTTTTCCGGAGGTAAGTTTTCCAAAACATGTAATAAAAAATACCCACCTCAATTTCCATCACAGAATGATCCAATTTCTATCATAATCGCACATACTCAGCTTGAATAAATCAGTCTGACTGACATCGTTTATGAAAAAGTTATATGCGTAAGCCTGAAATAAACCTTGTCTTATAACCAAATGTATCCTCTTCACCCTGGTACGAACAGAGAAGATGATGAAAACACCTTCAAAAACCATAATGATTTCAAAAACCATTGATGAATATCAAGAACAGATACGTGTTAGACTATTGTTGAATGCACTACTTTCGAATACACTGCAATGCAACATCCATCCAGGACCAATTAAAATTGATATTGGTGAAATTCTATGAACTAACAATATTCAATATCTTGGTAGGATAATCGAGGAAAATCTCAAATGGAAGTTATATATGAACAATATGAAACGAAAAAATGTAGTCCTCGAATTTCTCCGATTGACAAGCACTGACGTGAAGTCAGCAGCTCCTACGCGCTTGTTCACATTGCGAAATGGTGACTTGGAAATTTCAATGAAATAGGAATATTTTCAGAAAAAATTTTCAAAAAAAAAAAATTTTTTCGAATTTTTCCATGGATAATTCTTCTTATCGACACTGTTCAAATTCCAAACGAGTTTCATTTCGATCAGATAAATATTTCTGGAGTAATTGAAAAATCAAAATTTCAAATGGCTGTAGCACAAAAACCATTCGCCAGATTTGACTCATTAACGAACTTAACCGAGGTATTTAGGATCTTAACCTAACCACAAAATTTCAAGACTCTAGGTCCTTCCGTTTGAAAGTTACAGCGCACACAGCCGGACGGACAGAATCAATTTTGACCACGGATTCTTCATCAGTGAGTCCAACCTAGTCGTTTGAGACCAATTTCGGCTAAAAATTCGAAAATTACAGACATCGTGACGCAATGATAACGCGCTGTTCCCCAGAACAAGCGCGTTAAAATGAAATACCAGCTAAATCAAGAGTAAACGAAAAATTAAACAAATTTATTATAATTTTATTGAATACTTGAAATATGAATTCATGTATTTCAATACTACCTTGCTGAAAAAGATACAACAATTAATGTTTCGAATTAATATTGAATTGAAATATAATAAAAGCACATTTTGTTACAAGTTAACTTCGTGGGATTATTTATTAAGTTTATTCTTATATATAATATCGTTATTCGAAGAATTCATTTATGAATTGAAATAAATTCATCATTAGTTCGATATAAAAATACACTGCTCATCTCAAAAGAATATAGTATTATTGGAAAGAAGTTTAGAATAATTTGTCCAAAAATACACTTTTCTGATATAATTGCTGGTCATGTTCTTTGGTAAATGATAGAATGATGGCAATAACATTTTGACCACTTATTAATATTCTAAGCTTGAAAAAGACCAGAAAATTTCGCGGAAACGTCAATAATAAAATGAAACTAATTTTTTCAGAATGATTCTTACGACTATCGAACCTCGACCACATTGAAATACTTAATATGTTCCGTAAGCATTGTTTTGGGAATCTTTCAGGTATAATTATATTTTTGGAGGATACATTCATTGTTATTGTTCTGTAGATCTAAGTATTGATTACCACTATTTCCTAATCGAGAAAATACTCTGAAATACTGAAATTAAATCAAGTAGGTCAATAGTGTGCTATATCGTGAATGTCCTGAAAATATGTTATGAAATAACGAATCTTAAATGCTTAGTCCGTCCCAAATTTCAATGTTGAAAGGATATTGAACTAAATATTTTCTTGATACGTTTCATTTACTATTAAGTTTATTGAAACTGGCTCTTCCACAATGGACCATCAAATATCAATAGAACATGACGAATGATTGATGTGATAAAATTCGCAGTTTTATAATAACGTATAAATTCCATGCAATGCAGCATGAACTCTAGCGCGGAAGTAAAAACCTAGTAATTACACACATAATTTCACCGCGAAAAAACCGTTTCGAAATGGTTGAATTACATCTATTTATCGAGACTATTGTTTCATTTTTCTTGTTATCAAATGTACCTTTACGTTCGGTTAAATAATGAATGCAGAATGCATACAAAATTCTGATCTATGGGATTTCTACTTTATTCGAAATTATTTCGAGCAGTTAGATATGAAATAACAATATGATCGTTCTCTTTGTATAATTTTGTCGCCATAATATTTTCCATGAATGCATATCTGGGGAAAAATATAAGATGTCATAAACATTGCAGAAAAACTACAATAATATACAATATTGTGAAAATTTATGATGAAATCTTAATACCGATCGGCTGTTAATAACCACTACGTCATTGAAAATATCAGCTAAAATATTTTAGCAGAATTTCGTGAGGATAAAATGATTAGAACCCTCTGAATATGAAATATTTGGAAGAAAAATTTCAAAGAAATTAGAAAAAAACTGTTTTGATTACACGATCATCACGAAATTTCGCACATGGTTGTAAATCAGCATCTTTCAACTGGATAACAAGTTTCATCCTGATGGGATCAGTATTTTTCGTGTAATCAGGGAAATAACAACGATTGTTGGGAAACTTAGATTTCATTGTCTCTGCAAAATGTTATCAAATATCATGAAAGATTTCAGAAAAAATAATGTTCAAGCTGAAAAACTATTCTCCAAACAACTGCCAGGTTTCGATCCAATCGCACGAATAGTTTATAAGATATTCGAGAAATATCCTCTTAATTTAATGACTGTAACCTACCCGAAAAGTTAATAGGATTCCTCGTTTTCACGAAATCGTGCATGTATTTTAAGTGTAAGTATTTTTGTGAGGTCTGTAACGTGTCGTAATTTTCAATTTGTAGTCTTTAGTTGTAGACATTTATCCCCCTTCGTTAATTATCAAGAAAGCCAACATGGATAATGTGACAGATTAAATAAATAATGATTTAAACAATTATCGGTGAATTCATATATAGATTCAGATATTCGTTGAAAAAAATTTTTTTCTTGAGTTGCATAATTTGTAAAATCCAATGAAGGCTTGTGTATAACTTTTCATTTATTCAACACGTAAAAGATCATCGGTATTTTGAGTCTTCCATCGAGCTGTGCGCCCAAGGCACGTGCCTCGGGTACCCCCATGTTAAAGACTATACGACTTGGCAGCAAAATGGATTTATTCATTACTATTCACTGTCGGAGAGGTGAAGAAGTTGTAAATGCATTCTCATAACACCAGTATAAGACCGCCTGTCTATAAAACAATGAAAAGGCAACATGCATACACAAGATCAAGAATTATTCCTGACTGGTGCACATGAAATACAATGACCTTTGTTTTTCGGTAGCCACTGAGCGTTAATGAGTCTGATGTAGGTGTTATTATGTGACATGTAATTTGAAATTTTCCAAGAAATATCGAAGAAAGTTTCAGTGGAAGCGCTGTATTTCCACTTCCGAAGGGGCTTGGTATATTTAACTGTTCGAATTGAAATTCGTTTATTAATCCTAAACGAAATCTTCCGAAAATTATTTTCGAAATAGGAAAGAATAGAATCGTTTTGGTTCAGAGTTCAGAACTGTTCTGGAACGGTTCCGCATGCGTGATTGCGATTTTGTGTTTTGGTTGATTTCAGAACCGGTTCAGGATTTGAGTAATCCTGTTTTGGTTATTTTCAGAATTGATTCCGAACTGCTCCAGAACTGTGAAAGAGGTTCGGACGTTAGAGTCCGAACTGCTTCAGAATTGGGTAGTTCGCACAAGCGTAGAGTGGCTGTCAACGATTTAAATGGTTAACCTGACGTTTTCGACGTCGTGTTGATTTAGTTTGGGATTGTTGTTTTTGTTGAGGACATGGTTAACTGTTAAATTTAAACTTTTGTTATTGACCATAATTACTTCGCTATGACCTCCCAGGATAATCTGATGGATTTTATTTCCATTGTTCACACCTGGGATGTAAACTTCCTGAATAAATCTATGAATGCTAAAGTCTTCTTTCTTTATTGAATAATTATGTTTTGAATGAATTTTTCTCTGAAAAGCACATATCTGAAAAACGTTCATCATTGAATTCATTATTATATCTATCAATAATTTGTTGGTTCATTTCGAAATATAATTGAAATACTGAAGAAAATTCAGAAAAACGATTTCACAAAAAAAAAATTTAGTGGATACAAGTATCCCCAAAAATATATATGACATACGTTCATCATTAAATGCAATACTATATCAATCAATAATTTGTTGGTTCATTTTGGAACATGAGGAAAATTCAAAAAAACGATTTTTACAACAAAAAATTAAGTGGACGCAAGTATACCCAAAAGTATTTAAATATAACATCGTGCGACAAGGACTTCCGCATATTTTTTTAAATTAAACCACAGACAATATTTAGGACAAGATAAACATTCCTCTTTTCTGCAAACTCAAACGGAAGTTTTTCTTCCTCTACGATCCCGATGAGAATCCGAACTTAATTCGTGTTTTGGTTTCATCAGTTTTAGAACTTTTCTAGAATAGTTCAGAATCTGGCTTCAACAGCGCATCGATTCTACGCAGTTCTAGAACTGTCCTAGGATTGGCGTCTGAATTTAAGATGGCAGTGCCACGGTGGCCAGTTTTAGAACTTTACATACAGACATAGATTTTGTTTTGATAGTCGATTTTGTACTGTTTGTTAGTGTTTGGTTTGATAATTTTTGATTTCACGATTTATTCAAAGACTTTTTAGACTTTTATAGTTGACGAGAGTATTACTGGGAGTACATATTTCATTCTTATGAAGTAGGTATGTATCATCCTTCAATCTAATTGAGTGTAGCAACTTTAAAATTAAGGGGTTAGACAGTATTTTAATATTATTTATTTTCAGATCCAAATGGCAAGATTGACTTTGGTGGATTTCTTAAGCTGTCTTGAAAGTTGAAAAACAGATAGTATTGTAAAACATACTTTTTGGAATAATAGACAAATACTCATAACTAAACTAAATAGTCAATATATTGTGAATAAAATGAATACATTCACATGAAATTAATGCTACTTCTACCGTAAGCCTTATTCATTATGGATTGACAAATAAATTTTCCAACACTCGTATGATTGGTCTTGAAAAAGCTGTAATAAATAAGCCTTGTACAACTTTGCTTCCATCGGCAGAAGCACTTTGAGGGAACAGTATTCATCACCAGATATTTCCTTGTTGAGACTCTTTTTTTTCAATAGTCAGTTCTATCACTAGAACATTTACGTTGTTCCTTAATGATCAGTTCAACAGGCAGATTTCTGGAAGGCATAGCATTCCTCTTAGGTAAATTTCTCTGCTTGGATTATGGACCCGGAAAAAAATTGTCTTCATGAATGATGTGATCTAATATTTTATGAGCAATTCTTGCTTACCTTTATAAAAATGATCATCATCGGTAAAATGCAGGTAACAGACTCTCATAAATCTTGTGTGATGGTTTTTATCGATTCTTCAACACTTTCAGGCCTGACTTCTTAAAGGAAGTTTCTTTCACTAACTCCAAATTTTTTACTGGGCTGTAGAAATCAATGGGAACGGACATTTGAGTTTGCTTTTCCTCAGTAAAAGCACTTGTAAAATCACACAAACGCCAAGAAAAATGCATAAACTTTCTCATTTTCTTAACATTTTTTTTAACTTGTCAATGATAATGTCTGTACCTTGGGTTACTCGGATAGTCACCAGAGGGAGTAGCGCTTATCTTCTTTCGCCAATAGTTCTGAATTTGGGAACAAAAACAAACCTAATGAAGCCTAGTAAGCGTATTCATTAATATGAAGGTACTGAAATGAAAGATGATATTCAGAGAGTCCGAAAATTTAGAAATTCAACAGAGAAAGTGATATATCTGATTAGTTCTCCTGAAAATTGGTTCGGAAAAACATTCTGTCAAGAGGGTCTGAAGTTTTTCAGCTATGAATGAGAATATTTTGAGTTGTTCATTCTTTTGCAGCATTTGAATCTATGCGACAATTGGTTTTTGTTCGGATGATAAACGTATATGTTTTATTTATCTCTTTGATTTTTACTCAAGGTCCGAAAGACATGAAGCCATTTCTGTAATTTTGAGACAATTTTTCTGAAGAAAAGAAAAAGAATTGCAAACGAAGAGAATCGGGATAATATGATCAAAAGAGCGCAGGATTTCAAATGTTTGAACAAGAAAGAAATTGAAATTTTTTCTAAGGACGCGATCATCAGCAAATTTCACACGAAGTAGTTCAACAGCATTTTCAAACTAATAACCAAGTTTATCACAATTGAATCAATATTTTCCGAGTTATTCCGAAAAAAAATGACGATATCGAGGAAAAATTCACGATATTTGAATCTCAGGAAATATCTCAGGAAATTGAAAACGTATCGAACTGAAATTGGGTAAGCTGCTGTGAAATATTGACCTCCAGGTATGAGCAGATTTCTTTTCGAATGTGATGAATTAATTCCGAAAAAAATTGTTTTCTTGAAATTCACTGACAATACGATTTACGATCTCAACACAATTTTTCAAAAAGCTTCGCGTCATTATGCTTCAACAAACTGCCAAGTTTCAATTCAATCGCTCCAGTGGTTCCTAAAATATCAGAAAAATAACCTGAGAATTTCAAAGGGTCATAACTCCTAAACAGTTTGGCCGATTTTGCCCGTTAACAAATTTGGCCGCGGCATTTTGATGCGCGTCCTTTCCTGGAAGTTTCAGATTCGTACAAAAATCGAAAATCACAGACATTTGGACAAAAAGATAGCACGCTGTTTCCCTAGAACATGCGCGCAAAAATAAGCAAGAGCCCTATTATATTTTCAGGCACACAGATGTGGCACATATCCTAGGAATTTCGTTTTACTATTTTCTGATAAAGGGTGTTTTTTAAAGGTATAGAACTTTGAAATGGAATCAAATAAGGATGAATTTTTGAAATTGACTTTATTCAAAAATAATCTTTTGGCATTATAATTTGAATATTCTTTCTGGTATATGACCGCGATGGCTGGCTCCGACGTAATCTAATCTGGAGGTCCAATTTTAAATCACTTTTTCCAAAATTTGTGGCCGTATATCGGAAATAACGCGGCGAATATAGTCCTGTGAGTGGTGATCGTTTCGGGCTTATCGGCGTAGACTAGCGACTTCACATATCCACACAGAAAATAGTCTAGTGGCGTTAAATCGTACGATCTTGAGGGCCAACTCACGGACCCGGAACGTGAAATAATGTGGTTATCAAACGTTTCCTTCTGTAAATTACGTTGCGCCGTCTGCGAAACCACATCTGTAGCACATCATAGTTGTTCAACTGAGGAACGAAAACGTCAGTTATCAGGGCTCTATAGCGGTCACCAATACTGTAACGTTCTGGCCAGCATCGTCTTCAAATAAGTACTGACCAATGATTCCACCAGTCCATAAAGCACACCAAACAGACAGTTATAGTAAACGTGGTGCGAAAACGGTCCATGGTTAGTCGAATTAATTGCTCTGATGGACGATTATGTTGACTGTAAAATTGACCTAGAGCGCGATGCGTATTTAGAACAGAACCATTATTTTCAAAATAAATTTGGACAATTTGGAAGCGTTGTTCAGATTTCAGTCTATTCATGTTGAAATGCCAAACTAAACACAAATTACTTGACAGCTGACAAAATGGCCGCCAGTTAAAACAGTGTTGCCAACATATAGCTCTTTTACTCTAAAAAAAAGACCCTTTATAATCAAATTTATACATGTCCTCATCATCCAGGTAGACATTGACATTGGCCGGCATATTGCGTCCGCGCGAAAAGTAACAGTATCCTACATGTAATCTACCTGAAATCGTACTAATGACCGGTTGTCTTATTATAATAATGCAATATTTACGTGAGGGCTATTATTATTCGCCGCGCCACTTTAATATGCCGAAGTGAACGTCCGCGATGTTGCGATCATCGCACTCGCGAACTTCAATTGTTTGACGGCGTCGTGCCTAAGGTTAGGAAACGAACCTACAGACCGGAAACTGCTGCTTACAATGGCCGTGCTTGCATGTCCGGTATGTTATTACTTTGTGTTGATCATGATCTACTGATATAATCATTACCATATAAAGAGGGCGAAAAAAGTCTCATTACCTTGATATCTGGCTGGAACAGCATCGGATGAATCATTTCGATAATAGTCAAAACCGCATTCTTTGATACTATATTAGTTCATACCTCACATATTTTAGTTATTCATTCTGATTCACAAATTATTGAAAACACTCTAAATACAAATTTTGAGATTTCGAAAAATATTTTTTTTTTGAGTGGTGTTCATGTGCAAACCCTAATAAAACAGAAGTTTCTTGGTTTCATTTGAATAATCAACAGAAGTTTAGAACTTTGAAAGTTACTTTCAATAAGGCTGTTGTGAAACATAATTTCACCTTGAAATATCTTGGAATAAAAGGAGATTCGTCTTTAAATGTCAAGGTCCATTTGAAGTTGAAATCTATAAAAACATTCTTCAATAACTAGCTGGTTCTTCATGATGTGGTGCTAACCCTACCAATTTTCGTACGGCAGCTTTGGCTTTGGTTTTTCTGCTGCTGAATATTTTTGTTCGGTTTGGTCCAACTGCGCTCGTGTTAGTAAAATGCACAGGTTGATGTTACCAAGAGGATTATTAGTGGGACTATGAGAACTACACTTCTACAGTGGTTACCATTTCTTTCAAATATTGTACCGCCTCATATTCATGGACGAGTTGCT
The DNA here is from genome assembly GCA_958510865.1 of Myrrha octodecimguttata. Classification (NCBI taxonomy): domain Eukaryota; kingdom Metazoa; phylum Arthropoda; class Insecta; order Coleoptera; family Coccinellidae; genus Myrrha; species Myrrha octodecimguttata. The sequence goes on along the minus strand of OY294059.1, from coordinate 61,032,079 downwards.
CTAAAAAAGTCTTGGGGCAAATATCATTTATTTCCAAATTTATCCCCAATCATGTCTTATATGCCGGATTTTTGAATTGCTAGATTGAAATCTCGTGAACGATTTCTTTCATTCCAATAGAAGTGACAAATAATATTTGCGTTCGAAATGGAATTTGAGTATTTTTTTAACCAAGGTGATCCTCCAGAAAAAGTTCGTTGTTTTAACTCTTCAATAAAAATTTGGAGCATTTTGATTCGACTAGGACCAGGTCATGGTCGCTGTAATAGTTTCCTCTTCAACTGGAATTCGGTAAAGTCAAAGGTGTGAGTGCGGAGAAGAAGAGGAAACAATAGAACACTTAAACAGCTGTCCAATATATAGATTTGAGGACGGTTTTGAGGCAATTATTCATTCGCTGTCTAATTCTTTCCCGAGGTGGATCGTGAACGTCAAATTAATTTAATGAGTAATGGATCATTTACTAGTTCATATTTGTTTTTACGCGCTTGTCCTGGGTTACAGAGCGTTATCGACTAGGTTGGACTCACTGATAAGAAAATCAGGACCTATAGTCTTGAAATTTTCAGGTTAGGTTTGATCCTGAATATCTCAGTTGAGTTCGTTTATGGGCCAAATCTGCCGAATGGTTTTTGTGTTATAGTCCTTTGAAATTTTGATTCCTTAATAAGTCGAAAATATTTATTTGATCGAATTTAACTTGGTTGATAGATAAACAGTATCAATAAAAAGAATTACCCATAAATAAATCATTAAAAAAAATATTTCTTCGAAAATTTTCAAATTTGATTTAAATTTCACTGAAATCTCCAGCTCGTCATTTCATAACCGAGTATTTCATTGCAGCGGAATCAGATTTCCCGTTTTCCCTGAGGAACAAGTCAATATAAAATTCAGGAAATTCATTTAATGAATTTTTACTCTTAAAGACACCGATGACTCAAAGAATCTTTTTCAGTCCATTCAGAAAGCCCATGTTTTCTTGGAATTATCCTAAACATAAGATCCAGTGTTTAGAATATTTGTCAACCCCGTTGCCTCGTTTACATTTCCTCTGCTTATACTGTGATAACACATTTTGTTTGATATAAAAAAATGTACTGCGCATTCTCACATATCCAGGGTGAGTCTTTAAGTTGTACATCAATTTCAACCATAGATTTCCATCATCAAATAAAACACTTTTTTCTTTTCCAGATTCGGCCCATCTAAGGAAAGAGAGCATTTAAATATTTATCAATGTTCTTATGCACTCCTACTACTGCACTTTTTTTGCAAGTTCACCACAGCAGAATCTGGATAAAAGGTAACTGAAAAAATTGTTTTATTTCATGAGAGGAATCTATGGTTCAAATTAATGTACAAACTTAAAGACTCGCCCTGCATATACCCATTCAAAATTTTCTTCTCAATATTTCGAAATATACAGATCAGATCGAATTAAAATCCAGTTCCGGATTGAAACATAACAGCTTGAAGGTTCATACAGATTTTCGTAAGGATATTATGGTAATAAGGTCGCAGATATTTAAAATATTTGGAAGAAAAATAAAAAAGAAATTGATTCGAATTGTTTTGATGGCACGATCATCATAAAAAACATCAAAAAGTTGAGCATCTGCATGATAACCAAGTTTCAAAATTATTGGATCAGTATTTTTTGAGATATTCACTAAATTAATAACGATACCGAAAATAACTCTTTGAAATTTGACATTTTTTTCCAATCTCTCCGAAACTGAAATTCGAATCAAACATAAATTGGGTACACTGTTGTAAATTTTTTTTCAAAACGCACTAACCATACGATTCCAACGAACTTTTGCAAGCGTTTGACAGTCAGTACGCCGCAATAAACTGCCAAGTTTCAACCAAGTCGCCTGAGCAGTTTTTGAGATATTGAGGAAAGGACCTCAAAAACTAAAATAACTTCAACTCCGGAACCGTTTGGCAGATTTGTCCCATTAAAGAAATTAACCGTCGAAGTCTGATGTGCGACCAGCCCTGAAAGTTTCAAAGTTTCATTCTCTCGAAAAAATTCTTTACTTGCAGACATTTGGACAGAAAGATTTCTGTTCTTTCGGGCATGCGCGCAAGAAGTAAAAATAGTCATTCGATAAAACAAAAATATTTTTCGCGTGCGCAAAATGGATTCATCCTTCTACGTGCATTCATCAGGTGTGTGAAAATCGTAATAAATTCAGTTCAAATTCTTCGGTGAAAGATGCATAAAATACATAGATTTCGTTTCCACGAACACGACGAAATGAATACCAAACAACACACAGTCGAAGTTATGCACATCTGCAGTGAAAAAGTTCGATTTTCACGACATTACACCTGACGCACATGTAAAGTGAATCGAAATTGAAGGTGCACACTCTGATTTAGTATGCACCCATCGTAACGGGAGAAAGGAAATGTACGAATAAATTCTTGGAACGTATCGCTTGCGATCTACGTGACCCACGACTGCGATCTTCACTTTTTTTCCGCTATCGAATATTTTATTCCATTGACAGAAGATTTTATTCCTCTGTTGGTTGTAGCATTTGAATAAAACAACAAACCTGGGGCATCTGCAATGGCGCTTATACTCTGAGGATTATGTTGAAAATATATGCTTTTTCACGAAGGTTCATTATTTTGTCATCAAACTATTTCAATTCGAAGAATGCGTTCACTCAAACATTAATTCAATATGTCAATGTGACGATGAAGACTGGGTTTATATGTATTCTGTGCAACCATAGATTGTAACCTGTAAATCAGTGTGATAGTGATCATGATTCATGATGTAAAAAACATGGTGTGCTCATCTGAAAAATGAGTGACGTCAGTAAGATTGAAATACAAAGAGTTGTATATTCTGTGCTTTGAATTAACATGCAAATTCAATGCTCAGAATATACAATTCTTTGTATTTTCTGCTAGATGACGTCACTCATTTTTCAGATGAGCACACCATGTTTTTTACATCATGATTGTGATATTCTCGTTTCTCAAGTAGTTTTCATGAATGATACTGCCCTGGTGCTTGTTTTTTGATGTCTCTTATTTTATCGACGTAGGTAGTCTGTACAATTTAGTCAACTAGTCTTGATAAAGAGAAAATTTGTCATCGAAACGTTGGCGTTGTTATCAAAGTAGCAGACAATAAATTATCAAAATTCCCAATACTTCTCTATTTATTAATTCAGAGCTATTTTCTCGATGATTCCGAAATTAGTTATGGTAGATTGCGGTAGTTTTTTGGCGCGCTTTTTCAGTGGAATAGAGTATCCTAGAAATAAACCTAGAAAAGCAAAGACGTGAGGTTAGGAGCTTTTTCGCGTTTATTCAAAATTTTCTGTTTTTAATTTTTTTTTGTTGAATTATGCAGTAGCTAAGTTTCAACCTGATCTTTTTGAGTTATTGCAGAACCTTAAAATTTCAAATTTCGAACGGAATTTGACATATTTTCTTCCTATCTGATAATGAACATCGGATCGAATTGAAATTCAAAACGCTGATGTGGAATATCGACTTCAAGGTCTGTTCGATATTTCATCAAACTAGGATCAATAATCTCATAGAAGTACTGCCGTGAAGGCAGCAGCTTCTGCGCGCATGTCCAATGAGGATGACCGCTTTGGCAACAAATTTGAACATGCGAGCAAAAGCGTGAATGGGTAGATATACCCATTTGAAATTTTATATTCTTAATATTTCAAAAATACAGATTAGATCGAATTGAAATACAGTAGGTACTCTATCGAAAAAAACTAGAAAAGCACTCCCGCGAAGGCAGCACCTTTTGCTCGCATGTTCAAATTCGTTGCCAAAGCGGTCATCACTATTGAACATTCGTGCAAAAACTGCTGACTTCACGGCAGTGCATTTCTTGGTAATTTTCAATAATAACCAAATGACTGCGACAGTCCTTGAAAAATAAAGGAAATAACGTCAAAATTTCAAAGAAGAAACGAAACTTGATATAATATTTTCCTTATATCTCCTAGAAGGGAAATCGGATCGGATTGAAATTTGGAATATGTTATATCAACTGCAAGGCGCGTGTGAAATTTCATAGAAATGTGGGCAATAATCTCAGAGAAAATAAAATTTCAAAAAAGAATTTTCGAATAATTTTTTTTTATTGTCCAAAAATGAGATCCATATCATATTTCGAACTGAGTTGTGTGTTTGTAGTTTTCTACTGATTCAATCTGATCGCATCAGTACTTCTAGATATATCAAAGAAATAACCTCAAAATTTCAAATAACAAACGAAATTTGACATAGGTATTATTTTCCCCAAATCTCTGCAAGTGAATGTCGGATCGAATTAAAATTTTGAACGCTATTGTAAGATATCAACTCGTAAGTATGTGCAAAATTTTATCGAATGATATCAGAAAAAAAAAAATTTAACAAAATTTTGGAAAATTTTCGACAAAATTTTTTTTTGTTAGCTCCTAACAACCAGATACACACGGTATTTTGTATCAAGTTGCCCGTTGGCATTCTCCAACTTTCTACAAAATTTCTATCCTCTCACATCGCTACTCCATCAAATATCAGGAAACTAACCTCAAAATTCTGAATTAGTAGAACCGTTATGCCGATTTGGCCCAGTAACTAATATAACCGAGATATTCGGACTGCAAACCAAACCTAAAAATTTCAAGACTCTAGCTCGTTTCTTTGGGAAGTCGGAGCACACATGAACGGACGTCTAGACAGAATTGAATTTGACTACGGATTTTTCATCAGTGAGTCCAACCTAGTCGTTCAAGACCATTTTCGGCACAAAATTCGAAAATTACAGACATTGTGACGAAACGATAACGCAAAACGGCATTGACTCTAACCGCTTTCAGAGACTTTTTTTATAAACTCGGCCGAGGGAAAGGGGACCACATGCAAAATTTCGGGTAAAACTCACTTTCATTGGTCGATGACGGTCACCTGACATTCTGGAAGGATTTGGAATTTTCCGGAACAGACAACGGAGGGGACACATGTTACTCCATTTTCCGCCTTTAAACGCCTCAAAAAACCGAATAACAAGTAAAAAAAAACCCTTGACATGAAATTTCATGCGATGTTTGTTGAACGGCAGTTTTTCAATATAGGATAGAAATCTACGCTGCAAACCTTGATAAATGGAATGATTAAATTTCCGTAGGGCAGAAAATAAATCTACGTGAACTTTCAGAGGTCGCAAAGATATTAGAAGTACTTCATTACAAATGAAATCATCTCATGATTTCTGATTGGAAAACGGAAAAATGACCAAAAGTTGAATTTTTGAGGGAGCTCTTCTACGCAACGAAACATGCTTCGTTACAAACCACATACCTCAAATTACGATATTAATCACGTCGAATTATAGACGCACAGTCAACGGTCCTTCGATTCTCATGGCAATAATTTGTGCAAATCAAAACAAACTCATTGATGAATGTGAGATGGATATTTCCTCCTAACGGTACACTCAGATATTTTAGTCCCGAGGAAAAAATCTTTATGTATGTAAATAAATTTATTCCATTCCATTGGAGATGTACATGTCAGATAATTTAGATATAGACGTATGTTTTCTTGATGAAGTCGGCGACACCTCCAACGAGATAGAGGTGGATTATGTCTCTTTTATACTGGTGTATATCGACATGTATAGTTAAGTGGGTGTAAAAATTGGTCAATGAACTGAAGATGACCGTATATGAAGTATACATACCATTCGTATTTTATTTCAACACATTCATACAATTGAGACGTAATATTTACCAAATAATATATGTGGCTGTTTTAAAAAGAAGAGTGTCTTGATTATTTCTACTGACTCAAAAAGATTCTTAGAAAGCACTGATATGAAATCAGTAGATTTGCGAACATGTCCAAATTCATTGGCAAAAAAGACCAATTTTTATCATGAATGGATCAATAGTTTTTAGTGATTCTAGAGATTTCAGCGATACCGATTAAAAAAAACAAGAAATTTCACTTAGATTCTTCTCAATACCTTCGAAAATTAAAATCAATCAAATTGAAATTCGGTGGACTGTTGACAGCTTCAAGGTCTGTGCGATATCTGATTCATAGTTCCGAAGAAAAAAGTTTGAAATATTTTCGAAAGAAATTCGCAAGAAGCATCGGTATTCTAAAACTAAATATCAAGCTTTAATCTGACCGCATTTCCAGTTCCTGAGATATTGCAAAAATAACCCCCGAAATTCAAAGGATTATATACAGTGCGCGTCAAAATTATGGAACAAATTCATTTTCTCAGAAAGAAAATAATTGGCAACAAAATCCTGAAACAGGTCAATTTTTGTTTCACTTTTACCAGATTCATATGCATTTTTGAAGGATTTTTGTTGCACTCTGTGCCATCCCCATCAACCCTCCTAATATTTTTAATAGGGAAAGTAGATCATGTGGTACTTTTTGGCAAGGTCTTCGTATCTTCTTTACAGGCGTGAAGAAATTTTCAAGAAAAAAAATTTTTTTTTTTTTAAATTAGTTAGTTCAAAGAGGTTTTCAGTATGTGCACTTTGTCATGGCTCATTTACTTTGTGACGATGGTACCTGATGAAATTTGTCACCGAAAGTCGACCATTACAGTTCTGTTCATGCACAGCTTTCAACCTCATCACGTGAAAAAAAATATTTTTTCTCCATAAAAGGGTTCGTAAGGGTTGAGAGTTGTGCATGGACAAAACTGTAAATGGTTTTCTGAAAAACAATTTTTTTGAAAAAAAAAATTTTGAAAGAAAATTTCAAATCTACTGACAACAAATGTCGCAAAGAGTTGCAAGTCCTCATGCTCCCACTAACTGTCAAGTTTCAATTCAATCGCTTCAGTAATTATCGAAACATCAGGAAAATAACCTCAAAATTTCAAATGGCTATAACTCCTAAACAGTTTGGCCGATTCAGACCCTTAACAAATTTGACCGCGGCATTTTGATGCGCGACCTTTCCTGGAAGTTTCAGATTCATCCCATAATCGGAAAATATAGACGTTTGGACGAAACGATGGCACGCTGTTTCCCTAGAACATGCGCGCAAAAGTTTAACCTTTGCATTCTGAAATGCAACCAACCCTAAAATTTTCAAGTCGCTCGAATCCTCCGTACGACCGTAATCGGCCGGTCATCAGTGAGTCCAACCTAGTAGTTCGGGACCATTTTCGACTCAAAATTCGAAATTACAGACATTTAGACAAAACGAGAGCACGCTGTTTCTCTAAAACATGCACGCAAAAAATCCTAGAAAAGCACTGACGTGAAGTCAGCAGCAGTTGCGCGCATGTTCAAAGGAGATAACCGCTTCGGCAACGAATTTGAACGTGCGAGCAAAAGCTGCTAACTTTAGGTCAGAACTTTTAGGTATTTTTTCATTTATTCACTGGATGTCAATTCGCTCCTACCTCTATTTTCGGAAATATTTACAAAATAGGAATTTGAATGGATATACCTACGGAATCATTGGGCGGATTTTACCCATTCACGAATTCGGCCTTTGTTATTGAGTCCCAAACCTACTCTACAAATATCGAGTTTCTGAGTTGTTTCCTCCGGAAATTATCGTGGTTACGCGGCCTAATGGCCGGTGGAACCTTAATTACACAGGCTAAATTCGTGAATGGTTAAGATCCACCTAATGATTTCGCAGATATACCCATTCAGAATGTCATTTTCCCAATACTTGGAGAAACATAGATAAGATTGAATCGAATTCCAGTACATGATTAGAAAATAACAGCTCGAAGGTTCATACAGAATGTTGTGAGGATAATATGATCAAAAGATATCAACTATTTGAACAAAAAAAATGAAATTTTCTTTGAATTGTTCTAATGACACGATCATCACGAAATTTTGCACAAACTATTTTGCACTATCATGTTCCATCATGATTGAAGCAGTATTATTTGAGCCAATCCGGAAAAAACGATACCGAGACAAAATACACGGAATTTAACAGATTTTTTCGCAATGTCTCCAATATTTATTACCTGAAATTATGAATACTACTGTGATATATGAATTTCAAAGTATCGGCAAATAACTGCCAAGTTTGAATCCAATCGCTCCATAAGTTTCTGAAATATAAAGTAAATAACTTCGAAATTTCAAATGGCTATAACTTCGAAACCATTCAGCCGATTTGGCCCATGAACAAACTTTACTGCGGCATTCTAATGCGCGACACAAATTGATTTTTATACTGGATTCGTCATCAGTGAGTCCACTCTAATCGTTTGAGATCACTTTCGGAAAAGAATTCGAGAATACCAGACATTTGGACTGCACGATAGCACGCTGTTCCCCCTGAACATGCGCGCAAAAACTATCCGAATGAATCTTTATTAGCGAACCGATTTCAACAATATTCTTGGCTTCCATTTTCAGTACCTTAAGCACGCCATTAAAAATTGAAAAATGGACTTTTAATCAAAATTGAAGTGCTTATATTCAAGCGAAAAGCTTAAAAATATTTCCCTCAAGTTTACAATACCTACTCGTTTATATATTCAAGAAATCATTGAAAGCTTCTTAATCGTCATTACTTGTTCCATATGAATTTGCAGTAGGTGCCAAGTAAATATAAATGAATACTGTAAGGAGGTCCATTTTCGAAATTTTACTGAAGATGGCATTGAAATAACAGATATCAAACTCCATTATGCTCAGACAAGTTTTATATGAAACAAATAATGAAAATAAAAAATTAACCATAATTTTTTTCCGAAATTGGTCTCAACAGACGAATCCAGTGTCGAAATCGATTGTGTCAGCCCGGCCGGTCGGCCGGACGTAGGCACGATAACTATCTAACGGAGTGAGCTAGGGACTTGAAACTTTCAAGGGGCGCGCATTGGAATGCCGCGGTTAAGTTCGTTGATTCGGAGTTACAGCCATTCGAAATTTCATTTTTATTTCAGAAACCACTGAAGCGATTGGATTGAAACTTGGCAGTTAGGGGGAGTATAACGACGCGCAACTTTAAGCGGAATTCTGTCAAGATCATACTGTCAGTAAATTCAGAAAAAAATTGTTTTCGAAATTTTTTTCAAAAAGATTTTTTTTCAGAAACCGTTCATCATATTCGAAAAAAACTTCCACTTTGACTTTGAGCTTCATATTTCACAGCAGTGTACCAAAATTCAGTTCCACACAATCATAATTTTTCGATGAAGTACTGGATTTCAATTCGATCTAATCTGTATTTTTGGAAATATTGGAGAACATAAAATTTAGAATGGGTATATCTGCGGAATTATTGAGTGGATTATACCCATTCACGAATTCGGCCTTCGTAATTAAGCCCCAAACCTCCTTTACAGATATCGAGTTGAATGGGTGGAATCCGCCCGATGTTTCCGTAGATATACCCATTCAAAATTTTATTTTCACAATATATACAAACAAACAGATTAGATCGAATTGAAATCCAGTACTTTATCGAAATAAAACAAGAAAAGCACTGCCGTGAAGGCAGCAGCTTTTGCGCGCTTGTTAAAATCCGTTGCCAAAGCGGTCATCTCCATTGAATATGCGCGCAAAAGCTGCTGCCTTCACGGCAGTGCTTTTCTGGGTGTTTTGCTTTTCAGTTGAGTACTGTGAAGTCAGTTTTTATTTGTATTAGTACTATGTCGAACGAATTATAGGCGCTAATTACTGAGAAAAAATTTCACGAAAATACACAGCAGTGTACCAAAATTCAGTTCCACACAATCATAATTTTTCGATGAAGTACTGGATTTCAATTCGATCTAATCTGTATTTTCGGAAATATTGGAGAACATAAAATTTAGAATGGGTATATCTGCGGAATTATTGAGTGGATTATACCCATTCACGAATTCGGCCTTCGTAATTAAGCCCCAAACCTCCTTTACAGATATCGAGTTGAATGGGTGGAATCCGCCCGATGTTTCCGTAGATATACCCATTCAAAATTTTATTTTCCCAATATATACAAACAAACAGATTAGATCGAATTGAAATCCAGTACTTTATCGAAATAAAACAAGAAAAGCACTGCCGTGAAGGCAGCAGCTTTTGCGCGCTTGTTAAAATCCGTTGCCAAAGCGGTCATCTCCATTGAATATGCGCGCAAAAGCTGCTGCCTTCACGGCAGTGCTTTTCTGGGTGTTTTGCTTTTCAGTTGAGTACTGTGAAGTCAGTTCTTATTTGTATTAGTACTATGTCGAACGAATTATAGGCGCTAATTACTGAGAAAAAATTTCACGAAAATTATTTTTTCTATATGGTCCCGATGATAAATCTCTGATCGAGCTGAAATGTAGTTCCTACACCAAAATCTCGAAAATATTTGCGTAAGTTTACGAATAGGTCCTGCGCAACTTATCGCCATATTTCAGGAATGGAGAAAATGTACATAATTCCCAGTGTGGGATGGATTTCCCCCACTAAAGAGCTCAGCCCTCGCATTTTGATACGCAATGCACCTTTTGTGAAAGTTTCAAGTCACTAGCTTATTCCACTAAAAAATAATCGTGACTATGGACGGACGGACAGCCAGAATATATTTTAATATCTAATTCTTCGTCGGTGACTCCAACCAAACGTCAGATTCACAAAACTTTTGACGGCCGAGAAACTCGTTGAATGAGGTTTGCATTCGATGGTTGTGTTGAAAATGAACTGAAATCGAGCTCACAATTTACTGTTGATTGCCAATCAAGTCCTTGGTCGGGCAATCAAAGTTTTGTGAAACTGGCCGCTAGTCGTTTAAATCTAGTTTCATCGAAAAAAACTAAGGTTACATATTTTCGTACAAAATGATAACGCTCCTGTGCCCTAGAACCAGCGAGTAAAAGCTGGAAAACTTGAACTTGCCATTCCTAAAACAATAAAAGTTGAACCGTGGAAATGCGAGATCCCAAATCTACCGAACAATACATCTGAAAATTATAGACCTCACTAGAAAGAACGGCATTCTCTACGATACGACATCACCGCCTTGTAGCGGTTCATTACGACTGTTCAATTTTTCAGTGAGAAAGTTTTTCGAATCTCACGGATCGCTTAGTAACCGAATACTCGAGCCGAATCCATTCAGTGCAGGAAGTTTACTGTTGCGGTTGTGGAATACCACTCGGGATTTGTTGTCTCATGAATAAAACTACCGCTACCATTACCAAATATGCATAATAAATAGATGATGCCGGAAAAACACGGTTCTCGGGGAACCGGTTGGGATAGGTCGTGCACGCGATGTTTTGGGGTTCCGTAGTGGGACAGGTAATAACGGTCATGAAGGAATATCTCATATAGTTTATGATACACGAAGGTGTTGTAGTCCTATATTGAAATACAATGAACTGGCATGAGAATGTGCTCCTGCTGAAACTAAATGGGCTCTACGGTGATCCAACCACTATGCGATGGCCTGCAGTTAGTGGCCGGAAAATCTTCAAAGATTACCCACACACCGATTAGCCGTAAGGCCATCGACGTCAGATCCAATGTCCAATTCAACAGTTGCGAAGTTCTCGAATCTCCGGCCTGAAGCCTGTTTCGGAGGGGACCTTCTCATCAAACTGGACAATAGTAATACTACTGAAAAGGAATGGTCTGAACCTTATGACAGATTGGGACAAGCAAGGGGGATTTGTTTTACGTAGCCTACCAACCCGAGGGCTTATGGCCACGGCCCCCATGGGCGACACACACAGAACACAGCACACAGAACACACGAAGTGCTCTGCTACCAGTATGATATCAGATCCCAAGTCCTACACCCTCACGGTCGGGAGGAGACCCTATCCAAGTCTCTACTAGCTTTGCAGGTTAGTACCCGAGTTGAAATCGCCACTCACACGCCGAAGGGGGAATGCCCCCTTCTAGCCCAGCTTTGCGGGCCTTCAACCACCGCCACGGCGAAACCTATCCCAATAGAGCAGACAGGCCCCTTCAGGCTAACCCAGAGATGCGCACCTGCGAGCAAGCCCTCCCGTAGTACCAATCATAGCGTCATTGGTCAGACATGCTTCGGGAACGTGTTCTCTAGCAAATTTAGGATCTCAAGAATCCATGCCTTGCTGAAGCCTATCTTGCCAATAAGGCTGTGAGACTCAGTGATGAGATGTATAGGAGAAAAATATTTTGAAAGGTAAAACCATCTTGAAAGAGAATAACTACCTCAGAGAATTCGTTGCTAAGGCTATCAGAAAAGGTTTTGTTGATACCGATAATGTTAAATTCCAAAATTCAGAGTATTCCCAACTTGTCATAAAGAAAAATCTTTAGAGAGTATTAACAAAATCACAAGGACGACTATCTGTCGATAAATCGACAAACATTCCCCCTTGATCAGAGCTAATCATCCAATCAACCAAAAGATCTACACCGAAAAAGCGGATCCAAGGAGAATGAGTACAGTTTTTTCACAGTTATTACTGATCGGCAGACCAACTCACCTTGAATAAAATAGCAGAGGGAACCTCGATACTTGGCACCTTTCAGATGGACCACTGCAGTATAACAACGTACAGCGCGCCATCTTCTGGGAGCATCTTGCGAATCCCACCCTCGAGTGCAGAATACTTTTATCGATGTGCATGACGTTCATCCTTTAGTCTCATCAGGTTGCTGTATCTGCGATATTGCAGATTCACAAACACCATCACGACATGGAAACGCTCGGCTCATGTGGATTCCCACAAGACTATCTAAATCTGCAATATCGCAGATAGTATAGTTGGATTGGACTTTAATTACTAAAGCCGAACTCGTCAATGGGTAAAATTCGTCCACAGGATCCATAGATATGCCAATTCAAAATTTTATCTTTCAAATATTTCCAAAAATACACAGAAGATCGTTCTGAAATCCAACACCTTATGGTAAAATGACAGTTCGGAAGTTCATACAGAATTTACTGAGGATAATATGGTCAGGAGATCACAGAGTATTGAATATTGGAAAAAAAATTGATATTTTTTCTCAAATTGTTCTACTGATACGATCATCACGAAATTTCGCATAAATTCGTCCATCAGCATTTTCAAAGTAGCTGCCAGGTTGCATCATAATTGAATCAACGGAATCATTGAGCAGATTTTACCCATTCACGAATTCGACCTCCGTATCTAAGCCCCAAACAAACTCTACAAATATCGAGATTCTAAGTCGCCCAACGGCCGATCGTAAACAGAATAACTGCCAAAAGAAACAACTTGGAAACTAGATATTTGTGTGGTAGGTTTGGACCTTAACTATACGAAGGCTGAATTCGTGAATGGGTAAAATCCACCCAATGGTTCCGATCCGTCCAAAATTTTATATTTTCAATATTTCCAAAAATACGAATTAGATCATTTTGTGATCGAGTGCTTATCGAAAAATGGCAGTTCGGAGTTTCGTACAGCATTAAATGAGGATAATATGATCAAAAGGTCAATTAAAAGACACAAGTTTGGTTGATTTCTACTTTATTAGAAACACAGAAGTTCTTTTTTGAAAAATAAATTAAACTCCACGTACGCCGAACATTCAATAATAGAAAAACACGAATTCGACGAAAATTTCAAGATTCTACACATAGAGAACGAAGGGCGGAAGTTAAATTTATTGGAGGCTCTAGAGATAAACCGTTTAAGAAATTCTGGGAATTTGTTAAACGCCCAGACGGAACTGTCGAATTCACCATTGTTAAACCTATTCAGCTAGGAGCCCGGTTTGGTTTTTCCATGATTGACCCGTTGGAAATATCTCTGTACCTGTATTGGTTTATGTAAAACTGCAACACACTTTTTGGGACAGCAACTCAGCATCTGATGAAACTACAATGTAGTTAAACGCGTCATGTGATTATAATAAAGTAGAAATCAACCACACTTGTGTCTTTTAATTGAGTTTACAATGGATTTCTATCAAGTAAAGGCAACCACAATACGAAGTGCTCAAAAGGTCACAGAATATTGAATATTTTCAAAAAAATTTGGAATTCGTTTACGAATTGTTCTAATGACACTATCCTCACGGAATTCCGCACAAAGTTGTCCATAAGCATTTTCAAACTAGCTGACAAGTTGAATCAGTAATTTCTGAGTTATGCCGAAAAAAACAAGGATATGTTTGCCAAATATCTTCAAGAATTAGAATAGGATTTAACTGAAATTTGGTACACTTGTGTGAAATATGAAACACAAGGCCCGAGGACATTTTTTTCTTCGAATATGATAAACAGTTTTCGAAAAACAATTTACTGCCAGTACGATCTGCGGAAAGTTGCGCGTTGTTATACCCCAAATAACTGCCAAGTTTCAATCCGATAGTTCCAGTAGTTTCCGAGCTATCACTGGAAAAACCTCATAGTTTCAAAGGGCTGTAGCTCCGATAAAACTCCGCCGATTTCGCCCTTTTACGAACTTAACCGTCGCATTTTGAAATACATCCTATCCTAGGAGTTTCAGGTCGATAAGATTCCCCGTACGCCAGTAATCTTACATACGGACGGCCAAACGGACAGAATCGATTTTGGCACCGGATTCGTCATCAGTGAGTCCAACCTAATCGTTGGAGACCATTTACTGCTCGAAATTCGCAAATTGCAGACATCTGAACAAAACTATAGCAAGCTGTTTCCCTAGAACATGCACGCAAAAATCATTAAAGTTAAAACTGTTAACAGTTAATTAAAGAAAGCTTGCGCGTGTACTATCCGAACCTACCCTGAAAATATAGCAGAAACTTTTTTCTGGAAGCTTTTTGTTTAAGCCCGTTTGCCGACTAGATATAACTTAATATAAGGACGAACAAAATGGTGTGCTATACAATTATTCAATGAGAGTCCGTTTCAAAGTTCAGTATTTAATATGACTCTTGACAATATAATGAAAAGATTGATTATGTTATTTCATAATGAAAAGGTTCAAATGATTAAACTGTCTTCCTACAAGAGGTGAATTCAATGAGTTTTTTCGAATAATGAATATCAAATGCAAACTACCTTTTGAATCGGACGCGAATAGCAACCAAACCGAAAACATATCCTTTCATGTACAAGAATTTTGTCGTAACAACACCAAACTTTTTAATGGAATCTAGAAAAACGCAATTCATCATCGATAATCGTTCGCAAATAATTCCGTCAATTTTCTAAACGCAGGAATGCGCGCAGACATGTTCTACAATGCAGATCTTGCCTAATACATCCCTGTTCCAAAACGAATTCCGAGAAAGCTTGACAGAGGCAACGAAGCAGTTTGAACGACTCAAACAGCGAACAAAGGAAAGGAAGGACAAAGGACCATTCCAATGCCATCGGAACTGTTCGGTCAAATGAGTTCGCTCGGTTGAGACGAAGCTGTGTTCGACTTCTTCCGTGAACTTCGGTTTCGTTCGTGCTCGGTCGATAGTCGCTATTCCCGAGAATATTCTCTGTTCGTGTATGACGGAATTCGTAGAGGCAACGCCATATTGCGAACGTAAATAGATTCCGCAGTCCCAACCGTATCGATTCGCGCAGTATTCGACAATTTGCAAATCGAATCATGTTTTCTACTCGAACGAATGAGTGTTTAACGATTCACGAAATGGCGATGCTATGGACGGACACGAAGACCTTGTTACTGATTGAAGAATACAAAAAACGTCCCTGCTTGTGGGATCACTCGGACGAATTCAATAAGTCCATGGCGAAGAAGAATGAGGCTTGGATCGAGATAGCCGAGATTTTGAAATTCAGTGTGAATGAAATTAAGAGGAAGATTGCATCGTTATTGGCGTCGTTCAGACGAGAACGGAAGCGAGCAGGTGGTAGCACTTGGTTCGCGTACAATCATTTGTCTTTTCTTCTAGGCAACTATAGCAGAGGGATGGTAACGGCAGAGGTAAGAGTGATTAGAATTGAAACATTTCTTAAAATTGAAACATGTCCAAAAAATTCAAAATGGCGGATGCGTGTAACTGAATCAGAAAAACTAGGTTCTTATGATTCGGAGTATCTATTTTTTTCAAGAAAAACTCCCTCGTTTGTGAAAAAAGTTTCATTTGAAAATCATGGAATGTTGAATTTCACATTGCCGCTAAATCAGTTGGTCCTCTGATTGCAACTGTTGTGACGTCATAGTTTTCCTATATTATATCTCAAGATAACCAGGATGGAAATAGCTATTTTTCAATAGTTCAGTGAATTCGAGTGTATTCGAGATGAATTCTGAAGTTTAAAAGTGATTTGACATCTCCGGATACTATTCATTCATTCAAATTCATACCGTTTCTTACAAGAGAAATCTAGTGAAGCACTGACGTGAGATCAGGAGCTTTTACGCGCTTGTTCACATTCGAAGTCATTTCCTCAAGACATTTTGCATCACCCTTCACGCCGTCACTTTTCAACCAGGTACTTCCGATTCGAACACATCTTCATTTCATGTTTTGACGAATTCGTCGTTCCTAATCAACCCCCATATCTGCTATAAAAATATCGAGTCTCTAAGTAGTTTTTTCGGATGTGATTTTGGTTGAGGTCAACCTAACTACCAACTGTAAAATGAGATAGATATTTGTTGAACCGGTGGGTGCAATTACGAAAGCCGAATTCGGGAACTGGTAAAATCATCCAATGATTCCGCATATATATCCGTTCGACATGTTATTATTTCAGTATTTTTTGAGTTACTCTGCAAATAAAAACAATACCGAGGAAATATCCAAGAAATTTGACATTTTTTTTCCCAATATCTCTGAAGATGAATATCGGATCGAACTGAACTTTGAAATACTGTTGTGAAATACTGACTCTAGTTTTTTTTCCAATTTTGTTGAAATCTGATGAATAGTTCCCGGTAACAAAATTTTTCAACAAATCTACAAAATTTCCGAATACTTTCCAACAATATTCTACTTCTATATACAAACTTCATAAAATTTTGCATTAAGTCGTGCGTTGGTATTCTCCACTTACTACTTGTTTAAATCTGATCGCGTCTGTTCTTCTTGAGATATTGAGGAAATAACCTTAATCTTTCAATATCTCCGAAAATGAATATCGGATCGAACTAAAATTTGAAGAACTGTTTTGAATATTGACTTGAAGGTATAACACAAGTTTCAATCTGATCGCGTCAATAGTTATCGAGATATCGGAGAAATATTCGCAAACTTTCAAATAACAACGAAATTTGACATAATTTTTCCTGATATCTCTGAAAATGAACATCAGATCAAATTGAAATTTAAAAATTTGTGGAGGAACAATAACTCCAAGGTATGTGCCGAGTGTCAACGAAATCTGGTCAATACGTCAGAAAAAAAAATAAAAATTTTTCGATGAAGATGTGGAAAATTTCAGAAAAAACATTTTTTCGAAATTTTTCAACTATTGGAGAAGCACAAAACTCTGCGCTAAGTTGCGGGTTGATATTCTTCAAATACTCACGGAGTTTTGATGAGATGGCTTCTGTATTTCTTTAGATATTGAGGAAATGACCTCAAAATTTCAAACAACTACATTTTAAATATTTTTTTTTCCATATATCCCCGAAAGTAAATATCATATCGAATTGAAATTCGAAACATTGTTGTTGAATACTGGATGGACAGAATTGAATTTTGACCACGGATTCTTCTTCAGGATGTTCAACCCAATCATTCAAGACCATTTTCGGCACAAAATTCGAAAATTACAGTCATTGTGAGGAAACGATAACGCGCTGTTCCCCAGAACAAGCGTGTAAAAAGTTCGTTTGATATTGAAATGGAATTATTAGCATTTTATGAAAAAGCATTCTGTATATTTGATTGATGCATTCTTCATTCTCACTACAGGCTTGCTCTTTTGGGAAGAAAACTTTATGATTTTGCCTAAATATATGTAATTCAGGATTCAATCTGATCTCTTCTTCAATACTTATTTTTAAATTTTTCTAAATATAGGGATTGTTTCCATAGACAATCCCTCAAACATAACCCCATATAAAAAAACAAGTGGGGTTAAATCAGGGCTCCGTGGTGGCCGCTCAATGTCACTCTGTCGAGATATCACCTTTTTGCTAATATTGCTGCTAGCGAATTGGTTGTGATATACATCCTAGTTCCATCTTGTTGGAACCGCAAGAGATGATTGTAATGCCTATTTTCTGGAGTTCTTGAAACAAACAAGTTGCTTATCATCTCAATATAGTGCACCGAATTCACTTTAGTTGTCCGGCCTCTATGATCTTCGTAAAAGTATGGTACAATAGCACTTTGCCGTCATTGCGACGCAAAATAATTGGACCGTTCTGAGACACCTTGCATGAGTGTCTGTTTTGTATGTTATCATCTAACTTAATTAATTCCTTTTTTCACATGATTAACATTTACTGAAGCATGAGTCCACGACGAATCTGGAAGCTGAAGTATCTTCAGAATTCTTCCTATAACATGTATTCTATACAAAACGCATTTCAAATCATCTACAAAAATATAATTCCATCTCCAGGTCTAAAACTGTGGTGAACAATTTCCCATCCGATTTCAAATAAATTTTATTTATGTTTCGTGGTAATTCCAGGATGGAACAGAAGGTGATGACTCAGCTGAATGGTGGAACGAACCTGATGGACTAACAGAACAAGATCTCCTTAACACTTCCGATTTAGAAGATAAATCTGAAATCCAACTGAACATCAGAGAAACCCTCGCAGCATCACATCAATACATTCAGACAAATCCTCTGGCAGATGCAGATGATGCCATCTCCATGCAAATGCAAAAACACAGCGTACCACATCTCCGGAAGAAAGCCAGACTTGAAAGACCTATCGAATATTCTCTGAACGAAGACTATAATGTTCACCAAAGGATATTGGCCCCACCGAAGACCAAAACGGTTTCAGACTTGTTCCTTGCTTATCTGGCGGCCAAGATGGATACTTACAGTGATTATGAAAAGAATGTAGTGCAACATAAAATTAACGATATACTCTTTCAAGCGGATATTGGAATGTACGCTAAACCTAATACCACGAAAGAAAACTGAATTATTTCTAGAGAACAGAATTAGACTGAATGGTTCTTACTGGACTGGTTTCTAGGTATAATTGTTTGATATTGGCATCTTTAATTCTGAAATTGTGATAAGAAGAAATGTTGAATATTTTTCAATTGACATATATAAGGATAGCATTCACAATGAGAATGTCATTGACAGCTATTGTATAGCTAGGAAACCATTCTGTACTTTGGGTTCATTGATTTGCATAATATTCAATGTATGTGATATCAGAACATTGAGTATTTCATAAATGTACATATACAAACGCTTACTATCAATTAGGGATTTCCTTTCATTGAGGATTTCAATAGAGTATATATTGTTTATTGAATTGAATTGAAGAAAATTGTTGAATAACTATCAAATTTTGATTGAATAAAAATTTGCCCTAATGTTTTTTGTATTTAGGTTTGTTCGTTGTACCTGCATGAACAACACTACACCAACTCCACTGACTTCCAATTCTCAGTGCAGCTGAGTGTAGTCACAGATAACTGAATGAGTGAACTTAGTGTAGTTCAATCTGTTCTATGATTCTCACAGAATACAAATGTATGATAGATGATTTTACGCAATCCCAAGATGACAGAATTCTATTCTTCTCGTGTTTTCGCTACCACTTCGAGGTGAGGTAGATTTGTCGTAAAGTTTTTCTAAAGTCGTCACGGACAAAAATTCTATTTCAAATATGACATATGATGAAAATTAATTTCGTCCAAAAATAACCACACATAGAGAACAGAACTCGTCCAATCAGAAACTAGAGACAACCACAGATGTCTATGGTTATGAATTATATTTACGCCTAACCATGATGTAAAAAATATTGTAAGCTCATCTGAAAAATGAGTGACGTCAGCTAGCAGAAAACATGAAGAGTTGTATATTCTGTGCTTTAAATTAACATGCAAATTCAAAGCACAGAATAAACAAAATTCTAGCGGTCGCCCCCTGCCGTGGGTGAAAACCGATCAAAAATCGAACACCGTCCATAAAATAGAGTATGGTTAAGTTTAATTTTGTTGTCTGGTTAGGTTAGGTTAGTTTAATATAGGACAGTGCCAGTTCGAATCAGAAACGGAAATTTAATTCAGGATTGTTCCTTGAATTTCCTGTTCTAAGTTGTTAAGGTACTTGATTAGGTCAGTTAACGCGCATGTGTTCACCCATGGGAGACACATCATCAAAGAAAATAACCTCACTCTATGCACTGCATACGTCATCTGTGACTACACTGACTGTCAATATTTCCGTAACGAACAGAGTGCAAGTTTACAACAAAATACACCGAACAGTATGAGTGGAGTTAATGTAATTTGTGTAGTTCATATAGGTACAACGAACAAATCACCCAACAGCATTGTAAATATATTTTGAGATATACATGTGCCTTAAGTTATTTTCCCTTAAAAATCACTCATTACATTTTCTGATATTCATTACTCAAAAAAACTCAACGTATGGTAAAACATTGCGGCATAAAAATATTAATTCGAAAATTGTTGTTCTTTTTTCGTATAACTTGTTTTATCAACTGTACGAGATGAGTACTCAGTACAACAGTTTTCCAATCAAAATGTGATATTGGATCTATACTTTATTCAACCGGACTGATTAACGAGAAACAAGTATGAAATGAAAACTTTTGTTCAACCTAGAATTCCTTGTGTTTGTGGAAAGATAGAGTACCTATACAGGAAAAACATCACAGCCGTTAAACATCAGAAATCGAGAACAGAAAAACAATCTGAAAATAGAGACATACAGAGATCCCAAATAGCCAATCACGTATGTTCGTTCGACAGTTCGACCATTGGAAATCATATTGAGATTTTTCGGAGATTATGATGACGGAACTAGTTAGTATTCAATGAAAATAATTTTGCAAAATTTTCAACTGATAACATGATGAAGGAGTCAGATTTAGACCCTAGAATGATGTAGTTCACTTCGTTGATCGTGATAAAATATTCCATTATTATTATTACATTATTTCGAGAAATTGCTCTTGAAAAATCATTTGATTTTCGCAGCTCACAAGGCCGTTTTCTATCAATAAGGATTTTATTTTATTTTTGAGCGCATGTTCTAGGGCCTATCTTGAGCCGAAAATGGTCTCAAACGACTAGGTTGGACTCACTGATGACGATTCTGTCCGGCCTTATGCACAATTACGGGAGTACGGAAAATTCTATCGACTTGGAATTTTCAGAATAGGTTTCATTTCAGAATGCGACGGTCAAGTTCGTTAACGGGAAAAATTGGCTAAATGGTTTCGGAGTTATAGCTATTTGAAAATTTGAGGTTACTTCCTGATATTTCAGGAACTACTGGAGCGACTGGATTGAAACTCGGCAGTTATTTGTAGCATAACGCAACCTCTCGCAAATTTGGTTGTGATCGTGCCTTCAGTGAATAAAAAGAAAATATTTCTCAAAATTTTGTTGGAAAAATTTCTCCTTCCCGAAACTATTCACCATATTCGGTAAACAATTTGCTATGAACCTTGAACTCTATATTTTATAGTTTTGCTTTTAAAGCAGTGTACTGAATTTCAATTCAGATTTTGGGAAAAATTATGTGAAATTACGTGGTTTTTGTCCTATATCGTTATTTTTTGCGAAATGACTCAAAATATACTGATTTAATCATGATTTAACTCATCAGCTAGTTCGAAAATCCTGATTGGCAACTTTGTACGAAATTTCGTGATGATCATGTCATTGGAAAAACTCTAAGGAAATATTTTTTTCCAAATATTCAATATTCTGTGATTTTCTGATCATATTATCCTCATGAAATTCTGTATGAACCTTCGAACTGTCATTTTTCGATAAAGTACTTGATTTTACCCATTCACAAACTCGGCCTTCGTAATGAGGGTCGAAACCTATTACAAATATCGAATTTCTAAGTTGTTTCTTTAGGAAGTAATTGTGTTTTCGGACGTCCTAACGGCATATCATAAACACAATAACTAAATAAATTAAATCTTTAATGGGTATATATTTGCGGCATAATTGGGTGGATTTTACCCATTCACGAATTCGACCTTTTTAATCACGGTCCAAACCTACTTAACAAAAAGTGAGTTTCTGAGTCAATTCCTCCGGAAAATATTGTGTTTACGGTCGGCATAACGGCCGATCGTGAATACAAAAACTTTAGGAATAAGCGACTTAGAAACTCGATATTTGTTAAGTAGGTTTCTAACTTTCCTCAAGGAATTCATCAGATAAATCTCATGAATGAAAGTTTATCGTACTATTCAAGTAACATAAGATTCCACCTATGCACATGCTGCTTCGACAAAACCAACAATTTCAATTGCTCGATATGATCAAATTTTGTGCGATGACGTTCACCTCACTTCAAAACATTTTGTTTGGATTAGAATTGTATATGTGAATGTTTTCAGTCGTTCCATCGATATGTGAAGCAGAAATTATTGTAGATTTCAAAAAATTATATTGGTTTCAGTCTTGATAAAGATATAAAGACGGATCGAAACGTCAACAATTCAAGGAGGATTTTAATTTGCCCTAGTCCTAGTACCAATAAAGAACCATTTTATTAGATACATAAGGACACGAAGTTAAATTATGGCATTTGAATTGATTTTGAAGCACATTCTAATTTCATTTAGAACGAATGAAAGTGATGATTATAGACGGATTTGCCCCAAGCTTCGATTCCTCGACTAAACAACGTTCGAATCGAGATTTCCAATCCACTCGTTAACGGTATCACAGTGCATTTTATATGGCTTGTTTTGAAACTAACTAGCGTGAATGCATATCTCGTTACCATTAAGGAACTGGATTTTTCACCTGTACTTTTACTACCAATGCATAACTTGGTCATTTTTACGAAATATGCTAATTTCTGGTTCATCGCACGCTTTTTATCATTTCAAATACAGGAAGCGATTAACATATGCGTAATAATGGTCTTCCTCTGTCATCGATTGGACAATTTGCGGTTGTTGCATGGTTATAATATGTGCAATCGCACGGTCGTGTTCTGTTTTGAAATATGATATAATGTAGGGCTTCTCACGATGACAGTAATAAGGATATGATAAGAGGTGTTTTTGTGCACAGGTGTTGGTGGCGCCACGTCACTAAGCGTTTTCTATTTGAGGCTGTATCACTTTCAAACTGATGCAAAATCAGTTGATCTGCGTTCTATTTGACAATGTTGTGATTTTGAACTGGGGCGCATCACTTCCAACTAATATTGCTCTCAGGCGGAATCAGTTTAATTTCAGTAATCACAGCATTAAAACATAACCTTGCTTTTTGGTGAATAAACCTGGAGGACCAACCATTGTTTTTCTATCGATTATAAACCAATTTCAAGCGAATAACCGGTTATCCTTTTGGTCAACCAATAGGTCTCTTGCATGTAACACGAATTATCATATTTGCATGTTTTTCTCATTTATATCGATACAAAATCATAATGCGAGCTATCTCACACTCCAACAATTTGCGAATTTCGAATAATTCGGTATTAAAAATCGTCAAATCGGGACGCAAAACCGAAGTGGGTGAAACGCGGTAGATCGCCTCCTACGTCACTCGTTATTCCACGATGCCCCGATCGATACAGCCCGACGCTGTCTATTGGCTTGCTAGACAGAAAAGTATACGAGAAGAGGGAGAGAGTGGATATATCCCTTCACGTCACGGAAACCGCGAAGCTTCGTCCGTTTAAACAACCGACATGCGGAGCCAAATTTAAAAGGAGCATTTTCTTGTTAAAAATTTAAATATTTGATGGCGGTTAAAGTTTTTCAGTGGTCTTACGGATAGAATATTCGATTCCAATGATAAAAAATTTATGCAAGAGACCTATTGTACTCAAGCGCTTCGGTCGTTTTCGGTTCTAAAGACATGACGTCATGAATTATCCCTTCGACGTCATCATTTTGGACCACAGATAACCAAAGATTACCTGACTCGAGAGTTGGGTTAAACATCTGGTTAAGAGCGAAGTTGAATTATACAGGTTATATGCGGGGAAAAAGTTGTTGATTTGAAGGATTGATTGATTTGAAGGAAGAAAAGCTAGAAAAATGGATCAAGGCATGAAATTGTGCTAGGTGATCTTAAATATCGAGGGTAAAGATCGTCTTATAGATAATTTATGAGAAAAGCCTTGTGCTAAAGTCTTTAGTTCTTCTTCATTCCACATATTATTCATGTAATCAAACTATATCAGAATTGGTTTTGTGCGTGCTTTCACATTTCTATGTAGAGGGTCCAAAAACATTAGTTTTGTTTTCATTGGCGAAGTGCGAATAATGGTAGTTTTTAGTGACTTTATTCATTTTACAGGTGAAATTTCTCGATCTGATGTCTAATCTCAGATGATATTCAATCAAAATGATATAAAGAAAAAATTGCAGAATTTGACATTTATTTTTGTCTTCTAAAGCCTGGAGCATCGACACTAGATATAGCATTCATTATAAGTATAACTATTGAAAATGAAACAATAAAATGTTCAGGTCATTTTCCCCTGAAAATAGATCGCAGAATGAAATCCAACAAATGATATAATGAAAAAAACATTTGTTTGTCCCATATATAAATACTATTGCATTCGTGACAATTTGTTTTTA
Source organism: Myrrha octodecimguttata (assembly GCA_958510865.1). Taxonomy (NCBI): domain Eukaryota; kingdom Metazoa; phylum Arthropoda; class Insecta; order Coleoptera; family Coccinellidae; genus Myrrha; species Myrrha octodecimguttata. Next base: position 61,007,442 of record OY294059.1, on the reverse strand, counting down.
TTTAACGTATTGAAAAATAAATTTGAAAATTTTCGAATTAGTTCAACCTATTTTCGGTAGATTTGATTTGGTTCAACTTCATGTATTGCGTGATAGTTTTTGAATTTTGAATTTACATTTTATCTCATTCCATGTAATGTTTTGTGTCGAGCGGGTACATCCCCTTCACCCCATTCCTATAAATCGAAGGATGAAAAGCTTTTTAAAGTCATATTTCAGCGTTTTCAAATATTAAAAAAAAACACAATACTTACACCATTCGCCATTTTGCAACTCCGAAAATCTGGAATTTTAAAGGTTCCGTAACCTTCCCGTATACCTTCAAAATGCGCCCCGTAAAAATTCAGTAGGCAGAAATGGCATGGAGAAAGGAAGTTACCAGGAAGGAGAGTGTGCAAACCTTATAATATTTTACGGATAGACAAATGGGGAAGGATATGGTAAGGTTCTGGAACGTATTGTGAGAATCCACCTTTATACTTCCGCTGAGTTGTTCTATCAGAAATAATTCTAGAGTTGCACTGACGTGTAGTCAGCAGCATTTTCGCGCTTGTTCAAATTCGTAATGGAAAAATAGTTTTGTAATTAATTTTTATTGTTCTGATGACATGGTCATACAGGAATTTAGCATAAATTGCACATCAGCAGTTACTAACTAATAAAATGATTCATTGGGAACGAATCGCTATTTCTTGAGTTATTCCGATACCTAAGAAAGAACTAGGAAATTTGACATATGTCTCTAAGGAATCAAAATCGGATAGAACTCAAATTTGGTACACTTTTTTGTATATTGATGGCAAGGTACGTCCAAAATTTCATTAAAATCTGAAGGATTTTCTCCGAAAATTTTCCTGAAATTTGAAAAATGTGTCGGTGTTTTACAACCAATTACCAAGTTCAATCTGATAGCATAGGTTAGTTTTTGAGATATTGAGAAAATAACCTCAAAAGTTCAAATTCGTTTAACTCCAAAACTGCGCATTTTTACATGCATCCAACTTTGAAAGTTTATGGCGCTAGTTCTTTTCTCAGCTCAAAATTCGAAAATTTCAAAAATTTGTTCCAAATAATTTCTCTCTGTTCCATATAAAACATGCATGCAAAGTGCGAGGTTATAATTCAGCGGATTTGATAGCCTGAACACTTATCAAAACAAATTATTCACTCAAACGAAAAAAAGTCGAACTCGCTCGATATCAGAGAACGAACACCATCGTGATCAACATCATTGTTTTAGTCCACAAAGTTTCCAAGATGCTTATTACAGAACTATCTCAGTCTGTTCAATTTATCTCCTTAACGCTTGTATTAGAATTGCTGGTGGAACAGCTGGAAGCAAGTTCAAAGTGGCAACTGTGCTGGGGGTGAATCTTCCAAAGATATGAAAATTTTATATTTCCCCCTATTATATTTCCCTACCTATTAAGATAGGTTGTGAAATCATTAGAAGTCAAACTGTCATGACAAAAGTCATATCCCCCAGTGGTAGTAACAGAAAATCTATTTTTTATAGTCTATATACTATATAATCATTGATTGAGGTGTAAATTCGGGCAAGTCGAATTTCGAAAACGAATAGTTCGAATAACATGCACACTCTTCAAGAAGGAAATTAAAAGATGAAATGAACGAACAGTCTAAATAAAGTCGTGTTTCGGCGTTCTCAAATATTTTTGAAAATTTTTCACAATTCGGACAGTAGAAATATATCCGACTCCTCCGCCATTTTGGAACCTCATAAAGTTTACCTTGAGCGGCTCTTACCGAAATTATTATAATAACGAATGCATTGTTGCATGAAAAAAATGTAGAAAGCACTGACCTGTAGTCAGTACTTCTACCATCGAAAAAAAATCGCACGAAATTGAGGATCAACAATTATCAACTTGTTACAGATAAGGAAATTTGACGGCCTATACACCAGTCGAAACAAATTAATCATTCGAACGCTAAACTGTCGAACTAGCCCAAGTGGCTAAAATATCCGAATACGCAAATGTTATCAACATCATTGTTTCAGTCGGAAAAGTTTCTCAAGACGCTAATTAGAGAACTCTCCCAGTCCTTGCAATTTACCACGTTATCTCCTTAACGCTCATATTAGAATAGCTGGCGGAACAGCTGGAAGTAAGTGAGGGAGTAAGTTCAAAGTAACAATGCTGCGAGTGGAATTATGGCCGTTTTCCACGCTGCAATACTGAATAATAACCCCCATGTTTGCCTTCTGCTCATTAATTTCAATTTGCGAAGGAGCAAATGCGGTGGACATTATCACCAGTGTGAGATCTATTATTCTGCCTTGCTGCAAACGTAATTTTCAGGAATATGAGCCATTCCAGATTTCAGCGCAGATTGCATGTACAGCAAAAATTGTCAGCTGGGCTTTTAGGGATTCACGAGTCACGAATTGGGGTTATGGCCTCATTTATTTATGTTCTGCCTTCCTCTGTTTATGAATAATATTCATTTTTATGATCGCCAAAAATAGTACCCTTTTTTCTAATGTCCCTATATAAGGCCTTTCACCATAAACTAGACTAAAATATACAGGATATTCATAAGTGACCTTACATACGTCAATGGCGGATAGAGGAGTCAAGATCCTCCGAAAAAAAAAATTTTGTTCATTGGTTACGAATATATACAGTGTTTTGTATGGTTGCTTTAAAACTTTGATAAGCGATATTTCTGAAACGCTTCAAGTTATTTTGTTGAAATTTGCTAGTAATATTCTTCTGCTAGAACTTGTTAATATGCAATTCTGGATTAATTCGAATCCAGGGCCGGGCTGGAAAAATTGTGATCTACAGTTATTTGTTGAACGAGTTCATTTTCTGACGGCATTTTCAAAAAACTATTATTGGATTCGAAAAGCCAAGTAAAAATGCTATAATAATCGCCTTCAGTTTGGTTGGCACACCTAAACCATTGTCTTTATACAATGCCTAAACTATTCCAACGAAAAAAATAGGCAATAAAAAATTTGTGAGAAAGTTTGATTTTGGACCCGACGTACGTCAATAGTGCATAAATGATTTCAAGGAGGCGAGTCAAAATCCAGAAAAAATTTTTTTTTTGCTTTTTCGATACGAAGATACAGGATGTTTCGAATGTTTGGTATAAAACATAAGCGATATTTCTGAAACGTTTCAAGTTATTTTGTTGGAATTCGCTAGTAATTTTCCTCTGTTAGAACTTGTGAATATGCCAAAAAACAAAATGGCGGAAAACCTGCAAAGTTGGAATCATTTATTTTCGATTGCCAAATTGAATAGCATTATTTCAATGTACTCGATTTCATAAGATATTCCATGAAAACATTTTTTCAAAATGCAAACTCAATTTCTTTTTACAGTGAAAAAAAATTTCACCTGAAATTATCGAAATCTTTTAAGGTTGAACCTTCCTTCATTGTGAACAATGGTGAGAAACAATAAAAAATGTCCATTTGTTTTCATAGTGTAGCCTTCCAAAGATTCCGCTCGCAGTATTCACATAATTTGATTGAAAAAACTGGTGGTCTTACGGAGGGCAAAATTGTGCTAATGGACCTCCAAAATGAACTGTTTAAAAATATGAGTTTATCAAAAAAAAATTTTTTCGAAAAAACTTTGGTGGGAATTGAACTTTCGGGCAGCAGGTCGGATTTAGTCCCTAGTATGAATTGGATATATTCTGGTATTATCAGCGTTCGATAGACTAATCGAAACCTATTGAATATTATTTTTCAAGTTTTTGAAACGAAATTGAGTTGAATCAAAAATGAGCTCAGGCTTATTATGAAGCGAATTCTTTGGGAAGGAAAGCGAGATATATCTCGCGAGCAGATTCGCAAGCCAAAGTTTACCCAACTTCAAAATATTCAAGGAGAAACATGTAAATTTCGTGTAGTAGATACTTCTATTGGAAAAAAAGGAAACCATCCGAAGTAGTGATGATTATATCCTCAATTTAGTTAGACTCAATCTTTGGCTTGGCAACGGGCATAAATAATATTAGAATGGATCGAATTTACACTCTAGAGGGAACAAGACTACTGTCCGAAAGTGGAGAGAGCTCGATTCCTACCGAAGTTTTTCTGAAAAATTTTTTTCTTGATTATCATATTTATTCTATCATATTCACTTCACAGAATAAGCACAATTCTGGCCTAAAGAAGGTCCCTAGTTTTTAAATAATAATTATCTGAGTACTCCGGGCGAAATATTTGGTAGGCCACAAAATGAAAACCAATAAATAGTTTTTCATTCTGTTTTCACACGAGTGTGCAGAATGAAAAAAAATCCAACCTTGAAAGGTTTCAACAATTTTGGGTGAAAGTTTTTTGACTATAGACATATAAAAATGTCCAGATTTGCAGGTTTTCACCATTTTGAATGTTTTTTTTTCAGAATTCAACACCACATATGAATCGTTATTTCAAATTCCATAACTTACAACAGTTATCAGAATACTGTTTGAAGTTGGCATTAAACATCTTGTATCTCGCACATGCTTCGAAAACAGGGTATATGTCATAAGGCAAAAATGATCCTCCCAGTGTCCTCTTCACGGCTATATATATTTGTCCAGTTCATGGTGAAACACCCTGAGTAAATTAGATCATTTCTCAAAGATCCCATTTATACATTGTGGTTCAAAAGGAGACCGTCAGATTTTAGGATAAGTGTACACTAGTCAAGGCGGTTTGGGAACGATATTTGGGTTAAAGTTTGGGGCCTCTATGGATACTCTATTTAGACTTTGTCGGATTCGATATATTCTACTTTTGATAATAAATTTTGTATGGCTCCTCGAATTTCGATGAAATTATCGGTGCAGTTCAATATGAATCATACATTCAACCATTCCAACTCGTATATCAAGATACAGGGTCGTTATGTTGCATTTTCAGGATATGAACAATTGAGTATTGATTTGAAAAAACTATTTTAGATCTAAGGAACAGCTTCTTATCCTTGTGCGATAAAGCCGTACTACCTAGTTCGGAATATTCTCACTGCTTTGGTGCAATTCGACATTGTCCTGTTTTCAACAAAATTCTCGTATAATTCTCGGAGGTGTGCCGAAAAAATTCAAACACCGGAATAAATACTCACAATGGACGAATCCAAAACGGAAAAAGAAGTTTTGGAACGCAATGTGCAGGTTTTTTTAATCAGCAACCTATATTTTGAAAAAAGGAATGGAATTATGGATTGTACTCATTCATATTGTACTACACTGAAAATTTCATCAAAATTTTATAAGTCATACCAGAGTTATCAACGTAGAATAAGAGGTGTGCCAAACAAATCAAACACACCTGGATAATAATAATAATAACTTATTATGAAAGAATTCGGAACGGATAGCAAAGTTATAGGAACGCAATGCACAGAGTGTTATTTCAACCTGACCACTCAATTTGAAATTCGAAAAGCAACCATGTATGTTTTCGGAAAAGTTCTGAAAACTATCGAAGGTACTCATTCATATTGCACTACACTGAAAATTTCATCAGAATCGAATGAGCCATACTAAAGTTATCAATGAAAGTAAAATCGGTCGAATCGAACAAATCATCCTGTAGAGTCTCAATAGAGGCCCCCATCCATAAACCATTCTTTGTTTCCAAATCCACCAGAAGGGCAGGAGTGCTGTTTTTAAATAGTGAGTGAACTCAAGGTCTATGCCCAACTTGATTGCAAGTTAATGAAAAGTTATCGAAACTATCTAACTATCGAAATTTTTTTCTTGAAGAAATCTGAAAACCGTATTCTGCAACTAACAATGAACTTCAATTTTTATAGCATTATCTGGTTCTTCTCGATATATTCTTATCGTTTTCGTCTTAAAATTAGAAAATTACAGATATTCGAGCAGAACAATAACGCATTGTTCCCCAGAACAAGCGCGTAAAAATTTCCATGGATTTACTGTCGTTAAGTAAGTAGCTTTAAAACGCTTTTTGGAAGGGAAGTTTGTCGTGACAACCCAAGAAGAACCTACTAATGTGCTTGAATTGAAATATCTGCATTACCTTGAAAATTACCGTTGCGCAAATTTGTACAAAATTCTGTGATGATCGTATCTATAAAAAAAATATTTCCAAGGAAGGATTTTTTTTCGGAAATTGTCCAACAGATTTCCATAAAATTCAGAACATACCTTGAAGTCTATACTCAACAAACTGTCAGATATTCATTTGAGGAAATCTTGGAAAAATTATTCAAAATTTCTTTTCGGCAACGAATAGCTTCTGACGTGAGATTATTGCTTTTCCAGAATCACATGAAATTCAATTCGATCATATCGGAAACCAGTTATCCAATGGATGAAGAAATAAAAATGTAAAGGAACAGTTTCCCGTGAAATATATTCCCTTTATCTCCATCTTCGAATGAACATTCCAGATTTGTAAGCTATTTCGCGGTCTGCATTTCGCTTTTCATCCTTATCTCACGTACGAAACCACTTTTGTGAACTGTAGATATGACATCACGATATCGGTAAATTATAGATTTTCGTTTATGCGTGGAGAATTCTGTGTTCGGAACGTGAGGACATCTTAATCGTCGTGATCGTTAGAAAATCTTCAAGCTACGTGAATTGCTTGGCAAGAAGATAAAGAATAAATGGCGTGTTTTGAACTAAGTTTTCCGAACTGGGGAAAATCTGCACCTGCCTTAGATTTGATCACACTGTTTACGTTTACCCCGTACCTTCCATCGAAAGACATCAACATAACAGAATGGTTAAAACATGTGTATATTTACAAAATAAAACCGCTCAATACAGTTCATTTTCAAAAGTCTGTTATTTTAGAATTAATGCCTGAATATTTTTAAACAACTAGATTGAACACGAAGAATCCGCGGTCAAATTCAATTCGGTCTGGCCGTCGTATTTGAAAGAGAAACCTAGTCCATTAATTTTCAAAATAAATTTTAGCTATCAGATATACGTTCTCAGAAACATTAGGAAACAATAACTGGAATGGCATAATTTTTTGATGAATTTCTCGCTTACAAAAATTCCGCCTTCATCATAAAGGGAGCGTTTCTTTCGAGCTTAGCGAATCTGGAAGAAAACGACTTAGCGCTTGATTTTTGTGGTCTTTCGATTGAGTTTTTAAATATACCATATACTTGACCCTTTTTCAAAACTTCCGAAAAATACAAAATATAAAGTAAAATGAGCTGATATGACACAAGGAAGAATATCTGCCAATAAGTCAACAAATATTCCACATTGATCTGAGCTAATCATTCAATCATCGAAGAAGATATGTCCGAAGCGTACGGTTACTCCAGTTTTACAGTTCTTACCGATCATCAGACCACCTTACCTTGGAAACCGCACATAAGACTCTAGATTCTTATGACTTGTTCGATGAAACGCTGCTTCTTCAAATTCTGACCTCCGAGTAGAATACTTTGATCGCTGTGTATGAAGTTCATCCTAATGTCGTTTCAGCTAGCTGTATCTGCGCATTTCAGTATGCACAGGGACCGTTAAGTGGAAACACTCGGTTCATATGGTTATTCCACAATGTCAGTTCAAATTGAACTGTAGCTCTTTTTCTTCATGATCCATTTCTTTGAAGGAAGTACCTTATTATGGGAAAACCACATGAAGTGAGTGATCAAAGTATTCTGCACGCGTAGGTTAGGGCTCGTAAGATGCTCCTAGGAGATGGCACTGTATGTTGTTGATAATGTAGCATTTCATTGAATAGGTCATAAGTATCTAGAGTGATATCCGTGGGTTCACGTCCTTGAGTTGACAAACTGATTTTTTCACAGAAATAGGACCGGTAGAAATGAAACGACCAAGTTGTACTAAGCCGACGTTTCGTCCCAATATTTGGACTTTATCAAGGCTACGGGGACAGACGAAAAAAGTTACAAGTTAAAATACAACAAATATATATAAAGTATAAATGAAATCATAGAACGACAACAGAGTTAATATTGACATTGTTCTTACCAAGTTCATTAAGTCGAATATTGTTTATAAAATAATTGGTTGCAGTGGGTTGACGAAGAAAATAAAATTCGGGCACAACGGACTAAGCATCAAGAAAATTTTATTATTTCAGTTGTTGATATTGTTTTTGAGCAACTGTCAAGTGAGTCATGTTAAGAATGATTTATCTACAATAAAAGAACAATGTCATTATTAAATCTGTTGTCGTTATATGATTTCATTTATACTTTATATATATTTGTTGTGTTTTAACTTGTAACTCGTTTCGTCTGTCTCTGTAGCCTTGATAAAGTCCGAATATATGGACGAAACGTCGGCTTAGTACAACTTGGTCGTTTCATTTCTACCCGTCCTATTCCTGTTAACAAACCAGTAAATATCTAGAGTTTTATCAGCGGTTTCCAAGGTAAGGCGTTCTGATGATCGGTATGCACTGTGAAACTGCAGTAGCCTTACATTTTAGACATCGTTTCTTCGGTGCAGATTATTTAGTTGATTGGATGATTAGCTCAGATCCAGGTGGAATATTTGTTGAATTATCGACATATATTCTTCCTTGTGTCACTTAAGTTTACATTGAAGTAGAGCTCTATTTTATCCATGATCTATTCCTTTGATAGAATAAAATATTAACTATAGCAAGTGTTGCACCGAAACAAAAATGATGAAATATTTGTTACCAAGAGGCCAAACAAGAGCATTTCCTACAATACAAGTGAATCTCACGTGTGAGAAGTACAAAACTTCCAGATGCCATGGAAAATATATTCTCACAATATCAAAAAATTTGTTTTTTTGACTTTTCAGAATAATAAATCTAGTACTAACAGAAAACGTCAAGTGTGCGGCATTTGTGTAAGGAAATCGAATTCCCTTGAAACAAGGTACCACCCAACCCCCTTTCCAGTTAAGAATTCAGTAGTTGCTATCATCAGGCTCACAGGGTTGATGCACATTCATTGAAACCAACTGTATAAAATGTCCCCCTGCAAACCGAAGTTTACCCTTTTTTGCATATTTTCTGATTATAAAGGGTGGTGCCTTTTCGAATGAACACACTGTATAAACAAATTTTAACATGCGAGCAAAAGCTGATGTCCTCACGAAGCGCTTTTCCATAGATTGTTGTTGTTCGAAAACGTACCATTCATCTGATTTCTGTCCATGCACACAGAACCAGTTGCTCCGATGCACATTTTTCCTCTGCCAGCATCATTTGAAATCCAATTTCAGATCAGCTTTCATCTTCGCTTCAACATTTTCCTGGAGATATGAATCAATCTACTAAAAACTAACCTGCTTTACGGTCTCTTTTTATCGCGCAACTGTACCGGAAAAAGTTCAATTTTGTATTAATGTCTTTTCCTTAAACGAGAGATTTCTTGTTTGATGTCGGTCTATGGTATTGCTGGAGACTGGTCAGGCTCGTAAAAAATGAAATATAAAAGCTGCAGATGCAGTGAAAGTGATACTTATTTGAAAGTTATTACTTTTTATTCTGCTCTTAGGTGAGTTATAATCGTCGTTTATTATGCTGTCGTGACGTGCATAATGTCATTGAATTACGGTTATTGGTTGCTGATACTACCGGTGTCGTAACTGATTACAATATCCGATAAAAAACAATTAACGTTCACTTGTTGGTTATGAATAAGTAGCCGTAATTAGTTGTGGTTTTGGATGTTGCCATTGATAACTGATCGTTTACTTATTTCTTGCTGAAATGACGAATAATTGGACACTTAGTTGGAAACATCCTTGAATGACTAAGATCAGTTCATTCTGACCAAATATCCAAAATAGAATTATGGTAGTTGACTGTATGGAAACTATTGACCGATTTCACTTTTTGCTATACTAGTTTTTTATACAGTAGTAAAATAAATGAGAAGCAAGATAAACTTCTGATGAACATTGAATTTGTAACTCACCTGTTGCATAAGGAATTTGTTCCCATTTTCGGTAAAATAGCCCATAGAGGCAATAAAAACCAAAAACTACCGTTACCCTTTTCCTGCATAAGTATACTAACTGACAAAGAAACTGCAATACCCAGAAGGAGCTGTTCAAATTTAAAATTTTTTGTGGTAAAATATAAGTAAAATAGCAAGGAGTAAATGATTGAAATTTGGAGGAAAACATCGTGAAGGTTTTTCATGTGAACATTTTTGTTATTCAAATATTGTAGTCGTTTTTCGCAAATTGTTTAATTTAAATTTTACAACAAACCAGCTAGTGTTAAAATGCCTAGAGCACATTTTGAAAGGGATCGAATTATTGGGAGGCGGGGTTGTCATTTCGAGATACCGCTAACCGTTATGAGATGTTGTCAAGCGTGGTTTGATAATGCTCAAAATCGAAGAAGGGAAGGCACCAGTTATCGAAGAGGCACAAATGAAGTTCAAGATCGAAGTCTTAGACTTATGGCCGATTTGCGACAACTCTCTGGCTGATGAGTGGTTAGGAGAACAAGGCTATCCTGTAACTGTCCGAACGGTTTACCACCGTATAAGGTCTTTTGGACTGCAGCATTATCGACCCTATCTTGTGTTACCTCCTACGGTTGAGCATCGCCGGCAACGATTACAGTGTTGTAGAGAACAACAACACTGCAATGTGGAATGGCACCAGGTCGTCTTTTCTGATGAATCTCGATTCTCCTTGGGTGCACATCCCGGCGGAAAAAGGGTCAGACGACGTCGGGGAGAAGGACGTGACACTCATTTTGATGTTAAGCATTATGTACACCGTACAGTTGGCGTTATGGTATGGGGTACTATTGCACATGCAAGTAGGTCACCTTAGTCTTTATTCGAGGTAACATGACAGTGCTGCGCTACCTTCAAGAAATAGTGAAGCCATATGTTCTCCCTTAGCTTAACCGGCGCGAGAATCCAATAATTCGGCAAGATAATGCTCGACCTCATAGTGCCAGAGTTAGTTTGAACTTTTTTTTTGAGGCGACCCATGTGAATCTCTTGCCATGGCTGCCCAGATCCCCGATCTTTCGCCCATAGAGCATGTTTGGGAGATCAGGGGTAGAATGCTTGAAAATTTACCCCAGCCCCCACGGACTTTGGCAGCACTGGGACATAAAGTACAGGTAGCTTGGAATAGTATCCCTGAAGAAGAAATAGATCATCTTCTCGCATCAATGCCAATACTTGTTGGGGAGTGTATGGATAACCGCGGTGGACAAACACATTATTAACAAATTTAATTCAAAAAATCGTGAACCCTTCGTTTTTTGGGCGCATGTTCTATTGGAACAGCGTGCTATCGTCTTGTCCAAATGTCTGTAATTTTCGATGAGTGAGCCGAAAATGGTCTCAAACGACTAGGTTGCACTCACCGGCCGTGGACACGATAACTGTCGAACGAAGCCAGCTAGCGACTCAAAACTTGCAGGGTAGTTCGCGCATCGGAATGCCGCGGTTGAGTTCATTAATGGGCCAAATCGGCCGAATAGTTTCGGAGGTATAGCCATTTGAAATTTTGAGGTTATTTCCCTTATATTTCAGAAACTACTGGAGTGATTGGAGTGAAACCTGGCAGTTAGTCGGAGCATAATGACGCGCAACTTTGGGCAGAATTTTGTTGAAATCGTATGGCCACTCAATTAAAAAAAAAATTTCAAAGTTTTTTGCGAAAATATTTTTTTTTCTTAAACTATTGTTCATACTCGAAAAATCAGTTGAATCAGTTAAACCTTGAACTTTATATTTAACAGCAGTGTACCAAATTTCAAGTCGATACTGCTATTAGTTTTGTAGAGATTGGGAAAAAATTTGTAGGATTTCATGGTTTTCTTCTCTATATCGTTGTTCTTTTCGGTATAACTGAAGAAATACTGATTCAATCGTGATCAGCTAGTTCGAAGATGTTGAAGGACAACATTGTGCAAAATTTCGTGATGATCGTCTAATCAGAACGGTTTGAAAAAAAAATTTCAAATTTTTCTCTCAAATATTTGATATCCTATGATCTTCTCATCATATTATTCTCATTAAATTCTGTATGAACCTTCAAATGTCATTCGATCTAATCTGTATTTTTGGATATATTGGGAAAATAAAATTTCGGCCTTCGTTATTAAAGTCCAAATCTTCTCTACAAATATCGAGTTCCCAAGTTTCTTTCGGAAGTTATTATGTTTACGATCGGCCTAACGACCGACCGTAAATGTAAAGAAGATTTAAGGCTTAATTACGAAGGTAAAATCCGCCCAATGATTCCGTAGATATACCCATTCCTCAATATTTTCAAATATGCAGATTAGATCGAATTGAAATCCAGTACTATATCGAAAAAATCATAGAAAAGCACTGCTGTGAATGCAGCAGCTTCCGCGCGAATGTTCAAATTCTTTGCCGAAACGGTCATCTCCATTGAACGTACACTCAAAAGCTGCTGCCTTCACGGCAGTGCTTTTCTAGGTTTTTCAAAAAGGAACTTTAAGATACCTATCTTAGTTGTTTTTTTTTTGAAGAGTATCTAGATACCGTAAGTAACTTCGGATACTGTATCAAAAAGTAACTTATCTTGTATCTAGATCCTTTTTCAAAGTATCTTTGGCAGCTCTGCTTGATGTAAAGTTTTCAATGTCACTGAGTGACCTGAAAATGTTGAGCTCAACATGTGAATGAATGTCATATGGCTTTCACCTAAAAAACAGAAACGGTACTCTTTAATGAATACATTTCTGGCTCTCGGCCGACGATAGTAATCCGTTTTTCCAGATAGACCATCCGAGACCGTTACCTTTCTTCTTATTCCCTCAATTAAAAAGAGTCCAGTAATTTGCAGCCATCTGCGGCCATTGATACCGCGATATGAAGTAGCCTCTTCTTCAGGTTAGAACTACACGGCATTCGTACGTCATTTCTAAGATAAATATCTCCATGTGTGTGAGAGATCTGCCATACGTGAACCAGGAAAAGACGTACCTAATAGAGAAGTTTGTATGCACAGCACGCATTCGAGAAGTTCATCGTTCTTCGAATATCTACCGATTTTATTGGCAATATTTCGGAACGAACATCGCTCAATGCGGAACCAATAATTGAGTGTATCGAGTCGATGGGAACTGGCTCAGGAATATTGGAATTAAATGCATCGTGTATGAACTCGAAGCGATGGATTTGTTTAGAGTTCCGTTTTTTTTTGCGATATTTTCCAATCGTTCAGATGTAGGTATTTCGTTCATTATTTCGATTCAAATAGGCTAGTTCGGTTCCGACATTCCTGACCCATCCTGTTGTGCGAGTTTTTCCTGGAAATCATATTCCATGAATTTCACCCGAAGGTTCAACTTCATTTTGTATTTTTTAGCCTGGGTTATCTGATACAGAAATATTAAATATTAAATAAAATTGTTTTGTCGTACAAATCGTCCCCACGGATTGCAGGATTGAAGAGAAACGATTAACAAAGCGAACTGTTACGTTTCAGATCACATCAGAAAAACGAGAAAATTCGTAGAATTATGTTTTTTTTGGATTTTTCGTTTTTCGAGTAATATGAAACCGATTTTGCCAATTTTTAAGTTTGTTTGATGAAAGAGTCAGTTTTGAAAGAAGTTGGCCCCGTCTCTAGGAAAGGTGGAAAATAATTGGGGTTGGCTCATCAAAAATTCCATTCGCCATCCGTTTTCATGACGAAGGCATTGAGAAAAAAAAATTATATAATCATTTTTCACGATTTTGCGAAACCACTTGCAACATTGCAATATTTTCCAGGAATTTGTTTTTATATCTGTACCTCAGAGAGAGCGCTAATTCCACTGTTCGTACAATAAAGTATTGAATAAACATTTTCTAACTACCTTCTAGCTGTAAAACTGATGTAAAATGTAAAATGATGTTCAAGTTCACTTAAAAATTTTTATTAATAAATCTAACCTAATAAAATTAATTTACGATACTACTTCGTACGATTCGTGTAACTATATGAGAGTCAGATTTGAAAACAATTTCATGGGATGTATCAGCTTTCAGAACATATTCGTTTAAAATTTCATAACAATTTAGCCAGTAGTTTCAGTAAAATCGTACAATACTTATGGCTCATGGGGTAACGAAAATTTTGCACAGAGCAAACCCCAATTATTTTTCAAATTTCTACTTATCCTAGGCACAGGGTCATCTTTTTTGAAACACCCTTTATATGCACAAATATATGACTTTGGTTTGAATTCGCCCAAGAACTACAGCCGTACATTACAGAATCTCTACTTAGGATGAATGATAATAATGAAAATATTAAAGGATTAATTATTCAAATACTTGACACAATCTATTAATTGGACGATTGATCGTTTAGGGTTTCATTTCAGAATGGAGATGTTCACACAACTATTCAACCATTGCATTCTCGAATTTTTCGAAGTTTTAATTATATTGTGAGAATAATGAGAATATTAACACATAAAAGGTGCCGCATGATTAATGATGGTTGAGAATCCCTCTTCGAAGAGACAGATGAGATTCTAGAGTTGAAGGAATTTCAAGAATGCCGAACTAACTTAGGAGTATACTCGTTAACCTCGTATGATATGAAGCCTCATTCACAAGATATGAATGGACTGTGGAATTCAAGCTCTACTGAAAATTTAGTACTTGATACGAATATAAAGAAATTGTGAGACATGCTGAGTATTCCTGAAGATTGGTTCAGTTCATTTCAACTAATGTACACTGCAGGAATTTTCATAAGAAACTAATTGCAAGAACCGTAACTTTTCAGCTATCACCGTTACATATTTACCCAAGTGTTTTTCGAAAATGTCAATTATAGAAATATTGCTTTAACTTTTCATTTCTGTGAAAACATTCTCGTAGCAATTTCTTACGTAGAATTCAATGGAGTTAATAGAATTTTCTGCAATCTAATAATTTATTAGACATCGCTATGAAAATTTATGTTCGAAGTAGGACCCCAAGTATATTTTACATATTTCGGTAGAGCCGAGTCATATTCGAGAACTTGAATTTTGAAATTTTATCGCTTGGATCATTGTTTAAAGAAGGATTCTTTATACAATGCTTTGGACGGTGCGAAAAATGAACTTTTTGGCTCCTTAAGGTTTTAATTTATGAGTTCTCAGAATCTTTTTGACATTTGACCTTGGTACTCCTGTAAATTCTTTTATATTACGAGTTGATGTTCTAGGATTAATATCAATAGCCCCTAAAAAGAATTGTATTCTTCTCATATTTCTTCGGTCTTTTCTTCAAATTGACCTTCATTTATTATGTTGTGTTGTAATCGTGCAAAAATATCTATAACGGTTGTCATTTTTCTGAATATTCTCCACGATACAAATCACTGGTTGCCTCTGCATTTTATCCGTTTTTTATGAAAAAGACTCACTTGTGCCCCTGCCATACTTTTCGTTCTGCACTGAAGAAAGTTCAACAGAAGTTGCATACTGATCCGAAATCTTATTGAATCAATAGACGTTTTATAAACAAGATTTCCATGGTTTCAAGTTTCAACCACAATTGCATCTTACAAAGCCTACTTATCCAAGAAAAAAAGTTGAGAATTCAATATCTCGAACATTACTCCAGTGAAATATTAAGTATGCTATAATATATTTTCGAAATAGTAATTTCAAGCTCTATCGAAATATGTTAAAATATTCTGGGAGTCCCATTTGAAAGAAATATTTTCAAAGTGATATCAGTTCGCAAAAAACTCAATCAACGTCATTGAATTCTACATATTTTGGTTATTTCGGTTGCTGGTTTTCCGTTCTGTAAATATGAAATATTCGGTTGGTTCCTGAAAAAAAAGGGTAATTACGGAATTTTATTGATGAAAAAGCAATCTTTCTGTCGCCAGAACATAGACATATTAAGTATATGCACCAGAATGACAATCAATACTTTATGGTGACATATCCATAGCATAGAACAATCTTTATTTACCTTCTACCTAATAATTTTTCCATTTGCTGCTTTCTTTTTGACGATTTCGGCAGCTCGGAGCTGCCCCCGCGCATGAAATTTGTTAACAAATTTCATGCGCGGGGGGAGCTCCGAGCTACCCAAATCGTCAAAAAGAAAGCAGCAATTGTTGATTGTTGTCTCTTCTATGTGCTATGGATCATAAAGTAAATAAAGATTGTTCTATGCTATGGATATGTTACCATAGAACATTGACTGTCGTTCTGGTGACAGAAAGAACGTTTTTTCATCAATTAAATTCCGTAATCAACCTTTTTTCAGGAACCAACCGAATATTTCATATTTACGGAATGGAAAACCGGCAACCGAAATAACCAAGTTGATTTGCGGAACATGTCCTTTACAAATCAGACACTATTAACATGAAATCAGGAATCCCAACTTAAATTTCAGCCAATCAGAGATGATCTTAACACAACCCTACATTTGGAAGGAATTGTCTTGTTTGAGAAGCTGAGGTATCTTTTACGGATATTTTTAAATAAGGCGAACCTTATCATGTTGAATTTGTCCTGAAATTCCCGTTCCCCAGTGATAGTAAATTAGTGAAGAAAATTGTGAGTTGGAAACTTGGGCCGAAGACGTCTATTAGTTTTAGTGAATTACCCATCTAGGATACAAGATCTAGAATCTGATGTAGGCTGGTTAAATCTAATGGAGATTCCTGAGATAAAATTACTCACAATTTAATTTCCAGTGATATAACTCCCCTGAAATTTCGTATTATTATTTTCCCGTTAACATTGAAATACTGAGTTTCAATTTTCAGTTCAGAATTTTTTGAGTTATTGAAGAAGCGGTATTTCAGATGTCTATAACTCCGAAAACGTTGCGCGTAATTTCCCCAATGACGAACTTTACCGAGATGTTGTGGGTCGAAACAAGAAAATTTTGTGTTTTGAAGGAAGATTGGAACATGTTGTAACATTCAGCATCAGATTCTTTTGCAACCTGATAATGCTACCGATCGTCGTGCTATCATTTCACCCGAGCACCTGTAATTCTTGAATATTGAGTTGAAAATGGTCACAAACGTCCGTTGTCATGATAATAGACCAACGGAATGGCAACAGATTTTTTCCTTACACATTCGTACAAGTTTTCATGTTTTCTCAGTTTCTTTACAACTTGACGTTACTGTAAGGCATGAATAAACTATACGTCAGTCCAATTCTATAGTTTTTTACGATTCTAAAGGAATAATTTTGAAAGATATGGCCGATTTTTTTATAAATTATCTTAAATATCTTCATCAAGTAAATATATTAAGGTCAGAAATGTATATCGGCTTATATCTTACAACAAACTTACTTCATCTCAGAGTTAGAAAGTTGTCGCAGCATAATTTGTTTGATTTTATGTATTCTGAATGAACTGTCGTTCAGTCCAATTGCGCTTTGGAAAATATCTTTAAGAAGGCTTTCATTTAAGAAAAAAGAAGTTCATGATTGAAAGACCTGGGGTTCAAGCCCTTGACCAGAAAAGAATTTTTCTGGTTTTCAGGGGACCGTCCTACCAGTAGCTGTTGGGTAAACAATAAACAGTGCTGTTCCTAACGTAGCGCAAGGAATTAGTAACAAAGCCTCACAGAACACACCTGGTCTCCTAACTCGCACAAGCTTTAGCTTCAACCGAACCTAGGAGGATCGGCAAATATACAAATAAAAATACAAATACAAAGCCAACACCACTTGATTGATTCGAACCAGAAAATATACCCAAGGGAAAATACGCATTAATCAATATTTTCAGTATTTGTATTGGTTATAATCTCTTGCCCCAAGCAAATATCTAGAGCAAATTTATTAGCTTCGAACAGAATAATTTCATTCTGCGAATGAATCTAGCAATGGAGAAAAGATATTATAATATTCGCTTCAAGTAAACCTGAAATATAACTAGTAATACGTTCCAGCTCCATGTCGCTAAGCATGTATCCAATTTTTACGGTTTCACCCGGCAAACACGGGGTAATAACTATTGCTGAAATAATATCTTAATCGGATTTTCCTGGCAGAGAAAGCCGACACAGTTGTCGGTCTATAGTTACTTAGCTGTTGTTTGTGGAAATATCAAGCTGTGCTCAGAGTTCTCTCTAAAACATTGAACCAGGGCTGTACTTGACAGAAATTGTGCTCTATCAGAAAACACGTTTTTCCTCAGGAACGAAGTATCGGAATATTTTATTTTGCAATTTTAATGTATTTCGAAATCTTTTGAAGTCATAATGAATCTGATGAAACAAGAAACAAATTGTTTCATTTTGAAGGATTTTTCTGAGTTTCCACTCCCAATATCTGCAACAGAACTATTAAAAATTACATCAAATTATTTTTTTATGGAAAACGCCTTTGTGGGTTGCAGGATCAAACTATTCATCAGGGGCAGTCTCTAGGAAAAAGGTTGAACAGTACAGAAACAATGCAAACGATCGACGAAGCGAACTGTAAACTTTCAGAGTACAACTCTGACTCCTTCATCAGGCAAACGAGAAAATTTGCAGGACTATTTTCTTTTGATTTTTCGTTTTTTGGTACTTTCGTTAAAATCAAATATTGGGAGTGAAAATCCAGAAAAAACCTACAAAATGATGCAAAATCTTCCCAACATAAGCTTTAATCGGTCAAACGAATTTTATTCATTATTATTCGATTTGAGATATTTTTGGATGATTTTCGAAATGAACAGTATGCTATCCTTTCGGAAAACGACAAATAATCTACTTTGAATATATTGTTTCCCCAATACCGCCAACGCATTTTATTCAGTCTAACCTAAGTGAAGCGTTGAGACTACTCCTTCTCATTAGATTCAAGAGCTTATTTCTTTAGCCATCACCGATTAGCTTAATTTTATCCATACCTGAGGTAGGAAAAGCGAAAGTTTTGAGGTATGCATTTTATTGCATGGCCACATACCGCGTTGCAAAATGGAGCAGGAATCGGTTTCGGTCTATAACTGAATCGATTAAGGGATTGTTCTCAAAAATACTCAAGATAGTGGAATGATTCACGGTTTTATCCACCTATTCTGTTTCAACTCAAAGAAGCCAAAATGTCGGCTGAACTATTATTTTAGAGATTAGGCTAGTCCCGATTTTGACCTGACTCAAAGACACAGCACAAAGAATCTAATAAGGTTAACTTGCCACGATATCAGGAGTCTTGAATTCAGAATGTCGGCCAAGTAATGAAAAAACATATATCAAAAGAAGACCAAATTCGACGTGGGAATACATGGTGCTCAATTTGAAATGCCTTGTTGATTTTTGAACAGATTGAGCTGCGGCGAAATTTGAAATGATTCGAAACTCTCTCGCAAAACATTTCGAAAGACTTCATTTCACTTTGTACCAAGTCTTATAAACGATAGAAAATTATCACTGATGAAACCAATTTACCAAGGAATGAAAATGAATAAGAGATCCTGAAGATCATTTATTATATAATTTTTCCTAGGAAACCTTCGAGTGAATTCTTTCCAGAGTCTCACATGGCTTCTTTGGATGTAATCTCGTTGATGTTTTCCCTCAAAAAAAGACAACCTGCGTGGTCACCAACAGGTTTTTTGACAGATGGAATTAATTTCTAGGTCGTATAGTGTTTACGCTCGAAGTGTGAATTCTTGTCAACGCCAGCTGGAAGAACTAGACTTTCAGTTCATCTTCCGCTAATAGCAGAAAATTAATATTTATGATCATGTGTCATACTGAGTGTTCCACGAATACCGTTCATTAGAATATTTTTGAGAAAGAATTGAAACTCACGTTTGCAAGTTTGCAAGCTTTGACTGGAGACATGACTCTGTCTGAAATTTACGAACTTCGTTTTTCAAATGAGACGCCCCATATTCCAAAAATGGATTCCTTATAGATTCTGACTTGTTTCGATGTCGAATTTCAATCAGAAATTTTTTTTGTCATGTGAAATTGCAAAAAAAATTGCGCTCTGCTGAAACATGGATATCTTCGAGATTTTTTATTTTTCACCTACAGTGAAATCGGAAGTCACACGAAAGTCAAAAAATTTACAGGGAGTCATCTCTCCAGTCAAAGCTCAAGTCAAAATCGCAAACATGAATTTCGATACCTAAAATATTCTAGAGAACGGTATTCGTAAAACATCCGGTATAAAATCAATGGATCATTGTATAACTGACAAAGAAAAAGCAACGCCAAGAAGGGGCTTTTTAATTTTTTTTTTCGATAAAACATAGATAGTATAGCAAGAAGTAAATGATTACAATTATGGAGAAAAAACACGAAGGGTTTACATTTTTTGTTATTAAATTTTTTAATAATGTGTTTGTCTACCGCGGTGTTCTATACACTCCCCAACACGTCTTGGTATTGATGCAAGAAGATGGTCTATTTCCTCTTGAGGGATACCATCCCAAGCTACCTGTACTTCATGTCTCAGAGCCGCCAAAGTCCGTCGGGGCTGAGGTAAATTTCCAAGCCTTCCCATGATGTCCCAAACATGCTCTATGGGCGAAAGATCGGAGGATCTGGGTGGCCATGGCAAAAGATTCACATTGGTCGCTTCAAAAAAGTTTTAACTAACTCCGGCCAGATGAGATCGAGCATTATCTTGCTGAAATATTGGATTCTCGAGCCAGTAACGCAGCGCTGTCATGTTACCTCGAATAGAGACTAAGGTTTTTCGTTTCGTAAATTTCAATTATTCAATTGGTTCCGAAATGAAGTTTATTTACGGTGTTTGCTTGCTGAAAAAGCGGAAGATTTGTATCACCAGAACGTCCATCGATCTTCTATGGTGACTTCGCTTTTTAAAGAAACGCATCGATAGACCATGATTAGCATGTTGTCATTGGTCATTGCTGTCTGACTGAATCGGAAAGTTTCTTCAGTTTAAAAATCCAAGATCCGTAAAAAACATTTTTCGGGCAACTAACTGAACGTTTCCTTTTTTGGAATGCAGAACTATCAACAGTTGGCAGGCATGACTGAAAGCCTCAAAAAGAGTCACAATTTCAATGGACATTTTCATTGATATAATTCAATCATTGGAAATCATCCCTTTCAGTGCTTACAATTTTTAAAATCCAAGTTCTTTAAATTTCAATTGGATTTGATTTTCACAGTTTAAGAGGTATCCTAATGAATGATATGATACAAGAGTGTGTTAGAACACAAAAACCAAAACGAGATTCATTCAAAATATTGCTCGGAACGTCTTCAATGTAATGCGCATCTGTTGGACCATTCACCGTAGGATTTCGGCTTTTGTGGGAAAAACATTCGATAAAATCATTGGGAATTTTCCTCATTACGGTTCGTCAGTTCGAAATATTCCTCGACTGATTCCGTCTACGGTAGTGTAAGAGCTTTCTATAGGGTTTCCTGTAATGGGGGTTAATGGCTGAGGTTGAGTAGGTATTAGTCCTAATTCGCCAATATAAGTTATATTGGTTTTCGCCTTGAAGGCTTAAGTAGTTTTCTAGAAAAAGAGTTACATGAAACTGAATGAAAACCTACAAGTAGGTTGATAACCGAATAACTATGTTGATATTTGATACTACTTAGCAAGGAAAAATAGGTTTACAGATGAATACAGGGTGTTTAATTGGTAAATGAACGTACGGTAACCTGAAGTAAAGCTACTAGAAGAGTAAAAAAACTATATATGGTAGATCTAATTTTTTTTATTTATTTCTTCACAAGGATCACAAACAGGAAACCAAAGAGAGTGTTCACACATTAACAATACAATACAATACAACACAATTCCAAAACCAAGATACAGGATTGTTCTTGTATTCATCAATATCTTCAATTTTTCATAACTTTGGAACCTCTTAGTATAATCTATTTATATATCAAAAGTATGCTTGCCTTATACAGGATGATCGTTTCATATTCGAATAATTGAAAAATTCCAGTTCCGTATGAGAGAAATATGAGTGTTCTATCAAGCTGGATTTCATCACCCTGTATATTGTTATTTTAGAATTGAATTGTAATTTTTGGAAGCAGCAAAGAATTTTGAATTTGGATTAGTTGATTTTTTTCAACCCGCACATCAAATTGCTTATCGAGAATTTCACGGAAAGATTTGATTCAATAGTGAAATTCCACTTAATTCTCAGATAATTCGAACTTCGTGATGGAATTGAAACAATTTGTTGTCCTCTCAATTGAAAAATGGTATTTCGAAGGATTTTTCTGAAAAATTCTCAGAAAAACACCAATTTTGAAAAATGTATGAGAATTCAAAAACCTTCAATAATTAAATAAATTAAGAAATAAAAATCACAAAAATGGATCACATCGAAGTTTCAAAGTATCATCATTTTCTTAGATTCGGATACTTGCCCGTTTCAAAATAATACTGACAGTCTTTTTTGATCATATCTGGATTAATATATGTTTCATTGTAGGCGGCTTCTATTTCTTTTTTTCTTATCTTCTTACTTCAGGTGAATACACTGAAGATTTCCAATATTCCCAAATTCAAAAATAATCGACTGGATTTAAATCTGGTGATCTAGAGTTCCAGGTATGCGGTCCGCCTCCGACTATCCACATATTTGGAAAGTTTTGATAGACTAATTTCCAGACTATAACTCTCAAATGAGGTAGACCACCACCATGCTAAAACACATTTCTGCAATGTCCGGTGCTTCGATTAATACAGAAGATGCTTTTGAAGGGAATCTAAGTACTTATCACCGGTAAGCAGATTTGATAGAATCAATTGATTTTGACACCATACGTTTTTTGAAAATCTGTACTGGATTTTCGTATACCCCACCTCATGCGTAGTTTTTCTTCAGCCTATGCATTGTCGGGAACTTTTTGGATGAGCAATTTTGAAACATGTGTAAGGGCAGAGATCAATTATTTCATTTGGAAACATGTAAATAAATATTTACTTGTATTCGTCTGAGATTGGAAGTAAGTAGATGCAAAATAGCGAGTATGGGTATCGGAGCCGCCTACTATAAAGCACGTTAGACATGATCGAAAAAACTAACAATAATATTCAGATACAAGAGAAAACTGGATATTAAACAAAACGGCGTCTCTTCAAAACTTCTTATTCTATGATTTATGTTTGAGATTCGTTTTCTTTTATTTATTCAATTATCTATTGTTGTTTATTTCCGGGTGCATTTTTCAAAATTAATGAAAATTCATCGAAATATCAAGAAATACTGATTTCCAATTAGTAAGACAAAAAAATTCGTGCAATTCCATCACGAAGGACTTTTTTTCTGAGAATTAACTGGTATTTCACTATTGAATCAAATTTTTCCGTGAAATTTTCGGTAATAAATTCAACGTGCGGGATAAAAAAACCAAATGACTTCAATTGAAGATTTTCTGCATTTTTCAAATATCGCCATCCAATTCTGAAATTTTAATATACAGGGTGTTGAATATCACATTGACAAAAGTCCCACATCATCCTGATACGGACCTGAAAATTTTTCAGTTATATGAATATTAATCGATTGACCTGTATAAGAGAATCATACTTTATTTACATCAACGGATCATACTGGTTGGTTCCAAAGTTAAGAACAATTGAAAATATTGGTGTTTCTTGTAGAGACACTCTGCATCTCGGTTTGGAATTGATAACATCTACCAGTAAAAGTTTTTTGGACTTGTCTTGGGTGCTACCTCAGGTTACCGTATATTTATTAACCAATCAAACACCCTAAAGAAGCACAAACGAAATCATTAATACTTACGAAGTTACTATACCATTGTCACATCACTCACCTGCAAAAGATAAAAGGATATAGGTAAATGACGAATGTTCACAATCAACCAACACACAAGAACATTGAATAACTATATAAGTAAATTTTTTATCAAATATCAATGGGTAAGTTTATGCGCGCATATTTTAGCGAACACCGTGTTATCGTTTTGTCCAAATGCATGAAATTTTCGGATCATTTCTAGAAAATTGTCTCAAACGACTGATTTGGACTCACTGATGACGAAGCTGGTGTCAAAATCTATTCTGTCTGGCCGTCCGGTCGTCCGTAGGCACGATTACGTGAGTACAAAAATTCGTGATGATCATGTCATTGGAATAATTTCGAATGTTCCATAATTTATGTATACTTAACATTTTGATTCGATCCAATCTGTATTTTTGGAAACATTGGAGAAATAAATTTTGAATGGGTATATCATTGGGTAGATTTTGACCATTCACGAATTTGGTCTTCATAAATAGGTTAAAACCTACTTCACCAATATCGACTTTCTAAGTTGTTTCTTTATCAAGTGAGAACACAGATTTTCAAAATCGAATATAACCCCAAGGAATGTTCAAATTCCAAAAAAACTATTATATTCAGATTTAAAAAGTTGGTGTTGCCGCTCAGAGGAATAAAAGTATATGATGGAAACTTGTTGTGAAATATTACCCCCTAAAAAAACATATTTGACTGATCCGAGTGATTTTCCAAAATCTTGATAATTTCACTAGAAAAGATCTCTGTTTACTTCTCGATGTAACACCTTTCTTATTTGTCTTTCGAGAAAGAGCCTGTTATCCCTTGGAATGACATATAATAAAATGATCTAGCAATTATCTTTCCAGAGAATTACATATTGATAGAGAAATTGTACTCATTCATCAACTCTCCATAACCAATACATAGAATTGATGAGGAGATAATAATAGTTCATTCCAATGATAACTTTCCATCGGCAATAAAATGGTACCTACACAATCCGAATGAAAACAATATAAAAGTGACCCAGATTTTCTCTTTTCGTGCCTCATACAATCTTGGTACAATTACGATGGTTTTTCTCGTTTCAAATTATTAATTGGATTGAGAGAAATAAATTAACGATCCACTCTTCATGGTGGCCTTGTTAAAATGATCAATTTTACAACATCATTTCACCACTCATTACGGTTCCACTATAAAGTATAACCGAAAGAAATGGTCCAGAAATCATCATTTCTGAAACACATAGCTCGTGCTAGTATTGCTCAACTTGGAATTAAAACAAAACGTTCAGATTTTTTAACTGCTCTGGTTAGAGCAATAACAAATTAATCGAACTATTGCCGAATGATAGTTATGATTCGACAGTATTGGTACACTTCTACATTGAAGGTTTTCCTAGAGAAAACCCTTGGCCAAATTGCATTTTTGAACCAAGGAAGACTTCCCTCCCTCTGATACAGAACTCGACATGAAAAATAAATTCAAGAAAATATATCATTTTACGAAAAAAAACTACCACACAATATATGAGGTTAAACCGGATTACATGACGGCTAGATAGTTCATACAATTGAGCGTTGTTATTGTTCGAATAACAGTATTGATTTGATCAAATCAGTATTTTTGGATTATTCGGAAAACATAATTTCAGATTCAGATGGCTATATCCCTGAAACCATTGGACGGATTTTGTCCGTCAATGAACACACCGGTGAATTGGGACTTCCAAGCTACTCGCAAAAATTTCCAAGATCTAGTTTCTTCCATTTGCATAAGATCGACGAAGAGCCTACCGGAAGGACGAACAGGATGAGTGGCATTGAAATCGTTGTATCTAGAGGAAATACCTTCGCGACATCATTATTATATCTCCACAAAAAATATTTTTCACGAAATTGTGTGGAAACTTGACTTTCTATTTTTCAAATATACTATAATTTTTTTGATTCAAAATAATTATTTGTTCACCTTATTTTGATATCGAAAAAGCACCCCAAGTTCAATCGGAAAGTCTCACGTCAAAATATCAGTTTCTTTCAGAAAATTGGTGGACTTTGTATTCGTTAAAATCTCTGTTTCCTGATGGTGTGAAAAATATCCATTACAATCGTAGATTTTTTTAGAAAATGCAACAATACACTACTATAATTAACAACCAAATAAATTAATGAAGTTAATATTTAATGAGAGTTTTACAATATTTTTACAAAGTTGTGGTATCTTTTCTCAAATTATATGCATAGTTGCCTTTGTATTGCTATTTCGAAATAATTCATATAACTAAGTGACCTACGGAAAATTTAAGCCCATCAAAATAAAATTCATTGAGAAATGGGAAGCGGCTAGGGGTCTGGTCCTTACTTCCTGTTTTTTTTTGAGGAAATTAAATATTTATTTACACGATCAGAAAAAAGGGATTTCAACGAGCAAAAAGCTCACCAAATTCCTTGAAACAGTAGAGATATTGACGTGAGACTTTTCGATTGAAAATAAGGGTGCTTTTTCGATATTTTCTCAAAGTAAGGCGAACAAATAAATACTAATTACTTGTAATCAAAAATGACATTGCATTTGTAGCCATAAAAAGGTAAATATTCACCAAATTTCGTAAAAAAAAATAAGATAAAAATAAAAACGGAAAACATTTTTCACCTAAATTTTGAGGTCACATAAAAAAAGTATGAACACGAAAGTTGTACACTTCGGCACTCAACTTTTTTCATAAAATTTTTTAGTTGTAGTTTTGTCGGAAATCAAGATTAACCGTGTTTCACCCTTAAAAACTCACCCCCTTCCACTTCACGACCTGAGATCGCCTCTAAATTACTTTTTTGTTATATTCTCTTCCT
Organism: Myrrha octodecimguttata; assembly: GCA_958510865.1. Lineage (NCBI taxonomy): Eukaryota > Metazoa > Arthropoda > Insecta > Coleoptera > Coccinellidae > Myrrha > Myrrha octodecimguttata. The sequence goes on along the minus strand of OY294059.1, from coordinate 60,980,924 downwards.
TCTGCGATGGGTTTAATCCAACTATCATTTTTTTTTATTCAAAATATTATCAACCCTGATCTTCTGCTTGGTACGAGTTGTCACAAGCAGACATCGACCATCCTATTTCGAGGATGCCTAGACAAACACAGCAACGGGTCGTTAAAAACATTACTAGTTTTTGTTGCTTGAATGCCATTAAATATTTTTTTTGAAAAGTTATAGTTTCATTCTTGAAGTAAAACTACCACACTGCTAAAAATTGGTGTAAGGAAAGTTATCATTTCTGGGTGTAAAAATACTAAATTAATGATATTTGAGTAAATATCTCGTTCCCTAGAACAATCGCTTCTTAACAGCTAAAAAGTAATTATATCCGCGAAACGTGGTACAGCTATTTTGCCGAATTATTATTTTTTTTTGTGCTTTGAAATCCATATCTCAACCTATAAAACTGCCTAAAACTTTCAACCTTGTACTACCAGACTGTTACATAAATAATAGCCGGAATATCATGAATGAAATTAAATATTCTGTTATTTGCATGTGAGGTCAACTCGTAGATATCTTTCTGTACCTACGAGGAGTATTTGGAACGTGCCTGACCTGTGGCGATAAACTTGATTATATTTACCCACGGTCAATTTCATTGCCTACATAAATACTACTTATATCATCGGACCAGCCTCAAACAAGTCGTGAATACAGAGAACCCATCTAAACGTCCTGCGAATATTTGTTTATTTGTTTACACCACTAAGATACAAACAAATAGTTATGAGTTTATCCAACACAGGATCTAAAGGGCCCCACTAACCTCGTTCAAAATCGACTATTAAGATCGCAAAGGATGGGAACCTCTCGTTTAATCGTTAGCATACCGAAACCCATACACTTCGTTCAAAATTGATGGTGATTATTGATTATTATCGAAACAGACGCTCGAGAGTCGAGATGAGTAAATGTTGATTCTCACTATTCCGAAACCTTCCAGTATCCCTTCCGTATGATTTAAGTCAAAATTTAAAGGCCTATTACACTATCCAATCTCCAGGGCCCGGCAGGCAGGGACCGGGCAGTGTAATAAGGAACCGGAAGCTAGGTTCCTGATCTAGGGCGATTGAGTAGACCCAATCTGCCGGACCCGGCATACCGTGCAGTGTAATAAGCGCTAGGGAGTTAGGGAGCTCAGTCGCATAGCAACGCAGAGAGCGTACAATACACATAAACGTGTCATAAGCCTGAATGCGTTATTCTGTGAGATGTCGTGCGTAAGAGAAAGAGCAATCTTACTTAATATAATAGAAATATACAGGAAAATGCCGTATCTGTGAAAGAAAGACCACAAAGACTATGTCAATAAAAACTTGAGGAATGATGGCTATAAGGTACTCTTAGAAATCCAAGAAAATATATAAAAACTTCGATGAAACGGCAACAGTCTAGGTTATAATGTTTTATAAGAGAGGTTGAGGTATCAAATAACTAAATCTCAAATCTTCATAAGGGTCTCCAGTGGCTAGAAATCTCAATGTGACAATCTGTCTTTGTTGTGGACTAAAGCTTTCTCTTGAAATGGTATCATCTTTTTTTATTAACGAAGCTACTATGTTAAGTAGCTCTTCAAATTGGTCTGTTCCTAGTCTGAAATAGTTCCGTGAATCTGTGTGGTCAAAACAACGAAGTGTTTGCATATTTGAGAGTTTTTCTCTGAGGAGCAAATATTTTTTCACCCATATTCCCCTCTCCTTCCGTTTGGTGGATTTCGAGGTACTGACCGCCAAACTCACCACTAATGCAACTTTTTTGGGTTTTCGATAATTTCGGGGACATAACGATTGGGCATTTGTAAATGTCCTCAAGTTGAAGTTCAGATGACAGAAGTCAGACCGGTATCTAGGGTAGTGTAATAAGCGACACCCTACCCGGCAAACAGGGCACCCGGCATACCGGGCCCTAGAGATTGGATAGTGTAATAGGCAAAAATGTCATGTTGACGGAACGTACAGTGTGCATACATCAATTCATTTACTCCCTTTAATATTTTACGGGAAGGATACTGGAAGGTTGAAGGTTACGGTCTACGGAACGTATAGTCAGAATCAGCCTTTAAACGGAAGGGGTAGTAGTGGTAACTTTCTCCCTTGACAGATGCGCAGCATTTGCGCGCACATTCAAGTTGCCATAGCGGTAACTTTTCCACGAATTGACTTCGCACAACGCAGCTTGGCCATCTTCTAATCATAATATTAATAACCGGACGAAATTCTGCAAGAACCTTCAAGGTGTAATTTTTCAATCGAGTACCTGATTTCAATTCGATACAATCCGTATTTTTGGAAATATCAGGAAAATACGAAAACCGAATTCGAGAATTGATAAAATCAACCCAATCATTTCGCAGATATATTTCATTCAAAATTTATTTACCCAATAATATTTCTAGAAGAACAGATTATACCTCGGATAAGATCGAATTATATCATAATTCAGTAGTTGATTGAAAAATTACAGCTTGAAGGTTTGTGCAGTATTTCGTGAAGATAGTATAGGAGGCTCGCTGAATATAGAATATGCAAAAAAATTATCTTTTTTTAACGATTCCAATGATATGATCACCACGAAATTTTGCACAAAGTTAAGCATCAGCATTCTAAAATAGTTATCAAGTTTCGACATGCTTAGATCAGTATTTCTTGAATTATTCCAAGAATAACAACGATACCGAAGGAAAATCAACGAAATTTCATATTTTTTTCAGATATCTCCGAAATTTGAAAGAGGGTTATAATGAAATTCGATTCAATTTTGTGAAATTTGGAGTTTCAGGTGCGTGAAATTCTGTTTTCACATCTGACGGATTTTTTTTCGACGAAATTTTTCGGCAAAATTGTTTTTTTGAATTTACTAAACATACAATCCCAACAAAATTGTTTCAAGAAGTTGCGCTACATCATGTTTCAAGTAAATACCAAGTTTCAAACCGATCCATTCATTAGTTTTTGTGATATCGTAGAAAAACCCCAGACTATAACTCTGAAACCGTTTGGCCAATTTTGCCCTTTAATGAACTCAACAGTCGCATTTTGAAATTTTACCTACCCTAACAGTTTCAAGTCTATGCGACGTATTCTTCGATTAATTAGATAATGAATTCTATTCAAAGAAGTCTTTTTATGCGTTATCGTTCCGCCACAATGTCTTCAATTTTCAAATTTTAAGCCGAAAATGGTCTTAAATGATTAGGTTGGACTCCTGAAGAAAAATCTGTGGTCAAACTCAATTCTGTCCGTCCGTATGTGCTCTAACTTTAGAGGGAAACTGGCAAAAACTTGGCCAGTATTTCACAACAGTGTTTCAACGTTCTGTCTGAACCGGTATTCTTTATATATTTAGATATTGGAAAAAATGTGTCGAATATCTTGGTTATTTCCTCGGTATTGTTATTTTTTACAGAGAAACTCAAAAAATACTGAAATAATGAAATTTCGAAGGGATATAGATGATTTTACCAATTCGCAAGTTCGGCTTTCGTACCGGTTCAACAAATATCAAGCCTCTGAATGGATTCTCATTTCATGGCTGACCTCAACCACAATCACATCCGAAAAAAACGACTTAGAGACTGGATATTTTTAAAGCAGGGTTGGGAAATAATTTAGAAGGTAGAATTCGTGAAAACTTAAAATCGCCCCCAATGATTTCGAAATTTTCCCAGTATAACCAATAATGCAGATATGTTCGAAATTTTCGAATCGAAATTCTGCACTTGGTTGAATAATGACGGCGTTAAGGTTCATGCAAAATGTCTTGAGGAAATGGCTTCGAATGTGAACAAGCGCCTAAAAGCTCCTGACCTCACGTCAGTGCATTTCTAAATTTTCTATTTCGGATACCACGAGTGACGGTTACACTTGCCATTGGTCGCAACAAAAAATTTATTTTATATGTTCGAGCGATTCAAGAAACTGTAGATATAAGTGAATTCCTACAAGTCACACTCCCTCTTTGAAGCAACATTCCAGAGGATACATAGCAAAGAATTAAGGTAATTCACAATAGAGGAGTTGGAATGCTTTTTGGAACCGCTCGCTTCAAAGGAGCAATATTCAGAGAAAAACGTGCATATTGACTTACGTTTTTATGGAATTTCAATAAACTTAAGTTAAAATTTCTTTTGATTCTGTAGTGAATCAAAAACCCACCGAGTGGATCAACGTCAACTTACTCTTGGTACCATGGATTGAATAATGTCGTTTTTAAACGTGAAAATAGTATGAAAAATTAAAATTCCTTGAGAACAATTGCAAGCTCCATAAATTGTTCGAAATATCGGATGCATATTTCAAAAAATAAATTTTCCAGCAATTAATATAAGGAATAGATTGGTATAAGAACCGTCATAAGAATTTCACTCAGAACTACTGAATGATCGAGAAAAAATTTCTTGAATGATTTGGATGAAAGGAATCCCTTATCCTCTCGAGACGAGATAATAAAATAAATAGTTTCCAAAAACTCTGCTTTCATCATAATATCTCATATACGTCATGAATGATTGAAAGCTATATTATCGTTGCGATATCGGAATTCTAAGGCCTACAATTCAAGTACATTACAATGACATATTCATATCTATATCTTCAATTATTTCGTCCTCATTTCACTCGTGAATAGTGTGCAGGAAGATGATACATAAATAATGGTTTTCTGACCTTCGCTTCTGTCCTAACATATGCGTTACTTCATGGTAATTACCGGTTTCAACTACAAGAATTGAAATTGCATACACAATTTTTGCATTCCTTTATGTGGATAGCATTGAAATTGCATCATGAACTTGAATAGTAAACAGAAATATGGTTAAAGAGTAGGTTTTTCGCATAACTAGAATATTTGTACCGTTCATATCTATAAATGAAAGAGAGCGAGGGTTTTTTATGGAAAAAATTATATTTCTGGAGAAACCTAGTCGTTAAATATCAGAAGTTCATTTCTTCCTCTCCTCATTATCATTGAGGTTGATATTCAGAGCCGCATCTAGGGCGTGGCGAAACAGGCATTTGCCACAGGCGCAAGCTAACTGGGGTGCAAAAACTGCAATATCATAAGATTTGGAGTCCAAATATTTTGGTTATGCTGGTTCAAATTTTTGGAATTTTTTTTTTCTCCGGAAATATTGATTAGATTTCAACAAAATTTGGCACAATCCTTAGGGTCAGTTTTTAACAATAATGTTTCGAATCTCAATGCGATCCGATATTTACTATCGGAGATGTGAGGAAAATACGAAAGCGTAGAAGGGCCATGGTAGAATTTTATTCATACCTAAAAGTATGAATTCATACAAAAATCTATAAATTCACACTTTTAGTATGAATTCATAGAAAAAAGTATGAAATCATGGAAAAAAATATAAATTCATAGAAAAAAGTATGAATTCATCGAAAAATGTATGACTTCATAGAAAAAAGTATGAATTCGTTGGAAAAAATGTGAATTCTGTAGTCTATTGTGTGTGACCTATTAACAAGATTATCTTGGGAACTAAACAACGTATATTCATGATTTTTCACTTATGGAAAGTGTTCACTCCAATGGAAATTTAGGAGCAGAAATTTTTTTGGTTAACACAAGGCAAGCGTTGTGTTATTTTAATCATAAATTTGAACTCTTCGTCACAGCGATCAAGGAAGTTTTTCTTTTGGCAGACCCCGAATGACTAATGCTAAATTAGTTAAATAGTTTATAAATGTATTCGGTGCTAAAGCTTACTTGATTGTTCCTTATACCTAACTGTGACTGATCGTAAACACAATAACCCCCCGTAAAGATACAACTTAGATATTAGACATTTGTAATGCAGGTTTGGACTGGTTTGGGCCAAAATTACAAACGATTAATTCGTGATTGGGTGAAATCCACCAATATTCTACAGATATACCCGCACAAAATATTTTTTTTGCCAATATTTCGGAAACAGAATAAAATTGAAAACCAGTACTTGGTGGAAAGATGAAAGCTAGAAGGTTCATGTATAGTTCAGTGAGGACTATATGATTGATTGAAAGATCGCAGAAGTGTTTTATCAGGAATTGAAAATGCTTGAGGAACACATCAGCGTTTGCGTTTGTCTGAGTTTCCAAGAACATTGCATTCGTACATGTACACACACACGGTGGACTACGAATTTATACTTTTTTGTATGAATTTATACCATTTCCAATGAATTCATACTTTTTTGTATGAATTCATACTTTTTACTATGATTTCGTAAATTTTTGTATGAATTCATGCTTTTAACTATAAATTCATGAGTATTTGTATGAATTCATATTTTTTAGTATGAATTCATACTTTTTAGTATGAATAGATGTATGAATACGTTTATGAAATTCTGCCGCATTATCTCGAGCAGTACAAATGCATTTTGTGTCGATCTAGTACTTAGAATTTGAACAAGCACGTTAAAGCTCCTGACCTCACGTCGGTACTCTTCTCGATTCCATACTTGTCGACAGCCTAAAGGACGCCACAAACCAACGTGGCCATGGTGATGATCAGGAAGCGGTGGCGATCTCGATCAACTCTAAAAACATGCATTTGCAAGAAAATGCATGTGTTCGAGTTGATCAAGATCGCTTCTTCTTCCTGATCGCCCCTGCAGCCGCGTTGGTTTTTAGAGTCATTCACGATTCTTGCTCCACTATCTGGAATCCGCTCAAAGATAATAAAATACGAAGACTTCACGACCGAGGCCGAGGGGTTAGATCAACCTACCCTTGTATTAATACTTTCTTTTTCTCGCATCTGGATCAATTCTATCCGGCGGGAACTGCATCACAGTTAATACCAATTCATTAAAAATCTAGAAAAGCACTGACGTGAAGTCAGTAGCTTTTCCGCGCATATTCAAATTCGTTGCCTAAGTGTTCATCTTTTCATGTATTTAGCACTACCAAACACACTTTTGGTTATTTCCTAATTATATTATCCTCACGAAATTCTGCATGAGCCTTCAAACTGACATTTTTTCATAGCATGGCCGTGAACACAATTACTTCCGGAAGAAACTACTTAAAAACTCTATATTTGTAGAGTAAATTTGGGGATGATTACAAAGGTGGAATTCGTGAATGAGTAAAATCTGCCCAATGATTTCGTAGATATACCCGTTCAAAATTTTATTTTCCCAATATTTCCAAAAATAGAGAGTGGATCGATTTGAATCTAGTAATTGCAGCTTGAAGGTCCATACAAAATTTCATAAGGATAATATGATCAGATTTTCGCAAAATATTGAATATGTTCTAATAGCACGATCATCATAACAAAAAGTTTACAAATAAGTAGATCTTGCATCGAAAAGATCCAAAGCACTTTTGAAGCCATTGTCGATTCCAGTATAGACCTCGATACTCGGCAAACGGTTCCATCTCTCGAAGATTCTGTTTGTCAGAAAACTATGTCGTTAGGATGTTCTGAAATTCACTTCGGCAATTTGAACCATTGTAACATTAAATATGAACGATGATATGAGTTCATAATGGAAATAATCAGTTCCACGGTTTAATAGATGAACTCATTTAAAATTCCGTCATCCCAATATTTCTGAAAAATCTAGAAAAGCACTGACGTGAGGTCAGTAGCTTTTACAAGCTTGTTTGAATTCTATCTATTAGGTCAACACAAAATTTTGCACCTAGTTGCTTGTTAGTACTTAATCTCCACATGATTGAGAAGTTTCAGTTTGATTGCATTTGTACTTTTTGAGATATTGCAGAAATAACGTTAAAATTCCAAATAACAATGTGATTTGGCACAAGTTTTTTTTCTTTTATCTCCGAAAGTAGATTTTCGATCGAATTGAATTGTGGAACATTGTTGTTAAATACTGACTCTTAAGTTTGTGCCAAATTCCATTGAAATCCAATCAACATTTTCAGAGAAAAAAAAATTTCATATAAATATTTAAAAAATTTTCGAATGAAATTTTTTTTCTATTCTCTAACAATTGGATTCACACGAAATTTTGCTCTAAGTTGCGTGTTGTTATTTCAAAACTGTTCACGAAGTTTCAATTTGATCAAGTCAATACTTCAAGAGACATCAAGAAATTAACCTCAAAATTTCAATTGGGCCTATTCCGAAAATATTCAACCGATTCCACGAATTCAACCGAGAATATTGGACTCCAAACCTAATATGACGATTTCAGGTCGCTAAGTCTTTTCCTTCGAAAGTAAGAGCACATACAGACGGAGGGACAGCCGGACGGCCGGACGGGCAGAATTGAATTTGACCATGGATTCTTCTTCAGCGAGTTCAACCCAATCGTTTAAGACCATTTTCGGCTCAAAATTCGAAAGTTACAGACATCGTGACGAAATGGTAACGCGCTGTTTCCTAGAACAAGAGCGCAAAAAGTAGACACGATTGTGTTAGCATGTGGATATACGATGGCGATGAGGTCATATTATAACGTCAAATCTATGGCTTACATGAAAACAAAGAGTACCATCCAACTCCTATTTTATGTTTCAAACCAACTAACGAAGCCAAAATACTTAAAAGATATAGAATAACTTAACGAGTTGCGGGCAAAAACTGCTGACTGTACGGCAGTACGTTCCTAGATTATTTTAATTAGAGATAAATAGAAGGACGCATAGAAAATCCTAATTATACTCCTTTCATATAGTTTTTCCGTTTCAAGAACCCTTTCTTCTCCTTGAATACACATAATCTCAAGCTAAGCTCAACAGGGAATTCTCCCAACTCACAACAAATTACACCTTATACAGAATATTAAGTGGCTAAATCGATTGCAGTGAATATTCATTAGTTTCGATAACTATTTAAATAACTAAATCTCTAATTCCAACGAACAAGGAAACGGAGCAAGATTCTTATCATAATTTATCTCCTCTAGGTGGCGTTAATGATCAATTAATGATGGTGTTTCTTTTTGCCTATTGCATTTGCCAGATGCAGAACGCCATTACCTTCCTATTATCCAAATTGGCATCCGCGCAAATCCTATGTTTCATGGTTTTTTGTCTCTTCCTCCACTATGAAGAAGATTGCATAATATGTGTAGACTTTGAGAAAAAAGCCTATACGTCCGTATTTAAAGCGGTGATGTTAAACTGAAAAGCACAATCATCTCATCAAATATTACATCCCTGGAATGAAATGGTTGCAGTAATTACGTAGATTGAATGTCGGTTGTGGGCTATTTTATATCAATTTGCAGTTAGAACTATTCAATATCCCTCTAGAGATAATGGACTTCTCTGTGATATCAGGAATTTATAATTTTTGGGAAAGTATAGAGCTGAAGGATTGTATCAATCAAGCAGAAAGCGGAGCGACTTCAAATCATCCAACTGAAAAGCAAAAATAAATATTTTCTGACAAGTGTTCATTACTTTTCTGTAGCGCCGTTCTTGCATTCCAGAAATCATTATTTGTTTGCAGCGCTGCGGAAAAGTAAACAACAATGTACGTTTTCTTTGCTTTTTAGTTGAATTATTTGATGTCGGCATGCTCTGTGAAGTGAAGAAAAATTTTGACAGAGATTCATCAAGAAAACATTGATGCGAAAAACCATTCTGAAAAACAAGTTATATTCCATATAATATATATCTTGTCACATGGTGAGATGTATGTATGAGATATATGTATTCAATTAAAATAGATTCATTTACCTCAAAGATGTGCCATTAATTTTTTTGAGGCACCCTGTATATTTTTCCACAAAGCTTTTAACATGTCAAAGAACATGATTTTTTGGGACACACTGTATATTTCATTCTTGAATGAGGCCACCTTGGAACTGTACGGGAAAACAAAGAAAGAGTAATAATTTAATAATCAAGAGAATTATGTCCATTCATTTTTCAAGATAACCTGTATATATCACCATAACTCTTTTTTATGCTTGAAAGAATGGGGCCTTTTTCATTTTCCATTGAGAAATTTGTAGTTTCTATCGAGAAATACATCCTCATTATTATATCTCTCATTTGGAACACACTGCATATATCAATTCAAATATCTTGCTTTGACTAGAACAACGTGATCTTTCCAATTTTACGATTCAAATATAGTGATTACGATTGAAAGCATGGATTTCATTCGTTTCCCTTGTGGGACCCCCAATATATTTCATTCTTGGAAAAGGCCTCCGTGGACCTCTACGTGGTATGTAGAAAAAGAAATCATCGATATTGGTAATTAATCAAGAGAATTGTGCCTTATAAATTTCTGAGATACCCAGTATATTTACTTCAATTATCTCATCAGGAAAATATGTCCTTTCCAATTTTCCAAAATGAATATAATTGAATCTCTTTTTGAGAACACCCTATTTGTTTTACCAAAAATTTTGTTTGTATCTCGTTTTCGGGATACCCTGTATATTTCATCTTTGAAGAAGGCTATACCGTGAAGCTATACAGGATACAGTGGAAGATAAATCATCAATATTGGTTATTAATCGAGAAAATTGTGCCTACTATTTTTTTGAGACATCCTTTAACCCCTGAAACTACCTCGCTATAAGTAGAAGTAGATATGTGTTATTTTCAATTTCAACTAGATTTCAATTCGATCGGGTCTGTATTTTTGGAAATATCAAGAAAATTTCGAATAGAATTATCAGCGGAATCATTGGGTTGTTTTTACCCATTCACGAACGTGGCCACCGTTATTTAGCCTCTCTAGGATTTACCGGTAGTCTAAATTGATCGTGCAAGTTCATCTCCAGATTAGCTCCATGAGGGCGTTAAGTATACATTCTGCTTATTCTGTCATAAAATGCAGATAACGAAACATGCACCCAAAATATGATGCAAGGTGAATTGACTCAGCCCTCTTTCAAATTAAAATGTCAGGCTCAAATGTGAATGCGCAAGTTGGGGTAATCCGAAAAGGAATGAACTTGTCAGAAAACTCTTAATTTATAAGTTTAAAATAAAAATGAATTGATTCTTAACGCAGTTAAAACTCAATCAATGATCTTCAAAACGAGCAATTCCGTAATATAATGGCCAACACATGTCTCATTCAATAATAACAGTTACAAGCTGGAAGAAAACGTGAAATTTCTTGATAGTCAGATAGACCATCAGTTGAAATGGGGAAACTTTATTACTAAACTCAGCAAAAAACTCAAAAGCCCTGCTATTCAAACGCAGTACTTTCCAAATATTTGAATTATGAAAACCATAAAACATTTTCAGACAAATTTCAATTTGTCTCAAATATGTTATATTTTCTACCTCGGCCCATAGCAACAGACTTCTAGACTTAATTGTTTTATGTTGAGTATTACTTGATATCAGGAAGTACTGCCGATATGCTAGACTAGTGCGATTCGAAGCGATGGATATATCACACATACAAGTTGAGATTTTCAGTATTAATACATTTGTGTGATCATAACAATACTTTGAATCATCAACGTAATTCAATTTCAACTGCTATATTCTTGAGAGTGCATTCAAAAGTTTCAAACAGAACACAAATACTCAAGCACATTGAGTTATATTTCAATAAGTGTACAGGTTGCTAATTGGATAAGTTCATCAGAACCAGTGTTTAATTTTCATCATCTCAAGTTATTGACACAAAGTACAAGATATTTTACGGAAATAGTGGTCTCTACATTACACAGAAAAAAGCAGAAAGAACGCTTGAGAATCGTGTAGAAGTAAATTCAAAGATAATAACATGTTGATCATGTATGGGATTTATATTCAGGAATGTCTTCTTTTTCTTTACAGGACTAGACGTTTATTTGAAACAAACAGTTCAACACACCAGAACCATTAATTACACTTTTCCAAAACACATTTTAAAGCTGAAGGATAATGGAGCATTTCATAGCTGTCAGATCGTAAAATAGACTGCCACATCTGTTAAACTAATCAAAAACCTCAAAACGTTTGATCGAAGTATTTGTATTTGCTGGAACATGAACCCTAATAGTATCGGTGATTTTTGAACTGAATATCTGCAATAGACGACTTCGGTCCAAGTTGGCAAAGCACGAATTTCGTCAAATTTACTATCACCATTGAGTCTTAAACACAATTTCAATGATAAAAGTTTAATACTCAATGCTATCACTGAGGAAAGGGCATTTCAGAACAAATTCGGCCTGAGAAGGTTCGCCTTATTTATAAATATCCGTAAAAGGTGCCTCGACTACTCAAACCAGATAATTCTTTCCAAATATAGGATATGTTCCGCAAATCAACTTGGTTGTTTCGGTTGCAAATTTTCTGTTCCGTAAGTATGAAATATTCGGTTGGTTATTGAAAAAAAAGGTAAATATGATTGATGAAAAAGTGATCTTTTTGTCGCCAGAACGTCGGACAATTTTCTATGGTGAGATATCCATAGCATAGAACAATCTATATCCGCTCTATGATCCATAGAACATAGCAGAGACAACAACCAATAATGAAAAAATATCTAAATATGTTCTATGGATTTGTTCTGAAATTCACCCTTAACAGTGATAGTAAATTTGACGGTATTCATGGGTTGGCAACTTGTATCGAAGTCGTTTATTGACAATTACTGTGTTTGAAGTTAATATCTAAATATAACATGCACACAATAAAATAACTTCATCATTATTATTATTATTGAAATAACGGTTTGGAGCGGTATATGGGGAACTGATATGACGCTATTATTCCCTAGAACTAACGCGCAAAAAAACTTCTTCATAAAATATCGGAATCAGCAGGCATGAACATTCAATAGACGACGACTTCGGCCCAAGTTGCCAACCCACAATTTACTTAGCAAGTTTACTTTCACTGGGGAACGGGAATTTCAGGACAAATTCGACATGATAAGGTTCTTATTATTTATAAATAACCGTAAAACATGCCTCGGCTCTTCAAACCAGATAATTCCTTCCAAATATAGGTTTTTGTTAAGATCGCCTCGATTGGTTGAAATTTAAGTTGGGATTCCTGATTTCATGCAAACAGTGTCAATTTTCATAGGATACGTTCCGAAAATCAACTCTGTTGTTTCGTTTGCCGATTTTCCGCTCCGTAAATATGAAATATTCGGATAGTTCCTGGAACAAGCGCGTGAAAAAGGTTATTTACGGAATCTGGTTGATGAAAATGCGGTCGATTTACTGTCACCAGAATGATTTTCTATGGTAAATATCCATAGCATAGAACAATCTATGTTTACTTTAGGTTTGTTTTGGTTCCGAGTTCAGATCTTTCCGGGACGGTTCTAGGTATTTACCATAGAAAATCGTTCTGGTGACAGTAAATCGACCGCATTTTCATCAACCAGATTCCGTAAATAACCTTTTTCACGCGCTTGTTCTAGGAACCATCCGAATATTTCATATTTACGGAGCGGAAAATCGGCAACCGAAACAACAGAGTTGATTTTCAGAACGTATCCTATGAAAATTGACACTGTTTGCATGAAATCAGGAACCCCAACTTAAATTTCAGCCAATCGGGGACGATCTTAACAAAAACCTATATTTGGAAGGAATTATCTGGTTTGAAGAGCCGAGGCATGTTTTACGATTATTTATAAATAATGCGAACCTTATCATGTCGAATTTGTCCTGAAATTCCCGTTCCCCAGTGAAAGTAAACTTGCTAAGTAAATTGTGGGTTGGCAACTTGGGCCGAAGTCGTCTATTAACAAATATAACTGCTTTTCATATACGACGATAACTTCGAATGAAAAAGCCCTAACCCTTAGGGGTTCAAGAAATATCGCAAAAACCCCATTCAAATACCCAAGTGGTAAGCCAGCAAAATGCAAAGATAGCGTTGCATTACAACACAAGGTTATCGGATGTCCCCCATACAGCACCATGGGTGACTCACGACAGAAGGCGACGACGTTAATCAATATTAATGCCAAGTCCATGTGGGTACTTTACCGATAGGCGGCCGGTAAATTTGCTCTTCAACGTAGAAAAACACCGACCGGCTTTTTGCCATCCGATACGACTGAAAATAGTATGACACGGGATGCCGAAACGTGTCCTGGGGGTATTGTCGGAGTCTGAATGGGCTTTCAGCCTTTCAGAAGAAAGCATTACGTCGGTGAATTTCTGAAACGATTCCCGTGCACTCTTCCCTGCTTGACTTCGGTATAATTGATGATTAATTCATTGAGACCGATTGTTACTTTAGACGGCAACTGCCAAGAGAATATGAGAAGCATAAAGAATTGGGTGGTGTATTACAGATACTTGTAATGAAATGAAAATATAATAAATGATTAATTTAAATTCGAAAATTTTATTGGAGCATAGATGTGGAGTCGGCAGCTTTTACTCACTTATTCTGATGGAATCTGTAGTCCTGAAAATGTTGGGAGAATACAATTTGGAATGAGTATATCTAGTATAATCATCAGGTGAATTCACTCATTTATGCACTCGGCCATCCTTATTAAGCCTCGAATCTAATCTATAAATATCGATTTTCTGAGTCGGTTCATTCGAAGGTTGTTGTGTTTACTGCCGACATATACAGGGCTAATAATGAAGTTGTACGTTAATTTCAGCCATAGATTGCCATTTTTTTAGATTTGACTCAGGTGAGAAGTTAAAGAGCATTTGAATATTTCTCAATCTGTTGAAACAGTCCTGTATTTTGTTAGCAAGTTCATCACGAACAACCCTTACTGTTATCTGTATACAAGAATATTCAATCCATAGCTCGAAATTCAGTGGAACTCGGTTGAGCACGCTTATTTACTAAAATATTATGATTTGATGCTTAGTGGAGCAGTATTATAACGAAAATATTCAGAATACTTCACCATTGAAAAACTGATCTTTCTTCGAGGTATTGTCTCCATCTCTATGGTCTGGTCACAAAATAGAGAACTATCTCCATGTATTCTCTGGTCCAGATGAATATAGGTGGAGCTTAATTCAAGGCCTTTGCTAGCTTAGAACGTAATCTTACGATGATTTCAAGTATTTCAGAAAGATTCTGAAAATTTACATATCGAGCGATGGGTCCGACTCCTGCGCCATTCAGCAACAGTCGAAAATGTTTTCGGTGCCAATATCTTTTTCTATATGTTCCAAACAAATATACCAACAATTTCAATATTCAGAAAGCTTATTTTTCGCCAGAATTTAGTGGTGCTATCCTCTAGTTAAATATTGTAAGATAAACTTTATCTGCATGCTTATTACTAATAGTATATTTTCAAGCGCTTACTGAAGAATCTTTGTCATAGTTATAGATCACTTCATATCATAATTCATTTCATTCGTTCTGTCAAAGCTACAAAACAAAAACTGTTTTTTTTTGGGAATTCCACAGCCTGAATCTAACCTTAGCGAATACTTGAAAATATTGAACGAGGAAAGAATATTTTCTGCTTAGAAAAATTTAGTGTTGAAATGAGTATAAAACTTTATCTACTCACCCTTTAATTTTACTATGTCCTCGAAAATATTCAAGAAAATTTTGAATTCATAATATCGAGGAATTCCCAATCTGAATATAAGCAGTACATAAGATGAACATACGTATAGATTCATGCATTCGAACCAAATGTCATATGTTCCAAACCAAACAACAACCAACCATTTTTTTTGGTGAATTTATTAAAAAATTAGCTACTCCTGAGTCGAGATTCCTCTGAAATATTATTCGAAATGCAACGTAGGAGATTCAAGTATCGACCCACGACTTCTAGTAAAATGACTCCGCATTCCGAATATTTTATTTTCTGGCACTTTTCATGGGTAAATTTCATTTTAGCTTTCAATTAATTCATAAATGACAAAACGCATCTACGAAGTTTCGGAACATAAGAGTGGGTGATTTTCTAGTAATTGAATAAATTGATTTCACATATGGATTTTAAAATTTGTATGTACCTCGAAAAAAATATTGGATTCCAAAGTCACGAATTTGTTACATACTTGTGAAAATATTTCGAGGAAATGTTCATGTTTATTATTATCGAAATATGAATTATTCACTTTGCTGTACAGGGTGATTCATTAAGGTTGGCCACCGGCCGTATCTCGGAAACCGTTTATCCTATGACTTCCGGAAAAAAAATCTAATGACAAACTCGGCCCCTAGAAAATGATTCAAAATATTTTCAAGTTCGTAGTTCCCCACTAGAGGGCGCAATCTATCACTTGTAAAATATAATCTCATTTTTTACGAAATATTCTCCAGGTAACAGTGGTAAACAATAATAAAATAAGAATCTACTCTTTCTATTCAACAACTTTTGTTTCAGTAATTTTTTCAATATTTCCTATTTTTTAGTGATGGGATGGATGAACTCTTCTTCACGAAAAAAACATTCTTACTCCTGTATGGGTGAACCGATTTTCACGTGATTAAACTTCATTTGAAGGTCATCGAAAGCAGATCACAGAAACATATGACAACAATATACCGGGTGATCCAATTAAAAACTACAGACTGTTTTATGTCACTTCGCCCTATTTGTGCGTTTTACTAAAAAATTTCAAATGCAATGCCATGATTCTAACCGAGTGAGAATAAGCCAAGCATTATCACCTACTGACTTTTTAAAATCGCAGACAGATATCATTGGTCATTTCGGAGTTATTGACATTTTTGTAAATTTTGATAAGTATTGATCAACCCTGTCAAATGCAGGAGGAATTGAGTTATTTCATCTCTAAACAATAGGTCTCTTGCATGAATTTTTTTTATCATTGGAATCAAATATTCTATCCATAAGAACACTGAAAAACTTTATCCGCCATCAAAAATTTAAATGGTTAACGAGAAAATGCCCTTTTAAATTTGGCTCCGCATATCGGTTGACGTATGGGGATATATCGACTCTCTCCCTTTTCTCGTACACTTTTCTGTCTAGCAAGCCAATATACAGCGTCGAGTTGTATCCATCGGGGCATCGTGGAATAACGAGTGACGTGGGAGGCGAACTACCGCGTTTCACCCACTTTGGTTTTGCGTCCCGATTTGACGATTTTTAATACCGAATTATTCGAAATTCGCGAATTGTTGGAGTGTGAGATATCATACATTATGATTTTGTATCGATATAGAATGAGAAAAACATGCAAATATGATAATTCGTGTTACATGCAAGAGACCTATTAGATAAAAGGAAAAAACTCATCAAAACAACGAAACGAGCTGATTTAGAACCAGTAAGCTTTGGCGATACTGTTCATTTTCGGTATCTATAGCTGTAAAAGTTTTTTTTAGGACGATTGCAAACCACTATTTTATGATGCCCCATTATTCAAACGAAGAAGCATATGATATGCTTGATGTTCATTTTGAATGTTTAGAAAATGCTGTAGCTGAAAGGGAATACCCGATACGATATTCTGAAAGACGTCGTCATTCCAAAAGGGTATTCAAAAGATTGACACGAAGAGTGCGAGAAACTGGTAAGGTTCAATATCTCGGAAGAAAAAATAGAAAACGTAGAAGCCGTAATGAGGATAATATCTTAAAAGTTTTGGCTTGTTAACCAGACAAAGGTGCTTGAAATTTTGACGGAAGATCTTCCAATTCTTTTGGAAACTATTGCCATTCAAAGCAGCTTAGATATGTGGTATCAACAAGATGGTTGCCCGGCGCATTATGCTGCTAATGTTAGAGAATATTCATATAACGTCTTCTCAAAGAGGTATATTGGACGAGGGAGTATTTTTCCATGGCCAGAAAGATCACCCGACCTCACAGTATTAGATTTTATTTTTGGGGGAGAATAAAGAGTTAATAAGTAGTTAGTTAGTTTTCCGAACAACCCCCACTACAAGTGAGGATATTCAAAATAGATTTCGACAGGCAGCATCTTCCTCTACTGAAATTGTGGCCAGTGTCAACTCGACGAAAGAAAGACTAAATTTATGTGTAGAAAATAATGGTAGACATTTTAAATATTTGAATTGATTAGGGGTAAGTGTTGTTTTTCTGTTCAAATATTTTCGTTGTTGCTAATTTTTGTTTTATTTTATCGCATCATTGTTATTTCATGTGTGTTGAGTATTTTGCTGCGTTGTCATGACGCATAAAGTCACTTCCTTGTTTATTCAAGCTCACAGAAAGGATCAACATTGATCAAAATTTACAGAAATGTCAATAACTCCGAAACAACCGATGATATCTGTCTGCGATTTTAAAAAGTCAGTAGGTGATAATGCTTGGCTTATTCTTACTCGGTTAGAATCATAGCATTGCATTTGAAATCTTCCAGTAAAACGAACAAATAGGGCGAAGTGACATAAAACAGTCTGTAGTTTTTAATTGGATCACCCGGTATATTGTTGTCATATGTTTCTGCGATCTGCTTTCGATGGCCTTCGAATGAAATCTATTTACGTGAAAATCGGTTCACCCATACAGGAGTAAGAATGTTTTTTTCGTGAAGAAAAGTTTATCCATCCCATCACTAAAAAATAGGGAATATAGAAAAATTTCTAAAACAAAAGTTGTTGAATAGAAAGAGTATTATCTAATTCTATTATTCTTTACCACTGTTAGCTGGAAAATATTTCGTGAAAAATGAGATTATATTTTACAAGTGATATATTGCGCCCTCTAGTGGGGAACTACGAACTTGAAAATATTTTTAATCATTTTCTAGGGGCCGAGTTTGTCATTAGATTTTTTTTCTGGAAGTCATAGGATAAACGGTTTCCGAGATACGGCCGGTGGCCACCCTTAATGAATCACCCTGTACATGTTCGTACGGAGTTATCAGAAGAATTTCAAACCCGAGAAATTCATCATAGTATCTATCAGAGCCGGATCTAGGATTTCAGCGCCCGTGGAAAATTATCGAAATGCGCCCTTTTCAAATTTTTTTCCAATGACAACATACTTTTCATAAATGATAGTATTCATTCTATTCCTAAGATTTTTTACTATTATTATATTCTCTTGAGAACGAGCATTAGATTCTTAGGTATATCCAACAATATGTGTATAGAAATTATTATAATCTCCCATGTATCTTATAAGGTAGTGAAGCGAACTCACAAACGTATCAACATACGATAATGAGGGTATGGAGAAAACAAAATGGAAGCGAATAGAATAATTTATTCCCAAAATAATATATAAGTATTCAAGCTTCAAAAAAACAATAAATGAAAGTGTAAATGAAAAACTGAGATACATTAGAGAACACACATGCCAACAAAGGTCATAACGAACATTTTAATATTACTTTTTGTAATTCGCCATGATGTAGGGTCACTAAAATCAACTGGTTCAGGTTTAACCTCAGTAAGTCCGGATTCCTCGTCAAAAGAATTTTCCTTGTCCGAATATCGAAATGGAATACTTTCTTACGAAAGGCTCGGTACTTGAAGAGGTAGAAGGAAATTCCGCTACACAAGGGCGTCGCCAGCCGATGGCCTAGGGGGGGGGCAGGTTGATATGAATGAAAGATGGGGAAGTATGAATTGTGGGAACAGACAAGAGTATCTTGACTGTACCCAAAATAAAACGTTGTATAAACTAAACTATTGCACTTATTAGAGAAAGTTTATATATAGTATTCAATACATAAAAGCTGATTGAAACATAATTTCCGGGGGTTTTTCGAGAATTTTTCGACCACTTTATACACGTTGTGCATGACAAAGCAATCAGAATTTTCTACGCTTTCTCCATTTCAGGAAAGTAGATTTTTGCCTCTTTAATTTGTTGAATTGGGTTTATCATATCATACCACAGAGTTCGATTTCATTCTTAATATTAGGTAAATCATAAAATTAGGAGATAGTTTCGCAAGTTTCTGTGAGATTTTCGAGTGACATAATTTGCATTTATGCGGGGTGTAATTCAGTTAATGCAAAGGGTGCAGCGTTTTCCTCAGCACATCGTACCTCGAGAGATGTGATAATGGAGTCCAAGTATGGTATTATCAATGATCTTTTCCAGAATTCTGAAGGGCTTTCAGCTGGGTGGTTGCTTGGATCACGTTGTTCACCAACAATGCGCGGAACTGATTTAATCTCCTCCTCCAGTCCGACTTCTTCCGCAACAGCAGTAGCATCATTAATAATTTCATCTATGACTCTCTCAGGATTTTAACGGTGATTCCTGAGCAATTGCAAAATATGTTTTATATGTTGCGAGGCCTTGACCACATCTAAAGCTATAGATTGGAGCACGTTGACAACAAGTTCCAATAAAGCCGAGTATTTGGCTATCAAAATAATGCCAAGAATAAACGAAATTCTGAGAGCAGCCGCATGGTTACGAGCCGCACTATGGCCTTCTCGAAATGAGGTTTTTAAGGCTTTTAGGATAGAATCAAAATTCGCCCTAAAAACTCTTATACTTTTGTGTTTCTCACTCCATCTTGTTTCACAGAGCCTGGAAATATTAGGTATCAACTTCCTCCTCAAAACTGATTCCCGGAAAAAATTAATGATGTCTTTATCAGTCCCCATGGCGTTTCGAATTTCGGGAAGAGCATTGACGTCATTGATAACCAGATTCAGCTTGTGGGATGAGCAATGAAAGAAAAAACCTTTGGTGTATTTTTTGAGTAGATTCGACATGTAGGAATTATCTCGACTGGTATTTCGCAAGTCGAGAGCATTTGGGAAAATTTTTTGGTTTCTCCAGGGGGGGGCAGCTGCCCCTACCTGCCCCCCACTGGCGACGCCCTTGCCGCTACATGATGGGCTTCGCTATTGGAACCACTTTTTGTCGACACAATACCCGCATCGTTATTAAAGTAACTTGAGATATTACTAGTATTTTTTTCAGGTCTTATAATTTTTTATCCCTGATCTTCCGAGATTGCGATCCTGATAGTTTCTTGGGTGGCATTTCAGTTGGTTATATCAACCTAAAATTATATAAGATTCTGAAAATGCATGGACTTCGAATCGGAATGTTTTGCGCGCTCGGTTATATTCATATCTGAATTGTCTCAATGCTAGACAAATGTCAGGAGGACAGAAAAAGGTTTCAAGTTTCAGTGAAACTCAAGAATCATTCTATTCATTTGATCGACATTTGATCCTCTTTCTGTAGTACCCATATCTAAGAAGCTGATTAATAAAATACTAGAGATACGATAAATTTATCTTATTCACTTCAACATTTTGATTTTGTTGTCTAACTTCTTCTTATACCTATGAAAACTCGTGTAATTATGGGACAACGCAATTTTAATTGAATCGGTATAATTTAGGATCTCGCAAATAAAATTCGAACGATAATATCGCCGACATATTCCCAACCCAAACATAAACTCATAAATTTTGCAGTCTCTAAGTTATATCTTTCGAAAATGATTGACTCTCCTGTGCACGGACAGAATATTATTTGACCGAACGCACAAAAATCCTCAACTCAAAGTTGAATCATTTAAACTTTTTCCAGCACGAATTATTTCCCGGCCCGCTTGAACGATCACGTTATTTGCGGTATTGCACATAATATAAAATGTAATGATAAGTTCCTGGTTCCTATTTTTCTTATTAATGCCATCAACTGCGCCGCTGCATGGAAGCACCACACGCCCACATGCGAGAAAAAAAGTAGTATTAATAAGACTGGGGTGATTTCATCAAGCCTATCGGTCGTTAACGTCTTCGAAATACATTACCCTTATCAAAGCCGGTATGATGAACGATTCGGCGAATAATGTGGACGGTCTGAATCTCTTTGTCATGCCGCTAGTTCGAAACATTAAACTCCCTCTGAACATGCCGCTAATTGAGGTATTCAGTGTTCGAATAACAAACATCTGGACGCGATCGGGAATCGTAATGCGACCGACAAGTGTAAATTTATCATCTGTTAATTTATTGGTAACTACTTGTCGCCGCATATTGTACAAGAGGTGCATGCACTATAGCACCGCTCTAAAATATGAATGGACTTTGAGGTGAAAAAACATCATTTCAAGTAAAAAATCATAATTTTACGCCCCTAGTTGGTTGGCGCCCGTGGCAAATGCCTCCCTCGCCACGCCCTAGATCCGGCTCTGGTATCTATAGATCCAAATGCTTCCTATAGGTATTTTTGCATAAGCAAATCTGGAAGACTTCTTCAGCATTTAATAAATATTGAAATGTAACATAATCACAAGGACGAATATCCGTCGATAAATCAACAAATATTCCCCCTTGATCAGAGCTAATCATCCAATCAACCAAAACATCTACACCGAAGAAGCGGATCCAAGTAGAATGACTACAGCTGTTTCACAATTGTTATTGATCGTCAGGTCAACTTAACTTGGATAAACCGCAGATAGTTCTCTCGATACTTCTTACCTTTCAGAAGGACCGCTGCAGTATAAGAACCTACAACGCGCCATCTGCCAGGAGCATCTTGCGAGTCTCACCTTCGAGTGCAGAATACTTTGATCGATGTGTATGACGTTCATCCTTTTGTCGCATCAGATCGCTGTAACTGCGATATTGCAGCTTTACAAAAAACCGACACGACATTGGAAACATTATGTTACATATTATTGCTGGAGCTCTGTTCTTCTCCGAGAAACCAATTCCTATCTTTGTTAGATGTTGGACGTTTTCGTCTTGTGGTGGGAATCCACATGAACCGAGTGTTTCCAATGTCGTTTCGGTTTTTTGTAAAGCTGCAATATCGCAGTTACAGCGACCTGATGCGACAAAAGGATGAACGTCATACACATCGATCAAAGTATTCTGCACTCGAAGGTGAGACTCGCAAGATGCTCCTGGCAGATGGCGCGCTGTAGGTTCTTATACTGCAGCGGTCCTTCTGAAAGGTAAGAAGTATCGAGAGAATTCTCTGCGGTTTATCCAAGTTAAGTTGACCTGACGATCAATAACAATTGTGAAACAGCTGTAGTCATTCTACTTGGATCCGCTTCTTCGGTGTAGATGTTTTGGTTGATTGGATGATTAGCTCTGATCAAGGGGGAATATTTGTTGATTTATCGACGGATATTCGTCCTTGTGATTATGTTACATATTATTGCTGGAGCTCTGTTCTTCTCCGAGAAACCAATTCCTAAATATTGAAATAATAAATACCTCTTGTAATTAATAGGTATTCAAAAATATACAGTTTCGGACTGTATTCACATATATACATATTTTCACCATTCTGACTGAATGAAATGAGTAATTTCTCAAAATGAATTTATTTCTGGAAATTCATGAAAATAATGTATGGTCCAATTCGGAAAATCAAAAAAACCTTTGATTTGACTAGTTATGATATGACACGTCGGTAACTTCCGTAAATATTCATAATTTTACATGGCAGATTTCTCTATCGGCAGAAACTGAAGTAGGACGATAAAGCCGTATTTTGACAACATTTGGACCTCATTTCGGACCCAAAATATGTCAGAGAGTGTCCGCACCTTATATTCTATGTATCTATATTGAAACCATTGAATGATTATGAAATAAATCGATATGTCCAGCTTGAACGTCAAAATAATCGGTTCAATGAAACCTTAGTAACGTCATTGCATCGTGCATTCGTGAAATAGATTAGAACATTAAACCAACAGACAATGAAGGTGATTGTATTGCGTAACAATGGGATGTTCAAATAACAAAACACAGAGAATTCAACTCTTTGGATGTCATGTTATACCCATTGAAGGTGTTGGTTCTATAGGTTGCACAATAATGCCAACCTCTTCATGTGTTTACATTATTTTATTAGGAATTGTTTGATCCAATAATAAAACATGATAAGATTGTGGACAATGTGTAGTCTGTGTGGAATTTTTGATTGTGTATTTTGGAAGATCGAAAAGTCTGATGTAATATAACGAGCTCCAATAATTAATGAACCGAGAGTTGGCTGTTTCAATATGAAACTAAATTTGTCTGTTTTCTATATTTTTAATATTAAACCTTTGAAATTTTATAGCGGGAAGATTCTTTCTCTTGAAAATTTCGCTTGTATTTCGAAGTTATTAGGAAAACTTATTTAACAGAAGGGCTCATTTTGTTCCATCAAACTTTTCAATTCACTCAATTCTTGGACTGAACATTACATGAAGTAATTATTAATTCCTATTATCAGCAAAAGAAACTTTGTCCTTAATGTTTTGAAATTTTCCAGGCTAGTCAAAGATATAGGCACTCCATTTGTGAAATTCTGTAATAATATAATTCAAAGGGTCCGGTATTCAAATTATTCGGTCAGCAGCAGAAAAATCTAGAAAAGCACCGACGTGAAGTCAGGAACTTCTACGCGCTCGTTCAAATTCCACGAATTTGGCTGCCATAAGTTATCTCTTTGCGTCAAGCCTAACCTCTGATCGTAAACTAAAACAGTACCGAAAGAAACTGCTTGGAAACTTTATAAATGAATAGCAGGTTTGGAGTTCAATAAGGAACTCCAGAGATACATACACTTTTAATGGATAGGTATTTTTTTGAGTATTTCGGAAATAATTAACAATAATATCCATGAAATCTCCTAAGATGTATATCCGATCAAACTGAAACTTGATATACTGTTGTTAAACAGCGGTCTCAAGGTCTCTGCCAAACTTTTTTCAAGAGAAATTTTGAGAGTTATACGTTGGCCATACTATTAATGAAATTTCATTTCGACAGCCTCTCTTCTTTTCGAGAAATTAAGAAAATCTTTTCAAAATTGGAAATATGTAGCTAAGAAATATTGACATATTCTTTCACAATTTCTCTGCTAATAAATATTCGCTAAAACCGAAATTTTTGAGCACTATTGTTATATTTTGATTTCAAGGTCTGTGCCAATTTTTGAATTCAGATTTTCAGAAAAAATATTTTTCGGGAAACGTTGCCGAAATTTTTCTTGATCGGTTAAGACCCTTTTTTGCCCTAAACTCTTAAATCACAGAAAATGGGCAGAACATGTTTCCTACAAATATTTTGAAATTTTTCGAGAAACATTTGTTCGAAAAGTTTTCAACTGTTAGATCATCTCGAACTCAACCGGTTATTTCAGGATCTAAGAGAATGCTGAGCAGAATTGAATTTGATCACGGAATCTACTTCATGGAAGTCCAACCTAATAGTTTAAGACCATCTTCTGTTTGAAATTAGAGAATTACAGACCTGATGACGAAACGATAACACTCTTTTTCGACAAAAAAACATGCGCGTATAAAATGAAATGGGTTCAATTCAGATGAAACCAGAACAAACACGTGAAGAAATTAAATAGGTTCGATTCTAATAAAACAATCATTCTTTTTCATTGCGGGAATCGAACCTGCAGATACCGTGTACAAGACAGACGTTGTAACCGATTCATCAACACATGTCCGATCAGTGTGACAATAACTTATCCAGGTGTAGGTCTAGTATTACAATTCAGAGGATATTTTTTATTTATCCAGTAGAGGGAAGGATATTACACACAAATATGATATACACTTAGGAGAATTTTTCTTGAATAACCAAAGTGTAAATTTGTACTGTGATGTGATAAATATTCAAATTTTAGTAATCGTCATCACGTACAATGCTCAGTAAAAGCATTCAACTAGTGCATCCAATTAGATTTGTTTTTTACATTAACTCATTGATCGTATCATTTGCAAGGGCTTTTCTCCCGAGAATGCATCTGAAATTCATTGTCGAGGACCTTCGCAGAGGGAAATAATTCGAGACATAAGTTGAATATTTTCGTGCAAGTGGTGAATAATTGAAAATGGCACTTCGAATGTATGCCGTGAACTCCTTTCGGCTATCTTTTTGAGGTATTCGGCATGAGACGTGATCCGCCTTCGCAACAGTTCAGACATATATTTTTGAAATAATGCCTAGTTTTTTCCATATATACTCAGTGATATTAGAAGCGTTACACCCAGAAGCTTCATTTTTGCGCGTATGTTCTGGGTAAGCTCATTAATGGGCCAAATCGAATGAATAGTGTACGAGTTATAGTCATTTGAGCCTTTGAGATTATGTCTTGAATATCTCAGGAACAATTTGATTGATTGGATTGAAACTGGAGAGTCGGTTGAAACATATTGACGCGCAATAAATGACGACATCTTGTTCGGATCGCATATAGTGTGTTAATTGCAAAAAAAAAACAAATTTTCCTGAAATGAAATGTTTTCCTGAAAACTTTTCATCAGATTCTCACAAAATTTCACAAAAACCTCAAACTCCACACTTCACAACAGTGCACCAAATTCCAGTTTGATCTTTGTTCAACTTTCGGAGATATCGTGAATAAATATGTCAAATTTTATGGTTTTTTTCCACGGTATCCTTGTTTTTCTCCGGGAAAACTCAGGAAATAGCCATCCAATAGAAAGAAGCTTGGTAAATGTTTGGAAAACGCTCATTCAGAACTTTGTGAAGAATTTCGTGATAATCGTGTCATTGGAACAATTAAAAAAAATGTTTTTCGAAACTTTTCTTGATATTTTTTTTTCGGTAACTATTTATCACGTTGAAATATTTATTGTATAACACTGTACCAATTTTCAGTTCGATCCAATTATCCTTTTTAAGGATAACGGAAAACAATATGAAAAATTTCGTGGGTTTTTCCTCGGTATCGTTGTTTTTCCGGAATAACCCGAAAAAATTTTATCCAAACATAATGAAATTTGGTTCCTAGCTGAAAAATAGTGATGCACACATGTCGACATTCCGTGATGATAGGTTGATTGTAATGGTTCAAAAAAAAAGTTTCATTCGAAATTCCTGTTGGAAATTTTTTTTTCGAAAACTGCTTATAAGATTTCGAAAATAATTGCACACACCTTGAACCTCATATTGCATAACAGTGTACAAAAATCAAGCTTTATTTATTTATTAGATCGTTTTAGTGTTTTCTTCGGTATCGTTAATTTTGCAATAATTCAAACAATGCTGATAAAATAATGACCAAGTTGGGAACCAATTGCAAAATGCTGATGCAAGATTTTATGGTGATGGTAACTATCAAATTTGTTGCCGAAGCTGTCATTTTTCACGTATCGACTCCACCAAACGCATCTTTAGCTCCTGATTTCGCGATTTTCTTCTCATATGGTCCTCATGAAATTCTGCATGAACTGTCGTTATTGGATCAAGTACTGGATGTCGATTCGATCCAATCAACATTTTTGGAAATATTGGGAAATTGAAATTTTTAATGGGTATGTTCGTATATATCTGAGGAATCACAGGAATTCTAAAATGATTGAGAATTCTTATTATGACTTCTGATAAACTCTATCTAGATTCTCTATGATAATCTGTATATAGGTTTATGAATCTGCGAGTCCATGCCCAGGAAACCGTGTGAAGTAGGATGAAATTGAGTTCTTGAAATTATTGCTATAGTAGAAAACTTCACAAAAAAATAGATTAGATTCGGAGTAACCATGTTAAGCTTCAAAAGAATGACTGATTTCTGCTTTCGGAAATTCCAAGAGCCTGTATCTTTTTACCGGAGCCCAATCTTGAAAAATAGTGAATGAAAAAAATGTTCTATTTGAGAAGAGGAATCTATGGTTGGAATAAATGTACATTTCAATGACTCACCATGTATTGGCTTGATAAGTATGTATTCAAGTGTTTCACTGATCTATCTTGGTACATCAGGTGCTGCACGAAAAGAAGAGTGATTCAACAATTTAGTTGACAAACACTTGTGTTTGGCACCTAAAAAGCTCAGCTTTGGGGTAAAGTTTTCAATGTTACCCCGTCCAAAATCGCCTGCCCCATTGATTATTGTACTCTATGACAATTCAATCGTCGAATTGTTTTTTCGTCCTGTATCGAACGTTTTTTCAGCCAATCTTGTTTCGGAACTCCCTGTTATGCACAGTATCTGAGGGACCCAGTTAGGTAAGGAAGTACTCGATTACAAACCCATCTATCCTAAATACCATCATGTAAAATTTCAACTTGAACCACGCAACATGTGTCATGAGCACTTCTACTAATAAGTTAGTTCGGATATCATAAATCAAAACATTTCTCAACCATTAATACTCACAGGTTACGAATACACCTTTTATCAACGTCGATTTGGAGCCAGATTGCTTCCGATAGTTCGCAACTAATTAACTTGCATTTCCTCCTAATTACCTCGATATTCCTAGAAATTTATGGGTTGTTTACGTCAAAAGATTAGTTTCTAATGGAACATAGGAATTCGCCAATAAGGAACATTTATTACTCAATTAGTCTGCAGAAATTTTGCATCTGAAGAACTTTAGCGGAACATGATTTGCATTCATGCGAATTATGTCTTGTTGAAACTGGCTTTTTATGATGGTTACAATAGTATCATTTTCCTGAAGGAAAATATTAGTATTATTTTGAATAATCTTCCATTCGGCATGCAGTGTGTCAATTTGAAAAGGTATATCTCGGGCTCCATCAAAAATCAGAAAAACTAGAAAAGCACTGATGTGAAGTCGACAGCTTTTACGCGCATGTTCAAATTCGTTGCCCAAGCGGTCATCTTTTCACGTGTTGACCCCACTAAACGCACTTTTTGGTGATCTCCTTTGAACATGCGCCCAAAAGTTGCTGACTTCACGTCAGTTCTCTTCTATTTTATTAAGTTTTTACGGAAAAAAAAATACTATACCGTGAGAAAAACCACGAAATTTGACGTATTTTTTCCCAATATCTCTTTACAGCATCGAACTGAAATTTGATACAAACCTGTGAAATATGGAGTTCGAGGTACGAGCAGTTTTTTCTCCAAATATGGAGAATAGTTCCTGGAAAAATGGTTTTCGAAAAGAATCTAAATTTTTTTTTTCTATTTACTAACAGTCCGATCTCGACGAAATTCTGCAACAATTGTTGCTTGTCATTATGCTTCAACTAACTACCAAGTTTCAATCCGATTGCTGGAGTCGTTCCAGAAATATCACGGAAATAACTTCGAGGTTTCAACTGGCTATAACTCCGAAATCGTTGGACCGCTTTTGTACATTAACGAACTCAACCAGGTATTTTCATGTGCGACCTACCCTGAAAGTTCCAGAACGCTAGCTTGCTCCGTTCGACAGTTATTGATTAAACAGATTGACAGAATTGATTTTGACCCCGGATTCATCATCAGTGAGTCCAACCTAGTCATTTGAGACCAAAGACATTTGGACAAAACAGAAGCTGTTCCCCAGAACCTTCGCGCGAAGGTGCAGAAACACTTTGTATGAGGCGCCGTTTGGGGCAGAAGTGAGTTTGCATTTTTGCGTCAATATATTGATTAGTTACAGCAATATGTTCATTTCATGTGACGATATATTTATTTTTCGTTCTGTTTGTTTTACGAATTGGGAGTTTCAAATACATAAAATGTAAGATTCAATGTATTTATCAATTAGATCTATATATAGAACAACGTCAAGAGATGGCGCGCCGGAAATGTACAGAAATTTGGTTATTTGAATTTTTCACATGAATTTTGAAGTTATGTGAAAAAAGGGTGAATACAAAAGATAAAGATTTAAAATTTTTCCATTGGTAAAATTGCAGGAAATGAAGATAAATCATGTTTTACCCTTAAACACTCACTCTTCTCCAATTTCCAACCTCAGATCGCCCTTAAATTATTTTTCCCTTGATTTTCGTTATATTCTTTTCCTTATCTAATGAGTTTCATCGTACTATCATTATTTAGGTTTAAAAAATCATCGACCCTTGTCTATCAGTACAGAGTCGAATCAAAAATCGATATTCTACGTTTTAATGGAACAAGATTCAGCGAAAGAGCAAAAAAAAACACGATAAACCAAAATCAATTCAAATAACTCCCTATCGAAATCATAAAAACATAATGCAAAACAATAAAAATCATAACTGCTCGCACATAAAAAGAGTCCAAAGTAAATCCTTACCTTTAAAAATCCATGACGCAGAAAAGTAGTTCGAAAATTTTCAGAGCTCTGTGACAACGGTCGTCGTATATTTCACAATTATGAGATCCGAAGGCTATACAGGGTCTTTCACGAGGAACCTCACCCATATTTATACGGGAAACTACTGAACGTATTTTCATGAAACTCAGCACTCATAAGTATTTCACGATGCTGATGAAATCTAAAATATTTTCAAGGCATGAGCACCTCCGGTTTTTCCGGAAATGACGTCAACTTCCGTTTTTCAAATTAGAACACCATTTTTTTATTGCAGAAATAGATTCCTTAGAAAATTTCAATTTATTTTGATATAACATTTTTCAGTTTTGGTTGGAAAATTCTCTCTGAGCGGGAAAATTCGAAAAAAAAATCGAAAATAGAGCTCCGCTGAAACAAGAATAACTTCGAGGTTTTTGGATGGAAAATTTTCATTTTTGGGATTTTTTAAGATGTAAGATTGATGTATCCACTTTGAAAATCGAAATCGCGATTGATGATACAGGGGGTGAAAAAATCGCTTTCAAAGTTAGGGATGACAAAATCGTGAAAAATCAATTTTTTCAAATTAGAACCCCATTTTTTTATGGCAGATATTGAATCTACGTTAAAAAATAATGTGAGTGTATACATCACACCCTTGCCCTAAAATGGATATTTTCTGAGTTATTCACAAAAAACTGTTTTTCGTCTTGAATTTTCAGCTATTTCTTTTCCCTTCACGCCAAAAAGATGAAATTTTCAGGAACTGTTATTTGAACCATGCTGTAGATTTTTCACTCCTTCTTGAAACCGACTTCAAGTTACTATTAGGAGAACCATGGCAAACTCTCGCAGTTATAACTAGAGAAGATATTACATTCTCCATGAAGTAGAATGAGATTTAAATAATCTTCATTGGTAAAATTAGGCATACTGATCGATTTTATAACTTAATACGAATCATCACTAAATTAATAGTAAACACAAAATGCTACTGAAAAAGAGGAATTTGGCAGATGTAATTAATGATATCTATCATTAAAAAAAAATAATGTAAAACATGGTAAGTTTTTGCATATGGTTCATAAGGAATTATTTATTTATCACTGGAGAGAAAACCGATGGCCGATTAGTTGAAATAAAGAGGGTTCCGATACAAATTCGAATCCAAATTCGCCATCTATTTAGGAACAACCTGTAACTTTTTTCTCTTACGTATTAGGGTAGTAAAATCTAAAACATGGTTTAAGTAACAGTTCCTGAAAATGTCATCTTTTTGGCGTGAAGGGAAAAGAAATAGCTGAAAATTCAAGACGAAAAACAGTTTTTTGTGAATAACTCAGAAAATATCCACTTTAGGGCAAGGGTGTGATGCATACACTCACATTATTTTTTAACGTAGATTCAATATCTGCCATAAAAAAATGGGGTTCTAATTTGAAAAAATTGATTTTTCACGATTTTGTCATCCCTAACTTTGAAAGCGATTTTTTCACCCCCTGTATCATGAATCGCGATTTCGATTTTTAAAGTGGATACATCAATCTTACATCTTGAAAAATCCCAAAAATGAAAATTTTCCATCCAAAAACCTCGAAGTTATTCTTGTTTCAGCGGAGCTCTATTTTCGATTTTTTTTTCGAATTTTCCCGCTCAGAGAGAATTTTCCAACCGAAACTAAAAAATGTTACATCAAAATAAATTGAAATTTTCTAAGGAATCTATTTCTGCAATAAAAAAATGGTGTTCTAATTTGAAAAACGGAAGTTGACGTCATTTCCGGAAAAACCGGAGGTGCTCATGCCTTGAAAATATTTTAGATTTCATCAGCATCGTGAAATACTCATAAGTGCTGAATTTCATGAAAATACGTTCAGTAGTTTCCAGTATAAATATGGGTGAGGTTCCTCGTGAAAGACCCTGTATATTAGGTATACTGCGTATTATTATGCCGTGCCTACAACCGCGCAAACTAACCGTGGAATATTTTATTTATTTCACCGGTCCAGAAACTGTGATATATACGGCCATTGCGACGATTTACCGGCAAATTAGCGTATATTTCCCTATATTTGCGCCAGTTCGTATTGTGTGAGATTTGGACATTTTTTGGACTTACGAATTATGGGAATAGCAATAACAAAAATTGATATACGAGAGGGGGCCGTTGTTCGAAACAGTGCTTTATTCTCATTTTACACTATTTGAAATTGGTTTTTTTATGATTCCGGCGAGTCGAGAGGAATTCATTTTGTTTTGAAAATTGAATATTTCGATTGCTATGATTCATTGCACCGTACCCGTTGAGGTTTCTAGGTAGGTATAGGGTTGTTGTGCAAAATGGTTTCTATCTTCAAGGATGTCCCTGCTTACAGCAGAATTGTTATACAGAGTGTTTCAGAATATGATGTTAATTCTTAGGGTTGTGCATCGATAATTGATTTGAAAAAAAAACTTTAAGTACGTATGTCCTGAATCTTAACCTCGAGGTAAAGAGTGTAGAAGTTTTTAGAAAAAATCCTTCTTTATCATATCTTTATTATCCATGAAATTTAGCACAAGGCCACTGAGCCCCAATGGCAATTATGATGCCTCTGTGTTTTCTCGAAATAAAAATAATTTTTGAAATACTAATTTATTTTAATTTCAGGGAAAATATTTTCCATTCGTCATAATAAATGAAGAACAATTTATGCACTGGAAATTATCAATGAATACCTTTTTTATATTGCCTCATTTTTTTACGCGCAAGTTTCTATATTTTCGCGTGATAATAACCAGGCGGAAAAAAACTTAAGATATCCAATTCGTCAGAAAATGGATCTTGATGCTCGGAGAACTTGTGCCAAAATCCTATCCACCCTATAGCTCAAAAGTCAGGAGTTTTATGTGAGGTTTCATCATGACCCTTCAGAATACCGAAAATTTGAAATTGGTCATTACCTGGATGACTAGGAATTTGAAGTTCGTTCCTCGTTTCAGGGAACAGCGCGTAATCATCTTGCTGAAAGTCCTATCCTTTTCGATGTTTTGCGGAGAATTACTTTTAAAGACGTCAAATTAAATTTTGTGTTTCATTTTTTAATCACGTAATGGATTTCAATTCGATCCTATCTATTTGGAAATATTGGAAAAAATTGAAAGTATTGAATGGATTTACCTACGGAATCACCCTTTCTCGAATTCGGTCGTCCTAATTAAGGTCCAAACCTTACCCTACAAATATTGAGTCTCCAAGTCGTTTCTGCCGGGAGATATTTCCTAACGGCTGATCTAGTCGTTAAAGACCATTTCCGCAAATAATTCCAGAACAACAGACATTTGGGCAAAATGATTACGTTCCGAGATTTTTTGAATGGAAAATTTCAATAATACTGAAATATTTGACAGGTATGTATATACCTTTATGAACTAACTGTTTTTTATTCAAAAATAAAATTTTCATGACAAATTTGAAAGCAAAGAGCAGTAGAAACATCCTTTATAATTTTCCAAAACACAGGCAGTCACATTACGAATGGGGATGTTTTTACTCTAGCATATCAGCCTTCAACAAGTTACCTCTATCAGTAAAAAGCTTAACCAACGAAAATATTTTCAAAAAATAAGTACGATAGATATCACCAAACTTAGAACCATACATGTCCAAATACTATGAACGAAACCTCTGAAATGTATCTGAGCGGTTTAGATTATATTCAGGTATTCGTTCTTCTTCTGTAATTTGTCAGTGATGTAGATTTCTTTGTGATTTTTTCTGGGTGAAAATTAGGTATGATATGTATGAGTTGACAAGTTTCATTTTCATAATCGAGCACTTGTGTAGTGGATTGTAGTATGTGAAATAAAGTAATTATTATTATTATTATCATTATAACTATTCGAAGGAGCTGTTAGAAAAAAATATTTTTTTTTATTTTAAATGCCTACATGATCAAATTTTTTCTCATTTATGTCTGGAAAATAATATCATCCAAATGACGGCCAAACCACCAATGTTATAGGCAGGAGTCACATGTGTGATTTATTTTTTAAATCAAGAAAAATATTCCATTATAACCAAATATATTTTATATGATTTTTTTTCTATGGTAAAAACATCGATGATAAGTGGTGGCAAGTTAATAGAGAATGAACCTGTAATCTTTTTATTCCATCAGTTCAGTGCATCATGAAAAAGTAATAGTGATTGAATAATACCAGCTACCCCAAAATATTTTCATCGATGTTGCAAACTCGTACATTAAAGAGCACATATAGCATATTCTTTGCGATAGACCTCCGACAAAACGTAGTAAATCAATACCCAGAAGAGAATAGCGTGACAGTGAAAAGTGATTTCCTTTATAACCTTTACAATTTGTTTGAATCATAACTGATAAACTAATTAGTCATTTTCTTTAGAAATATTAGAAAAGATATACCTATATATGGAAAACTCTAATTTCATTGCAACTATTCAATCCAATCATTTTTCGTAGAATATCATTTCATTCCCTGTATTCACAACAGTAACTGAATATTGGGGGTTAAGATCAACTTTCAATAGTAAATATTTCGACTGGAATCAAGGAAAATTTTAGGGTTAACCAGAAAGTATATTTAAGAATTCTTGTCGGTAAGTCTGTAATACTTTGAGGATTTCGCTCATTTGATTTCGATCTAATCTTAAAACCTAGAGAGGCACTGACGTGAAGTCAGCAGCTTTAGAGCGCATGTTCACTTTTACGATGAACTACTGGATTTCAAATCGTTCTAATCTGTATTTTGGAAATATTGGAAAAATACAGATCAGATCGAACTGAAATCCAGTATGTTATTCATCGAAAAATGAGAGTTCGAAGTTTTATACAGAAATATATGAGGATAATATGATCAGAATATCACAAAGTATTGAATATTTGAAAAAAAATATTTCAAATTTTTTTTCAAATTGTTCTAATGTTCTAATGACACGAAATTTGGCAAAAAGTTGCCCATCAATATTTTCAAACTAGCTCCCGAATTTCATCATGATTGAAATATTAGTTTTTGAGCTATTCCAGAAAAATTCCAGAAGATATCGAGAAAAAAAACGAAATTTTACATATTTACAAAAATTATGGTCGTATCAAAATGAAATTTGGTACACTGCTGTAAAACATGTTGTTCAAGGAATTTTCGGAAGTTTTTTCCGGGTTCAGTTCCGAAAATAAAAATTTGTACCTATCGAAAAAAATTTTCAAAATTAACTGACAGTTTGATCTCAACGAAATTATGTGAAAAGTTGTAAGGCTTCAACTAAATGTCAAGTTTCAATTCAATTGCTCTGAAATATCAGGGAATTAATCGCAACATTTCAAATGACTATGACTCCGAAACTATTTGACCGATTTGCTCCATTAAGGAACACAACTGCCGCTTTCCAATGTTCGACCTAATCTGAAAGTTTCAAGTCGTTAGCTCGCTTCGTTCGACAGTTATCTTACCACCGAATTTTCATGAAACTCTCAACGTTGATTACCATCGCATAACTCAACCTAAAAATTTTCCCGACCATTGCTTCCTGAGTTATGAAGAAAAACGCTGCAAATTTTGGTGTGAAAAACCAATGAGTGATGAATGATATATAAGTTTTATTTGAGTTATCAAAGTTATTGGGATATTATCTGAGAAAATAATAAACCCTTGTGTCAAATTTGCAGCGTTCATTGTTATGATATCGGATGCTTCATCATTGAGTGAAACTTTGTCGCTTGAGACCATTCTCCGGAAAAAGTTAGCAAGTTAGCACGATAGCACGTTGTTCCCTAGAAGATGCGCGCAAAATGAAAGTTCTGTTTCAGTTCCGGACTGATAGAGGTTTTCTATAGGGCCCGTGTTTTTCCTCAGAAACTAATGGAAGGAAATTCTTGAAACGCAGTAACTAAATTGGCCATTTCCCTTTACATGATCTACAGGACGTTTTGACTGGATCAGTATGTCCAAGGGCAGAAAATTGACGGTTCAATTTGGGAAGGTTGATTTCTCACTAATTCATCAGACACTATTGAAAATGGGAACAATTATCGCTTTTCTAGATGGCAGGTTCAATTTTTCACAGTCACTGTTGTACATTATAAATCTTTACTTCAAACGAAACACCTACCTTTCCTGAACAGCTACCGCTTTATGACAACTTTGAAAGAGAGTCGTAAAAGTCAGGTTCGGACGTGAGTTTTTGTGATTTTCAGTCGAGTCATTTTGACCTTTTTGAATATTTATTGTTGTCGAAATATCACATCATAAATTCGCCTGAAAGTTTGATGGGTCCTGTCAGAGGTCCGTTGCAAGCAGGCGTGCATACCAAAAGGCCGGTACATCGAGAATGCGGAAGGTAAATCTCGTTTTTCTAGATAGCTCAGTTTACGTATCTGCTGATAGACACTCTATTGATTTTGGTATTCCAACAACACATTGGGTATTATGGAGTTGGGGAATACCTTGGAAATCCAGGCGAAACAAAATATTGAAATGTATACAGAGTGTCCGGATTCAACAAGAAATACCTACTTAGATGAGTGATTCCAGAAATCCAAATATGCAGAAAAATTCATATCAACTTACGTCCTAAAATGAATCATACAGGCACTAGAGCCTCTCAAACATGACCTCGAAAATTCCATAAAGGACCCCGCACCTCGCCCCGCACTAATCTCGGTGGAATCGGATATTTTTTCAATATATTCCTACGGAAAATGTAACAGGCAAAAAGCTGAATAATGAACAGTTTTCTGAGGTATAGTCAGTCAACTATGAAAAATTCGGATAATTTTTAGTGTTTGACTGGGTGTTATTGAAATAGCTTTTTGCCTTCTACATTTTTTGTTCAGGAAATCATTAGCTAGAACATATTGAAAAATAAGCAGATTTTAGCGACATCAAATTTTCTATACTTAAAATTAATGCGAATAAGACCCGGATTTTTCATGTTTGACTGGGTATACCTCAAAAAATGTTCATTTATTCGCTTTGTGCTTATTTTTCTGTTCAGTATGCCATAAGCTACAACAAATTAAGAAATTAACCGATTTCATGGAGATCCAATTTACCATGTAACCAAAACGTAGATCCGAATGTTTAGTGTTGTAGCTCAAAAACTATTCATCATTTAGCTGTTTGCCTATTATCCTTTGTTTAGTAGATCATAAGCTCCAACATAACAAAAAATCCAGTATGTAGACGTTTTTGGAAAAACTGAATCGTCTGGTGACGAAAAAATTCACTGAATCTTTTCAGTGGCGGAGATAACAGGGGGACCTCCATGAAATTACTCCTAATTTTCACGTGACTTTATCCAAATTTAAACCGGAGATATAAAATCCTTAGGCATTTATAAACAGAAAAGCTATCCTTCGTTGAAAGCGTTACGAAGAATCAGAAAAAAAAGATTGGTGATAATATGCATTCTTACTGTTTACTCATTATGTTTTCCGCGATAAGCAGTCCGTGGATCAGTCAAGCGGAGGCCACACATACTCGACCACGATCGCGAGGGCGTTCACGATAGCGATGGCGACCAGATAATTACATAGAACTAGTTGAGCAGCTCACACTTGCCGCAATCCGTCTGCGACCTGGCAGAACTGACATTAACGAACTTTACCGTCGTATTTACAACCTACCCTGATAGTTTCAGTTCAATAAGATTTTCCGTAAGCCCGTTATTATTTTTATATCTACTTTACTGCAAATTCCGAGTATATCAATATTACATAAGTTCTTGAAATACAAAAGAATAGCAAAGAAACAGTTCAGAAGATTTTAAAGTATTGCCTGAAGAAGGAGTTAGATGTAGACCCTGGAATGTTACGGTACCTTTCGTTAATCGGATGCATCGTTTCGATATCGGCATCATTTTTTCAAGAAACAGCCCTTGACAAATAGCTCAACTCCGCAATGAGCAAGAGCGATTCCTATAAATAATAATTTTTATTTAATCTGTTATAATTCTTTTTCAGATATCAAAATTCAAAAAATCTGATCAATATTTTATTTATATTCCATTCACTTTTATAAACTCAATCGGAAGGCCATGGAAGTTTGACAAATTCCACTCCATATAATTAAAAAAATTAAGTTGCAGAAGTTTTCGTTTCAGATAACTAAGCGACGTCGCACGTTCTTTACGTAGGTAAATAAACCAAACTAAAGAGTTTTCAATGAAAATATGTAGAAGAAATGACAACGTCGCACCGAATTATGTTGACCTTGAAGACAATTGAAGAGTGTCATCCTGAATTAGTTCTCGTTACAAAATCTTGATTAACATAAATCAAGGCCTACCGACTGACCTTACTAAAGTTACTGTTATTTTCTTCAACTTTCCTAATGAACAAACTACATTATATATAATCAATTATATATAAATTCTTATATCGATATTTACATATCGATTCTCATAGTAAAGAGTAACCCTTCAGCGAACTTTCATAATACAAATAACTAAGGAACCCATCAAGGAACCCCTAGTCATACGAGGATAATGGGCACAAAACTGGAATCTTCATTGTGTGGTGTCAGGCAGTAACAGTTTACCCAAGCTTTGCTGGAGTATTGTAAGGTGCTTTGATGATATTATATAGATCGATGGGTGTAAACATAACAACAGGTCTAAAAATTTAGAAAGTGTGTAGTTAATTATGTTATTTTCACAAATAGGTCATGTGCCCCAAAATTAGTCTTTATTTCCACTTTGCAATAAAAGTAAGCTTGGACACCTTTTCAGAACCCGAAGGTGTATAATATTCAAATGAAAATATAATTTATGACGAGATAACGTTCAGAACTATCTGTTGTTATTTTCCACAGGATTTTAGGTCAGGGATCAATACAAAACCGAAATTTTGGAAATAAGACTAAATATTCCAACTTCAATTTGAAGTGTTCATTAAGTTTCTGATATGAAAAACGAGAATAACCTTTAGGATAAAATTATGTCCTAAATAATAGTTACAATTCAGATCAAAATAACCTACATAAACAAAGATATAGTTCTGAAAGTGTGAGTTTATCGGTGATATGATTTCATGCATGTACTGATAAAAATTTTACTTTACAACAACGAAACAAAATGTGAATTGAATAAGTTTCTCTTTAAGCCATAGAATTTCATAACCAAACCTTTTTCCTCACCTACAAACTATAAGTTTCATTTAGGCCGCATTCAGGTTTCAAAAAATCCCATTTATATCTCAAAGTCAGGCACCTGCCCACAGTCTACAAGCTTTAAGGTTGCCAATAGTCGCGAGAAATATTAAAATGCGTGAAATTTCGACCTTAATAGGAAAAACGGGGTGTCGTACTGCAGACTTCAGTGATAATTTTTTAAATTTTTTATGTTCTTAATTCTTTTGTGAGAATGCGAAATGCTATTTATTTTTCCAGTTTTTATTGTCCCGGAACTTCTTGAAAATGAAAACATTGCTCATTCTAACTTTTTTTTCTCAACCCTTTGCCCCTAAAAGTTTCTTCAAAAAAACCGAACTCTGGACCCCAAAAGTCGAGATAATGTTTGCTCTTAAGGGCCAGTATTATAAAACTTAATTTCACCTCAAAATTCCACGGTTAACTCCCATTTTTGAACCACATTTAGAAAGTATGTTAAATGCCGGTATTCTGTCTAAATAGTTTTAAACTATTATATTTTTTGTTCCACTCGTAAGCAATGTGGCGTATATAAATTCCTGAATTTGGGTATCTGAGAATTATAATGGTATTATAAGTAGGTTGGAAAAACTAACAGGTATTCACAGAAAGGAAAAACAAAACAAACCTATTTGTCGGTATTCGGTCTTCACAAAGCTTATCAAATTGTACATATAGACTTATAAAAGAAAAATGTTTTATGATTCGTGCTGAATGAAACACATGATTTAATCTCAACCTAATGTTAATATTGATGCTAATAAAACAATTGCTGTATTATTCATAATTCCTGAATTCCATGAGTCACGAGAGAATGGATTAATCTGAAAATTTTTAACTTTATAATACGAAATTCCTCTGAACCCACATTGGCTCTTTGAATTCTCACTTTCCCCCGGAGCAATATGAATAATTGATATTTGTGAAGTAAGTTAAGGGCTTAATTACGAAAGTAGCATATGAGCCTGAATAAAATCCGCCTAATGGCTACGTAGATAGGTAGTTCGAAATATCATTTCCATTTATAAAGAAAATATCTGATTGCGTTGAAAGCTATAGTTCTCGGTTGAAAATGACGACTTAAGGGTTGTCTGTAATTTTCGAGTTTTTTCCGGAAATGGTCTTGAACTACTAGGGCAGACTCACCGATGAAGAATCCGAAGTGAATTTCAAATCTGTCTGGCCGGCCGTCCACCATTTTTAGCATTATCTTTCGAAGTAACGGTCTTTCAGGGTAGTTTTGAATAGCCTAAATGTCTCGGTTGAGTTTGCTGAGCGGCAAAATCGGGGTAAATGAAAAAAAAATACGTCGAATTTCGTTATTTCCTAACTACGGATATTTCCTCAAAAACTCAAGGAATATCGCTAAGAGCAAACAATTCCTCGAATTAACGGGGTGACTTCTGGAGGCCAGAGTTCTTTTTTTTACAAATATTTTTTTGAATTTTTTTACAAAAAATTTTTTTTGGTCCAAATGGTTGAAAAAACTCGTTGGAATGCGCAATGTTGCTACTTTTCACATTCAAGAATTTTCGGGAAAATAAAAACTGAAAATAAACGTCGAAATTTCTCCGAATTCTAATATTTCACCAGGTCCAGCAGCCTGACCTTGAAACATAAACGAGGTTTGATGACATTTAAATGTGGCTGTGGTGCCTTGCTTTAATTTACTACTACGTGGTATTGTTTCCTCTCAAGCCGCATTTCAGTATTTATTTTCCCGAAAATTCTGGAATAAAAAAAAGTGGCAACATTGCGCATTTTACTATTTTTTTCAACCATTAGCAACCAAATATGTTGAAAAAAACGAACTCTGGCTTCCAAGAATCACCCCGTTTTATTCGAAGTATTGTTTGCTCTTAATTAAGTTGAATAAACGCGTAAAATCAGGAGCTTTTACGCGTTTATTGATGTTAGGAATTTATAGAATTTTTGAAAGATTGAAATGACATCATGGAATACTTGAAACTTTCTGGATATCACAAACTCACAGAAACACATACGAAACTCGAAAACCTAGAAAAGCACTGACGTGGAGTCAGCAGCTTTTGCAAGCATTTTCAAATTCGTTGCCAAAGCTGTCATCTTTGGTGATTTTCTAATCATATTGTCCTCCCGAAATTCTGCATAAACCTTCAAGCTGTCATGTTCCAATCAGGTACTGCATTTCAATTCGATTTCGTCTGTATTTCAGGAAATATTGGGGAAATAAAATTTTGAAGGAGTATGTATATTTAAACCTTCGTAATTAAGCCCGAAACCTACTCTACAAATATTGAGTTTCATAGTCGTTTCTTCCGGAAGTTATTTTGTTTACAGTCGGCATAACGGCTGAACGTGAACACAATAACTTTCGAAAGAAACTACTGAAAAACTCGATATTTGTGGAGTATAGGTTTAGACCATAATTACGAAGGCCGAATTGTTCAATTTACCCATTCGAAATTTTATTCTTCCGATATTCGCAAAAATACAGATGAGAGCAAACTGAAATTCAGTACTTGATTATTGAAAAATGACCGCATGAAGGTTCAAACGGGAATTTGTGGGGATAATATGACCAAAAAATCGCAGAATATTCGATATTTAAAAAAAAATGAAAATGTTTTTTTTTTTAATGACACGATCA
Source organism: Myrrha octodecimguttata (assembly GCA_958510865.1). Classification (NCBI taxonomy): domain Eukaryota; kingdom Metazoa; phylum Arthropoda; class Insecta; order Coleoptera; family Coccinellidae; genus Myrrha; species Myrrha octodecimguttata. The sequence goes on along the minus strand of OY294059.1, from coordinate 60,939,313 downwards.
CGAAATTTTGCACAAAGTTGTTCATCAGTATTTTCAAGCAAGTTACCAGAATAACCATACCGAGAGAAAAACCACGAAATTTTACATATTTTACCCCAATATCTCCAAAAGTTTTAATCCTATCAAACTTAAATTTTCAATGTGATAGGATCCTATGTACACTCGTTATCATGCCTACGGACGACCGGCTGGCCTTACAGAATCGATTTGGATACCGGATAACTCCCCAGTGAGTCCAACGGAGTCGTATGAGACCATTTTCGGGAAAAAAATCGGAAAATACCGACATTTGGACAAAACCATAGCACGCTGTTTCCCAGAACAAGTGCGCAAAAATATGACTGTTTCAATGGAGAGATAATGTCTGAATTCGAATTTGGACCAATCAAAACTAATGAGGAACTATTAGCCATATGTATTTTTTTCCAACGTTCTTAGATTATTTCAAAAAACAAACTTTGAGTTACTCGAAGCACACAAGCTTCTCTTTGTAAATTCGAAATTCGAACACGTCAGCTATTACTATTTAAATAATGTTGATGAAAACTGACCTAATACAAAATAAATGCAAATTTCATTGAATCATTAGAGGGACATCAAATAGAAGAGGAAACTGTGACATCAAACAAGTTAATTAAAGTTACAAAATCAAAACAATTCTGAAATTAATTCAGAGAATATGTTGATATTCTACTTTCTATTGATGAATTATGAAACATTTTAGTTGACCGATAATTCTCATCAGAATATCTCGTTATAGTACTATTCGAGTGAGTTTCAATGAAGCATTTCCAAGAAAAACATTTGTGATTTTAGAATCAAACGTTTTGGTCCTGTACCAACTCAGTTAAGATAGGTTTTTACGCGCTTGTTCTAGGGAACAGCGCATTATCATTTCGTCACGATGTCTGTAATTTTCGAATTTCTAGCCGAAAATGGTCTTAAACGATTGGGTTGAACTCCCTGAAGAAGAATCCGTGGTCAAATTCAATTCTGCTCGTCCGGCCGGCCGTGTGTGCTGTAACTTCCGAAAGGAATGACCTGGGTTTCAGGTTAGGTTTTGATCCTGAATATCTCGGTTGAGTTCATTAATGGGCCAATTCAGACGAATGGTTCTTGTGTTACAGCCATTTGAAATTTTGATTTCAATTACTCAAAAATATTTATCTGATCGAAATGAAACTGGGTTGGAAAATGAATAATATCAATAGGGAGAATTATCCTTGGAAAAAAAATATATTTTTTTTTGAAAATTTTAATATTTCATTTAAATTTCATTGAAATTTCCAAGTAGCCATTTCGCAATGTGAACAAGTGTGTAAAAGCTGCTGACTTCACGTCAGTGTTTTTCAAGCTTTTAATTGTATCGAAATGTTGCGTATTCAATTCTTGTTCTTAAGCTGTAGCCTTCAACTTACCCTTATAAAAGGTTTCCTTATGGATACCGGCGAAAGATCACAGACAACATCCTCGGATTCCTCACTCATATCGTACAGCACTTTTCGTAAAAACTAAAAAGAAAACGAAACCCACAACTATCCCAAACACAAAATTATCAGCCGCACTAACTAAAACTTACTCCACATGGAATCGACACGGATCACTTGGTTTCGTTCTATAAAATTCAAATCGTACGTTCTATGAAAATCGAATATTCGCGGCCTCGACAGTCGATTGTTTTGTTGTATAGCAGCGCCTGCTTCGTGTCAGTGATTGCGTGCTAACAATGCACTGTTTTTCTCCCTTTACAGGTAGATAGGTTAGGTCGCACTGGATATTGAATGTTTAGTTCGAAGTGAGTGCGCAACCTTTCAGTGTCAACTTATTCCGCCTGTAAACATTTGAATGGCGCAACGCATCTGTTTAATCTCAGCCTAATTGGTCGTCAAGAGGCGTTCACGGATATTGCAGTCAAGGAGGCACTTGAGAAAAAATTAGATGTCAACCTTATAGGGGAGAGATGTGTAATGTTTTCATCTTGAAGGTTGCTGAAGTGGTGTTGAAATTATTTTATTTTGAAACATGTGTGCATGAACGTATTTACCGGATTCTATTAGGTAGTCATCAATATGTGATATCATAAAATAATTTAAACTGTATATACATGAAGTTTTGAAAGTGATAACACTCAAATTTCTAAAACATGGGTTACTAACTAAACTTTTGGGACAAACATTTTCGTAAACACCGGGTGTGGTCAGGAGCTTTATTTTTATGCGCTACCTGTTCGAATTCGTTGTCAATGCGGAAATTAGACATATTTTCTCAATATTTCCGAAATTTAATATCAAACCAAGCTAAAATTGCGACACTGTTGTTACTAAAGACTTTAAGATATGTGCCAAATTCCATAAATACTGAAGAATATTTTTCGAAAAATTGTCGCAAAATTTTGTTGAAGCAGTTTTTTTTATAAATTTTCCGACTAATCGTTTTCACGGAATTTCGCACAAACTTGATCAGATCGCATTTATTAGGTGCAAGGTCATTCACTACCTACTTATTTTTGCCCACCTCCTTATCGTCGTTATTATTATTATTTCCACAGAAAAAAATTTCATGTAAAACTTTGTTTGGTTATGATGAAATTTCGATGGAATGTTATCAAAAAAAAAATCTCAAAAATGGGATTGTATTGCATATGTAAAGCATGCTTTTCCACCTAATTTCAAAAATATCTCATAAGTCATCCCTAAATCTTACGATTTTTGTTTTGTTTTCGTACGTCAGAATAACAGAAATACTATTCGGTCTTAACCAAAAAACTGAGATATTGAGGAAATAACCTCAAAATTTTAAACGAGTATAACTCCGAACGATATGGTCGATTTGGCAAACTAAGCCGAAGCATTTTGATACACGTAACCTTCCCCGAAAGAAAGGGGTGGAACATGGAGATATCAGAGCTCAAGCAGGTTTCAAAAATTCAGAACTCTTTCGGCATTCGATACGGCAAGTCGTACTGATGATCGGTAATAGCCATTAAAAAACTTCAGAGTATACGAATTCCCCGGACAATGCTTCTTTGGTGCAGAGGCTTTGTGTAATCGGACGAGGACGAGTATAAGAATGATTTATTGACAAATATTCGTGCTTGTTTACTTCCCTGGAATTTTCATGTCACTACTAGCTCGCTCTGTTCGTAAGTTATCCAGGCAACAGCCAGGAAGCCGGTCAACAGCAAAAATAGAATTGGTAGCGAATTCTTCATCATTGAGTGCAACCTAGTCGTTCAGAAAATTACATGCATTTTAGATATAGATAACGTGCTATTAGTGATTATTGAATAATATAGGTTTTCTGTTAAACGTACCTACCTTTACATAAAATCTTTCTTAATTAATATATCTTATACAAGATATACCTACTTCATCGTCTGGATCGTACTACGCCTTGAATATCGAAATAAAATTTTATCACCTGGCATTTAATGATTGAAGTCAAAAACCTGTGAAAACAACAACACAAAAATAATACTAGCACTGTGCTTCAGCGTCTATCTTTCGAGTTTAAATTATCAATAGCATCTGTTCATACATGGTGTATCTGAAAATCACCGAAAATATGTAAGGGATGATTCTGTTATGAAAATTAAAGTCGGTTCATAGTATAAAATTTTTTCAAAAACCTCCCCCCGACAAAGTTACACCCCTCCAAAGATTAACCAAAGAAATTGTTTCACTTTTTTATTTTCCCTCTTATTGAGCTATAGACACGAAACTTGGTAAATATTACTTGTCAATAAAACTATACGAATTTTGGAATTCTTTCAACCCTGAAGTATACTCAGTTGAAATAGTCCACCCCTAAGATAATTTTTATTAACTTTTTTTTTGACTAAAATTTTCCTTTTAAAGAACATGGTCCAATTCATCCAATAACTTTTTTTTCGAATACTTAAGCATTTATATAATTATTATTCTAGTAGGCTACTTCTACAACTAAAACAATAGCGAACGATTAGCAAAAACCGGTCGAATATTGACAATACAAATGTAATAAATGACCGCCATCAGGTTCAATACAAGCATTTACTCTTCTCTTCATTGAAATGCGTATGCGATAAAACATGCCTGCTGAATTTCTTACCGTTTCACAGCCTGCTACAATGCGGTTTCGCAGATTATCGATATTTTTTTCTCTTAAATGCTTAAGTTTTCGAAAAAAATTGGAGAGATGAAAAAGTTAGTAAATGAATTGGGCTTTTCAGGCATGTGGTTTTAAAAGGAAAATGTGTATCCAAAATAAAGTTGTAAGAAAAAACATCTTAGGGATCGACTATCTCAACCCCTTCTAAGCATATTTCAGGGTTAAAAAAATTCCAAAATGTGTAGATTTATTGACATATAATATTTACCAAGTTTCGTGGCTTCAGCTTAATATATGAGTTGTATGGGTTGTAACTCTTCCGGAAGGAGGTTTTCCAAACAATTTCATACCAATTACTCACCTTAATTTTCATCACAGAATCACCCCTTAATTTTTTTCGGTGTTATTCAGATATACCCTGTATATTATACAGGGTGTTGGGCAAACCTTAAACAATATTTGAATTGGTGATAGACAAGGCCATAACCACTGAGAATATCAAACATTTTTCCGTTAAAATATCCACCGTTTTCGATATAATGGGCATTTTGGAAAATCGTGAACAATCGCTACCTTTCGTCGATATTTTGGATACCACGGCACTAAATTGGAACTGATTCGAATAATGTTTTTCCTGAACATTAATTGCTGATGAGTGCTAATTTTTGGGCGTATAAAAAAGTTTTCAAAAATTTATATTATTTTTCGAGAAATGGGGGTGAAATGTAAGATTTGAATTCTAGTTATTTTTTTCAACTCTAACCCGATTTTCGTGAAAAAATATAACCACTTGAATGTAAACATTCACTACGAAAATATGCACACTTTTTCAAGTCTCCAATATTCTATGAAAAATACTGTTAAGCTACCTTTTGTGCGAGGGAGATTAAGGTAATTGGGTAATCGGAGATTCTTCCCTATTGGCCGACGATGATCACGTGACCCTCGTCGACCAATAGGGTGATTCTCTCGCCCAATAAGGTCAATCTCCGATTTCCCAAATACCCGAATCTCCCTCGCACAAAAGGGCCCTTTATTGTTTCTAGAAGGAGGGATTTTTCCATTGCAATAGAATGCACTACGAAAATATGCTCACTTTTTCAAGCCTTCAATATTCTATGAAACATACTCTAAATAAGGGGCGTTTTGTGCGAGGGAGATTCGGAGATTTGGGTAATCGGAGATTCACACTATTGGCCGAGAGATCCACTTTATTGGTCGACGACGATCACGTGATCGTCGTCGGCCAATAGGGAAGCATCTCCGATTACCCAAATAGCCGAATCTCCCTCGCACAAAAGGTATTCTTATTGTTTCTAGAAGGAGAGATTTTTTCGTTGCAAAAGAATGCTGAGATATTCTAGTCTGTCCTCAACTCTCACAATTTTAACAAAAAAAAAGTATTCTATTCTGAATTTAACGAAATAAAATGATAAATGAAGATTAATAGTCATGAATCAATTGCTCAGGAATTTTGAGAGAAATAAAAATATATTGTATAGCTCAAATTGTTATTATATATTCATTTTATTGTTTACTTTTGTATCATTTTAGCCTGAAGAAGGCCCAATAATAAAGGGCCGAAACGTTGCTGAAAGAATAGTTTCTTTTTGAAAGTTGTTCTTTGACCGAGATTTGATTTCGTATAGATCATCTGGAACGATACTTGGTTTGATTAAAAATATACAATTTCAAATTTTCCTTCAAATAATATCTTCGAATCAGGGTTTCAGTTACCTAATAAATTCCACTAGCATGTTCTAGAAATAACGCGCTGTTCCCCAGAACAAGCGCGCGAAGAGAATTGAATTGGTTTCTATCCGTTCTGATGCTGATGAGACAACATACTTTCCATAAGATTTTTTAGAACATGCTCTGCCACCTCATCTTCGATACTTCTGCGAGTGTAGATACATCATCTAAATTTTTCCGCGTCAGTTGCATTTAACGGTAGAGTATGCTTGTTCTATCAAATAGCCCGAGTGAAATGTATCACATAATTGCACTCTGGGTGATCTAGGCGGCATTAAGATTGTTACAATGTCTTCTATCTATTATATTGGGTACATAAGACCTAAATAATATCGAACTTGTGGTTCAATAATAACTAGTAATTTGGCAATAGGAACTGGCCTATCTTTCGGGAAAGTATAGTAGGTACCTTCTACTGGTCCGTGAGATCGACAATGTTTGGGTTTAATGTACTTAGTGGATGATACATTCTGGGCCAATCCTAGGCTAAAATCTTTCGATTAACATCACTTGGGTTATTTGATAGAACAAGAGGAGCGCGGGGGCCTACAAAATGACCTCCTGTAGGGTGATAATCTGATCGGTGAACATGTCCTGCATAATCTCAAGTGAAAGAAGGTCTTTATGGGATGTAGCCCCATCCTGCTGAAACCAGAAGTTCTCTGTGCCATGCTCTTCCCCATATTCCTCAATTTTCGGCGGCACAAATATTTCTCCAACATGTTGCAATACCGTTGGGACGTCACAGTGAATGTAGCCCCGTGCTCCCCCGATTCGAGTATCTGTGGGTTTTCCTCAAAAATGAGGTCTTAAAACATCGCCCTAGGATCCTAGATGACTTGAAGGAGGCAATCTAGGAGGAAATCATCCAAATTAACACTGATATGGTGAGGAGAGTGAGTAATAGAACTTCCGCGAAAGACTTCTCATGAATGAAAAAAAACTTGATCATGCAGGCTTTCAAAATAAAAATGAATTGTTCCAATATATTTTTTCGTTTATTTAACAGCTATCCCTGATCTGGGATATATAATCCAAAAACGTGATAGAGCTGCTGGTTGGGTTTAGGTCGAGGCTCGTGGAAAATCATCGCAAAAAAGTATCGACAAACTTAATGTCATTTTTTGATCTATGGTATGGAAGTTCATTCACTACTATACTACAAAAATATATGCCCCATATCCTTAGTGAGCTTCCGTTTCATGTCTTTAAAACAATTTTTTAAATTTGGTTCAATATATTGGCTTTTTAAACCCTCGATGAAACTTCTCGACGTTCCATGACGTAACGTGTCATGTACATTCCAATCATCTAGTATATCTTGTCTATTTCCACTCTATCATGCCAAATGAACAGCGTTGTATCAATCGTAGAATCGTGCTGTGTCTTATGAGGCAATTTAAAGTTTTCCGCCCAATTTCTATTGGCATCTCGATTTCAGCCAAGATGCGTATAATATATAAGGTGTTGACACTTTCCTGCTATTACCTGAACTATATTTTGGGTCCAAAACGCGGTCCTATAGAATTGTCAAATATTGTCCTATTTGTCTCTGTAAACGATGATGGCGCTACGGTCGTTTTATCAAGTCCATATACAATTGATTCCGCTGAATAAAAATTAATTGAGCTGTAATCTATTAGATCTGATGAAATTATTTCCCAAAATATGAATTAGATATTTTAAATTATGGATTCTTAATAATATATGAGGAGTTTAACAAATGTGGAACATCTAGGTACTCATTAATAATATGAAAAATGTATAAGGGAATAACGAGCAATATGAGGTTTATTGTGAGAGTACTTTCATGGATGGACACAAGAACTCATTTCGAAGCCAAAACAACGGTGAAACCGGAACGAGAGATTGATATTACCCATGGATTTCATTGGATATAGTTTGGATCTCCTTTCATGAAAATATGGTTCATCAATTTTGTATGTACCTATTTATAAATTTTAAATCAAAAAGTTATGAATTTTGTGACCTATTTATGAAAATATTTCGGGGAAATGTTTAGTATTATTATTTGAATTGAAATATGAATTTTCACTTTGCTGTTTATGTTGATACGAATTTATAACACGAATTTCAAACCAGACAAAATTAATCGTAGTATTACAAATGTTTATTTGAGGTATTTTTTTAAACGAAACTCTGGAAGACTCCCCCTTAATTTCCATGAACTAAATATTGAGAAAATAAATACCTCTTGTAATGAACAGGTACCTATTCAAAAATATCAAGTTTCAGACTTGTGTATTTAGGGCCGTATTTATAGTTGTTCCTTGAGGCTTCCTTACTGAAGGCCGCCTTGAATTTGCTTTTCTATGAAACAAACTTGTATTTGTTTCCATAGAAAAGCAAATTCAAGGCAGCCTCAAGGAACAACTATAAATACGGCCCTTAGAGACGAAGGAAACCTTTATATTATATATTATTATGGCCATTCTGTTTGAAGGAGATGGATAATCATAATTTAAATTTGTCAAAATGAATTTATTTTCGGAAATTCTTGAAATGGTTGGTATGGTCCAACTCGGAAAATTAGAAAGAGGTTCTGATTCGACTAGTTTTGACATGACAGGTCGAGGTCGGTAACTAACGTGAATATTTCAGATTCTATATGGCAGATTTTCCTGTGCAGGCGTCTAACGACGAGAACGGAAGTAGGACAATAAGGCTGTATTTTGACAACATTTGGGCCTCATTTCGGACCCAAAATATGTCAAAAAGTGTCTTTTCTAGGTTTTAAAATGAGATCATAATCAAATGAGAGAAAAACACTGACGTATAGTCAGTAGCTTTTGCGCGCATGTTCACTTTTTGTGATATCCTTTGAACATGCGCACAAACGCTGCTGACTAGACAGGGCTTTTCTAGGTTTTTTTTGATAAAGTGCTGGATTTCAATTTGATCTAATCTGTCTCTTTGGAAATATTGAGAAAATAAAATTATGAATGGGTATATCTACGGAATCATTGGGCGGATTTTACCCATTCACGAATTCGACTTTCCTAATCAAGCCCCAAACCTACTCTACAAATATCCAGTTAGAAACTCGATATTCGTAGAGTAGGTTTGGGACTTTCGATAACGCCAAATTTGAAATATGAATCCCATGGCGATTTGTACGTAAATGTCATTTTGTATATATTTCCCCAACAACTAACTGACTCGCCCTATAAGTAATGTTGAAGATATTAAAAATAATAATGTTTATTCACGAAATGCTCAAGTTGATATTTCAGTAAGGGCGGTTGCAGGCAGTAAGCACCAAACTGTGAGAATAACAAACACTTATAAAATGGAAAAGTTTATTGCAACAAATAAATTAACTATATGGAAATGAAAACAAAATCATAGAGTAAAAAATACTCTTTGAACAACAAGAAGAAATGCATATGATTTGCAATCATTCTAAATATAACTACTTACTTCATTTAAAATTTTACAAATTAGTTAGTCTTTCGTTTTGCAGTTAAACAACACACCAAGTTGTAAAAGATTGAGAATTTTTGTACAAGTACATATATAACTGCGAGGTAAATTGCTATGGCTACAGTCAGGAAGAGGTCAAATACTGCTGGTTTAACACTGCAAAAAAATTAAATGCTATCATTTTATTTTGAGTAGACACCATCACAATTACTTCTACAGATATTACAAAAAATATTATGTGATTCATAATATCTGTGAAACTCAAGAAGTGTATTTCATCAGCCCAACCTAACACAATAAGAAGTCTTAATCTAGATCAATAATGTCCCAATTCAAAAATAATCATTCAATACCTTCATGCAGATAGATTATAAAAGATATCCTATAAAACAATGCTAATTTTTTCCTCTTGAAACTGCTCAATCTACGGAATGTTCATATATGAGAATGAAAGGTAAAGTTGTTTATCTTTTGAAAATTTCTACCTACACTTTTCAGCAAATTCACTGATTTAGGCCATCAGCGTTTCTTATCGATGTTTTTGCTTTTTCAACAAATCAATGGACGCAGCAATGGTTGAATTTCCAAACTCATGAATTCAATGAATGCAAATAGGCATGTTGCCATATCTAGGTTAGTCAATCAGTCAATATCGAATATAAATCGCATCATTAATCATTTTTATAAGAGGTGCATATTGTTAACCATTGTATATCTTACCTATAGATGTTTACCACACTTTTGGTTATATCATAAAAATTAAATTCTGGATCCCTTTTATCAGGACTAGTATAATAAACTTTGGTATCGACCAAGTGCTGGTCTAAATAATCTTTGAATATTTTAACAAGGTAATTGTCCTTATTACTGAGAATTTGGGTTGATCGAGGTTGGCCACTTATCACATCCAACCAAGTTTCCATATGGGCTCTGTTTACATCCTAATAAAAAAATTCCTTCATCAATAATACCACTCATTTAAAGAATTATGCTGAATCCAAAGTGAATACTCACAATAATGTCACCGAAAATGGGTTCATTGGAAACATTATAAATATGCCTTGCAATTGCTTCAGCAATCACCCTTGCATTATGTTCAAGCCTATCAATATTAATAGTGCTTTTAACGTCTAAAATTGTATTTCTGGAATTTTCCCGGTAATTTTTAACTGTTGATAGGGTAAAAGCAGGAAGTCGTCTGATACTAAATCTTTCATGCTCCCAAGCTAGAATTTCATCTGCTAAGTTGATTTTTTTATGTACACCTTCGACGGTACCATTGGAATGGTATCCAGATGCCATTTTTAGTTCTCTGAAGAAAGAATGAGGAGCTGTTCCTTCTTTTGGAGGTTTAGAAACGTGCATATATAGGGAATCACCGTTAGCTAGTGTATCCAAGCATACGACATAGGAGGCATCCTTAAAAAATATCAAGTATAACACAGGAATTTTCTGTATTGAAATGTTCTTTATACCTGGATAATTGATCCATCTAAAGAATCCAATTGCTCTTCCAACCATTTCTTGCTTCCTATATAATTAATTTTACCACCTCCAGAAAGAAGAAAGATAATATTGAACTTTCCCTGTGTTTTAGGATCTCCATACAGCTCAGAAAAGAGTCTTATCAATTCAAGAAGAATCACTACTCCGGAACCATTGGAGTCTGCACCAAATGACAACTCCTACAAAAAATCATCCTATATATTGAATAATCTCTGTTTCAACGAATCAAATAAAAATTGAAAGTCTATATGAAGAACTTCTGAAGTCCATACTTAATTTTGGTTTTTTATATTTAATTTTTTTATATAGATTGACACAATAATATATAATGAAATCAAAAAGATGGGAATGTGCTTAGCTAAAACAAATTAGCAGTGGCGTTCCAAACTCTCAATTGTGGTTACCTCAAAACAAAACAATTGTGACTTAATATAATTTTCCAATGTGGTCTACATATGTATTAGTGCAAAATTTTACTTACAGGAGCCACACCAAAACTATCATAATGAGCAACAATGGCAATAGTGGAAATTTTTTCGTCCTTTAGGTTACTTGCAACAAGTTGTCCCTGCAGTGTTGCTACTTTTACATCCTTCTTAATACTGGGAGTGCCAGGTGATACAACGATTTGATAACCATTAGCAGCTACCGAGGAAAATAAGGCCTCAGCTGCAGATTTTTTCAAATCATTGACAGATGAATTCTCTGCTATCTCGGTATAAATATGCTCAAACTCGGGCGAGTCTTTGATGAAATAAACAGGTATAGATGTTTCTTGATTCATAAGAGCATTCTCAAGTGATGATAAATGCTGAGAAAATATATATAATTGAGAATTAAACCCAACAAGGTGAAAATTCAACATTTTCTTACATCTTTATCCTCTGAAGATATGCCTGTTAAATCATTAGGAACTAGAATCAACAAAGCTCCTGCTTTGGTTAAGACATCTCTCATTTGTCCCATGGATAAATCTTTCATTCTAGCAACAACACAATGTCTTGATGATTTCCAATTTGAGAGAGACCGCGCTTCAAGATTGATCGTGGCTCCACGACTACCTAATTGAAGATGCAATTACTGATATTCATGAATATAATAAAATGTCGAACAACTTTATAATTACTCATGATCAAAAAAGAACCCAAAGCTTCTTTAGGTATCAAGGAAAAGTAAGTAAATTAAACCTAATTCTTGGTAGAATTGTTCATTTTTGACTGCATAGACCGGTTTTGGCGAGCCCTACTCTCTATTTTCAAGAGCAAGAAGACAAAATGCAGCAGTACTGTCATATGTCCGAAATTGGTGAGATTAATCGAAATGGAAGGATCTTTTACTCATATAATTACTAAACGTTTTCTGAACTCACCATGTGATACTCCATTCAAATCATATTGATGCATGCGATAAACAGGAAATTCATGAGAGGCTTGGACTGGATTTATGGGAGAAATAAGTATGAAAATGGGTAGAAAAATTAATACGTAATAGGGTAAATATCCTTTGAAGAATTCATCTATTTCCTCTACCCACATTTCGAAAACCTTTTCAGGAAATTTCTTCAAAACTAAAGTCTAAAGTGGGTCTAATCAATTTTAATTTTTATTAATTTAATTAGATTCGGTAACGTAACCTATCTTTTCCAATTCCAATAATTATAAGCATAGAAAATAAAAAGTACCTCCATAGAAAATATAAAAGATTTGACTTGACGTTACCAAAGAGGGGCTAAAGGTATTTCACCAATGATCTAATTCGCAACTACTGCTAAGCGATACTCCCTCTGGCGATAGAAATTCGAACACTTCCAAGCTAGTAGTTTTTCGACGTGCCTGTTATTCTAACCTAATTTGCTTACTTTTGGAGTTCATTTTCGAGCTTTTGTGTTGTTCTCTGAGTTGAAATTTTGGTATACCGAAAGTGTTTGTAATACTCATCAATCCATTCCTTGTTTTCCGATTAAAATTTTCGATTGTATCAATTCGAAATGGCATCCTCCCGAAATGACTATTGTTGTGTGACTCAACTCAATGTTATTCATGGTCAAAGAAGAAAGGATCATCTTGTGCCTCTAGTTTTCATTTTTTCCAAAGCCAAATGAAAGTAAAGTTAATTTGGAAACAGCATTTGGCAGGAAACTCAATGATTGAAGAAAGGCCTAGATTTAGAAATTGAAGATTGGAAAACAGGTCAAGAAATACATGAAAGTATGTTCACAGCATTTCTCTGAAGATGTTTATTTTCATAAAGGTAAATTACCTACAATGTATTCATTTCGAAACAACTTCATGTTATGATGTTTTCAGGTGTAAATGAAAATAAGAGAATTTTGAAGAAAAATGCTGTAGAGAAACTACCAAGCACTTCTGTAGCTACCTAATTCACATACTACACAAAATCTTATTCTAAAAGAAGTGATCTGGTTGAAAACCTGACAAAAACTAGATATACTGTTAGAGTTGATAATACCTGAAGTTATTCATATAAATACATTAATACTCTTCATTTCTATATATAGGCAGGTTGAACCAGCTGTGACATTTTTCATTTTGTATGTGTATCTTGAGCTACTGTAATATGAAAATGAAATCAATTATATGTCTATCTGTTTCCTTTTCTTTAGAAATACGATGCAGAAGAACTAAAGCAGAAAATATCATTTGGACTGATTTTAGATTTACCACATAATACAGCCTGCATTCAGCACTTCTTCACATAAATGAATTCTTAAATTACTTATTGAGGTGCCTATTTTTCCAGAAATTCAAGTAAACTTAGATATTGGTTCATTTTGAGCCACCAAGCAACAGACACTAAAATAACACCGAAATTATCCTCCAGGAACGATTTAAAGTACGATTTCATATCGCGATCTAAACGAAAAGTTCCTCCTCAAGAAATCTCACACAAAATTATAATAATTTCTTTGAATATTCAAGCTCTGCTTAATAAATATTCGTTCTCCATCACATTTCTAAGGTTTGTTTACATAAAACTACTAGCTTGGACAGGTTCCAAATTTATCCGTTAGGGGGCTGGCATCTTCGCAGAAGTTCCCAATAATAAGCGATGGACCAAAAGCTTCGGTTATAGTTACGGTTATCCCTATTGACAGATTTTCCTTTGCCTATATGTCAGTTTGGATAACCGGAGCTTTTGGTCAATGTTATTTGTTATGTTATTTTTATCTAGGCCAATATATCTTGTCTATGATCTAGGCCTATGATTCGCAATCACAAAAATAAAACAAGGTTAAGAAAATAAATATCTGAGTTTTCCTAGTAATTTCAAATATTCATCATGATAAATGAATCAAGTGCTGACTTGATTAATTTGCGAAATCAATTGGAGTTGGCTAGAAGAGAAATAAACAATTTGAGGTAATTTTTGAATTTGGAAAAATTTGTTCTTGTCATAATTAACAGTTTTAAGGCAACAGTTAACCAGCTTCAAACATGAACATAAGAAAATATGCAATGAGATTTCAAATAAGTTGAATAACTTCAAATGTATCAATTGTGAATCCAATTCGAGTTCAAGTCAACCATCCACATCTCATAAATGGATTGCAAATTCTAATAATGGACCTTTCAAATATATAGGAATGATACATACAGAATTTCCTTCTAAAAGGGGTATTCCAAGACAACCAAATTTGTGTAGTGAAGCTATAGGGAAATTAGTTCTCAATGATGTTTTCACGAATCCTCAACATGCATTGGATGGTTTAGAAAAGTTCTCCCATATGTGGTTAGTATATTGATTGGGAATCATTATTTAAATTAATAGCACCAATTGATTGAACCTTTTAGGATACTCTTCCACTTTCATCAAACAGAATCAACACATTTCCCTGCTAAAGTTACACCCCCAAGGCTCAATGGAATGCGAGTTGGAGTTTTTGGAACGAGGTCTCCACATAGGCCTTCACCAATAGGATTATCACTTGTTAAAATCAGTGAAATAACTGGAAATTCCATCACTTTTAATGGTGTAGACATGATGGATCAAACCCCTGTTTTAGATATCAAACCATTTATACCACATTATGATGTACCTAGTTCAGTAGCTTATGGATATAGTACTGGAGAAAGATCTGTATGGCTAAATCCAAGTAGGTTTGAAATTTAATTCATCTAAGTATCAGTTTATATGATATTATGATGCAATGTGTGAAATATAATACTAAACTTTAATTTTTAAGGTGATGTAAATGGCATAACTGATGATAATATTCCTGAGGATGAAGGTATTCCTCAAAATAGCGAATCCCGTACTTTAGTTGGCCAAGAAAGTGAACGAGACATGGTACCAGGGGCTAGTATCCAGGATGTTAGAAGGAATTCTTCATTCAACGACAAGTGAGTGCACCAAAAAAAAATTTTCCTGAAAAACTTAAATGTGGATAACTTAGCATATTACAAGAAGCTTTTTAATTCATGATGCTATTTACTTGATACTTCTGCAGTTATATCTTCATTAGAAATCTAATATTTAATATCTTTATAGCTCACACCTAAGAATGACCGAACGAGAAGCACCAGATGGTGAGGAAGAGGGCTCTGTTGCGGCCAATACATACACAAATGCACCATCCCAATCAGATGGAGCATCCCAATCCAATACTGATATTCGAGTACCCAGATGGTTAGATAATCCTGTAGTTCCTACTCTAACAGTACAATTCAAAATATCTGCGGAAATTCAGTTGCGGCAATTCGGAGCAGAGGTAAATATACGAATATCAGAACTTGTCAACTATTTAATTTGATATTTTTGCAAGCTTCATCAGTGTCTTGTATGAAAGTGAGGGAATCTTAATTTTAATTAACTTCAAGATAATTTGCACATGTATTGAGGATTTTTTTATCAATGATCCTGGTTCTGGTTTAGGTACATACAAAAGTACTACCACCTGTATGTAGGATGGACAACGGTTGCAGGGTTATCCGAAATACAACTATAACCTTCCATTTTTTGAGTATATAGATTGGTATGTGTCTATCGTTTAGGGCCTACCAACTGGCTCAATAAGGGTGAATAAACTAAATCAAACCATAGAGTTATCGTTGAAAAGTATGTAACATTTGGCAACATCTGCTGAAGTATTTCAACTTTTACGGCATTTCACTATTGCCAACCTGGCTCAGTTTAGGTTGAAAAAAAACTTGATTACATCCATTCCAATGCCTACTGACCGACTTCATGAAAGTGTACATTGGATGTCTTCTGAAGTAAAGGATTAAAATATTAGTAAAACAAGACCCATTCTTGCACTTACCATCGGTTTCACAATACTCTTGAAGGTCGATCAACTTGTTGATTACAGTTCGAACTCGATAGTTGGGTTCAAAATGAACCGAAATAGAGAACAGAATTTACTATTTGATCTAGCGATCCTAGGTTTGTGAAACTGACTATAAGTCATTCACAAAATCTACACCTCAACTTAACTTGTTCTTGAATTTTTGAAACTTTAAAATAAGCTGCACTTATTGAATTTCTCTCTTTATTCTTTCTAGAAAGAGGAAAAAAAGAAGATGATTCAAAATATTTTATCTCAAGATCCACGTTCAATTTATCTGAGGGAACAGCAGGGAGATAACGAATTCGTGTTCAGAATAGCAGATGTATATGTTTGCTGCCTCTTCAATAACACTGAAGGAGTTGTCTACGTTAATAAAATATTAATGGCTGAGGAATACGGGCCCAGTGAAAAAGTTTCACATTGAACATAAAAAGTTTTGTTCTGCAAATAGACTGTGATTGAAAGTTATTGTTTTTAACATTTCGAATATTGAACTAATGAGAATCTTCAATTTGGAAAACTTAATTTTCTCAAAGATGGAATATTGAACGAGTACCCTCCAAGGTTTTGTTGGTCAAGTCATTAATGAATCTATTTACCATTTGAATATGTATGCAATATCTTTTTAAGATTAGAAATAATAACGATAATCAATATTATTCTTTTAAGTATATGGAAATTTAACTGTTTTTCAAAGGAACAAAGCCAAATATGAATCTTCTTTCATGTCTCCTTAATTTTTTGACATGTGAATATGATTAAGTTAATTGTAAGATGAAATTGGATATTTCTCTTTTCTTCAATATTTTTTGTGATATTTAAAAAAATTAATTAGTGTAATAGTGTGGCTCCAAATCATCATCATCATTTCTGACTAAGTTTTGGTAAGAACACCACTAGTGACTATGCCACATGCAAGTTTATTAAAGCTCGTTAATATCTCAAGGTCAATATATCTTCTAGCTGTCTGTAATTTAACATTGCCAATAACCACGAGAAATATTGGAAATGCGTGAAATTCAGGAGAAAACGGGGTGTCGTTTTGCAGACTTCGGTGATTATTTTTTGACAAGTACTTAATTCTTCAATGAGAATGCGCGATGTTAGTTTTCTATTTTTCACTGCATTTCAGTTTTTATTATCGCGAAAATTCTGGAATATAATAAAGTGGCAACCTTGCACATTTCTACAATTCTTTTCAACAATTTGCACCTGAAAAATTTTTCGAGAAAAACGAACTCTGGCCTCCAGAAATCAGCCCGTTTTATTTGAGGTATTGTTTGCTCTTAAGGCGCATATAGATGGTTTGATTTATATAGTTGAAAATTTTTAACTACAGACTACTGCCGAAAATGTTTTTATTTTGGCAGGTTATGACATATGAGAGGACTTTTTGGTAAAGAACAGAAAGGAGAATAAGGCTATTCTACTTTGTATATCACTGCCATGCAGGCCTCCATATTGAATCCCCAAGTATGACTCATGTTAATTAGTCTTCTGATTAAGAAGTCTCAGGGGTGCGTTCACAATTGTCAACTCGAGTTGTTCGTCTCTCCTCGGTTTAATGTAACGGACGACGCACGGTAAATCATCCTCGTTCACGATTCGGTTGTCAAACTTTCGTTTGTTATCATAACATGACCTAAAAAACTGTTTTGATTTTGACTAACAAAATTTAATTCGATTTTATTTTTGAAATGGATCCTGCAGTTGCATTTTTTTGTTTGGAAGATTCGTCCTCAGATAGCGAGGTAGAAGATGATTCTGTTGTGGAGATGGTGGCATTAAGTTGCAGTGCACTTACGCAATGTGTTAGTGGAGAGTCAAAAAAAAAATTGATAGAAGAAGCTGGCTTCATGAAAATATTGACAAATAGTCTGAC
This sequence comes from Myrrha octodecimguttata, assembly GCA_958510865.1. Taxonomy (NCBI): domain Eukaryota; kingdom Metazoa; phylum Arthropoda; class Insecta; order Coleoptera; family Coccinellidae; genus Myrrha; species Myrrha octodecimguttata. The sequence goes on along the minus strand of OY294059.1, from coordinate 60,921,332 downwards.
AAAGAATTCCAGCAGCACCTCAGAATGAGTAGAGAAGCTTTTCGCAGTACCGATTGTCCATCCTCTGAAATAATTGGTAACTTAGTATTTTCGTCAACTACCAGATCGTGGGAAATAGCCTCCATAATGATGTATTATCAAATAATAAAATGATGACTGACTGAAACTGTTGTGAATTCGATTTGACAAGTAAACTGCGCAGCCGCGACAAATTTTCACCAACTATTTTCTGGGTTAAAAAGTTGATCGCTCGATAAGTTTCTACCCGAATCGTGGACGAAGATAAATTTCACCCGACGACAATTGTGAACAGTCGGATGACCTCAGGGCGTCGTCGTGCGATCATTCGACGATAATTGTGAACGCACCCCAGAACAAGTTGTGTTCTCTCTTCAAAGAGAAAGCCAAGTCGGACATATGCAACAGTCATACGATGTGAGGCCGTATACTCCTTCTCGTTGTTCTTTATTTAAAGGAGAAAATAGCGCGATTTTATTCTCGACGCGTCCATATACTTGCAGTTCCAATATATTAAATCGAGTGTTTATCTTTTAAAAAAAATAAAATCAAATAGCCTATCTTATACTATTGGGCTAAGAGAAAAAATTTGTTCTAAATCATAGTTACTTTTTACATGTTGAAACGTCTGTAATTTTCAGCTGAAATAAGTCTCAAACGGTTAGGTTCGACTCGCTGATGTAGAATTTGCGCTCATATTCAATTCTAGCTGGCTGGACGTTGCCATAATACCTTACGAACAGAATGAGCTATACGAAACGCTGTCGAGAGTTAGGGAGTATCTGACGTTTTTGGACTTTCTTGAATACGTTTGTCACTCTACTTCCAGCGTCTCAAAAACCGAATAACTTCAATTGAAATTTTCATGCGAGTGTGTGCGCGCAAAGACTTCAAACGAATTTATGTGTACATGTTCTAGGAAAACGCGTGCTATCATTTTGCCTAAATGTCTGTCCATTCTCTGGTAGTCACGATAATTTTCGAATGGAATGAACTAGCGACTTGAATTGTTCAGGTTTGGTTGCGAATTCCAATGTGACGTTTATAGATGAGCATAATCGGCCAAACGGTTTCATCCGATCTGCTCAAAAACTCGGGAAATACCGATCAGGATGTGAAGTGGCGATTTCTAAACTTTTGCAAGTTTTTTTAGGGATCGACATTGAGAAGCCATCCATCAGTCTCTGCTATAATTTTGCAGAAGTTTCGCGTGAATTTTTCCACTCCGTTTACACGTGCGAGTATGTGCTAAACTTTCAGGGAGCGAGACGTGTATAGACAGATCAACATGCGCTAAATATATTTGGGCTAGAGCCTTAATCGATTTGATTCCTAATAACCCATACAGGCTCTTTAGTAATTTAGAGCACTCAATTATAGGTACAACTCATTTCCATTCTATTCATTGTTGGCCTGCCATTTCGAAACATATTTATTTGCATTTTATTTACGTATTTCACAATACCTAATATAGTATGTAGATATCACTTCATACAGGACAATTTAGAAATAAAAACATGCTCTCATATCTTGACTAAGGAAACTTCAGAATATTTCAACTAGTTAACATTATAATTATTATTGAACTGGAGCTTTTTATTGTCCATGAACCATTCCTCATTAATTTCTGACTCGTCACATTCTGAATTTCGAAAAATAAATACCTGAACATATAAATTGGGGACACTTTATTTTCAGTTTTAATTTTTTCATTTCAGTTTTCAATTAATTTGTATTTTGAGTATGTAAGTAACCAATTTGGATCAAATTTCGATTCCTATATACTTAAAAATTCTAGAAAACTTACGCACTTCTCCAATTCCGCTGCCAAATCGAAATTTGAAATATTAATTCCAATATTCCTGGGATTAAATATCAAATCGATCTGAACTTTGGCTGTGTTGTTGAATACTACCTAACCATATGATTTGGACAAAACGCGCCAATTCACGGAACAAGTGCGTAAAAATGTTAAATATGAAGATTTAATTTATAGTGATTCACTGCCTGATTTTAGAAGATAGTTGCTGGAGAATATATTTTTACACTAATAATTATATTAAATTCTTTTAGTAATGTTTATTTTATTAACTAACAATACATAAAATTCTTAAATTTGGCACATTTCAACAATTATATATTTTTCATTTAGGAATAATTTGAATGCATATATAATTTTAGATGAACTTTCTAGGTGATAATGTATCAAGTAACTATGTGATACTTTATCATCTTGAATATTATGAATCGAGATGAAGAAACTTGAATGGGGACATAGTAGATAATTATGTTCCCTCATTCCTATCTTTAATTCCTTTATATTCGATGTTTAGCTATCTAAGGCTCAGTTCTCAACTTCCATTTCACTACAATAAATAGGTACTAGAAATTTTCAAAATTTAAAATTTATTCTTTTTTAAATTTGATTCTCATTAATTAGTTAAACAAAGACAATGTAATTATTTCCTGAGAATATCTATTTCATTACTTCATCAAAAATATTTTCCTGTGGGTTTGGGGTATTTAGGATGTTCAATACTACCTTTTCCAAATTTATTTTCTAAAAAAACTCTAACATTATTTGGGCATGGTACACTTCTGCCAATAAAATCAATACTGGACATGGGATGTAAAAAATTGTCAGGAAATTCCATATTTTTGAAGGAATCAAAGAATAGGTCTCTAGACATTGTACCATTTTTACGGAAGAAAGGATATAAATTAACAAAAATTCTATTAGTTTTGCTGAAATGGACTCTAAAGTGGTTGCCTTCCTTAACTTTTTCCCAATAAAAACCCTTATTATCTATAACAGATTTGTTTTGGGCAATCTGGAGCCACTTACATCGTTCACTATCTTCATTCATGTAACCTATATCCACATCATGATCCCATGGTAAGATATCCCCACTTCTAACAGCTCCTAAAAGACTTCCATTCTCCAACCAGTACCTTATGCCAAACTGGTCCAACAATCCAAGAATATATTTTGTTGTTTTTCTCAAGTGTGCTAAGCAACAGGGAGGGGTCCATCGATTCTCATAAAGATAAACGGGCACAAAATCTATAACTTCTTCAAAACATCGGGGCGTTTCTCTATTACAACCAAAAAATTCATTCCTTCCCTCCTTAGCTACAAGCTTTATTCTGAACAGTTTATAGAAAGATTTTAGGCGTTCCCGGTGAATTTGTTTCAACTTCCATTGAGCATGATGTGTTCTGAATTTAGAGTTTCCTTCATGAAACATTCCTGTTTCAAGGATAAATGCCTGTGAATGAAAATTTGATTTACTTCTTACATGGAAATGTACATAGTATTCAACAGCAATTTTTATCTTACCTGAATTCTACAGCTAACTACACAACACAATGAAAAACTACAACAAGGTTCAAATTATTACAACATATTCAATTCTAGTTCCTACTTTATGAGCGAAAGTATGAACACCTAAACTTAATAATGTTATTTATATCAAAGTGGAAAATACAATGCAACAAAATATAGATACGAACTTTCGGCTGATGTTCAAAATTTTGTTAAGACAATGCGATTTTCAAAACTTCAACTCAGTGTTCATATAACCAGCCCAGATTTTGTTGGAATTACTAGTTCATTGTTATCCACAGAGAGAAAGAGAAAGTGAAGATCCTCTTTTCTTGGGTTAAAAACAATGGAGGTTCGAAGGTAGAAGTAGATTTTGTTCTCTGAGAATGATGCTAGAAAAGGCATGGAATGTTGGAAAGGATAAGTGGGAGGGTATATCATTTTTTAGGGTTGAAAAGAGCTCAAATAGAAATTTGGACTCCAAACGTCTTCTAGCTCCATCTCTCTTGCATTTAAGTTTCAATCCCCAATCACTCTCTCCAATACTCAGTACATGGTATCATTGTACTAAGACATTGCCTTCATACAATGATGGTTTATTAGGTATATAATGATTTCAAAGGTAAGAGCTAACAGGAAGACATACTTGTGGATATGAACCAATTTCATCTGAATGGAAGATTAACATAGGGTTTCGCATTGTGCAGACTATCTTTTTCAAACCTGTATATGTCTAAGCTATTCCACTTGTTGGGAATGTACTTGGGGCATGGACGGGATACAGTATATATACACTTGCACCCCCCTTATATTTTATTTAATACACACATGCATTTTCATAGGCAGATAAGGATGAAATTTGTTCCAACAACATTTTATCGTTGACTTCAACTTCTGGAATTGTTTCAATTGTAAATTAATATTTCTTGTTACAAAAAATTTTTCTCAGAATAGTCAGTCACACATAGCAGTGATTAACATTTCATATAACTGTTATTATGAGGCTGGCAGCATAAGGGTGACTTTTGTTACCATGATTTTTCAGGAGTATTATGAAGCTTCAAATCAATATAGAAGCCTGTCCACTTGAGCAAGTTTGATACATCACAATTTACATAAATATTTTATCAACATCATGACAAGAAACGTGAGTTTCCAAATATGCAAATGAACTTTAATAATGATATGATGCTTCGTAATGTTCTAAGAAAGTCTCCAGTGTGAAAGAAGTCTTTCAATAACTGATCAGTAATCAAATCCACAAAAATTGTCTGGGACTACTCAACAAGCAGCAAGCATGTATGAAAATATGTCTAAGAACATGCTAAAGGCAAGAGGCAAGGTTGTTTTACCTTAGCATTCAATGCTGATGTTTGAATATACAATGAAGATGGAAATGGAAGCAAAAATGGATTTGTTAAGTTCCTCAGTAAGACAGTTTCCAGTAATATAATTTGCTTTCCATTGACTGCATCACAATATGAACTTTTGACGATGTTGTACCTTAAACTCCATTCCCTAGCATTAACATTAAGTCTAAAACACTCCAAAGCCCGGTTGCCAGAAACTGGGGAAACAACTAATGCACCTTTATGTTCATTAGCCTTTTTCAAAAGCTTTTGTACAGAATGCATTGAAACTATCCTTGTTGCATCTGGTATAAATAGGACATACTTAGTGTCAATACTTGAGAGGGGACTTTGTAAAGGTGTTCTACTGAGAGATGGGGATAGGTTCCATTGTTTTAAGTTTGTATTACTTAAATTGTGCGAATTGATCTTCAAAGGTGGGTAAGGTATCTTGTCATACAGAACAAAAATTTGAATATTCTTGAAAATTTTCAATACAGAGTCAACTGTAGCAGATATATCGTTTGCATGTGTTTCAAACTCTCGAATTACCACTGTCACCAATTTACTTATGAGTTTTTCAGAAATTTTATTGCTGCTCAGCAATTCCAATTCAGGTTTATTCTCGATGTATGCGGTGGAAGTTATTTCTCCTGTTGCGATTTTATGGTAATAACTGAAAAGACGTAGAGAATAATAAAATAAACTTATATTGATAAACACTATCAAGAAGGCAGCAATTTTGATTTGTTTAATCCTCATGTCATGAGGAAATTGAAGGGAACATTTTCAAATTAAATCAATTCAAAACATCGTGTAATCTTGAGTTCTGAGTCAGAAGCACAGAATACAAAACATCTGACTTCTGACATATTCCTGATCATAGAATATAACATGGACTTGCCTAGGATGCACAGAGCTTCTGTGCTGTGTATTCTGTGGCATCCAAGATAGTAATATAGATAGTATATATTTGTATTCTGTGATAGTAACCATAGATAGAGGAAGATTATTTTATGAAAAACGAGTTCTTAATTCTTACTCATTAGAAAGCTTCTGTATATATTTTATCGCAGCTGCTGAGAGCACAAGTACCTAAAAAAATTCATGAAAATTTGTTCGATCCGACTCTGGTATTTTTTTCCCAATCAAGTGCAAGCGATTATTTTATGAAGAACGTGTTTTTCTAGCCATTATAAAGCGTCTGTATTTATTTCATCGCAGCTGCTAAGGGCACGAGTACCTAAAAAAATTCATGAAAATTTGTTCAATCCGACTCTGGTATTTTTTTCCCAATCAAGTGCAAGCGATTATTTTATAAAAAACGAGTCTTGTTAGCCATTGGAAAGCATCTGTTTTTATTTTATCGCAGCTGCTGAGGGCAAAAGTAGGTACCTAAAAAAATTCATGAAAATTTGTTCGATCCGACTCTGGAATTTTTTTCCCAATCAAGTGCAAGCGATTATTTTATGAAAAATGTGTTCTTCTAGCCATTAGAAAGCGTCTGTATTTATTTCATCGCAGCTGCTGAGGGCACAAGTACCTAAAAAAATTCTTCTTTGTTCGATCCGACTCTGGTATTTTTTTCCCAATCAAGTGCAAGCAATAATTTTATGAAAAACGAGTTCTCGTTAGCCATTATAAAGCGTCTGTATTTATTTCATCGCAGCTGCTGAGGGCAAAAGTACCTAAAAAAATTCATGAAAATTTGTTCGATCCGACTCTGGTATTTTTTTCCCAATCAAAGGCAAGCAATTATTTTATATGATAAACGAGTTCTTCTTAGCCATTGAAAAGCTTCCGTATTTAATGTATTTATTTCATCGCAGCTGCTGAGGGCAAAAGTACCTAAAAAAATTCATGAAAATTTGTTAGATCCGACTCTGGTATTTTTTTCCCAATCGAGAGCAAGCGATTATTTTATGAAAAACGAGTTCTTCTTAGTCATTAGAAAGCTTCTGTATTTATTTCATCGCAGCTGCTGAGGGCAAAAAGACCTACAAAAATTTCTGAAAATTTGTTCAATCCGCCTCTCGTATTTTTTTCCCAATCAAGTGCAAGCGATTATTTCATGAAAAACGAGTTCTTCTCAGTCATTAGAGAGCTTCTGTATTTATTTCATCGCAGCTGCTGAGGGCTCAAGTACCTAAAAAAAATTCCTGAAAATTTGTTCAGTCCGACTCTGTTTTTTTTTCGCAATCAAGTGCAAGCGATTATTTTATGAAAAAAGTGCTTTTTTAGCCATTAGAAAGCGTCTGTATTTATTCCATCGCAGCAGCTGAGGGCAAAAGTACCTAAAAAAATTCCTGAAAATTTGTTCAATCCGACTCTGGTATTCTTTTCCCAATAGAGCAATTCCAGCTGACGTCACAACATGGCCGATGGGGGGACAGCCTGTCAAACGTTGAAAGTAAAACAACACAACCTCACTTTCCCGTTTTGTTTATGTTATGAAGTACAGCATTTTCAACAATTTCAGGATGAATTCACAAGTTAAAATGATTTATATTAATAGAATTGGTGGATTACTAGGCCAAGTTAGTGTGTCGTTGTGAAATTCAACATAAATACACCGAGAGACGAAGGAATACATTCCCTTTGTTTACATTGGCGAAGAGCGATTATTTGGAGATTTTAGTGATTTCACAAGTGAAATTTCGTGATAATGGATCTGATTAACTGATATTCAATCTCAGATGATAATCATTCAAAACGATATAAATGAAAATTGCAGTATTTATTCTTGTCTTTTAAAGCTTAGAGTATCAACATCAGAGATAGCATTCATTATAGGTATAACTATTGAAACTGAAACAGTAAAATGTTTGGCTCATTTATTCCTGAAAATAAACAGCAGAATGAAATCCAACAAATGTATGGAATGGAAAAAACGTGGGTTCCAGAGAACTTCTCAGTACTATTTCAAATAACATTATATGTTGCAAATTATCAAATTACCACAATATTGGACTGCAGTTGCTATGTCAGTGCTATCATAATATTCAATCATATATTTATTATACTACATATATGTTACAAATAAAATAATTCATATGAAATTTTTTCCTTGAACACCGATTTCGATTCATCCTCAAAAAATGCTTTACTATCCATATAAAATGTTTTTTATTATGCAGATGCAACGTTAAGGCTTTCATAATCTTTAATTGACAATAAGTTCAATTCAAAACATATTACAAACAACAAAATGTAGAAGTTCCATCCTTGGGTAGTCGAGCCACGTCGGAATATGTTCGGTTGAGAGCAGAGGAAGTTATCTGGTTCATTATTATTTGTAATACATACAATTTATACAACATATAGAGATGTAAGTGGTAAACAATCAGGATGGGTTTGTCCATCATAACGCCAGCTATCGTAGGTTGATATCATTCTTGAAATGTGTATAATAAACACGAAATATTATTATCATGGTTATCTCATCATGATTTAACTTATTAAACAGAACAAATTGAATAGATAGTATTAACATAATTCATTCACCAGTGTGGAAACGTCTCCAACGAACTCTACCATAGTTTGTTACTTTGTCAGAACAGTTTTTTCAATTTATGGCGGGAATATAGTATGATTGCCTTCTCTGGGATAGTTCACATAGTATTCTGTTTCTTCCAATACCAGATAAAATGTAGGGGAATGGGTCAAAAATGCAAATATTCAAAAATAAAGTCTACAGTACAATATATCTGAAACATCGGATTCTTTCGTCTCTCGGTGTATTTATGTTGTATTCCACAACGAAACAATAACTTGGCCTAGTTATTCACCAATTCTATTAATATAAATCATTTTAACTTGTGAATTTATCCTGAAATTGTTGAAAATGCTGTACTTCATAACATAAACAAATCGGGAAAGTGAGGTTGTGTTGTTTTACTTTCAACGTTTGACAGGCTGTCCCCCCATCAGCTGATTCATCTCGATGAACCATAGATAGCTGGAATTGCTCTATTAAGTGCAAGCCATTATTTTATGAAAAATGTATTTTCCTTAGCCATTAGAAGGCATCCGCTTTCATTTTATAGCAAAAATACCAAAAAAATTCAATAGAGTTTGCTCAGTCCCACACTAGAAAGTATCCTTTTCCAAATCGAGTGCAAGTATTTAACTATGACAAATGTGTTTTACTTTCATGAGAAAACATCTGATTATAATTGAGAACAGCGCTGGTGTAGCTGAGTAGCGAAATAAATTGTTTGGATATATTCCGTCAGTTCGGATGAGGTATAACTGAGTGGATCTCATCGAAATATCGAATTCGCGGAAGCATTCGATTTCTCCGACGGCGCTGGCCTTTCGAGTATCTCCGGAAGTTTTGCCTGCCAGCCACAGAATACAAATATATGCTGCCAGCTCTACCTGCCAACTTCACATTGGTTAGATAGTAGATAGATATTTGATGTTCTGTGGTAGATAGTATATATTTGTATTCTGTGGTAGATATGATGCACAGAAGATTCTGTTTTGTTCTGTGCATGATGTAAAACATCATGGTTCTGTGCATCCTACCAAATACGATATTATTTAATATTTTGATGTTCTGTGAAATACGAGCCAAAGTAGCCAAGGACATTATTTTGATGTTCTGTGCATTAAAAGGAGTGAATGAATGAACGATGTTCATAAATTATTTATATCATTATGTCATCACAGAATAGAGAAGTATTACAGAAGCGACACTCTTTGACATTTCCATTGTTATCGATGTACCCAAAATTCGTGACCTTGAATACTAACCAAATGGCTGGTAGGCGGCGAATTTGAAATTACACAAGGATACTTATGTATGTTATATGTATTATTACTGCCCGATATTTCAGACATAACTGCGTTGAATAATTTTATGGATGCAGTTGTTTTATTTCTACGTTTTTTCGGCGAAAATTTGTGGAATTGATATATTTAATGGGCTACGTGTTACTTTTATTACCTTGTGTTTGATAGTTTGTGTCTTTACTCGGTAGAAACTCATTTCAATAAAAAATAGTTTCCACAAAATATTTCGTGGATACTAAATACTGTCTCCTTATTTTTAATTTCATTACCTTATTTGAATTATCTTGCGTGGAATACATCATCGCCTTATTGTATTATACAATATTCTTTTTTAAATCGTACTAATAAGGCAAACGCTGACTCAGTTTATTATTTGAAATGAAGAAGCCTTCAATCATTTCATAGAAAAAATATCTTGATTGAACGACATGCTTTCTGGACAGGAGGTGAATATTTTAATTCAGGACGAATGCAACCTAATTCATCTGGTGATTTTCCATTTCTCTATTAATCAAATGAACTTTATTACTATACTCACCGTATATTATTCATTAATTTCAACGTACTATGCCATTCTTTATTCAAAAGAGACAATTTATAAACTACGCAAAACAAAGTCCTAATAAATTTTAATTCCACTTTAGTAATGTTCAATTAATCGTTGTGAATGAAAGCGTGCAGAAGTCTTCGAGGAACCCAGCATCTTCCAGAAAATTAACACTACCTTTTTATTCCTTATATTTATTTCAACAAATAAAACCACTCAAATCATATACTCCAACATACATATATTATCATAGTGTGCATATAACAATTTATTTGATGAAATTTTAGGACAATGAAATGTTCAATTAGTTTGATGAAAATTATGAAAACATTAACCTGGTTTAAACAGAAGTTCTTTGGCGATTCTTTCAAGGCTCTTCACAGAAGATAAATAGAAGAGTTTCTCAAAAAATTTATAAGCGCTTGGTCCCAGGAAATACAGAGATAAAGCGAATTCCTTCATATTCTGCATTATATCTCCAACCCTTCGCTTTATGCAGGTTCAACTCTGCTTGCATGCTCACAAAATCAGCTTATTCCTGAGGCAGAAACCTAAGGTAGATTTCGTGGAATTGATCCAAAGTCATTAGTAGCCCCTCCTCTCTTCCTTCAGATGTTTTCCTCATTTTTCTTTTGAGGGCTCTCACTTTTTCTTTAAGTTTTTGCTTCCTTGGGCTGTATGAACTCAAAGACGCAGCAATTTGTGTTCCTACTGATGAGGCTATTTCCTCACCAATTGATGGTCCGTCATCAATTGATGATCTGTCTTCGATTGAGGCTAGGGTACTGTAAATACCTGAAAAACAACCAAATATAATGTTCAAGGCACTATTCTGGAAATCTCATCAAGGGTTGTTACGAATATATGTTATTCAAACCTAAAATTAGAAGCTCTATATGATAAATTACAGATTAAAGCATCTGAAACAATGCTTTCATACCTACTTGATATTGCCGTAGGAGTCGCACAAACTATACTGGTTCCCTCGTGGTGGCACTACATCAACATCAATGACCATATCTGAAAAGATAAAATTGGTTTTAAGTGATATATTTTATATACACTCTAAAGTTTTCCATTCGTTAATGTGAGTATAGCAAGGGATATTCCCTAATCTCCAGATCACATATTTGATCTTTGAAATAATTACAATTTTTCCTACGGCCGGTTTCCCAAAACTTTGATTGCCAGATCAAGGGCGTGATTGTCAGTCAGCAGTGAATTCTGTGCTTGATTCCACTTCATTTTCAATCCAACCATCGAATGCAAACCTTAATCAATGAGTTGATCAGACGTCAAAGGTTTTGTGAAACCGACAGTTAGAGCTACAAAATAAATAAATATAATTTCTAATCTAATGGGTATAAGGAATATAAATAAGAAAATCTCGAATGTCATGAAACCTGTGTGAATAAGAGTTTTCCTACGACATTCGGTCTGGGCATATTCCTCCTGTACATCAACTCGAAATGTACAGCACAAATCCTATATGCTTTCAACTGGGAGAGGGTTTTTCCAAATAGATCTTCCCGAACACATACTGTTAACCAATGGTTTATTCTGGAAAAATAATAGTCATAAGATTTCGACATCGTCCCTAGTATCGAATTATTCCTACCTTCCAGATTCTTTTGGTGAATCGAATAACGTGCAATTACCGTCTCTTGTAGGCTCAGACATCCATCTTTTTTATTCCCACTCATGGTAAATGCAAATAATAAAATAATATTCAAAACGAATCAAGAAGTCTAAGTTATTTAAACGTAAACATAAACACTTTGGAACTAACAAAAAAATGGCGGATTGAAGCATGCGCATGAAAATTTGGGACTTTGAAAAAGGGAGAGTGTCGCTTCTGTAATACTTCTCTATTCTGTGATGTCATATTTCCCATAACCTCAGTTCTCAACGCAAATCTTTGAGTCAACCATAGACCTAATATAATATATTTTAGGTCTATAACAACCATAGACCTAATATAATATATTTTAGGTCTATGGAGTCAACGCATTCTGATTCTTATTTCTAATTTCTATACATCTATCTAATCTCATCATTAATCATTTCAATGTTACTTTGAACGTGAGCAATATTTTTTTGAAAATTAAATTAATTGAAGAAGTAGTGGATATTTTATTACCGCTCATTAATTTCCCAAGATTACTATTACGTGGTTGTTTCTTTATAAACTTGAGGACCTGGGTTTAATAAATTAATACGCAATGTCGCTTTCTAAGTCCAGTATTTTCACTTATGAAAATTTAGTTCACGCCATCGCAGGTGCCGCGGTAAGTGATAGTATTTAAATTGCTGAATAAGTACTAATAATATTAAACTTATGCAGGGTGGTATTTTTTCCATGGTATGTTTCTTTCCGTTGGAAACAATAAAATTTAGGATGCAATGTAAGTTACCCAGTCCTACCATAATTTTTTCAACAATAGACAAGTTCAATAATGATTGATCCCCAAATAACAACTTTCTAGTGGAGGACGTTGCCCTAAAAGATAAAAGTACCCAAGAAGCAATCATTCATATATTGAAAAATGAAGGAATGTAAGTATTTACATTGAGTAATTGGGATTTTTCTGAGAATCCCACTTAATTTTTCTTACATTCAAATCGGTACTGAAACCGGACCTTTATTTTTTCAGTGAAGCTCTTTATAAAGGTTGTCAACCATGTCTTAACTCCATAGCAGTATCTAGTTTTGTGTTTTTCTATTCATTCCATAGTTTGAAGGCAATAAAATTTGGGGAATTGAGCAATACAGCTCAGTTAGATATGATTTTGAGCTGTTTAGCAGGATTTGTCAATATTTGTACCACCACACCTTTATGGGTGGTCAATAACAGATTGAAGCTACAAAAGCAGCAATATTATTCAGGACTTCTAGATGGAATGTTCCATATAGCTAAAAATGAAGGAATTGGTGCACTCTGGTCTAGTTTTATACCATCTCTTATATTACTAGTAAATCCTGTCATACATTTTACAGTCTATGAATCTCTCAAGAGGCGGGTGAAAACAGATTCTGCATGGGCTTTTTTTCTCATGGGAGCCTTATCTAAGACAGTTGGTGAGTTTGCCATTGATAGCTTAAGTATTCGAGAATGTAGTAAGAAGTCACTTATGGTTCCTATAGAGTGATTTTATAGTTCTGAAATTTTTGCCCTCGAGTGCATTTATTTTGGTGACATGAAGTATTTAGTTTTCTGGTTAACAACCTGATGGATGCACGATTTTTCATTTCGATCAGTAAATAATGTGATGATTTTATTTAAAATTTGTTAATAATACATGTGTGAATATTATTGATTCAGAAATTATTATTTAATACTTGTGTGGACTAACAAATGGTGGATTTAGAGTAAAACCCTTTACATATCTATCAGGAGACCATTATTATAGTCTTGCTTCTTTAGCCCCCCTCAAATAAACACTAGGCGGTCTGTTATATAGTACTCTATGGCTGGGCATGTACATTTCATAACCAATGATTCTTTTTCAGCTACTCTTGTAACATATCCACTTCAAGTTGTTCAGACCAAACAGAGAGCAGATAGAAAATTTGCTCCAGGTACTTTCGCCATTCTTCTCTCTATGATAAAAAAGGATGGCCATAAATCTCTCTACAGAGGAATGGAATCCAAACTACTTCAAACTGTTCTCATGGCAGCTTTAACTTTTATGACTTATGAGAAAATTGTGAGACTAGTTTTCACAATTGTGATGGCTAGTTCCAAATATAGGAAGCATAAAAGTTGAATCACTTCTTTGTGGGGTTTGATTATACTGGTTTTTTGGGGGGCTATGGATATTTCAGATGAAGTTGTTTTCCAAATCCAAGATAATGATGATTTGGAACAATCTCTGAATTCAGGTAGATATAGGAGGTTTATTAGCATTTCATTTACATTGCATAAGTTGATAGTTCTCCTGCATGAATATGAATTTGGGCAGTTATAAGTGATTATATATTGCTATGAATATTGAGGATTTTGTTCAATCCCCAGAACAGAAATTTTAAGAAAAAATTGCAAAGCAAACAGATCAATCATTGACAGTGTAGATGAAAGTCCTGGAAATAAATGAATTTTATTTAGTGTTTTTGTTGAAGTTGTTCTCACTGTTCAAAAAATACTGAAAAATTTCATATGCTCTTAAATTTATTCACACACACAAGGTATTCTTTCATTCGTTGAAATAAGGAATAAAATGCACATGGTTGTCTTGGTTTTTTCTTACAATACTGGTTCTAACCTAATAATGGGTATTTTGGAATGAACATCAACTTGTAATTGAACTCCAGTCATATATGTGATAATTGGATATTCTCTCAAAAATCCAGCTCGGATTAGGTAATCCGTAGTGGTATCTTTATTATCTATTTCTATTATTATTGCTTTATCCATTGAAGCTGTGATATTTATAAAAAAATAAAAGGTGTCAATCAGATCGTGTAATTTTTTTTTTATTAATAGAGGAATCACAACCTTTCCTTCCAAAGAAATCAATTGTTGCTGTTCAAGATCCTACAGGAGTAGTAATTCGATATTGTTCAGTCATAATATTGAAGGCGCATACATACTTATAGAAATGATTTGGTTAATGTATACTTGTAACATTTCAACTACAAGCAAATATCAAAAATCGCACAATTTTATCAGGTTATAACAAAACGATAGTTCGGCCTTTTATTAAATACTGATTGGGTAAAATTTCGGGACTATTTTCATCGTGTCCTTTGGGTGCGTATATTGCGTACCATAATTAGGTACTTCGAGTAGAGCAGAGGAGTATGATGTCAGACCATAAAACTTGTACAAGTATTGATTTTTTTAAAAGTATTTAATCGTCACAGACCTATAGGTTGAATTCACGGTGGTCGTTGCTTGATGCTTTGTTGTGGGCTTGTACTTGTTCCGGAATGTTGCTTCCACCCTTATATCACAGACCAGTTGGTCTGGGATCGTATTTTGAACAGTAGCAAGGACCATAGTCCATAACCACTTCGATCTTATAATATATACTTATAAATAAATCATTAGTGTCTTCCTTTCATGACATCATTTATGGGGTAATTGCTCAGTCTTGACACAAAAATGGACAATTAGAGTGGGTACCTCCGTTTTGGTATGAAACGTCGAGATACTTGTTGATCCCTCTTGTTTACTAAGGTCTACTAGTATAATGTTTGAACGCGCTTGTTCTGGGGAACCGAGCGTCAACATTTCGTCACAATGTCTGTAATTTTCGGATTTTTCCTTGAAAACGGTCTCAAATTACTAGGTTAGACTAACTGAAGAAGAATCCGTGGATAAATTTAATTCTGTTTGTCCTTATGTGCTCTAACTTTCGAAGGAAACAAGCAATCTCGACTTGAACTTGTTAGACTAGGTTTGGGGTAGTGATGGGGCGATGGGCCATTCGAATGCAAAATCGATCAGGAGTCATTGTATAATCATTGTATATTGTTTATACAATGGTATTATCTACCTTAATGTTGGATGTCGAATCGAAACGAATGAATTTTCGAATACCGAATGAATTATTCGTTCTAACGAATTAGTTGCTTAAAAAGCTCATTTCCGTTAACTTGTTTTGATAAAAAATATCACGTTTATCGGCCTTATCGCTGCTAAGTGCAAAACGAATGAGTTTCCGAATACCCATTGTATAAATAATAGTGATATTCATACTATGGTATTATCATTGTATAAAGATATACTTTATACAATGGTATTATTAGATCATAGGTAGCGAGCATGGATGTAGGTATCTCCGTCCATGGTAGCCTGGTAGGCCAGCACAGAATAAAATAATAATATATGTATGGTACCTGAAATTTCCGCTAGGTTTCTCTTCGAACTTAAACCGAAATAAACGAAAACAGTGTTAAAGCACAAACCAACGAAATTCGACATATTTTCTCCAAATATCTCCAAAACTCATCATCGCATCGAACTGAAATGTTGTAGGTACTCTACTGCAAATTATAAAGCTCAAGGCCTGAGCAGATTTTTTTTTTCGAATATAATGGATAGTTTCCGAAGAAAAAATTGGCTTAAATTTACTGACTGCACGATCTCACCAAATTTCGCGAAAAGTTGCGAGTCCTTATGGTTAAACCATCTGCCAAGTTTCGATCCAATCTTTTGTATAGTTCTCGAAATATAAGGGAAACAAGCTCGAAATCTGAAATGGCCATAGCTCCGAAATTGATCGGATGATTTGTCCCATTAAAACAACTAACTGCGGAATTTCAATGTCCGAACTACCCCGAAAGTTTTAAGTCGCTAGCTTGCTCGGTTCGAAAGTTATCGTGTCCACGACCATCGGACGGACAGAATCGATTTTGACACTGTATTCGTCATTTTAGACAATTTTCGGAAAAATATTGGAGAATTGCAGACATTTGGACAGAAAGATAGCACGCTGTTTCCCAGATTAACATGCACGCAGAAATATTACAGAATACGCGCGTTCATATTTGAAATTCTGATATTAAATCTTCAGTATCTCAAAAAAAAATGATGCGATCAGATTCAAGCTTTGTAATGAGCTGAAGAATACCAATACGCAACTTAGTGCATAACTTGATGTGGATTCAATTGTTATACTTAATTGAAAAAAATTGTGTTCGAATTTGAACCAGCGCTTGAAAGCTCCTTACCACAAGCCAGTGCACAGAAATCCCAATAAAACTAGCGTATTCTTCCTTGTTTTTAACTAACCGCGCTCAGACTTGTTTTTTCTGAAAACTATCGGATATATCGAAGAAAATATGTGAAATTTAGTATTTTTTCCTGGTGCACAAAATTTTTCATATTTTCGTGAGGATCGTACCACAAAAACAATTTGAAAAAAAAATATTTTCGAAATTTTTCTTGCACCGACTTCGAGCCCCATATTTCATAAGGGTGTCCCAAGTATCAGTTCGATCCGATTTTAATTTTTGGAGATGTTGGAAAAAATATGCTTAATTTCTTGGTATTCTACTTGGTACCGTCAATATTGCCAAAATAACTGATCTCTCGTCTAAAAGGCACTTTCTCGTTCTCGTCTCGATTATCGAGACGATAAATAAGCAAACTCTCGTCTCGATATTTTTCTCGAAGACAATTTCTCGATCTCGATTCTCCAAAAATTTCGAGTCTCGAAAACAAACACTGTATGTTATTAAAAATGCTACGTATAGGTTATAACTAACACAATGCCAAGGCTGCAACAAAATACAGGATATTGAATTTTTTCAATGAAAAAAACTACGTACAGAGGCTATATGCTCTGAACTAAAAGCCACGTACAACGAAAAAACACCGAGTATCCCCACAAAAATAAAGAATATTTTTCAATAAAATCAAAACTTAATGAATTCTTGATGTTTTAGTTTAATCTTTCATTTATACAGTTAAGATTTACATAGGTAAAGAAGAGTACCAGAACCAGCAAGAGTCGTGGTTGAAAAAAAATTTATCAATTTTACTCAACTTATTTTATCTCAATAGTAGGGGTCGCAATTACTACATAGTGAAAATTATGCAAAAATGGTGCCTTAAAAGTCTGCTATAAGAATATCTTGAGAAGTAATATAGTGACTAGCTTGTACTTACATGTTTTAAGAATTCAATAGAAATAATGTTGAATGTATGGTCCTTTTCCTTTATGCATTTATCCTGAAAGGCCAGACTGACCGAAAGTGTCTTATCAATTAAATTTCAAAATAATGTTAATTATCTTCCAATTATTGCAGTTACGAATTTCGAGAGTCTCCTGAAAGCCTAATCCACTCATTATGTACTTGGTAACTAGTTGAGAAATTCTGATACACAAGCGTGTGCAAAGTTTCAAGATGATCGGATTATTAGAACAATTTAAAAAAAATTCGAAAGATTTCGTGAAAAACATTTTTTTTTCGGTAAGAGTCTATCACATTTCGAATGAATTCTGATTTTGATTTTGAACGCCATAATTCACAACAGTGTATTACATTTCAGTTTGATCAAATTTCAATTCCTGGAGATATCGGAAAAATAAAGTCAAATTTCGTTGTTATTTCTAGTTCTAGTTGAAAAATGCTGTGGAATATCTTTGTGCAGAACTATACGTGATGATCCTGTTATTCACATTCGTTGCCATTTTTACCTATTAATGGAAATATTTGGTGATCTTCTTTTCATATGGTTCTTATTAACCAATGTGTGTTCCGTAAGACATAACCTGATCATAGACATGTCCGAGATCTCGCACCTCAGTTTTTCTTTCTAAAGATACCCCATTCCTTTGATAATAAAAAAAATGGGTTCCTCAACCGCGTTATAGTTAATGTATTACATTTTTGTATATTGAATTATAATCTATTCTTACAGCTCCACTCATAGATACTATCCAAATCCTTCTGCAATAAAATACAGTCCCTCACTGTCCGAATATAGATCTGAACATCTTAATATCATCAGCAAACATGGGGCATCCTGAGAACTGGATTACTTTGGGCAAGTCGTTGATAAAAAGAATGACACGATCATCACGAAATTTTGGATAAAGTTGTTCATTGGCATTTTCAAACTAGTTACCAAGTTTCATTATAATTGAATCAGTATTTTTGAGTTATTTCATGAAAAACAACGATACCGAGAGAAAAATCACGAAATTTGACTTATTTTTTCATAATATCTCAAAAAATTATGGTCGTATCAAACTGAAATTTGTTGCAGAGTTTTTCGCATGATGAAAGTTTCCGAACAAAAAATTATCGACGGGGTGATCTCAACAAAACATCGATCAATTTACGTCCCAAGTAACTGCCAAGTTTTAATCCAATCACTTCAGTTATTCCTGATCTATCAGGGAAATAGTCTCAAAATTTCAATTGGGTATGACCCTTGAATCGTCACGCCTATTTGGCCCATTAAAGAGCTCAAACTCAGCATTCTGATACAAAACCTATCCTGAAAGTTTCAAGTTGCTAGCTTGCTCCATTCGACAGTTATCGTGTCCTCAGCCGGACGGCCGGCCGGCCACACAGAATCGATTTTGACTCTGAATTTCCCATCAGTGAGCCCAACGTAGTCGTTTGAGACATTTGTTCAAACGATAGCATCCTGTTCCCCAGAACATGCGCTCAAAAATTATTCATTTATTAGCGTTATGTGAGAAAATGAAAATATTAAATGTTAGAGATAAATGAAATCAAATGATTCGATAATTGTATTCACGATTGTACTCTGAGGTAATTCATTTGATTATTTAGTCTAACAGCTTCAGGTTGTCCCCATGGAAAATGAACTGGAGGTAGGGTAGGCGTTTTGTCAACCCTAACCTAACTCAACTGGTCCCCCGAAGAGCAAGGAAATGTACGGCGCGCAGGCGATCGCCCAATAGTGGAAATAAAGCGATGATAACTCCTGCTTCACAGTTTTCCGCGAAGTTTTCCACTGACCAGAAAGATTGCCGGGAAGCGTTCACAGGATCTTGCGTGATTCTCTTCAAAGTTATCGCGTTTGAGTCCTAATAACATTTTTTCGTGTTATGATGGTACATAAAAGTTGTGTTACTGGAAAATGAAGAATTCCCCGAGGGTTCGCTGAAAGTGTTTTCCGTGAATTTTGGGATGAGTGCTTGAACTAATTTTTTGTGAATCAAGTGCATCCACTGGTTCGGAAAATGAGCTGGAGGACTTACCTCATCTTTATCTTTTTCTTAGAAGGTAGGTTATTTGAAATCTTTTAGTCGGCAGGAGAAGATAAATGTTTCTAGGAGTTTTTATTATACTATGCGTAAATTATATTAGGATGAAGATACTCAAGTTGAAACAGATAGAAAAATGTCCACGTAAGTCTGTGAATTTCTGATGAATACGAAGAAATTTTGGAAAATTCTGAAAGTGTGATTCCTATAGGTTTGGTTCGGAACTGAAAATTTATTGAAATGATATGGGATACAGCACAAGTGTTAATTATTTAGCGAAAATAAATGAATTTCATTGAGTAGTCCAGTTTGAAAGGCAGAAAATCAAGGAGAATCGAAGAATAATTTGAGTTCGCTTTATGTACTATATTAGAGAAATGATTCGTTTTAAGAAAACGGAATAATATTAAATTATCATTATTATTATCATTCAGTTTGTGTTTCACGTCCTTCCATAATTATTAGAGGTGGATATCACAGGGTTAGGACCTTAGTAAAAACAACTTTATAAAACAAAGTCAACGTTTCGTCGATATATTTAGACTTTTTCAACACTAAAAATAAAGAAGTTATAAATAAGATACATTGAAATTTAACAAAAAATTGCGTTCTACCTAGTTTTTTTGGTTTTTTATATTAAATGAAATATAGACTCAAAAAATTGAAATAGAACACTTTGTCGGGTTATGATAAAACAGTTCCTAAATAATACAAATGACAAATGCCAACTAATAACAAATATATAATGTTAGAAACGATTTTCACATATGGAAGGGACCATAGACAATATTGAGTATTCGACACACAAACGATCTGACAAAGAACTCGGATGGATTATTTCAAAGATTAGTTAATTGTTTGAGAGAAGTGATATCAGGTGATTATACGATTGGTTCAATCGCCATTCTATTGTTTAAACTGTTGTTTAAATTAATTTGTATCATCTCGCTCAAATTTCTCCTTAACCAATTTCTTTTTCCACACCCACGACAGACATTTCGTCGAAGTTGAATTGTAAGATCGTTTGTGTATCGAATATTCAAAATTCGCCTTCCATATGTGAAAATCGTATCTCACATTATATATTCGTTATTAGTTGGCATTTGTCATTTGTATTATTTGGGCACTGTTTTTAACTGATTGTATATTTTATTATGACTAGACAAAGTGTTCTATTTCCATTTCTTGAGTCTGCATTCACATTTATTATAAACAACCAATAAAACTAGGTAGGACAACATTTTTTTGTTAAATTTCAATGTATCTTATTTATAACTTCTATCATTGCAGCCTTGAGAAAGTCGAAATATATCGACGTCGAGTTTGTTTTAAAAAGTTGATGTTATTTAAGTCCTAGCCCTGTGATATCCACCCCTAATTGTTATTATTATTACTATTGTTTAAACAATGTGATTACTATAATTGTTGCGTATTCCAGCATGCCTCCAATTAAATTATTAATATTTTTATAGTTATTTGTAATTTTCCGTTCATCAACTAAACCGTAAGGCGGATTGTGTACACCATTAGGCTTAGGAACTCAATTTTCTTTTCACGTGAAAGAACTGAGCTTTCATATATCTCTTTTCGCGAAGACACAAAATTTCCCCAGCCTATCGCAAACGGTTTCTGAGATATCGAAGATTTGTAAATATTTCTTTTTATTTTCAAAGCATTTCATCTCCACGAAATTTGCCATTTTATTACACTTTTTGTTGGAACTTCACAACCGCAAACCGAGATTCGATACAATCCAACGTATATTTTTCGAATTGTAGGATAACAATAACTTATTTGGCTTCAACTCTGAAATCGTTAGACACATTGTGCCCATTAACGAACCTAACCAAGATATTCAAGTTCTTAACCTACCCTGAAAATTTCAAGACTCTAGGTGTGTTCCTTCGGAATGTGCGCGGAATAACATTTGTATTTTACTCTCTTCTGAAGGAAGCGGGTCTGTTGAAAGAAGTCCCAAGGAGAACCTTTTTATCTCAAAATGAACGAATATTCTATAATTGACGGTTATTTCTATAAAAACAATGGTGTAACAATGTTTTTCTTTAACCTCTCAAATCAGGTGCTGATTTGTACGCCACCGCTCGGATGAAGTATAAATTTCATTACAAAACTTGCTACTACGCTGGAAATTGAGGATTGAAAAATTCCCTAAGAGTTTCTTTTTTGTCAAGCGAGCAATACTTAATGAATTCGTGTTTTTCTAATCAAACTTCAATGCCCTACACACTGTAATTTGAGCATTTCCCTAATATTCCTGTGAAGAAAATTAATGATATTTTTTGGTTCTCAATCGTCCACTGAATTTTCAACCTTTCAAACTGGACCACCTATATAGTACCAATTAGGACCTATGTCTTGAAATTTCAATGGAATATAAAAAATATTGGATGAGTTTGATTCTATTGGAATCATCCATAACTTCCTGAACTCAATTGCATTTTCAAACTCGTTGAGTATTCAAATATTTCCACATGGGGAGGTTGCCATTCGGCTATCCAAGTTTAGATAGGTGAAAAACTGAAAATGAAACCCTACTTGTTGATACCTTGAGAATCCATAAATGGACGGTCAACGTATCAGCAAGTCATAAGTATACTCAAATTCACAAAAAAAAATTAAGTTCAGAAGATATTTTGAATTTCTTTCCTATAAATATTGCCTAGCAGAATGAAACCTTGAAATCAAAAAGATATGGATAACATTTCTCAATCCTTTTTGATGAATCTAAGTTTTTGAACACTATTAATAAGGATGACAGACCTGGATAAGTCTATGGCAACCTGGAATGTTGCACTTTTTGGTACTATCTTACGGCTTGATTTTTTCACCCTTATCTGGGCAAACGAACGTTCTAGAAATACGAATCTCTAGAGGAGTCTTGCATATTTAAAATTCACATGTCAGTCAATCGAACGTCATAAATTTTGTATGTACCTACCTCTTCAGAGAGTTCAGGTCTTTAACTTGAAATATATTCCGTAAAGCAGTTTTTATTGTGAATATGCCCGAACAGGACGATGAAGTATTTTTAATTGCGTCATTTTCAATATAACAAAATGTAATGAGCGTGACAAATTCGAGAAATGATGTCTTCTACTATTTCTTCTATGGCAACACGATTTTTCGTATGAATTTTCTTGATATTCTTATCACGTTACATATACGAATACCAAATACCAAATTTTCATTTGATCCGAATAGGAAACAATTTTAGGATAATATTAGTTCGTTGGTGGACAAAATTTCGATTATTAATTATATTCGAGTTTATATCAATCGAGCCAAGACTCGATAGAGAAGGAGGTTCTCAATGGTGGGTATAGAATATAACAAATTTCTACCTCTTCGATTTAATAGAAATTTGATATTTGCTACTCACCTTGCTTTTTTCTTCAGGAATAATTAAAATTAGGATTGCCAGAAGAAAAAATAGTTGATGACGTCATGCTTATTATGAATCTTGTCGATCCAAAATACTAATCGAACTGTTCGAGAACCTCTCTAAAGAAAAAATTTCTTCCTATAGCTGACTTCATTACGAGTTAGAGACTTGCACTACCTACTTATTGAATAAGCGATTCCTTCGCCATTTTGTAACACTAGTCACTGGACTCGCTCTATTTTCTTGGAATTGGAACTGAAAGAAACAATCGGAATCCTTTGATCAAAATCTATACAGAAGAAGAGAAAGACGTTGTTGTTTAATATTCAAGATGGCAGTTAAGGCTTCTCAACTTTTCTGAGGGAATGTTTGATAGAATTGTTACCAAATCGATTATTCTCGAAACGTAGGAATTTGGTTTCAGCTGTATGCAATACGAAAGTGCTAAAATATACTGAATTATTTCATTCCCAATAATCGAAGGCAGTAGTCCAGTGGTAGTGACTCTGCCCCATGATCGTATGGTCTGGGGTTCAAGCCCTCGGTCGGGAAAATTTTTCGGTTTACAGGTGACTGTCCAACCATTTGCGTTGGGTAAACAATTAGCAGTACTGTTCCGGAAGTGGCGTAAATAATCAGTAATAAGGCCTACACAGAATACATCCGGTCTTCTTACTCGCACAAGCATTACCTTCTGAGGAGTTCCATAGCGAAACCCAGGAGAATCGGCAACATTAACCAATTTCAAGCGAGTAACCAAAACAGATTGGTTAAAACCAATCCTTTTTGGTCTAAACCATTTCATTCAAGCGAAATCGGTTACTCTAACGGTTCAGGTTCCATGACGTCATGGATCAGTTGTGAAAGGACCACAACTATAACCAAAATTTTGCGGTTTTAACCCAGCTCTGGACTTGTTTTTCACGAGCGGTCCATCAAAATAGTTGGAATTACGGAATATTTGAAATGGTCGCAAACGTCAACAGTCAAAATATTTATTTGATTTCCCTGAATTATCAAGCTGTGACTGAAATGTTCAGGTGGAAGATATTGAAACATTCAATTTACTCTTGAATGGTGAGTAAAACTTATTTTTGTGTTGTTCTCCGAGTTGAACTTTTGGTATACCAAAAGTGTTTGTAACATTCATCAATCGATTTCTTTCTTTCCGATTAAAATTTTAGATTGTATTAGTTCGAAATGGCATCCTCCCGAGATGACTATTGTTGTGTTCCTCGACTCAATGTAATTCATGTTCGAAGAAGAAAGGATCATCAACTGCCCTAAGTTTTTATTTTTTCCAAAGCCAAATGAAAGTAAAGATAATTATGAAACAGCATCTGGCATGGAAATCGTTGATAGAAGAAAGGCCTGGATTTCATCTTAAGCTGCTGTGATATAAAAATAAAATCATTTATATGTTATACATGTTTCATTTTCTTTCGGAATTCAAGTAAACTTTATTGGTTCATTTTGATCCACCAAGCGACAGACACTAAAATAACATCGAAATTATCCTCCAGGAACGATTCAAAGCACGATTTTATATCGTGATCCAAACGAAAAGTTTCTTCTCAAGAAATCTAACACAAAATTATCATAATTTCTTCAAATATTGTAGCTCTGCTCAATAAATATTCGTTCTCCACCACATTTCTACTGTTTGTTTACATAAAACTACTAGCTTGTACAGGTTCCAAATTTAACCGTTAAGGCGGTGGCAGAAGTTCCCAATAACAGTAATGCAAGTTTTTCACCACGAATATCCATTATTAAGAATACAAAAGTTTAACCGAACACTGTCAAAACCTTTGACCTTTATTCGAATCAAAAGTCAAAATTGTTTTCTCACCGCAAAAAGGATTTGTATTTTGTGGTTTAAACCAACACATTCAAGCGACGATGACAGTGGTTATTGGTTGTGACGTCATTATATCCTTTGACACATAACCACTGCGGTTAACCGCGAATAACCAAAAATATTTTGGTTCATCGCTTGAAATTGATTATTATTTGTTATGAAATGATACCGACGCACGAACTGAGCGCATAAAATATGGAAAATTCCTAACAGAATTTCGTTTCGATTGTTTTCAATGGATTTAACCAAGGTTTATGATGAATTATGGACTCATTCATTATTTATTTGGTTCACTTGATGATGAGATGGTACTTTCGATTTTCCCTTTTATTGAAAAAATAGGTTATATTATCTTTGTATCCGCCTTTTTTTTGTATGAGGAACACTTGGCCTCTCAATTTTTATGATCATCAATTATAATGTAGCTATAATGAGATCTAAAATACCTGTAAAGATTCTGTAGTTTAACTTTACGATAATCGCTTTGCTGACATGATTCGTTTTAATTTTTTTGAAAAAACGCAAAAAGTTATTTGCTCACAGAAAATTACTTGAAAACTGAAAGCAACAATTTGGGACGAGAACAATTATTGAGAACTTGTGTTACGTACTGAGTTAGTAGATAGGATGAATATAGGATGCTGCCCACGAAAAGACGATACAAAGATATTCGTGAATATGTTTGTTATCTTGGAGGTTTGACTCTGGCACAGTGAGATTACTCCCTCCTTCAAAACAAAAGAGGAATGTAGAATCTGGAGATAATTTACGCATTTCAGTGATATAGGGAAAACTGGCCTCCAGCGAAATAAATGTTGCTACTGGTTGGTATAATTATGTTATTTTTGGCCGTGGTAGTATGAAATCATCCTAAGGTTTTATTAGGTGAGGAATCGGAATACGTGACTTATTTTACTGTATATCATAGAAGATGTAGCCAATTCGGTAAGAATTCATCAAATCAAAAAACTTCGGGATCAGACTTTTACCCGCTTGTACCGGGGAACAGTTTTCTCACAATGTCTGTAATTTTCGAATTTTGAGCCAGAAAAGTCAAAAACGATTAGGTTAGACTCCCTGATGAAGAATCCGTGTTGAAATTTCATTAAGTCTGTTCGGTTATGTGTTCGCGAACTTTCAAAAGAATAGACCTAGCAATTGGATATTCTCAGATTGAGTATGCGCTCAAGTATTTCGTTTGAGTTCGTTAATTGGTTTAATACACCGAACATTTTCGGAGTTCTGTCCACTTGTAGTTTTGAGGTTATTTCTTCAATGTCTCATAAGAACCTATGCGATCAGTTCGAAACTTCAAAAGTAGTTGGCGAAAATCATTTTGCAGAATATTCTTTGGTTTTCTTTCGTCCTTTCTTAAACGAAATAAAATATTGGAAGGAACATAACTGAGATGATTCAAATTGAACGAAATAATACAGCATCTCATCATCATTTATAGCAACTTGATTAACGGCTTATCAATGTGACGGAAAGAATTTGAGAGGAAACACAATAGTTGCTATATTTTTGTGTCATTTTTATCGTTTTGTCAATTGTTCCTCGTGTTTTTCCAAAACTGGTCAACGATAATATGGAAACGCCTAATCCAATTCACGTCAATTCAAATAACAGATGAACGCGACTGGACCATCAACTGTTGTAATCCAAATCTCACATGTTCACATCGTAAACAGACAAATTTGATGTCATTGATTAATGTTGAGTTTTATAAACAAATTGAAGACATTGTTTGAAATCAGGTTTATAATTTATTGTTTGATGTCACCTTTGTAATTCTAACTTGTATTAATTTTTTAATTTTGGCATTGAAAAAGAAACAATCCGTTTCGAACCGTCGACGGTGTTTCAGGAACAATAAATAAGTCCAAAATTCCCAAAACTTATCATCTTGCAGAATTGTCTGAGGATTCACTCGTGAGGTTGATAATCAACAGCAGGGTTGCAAATTTTGATTTGATTCTATAATTATTTTTGGAGATATAGAAGAATTTTATTTGAAATTTCATTGTTAATTAGAAATTTTGAGATTATTTCCTCAATACCTCAAGGACGAAAACGTAAATGATTTGAATGGAACTTTGCATCAACTTGTGGAATACTCAAAATAACGCAGTTTTGTAAGGATAATGAATAATATAAGCGAAAAATTACAAAAAATGTTTGAATTTTCAAAATGTTCTAAACTCTGATCGGATTGAATTCTAGTGGGATGATCCTCATTGGTAACAATTTCAAAATAATAGTTTTCAATTTCTAGAATATTTTATTGGTTTTCAGATATTGAAAAACCATTGAATATTTGAAGTTTCAATATTCAACAATTAATGATTCCTGAACTTTTAGAAATCTTGAGAGTGTGATCTCATATGAAGTTGCTCATCGTATTTTAACCACATTATTGTGTCGATAGCACTGATTATCTCTTCAGGCAATATAATAATATGATGCCCTTTTTGCTAGTGGGTGCTCTAAGCCAACATGACCAAGGTTGCAAATTTGAGTGAGTACAGTGCACTGTAGTGCATATTATGAATATCAAACAGTGTTACTAATTCAGTTCTCGAGCAAACAAACGATGAGTTGATCCATTATTGGGTATTATTTTTGAATGACTTCTGAACTTCAATGACTCGTGACTTGGTGAATACGGAAACTGCAATGTAAAACTGATAAAGCAATAAAAGTTTCCATACTACAAACTATAATTCAGTATTCAATACCGCTGGTGTTCGATGAATCTATGGGAATCATAGCAATCGAATAATTCTGACGTTCTGAGTTCATTTTTGGATTTTTCTATATTTGTAAGTACCTACGTCTAAAAAGTGCTTTACATGCCAAGATAAATTGGACCAATTGGATTCAACTACCGATATTTGTCTGATTGGCTGAAACTTTTGTTGGAGATCCTGATTTCACGGTAATAATGCCAATGTTGTGCCTATAGGATACGCTCCGTAGATCAACTTGATTTGCGCTGCAAGTTTTTCGTTCTGTAAAATGAAATGTACGATTAGCTTCTGAAGAAAAGGTCATTCACGAGACTTGATTGATGAAAAAGTGGGTGACTTTCTGTCACCAGAATGACCATTGATTTTAAATTGTAGCTTCGGTCTAGTAATGGAACATACCCATAGACCATATATAGTATTTTATCATTGTTGTGTTTTGTCTGACTGAACCAGAAATGAGAAGAATATGTTCAGAAATATTTCTTCCTCAGCAATAAAAATTCTCAAAATTTTTGAGTTGGCAACTCTGATCTAAGTTAACCATTCATCGAAACAATCCGAGCGTTTTGATTTATCGTTGCGTGTGAAATTGTTGAGATTCTTGTGTTTACAAGCAACAATAAATTAGGACAATTCGTACGTTTCAGTGAATCGGTGCAATTTAACATAGCGTGTAAGCGCCTTTTAAGAACAATCCACTTTTCGCAAAATGGCGAAAGCCTCGGCATAACTTCGTGGCAGCTATCCACGATTCGATACATTTCAACGGAAGGACTGTATTGGCAGGGCTTTTTCATACCAGTACAGAATTGAAAAAAATTTCAGATCAAGTGATGGGTAGTGGAACCAGGTTTATCTTCCTCCTTTTCATGACAATTTCTTTATATTCCTTTTTATGGAATTTTCGTTACTGATCTCATGTTGATGCTTCACATCTTCCCCAATATGTACATTAGAAGAAGTTGATATATTTTCTCGGTTTTCACTCCCAATATCTGAAAGAGAACTATTAAAATTAAATAAAGTCTCGAAAAATTAAATGAACCAAAAGAAAATAATTCTGCAAATTTTCTCGTTCCTTCGATGAAGGAGTCAGATTTGGGCTCTAAAAAGTTACAGTTCACATTGTTGATCGCTTTCATTGTTCCAGTATTATTCATTGGACGGCCATTCTCCTAGAAACTGCCTTTGACAAATAGTTAAATCTCGCAATCCCCAAGGAAGTTCTCCATCAAAAAAACACTTTTATTTGTGTCATATATTCGAGTACTACTAATTTAAGAGAAAGTAATTTCAAAGCTGAAATAATGGTGAACATATGTTGCTTATATACAGTTACAACACTATCATTGACCTTTCAAAACACACAATTTGGTTCGTTATCGAAGATGAATTCCACGATTTTGTTGCTCACAAAATAATTTACGACGAAGATGATGCACAAGTAGGCACCACCAAGAAGGATTACGAAAAGAAGAGTTTTGTCTGAAAAACAGAAGTTTATTCAGTTTTCTGAAGCATCTTATAGCTTCAGGACTGTGCAAAGGTTCTTGAAGAATACTCGTAATAGATGTCAATAGATAATCAAGTTTTTGTGATTAGAACTAAGTCAGGTTGGCAATAGTGAATTGTGTGATTTCTTACATATTTTAATCGATGATTCTATGGTTTGGTTTAGTTACAGACCTTTGCATAGAATGGACAAATTGGCGTAGTTATCTGACCAGAAATTCACTCTAACTTAACATTTCTAATTATACTGAGTGGATTGTTTCGAACTTTCATGGCCTACCAACTGAATTTATGAAAATGATTGGGGCGAATACCTAATCTTTTTATTCTCCTATCCTTCAATTATCTCACATATTGTATATCTATCTACCTTTGAAATAGTTCGGTAAATCTAGGAATATCTTGAAATTTTGGTAATCTTTTTATTTCGACAAGTGGATATCAAAGCAAGATGTACGCATGCACCAACAATGCCATTTAGGGATGATTGTTTGCAGATTCTTTGGAAGCCTAATATACGATTTGAGTGAAATCATCTTGATTCGTCTGAGATGAATTGAAAATAAAGTAAATAATAAAATAATCAAGTAAATTTGGGACATTGCCCCTCCAAATCAGAACGAATTAAATTTGAGATAATGCATATGAATTTTATCTTCAGACTTGTTTAGATCCTAGGTTAGGTAAGTTTAATATAGGACAGTACCAATCCAAATGGGTAAATAAAATTAGGGCGTCCCATTATTGAAAACTATTGAAAAAACATATTATATCTCTATTTAAAATAAAAAGTGTAGAATTGCTTTTATTTTCTTATTTGAACATATTCCTTCCACATTCAGTATTTATTTGATAAAACTTATATGGAAGAGACAGAACCTTGAATTACATGACATTCTTGTGGCATCAGATTTATTTCACAGTTTGGCAACGATGCCCCCTTAATGACATTGTTGGAGCATGCGCACGTTTTGTTTTGATCTCCACTGAAACATTAAGATTACCGAAATTTTAGTTGGTTTCATTTAATTTTCCTTACAATTGTTCTATTTCTTTCTGTTGAATGTAGGTATATATATTGTGATTTTCGAATGAACCTTCATGTTTCAATCAAGTGCTAGATTTATTTTCGATAGAATCTGTATTTTTGAGAATACTGGCAAAATAAACTGGTTAGACCTACAGATTTATTGGGTGGATTTTACCCATTCGTAGATTCAGTTTTCGTAATGAGGCTTCAAATCTGTCTAACAACTATCGATTCGAGTTGATAACATTCAGAGAAAAGACATGGAGGCTCCATATTTGAAGAGGTGGCTTGTGGGTTCATCATGAAGGTTCAGTTTGTGAAATCTACAGAATGAGTTCGTAGAAATATGGCTACGAATTTGAACGAGCACTCCTGACTAAATGCTTTTCTGAAATTTTTTATGCATCAGTAACTAGATTGAACTTTTACGTACCCATTCGGCACCAATTCCGTCCAGAAATGCGGACATTCAGACGAAATAACAGTGCCCTAAAATGAGCGCACACGAACGACTGTTTCGTGAATACAGAATGTGAAATTATTCCGTCGAAGCGAAAACGCGACAATTCCATACTAAGATTGAATAATCATCATTTTCGTATCGGAGCTATGAATTTCCAGTTGGGAAATCGTATACTTTTCGTGAAACAGTCTTTCATGAAAGGTTTTACTGGCATTCGATATTCCCACATCAGTCAGAACTATAAATACCGATACTCATTGCTCGCACGCTATTGCAATTATTTGTTGGCCAACTAGTCATATTTAACACGAAAGGGATGCCTAGCCTGGTTTCGCACGTTATTGAAAAAACTAAGTTTTTGTCAAGAAATATTGTTACTTGGACTAGATGATTGTAGATTATACAACGCTGTTTTGGTGTTAAGTATATTATGTTGTCCTGTAATGAAATACAATTCAACAAATTATTAAATAATTTATTTGTCATAATTATATATATTAGCGGTTTTCGAAAACATACTGGGTTACCAACCTGGGCTATATCTGATATCCCAAATGACACCAATGAACTAATCGGGTTTGAGGAGGATTTATATAGGGAATAAAAGAACGTCCAGATTATATGGTTCCATTTTTATCAACAACGGTTTCATCTTAGCTTTGAATTGCCTGAAATTAACCATGATCTCAATATAATTAGGTAAAAGATTAAAAACTCTAAAACAATTGTAAGCTGGATATTTCTCGTTTAAAGTCAATCTATGAATATGATAAATTATATTTAAAGTTCTTGTGTTCTGCTGAAAATTGGTATTATCTTCATGAGCTTTTCTTTGTTTTTATGTAGGAACCGAGGTAGGACCATTCATCACTCAAATAGATAAAGGCCATATACTGTAAACACATTGGTTTGCCTGGATATACTTCTACATGATTCCCTATATTTCATGTTGAAAATAACCTTGCATATTCTTTTTTGAATTAGGAACATTACATCCCAATTTTGTGGGATGGCCAGAAATTTTTTTATATTTCAGTGATGCTTCGAAATTTTCATGGTATAATATCTTGACTGCTTTCATGTTTAAGTATTTTTTTGTGACTCTGAGAGCAAAGCTTACTTTAATTTCTGACTGAGATATTCTGCTACCTGAAATTTAAAAAAGGATGAAGATATACCCCTAAAAATTTTGTACTTTCTGTGATACAAAAGGTCTCATCATTTACTTTCATTTCTTCAGGTTTCATTTTATTACATCTGTCGTTCAAGACCATTTCCATTATGTTGAATTAATTGATCAGTATCCGAACAAAGAATTACTTCATGTTAAATATTGAATTCAACTAATGGATTTCCACTCCAATTTTGGTAGATTTTAACTACTATTTAAACCATATATATTCTCCATGTATTGCGAAATGCTGTTGCCAGAGTATTAAGTTGAATCAGTATTAAATTGCAATTGTATTGTAAACATTAAAACCTATTACTATGGGTGTTGACCTAATTTATTCGTCCGATACAATCAAACTTGTATATCTTCTGCTAAAAGCATAAAATACAATGAATGGCACGGGGTGTCGTTTGTAAATTCCAATTTGATTCTTTCATATTTACGTTCAAATGATTCAAAATTTCAGTAGGAATGAGCCTTGTTGACCGTTTTATCATCTTCGGGAAAAGATAGTTTATATGGATGAAGAAATTGAACGTTGATTAAAAATGGTGCACTACAACTAGCAAAATAGATCATTTACAACAAAAAAAGGCGAAAAAAAACCTAGAAAAGCACTGACGTGAAGGCAGCAGCTTTTACGTGCTTGTTCACATTGCGAAATGGCGACTTGGAAATTGAAATGGAATATGAAAATATTCAAAAATAATTTTTTTTTTCAAATTTTTCCATGGATAATACTTCTTATCGACATTTTTAATCTTCCAACCAAGTTTCATTCCGATCACATAAATATATTTCGAGTAATTGAAAAATCAAAATTCCAAATGGCTGTAACACAAAAACCAATCGAGATTAAAAATTGAACTGAAAACCTCCTCTACAAATATCGAATATCTAAGTAATTTATTTTTTCTGTTATTGTATCAACGGTCTAACAGCTGATAGCAGACAAAAGTTTCAATCTGATCGCGTCGGTACTAATCGAGATATCAGGAAAATAATCTCGTTATTTTGAACAACACTGAAAGTGGATATATTCGTTTTTCAATATCTCCAAAAACAAACATCGAATCAAATTTGAATTACAACACTGTTGTTGGATATTTAATATTCTCGAGGTCTCCACCTAATCATAAAAATTTGATCAATAATCTCCGAAAAAACAGCTTGTCCCGAAAAAACTTTATAAAATTTTCAAAAAACAATTATGGACTCTCACGAAAAATTGTATTAAGTTGCCAGTTTTCATTCTTCAACCAATAACGAAGTTCAATCTGATCGTATTTCTGCTGATATTTTGCCTTATTCTTGGTGAATAATATTCACCTGGAATATTTCAAGAATACGCTGAAGAATATATAACATTTTTCCAGAAATATATTGTCAACATTCTTCACAGGCCGAAGTTGTTTCAATATTGAAATACCTTCAACATCAAGAAATAGCTACATATGCTCCTTTGAGCAAAATCTGTCAGAAGGCCAGTTTTCATTATTCAACTAATGACGAAGTCCAATCTGATCGTATTTCTACTGATATTTTGCCTTATTCTTGGTGAATAATATTCACCTGAAATATTTCAAGAATACGCTGAAGAATATATAACATTTTTCCAGAAATATATTGTCAACATCCTTCACAGGCGTAAGTTGTTTCAATATTAAAATACCTTCAACATCAAGAAATAGCTACAGATGCTCCTCTGAGCAAAATTTGTCAGAAGGCCAGTTTTCATTCTTCAACTAATAACGAAGTCCAATCTGATCGTATTTCTGCTGATATTTTGCCTTATTCTTGGTGAATAATATTCACCTGAAATATTTCAAGAATACGCTGAAGACTATATAACATTTTTCCAGAAATATATTGTCAACATCCTTCACAGGCGGAAGTTGTTTCAATATTAAAATACCTTCAACATCAAGAAATAGCTACAGATGCTCCTTTGAGCAAAATCTGTCAAAAGGCCTCAGCCTTGTGACGAATTCCATAGAAATATCAGATGCCTCCTCGGATGTTTCAGAGCATAGGTTACTTCGAAGGTTTCTTCTTAAAATCAACTAGGGATTCACATCTTATTCTGAAGCAGCCTGTATTTGAAATTTTCGGATTTTCATCAATTTTTCTGTTTATACTTTCCTAATGTATTCCAGCTCTGACACGAGTCAGACTTTCAACCCCAACTTCCAACGCACAATTCAATTCGATCGGTATTCTTCGAGTTACATATTGAGGAAACAAAATTACAAGTAACCGCTGGAAATCGATCCTGGGTGTTCAGCGCAGATCGTATATACTCATGTGATATTTTCAATTTTCGAAAGTTCCATGAATAAACAACGGGGAAACATTTAATAGGTCCAATCATTGTATGAAGAATTCAATTCAGATAAAAAAAAACGAAATAGGTTAAATCCGATAAAAAAAATCTATCCACTGATGCTGTATTGAACCCGCAGCCACCAAAAGCTATAAAAAGAAGCCCCTGATCTATCCAAAATGCCTATAGGGTTAGGTGTTTTCGTGACTAACCATAGTGAAAATATGTTATATTTACACCATGACTCTTAGCTAGATCGCTATTACACTAATCTCGTGGCGTGTTCACACGGAGACATTCGATCTAGATTCTAGATACTCAGTGTCAGTGTCTTTATTCTATTTCATTTATATTTAAAAAAATCTTGAGAGATATTGGAAAAAAACCTAGAAATGCACTGACGCGATTGTTCAAATTCCATCAATTAGATCAACACGAAATTCTGCACCTAGTTGCTGCTTGTTATTGGTAATCTCCACCTTATTAAGAATCAATCTGATTGCATTTGTACTCATTGGGATATTGCGGAAATGACGTTAAAATTCTAAATAACAACGAAATTTGGCACAATTTTTCTCCGACAGTAAATACCGGATCGAATAGAACTTTGAAACATTGTTGGAAAGTACTGCCTCTAAAGGTTCTGCTAAATTCCTTTGAAATATAATCAATATTTTCGAAGAACAGAAAAATTTTTCGAATAAAATTTGAAAAATTTTCGAATGAAAAAATTTTTCAACAACTGAATCCACACAAAATTTCGCCCTAAGTTGTGCGTTTGTCTTTCAAGATTGTCCACGAAGTTTCAATTTGATCGAGTCAGTACTTCATGAGATATCAAGGAGTTCACCTCAAAATTTCAATGGTCCTAATTCCGAAACTATCGAACCGATTCCACCCATAAATGAGCTCAGCCGAGATATTTGGACTCTAAACCTAATATGACAATTTCAAGTCGCTAAGTGTATCATTTCGAAAGTTAGAGCACATACGGACAGCCGGACGGACGGACAGAATTTAATTTGACCATGGAGTTCAACCCGACCATTTTCGGCTAGAAATTCTAAAATTACAGACATCGTGACGAAATGATAACGCGCTGTTCCCTAGAACAAGCTCGTAAAAAAACACAAAGTTTTATCTGACGAAGATAGGAATTAGTTAATGGAGAAAAGAGAGCTCCAGTTTTATATTTCACAGTTTACTCATTATCCTCAAAAGTGTTTCGGCCTTTCGACCATATTCGGAGGGGTATAACACAACAAAGTAACTCAACTTAAAATTCAAAATGTTCGTTCACTACTCCTAACGCATCTGTGTATTTTTATGGCACATGGATAAAGGCATCTAATACAGGGGTATTTTCAAAGACTATTTAGAAATTTGTTATATTTTTTTTCAATGAATTTTTGATCGACAGAATCACCAAATAGTGCATCTGTTTTCCTTTTCGTGCATTATATTACAAAGTGACGTTTTTCTCATTGAAAAAAATCATTATTGTCTATACAGTGTTTCGCAAAACCGGTTGATTTTTGGTTTTTCAAAATAGATATCCTATGTTCCTTGATTATATGTTGTAAAAATGGTATGTGTTACCATTTTTTCCGATTCGGCTTGGTTCGTAAGATACAGACTGTTGAAAATCCATAAAAAAATTTAATTTTCGATTATATCTCGCGAACGATCGCATCGAATGAGATGATTTTCGGAATATAGTTTTTATTGATACGATGAATGTTCCTGGATTTAAAAATTTCATCCACATCCTCCAGTTTCTTTAATATGAGCATAACATTTCATAAAAATACCGGAAATTCAAAGAATCCAACTTTTAGAAATAATTTGAATACTATTCAACGAATTTTTGACAATTTTGGAAAGTAAAAGTATTCTTTATTTTTTTCGTATGGTGCGCCGTTTTCGAGTAATCTGAAATTCAAAAATAAAAATATCTGTGAAATTCCGAGAACTGGGTACTTTGGCTGAATGCAACTCTGTTCAAAAGATTCACAGAATTCAATTTTTCAGCGTTGCCACGTCTAAAAGTTGAGAATGGAATCCTAGCATTTTTTATTTGGAATGATTTGTAAGCGGAGTAGCCGATTTTGGCCAATTCACAATGGACGTAAGCGTAATAATCCCGCAACTCGTGCGTAAAAATCAAAGAGCAATCTACAAAATTCATAAGTACCAAGATCTTCACAATAGGTTCAACTTTGCTTTTGAAATAAGAAGTTTCTCCAAAATAGGCTTCCATCCCAAAACTATATCTGTGTTATACAGTGGTGATTCGGTCCTGAAACCATTCATGAAGCTTCCTTTTCAATTTCGAGCTAATTTGTGTAGTATAATTGATTAACTTCTCACTTTTCCATGATAATGGGGATTCTTACTAGTTTGACTGCAATCTTTCTGCTGACCCAAATTTCAAGAAATTATGTACAGAACTTTGATAGTATTTATTCTGAGGTATTCTTCAAATGCGGTTTCATAACATAACAACCCATGGTGGAACAAAACCACCATGACATAACCTTGAAACCACGGGGCCACAGATTTATAGTTCAGTTCAGAATCATAGACTATACAAGTGTATAAATAGAATTAGCATATTGTGTGTTGTTTGATTTCGAAGAGTTCTTTCTTTCTGTTCGTCAATTTGGCAACGTTTGTACGTTCATAGATAAATTAGGTACATCTGTTTTATTTATTTATGAAAATGAAAGTTTGAATGGGTTATGTGATATGTCATGAGAAAATGAAATTAACAAAGAAAATTAATAATTACAAATTGAAGATGAATCTCAAAGCTGATATGAGTGATAGCTAGATGAATTCCCCATTATCGAAAATGAAACCAAGAGAAGAATATTCAACTTTTATCGCCCACGAAATTTGAAATACCTAACTTGTTTATTGTACTATAAATACAACTTTTTTCACCAACTGGAATGTAAAAAGTTAGTTGACGCTTGTTTTCATCACCGAGTTGCTTATTTCGAATATTTGAATGGTATATCTTAGGCTTGGAAAAACTTCAGTGTACAGGTTTCCAGGGGCGGCTAGCCTATTATGAAAATTTATATTGCCTATATCTTTTTATCTAGGCCGAATCGGAAAAAATGGTAGAGGACAAATGTGTTTCTTTCAGCTTCAAGAATCTTCTGTTAAAATATTCTGCAAGGTCAAAGACTCACCCTGTATATGTCGCATTACAATCGCCACAGTTTAATTGATGAATACCTACCTGAAATGTTCAGGTTTCTTTCTTTATTTTTCACCAACATCCGGGCTGAATTATTTCTATTCACCTCTAAACAATTAATTCTCATTTGATGGAAACCGTTCGAAATTCCACTACTGACCCCGCACTCTTATAATCTTAGTTATCTTCTCAACAATTCTAACTCATTGTTATAGTACGGATTTCTAGCGATTCGCATGAATCTGGGATTGAGCGGTTTTTCTAATAACTTAATACATCTGTATTCGTCGAAATGAACTCCTGGATATTCACCTCATCCATTGGGTCTGGCTGGAATTATTTACCGGATCTTAAGGAATTCGGGGCTGTGAAAGGTTTGAAGTCAAGACCAGAGGTGATTGCAACCGGAGATTATCTTTAGACCTTTAAGTAGTGACTGGATCCGTTCCTTGAAGTTGAACAGGGTTATCGAACCGGAGGAATCAAAAATCGGGTGTAGCAGAGGCATGAAGTCCGGAGAGTTAGCAAGCTTCAGGTAACTGTAGAAAGAACATATATTTAATCCTTCAAATGAGGTGAACTTATTTTAATTTTGCGTTATTACTATTTGGATCTCAAATAGGAAAACCACTATATTTCAGTCAGGAGTGGTCATCCATACAGATAATAGACAGGATGTCCGGATTTGACGTGCATACATTACTGGGGTGATTGTAGAGATCGAAGTGGAAACAGAACTTAACTTCCTTGAATGTCCTGCACAAATGAGCAGTTTAT
Organism: Myrrha octodecimguttata; assembly: GCA_958510865.1. NCBI lineage: Eukaryota > Metazoa > Arthropoda > Insecta > Coleoptera > Coccinellidae > Myrrha > Myrrha octodecimguttata. Next base: position 60,883,102 of record OY294059.1, on the reverse strand, counting down.
TTATTCGATTGAAATTTCAATGAGATACCTCATTCGGGATGAAGAAGCAATGTTATTTCATTATTCGTTATTAACTCCCCTAGTGTTGGGATTCAGTTAATCTTTTTCAATGAGTTTCCCCAAAAACGTTCATTTACTGAATTTCATTTGAATCCGACGAAATTTGACGAAGCTATCCAGAGCCGGATCTAGGGCGTAGGTGGGAGGCATTTGCCACGGGCGATAACCAACTAGGGGCGCAAAATTATGATTTTTTTTCTTGAAACGATGTTTTCTCACTTCAAAGTCCATTCATATTTTAGAGCGGTGCTATAGTGCATGCACCTGTTGTACAATATGCGGCGAGAAGTATAGTTACCAATAAATTAACAGATGATAAATTTACACTTGTCGGTCGCCCTACGATTCCCGATCGCGTCCAGATGTTTGTTATTCGAACACTGAATACCTCAATTAGCGGCAAGTTCAGAGGGATGGTGGTCAAGATGTTTGGAAAAATCAAGCATCCGGATGGTGGTCAAGATGGCTGCGGAAAGTCGAGCATCCGGAAGGTGGTCAAGATGTTTGGAAAAATCGAGCATCCGGATGGTGGTCAAGATGTTTGGAAAAATCAAGCATCTGGATGGTGGACCGGGGCCTCCATGGCACTACGCCACTGGATGTCAAAAAGGCACATAGGCCCCCAAGACAGGGGGCACCTGTCTCTGGGGGCCCCACGGAGCCCTAGGGCTCCGGGTCAAGCTGCTCTGGGCAAGTCGACCATCTGGATGGTGAACTGGGGGAGAATCTGCCTAGCCTATCTACTGACCTCAATTAGTTCAGAGGGAGTTTAATGTTTCGAGCTAGCAGCGGTAGCGCTCCGTCTAGGGTCGTTTTCTTGACGGCATGACAAAGAGATTCAGACCGTCCACATTATTCGCTGAATCGTTCATCACACTGGTTTTGATAAGGGTAATGTATTTCGAAGACGTTTATGACCAATGGGCTTGATGAAATCACCCCAGTCTTATTAATACTACTTTTTTTCTCGCATTGTGGGTACATCCATGCAGCGGCGCAGTTGATAGCATCAATAAGAAAAATAGGAACCAGGAACTTATCATTATATTTTATATTATGTGCAATACCGCAAATAACGAGATTCTGCAAGCGGACCGGGAAATTATTCGTGCTGGAAAAAAATTTAAAATTTCAATCAGGTATGTTTGAATGATTTCTGCGCGCTCGGTCAAATTATATTCTGTCCGTGCACACGAGAGTCAATTATTTTCGAAAGATATAACTTAGAGACTGCAAAATTTATAAGGTTATATTTGGGTTGGGAATATGTCGGCGATATTATCGTTCGAATTTTATTTGCGAGATCCCAAATTATACCGATTCAATTAAAATTGCGTTGTACCATAATTACACGAGTTTTCATATGTATAAGAAGAAGTTAGAAAAAAAATCTAAATTTTGAGAAGAATACGATAAATTTTTCGAATCTCCAGTATTTTATTAATCAGTTTCTTAGTTATGGATCAAATGTCGATCAAATGAATAGTATTTATGATTCTTGAGTTTCACTGAAATATGAAACCTTTTTCTGTCCTCCTGACATTTGTCGAGCATTGAGACAATTCAGATATGAATATAAACTAGCGCGCAAAACATTCCGAATCGACGTCCATGCATTTTCAGAATCTTTTATGATTTTAGGTTGATATAACCAACTGAAATGCCACCCAAGAAACTATCAGGATCGCAATCTCGGAAGATCAGGGATAAAAAATTATTACACCTAAAAAAAATTCTAAGAATATCTCAAGTTACTTTAAGAACGATGCGGGTATTGTGTCGACAAAAAGTGGTTCCACTAGCGAAGCCCATCATGTAGCGGAATTTCCTTCTACTTCTTCAAGTTCCAAGCCTTTCGTAGGAAAGTATTCCATTTCGGATAATTCGGACAAGGAAAATTCTTTTGACGAGGAATCAGGACTTACTGAGGTTAAACCTGAACCAGTTGATTTTAATGACCCTACATCATGGCGAATTACAAAAAGTAATATTAAAATGTTCGTTATGACCTTTGTTGGTATGTGTGTTCTCTAATGTATTTCAGTTTTTCATTTACACTTTCATTTAATGTTTTTTTGAAGCTTTGAATGCTTATATATTTTTTTGAGAATGAATCATTCTATTCGCTTTCTTTTTGTTTTCTTCATACCCTCATAATCGTATATTAATACGTTTGTGAGTTCTCTTCACTACCTTATAATATATAAAAGAATATAATTATAGTAAAATATCTTAGGAATAGAATAAATACTATCATTCAAGAAAAGTATGTAGTCATTGAAAAAAAAAATTGAAAAGGGCGCATTTCTCTAACTTGCCACGTGCACTGAAATCCTAGATCCGGCTCGGAAGCTATCGCAAATTTATGGGATCTTTGAGGTCATAGAGGATATTCAGTTTTCTTCGTATTCTGATCTCTAGAATCACGCTGGAACATTGAACTTTAAATCAGGACGCCCCATGTATATGCTTTTGAGAGTCTCAAACTATGAAGTATCACATCTGCAATAAAAGAAGAAATAGGGAACCAGCAAGAAGCGATGATATGATGATCCATCCAGCTCAATGGTCTTTTCGTCACATGGTACTTGTGAAATACTAAGGGCACCCTGACAGAATGTCACCGGGCCTTAGTACTAGTACGCACTATAGGACACAGAACACTTATGTAATATACTTTTTGCTATTGGCGAATGAAGATAAGCGCTACTCCATTTGGTGACTATCCGAGTAACCCGAGGTACAGACATTATCATTGACAAGTTAAAAGAAATGTTAAGAAAATGAGAAAGTTTATGCATTTTTCTTGGCGTTTGTGTGATTTTACAAGTGCTTTTACTGAGGAAAAGCAAACTCAAATGTCCCTTCCCATAGATTTCTACAGCCCGGTAAAAAATTTGGAGTTAGGGTGAAAGAAACTTCCTTTAAGAAGTCGGGCCTGAAAGTGTTGAAGAATCGATAAAAACCAACAAACAAGATTCATGAGAGTCTGTTACCTGCATTTTACCGATGATGATCATTTTTATGGAGGTAAGCACGAATTGCTCATGAAATATTAGATCACATTCATGAAGAAAATTTTTTTTCAGGCCCATAGTCCAAGCAGAGAAAGTTACTTAAGAGGAATGCTTCCTTCCAGAAATCTGCCTGTTCAACTGATCATTAAGGAACAACGTAAATGTTTTAGTGATAGAACTGACTATTGAAAAAAAAAAGAGTCTAAACAAGGAAATATCTGGTGATGAATACTGTTCGCTCAAAAAGTTGTATAAGGCTTATTTATTACAGCTTTTTCAAGACCAATCATATGAGTGTTGGAAAATTTATTTGTCAATCCATAAAGAATAAGACTTACGATACAAGTAGCATTAGATTTATGTGAATGTATTCATTTTATTCACAATATATTGAGTATTTAGTCCTTCGCCATGAAAATAGTAATGTTAGGAGTATTTGTGTATTATTCCAGAAAGTATGTTTTACAATACTATCTATTTTTCAACTTTCAAGACAGCCTAAGAAATCCATCAAAGTCAATCTTGCCATTTGGATCTGAAAATAAATAATATTAAAATACTGTCTAACCTTGGTGACATACCCGTAGTTTTAGAGTTGCTACACTCAATAAGATTGAAGAATAACACATACCTACTTTATAAACATGGAATATTACCCAGTAGGTAATACTCTCGTCAACTATAAAAGTCTAAAAAGTATTTGAATAAATCGTGAAATCAAAAATTATCAAATCAAACACTGTCAAACAGTACAAAATCGACTATCAACATAAAATCTATGTCTGTATCTAAGGTTCTGAAACTGGCCACCGTGGCGCTGCAATCTTAAATTCAGACGCCATTAGGCTACGTGAATGTTTGGGGAATTTTCGTCGACTAGTTCGGCCTCACTGACAAATCTTCACCTGTTACCGAGATGTGATTATTTCAGTGACAGGCTGTCACCGCAGTAACGTTCGGAAATTTCTGTAGACACTTGACATAAAGAACTCAGGATCCAGAAAAACAATGTGTATTACACCATGATTCATCCGTAATCGTTCGAGAAGATGTATGGGATTTTTCCACAGAATGTTAGAATAGTCGGAATGCAAGGGACCAACTCAATGAATATTTCGGAGAACAATGAATTGGAAGGTACGGTCTAGTAAGATTTTTATGTCTGGAACACATTAAAAGGAAAAGTTTATCAAATATGCGTTCAAACTAGACATGATCTCATGAATAGAATCAAATTGTGTTGTGCAGTAATGGGTCAGAAACATTCTGAACTACACAGGGTTGTAAATTCAGTAGGAAAACGATGTGTGAAATATATTGAAAAAAGCGGTAGACATTATGAACATTTGCTATGAGTTGATTATTTCCATGTTTATAGCGAGTTTTTTTAGCATTTTGTCATCTCTCTTAACTTCTTTCTCATAATATGTATTAATAAAATTTAGTTTTACTCGACAGATGAACTAACAATTCTAGTGAGAGTAATTCCAATATTCAACCAGAAAAATCAACGGATTCAATCATTAAGAGCTTCAAAATGGAAAAATATCAGGTTTGAATAATTTCTTATTGTTCGCTGTTATCATGTTAGCTATGATATTGAGGCTGAAAAGAAACAGCTAGTACAAAAGTTGATATATCATTCGAAAGATCACTAAATGGGGTAGTTTTTGCTGAAGAGAAAACATGTTCATAATAATTCATTTTTCATCGATAAACCTATTGAAAAAATATGATTGACAATTTTCACCTGAGAATATTTATGTTCATCTGCTTACCTCGCCTTCAGTAACGAATTTTATGAGCCTACCAGGATAACTTGAGTATGATTGATTTCATAAAAAAAATTGAGATATTTCGTAAAGACACAAAATGTTGAATTGAAGAATTACTGTTAATATTTCGACCATGTGTTAGTTGACATTTTTTGCTGAAAATCACGTGTGGAATCTTGTTTTGAAGTATTGGACTTTTTAAAGTAGATACCTGTATATCTCCGAAGTGATTTGAAGGTTGTTACCAATCAAGGTTGTGACCCCCAAACTACCTAATTACCCACCAAACTTCAGAAATATCCCGCCGTATTTGTACTGAGTAATTTAAATGATCAAATCCGCCAAATAAATCAAGATGAGCATCGTAATTGAACTTCCAGTTCACCCCTTCGTTTACGAACGAAATGAGGATCAACAAACATAAAATAAACATTTCACGCATGACAAGACTATCCTCCTTTTGAAGTTTGATTAAAACTCGCGTAATTGAAGCAAAAAGTTCGCTTTTTCGTACCTTCTCCTCTTTAAAATGCAATTCCACGTATAACGTAACGCTAGATTGTCGTCATTTCTGACGAAGCTCTGTATATATCAGATACATCAGCAAAAAGATTTCCAGAACCAGCGACCTTAGTAATTTTACAGCTTCCTGAATTATTTACTGCCTTTGTTCTTGTGACTCTGAATGAAAGACCAGCCAGCGAGTCAAAAACTCCCTTTTTGGAGCTTAATATTTTGTTTGCTACTCATTTCAATCTGTTGCAAAATTTGCATGTGATATGATGTTGTTGATTTCTTATTTTGATTATATGGGGATGCAATTTATATTCAGCGCTACGAAGAAGCGTAAAGAATGAAAATATTGGGGAGAGAATTTGTCTCAATAGCTCAGAGGGTACAGCGTCGACCTTGTGATCGAAATGTCTCCAGTTCCAAGTCGACTTGGAAAGACAATTTGTAGAAGGACTGTGCATTGATGGGCCAATAACAGTGCTGTGCCTGGGTGGCGTAAGGACACACTAACAGAGTCTATAGCAGGATAAATATGATATCTGGACACGTACAAGATTTGAGCTTTTGAAAGGTTGCTCGAAGAGTACTGACGTGAAGCAAGAAGCTTCTGCACGCATGTTCAAATTCGTTGTCAAGGCGATCGAGAGTATTTGGAATTATTAAGTTGTGTCAAGTCCTATTGAAATTCATTTCTGGTCAAATATTGTACATTGGTCATCTTCCCAAGCAGGGTATGGAAAACAGCCTGCCGCATATTTAGGAAATAATTTAGCAGAATCATCCTCATTTCAAATGGAACAACATGGATTTTATCGATCCATAAGAAGCACCAACGAAAGCTCCTCAAATTTTGTCTAGTGTTCCTTACGGTTAAGTTAATTAGTTTTTTTGAGATAGTTCTTTTCTGTGATGAATATTTTTAAACTACACTAATTGAATAAGAAGTGGATCGTATGGCGGGGTAAACTCGAAATAGAAAAACTCAAATGACATTTCTACTTATATGGGAGAAATTTGCGATAAAGTATGACCAGTAACCTCAAGAACTTGAGGTTCGGACTTTGCCGAGTTTTTTCGAAAAATTATCAAACTCAACAGAGCAAGTGATCGATCGAGGCTCCTGCTGTATTTCGCAACTCGACAATGTCTTTTCACTAGGTGTTTTGCACCTATACCTCAATTAATTGATTGATTATCTATCGCTAACATTGCATGGAGTTCAATGACAGTAGATATTGAAAAAAACCATGTCAGGCGCAATATCGAAAACCGTTATTTTTTTGTGGTGAAGATGTACACGAAGTTTATTTAAGAGAATGAAAAGAAAGGTTGGCTTTTAAAAAAACAAAGTTGGGACCCATCCAGAAAAAATGGAACACCCTGGGGAACAGAAACATTTCTAATTTGTCGAGTTCGAGCAATAAGGTAAAATAATTGAAAACTATTATAGAATCCTATCTGTTTCCTTAATAGAGAGGTGGAACACCACGCCACTGTTGCGGGGCCCTGTATAACGGATCGAAACGCAGTTTTCATTCATCCCATGGTCCGAACTAATTCACCTTAGCAATCCACTCTGTCAATACACGCGTTGTTCATGCAATTACGTGTCCGATTATTCATTTTGGCTCAATTGATTTTTACGTCCAACAAATGACATAAAAAATCAATTCGATCCGAATGAATAATTGGGCACGTAGCTACATGAGCAACGCAAAAATATATCAAATAATATCATACATTTTTGGGCAATCATAACTTCAATTAGTTATCATGAATTCCACCGATTAATTTCATTTTTCATACAAAAAATGTCACTGAAATCAACCCAATTTTAACAATATCTAATTGTGAATTATTATAATTCTGCTGATCACAATTCGAATGCGACAATTATTTTGATTATCGATTAAAGTTTATTTTCGGAGGATTTTGTATAATTTTTTTACGTTTTTTATGAGTTGTCACTCCCAATTTCTGAAACATAATTATTAAAATTAAATGAAAATTTTTTTTTTCATGAAAAACGCTCTTGCGGATTGCAGTATCAAACTATTTTTCAAGGGCACTTTCTTGCAAAACAGATTTCCTATTGAACTATACAGGAACAATACAAACCATAAAGAATGCGAACTGTGACGATTCAGAGTACAAATCTAACTGTCGGTTTTACAAAGCCTTTCACGTCTGATCAACCCGTTGATTAAGGTTTGAATTCGGTGGTCGGGTTGGAAAAGAACTGGAATCGAGCACAGAATTTACTGTTGACTGACAATCAAGCCCTTAATCAGGCAATCAAAGTTTTGTGGAACCGGCTGTAACTCTTTCATCAGACAAAGCAGAAAATTTCAAGAATTATTTTCTTTCGACTTTTCGTTTTGATTTGAGACTTTTGTCAATTTGACAATTATTTAATTTTAATAGTTCTGTTTCAGATATTGGGAGTGAAAACCCATAAAATACCTAAAAAACAAATTATTTTGATAACATAAAGATTTTTGCCGATTCAAATTATTTTGAATTAGCTCCTTTTTTGGGGTAAAATCAGCTATATAATGTAGAACGTTAAACTATTCATTCACTACAATCATCTTTCACTCGTTAATCAACTGTCTTAAAATTTTGATTAAAGAGAAATTGAAATGATTGATATCTTGCATGAATCTTTGTTTATTCTTGGTTAACTCAATTCAATAATTCCATACCAATTTCGCCTGAGAGTTCTCAAATAACATACATTTAGGCAAAATGGTAGCATATTTCCCCGGAGCCTAAGATATTCGATTTGTGTTTTCATTTATTTTTATTCATTCATTTGATATGAGTCTACACAAACACCAGTACAGGTAGTTACATCTGCAGAACAGAAACATATCCTATCCTAGAAAAACACGCCTTCTATTCACTAAAGCTACCTTTTGTGCGAGGGAGATTCGGGTATTTGGGCAATAGGAGATTCATCCCTATTGACCGACGACTATCACGTGACCGTCGTCGACCAATAGTAAGCATCTCTCGGCCAATAGGGTGAATCTCCGATTCCCAAAATACCCAAATCTCCCTCGCACAAAAGGCCCCTTAATGTCAGTGTTGATAATGTGAACATCAAATTTTATCACTATTTCATTGCACACAATCAGCATAGAGCTTATAGGAAATAAATGACTTGGTTTAACTTGAAAAATTTCTTTGTTTTTGATTTAAAAGTTAATTTGGAACTCTTGAATTAATTAATCTTACGAACTCACAATTTAGGTAGCCAAAATTTTTGAGAACATTGAATGTAACTAGGAATTGTCTAATGGAGAGAACAGAGGTTCACTAGTAATAAACTTACATGACCACAAGGATGAATATCAGTCGATTAATCAACAAACATTCCACCTTGCTTAGAGCTAATCATCCAATAAACCAAAACATCTACACCAAGGAGAATGTTTACAGCTGTTCCACAGTTTTTACTGATCGTCAGAAGATTCTTGCGAATCCTACCTTCAAGTGCAGAATACTATGATCGATCGTTCATTCTTTCATCAGGTTGGTCGATTGGATGATTAGCTCTGAACAAGGTGGAATGTGTGTTGATTAACCGACAGATATTCGTCCTAGTGGTTATGTTAGCTTATCACTACTGCAGCTCCCTTCTCTCCATGCTATATTTGTCAGATGTTAGACGCTATCGTCTTATGGGAAAACTACATGAGCCGAGTGTTTCCGAAGTCGTGAAAGACGTTTTAAACTGCAAAATTGCAGATGCAGTGACCTGATACGAAAAAAGGATGGTATATCGATCAAAGTATTCAGCACTCGAAGGTAGGATTCGCACGATGATCCTGGGAGATGGGGCGCGCTGTACGTAGTTATACTGCAGTATTCCATCTGACACGTGATAGGTAAGTTGGTCTGACGATCAGTGAAACTGTGAAACAGCTGTAACCATTCTCCTTGGACTCCGTTTCTTCGGTGTAGATATTTCTGAAAGAGGTGGAATGTTTGTTGATTAATCGATAGATATTCTTCCTCGAGGTTATGTTAGTTTATTAAATCATCGGCCTGAACTTACGCCTTATATCAAGTGAATACATATTGAATTCTTCCAGCATGGATAGATACGATATTCTACTTTTTCAAGTGTAAACACCGCTGACACAATAGGCATGATGATATTGACTAAGAATCAATCACATCCTTCAATAATTTAATGAGATGAAATTCATGGATCGTAACAAATTTTATATTGTAATCGATAGCAATTTTTTTTTCGGTGAAACACTGTCTTTACAGGTTGAACACCAATTGGAACGCGTTCGTTGAAAGCATAGACATAGATAGAGCCTCTATGTCTATTGTCACAATCAAATATGAACTCATGGTTGGAGGACCGTGAGTCTGTACATAGCTTTGAATAAAGGACAACATAACGATTTTCTACTTCGTATAAAAGTGGGACATAGGCGCCCATATTGAACTTCCAAGTATGACTCATGTTAGTTAGTTTCTTCAGACAAAGAATTCTCGTAACAAGTTCTTCTCTCTTCAAAGTGAAAGGAAAATCGGCCATATGCAACATCCATCCCGGACCCACTTTGTGAGGCATTATGCTCCTTCCTTATGTTCTTTTTTCAGTGGTACATAGACATGAATGCATAAAATGTTCAGTAAATTCACAGAATCAGTTCCCCCTAGAAAGAGAAGGACCTATCTTTTTCCCATGAAACATTTCCTATCTACTTGAGCGTACGTTTGCTTCGTCTCTCTCACATAGTAACCTATTTTAAAAGTGACGAAAAAGTTAGTAGTTTTCAGGGCTGGGTGATAAGAAAAAAAAAGAATCCTTTTCGATTGGCCGACGTTCTGAGTAACTTTTACTCTTTTGCAAAACTTTTTCGTCACTATTAGAATAAGGAGGGTACGAAAGAAATGTCGGTTACCTATTTTCTTTCACAGTTTTGAAGGAAAGGCGCAGTCCATGTCTCTATGTTCATGAGTCTGTGGCAATCATAGACAAAAGGTAAATTCCACCCTCACGTCGAAAGGAAAATATATTAATTTCTCGCAAATCACTTGATGAAATAATTGGAATATTAATGATATAATGATCCAGCCGAGTTCATTCATCTCAATCTTATTTCGATAGAAAAAGATAAATGTTGAAACATTAATTCGTGGTTTTACTCGCAGCTTAATCTGTGATTTGACAGTTTCTTCCTTTGAATAAAGAACAACTTGTTATGTTCTTTATTCAGAGGTTCCTTCAGTTCTATCAATCATGAAACGTTCGACCATTTTCTGAGAATACCATATAAACCGAGCGTTCCCGAGTTGCGATGCGACTGAAGCAATCTTCCGAACCGCAAACTTATCTCACCCCTCATACGCCAAATATATGAACGTGGTGTACATCGTAGAGGGTTGAGTTCGTAAAGTTGTCCTGAGATGGCGCTAGTGAAATTTTATTCACATATCTACAATTCAATAGAGCTCAACTACCTGGAACTCTTTCTTAATCAGACAATGTGAATAGCAAAGATTAAAGATAAGTATTTGGTCTTTTTATAGGATATACAGTGAAACTGCCGCATATGAATTCCTTGCACTATATATCCTCTTAGTAGTTCCTATGATTGGAAGTAGGATTAGTTTAGATCAAGGTTAAACATTTGTCGATGTATTGATGAACATTATTTTTTGGGCTTATGTTGAATTATGTTTCTTTTTTTCATGAAAGAGTCAATATCAATTCTCAGGCATACTATCCGTGGTTGGTAAATAAGACTTCTATGATGACTGAAAGGTACATAAACTTTCTTTTGGGCTGAGCATGTGGTTCCTTCCCCCCAATTTATAAGGCCTAAATCCAGTTTTATGGATGCTGGCTTGCTCGAAACGCCAACGAATATTCAAATGAGGTTGAATTGTGCGTATGAATTAGCGAACTCCCAGTCTTGACCTCCATCCAATGCTTCCTTGTGACTGACAAGGTAGACTGATTAAAGCCTAGACCCTGTGTGAATGAATTAGATGAAGGTTCTACCTTTAGGCAGAATATATGAAATCGAATCAAATGGTTTTTGAAATTTACGCAAATATATGCTGCACCTATTACAAGGGGGTTACAAATTAGTTGAAGTTGGTATCATATGTACTGAGTCTATTGATTTGGTCCATTTGTTAGTCAAATGTTTTGGGGGATAGCGAATTGCAGTTTGGCTCAAATGTCTGTTGTTTTCGTATTTTTTGTCGAAGATGATCTGGAACGACTAGGTTAGACAAACTGATGAAGAATTCGATGTCAAATTTAATTCCGTCCTGCAGCCGGCTGACCAGTGCCACGATAATTTTCGAACGAAACGAGCTAGCGTTTCAATTGAAATACGACGGTTGAGTTGAATATCTCGGTGCGGTGCCTTACGGCCGATCGTAAACATAATCCTTTTCGAAAGGAACAACTAAGAAACTGGATATTTCTAGAGCAGGTTTGGACCTTAATTACAAAGAACGAATACGCGCATGGGTTATATTTTCCCAATAATTCTATAAGCACAGATAATATCATATTGAATTCCAGTTCTTGATTTGTGATCAACTTTCCAGATGTTATATAAAAAAAAAACTAAAACTGTGGCTGAGTGGTCCCGCACTTCAGTGGAGAGGGGGGTAGGTTCTTTAAGGATGTAGAAAAGGGCGCCACGTGATTTAAACTCCACTCAGTAGGAATAATTTATCATTAAAATCACGAAAATGATATTAGTGTTTTTAATCTTCGGCAAACTGGTAATACTAATTCTGAATTTCTCCGTATATAGGCCTATATATGGCGCACAATGTATATACATATATGTACACAATATAGCAGATGCTCATTTACATCATTTCATGAATTCTTCAAAATCACAAACGGCAATATCACTTAATAATGTCACACAAATTGGCTTGAGAGAAAGGAACGAGACAGAAGGGAATGTAGGGAAAGGAATCTTCAGGAAAAGGGTTACAAAATTAACAGGACATAAAATAAAAGTTTTCACCACTTCCTGTTGTCGGCAATACTGAACAACGAATCCTATTTCGACCAACGGTTAAGCAGGGTAGCTTCAACGAAATTCTGGTGGGGTTGAATTTCTACCAGTATTTGTAAGTGGAAGATTGCATACAGGGTAGATTCCAGGATTATATGGTTCCTGATATAACAGTACTAGCAGTGTAGGGGGGTATTACGAGCACCCTGAAAGAAATGCGAGAAAGAAACCAGAATGAAAATAGAGTTCTTGTCACAATCAAGTATTCAAACTAATCTGAAATATGGTTAGTTACCTCTTTATGAAGGAAGAGAGGGTAAAATAAGCTCCAGAGGTCCCTCACGGGAAATAATGCTCATGGTTCTATCCGGGGTAGTATGGATATGGACACTTTCCTTCTGATTTCACTGTCCAAGTTGGTAAAATTATAGAACGAAGTCAATAAATCCGTCTGATGACGTTGGAGATCTCAAATACGATACAGAAATCGGTAATATTCGAGGAACTCCAAAATTTCCAAGGAAAATAATCCCAAAATATGGAAAGAATACTCAAATTCCTCAATTTTTCACTCAGGAAAATCAAAGTCGCCTTCATTCACGAATTTCACCAATAGAAGATGGAGTCAAGACCAGTTTTTTGTGCCGATAATTCAAATCAATCAGAATACGTTAATTCAAAACTTCAGATTAGCCAACAGAAATAAATACCCTAAATATTATTTGTCTCATTTTCTATCATAATAATCTACATATTTCCATCTTATTCGTCGCAGATACAAAAAAGGGAAATGTGATGCTCTGAGACTACCGCACCTGGACGAGAACATAGGCGGAGAAGGCGTCTGGGTTCGAAATTGTCGCGTGATGAAAATCAACACGTAACAGATTGACAAAAGATAGTTCAAAGTTTCATGAAGAGTTAAGTGAGGATAACATGACCAAAAGATCACAGCATATGAAATTTTTGAGCAGAAAAAAATTATTCTTTTTCAAATTGTTTTAATGACACGATCATAACAAAATTTTGCTCAAAGTTTTTCATCATTGCAGAACTTAACCGGGGAATTCTATTGCGCGTCCTATCCTGGAAATTTCAGGACGCTAGCTTGCTCCCTTCGACACTTATCGTGTCTACGGGCGGACGGACGGACGGAAAGACTCAATTTTGACACTGGATTCGTCATCAGTGGGTCCAATCTAGTCGTTTGAGACCAATTCCTTGAAAAAATTCGGGAATAACACACATTTGGACTGAACGATAGCCTGCTGTGTCCCTAGAATATGGGCGCAAAAAAAGTTTTATTCAAAACTGTTCAGAAGTTTCCAGGAAATATTTATTTTTAGATATTTTTCATCAGGGGCTCATTAAATTTGGTTTTTTGAATTTCAAGTTAAAAATAGGAATAGGATTTACAATTTCATCACCTCAATATTAGCAGAAATAAATGTTCTATCGATCTCAAATATGCTGTTTTGATCCAAAATATAGATTCGAAAATTCAAAGGTGGTCTCTGAAATATAACATGTTGGAAAAGAAAAATTTAAGAAATTTTTTTTTTGCATCCACATTTTATTTTCCAGGTTTTTTTTTTGATTTTCGCTTCCAATTATGAATGGGACCTATTAAAAGTTAAATTGAATCATTACTTATAGAAGGAAAACACCCTTGCGCATTGCGGTATTCAAACCATTTGTCAAAGGCAAGGAAAAATGGCATAATGCTTCCTAATGAACAATATCGAGAAAATGCAAACGATCAACAGAGTGTGCTGTAAGATTTCGGAGTCTCTATCTGACCCTTACATCAGACAACAAGAAGAAAACTACCAGAATTATTTTTTGTTTATTGTCTATTGTCAGATTGTGATGATTGTCAGACTTTGTAACGTAACAGGTCACTTTGTTTATCGTTTGAATTGTTTCGATATTGGTGTTCTCCATAAATAATAGTTTTATTAAATTATTAAAGTTTTTCAGATATTGGGAGTTGAACCTGGAAAAAAATTCTTCCAAAATATCCTTCAATCGATATCATCGTTTTGCCCAACTGTTCGTTGATTTCGAATTTTTTACGATTCGATTGGACTCACTTAAGAAGTATTCATGTTCAAGGGTCAAATCTGACAATCAGCTCATTTCGAGCACACATATCTCAGTAAAATTTGCGAAACTGGTGAAAACCTCCAACATTGCTGTTACAATCATCTGAAATGACAGAGCAAATTGTATGTCAGTTTGTGTCTTTCATGAGGGAAGCGCCACTCACATATTTGAAAGACGAAATTTCGACTCATTCTACTCCGTGTAATCAAAAAGTGTTAAGTTATAGTAATTTTCCTTTCAGATAACTTCACGGCGTAGTCTACACAAACTTCGTAGTAACGTCTCGACATAGATGCATATAATACATATGCATATATTCTATGCATTTTGGTCCCGAAGAATTATTTTCATCTTGACATTTCAGTAGTACCAACGTGGTTCAGTTCTTGCAACGAAAATTCGAGAAAACTATTCCCAGACTTACCTAATGACTTAACAGATGCGAATGGAGTAGGTACATAGACGTATCATTAGGATAATAGGTCTATGAGTAGGTACCTATATCTGTGCCATGTTTTCTATGGTGGAGGTTTTCTTGAAACTTTTTTTTGTGAAAAATATATGCTCGATAAAGGTAGATGTAAGTGAATATGAATGACAATACTAAGAATACCATCAGCTCTTTGAACAAATTATATACTTTGACAACTTGTTGATAACATGAACTTTAGCACACGTATACTCAAGAAACACTCTGTATACCGAATTTTGGTGGAAAAAGAATGAATCATTTCATCAAAGTTAGAATAAACTCAAATATGCTATCCAGCAGACATTTCGTTGCCATATCATACAATTTGCTCTTCAGAAATGCGTGAAGTATAATTTGTTTTGAAAACAACAAGGATAGATCTCCTACGATTAGAGGCAACTCTGTTGAAGTTGGAATTAACTCCATTAGTTCGAAGTTCTATTTCTTCGACTACATGTAGAGTTCGTAATTAAATTCTTTCAATACCACCACCATATAGTGTAGCTAATGGCATGGTAATTAATGGGATCAAAAGGATTATGCTACTTACATCTTCTTGTTGTTAAAACCGAATTGGAACTGAGTGCCTTTACGTTGAATTGCCATTTGATTTCAGCAGACTGCTGCTGGTTTTCATTAGTTGGAATTTCGGGCCTTTAGAAGCAGTCAGATCCGTATTTGTTGTAAAACAGGCCTGTGCTGTATGTTGTGTTGGAGCGATAGAAATTCCATTAAAAAATATTCATCATTCGAATTCTCTCGAATGATGGGGATAATTTCCATTTTACAATTAGAAAAATCTTGTGTCGCCCGGTATTGATTCCCCAAGCTTTTCAGCAGGCTCAAAATGGGGGGTTGGGGAAAAAAATTTTTTTTCGAAAACTTACCACCGAATTTTCATGAAACTCTGTATGTTGATTACTGTTGCATAACTAAACTAAAAATTTGTACCCGACTAGTGGTCGTTGACTTATAAGGAAAAACGCTCCAAATTTCCAATAATCCCGAAAAATCCTCGCATTCTGTTCTAAGATTGGAATTCAGTGGTTAACTTTTCATCCAGAATCATATATGTCAAAGCAGATGAAAAGATTTATTACCATATTTTTAATACATATCGAGAAATTTTTAACGGATTCGTTAATTATTTTAAAAACACAATGTGCAAATGTCCCATCTATGTTCTTGACAATTTCATAATAGAAAGTAGCTCAAATTGAATATTTTTTCTCTCCTAATATCTGAAACATGACTACTAAAAATCGGATTTCCAAAAAATTCGGTTGATCGGAGGTTTCCATCAATTTCGGTTTGCGTAGTACAATTATTGTCAACATGTGGATATTCGTTACTGGTTTCAATCTAAATCTAATATTTTTTGTACTGGGAGTTTGAAATGGGCGTGAATACAAAAGATAATGAGCATGTATATGATGAAACAAATTGGACGATATATGCAATAACAAACCGGAAATCTCATCAATTGTCGAGAATCTCATACTAAGGGTAGGAGCCTTAGCTGATTTATAGTTTTCAGATCAATGTTGAATCCTAGTAGAAATCACATCTACACATTTGATATTAGCGGAAAATCTTAAATTTTGTTTTACGTGTTGGAGTTAGTTTGAAAGATTGAGCTTATTTCCACAGTATCAAGAAATACTACTTTAATGCAAAATGTCGTGAGAATGGTATTGGAAACAATTGAATTTTTTTTGAAAACTTTTTTTTCGGAAACATATTCATCGAAATTCAATAAAATTTGGTACAGGTCTTAGAGTCAATATTTTGAAACAGTGTTTCCAATTTCAGTTTGACCGATATTTATTTGCGGAGATATTGGCAAAAAATTTCGTGGCCATGTTTATTTTTGAGGGTATTTCCTTAATATGTCAAAAAGGGCTAAAGCTATCTGATTTGAACTTAAGTTTAAGATTCTTAAAAAAGTGAACGTCTCTTCTCATTCAAAATATCATCTTAAATTATGCTTCTCAATTAGCGTTCTGTATGTGGAAATGTGGTTCAATTACACAAGGGTATTTATGGAGATTTCTATGTTCCATATGAATTTTTTTATGGAATTGGTTTCTGTGTTGTGAAAAACCAATGAGTTATGAATAATATATAAGTTTTATTTAAGATATCAATGGTAATGGATTATTTAACTCAGAAAATAATAAACCCTTGTGTAAAATTTGCAGCGTTTTTTGTTAAGGAGGACGTCTATGCTGTCTGTTGTGCTGAAATAATGGTCAAAAAGTTATTCCATTTCACAATTTCAAGTTACATCATATGTATAATCTTTCCTTGTGTTGTGGGACTTTGAGTGATTCAATCGAGAGAAATTTCACCCTTTCGTGTGTATTCGCCCCTGAGCTAATAATCAAGCTGCATCCACTTTCATCCTCTATTTTGAGAACAGCCGACCTCATATTTGGGAAAATTCATAGAGTTAAACTAAACTGTTTATACTGATTTAGTGATTTCATTCAATTCATTTAAAAATTTGATGAGAATAACTATGAAATTTTCAATATGAAAATGTGTAATTGTGAAATTGTGTTTAATGTTATGGAATTGGAAATTGCACAAATATCAACTAGAAGATTATTGTTTTGTGTCAATAGTTAATTGAAGTGAAATATTTTTTGATTTGGCGAGATAATTCTATGGTTGAAATAATTGTCTCACTTGAACTTTCACCCTGTATACGTTTAATTGCTTTCAACCGTTTGAAAACTCAAAAGGAAACATACAAAGAGCAACATTTATTATAAAATACGATCAGGGGTAATTTACGTTTCTAGTAAACAGTTCATACATATTTTAACGTGTTTGTTCTGTGGAACTGCGCGTTGTTGTTTTCCCAAATATCTGAGCTTTTCGAGTTTCGGACCAAAAATGGTCCTACATGATAAAGTTGCTAGAATGCATGATCAAATTCAATTCTGTCCGGCTTTCTGTCTGGCTACATGAAAAATTTTTAGGTTAGATTTGGAGCCTGAATATCTCGGTTGAGTTAGTTAATCGACCAAGAGGGCTGAATGTTTTCGCAGTTCTGCCTGTATGAAATATTAAGGATAATTCCTCGATATTTCGAGAAGTTCCTACAGATGCGATCAGTTTGAACCTTCCTAATTGGTTGGAATAATAACAACGAGCAGATTCGTGCACAATTTCGTGAGGGTCTTCTCGTTATAAAATGAAAAATGCTTCAAGTTTCAATTCAATCCGATAGATATTTTCGGAGATACTGGGGAAAAACTATGTGAAAAATCTCGTTGTTAATTTGCAATTTGAGATTATTTCTTCAATATCTCAAGCAATACTGAAGCGATCAGACTGAAACTTCGTGAGAAGTTGGAAGATGCCGACGCGCAACGAAATGCGAAATTTCTTGAGGATGGGATAGTCAAAAAATTTCAAAAGGTTTTTTCGAACTTTTCACTTGAACATTTTATTTCGGAGAATTCAAATAATAGGTCTCCAAATTTCAGTTTGATCCGAGAATTATTTTCAGAGATAAATATGTAAAATTCCATATCCATTTGAAATTTTGAGATTATTTTCTCAATATCTCGAGAAGAACTATCAAAATTAAACTTTTCAGTTGTAGTATACCAACTCATATGTTTGTGTAGAATTTCGTCAGGATCGTTATGGTAGAATATTTGAAATGTCCTATAAAAGCACTGACTGGAAGTTAGGAGCTCAAACCAGATTGTTCGAATTCGTTTCCAAAGCGGCAACTTATTCACGTATTGACCCAGCCAATCACAGCATTCGATTCTTTTCAAGAAATGGTCGCCAAAGACTAGGTTGGACTCAATGATCACGAATCGGGTAACAATATCGATTCTTTCCGTCAATGAACGCAATAAATGTTGAATGGAGCAAGCTAGAGGCTTGAAACTTTCAGCGTGGGTCTCGCATCAGTATGCCGCAACTAAGTTTGTTAATAAACCAAGTCGAACAGACCATTTTGGAGTTATAGCCATTCGAAATTTTCAGGTTATCTTTCTGATATTTCAGAAATTACTGGAGCTATTGAATTGGAGCTTGATAGGTAGTGGGAGAATGGAAACAAACCATTCTTCTTGAAATTTTGCTAACATTGTACTGTCAGTAAATCAAAAAAAATGTTTGCGAAATTTTCATCGAAAATACTTTTTTGTCGAGAGTTGATTAATCGTATTTGAAAATAAATTTTGCTTGTTCCTTGAGCTGCATATTTCACAGCAGTGAACCAAATTTTCGTTTCATACGGTCGAAACTTAGTATTGAAAAAAAACATAAATTTCTTGTTTTTTTCGGAATTACTCAGAAAATTTCGATTCAATCATAAAAGAACATGATTCTAGTTCAAAAATGCTGATGACCAACTTCAAAAAATGTAGAATTTTTTGATGATAGGGTCATTAGAACAATTACAAAATTTCTCTACATAAAAGTCAATATTCGGCGATCTTCTGATCATACTATCTACACAAATTCTGTATTTACCTTTCAGCTGTTATTTTCCAATCGAATACTGGATTTCAATTCGATCCAATCTGTATTTTTGGATTTATTGGGAATATGAAATTCACCAATTCGGCCTTCGGTATTAAGGTCCAAACCTAACTTTCCATAACTTCCGTAAGAAACGACTTGGAAACTCAATATTTCTGGAATAGGTTTGAAGCATAATAAGGTCAGGATCGCACACGCGATTTTCTGTCGAGCGATCCTTTGGTCGCAAAAATGAAACACGTACCCTTTAATACGAATGCGCGCATAAACTACTAAATAAGTGCAAATAATTGCTTTCTTGACGATCGCAAATATTCTGTAGAGCGACAAAAAAATCGCATGTGCGTTCCTGGCCTTAAGAAGGTCGAATTCGTGAATGGGTAAGATCCGCCTAATGCTTCCGTAGATATCCATTCAAACTTTTATTTCCCCAATATTTCTAAAAAAGCAGATTTACATAAATACAGATTGATATCCAGTGCTTGATTGAGGAATGATAGCTTGAGCCTGGCAGTCCACTGGAAACGATTTGGGGTTTTATGAGCTACGCGTTTTACGAGCGCCGATGAGCTTTTACGACTCAAGCGGTCTCAGGCTTCGGAGTCGTCCACTGGCAGATAGTTCGCGAGGTTTCGGTTCGTTCTTGTTCTTGAGTAGCAGAGGATTTGTACTTAGGATTTCCGTGTTTATTGAAGAAATTGTGATTCGGGATGGAGTCAGAATTAATAATTAATTCCTTGGATAAATCTTACTTGATCAGGCGTATGTTAGCTACGGAATGGAGAAAATTTTTGAGCTAAGGTAGATTCAAATTTAGGAAAAATTAAATTATCGGGAAAATTCACCATCTTGATAATGAATTGGAAAAACCATCGAATCTTTACAGATGTAGGCGGGGTAGTTTAACTGAGTTGCCAGAAAACCGCCAAACAGATTATGATCGTATACTCATTTATAATACTGCAATGGAAGTTGAAGTGTGAATATTGATGACCTGGGTACTTCGAAAACAAAGGATGTGGAACACGGAATTATGGCTGATTTGAGTTTTATTTGTGGGAAGTCACCTTCAGAAGGAAAACATTTATTTATTAATATCTCTAGAACATTACTTCGAAACTTTAAAATCTGCTAACATCGAAAGAAATGATGCTGGCACAAATATTCAGAAATTCTTAAAATTTTGCAGAAGTGCATGCGTATTTTAGAAAACAGGTCACTAGTAAAAAATCCGTATAAAGCGTTTTTTGAAGAAAAAACTCTATTTATTTTGAGATCGAAAAGATCGTTCTGCATATGAGATTGATTGGAACGTAGTTGAATCCTTACAGTACGAATGGACCAAAAACACTTGAGCATATAGAAAAATGTTCGGAATTGAATTGAATTCGAAATGCTTTACATTCGATTATTGCCAAAGAGTCCAATTTCAGGTAGGCTACTACACCTGCAGAACTTCTGGATGTGAGTTTAATATAAGAAAAAAGACAAAATTCAGTAACCTTTCAATCTGATCCATCTAAAATTCACCAACAATAAACAACGAGCTTTATCAAATATTCCGTTCACAAAACATACATTCCACTTGCCGTCGGATAGCTCCTCTTTTCGAGCGTATAGACGAGGCAGATCCAAACTTTTCGGGATACGATTGTGCCGCTCGAATTCTCTCGAAAACACCCGTATGAACTCGCTGCCAGTCGACGAGGGTACATAGAATTCCATTCATTTGGATCTGTCGCGCAAGTTCGTTAATTTACGCTCCTATCGCGCCTCTCGAAATCGCGTGCAGTGGACGATCAGCCTGAAGGTTCATGCAGAATTTCGAAAATTTGAAAGTGCGTTTGGCAGGGTTAATACGACAAGATAGGATCGCTTTGCAGAGGCAACTAACTTCACGTTAATTCATTTCTAGATTCCCTAATATTTTGCGAAATACGGGTACTATCGCATTGAAATTTAGAACTTGATAGAAAAATGATTGGTTGCTTTCGTGCAAAGTTTGGCAAGAAGACCATCAAATGTCTCCCTCAGATATAAGTCAAGCTGCGTTTAGCGGAGTTGATACGTGAATGGAAGAACCTTAACAAACGCGTGAAGCTCCTGATCTAACGTGAATGCTTTCCTGGAATTGTTTGGAAAAAAGTAACCAGTAGGAAATGATCACGAACGTGATCGTTGAAATCGAAAATTTTCCTGGTTGGCAAGCTTTCGGCATATGAAACTGGCAGATTCTTAACGAACCCTTGTACCTCTCCATATTCCAAAACTCGATATAGGAATGGAACGGATAGGGGGCAACGACATCAGCAACGGCATAAGCCAGTCTCGGCCGCTTCCATTATTCATCCACAACGATGCTATACTCTGTAGTCCTGTCATCGGATTTTCACACATCCATAATAAATTTTGCATGTTACGTTTGTGCCAGATGGCCTAAGTTGTTACCACGACTAATGAAATTGGTAACGTCGTAGCCCATGCCTGCGTACCTACTGGGTAAGTTATTGAAGTAGCATCCCGTATTGATATAGAAGTTATAACTTTATAGGATAGTGCAAGAACAATTCATATCAGACATGTTTAAGAATCCGAGGAGGTCCCTACCGTTTCTGACAGTAACTGTTGAAACACCGTACAAACTTGTAACTGTGAAGAGGTGCAAAGTATAATATACTCCTTGATGGGTGGGTCCCATTACTATGCGATATCCGCCAGTTATTGGCCGAACAGTCCATGCGGACTGATTGTGTGTTGGAGTCTGATTTTGAGATTGCAGCGCCACGGTGGCCAGTTCAAGAACCTTAGTTAGAGGGATGGTAGCTATGTTTTCAAGTGTTTGTTGTATATTTGATTGATTCAAATTCGATTTTACAATGTGTTCAAAAATTTTTTCAGTTAGCAGAAGTGATTCTGTGTATACATATTTGATTTTTATGAAAGAGTTAAGTATCATCTATTCTAATTCAGAGTAGTAATGGTGAGAAGTATTTTAGTATCAACTTATTTGAACTCAGAATGACAAGATTAATTTCAAATTATTTGAAGTATCTTGAAGGAACAGAAGCTGGAAGTGTTCAGGAAGATGCATGTGATATTATGTTGCAATTTATTTGCAAAACTAATATACTTTCAACATTCTTACCTATCCAGCTTGATTATTGATCGAATACCCCCTCAGATCTACTGCTCAAAAAGTTGAAAAACAGATAGTATAATAAAACATTTTTTTGGAATAATGGGAAAATTCTCATAACTTTACTATTCATAACATAAATAACATAATCACAAGGACGAATATCCGTCGATAAATCAACAAATATTTCCCCTTTATCAGAGCTAATCATCCAATCAACCAAAACACTTACACCGAAGAAGCGGATCCAAGGAGAATGACTACAGCTGTTTCACAATTGTTATTGATCGTCAGATCAGGTTTACTATTTATATAGGGAGGAACTGAATTTACACAATATATTGTGAATAAAATGAATATATTCACATAAAACTAATGCTACTTGTACCGTAAGCCTTATTCATTATGGATTGACAAATCCATTCTTCCAACACTCATATGATTTGTCTTGAAAAGCCATAATCAATAAGCCTTGTACAGTTTTGATTTTTCTTCGGCAGATATTTAATTGTTGAGACTCTTTTGTTGCAATCGGTCAGTTCTATCGCTAAAACATTTACGTTGTTCATTAATTATCAGTTAAACTGGCAGATTTCTGGAAACCATGGCATTCTTCAAGTAACTTTTTCTGCTTGGATTAGGCACCTGGAAAAAAATTGTCTTCATGAATGTGCTTACCCCTATAAAATGATCATCATCGGTAAAATGCAGGTAAGAGACTCTCATAAATCTTGTTTGTTGGTTTACTAACTTTGATTTACGAGTTGCCAAGGTTTTGAATGATTATTCAACACTTTCAGGCCCGACTTGTTAGAGGAAGTTTCTTTCACCCAAACTCGAAATTATCACCGGGCTGTGGAAATCTATGGAAAGGAATATTTGAGTTTGCTTTTTCTCAGTGGAAACACTTGTGAAACTACACAAACGCCAAAAAAATGCATGAACTTCCTCATCTTCTTGACATTTCATTTAACTTGTCAGTGATTATCCCTGTACCTCGGGTAACTCTGATAGCCACCAGAGGGAGTAACGCTTATCTTCATTCGCCAATGGTAAACGCATAGGAAACCGTCTGACGAGACAGTCATAATTCTGTCCGTCATTGGTCGGAGGAGCTATCGCCGCACATTAAAGGTCAGCTGGCAGTCACCTGACTCACATACGACGAAGACTTGTATTTACCGCAGGAATGCGTACGGTCAATTCTCCAGTTGCGCAGTCCATGAATCTCCGGCCTGAAGTCTGTTCCGAGTCTTAAGAGAATTATTTCAAAATGGCCATTAAACCACCGGTTGTTTCAGCATTTATCGAACTTCACCGGAACCATTGATTACTATGGAAAATAAAAGTTGACAATCACCCAAACAAAAGCCGAAAGTACGAGGGATACCTTGATTTGTCGGAGTTTTTACTAAGCAAAACTGTAACACCATCAATAACAGACAATGTTATATAAATTACTAATAGTTTTTGAGTATGTAGTATGTGGTATATTCACAGCATAATTCAATTCCTCTGAAGCACTAAGTAATTGATTTCAGACATACAAGTGACTATATATCCATTTGATACCTAAAACAGAACTAATCATGAATATTACAAATAGAATTTGGGTACAATATAATATATATCCTACCTTCAATCATTGTTTAAGAAGGCTTCAATCCACATCGCCTTTCGTACATCAACTTTCAGATATTCACTCCATCACTAGTATTAGTTCACAAGAGGACAGAAATAATTATTAAATCAAAAGAAGTGCCAATGAAAACAATTTAAAACTGTAAAATCCATAAAAAACATTAATAAGTATCCACTGTGTTTTTGTTTGTATGCCATGTCTCCTTAGGGCATGTAATTAGGATTGCCTACAAATACAAATTCTAAGGAAAAAAACACGTTGCCAAACTGTCGCATTTGGCCAAATCTAAACCTAACTTCCGCATGCGAAAGTTATTCGGATGACTCGAAAATAGCGCCCCTGAACGGAAACCGGCAACCGAAATAACGAAGTTGATTTGCGGAACACATCCTTTATAAACTTGACACTATTAACAGGAAATCAGGAATTCCAAATTGAATTTCAGCCTAACAAAAACCTACATTTGGAAGGAATTATCTTGTTTGAAGAGCCAAAGCATCTTTTACGGATATTTATAAATAACGCGAACCTTATCATGTCGAATTTGTCCTGAAATTCCCGTTTCCCAGTGACAGTAAATTTGTGAAGAAAATTGTGGGTTGGCAACTTGGGCCGAAGTCGTCTATTAAAGAATCTCATTCATAGAAATCGCTCCTGCGAATTCTTTGTCAAGAGCAACTTCTGGGGGCGTTGCTATCGTTTTGTCGAAATGTCTTCAATTTTCGAATTTTCAGCCTCAATTGATCTCAAACCATCACTAGGTTGGACTCCTCGATAAAGAATCCGGCACCAAAATCGATTCTGCCCGACCGGCCAGACGTTTGCATGATTACATGAGAACGGAGAATCCTATCAACAAGTAACTTTCACGCAAGTTTGCATCTCAAAATCAAAATTCGAAAGTAGAGACATTTGGATTAAACAATAGCACGCTGTTTCCCTAGAATATGTTCGCAAAAACTATTTGCTTCGATCATGCCGAAAAGAGTTTTGAAGAAGCAGAGACAGAGTATCAGGAGGCGGCATCTATATAGAATTAAAATCGGCTCATTCCTATTGTAGTTACAAATACCTCTTTGTACAAAGGACAACGTTGCGTAGTTATCTGACAGGGAAATTAGTATAAGCTAACATTTTCAAAATATACACAGTGGAATCTGTAGAACTTCCTTGGCCAACCAAGTGACTTTATAAAGGTGAATGGAGTATAACGATCCTTTCAAAAACGTTCGTCTCTACTACCCCACCCTGAATTTTGCCTTTTGCCGTACAAATTGCTCTGACTTATCGATGGCTTCACTCCGCTCTTCACGAAGTACAAAAATAACTGGACAAAATGACAAAGTATTATTTTCGTAAGGAGAAATGAATATCTTCCGGTTAAATGACGACATCTCGCAAAAAAGAAAAAAATTGGAAATTATTATTGAGATTCAGTTCGGCGTTATTAGCATCCGAAATGCTGAAATGCTTCAGTTTCTCGAATGCAATAACAAATAACTTCTTTTGATCCATATTTCACATAAATGGAACGAAAATTCTTCGTTCCAATCCGAATTGAAATATTATTCCGTTTTCGCGCAGTGGGAATGAACGAATAATATTTAATAAATGGTTCGAACGTAAGCAGAATTATTCAAGCATTACTTTCTAGCCGT
The DNA here is from genome assembly GCA_958510865.1 of Myrrha octodecimguttata. Classification (NCBI taxonomy): domain Eukaryota; kingdom Metazoa; phylum Arthropoda; class Insecta; order Coleoptera; family Coccinellidae; genus Myrrha; species Myrrha octodecimguttata. The sequence continues at coordinate 60,857,192 of OY294059.1, read as the reverse complement.
AGGAGAGCAAATTCCGCATAGAAACAGGGGGGTTCCGTCAAGACTAGCGAGGGTAGACCAGGGACTGATTTTCGTTTATGAAATGCGGGAATTTCCTGCATGAAATCTTTAAGAAACAGGAAGCGTACCGTGAATATTTTGTTGCAGATTGAATGCTCGCTCATTCCAGCTCAATCGTGTGCACTTAGAGTCTATTAAATCTCAATTAGATCGAATTGGAATGAGAAGGTTATGTGACTCAGTTGGTGGTTCATGTTATAGTGTTTGGACCTTTGGAGGTCATGCTTTTTTCCGTCTAGGCAATTAAAATATGAAAGAAATGACGGCGCGTGGTCTGAAGGACCTAATCAATGCACTTCGTTCAGAATCAACGATTTTGAAAGCAATGATTTGAATGACAGCCATCCAAACCCACACACATCAAGTTGATTTGCAACGTTTATCAATACCAAGATTTCTTACTTTTATTAGCCACTGGAATTTTGGGTTCAAACGCGAAACTAGAATTATACATTATTTTTCTATATCTCTCAGAGAATATCGACGGCTTCAAGGTCATTTTGTTGAGATGCAATCAATTTTGCCGACTTAAATGAACTGAGCTATAATCTGATTTATTTGATGGAACTATTATTCAAAAATTAAACTGGATATTTGGAATGATGGATCTGTCGTGTTGACAAATGATTACTTGGCCGTTCCTATTTTCGATTCTTTATATACAGGCTGTTCCTGAAAGGAAAAAAAGTCCCATGAACATGGGATCTCAAACGTTTCATTTTCGAGATACAGTGTATTGAATTTTCTTAAAGTTGTTTTTTCATAGAATCTGCCCTTCTCAAGATAATTTCACGAGTTTATAGAAGCCTTACGAATAATTGCTACAGATCAGAAAATATACATAAAAACTAATAATGAATTTATACTCTGCAGCTTATGACAATTCGGAGTTTTTTAATTACGAAGGTCGAATTCGTGAATTGGTGAAATCCAACCAATGATCCTGCAAATATAGGTACCCATTGAAAATTTTATTTTTTCAATAATTCATACAATACGGATGGGATCAAATTGAAATCTAGTACTTGATTGAAATTGCAAAGTGTTCTCTGCCATAATCCGCTTTCTAAACCATCCCATTATCCAGCATTGGAAGTACTTTTTTGAGGTTGCTAAGATAGCAATATTGATAGCAAATTCTTGTTAAATTGACAGATCATATTGCCCAGAATCGATGATCAGAATACCATTATTTCTAATCTTGTTATGGAAGCAATATCTATTGCCTGGTAGTATTGTTATTCGCAAATAGAATAGGCCTAATTAACTGGTTCAATTATTACAAAATCTTAATAACTGTACAAACAGATATGAATATATATATCCATCATGCTGAACAATTTCTGACAATACGCTTGAATTTTCAGCAAAAATTTTCCAATAAAATTCAGTGCCATTTGAATATCTCCCAATTCTTTGGAAAAACCAAAGGTATTTTCTCAGAATGAGAAGCTGAACTGAAAGGATTGTTGTAGGTATGTATTACATCAAAACCTTATAAAGGGTGTTTTCTTAGAGGTATTAACTTCGAAATGAAATAAAACAAGGGGGAATTATATAATTCCTGGCATATGATCGCCGGGGCTGTCTCGGACGTAATCTTATCTGGAGGTCCAATTTTCAATTATTTTTTCCAACATTTGTGCCCGTATATGGGCAATAACGCGGCGAATGTTGTCCTACATGTGGCCGATCGTTTCGGGCTTATCGGCGTAGACTAGCGAGTTCACATATCCCCACAGAAAATAGTCTGGCGGTTTTAGATTGCACGATCTTGGAGGCCAATTCACGTGCCCGGAACGTGAAATTATACGGTTATCAAACGTTTCTTTCAGTAAAGCAATTGTGGCACGAGCTGTGTGACATGTTGCGCCGTCTTGTTCAAACCACAGCAGCTACACATCATGGTTGATCGATTGAGGAACGAAAAAGTTAGTAATCATATGGCTGTATGGCGGTCACCATTGACTGTAACGTTCTGATTCGGGCCTCCTCTACGCTACGCTCTACAGCAGCAATGGCTTCTTCTGTTCTCACTGTATGACGTCTCTGTGGATGCGTATAATCAGTTAGAGTAAACGTGGTGCGAACACGTTCCATAGTTAGTCGAATTAATTGCCCTGATGGACGATTATGTTGACCGTAAAATGGACGTAGAGCGCGATACGTATTACGAACAGAACCATTATTTTCAAAATGAATTTGCACAAATTGGAAGCGTTGTTCAGGCGTCAGTCTATTCATGTTGAAATGCCAGGCCAAACTAAACGCAAATCACTTGACAGCTGACAAAATGGCCACCAGTTAAAACAGTGTTGCCAACTCAAAGTTCTCTACCTCTGAAAAAACACCCTTTACTTTGATTGAACAATATGCTGAAATTGAAGTTATTTATGTATTTATATTTTTCCAAGATCCTAGATGATCGAATCAGGTCAATCTTTAAGAACAACATCGTTATTCATGACCTTGTGTGTTACACCAGTTGATATATTCAAAAAAATAATGAAGAGCATTCCCTAGACGGAATATCATTCCAGAATACCAAGATTTTACTTCGGAGATCGGCTTATTATTATGGCTTCATCTAGAAAGCAATCAATCTTTATACGTTTCCTCAAAGCAGTTAGCAAAACATAACCGAATGAAACTTCGCTATCGCAATTAACCTTCCAGCAGAAAGTGGCTACGCTTCCGCGTTCACAAGGGGAAGTCGAGGTAGATCTGACAACAGTAAATTGTTTTTTGTTGACTTCAAACCTCAGCATGATCGTTTGACTTCCGGAGCACATATTATAATGAGGTAACTTTGTTCTTCCCTATTTGTATCAGACTACGATAATAAACTACATTTCGGTCGGCTTGTTCCATGGAGATTAACTGTTCATTCGAGTTTCCAATTTCAACAATCTGATCATCACTGCCACGAAGAAGAATTTTTGTTTGTTATTTTAGGCTTTCTCGTCTTTCCCTTTGAACTGTCCCAGAATCGTCAGAGCTTCTCCCATTTGAGTAGATGTACACAATATTACGTAACGGGAGACTTCGGTCCAAGAATCCAACCAAAAAAGTTGTAAATTTGCTAAAATTGGGGAAAGAAAATTTCAGAACAAATTCGTCATGTTGGGGTTCGTGCTAAATTTAAATATCTGAACTCTGCGCCTTGGATTTTCAAAACAAGTAATTGGATCGACATATCGAAATCTGTGATGATTATGTTTGATTGGCTGATAGTTGTGTTGAGTCTTCTGATTTTAAATCAATAATTTCAATTTATTCTATATATGATATGTTCCGTAATTAAACTTGCTTATTTAGGTTGATAGATTTGCGCCCCGTAATCATGAGATTTCCGGTTGGTTTCTTAAAAAAAATAAGAAAAGCCAGTAGCATTTGCGCACATTTTCAAACTCGTTGCCATACTGGTCATCATTTCACCTATTGATCCCGCCAAACACACCTTCACTTTCTGATGGAAACATTCGGTGAACATCTAATCATATAAACCTAACGATCTTGCAGGAACCTGTGAGCTGCCATTTTTCAATCGAGTAATGGATTTAAATTCCATCCAATCTGTATCTTTGAAAATATCGGAAAATAAATTCTGAATGGGTATATTTATGGAATCATTGAGCGAATTTTACCGATTCACAAATTCTACCTTTATAATAAAGCCCCAAACCTACTTGACAAATCCGCCCAATGATTCCGTAGATGGGTATACCCATTCAGAATTTTATTTTTACAATATTTCCAAAAATACAGATCAGATCGAATTCAGCTCAGTACTCGATTGACAAATGGCAACTCAAAAGCTCATACAGAATTTTGTGAGGATATGATCAGAATATCGTAAAATTTAGAATATTGCTGTTTCAACTTAGTGCGAAGCTTCAATCAAATCGCTTAGTAGAGATAAAACCTCAAAATTTCAAATTACTTTAACTCTGAAACCGTTCAATCTATTTTTCTCATTATCAAACTTTACCGTCGCAAGTCGATGAGCTCTCCGTTCTTCCGTAATCGTGCCTAGAGCCGGTCGGACAGAACTGATTTCGACACCAGATTCGTGATCAGTGAGTCCGCGCTTGAGATGATGAGATACATTCGGACGAGACGATAGTACACTACTGTTCCCCAGAACAAATGTCGTTTACGGAATTTGGTTGCTGAAAAAGCGATAGATTTTCTGTGGCCAAAACGACCATCTATTCTCTATGGAAACTTCGGTTTATCAGCGGAACATTGAAGGTTCAAACGAAGAAGACAGATTCAATGCTTAATTGTAGAAAAAAAAACCTATGAACGTTCCGATTTTAGATATAGGGTGTAAAAGTTTTGATTCTTTTCGTTTTTGCTCGCATTTCTTGGGAATAGCGTGCATGCCACAGTTTTGTCCAAATGTCTGTAATTTTCGAATTTTGAGCGGAAAAGGGTCTCAAACGACTAGGTGTCAAAATAGATTTTTTCCGGCTGTTCGTACGCACGCTCACGAGCGTACAGAGGAATCTATCTACTTGAAAATTTAAGGACTGGTTGCATTACAAAGGTTTTTCGAAAAAAAAAAATTTTTTTTCAAATATTCAATATTCTGGGATTTTCTGAGCATAATATCCTCATGAATTTCTGTATGAACATTCGAACTGTCATTTTCCGATGAAGTACAGGATTTCAGTTCGACCTAATCTGTATTTATGAAAATATTGGGAAAATAAAATTTCGAATGGGTATATCTACAGAATAATTGGGCGGATTTTACCCATTCACATATTCAACCTTCGTATTTAAGCCCCAAACGTACTATACAAATATCGAGTATGTTTGGGTCTTAATAACGAAGCTCGAATTCGTAAATTGGTAAAATCCAAATCACCAAAAGTGAACATGCGCGCAAAAGTTGCTGACTCCACGTCAATGCTTTTTTAGAATTTGTATAGTATCTACACTTCATAAGATAATTATAGGGATTTATCGAATCTCTATATATCGTTGCCACAGATGAGGAAAATATCAATAAAAACTAATATCCAATTTATTCACCGCAGCTTACACGATTTTATGACAATTTGGATTTTTATGAGGATTTCGGGAGGATTGTTTTTTTTTCTCGAAATCGATAGCAGATAAAACAAAACTACTAGACACGATAAAGTTTAGTGTAACAACGAAGCTTCTTAAGAAAATTTTTCACGGTCCCATGTTTATAAGATTTTTTCCTCAACATTATGCAAGGAATCTCCTTCGTTCGTATCTCCAATTTAGCAACACCCTTTATTCATATGTCCCATAATAAGCCCGACAAGATTTCTAGTGGATGATCTAGAAATTATTTCAGGCACTTTCGATCCAAATCATATAATGCAAAACTTTTTCGTTGAGGAGCTAGAGGTCTCTGAAAATGACTTCCTTGCAACACTTTTCATCAAATATCTACAAAACGGCTTCACCTAAACTCTTGAAGTTTCACACATTGGCTAATAGACACGGCGAATGGTTTGAGTGCAAATTTTTCACGTACTACATCATGAAATTCAACAGAATTATTCACATTCTATCAATGCTCACTAGAAATTCCTTCATCGTGACGAGAATTCAACAGATAAATTCCACCAACGTTACAGCAAGTCTACGTTTTACGTTGATGTATCTCACGGTAACGTATAAAGGATGAACATATATGTAGTATATGTGCAGAGTGTGCCATAACAATTTATCAGGAACTTACCTGTTCCATGAGTGAGTTAATAATTGATTCAGCGCCTGGGATGTATGTTGAGTATTTATAGATAATGAACAGACTTTAATTTCATCAATTATTTAGGAACGTACAGATTAAGGTTTCACTTTGATGTGAGGTGAAAGTTTAACTACTGCTCTATCTCCAGTTTACTTCGAGTAAGCACAGCGGAATTGCCCCTCAGGGAAGTGTAGTGAGTGCTGAGAAAAGGGGGTAAAAATGAACATTATTCTTAATCAGGGTTAAAAAGTTTCGGGAAGATTACTAGGGTCAAGATGGTTTTAATATTTTATAAAATGACAATAATGAGATTTCTTCTTTAGTACTTTGAAGTTTGACTTTTGCAGATATTCAAATATTTTTGCGGGCTTGTTCTAAGGAACAGCTTGCTATAGTTTTGCCTGAATGTCTATAGTTTTCGATTTTCTCCGAAAATGGGCGTAAATTACTACTTTTATCTCACCGATGAATAATCCTATGTCAAGATGTAGCCTGTTCGTCAGCCGTCCGATGCTACGAAAATTTTAGAACATGGGCAGCTAGCAATTTGGAACCTTAAGTTTGAGCATAAGGATGCGCCGGCTAAGTCCGTTAATGATCCAAATCAGACAAAAGGTTTTTTAATTATTTCCTTCAAAATTTTAGTTATTTCCTAAATATCTCGTGCGATCGGATTAACCGATGCGCAACTGTTTACAAATTTTGTTGGCATTGTATGGTTAATAAATTTCAAAGATTTTTCTTCTGAAATTTTTGCTTGAAAAAAATTTTTTTTTAAGCTATTCATTATATTCCGATGATATTTTACACAAGCTTTGAAGTCAATATGTTACATTAGCGAACCTCGATTCTGAAGATATTGGGAAAAAACTTAGGAAATCAATGACGTGAAGCCAGACATTTAGCACGCATGTTCAAATTGGTTGCCAAGGTGGTCATTTTTCACGTATTGACGTCATCAAAGTACTTTTGTGTTTTTGAACATGCGTGCGTCTAGGTTTTTTATACTGATTTATAGACACAATCTTCACGAAACTTTGCACATGGTTATTCATCAGCATTCTCAAACGAGTTACCAGGTTTCAACATGATTCAATTATTATTTTCTGAGTTATTCCAGAAAAACACAACGATACCTAGAAAAAAATCACGAAATTTATACAGATTTTTCTCAAATATCTCAGGAAACTATAACTTCATCAAACTAAAACTTGATACACTGCTGTCAAATATGGAGTTCAAAGTATAAGCAGAATTTTTCTCGAGAACGACAACTTATTTTCGGGAAAAAGATTTTGATTTAGTAATAATACGATCTCAACAGAATTTCGCTGGAAGTTGTGCGTTGTTATGCTTAAACTAACCGCCAAGATTCAATCCAGTTGCTCTCATATTTTTCAGAGATATAGGATGATTTATGAAAAACTGCTGAAGTTATGAACACCCATATATCTTCGATGATATGGCAAATTCTTCGCGGATTTTCCACACGCTTCTTACTATGCGTATTTCCCATCAGCTCAACAAAGAAAATAGAAAAATATTAGAGGCTCCTATTCAAAAAATTCAATTCACGTGTGGGGTGAAAAATATTCCTCGGTATCAAAGATAGAAGGATTTGAATAGTTATTTGAAAAGAACAAAAAACACTGAGTAAAGATGTGTCTTCCATTTGCAAGGCACAAATTTTGTATGGTTTTCATGCTATGTTGAAAAAGGAATATTACAATTTACAATGTTTACATTCACTGGATGAAATAATCTTGAAAGTACGAAAATACCGAATTCGAGGTGCTGAAGATAAGTCCGACTCATTTTGAATATTATTTCAACTTTTGAAATCTTTTTTTTTCTGGGAGGTATTTAAATGAGTCTTCAGCACCTTGAATTCAATATTTTTGTTCTATCAAGAATATTCAGTATAAAAATTTCGTTATTTTCCGTTTCCAACATATCATAAAAACCATACAAAATTTGTGCCTTTCAAACAAAAGAAAGTTTTTTACTCAGTTTTTCTCGCTCTTTTCGAATTTCTATTCGAATTTTTCATCTCACCTACACATACAAATATTTGAATAGGAGCCTGTAATTTTTTCGAATTTTCCTCTTGAGCTGATCAAAAATGAACAAAATAAAAAGCCTGTGAAATATTTAAAAAAAAATTGCCATATTATCGAAGATATATGAGTTCATAATTTTAGCATTTTTCCATAAATCACATTCACAAGTTGGGAGCTTTTTTCTCAATATCACAAATATTACTGATGCTATTAGATCGAAAGTCAGTCATTTACTCTGAAACAGATTTCAAATACCATTTCCAAACTCACACGTATGTATTATTTCTACATCTACGCGTTATCTCAGTGGTCCTCAAACACCCTATATATTTAATAGGTTACGAGCAGCTTTGACAGTTGAGGAAAGACTGAAGGATCAACAATAACCTAAAATGCAGTGTTTATTATGGCGAAAAGCGATTCGTCTTGTAATTTCGTACTCATTCGGGAATTTCGGAGTGATATATTAATTTTTTTTCAATAATATTAGTATGAATTCGGTGTACTTAATATGATATTAGTCACTTATTTCATAAACAGATTCAATATTGTAAATAAACAGGTCTTTCAATAGTTCAGTTTTCCGTCTTTCTGTGTTAAATTTTATTCTACAGGCACCTTTTTGATTTCAAAGGGAGGTAAAATATTGCGAAAATATTTTGTGATATCATCGTGCTAGTAATTACGTATTTTTCTCAATGTGAATTCACTTTGCGAGAATAATGAATTTGAGTAAATATTATGTGGATACAATTATTCCAAAGACCTGGCGAATGTTGAAGAAACTTTTTTCTCTGTTGACACTGAAAATATTTCACGTATCAACATGGTTTTAAGATTTAGTTATGCTATTTTCTTGTTCGGAAATCAAGAATCGAGTGTTGAAATTTTACCGAAATGTAATAATAATAATAATAATAATAATAATAATAATATGGAGTTTATTAGTTCAAACTACAAACAAACTCTAGAAAAAAACTGTGGAGTTATTCATGCTAACTGTGTACAGCTATTTCAACAACAAATTCATTTTATAAAAAAAAAACTAAATAATTGAATACATCTACCCCTAATCCTAATCCAAAAAATATAATTATTATTTTCTATGTCATCATCGGTGGTATTTCTCTTCTTCGGGTCTAGATTGTCTTCATCGGTGGTATTTCTCTTCTTCTCTCTTCGGTGGCATTGTCTCATCTGTGGTATTGTCTTCATAGGGGGAATCTCACTGGTTCGGGAGGTTTATGTCATGTCTTGATTTTGAAAATATCTTCTCCATTAAGGTTATTTAAGTCCAGTTATGAGTTTATAACTTTCATAACCTCAAATAGAATTCATAATTCTGTGGATTGTTGATCGATCCCCCTCAATAAGCAATTTTTTAATTTCTCTTTTGAACTTATTTTCGTTTTTTATTTCTTTGATTATGGTTGTGGGTATATTCTAATAATGATGAATAGAGTAGTCCGTTACTTTGGGATAGTTCATTCGAAAAACAAATAAAAGTATTCGAATAACTATGCAGTAAAACTCCTAAACGAACGGACAAACCTATGGAATTCTCCACTTTTCGAAATTCTCACGAAATAAGTCTACAAAAGGCATTTAAATACCTTGTTGCACAACTTGAAATATACCAGTATGAAAATGTAGTAGTACTACAGAACATGTGTCACCTTGAAAAAAATAACTCAATTTACAAAGTTCTTGGGAATCTACGTGAACGATACAGTGGATTTTCACTTTCATACTTCGAAAATGTTGGATAGCTTGTGATAAATTATTGATTTCAAATTATCAGGGTTACTATCAAAAAAAGCAGATTTCAATTTTACATTGCACTTCCTGCTACTTTGTCTCTGCTTCTTCGAATCTTCCTTAGGCATTTTTAGTTTCCAAGCATGGGATTATGTTGAGATTGAGAGTAGAAATTGGCATTGGCATTGGCATTTGGCAACGTCACTGGAATTATTTTGACATGGCCGATATTTCACGAGTGCCAACACTTCGTCAGTTTTAAGTGAAAAAACTTGATAGACCCAAATCATGGCCAACCGGGATAGTTCATAAAAGTGCATGGAATATACTAGACTTAATAATAATAATCAAAATCAGCTCAAAATACCTGTCAATGTGTTGAATCAGTCATATATATTCAAGTTTCATTGATTGTGGAGTCTAATCAACACCCTATGTTCTTTACTGAGGTAACTGACAAGTTGAAAATGTTACATTCATTTTGTTAAATTTTCAGTTTTCAAACGCAATTACCAAATTGAAAGAATTCAGAAAATATGATTTTCGCTTTCAGTACCAGAAGCATTTTATTTTTTCTCTCTTCCAAAATGAATACGTTGAGTTTTTTTCACATCCGGATAGTACCTTCCATTTCAAAGAAAATACTTCAACAACTCATTGGTAGTTTTAATCGATTTGATGTTGATTATTCGAGCTTGTATATCTAAATTTACTTCAAAAACTTAGGTTTTTAATTGTTCTTCTTGCCTTTCTAAACTCAGCAACATACAAAGACGGCATCAACTGGCAAGAATTGTATTTATTCGAAAAAATCGATATGTTGAGTAAAGCTGTTACCGTGGAAAGATATCAAATACATTGGATATAGTTCCTAGATAGTGCAATAATAAACATTTCAGTCCAAAACATCTAAATTTATACAAAATCACAAGCCAAATTGATTTTTACAATAATAAACAATGCATTTGAGGTTATTATTGGTCCTCTAGTCTCTCTCAACTGTCGAAACTGCTCGTGACCTATTGTAAAGATTTTTTATTCCTACGTTGCAGCTCAATTTCACACAGAACGATGGTGTGAATACATTTCGGTAATATTTCCCATTTTTCATGATTCATTTTCCCCTCACTCCAACTGAAAATGCATCCAGAAACATATAATTTATAATATGGTGCTCACAATGGAGGTCAGACTCATTTCGGTGTAATTCAGTTTGTATTGCTTATTTTGTAGCGGTGCAACTTGTGGTGTGTGAGTTGGTTCAGAAATGGTTCGGGAAGTTTGATATCGCAACTGCATTTAAGTTCAGCTTCTTCCACTCTCATAATTACAGGAATAAATTGAACGTCGAATGGAGCGCAAATAATCCTCCATGATTCTAGAAACTCGAAACTATTACGGTTCATTTTGCCGAAAGTTTCTTACGGAATCAGAGGCAGCAGAAGCATTTGATTTCAGTTTATTATTTCCTAATAACGAACCTACAGAAACGTGGTATGAAATTTTACACTCAAACTATGTTGATGTAGAAGTTTAAGATTTCATGCCTCGACGAGTTCGATCTTCGCATCTGAGCGTCAAAGCAACTTTCTAGAAAGATTTCATCGATAATATCCACAGAAAATATATTCTATATACACGTCATAGATGAACAATTGAAAAACATTACAAATTTCAATCAAGGACTTATTATTTTTTAGCAAAATATACCAATTCTAATCGTATTTCGACTATGAGTTGGCTTCTCCTGAACACTCGAACCAATACCGTGGAAAAATCCATGAAATTATAAACATAATCCAACATACAGGGTCCCGCAACAGTTGCGCGGTGTTCCATATCTCTATTGAGGAAATAGATAGAAATCTAGTTTTCTGTGATGTTTAATTATTGCTCGAAATCGACAAATTAAAAATGTTGATTAAAAAGTAAAATAACTTATTTCCGCTTTATATATTTATTTTCACAACAATTGTTTCGTCATGATAACATGACTTCATCAGGTGAGTATGGTAACTGACTACATTTTTGGGACACAGTTCTTTAAATAGTTGAAAAAAATGAAAAAATATGGTGCGAAATACAAGAAATTATGGAAATTCCTGGGTTTCAAGAAAGGTTGAGTAAGGGAGATTTATTTAGGTCCGTTTGGTCGTTGAGGAGAATCTGTTTTTTATTGTACCTATTTATCTCCATTGCTTCCAGGAAGTTCAATTTTAGGGTCTTATTTTCCACGTGCAAAATTTCGAAATTGTTGTCGAAGTCATGTCCGGTCTCCAACAAATGTTTTGCATATGTTGAATTATGAGCTTCGTTTACGTATGCTTTCTGGTGTTCTCCTATCCTAGTTCCAAATGATCTACCCGTTTGACCAACGTATACATATGGGCAAGTACCGCAGTTCAACTTATAGACTCCAGACTTTTTATCTTTTGCGACTCTATCTTTATTGTTTTTTATTAAATTTCCTAATGAGTTTCTAGTCCTGAATGAAATATGGCAATTATTATTTTTCTTTAGATATCTTGCTACTTTTTCAGATTTATGTCCGATGTATGAAAGAGAAGTATATTTATTATTTTGTGAAATTGTCGGATATACAAGTGAAATGGATTTTTTCAGTTGCATTCGATTAAGTAGTTTGTTAATGACGGATGGATTGAAACCATTGTTAAATGCAATCTGCTTTATTGTATTTAGTTCTATATCAAAGTTCTCATGTGTCATGGGTATGTTGATCAATCTAAAAATCATGCTATTATAAGCTGCCAGTTTTTGAGCATATGGGTGGTTAGAGGAGGAATGAATTGTGAGATCTGTGTATGTTGGTTTTCGAAAAATTGAAAAATCATGTTTATTATTAATTTTCGTGATTTTTAAGTCAAGAAAATTAATACTATTATTTTGTTCCTCCTCATATGTGAATTTTATTGTGGGGGATTATTGGTATCGTTACGTAGATGACATTTTAACCCTATTTATCGGTACCAAGAGACAACTCGCGATGTTTTTAGAATTCATAAATTCATTATCCCCCACAATAAAATTCACATATGAGGAGGAACAAAATAATAGTATTAATTTTCTTGACTTAAAAATCACGAAAATTAATAATAAACATGATTTTTCAATTTTTCGAAAACCAACATACACAGATCTCACAATTCATTCCTCCTCTAACCACCCATATGCTCAAAAACTGGCAGCTTATAATAGCATGATTTTTAGATTGATCAACATACCCATGACACATGAGAACTTTGATATAGAACTAAATACAATAAAGCAGATTGCATTTAACAATGGTTTCAATCCATCCGTCATTAACAAACTACTTAATCGAATGCAACTGAAAAAATCCATTTCACTTGTATATCCGACAATTTCACAAAATAATAAATATACTTCTCTTTCATACATCGGACATAAATCTGAAAAAGTAGCAAGATATCTAAAGAAAAATAATAATTGCCATATTTCATTCAGGACTAGAAACTCATTAGGAAATTTAATAAAAAACAATAAAGATAGAGTCGCAAAAGATAAAAAGTCTGGAGTCTATAAGTTGAACTGCGGTACTTGCCCATATGTATACGTTGGTCAAACGGGTAGATCATTTGGAACTAGGATAGGAGAACACCAGAAAGCATACGTAAACGAAGCTCATAATTCAACATATGCAAAACATTTGTTGGAGACCGGACATGACTTCGACAACAATTTCGAAATTTTGCACGTGGAAAATAAGACCCTAAAATTGAACTTCCTGGAAGCAATGGAGATAAATAGGTACAATAAAAAACAGATTCTCCTCAACGACCAAACGGACCTAAATAAATCTCCCTTACTCAACCTTTCTTGAAACCCAGGAATTTCCATAATTTCTTGTATTTCGCACCATATTTTTTCATTTTTTTCAACTATTTAAAGAACTGTGTCCCAAAAATGTAGTCAGTTACCATACTCACCTGATGAAGTCATGTTATCATGACGAAACAATTGTTGTGAAAATAAATATATAAAGCGGAAATAAGTTATTTTACTTTTTAATCATCAAGATGAATTTCCGACAAGTAAAGACTGAGACAATCAAGTAATTAAAAATGTTTTCGGTAACACAGGGTTTTTTCTGGGCGGGTCACAACTTTGTTTTTTTTTAAATGGCAACCTGTGTTTTTTATTACTTTTTGGGCTTCTACTTGAGAAATAGATTACACTTCACACCTATCCCTTCTCCAAAAATATCAACGCTTCCCAAGATATTCTGCGTGTCATGTCTTTTTTCCAATATTCGTCACTCAGAGTATTGGAGATTATTAAGTTGTGCCAATCCCATTGAAATTTATTACTGGTCAAATATTGTACATTGGTTACTCTCTCGAACGGTATATTTGAAATCGAAACCTATATTTTATAGATCCATAAGAAGCACCAAAAAAAGCTGTTAAAATTTCGTCAAGCATGGAACTTATGGTTGAGTTGACAAATTTTCCTCAAAACAGCTCTTTTTCTGAAAAAATATTTCTTTACCATACTACTCAAATTCAAATCCTGGAAAGATTGAACTCGGAAGAGAACAATTCACACGACATTTCGACTTCTTCGGGAGAAATTTGCGAGGTGAAGCTAACCAATAGACTCAAAAACGTGAGGTTCCGACTCAAAAAAAAAAAAAATCTCAAAATCGACAAAGCAAGCAGTCGATCCCGGCTCCTTCTCCTTTTTGCAACTGAAAAATCTCTTTAACTAGGTTTTTTGCACCTACATCTCAAATGATCGGTCCAAAAAAGGTTATCTATCACTATGAGTACATAAGTTTGATGAAGGTTGATATTGCAACCTATGTTTGACCCCTTTACTGCTATTTCCGTAGATATACGTTTTGACTTTGCATCTTCGATATGCCATTGCCATATGCTCAATGCTAACGTATTTATACGTACGAGGATTTCATTGCAGCGTTGTTTACGTCTTCCGCTCCTATTTGTGAAATCAAGGGGGGAATGTTGGCTTGACAATATTCAAAGTTCAGTAGAAATTTGAAACGATTGTTGCTTGTTGTTGAAGCGAAAAATGTATGCAGATTGATGATTTATATCGAATCTAATGAATCAGATAATAATTTAGAAGCTGATGAAGTAGACTACAGTGACGAGGACCTATCTAAAAGTGACAACTCAGACGCCGTGGAATGAATTAAAGTCACAGAAAAAATTGCATTTCCGAATACATTGTTGGATACTTCAAACTATAATGATAATATCAAATGAATTTGAGATCATAACTGCCAAAAATACACATTTCTTATAAATTTTCTAACAACTAGATCCCCACGAAATTCTGACTCAGACAAACAGTTTCAATGAACATAATATTGTTGAATTTTACTCCACTATCGGATACCAGTCTACAGAGAAACAAGAAGCATAGATGAAGCAATCTCTATAATTTGTCTATGTTAAAAACCACATATGAAATGTCGTCTTAAAGTTGAGGGAAGCGGGAAACAAGTCCCTTCGATAGATAGTCGATTGTCGAACCAACGATAAGGAATTTTTTATTACAGGATAAAGTCGGGCCCGTATTCGAGTTCAGATAACTCTCTAATACTGTCATCATATACTCCGAGCAGAAAGACGTTACTAGTAAACAAACGATAGGGTATTCCCACGGTTACGGGAAATTAATCTGAGCAGCCAATAATGAATTCCCTTTCAGTTATGAGAATCGAATTTCGAAGGATTCGTATTATGTCAGAAAATTGTATAGTTAATTCTAATTTAAGAATATTTCACTACGAAATTTCATTCTATGTATATCAAACCATAACAATGCATGATAAGTGTTATAGCACATTCATTTAAAATTTCATTTGATCCTTACAGATTATTGGGATATTATCGAAATCTCTTGGATTGCATTTTCTTATCCAGCACTTGAAAGAAAAATGTCCAGTTTGAGGATTATGCAAAATTACGTGAGGATCATATGATAGAAAAACTTACGTATTTTTCTTTCAAGTTGTTAAAATGAAAAATCACCACCAGATTTGCACAAGTCTGCCAGGGAAGTTACCAAGTTTCATTTTGATCGGGTCAGCATTTCTTGGGTTATTCCGGAAATAAAAACGATACCGATATTTATCGAATTAATTTAAAATCCGATCGATGGTTTCTTGAAAAACAATTTTCAGAACGAAGATTTGGAAAATTTTCGAGAATATACTAAAAAATTTTCTAACACTAAGATCCTCACATAATGATCTATTCACTGTTCTTTGAGATAGTGAGGAAATGACCTCAAAAATTGGAGTTCGTGTGAATCCAAAACCATTTAGATGATTACGCCCATGAATGAACTCAGTCGTCGAATTCTGATATTCAATTCACCCTGAAAGTTTCGAGTTTGAAATTCATTGTGGCAACGGATGGCAAAGTGGCCGGACAGGATAGAATTTCACCTCAGTGAATCCAATTCAGTCGTCCGAAACCTTTTTCGAATAAAAACCAGAAGAATGAGACAATTCAAAAAAACTAGCAAGCCATTTTATAAAGCATGCGCGAAAAATTATCAATTCTAAACTATACTAATTGAATAAGGTCTCGAACTCGAAATCGAACAATTCGGACACCATATCTCCTCCATTGGAAGGGTTTTGAAAGCTATGCAACTTCATCAGCTAACAATCAATTTACAGAACTTGATCTTCTGAAGATATTGCGGATTTTCAAAACAATCTCAAAACCTACAGAGTAAGAATTTCATCCCTCAATCCTGCGCCATTTTGTAACTATACAGGGTGTAACAGAGTTGATGTAAAATATTCAAGGAGGTGATAGTACAGATTATTTCCAACAAATTCCCTACCTTGCTCAAGAAAAGAGAGTATATCTCTGGAACGACAAGACCTACGGCAATAAATGGTGCCATTACTCGAAAGAGACCAAGATGCTCCATTCACCATATTCAAGTTTGCTAGAGCAAATTCAACAGGAACCAAAAGAACACAGATCCAATGAGAAATTAATGCTAATGAGAAAATCAACATGAGATTTCATTCGCCATTATGTCGAAAAATGTTCCAGGTAAGGTATTGATTTTATAATTGTGAAAACTTCTCTTAAGTCTCAGCTTCTCAAATATGTGCTATGTTCATCAAGAAAAAGTCGCTGGCGTATAAAAAATGAGGGAAGTCTATCAGGAATCGTTAGCGCCATAGTGGAAAAAAAACACCGAAGAAGGTTTGTGGTCAGATATGTAGAAGCAACAATCTTCTATGAATTGTCTTATCAAAATAGAGAGCTTCACAGTAGAAAGAGGGCTGAATTAGCGATTAAGTACCCATAGTTTACCTCTCGTATTTCCTCGACAAATCTGATTTGCGTATAATGACTCTTGAGTATAGCAATATTGAGTATGCTGATATGCTCTACATGTACGGGTTGGCAGATGGCAATACCTTGCCTGCTGATCGAGAATACGAGCTTCGCTTTCTGGGAAGTCGAATCCCACATCCTCGAACTTTTCAAGCTGTGTATAACCGTGTTCGTGAAACAGGTAATGTGCAGAAAACGAAAAATGAATTTGGTCCTGTACCCACTCTCCAATCTGATGTAATTTTAAGATGAGTCGATGATGAACCAACTTTGACTACTCGGCGCATAGCTTTAAGGATGAGAGTATCTCACATGAAGGTGTACCTATCAGGAGAGAAAGTATTCATCCATACCATTTGACAACAGCACAAAACTTGTTGGAGCCTGACTACCGGCGGCGGGTTGAATTTTGCCAATGGTATATTGACCAAATTCGACTGGACATATTCAAATTTAATGGACTGACGAGCCTACTTTTACTATATGTGGTATTATCAATCTACGAAAGTCGCATGTTTATAGCCGTGAGGACCCACATGCCATATTGGTCAATCACTTTCAGCACGACTTTAGAATTAATGTGTAGATTTGTCAAATTGGGCCTCATTTACTTGGACCAGTATTCCTTCTCCTGGATTGTATTCGGAATCATTTCTAAATTCTCTACAAAACATCAGTGACGCCATGAAGGAACTAGCATTAAACATAAGGCAGGATATGTGGTTTCAAATGGATGGTTGTCCTGCTCATAATGGGCGCATGGTATCAGATTATATTGAAGCTTTTGAAGGTTTGCGAGGTAGCTTCAACCTCTTTGGGGAAATGTCACGTTTCGTCCCGGCTTAGTTTGGGGGAACTCGTCAGGGCATGCACCAAACTAAGCCGTTTACATGCCTACGTGAGTGGACACCCCTTGTGAGGACCACAAGGGAGTGTACCAGACCGTTGGGGATGAGCGTATATCCAAGATCTTGAGAGAGTCTAACCGGGACAGCGTGCGCGCTAGCGCCCCCTGTACGCTGACCGATGATGTTGGCCAAGCGTTACAGGCAGATAACGCAGGATACTTAAGACGCAAGATGGTACTGCGCGCGCGACTTAAGTAAGAGCTGAGAGAGGGCGCTCGCTACAATATGAATGCAGCTTATCCTGGTAGATGGATCGAACGATTTGGTCCGATTACCCAGCAAGAAATTCGGACTTAACTCTTTTGGATTTTACCTGTGGAGCAGGCTGAAGTTTGAAGTTTATAAAGGTACAGTTATGTCGCTAGAAGATTCTCAGATGAAAATTGAAGAAGCCTGCGATATGTCCGCGGAAATCCGCAGGAACTGGAGCACGTGATTAACTCAATGGACAAAAGATGATCTCTTGACCTCCAACACGGTGGAAGGCACATCGAGCAGTTCATTTGAGTAAAGGAAGTTCGTCACCCAAATACTTTCTTATGTTTTGATTTTCACTATTATACATTTCTGGATCATTCTTAATTTTCGTAATTTCTTTAAATTCTTACCAAGCAATAAATACTCAGTTATATCGAATGTAACTGAGCTACTTGAAAACTAACATGTGTTCATTAGAAAATCGGTAGGCCGTCACAGCTACCTATCTACTGCAATGTGTTCCATTGTGCTGAGACTAGCAGGAAGTTTTCACAGTTATAAAATCACTTCTTCACCTCGAGCATTTTTCGAGAAAACGGCGGATAAAATTTCATATTGGTTTCCCCATTGGTCTGAATTTCTCACTGAACCTGTGTTCTTCCGGTTCCTGTTGAATATTCTTCAGCAAAACTAAATGCAATAAATGTAACACCTTTTTCTGTTTGAATTAAGGGCACATTTATTGGCGTAGGTCTTGTCGTTCCACAGATATACTCTCTTTTCTGGAGCAAGGTAGGGAAGTTTCCAAAAAAACAAAAGAATTGATATCTGTAGAACCGGAGGGTTTGAGGAAAATGTTGAGAGCACATTTTTTGTTGAAAATGATCTGTACTATCACCTCCTTGAATATTTTACATCAACTTTGTTACACCCTGTATAATATCAAT
Organism: Myrrha octodecimguttata; assembly: GCA_958510865.1. Classification (NCBI taxonomy): domain Eukaryota; kingdom Metazoa; phylum Arthropoda; class Insecta; order Coleoptera; family Coccinellidae; genus Myrrha; species Myrrha octodecimguttata. The sequence continues at coordinate 60,838,145 of OY294059.1, read as the reverse complement.
TATATGGTGATGTCTTTCATAAGTTTTTTTGCACTGACACCCCAATTAATCAGCCCAAAAAGTTACATCTATCACTAGAGTTAATTAATGGCCTTCATTCATTAGTCTGCATCAAACTAAAAGAATTATTATGATAACGAGTGAACTTAACTACTTAAATTCAATTCGGGTACAATTCCGGAAAAGTAACAACTCTTTCCACCATATCTATGTTTGGTAAAAGGCTGTGTACGAAGTATTGCTATGAACCAAAATTCAATTGAAATTGTCTTATAAACATTGAAATCTTTTGCTTTTGGTGATTCCCCAATTCATTTGTCTGATACCACTAAACTTGCATATCTTCTATCAATGCTGTAACTCAAAAAAAGCAAGCACAGACTGACAATACCTATGCGCGCATGTTCTTGAGAACGGCTTGCTATCGTTTCGTCCAAATACTTTATTGTTTTCGAATTTTCAGCCATAAATGGTCTCGAACTATTACGTACGTATGAATGACAAATTTTATTATTTGATCAACTGACCTATCATGATTTAAGTAAAAGACTTGAGAAAACGGTAACATAATAGAATGAAATACAAAAATAATACTATACACAGTGTTCCACCTTCTATTTTTCGATTCAGAATCATCAGTAGCATCTATTCCATATTATAAGACAAAATCTCACCTCGTGGTTACAACAAATAGCTGATTACAAATGGATTCATCTGATCTAAAATTTCTGGCAAGCTTGTAAAAAGCGCATGTGCATAGTACAATTTTAACAACAGGTATTAAATCATCCTCCTCTGGTGAATGAAATGTAGTAAATCTTCAAAAAATCAAAAAAACTCCGAAAATAATATGACAGTTGATCTGACTCTATAAAACTTTTTGTTTCACTTCAAACATTAAATTAACACGAGTCTACTTAATAAAGGTTACATGAATACAATCAATAAAATACAGATTTTTATTGATTGTATTAATATAGCCTTTATTAAGTAGACTTGTCTTAATTTAATGAATGATAATGAATTCGGTGTCATACTGATTCTGTCCGGCCGAGGATAACTGTCGAACAGAGGAAACTAGCGACGGTTATGCTCGTCAATGGGCCAAATGGTTTCGGAGTCATAGTCATTTTCACGGAGTGGAGAGATGGGGAGGTCTCCATCTACAGAATTTCATTTGAATCCACCAAAATTGGCAAAGCTTTTGCAAATTCAAGCTGAAGATGCTCTAGAGCCTGTGGGGTACATTTCAGGTGATATGAAGTTTTCATAATAAATAATTATTCCCCCTTGATCAGAGCTTATCAATCCAAAATCCAATCAAACAAAACTTCGACGCCGAAGAAGGCGTCCAAGGAGAATGGTTACAGCTGTTTCGCAGTTTTTACTGATCTTCAGAACAACTAACCTTGGTAAAACCGCAGATTAAGAATCTAGATACTTATACCCTGTCAAATGGAACACTGCAGTATTACTAAAAACAGAGCGCCATCTCCCAAGAGCATCTTGCTTATCCTTACCTTCGGTACAGAATACTTCTATCGATGTCCATGACGTTCATCCCTTTATCGCATCAGGTCGCTGTAACTGCGTTATTGCAGTTTACATAATTTATTATTGAATCCGGAGACCCTGTATCAAAAAGAATTCTGTTTGGAATGTATTATCCATCTAAATTTCGAGGGTTATGTTATATTCACCGCTTAGTCGCGGAAAAATATTAAAAGCCACAAAATTTCAATTTTCCGGAACATCTTATTTTACCTGCAAAGCATAGACTCGACGAAAATCTCATAATGAAGATTTAAGTATTTCGGGATTCACGCCAAAAGTTATTCGACTTTTAGAGAAAGGTTATCCGTTTCGCTATAATTAGGTAGATAAATTATTTCAATGTTCGCGTTGGAGTATTCGGGGTTTATTATAAGCTTACTTTGTTCCGCCTTATAAAATTCGGGAAGGGGAGAACAGAAGTCAAATTCGGAGGTTTGAAATGAATCCTATAATTTCGTAGATAATCTCGGGAAGGGTAATTTGGGAATTCGAGGAGCAAAGCAGAAAAAGCAAAGAGTTGAGGATATTAGAAGGGGCTATTTTAATAATTTTATGATCCTGGAATGGTTACGATGAAATATAATGCGACTAATATTCCCTTCCCTTATTCGACCCTAATAAAATTGAGAAGGAATCGTCATTATGCATTCTGAAAGGGATTCGTAAGAGAATGAACCGCCGTGGATGTGTTTTATTAGTATTCGAGAAGTTGAATCAATTGGGATTAGTAATGAACCATGAATGGTTCCAAAAATTAACGTGTATTCATTGCATGCTGGCTCCAAAAAAGGTGTGAGCTATCATTTTAATCAAATGTTTTGTAATTTTATAATCTTAAGCCACAAATATTCATGAATGATTAGGATGGACTCACTGTTAAAGAGTGTTTTGGTTCGTTCAGCCAGCAGACCAGCCATGAATCTTCCAAATGTGAACACCTAGAGGGAAAATAGTAGGTTTATGTACCCAAATATCGAATGGTTGCCTAAATCGGACCCATAAATATCTGGATGAATCCTACAGCGGCATATTTTTTTAATTACACATATGAAATTGAGGGTGGAGTAGCGCCATTGCTGAAAACTCTGCATCGTAACGTTGAATGTGGAGTGACAGAGCCGAATCTAGGGAGTGGCAAAAAAGGCATTAACACGGGCGTAAGCTAACTAGGGGCGCAAAATGCAAAATAGCAAATAATGACTTTTTTCACTTCGAGCTTTATATTTATTTCAGGGCAGTGCTGTAGTGTATGGTTGTACACTGTGCAGTGACAAGAAGTAACGAAACAGATTACCAGTTAATAATTTTAACACTTGTCGGCAGCCCAACGACCTTTATCCACTATATGGGATCAGCTCAAAGATCATAAATAACGAGGAAGTTTACGACTGGAACCGAAGGGCTGGATGAATTTACCCTTATCTGAATACTTCTTTTCTCGTACCCAGGGTAACACTATGCAGCAAGAAGTGCATTACAGTTCATAAATCATCAATTAAAAAATACAAATTCATTTTATATTTTGTGCAATAAGGTCATCCAAGCTGGCCTGGAATTATTCTTCCTTGAAAAGATATCGTATCTATTTCATCTTTGCTGACGAAAAAGTATCTGGTATTTGTTCTCTTCCCTGAAATGAGATCTCCCTCATTGTGTTTTGTTCTGAGAAAGGAGGTGGACTCATCATTTTATATTACTGTTGCCTGGAATGTACTTGAAATTACTATACAAGGTATAGCAGAGGAAATCCAGAAACTGGAGATACAACACATTTCATAATGAGTCAGACATACCTTTCTTACCCGAACATTGATAGTTAATGTGACATTTTACTTCATAAAAATGTTTTATATTTAATAATAAAATGAATACTGATATTAAGCAGAAGCATGCAAGTTAAAAGAAAAAAGAACGAAAGTAGTCCCGGCCAAATTGGTATGTCAAGATGCATAAATTACAATATTCTAATAAGTGCAGTGAAAAATTTAGCGCAATTATCTCAGGAACTGTTGAAAATCATGGCATTGAGTACCATTTTACCATCTTCACACACAAAAATGGCATGTTTTGCTCATGTAGTTGGCTATAACTAACACCTCCTACGAGCTGTATCTAGATGAGTCACATAATTGGATTTACCACCTCAGACAACCCCCGGAAGTCCATGTCGATTTAACTATACCATTGTGATTATTGTAGTTACAGCAAGATCTTCGATATCTATGGAAGAACTATCACACCCTGTCTCTCGTTCACTAGCAACATTTGTATGAGGTAAGTTTGTCAGAGTTTGGCTTGAACGTCATATAATTACGTGTTATATTTATTCTGTAGCGAGCACCCCCTCTAAGCCCTAACAAGTTAACATAAGCTCGCATTACTTCATACCATATATCGCACCTATCGTGGAATACTGTAACATCTCCGAAATGTGCGATTTTCAGTTTGTTACACCAAAACATTCGCGATGACTTTACCTTTGTGTGGTATAAATTATAACAAATTTAGTTCTTGTGCTGGCCGAGGAGAGGCGGAAGTTTCATTTCGAAAGTGGGGGAATTGATCAAAGTCGTTTGCGAAAGACTGTGATAATTCATTCGCTCTCCAGACACCGGACGTGCAAGAGCCATCAGTTGACAATTTTTCGAAAATCGTCGACCTTGTTATCGTTTCCTATTAAATCGAGGTCGTAGATCACGAATATGTCATTAGAAATCGTCCAGTGACAACCGTTTAGAAATTATGGCGGAAATAGTGAAAAAATTTCGAAATTTTGGTCAACTTTGAGACGTCGTGCCGACCAAAATAATGAAGCTGGGTGATGTCGAATTTTTACGTGCAGTTCGATCCTTTATCTATGAATTAAAACAGATTTCATCGTCCTACTCTCATCGAGTCGGTAACAATGATTTTTTGAAAAAAGGTCCAAAATTTTGGAACTTCAAGGACCTCTCACGTCCAGGACGATTTTTAAAAAAAATATCTGACGCCCTCGAATTAGTGAGTGTGCCAAATTTCACGGCGATAGGAGTCGGAAAATTATTTTTCGAAAATTGAGATTTTCTTAAGGGTAACCCCTTAAAATTTTACCAAAAATCGAAAGTTCTCCGATCGACCTGAAATTTGAAACATATACTAATTCGAGGGCGTAGATGAAGAAAATCCAATCAGAATGTTAGTGGAGAGTCTGGTTCGTTTTTTATGGCCAGAAGAAAATCGAAAAAATTGGACCTTTTTTAAAAAAATCATAATTTTTCAACTAGAGGACCTTCGTCTATAAAATAATTGGCTACGTACTCACAAAGGACCCAGATATAACCAAAAAAATTCGATATTGTCCAGCCTTACGCGTTTGATCTGTACGACGGCCCAAAGTTGACCCAAATTTCGAAATTTTCTCACCAAATCCGAAATATTTTCCAAACCGAATCAGTTACGCAAAATCTAATTACAGATTCGTAATCTACGTGTTCGAATCCATAATATATGATGTGCATATTGTCATAGCTTCAAAAATAAAATTTCGCACGGATTCGCTAAATCTTACCCCCCCACCCCTCTGCGCTTTGATGTTTATTCGCGGTTCTTTATGAAAAAATTTTCAAGTCCCAAATAAATTTTTTTTTTCGGAAATCGTCGACCTTGTTATCGTTTCCTATTAAATCGAGGTCGTAGATCACGAATATGTCATTAGAAATCGTCCAGTGACAACCGTTTAGAAATTATGGCGGAAATAGTGAAAAAATTTCGAAATTTTGGTCAAATTTGAGACGTCATGCCGACCAAAATAATGGAGCTGGGTGATGTCGATTTTTTACGTGCAGTTCAATCCTTCATCTATGAATTAAAACAGATTTCATCGTCCTACTCTCATCGAGTCGGTAATAATGATTTTTTGAAAAAAGGTCCAAAATTTTGGAACTTCAAGGACATCTCACGTCCAGGACGATTTTTTAAAAAATATCTGACCTTATATTCTTGTTCTACGCCCTCGAATTAGTAAGTGTGCCAAATTTCACGGCGATAGGAGTCGGAAAATTATTTTTCGACAAATCGAAAGAAGAATAGTTAGGTAAAAAATTGTTTACATAAAGTCTGCGCTCAAATAAAAAGTTATAATGCAGATGATGAACTGAAAAAAACAAAAACTCCAAACGTCATTTCCCAGAAGTTCAGATTTTCGAGATGTTACAGTATTCCACGACAGGTGCGATATTACCTGTCTGCAAAGCCTGGTCACAACAGTCAACGTACAGGGGTCGTTAGCGAGTATGCTGTACCTGGTAGATTCTCAAGATTTTTTTCTGAACATCTTCGACGTTCTGGTACACTCCTTTGTGATCAGCACGATTGGCCGCTCACGTAGGCATGAAACGGATTAGTTCTACGCATGCCTTGACGAGTTCCCCTAGACTAAGTCAGAACGAAACGTGACATTCTCTTGACATGCTCTTTATAAGCTTAATCAATTATTTTCTCTTTTCCTTTTTGCTACCTAACCTTTCATTGAATTATTAAAGAATAGCACTGACGTGAAGTATGCAGCTGAAATTCGATGTATTATTAATATTATATCCTTGTATTGACCATGCGTACCGCTTAATTCTTCATGGATAGTTTTTGATATCTTCCGATTGAATGGTTCTTGAGGAATTCTGCATGAATTTTTATCAACTTCAACCAATCTCTCGAATTGAATTCGATCTTATCTGTAGATTTGGAAATATTGGAAATCAGAATTTTAATTATTATATCTATGAAATCATCGGGAGATATTCAACCTTCGAAATGAGACTTCAAACTATGTATACAAATATCGAGTCTTCAAGTAGTTTTTTTCGATCTTTCTCAGAGCCTCCCAAATTCTATATAAGTTTGCACGACGGTTTTTTCTAACCAGTCTCGATTTAACCGGATCAGTATATCAAAAATATGCGAAGAGAAATTGAAAAAAAATTCCATTTTGGTCTCCTCAAAATTTCCAAGGGGTGTACCAAACTCTGAAACCGTTCAGACGATTTTGCCCACTAACGAACTCAACCGAGATATTTTGAGGCTCCAAATCTTCCCTGAGAACTTCAAGATCAATTACTTTCAAGTTACAGACAACTACGGACGGCCGGACAGAATTGAGTTTTACATCAATCAGTCCAACCTAGAGGTTGTTTCAAATTGCGTTTCCTTTTGAAGAATACATAATTTGCATTCATTTTCGAAAACTTCTTACTGGTAATTGAAGTATAAGTTATGACCTTTATATACGAAAAATAATATCTGTCAGATGGCCTCTTCTTGCAGCTCTACAGACGTCCACTCTTTTGTTAAAATTTACAATGACATTTTGACATGATTGAGGCTCTATCTCAATAATGAAAAGAATGATTTCATCTCTTAGTTCAGGAACCGATTGTGGATTATTTTTATAGACCTGGCTTTTCACATAACCCCGAAGAAAATAGTCCATCGGTGTCAAATCATATGACCTTGGTGGCCAATTCACATTACCGTTTCTGGAGAATATTCGTCCAGGAAATTTTGTCTCAATGAACCAATTGTGTAATTTTCAAAGTGAGGTGTGGCGCCATCCTATTGCAACCAAATATCCTCTAGATTAATATTTATTAATTCAGGCCACCAAAATTCGATTATCATCCGACAGTATCGATCACCATTGACAGTTACAGCTTTACCAGCAGCATTTTCCAAGAAGTAAGGTCCAATTACACCACCTGACCATAATGCTCACGAAACAGTGACTCGTTTAGGATGCATAGGTTTCTCATGAATAATTTGTGGATTTTGCTCTCCCCAGATACGACAATTTTGTTTATTAACAAAGTCATCGGAAAACATGATTTTTTAAGAAAGATCAGCCCTTTGTTCATTGATGAAATTGACAAATAAAAGTCGTTTCACATGATCTAATGGCATTAGTTCCTGTGTTATTTGAACCTTATATGCCTTCAGAGCCTAATGCTTGTGTTAAATACGCCATGTTGTGAACCCACTTTCCAACTTTTTGTGAAAGTCGTCTAATGAACATTCCAGGATCTTCAGCAACACTTCCACGAACCAAATCGATATTTTCTTGTGAACGACCGCTACGACTGTTTTTTTCACTTTTTTGATCTTCCACCGATCTCTTGTAATTTTTTAATAATTCGACAAATAATGCTCTGAGATGGACGATCATGTAAACCATAAAATTCACATGATTTTCTGAAAACACTTTTCACAGAACGCTGATTTTCATAAAATAATTCAACAATTTGAACGCGTTGTTGTATCGTGTACGAAGCCATTTTTTATAAATGTAATACCTCACACTTCTTGAATGTCAAAATGCCCAGACTAATTCAGTGCGCCATCCATATTTTATTTATTCTAAAAAAAACGAGCAATTTGAAACATCCTTTATTGTTATTCCAATCTAAAAATTCGAAAATTACAAGAGTTTGGGCGAAATGATGAAGGAAAAGCTTTCGAGACCGAATTTCGAGATGAGCAAATAATTATATCATCAATGAATTCAAATCTCCAACTTTTTCTTCTTGTAGGGATATTAAGTATCTTGAGTTGGAATACGCCAAAACGGATTCGTATAGCTGGGAGTTTCATCGCATGTTTTCGACACTAATTGTTTCATTCGGGAAGTCTCAAAAAGTTTGGATCATTATCGCTTCCATTGTGACTTTATCCTCTACAAGAGAGAGTTGTTCATGAAATACGATCAACTTGGAAGGTAGTTTCACGTCTCAACCAATCGAAAATACTTCTGAGCGAGATTCTTATACCACCTGAGGGAAAATGATTGCAGGTCCACAGTCTTTCCTTAATATAAACGAGAGCTTAAAAATAAATCTGGTATAATAATCAGGACAATTAATAATAATGGAAATGATAATAGGGTTTATTGCGAGCAAGATGTGCTTAGGAATCTGAACATGTTCATGCGATTATAAGTCTAGTTTTCGTCTCCTGCTTAAAACAACCCAGAAAATGACTCAACAACGGCAGTATTTTGTTCCAAATATGAGAAGCAATATACGCTCTGCCGCGTAGATAGAAGTATACTCGTTTGGTGTTTCATTCTCAAAATATTATTTTCAAAAATTAACAGATATTATGATCGAGCTCAAATCTTGTTTGAAAAATGACGGCTTAAAATTTCGGCAAAATTTGATGGGAATAAAAAATTCCGATATTTTTCCCCTGAGAAACGAATCTCACAAAATACATAAGTTTAGGCGATGGCATTCTGCAAGTAACAAATAAGCTTCATTTAGATAGCATCAGAATGTTGAACTTGAACAACTTGGAAACTCGATATTTGTAAAGTAGGTTTGGACAACTGAATATGCAGGTCCTATACCCATTCAAAATTTTATTTTCCCAATATTTCTGAAGAACAGATTGAATAGAATTGGAATCTATTACTCGATTGAAGAAATACAGTTTGAAGGTTCATGCAGAATGTCATGAGGAGCACGATCGATTGGTAAAAAAAATATTTAGAAATAAAATTTTGAAATTATGTTTTTCGAATTCTGCTAATATCACGAACATCACGAAATTTCGCTCGAAGTTGTGCATCAGCAGCGTTCAACTGTTACCGACTTCCATCATGATTGGATCAGAATTCATCGTAATCGCGAAAGAAACCTCGAACTCTGACATATTTTCCCCATTTTCTTTGAATATTAAAATTTAATCTGATTGTTGTGAAATATAGATTTTTAAATGTACTAATCATAGGATCCCAACAAAGTATTGCCATCAGTTGCCTATCAGTATGCTACAAGTTACTGCCTAATTCCGAAAGGAGGTTGATTTGGCCCACTAACGAACAACGAAGTTAACCGTCGCATTCTGATGGGCGACCTTCGTTGAAAGCTTCAAGTCGCTAGCTAGCTGCGTTCGACAGTTATCGTGTCCTGGGCCGGCCGGCCGGACAGAATCAATTCTGACATCAGATTCGTCAGCAGTATGAGTCCAACCTATTCGTTAGACTTATTTAAAGATGCTTTATTTACTGAGAGAATTGTACATAACGTGCTTTTTTCGTGCATGTTCTGGGGAACAGCGTGCTATCGTTTTGTCCAAATGTCGATTCTGTCCGGCCGGCTATCCGACGACACAACAACTGCTGAACGAAGCGAGCTGGCGACTCAAAACTTCCAGGTTAGGTCGCGCCATTGAGTTTTCAAATAAATAAAATATTTGAAAACTCAATGGTCGCGCACTAGAATGTGGCGGTTGAGTTCGTTAATGGGACAAAGCGGTCGAATGGTTCCGGAGTCATAGTCATTTGAAATTTTGAGATTAATTTCCTGATATTTCGGAAACTACTCATGCGATTGAATTGAAACTTGACGGTTACTTGAAGCATAACAACGCACCACTTTTAACGAAATTTAGTTGAGATCACACTTTCAGCAAATTATGAAATATTTTTTTTTCGTAAGATTTTTTTATTCCGGAACTATTCATTGCATCCGGAAAAAATTCCTGCCCACACTTTGAATATCACATTTTGCAGATTTTGCAGCAGTATATATTTCCTTTCGATATGGTTGATCTTTCCGGAATAACTCAAAAAATACTGATTCAATCGAAACGAAATTCGGCAGCTAGTTCGGAAATGCTGACAGACAGCTTTGTGCAAAATTTGAACAAAAAGTTTCAAATTTTTTTTTTCAAATATTCAATTCTGTGATCTTCTTATCATGTTATCCCCAATTAATTCTGTATGAAATACTTGATTGTCTCAGTCTTTACTTGTCGGAAATTCATCTTGATGATTAAAAAGTAAAATAACTTATTTCCGCTTTATATATTTATTTTCACAACAATTGTTTCGTCATGATAACATGACTTCATCAGGTGAGTATGGTAACTGACTACATTTTTGGGACACAGTTCTTTAAATAGTTGAAAAAAAAAAATGAAAAAATATGGTGCGAAATACAAGAAATTATGGGAATTCCTGGGTTTCAAAAGAGGTTGAGTAAGGGAGATTTATTCAGGTCCGTTTGGTCGTTGAGGAGAATCTGTTTTTTATTGTATGAATCTCCGATCTATCATTTTTCGATGAAGTATAGGATTTCAATTCGATCTTATCTGCATTTCTGGAAATATTGGGAAAATAATATTTTGAATGGGTATATCATCACGAATTCGGCCTTCGTGATTAGGGTCAAAACCTACTCTTCAAATATCGAGTTTCTGTATGAATCTCCGATCTATCATTTTTCGATGAAGTATAGGATTTCAATTCGATCTTATCTGTATTTCTGGAAATATTGGGAAAATAATATTTTGAATGGGTATATCATCACGAATTCGGCCTTCGTGATTAGGGTCAAAACCTACTCTTCAAATATCGAGTTTCTGAATTGTTTCTCTTGGAAGTTATTATGTTTACGGACGGCCCTTAGGTCGAATTCGTGAATGGGTAAAATCCGCCCAATGATTCCGTAGATATACCTATTCAGAATTTTATTTTTCCAATATTTTCAAAAATACAGCTCAGATCGAATTGAAATCCAGTAGTTTATCGAAAAAAACCTAGAAAAGCTGCTGCCTTCACGGCAGTGCTTTTTTAATTTTTTTCTAGAAAATGTGCTCAAAAAATATTAAATACATATCCATATTTTAACACAAACTAAGAGTGCCCATCGAAAATACAGTATCCGATTCATGACATTTCAAACATAAGCATGGCACATCTAAGTAAAATTGATAGATATTCCATACGTATGTTTGAAATATTATGAATTGGATACTGTATTATAGAAACAGAGGTGCAAGAGAAATTAAATGATGGATCATTTCAATTTTCCCTCTCTCGAGTAGCATCTTTGGTTCTATGTAATCAATTCGTACTGTATCTTTTGATTCATCACAGAAATACTTTTTTATATCTTCTGGACCTATTGGGGAAATTGTGACATAGAAACTATTACAACTGATGAATCGCCCCAACAGTATAACCGATGAATTCAAAGCCATGAAGTGTGGAGTGAAACAACCCGAGACCTGCTGGTGTTTAAGTTATTTATTTCTCTTCGGCTCCCTTCCGATGCCCGAAAAACTGCTACCGTGATGCCGCCGCCTGACAGTTCATTTGTTGACTTTTCTGTTCGTTGCGAGGAGGAATGAATTCGTTCGAATTCTTTTGAAAATTCAAGGGATCATTTTGAACTGAAGGTATAAATGTACCAACGACAGTTCACAGTGTGAAATTATTAACCGGCTTCAAAAATATCTAGAAAAGTACCGACGTTAGTCGTGAAGTCAGCGCTTGCTCGCATGGTCAAAGTCTTAGTTTATATATTCCTGAAGGGATATATATTCTGAGGGTCAAAGTCTTTGCCAAATAAATATTTACCCCGCCAAACTCAGCTTTACTTCCTCATGGGAGATTTGGTGATTTCCTAATCATATTATTCTCACGAAATTCTGTTTGAACTTTCGAGATGTCCTCATTTGATAAAGTGCTGACTTTCAATTTGATCTTATCTGTATTTATGGAAATATGTTTCAGTAAAATGAAGGTTTGAACGGGTATATCTAGAATCCTTTGGTGGATTTCTCCTATTAACGAATTCTAAGTAGTTTGCCGGCTTCACGACCGATCGTAAACATAATAATTCCGAAAGGAATTACTCAGAAACCTGATATTTGTATAGTAGCTTTGGATCTTAACTATGAAGGCCAAATTCGTGAATGGATAAAATCCTCCTAATGATTCCGAAGGTGCAGGTCCTATACCCTTGCAAAATTTTATTTTACCATTATTTCAAAAAATACAGATAAGCTCGAATTGAAAACCACTAATTGATTGAAAAATATTACAGCTCAAAGGTTCATACATAATGTCGTGAGGAAAATATGATCAGAAGGTTGCAGAATACCTATTGAGCATTTGAATTTTTTTTTCAGATTATTCTAATGACACGATCATCACGAAATTTCACACCGAAGTTGTTCATCAACATTTTCAAACTAGTCACCGAGGTTAACCATGATTAAACCAGTGAGTTTTTAGATACCGAAGAAAAACCCAAGAAGTTTGACATACTTTTTTCCCAATATCTCCGAAAATTATGATCAAGCTGAAATTTGACACACGGCTGTCTGAGCAGAATTTTCCTTGAATATGATGAACAGTTTTCGAAAAACATTTCCTGAATAAATTCTTCTGAAATTTATTGACTGTACAAAATCAACAAAAGTTTTGCGGAAACTTGCGCGTCATTTTGCTCTAACTGAATGCCAAGCCTCAATCCAATTACTTCAGCAGTTTCGAAATATCATAGAAATAACTTCAAAATTTCAACTGGCTATAACTCCGAAACCGTTTGGCCGATTTTGCCCATTAACGAACTCAACCGTGGCATCTTTTAATACAACCTACCTTGAAAGTCTCAGGTTGATAGGATTTTTCGTACGCCCGTAGCCGTGCTTACAGACGGCCGGACAGACAAAATCTGTTTTGGCACCGGATTCGTCATCAATGAGTCCATCCTAGTTGTTTGAGACTATTTCCGGCTGAAAATTCGAAAATAAGAGACATTTGGACAAAAAGATAGCTCGCTGTTCCCCTAGAACATGCTCGCAAAAAGGAGGTTCTCAATTCGTCGAGAACTCTAGATATATTTTTATTTTTGTTCTGTCAAAACAGATTACGTATGGACCGACTGTGATGACTACATGTGTTCGATTCAAAATGCTTTCGAAGTGGTCCCATTCCGAAATTAAATATGCAGCGTGTTCCGAAAGAGTTAATAGGATCACTGTTTTGTTCATAGACAACTTCAATTTTTTTATAGAAGAATTCGATATAACCCAGTTGTCTACATATCGCTGGATAGTTATAGTGAAATATATAGGGTGACAAATCGAGAAAAGCACTGACCTGGAGTCAAGCTTTTACGCGCTTGTTCACATTGCGAAATGGTGACTTGGATGAAATATAAAATTTATAAAAAAAGACATTTTTTGCGAATTTTTCCATGGATAATTCTTTCTTATTGACACTGTTCATCTTCCAGCCAAGTTTGATTTCGATCAGATAGATATTTTTCGAGTTATTGAAAAATCAAAATTTTAAATGGCTGTAGCACAAAAACCATTAGGCAGATTTCACCCATTAACGAACTCAACCGAGATATTCAGGATCTTAACCTAACCTGAAAGATTCAAGACTCTAGGTCCTTTCTTTCGAGAGTTACAGCGCACACGGTCGGCCGGACGGACAGAATAAATTTTGACCACGGATTCTTCATCAAAATTCGAAAATTACAAACATCGTGACGAAAAGATAACGCGCTGTTCCCCAGAACAAGCGCGTAAAAAGCGATAGGCACAATTCTATCGATAATTAACCAATATCGATGTTTTTTCTTTCTCTGTGTCCCGTATAGCTCGATTCTGTTTTTTCAACAATGAAATATACAGGGTGTACCAAAAATGGAATTTAATGAAATCCAGGCTTTCAATTGGCAACCACCATATTCTAATTTGAAAATTTCTTCTACTTGTAGTATTATAATTCATTGATAATTCATTTTAATATTTCTGTTTTCTTTACCGCCCTGTAACTGGTCGGTACTTCAAAAAATAAACACGGAGAAGAATTATTTTCTCTTTCCTATATTGTACAATATATTCATATTAAAATTATAGTTTTTATGCAATGATAAATGAAATCTTTTCAGTGAAAAAATCATGGGTCGTCACCTAACATCAGAATCTATATACACTATGCAATGTTTTTTGTTGGGAATTGCCTGAATCACTTTGTTAAATTTGGCCACGGACAACTTGCACACCCTGTATAGATCTACGGTGGGATACCCATTTTATATGTTCGCAAATGTATGAAATTTTTATTAAGACATGAAGAAGTTCACGTCCATGCAGATACAAGTCCGCAAATCCACTAGGTTGATAAAATTTTTATCTATCTGACATCTCGTAATTTGGGTGTTCAGAAAACGTGCCTTTCGTGCTGTTCGCTGCCTGCATGTATATTTTACCGGGTCGGTTTACATTTAACCTTAGTCGAGAAAGACGTTGTGCAGAATAGCTAAATATGAAGCGGAAATATGCTCGCTTGATGCAGCTGCACTTAGTTGGCAATTTCATTTGCATTTTACGATATTGTGGGGATAAATATTCCTAATGGAGAAACTTATATATTTACGAGTTCTCATAAATGATTGTGCAGATATCCTGACGAAATTACTGTAGAATTCCGGAAATAATTATTAGAGGAAAAGGGTGCACAGAAACAGTACATGGGAGATGTATGTTGTGCATAATTCAATTGTGGTGTTTTGAATTTTGAGGCATTGCAGAAGTTTCGGAGGGAAGTAATTTTGTTACATCAGTTGGGATCGGTAACGTACAAACAGAAACAACAAGTGTTGCATTCGAATTTGCTGCTGGATCAGTGGTAGCTCGTCGTGTTTACATAGAAGGGTTGCCAATATCGGAATGAATGTATTGTTGGCGTTTTCACTTGTCTAGTGTTTCACATGTTTAATAATCATTCAGCTGAATAGAAATTGGTTCAGGGAGAGAAGAGAGTCCCAGCCGTAATACTAAAATAATCGAAGGGACGAATAAATATTCCACCTTGATCAGAACTAGTCACATAATCAATCAAAACATCCACACTGAAGAAGCGGATCCAAGGAGAATGACTACAGCTGTATCACAGTTGTAACTGATCTTCAGGTCAACTAACCTTGGATAAAACCGCAGAAGGATTCTCGATATTTGTCACCTTTCAGATGGATCGCTGCAGTATGACAACGTACAGCGCGCCATCTTTCAGGATCATCTTGCGATTTCCATATTTGAGTGCTGAGTTCCTTGATCGATGTGCATGACGTTCATCATTTTGTCATGTCAGGCCGCTGCAACTGCGATTTTGCAGTTCCAAACGTCCGTCATGACTTTAGAAACACTCATGTGGTTTTCCCACAAGTCAATAACGTTCAACATCTGACAAAGATAGGAATTGGCTCATGAAGAAAAGAGAGCTCCAGTATTAATACTAAAATACTCACAACGACGAATATCCGTCGATAAATCAACAAATATTCCCCCTTGATCAGAGCTAATCATCCAATCAACCAAAACATCTACACCGAAGAAGCGGATCCAAGGAGAATGATTGTTGATTTATCGACAGATATTAGTGATCATGTTAGTATCACTACTGGAGCTCTCTTCTCTTCATGAACCAATTCCTATTTTGGCCCTATGTTGGACGTTATCGTCTTGTGCGAAAACCACATGAGCCGAGTGTTTCTAAAGTCGTGACGGACGTTTGGAACTGCAAAATCGCAGTTGCAGCCACCTGATATGACAAAAGGATGAACGTCATGCACGTAGATCAAGGTACTCTGTACTAGAAGGTGGGAATCGCAAGATACTCCTGGAAGATGGCACGCTGTACGTTGTTATACTGCAGCGATCCATCTGAAAGGTGACCAGTATCAAGAGATTCTTTCTGCGGTTTAATCCAAGTTGAGTTGACCCGACGATCAGTAATAATAATTCTTCGCTGTAGATGTTTCGGTTGATTGGGTGATTAGCTCTGATCGAGATGGAGAATTTGTTGATTTATCGACAAATATTCGTCCATGTGATTATGGTAGTATTCCGATGAATGATTAAGTATTGCCTGTTATCATTTTGACTGACACATGAACGAGGTAGCTTCAACAGAAACTGTTATTTTTCAGCCCTACTTCCGGGGTGTTGAACCACTTCGTCACAATGTCCGGATTTCATGAATTTTCATCAGAGAGTATCGCATGATTATATGAGACTATCAGCTGTAGAATTCAGGGTTGACAAATTTTTTCGACTATCCGCAGTGGCTGTCCATTAGGTCGATGACGATGCGCAGCGCTGCACGTCGCGGCACGTTATGTAAATAAAAAGGTTCGTCCGCTATATAGCGGTCGGTCAGGACGAGGCCCACTTTTCGGCTGACAGTCGATGTATTCATAGTTACGTGTCAGCTAAACTTAGAGAATTCAGAAAGTGTAACGAATCCAGCCGAATGACATCGAGAATTGTCGATGTCTTATGACTCCGGCACTACGGAGAATCCGATCGCCGACCGCGCAGCGCAGCGCCGTGCAATCGACCTAATGGACAGACAGCTTAATGATGCATATTTCGGGAAAGTTTTATTTGACTTCTCCCAATATCGGAAACCGAAGAATCAAAAATGAAAATACTATAACTTATACATAAGACCCCTGCGTTATAAGCGATATGAACTATTTGTCAGGTATAAGTCGAAATGATAATAATGATGCAATATTGATAATATTCTAACAATATTCACAATTGATGAATTTGAACGTAAAGTTTCGGTGGCTATTTCAGACGTCCTCATCACGAAAGCAACTGAAAATCTCAAGAACTACCCTTTGGAATATTTTTATATCTCGAGAATTTTCATCAAATTGACAGACGGAGTTCATTTCAGGGTTTCCTGATATCCAGACTTCTTCGAACAGCGAAACAAATAATGTTACAGTTTTGGTTTTGGAATGTCATTGAACTTGTTGGAAAAAGATATTCGAATTTGAATTGATACTGGTAGCTGAATTGATACTTCACTGAGAATATGTTAAATATTTTGGGTGGAGAACTTCATCAATAGTTGAATTACTGAACACTGGACATTATATGGGAGAATTTGAAAGTGGAGTACGTCGAAGTAATTCGACAAAATAGTTGAACAACATTAACTGAGATTAGTACATTTATGTACTCTTATCTGCGAGGGTTCCCCATATTCACAAGCTTTCGTAGACTAATTCCATTAGAGAATTCCATGGAACAGAATGGATTCAAAATTACGTCGAAAGTTAACTTCTTGAAATAATGTCTATGCTGAAAAGAAAAATAATTTGTTAAAGTTTGAGCTTATTGAGTTTGTCACTGAAGCGTTTCTCCTAATAAATAAGCCCATAGCCTATTATAATTAAACAGGGTATTCTTTTGTTGCGGTTATCAACTCTCATTTCTCTTGGTACAACCTATACTTTTTATGTATGGATAATAAGCTCACAAGTTTTATTTTTAGAATGAAGTATTGTTTCCGTCGATATTTGTTGGCAGTTTGGGAAACTTGATCGGATTAACACGGGTAACTTACCCGGGTCACTCAAATGACAGATAGAGCGTTCAACAACTGTCATTTGAGTGATCCGGGTAAGTTACCCGTGTTACTCCGATCAAGTTTCCCAAACCGCCTAATGATACCAGTTGGAATAAATAAATCTGTCTAATCATTGTACGTCAGTAACTGTCTGGAACGAAATGTCCTGACTAGAACCGTAATATACAGGGTGTGGAAAAGAGAAACTTTTGAAATCAAATCATTTATTTCATGAAAAAGTTGATATATTATTCATCCATATGGAAAGAAAAGGGAAGGTTCATTTATTTTAGCCAGAAGTTCTTATGGCCTAGTTATTTTTTTTATTTCAACTGGAACACACATATAATTGATTATAGAGCGAAAAAATATCCCGTAAAAATTTTAAGCTTTAGTCTTTATGACCAGAGCTAATTTTTTCGGAAATGAAGAATGACACTCAATATAATCAATCACCTTCAATTTTTTTTTGCAATCTGTTTATAGTGAGCCTCTATCAGATTAAACACTCACTTAAATAAATATTTGAATCGAATTGAACATTGCGATTCAGTTGAAAAGATACAAGAATCCATATGTTATAATTTTGACTACTGTATATTGCAATATACATATATAATTTGAAGAACATAACTTCTGAACATCCTTATCGTTCGTCTGAAAAAAATATGTGTTGGAAGTGAAATTGGTAAAATAGATAATACCGCATAAAATTGAATATTCAGCATTTTTGGCAACAAGTTCTTTTTCGGACTATTGCACTTATCAACAGAAAGAACTGGATATAGTTCACAAAGATTTTTTTCGCCTTGAATTCTCGATTTTGAGGAAACTTATGACGTGAATTTCCAGATTCTTAGCAAAAACAATATCCAAAAAAATTTGGTTACCCTGTTAGTGATCTAAGTTCAGATATACCCAGAAGGAATAAGAAACCTTGTATGACCGATAATATTTGCATTTCGTAGAGCTCGAGTAGAAGGGTAATATAAAATTATATTTAATATCTGTTTACTTCAGGACATGTACACCGCGCAACACTTGGTGGCCCTGTATAAAGGATTGAAAATGGTTTCATTCGAAGATATTCATCCCGAATACAAATTTTGGAGGCCTTATCTAGAATTTAAATCGATTTCATTATTCGATGGACATTTGAAAATTAACAAGGTTCCGAACAAAACGATTTCACATTAGAGGATATAACTTCGGATTAAGGGTATTTGTTCGTTGTTAGAATCCTCTATTAACACGAGGAATCAAACTTCATCTTTAATTCGAAATGGGCTCGTTCGAAGTGGACAAGTTAGAGAGATGGACACATATTTTTGAGGAGGATGGCAAAATATCTCTTTGGTTGCAAAATGGCGGATGACACGGTATTCACAATTCATTTATTGTTGTCTTTCGCACAAAGGTTATCAGTATATAAACAAACCGCACGCATTTTCTCCCTACTAAGAGCGTTAGTTTATGAAATGGATATCCCACTTTTTCATGGCTACTCTCAACATATGATCCATACTTACAAGTTGCATGAGGAGTCCTTCACCATTTTGCAACATCAAAGAATCTAACTATTGTTGGGTCTTAGCTCAATTGATGTCTTGATGAAGATGACTCTATCGCTGATAATATTCGATGGTTAACACTAAATAAGCGATTTATCTGGTATCACCTCAAATACAATAAATTCTCTAAATGTTGCCCATTAACCCGCTGACCATTTCCCAAACGTTGATTATGTTTCTATTTTTTCGAATTGAATGAAAATGTGATATCTTCAGTACACTTTGAGAATGGTCATGAAAAATTATAGAAAAGCAGTGACGTGAAGTCAGCAGCTTTTTCGCGCATGTGCAATTTCGATGCCTAAGCGTCCATCTGTTCACGTATTGTTCCTGCCAAACGCAGCTTTGTCGCTGAAAATTTTTTGTGGTCTTTTTATCATTTGATCACTATATACTGCATGAATATTAAAAAAAACTAATCTTCTTAAAATTTTTCCAGTTATACGATCATTACTGAATTTTTAACAGAGTTATCCAGCGGCACTTTTCAACTAGTTATTAGTTTTAATAATGATTGGACCAGTATCTTCGAAATATTTCCGATATAACAACGATACCTAAAAAAACATACAAAGTCTGAAATATTTTCTTCGAAATAATCCAAAAGCTGAAATCAACTGAAATTGTTATTTAGAACACTAGTGTGAAATATACCGTTTGAGGAGTGTGCAAAACTTCCTCAAAAAATTGTTTGAAAAAAAATTTTTTTTCTGAAATATTTCAATGAAACGAAAATTGTGCATTAGCATTCTTCATCTGATTATCGCGTTAGTTTATGATTGGTTCAGTATTTTTCAATTATTTCAGAAATATCAACGATACGGAGGAAAACCCAGGAAATTTGACATCTGTTTTTCCAATATCTCAAGAAGTTGAGATTGAATCGATTTGAAGTTTTGTGCAGCGTTATTGAAAACGAAGGTCAAGGTCTATGTAAAATATCGTCCAAATATGGTGAATATTTTTCGAAAAAAAAATATTTCCAAGAAAATTTCGAGAATTTCTGTGAAATTTACTATCTTTTGACCCCAAAAAATTTCACTAGAGTGGTCTCTCAGATATTGAGGAAATAACTATAACGCGTTTGGCTGATTTGGATCGTTAACGAACCTAACCCTGGCAATCTGATGCAGGACCTAGTTACCTACTCCTCTTACCTAGTCTCGTTTTGGGAAAAAATCAAACATCAAAGTACAAACATTTGAACAAAACGATAGCACGCTGTTTCCTTGGGCATGCCTGCAAAAACAAGCATTGCAATCGAAAGATATTGAATGATGTCTCAAATTTGGGACATGCTGCAAAACATTTTCTTCCATCAAAAAAAAAACGCAATTTGAAATACTGATCGACTCATCCGAGTATATTCTCAACAAACAAACATTTTTCAATTCACTATGAATTTATTTCAAGTTAGAGACTCGCACTGTGTTTCCTAATTTATTGAACTGCAGTAATATTCATCTATCGCTATTATTAGGTAACACAATGGAGCTTGACATACCATGAATAATCTTCAGTACCGATTTCTCTATTTTATTTTCTGTCATTATTTGGTTTTCTCTATCGTGCCAGGTTAACTACGGAGAATTTTCCAGAAAATCATTTCAGGTTAAGGTTTTGCATTGTGTAGATGGCATTCAGAGGAGAGTTGGTGCTAGAATACCTCCAATCTGCAGTTTCAATTAAATAAACTTCGTCACAGAGCCGATAAACTTTGAACTATCGCTACTTCAAAACTAGCACTACAATTGAAAAAAAATGAATTGATGACGTCATATTTACTTCAAATTTGTAACATGCTAAATAATGTTCACTTATATCAAAGAGAGTGAAATTTAAAACACTTGCCAACCTGTCAGAGAAGCAAAAAATTTTTCAATGAATTCATTAGGAGTCAGGGACTGGCACTGCATATCGTAGTTTTTGAACCAGAGAAACAAATATTTATTATTGAGCATACTTGAAAACTCAGTAAACGAACAACATACATTCCCTTCAATTCCGATTTCTCTGGTTGATTTTCTTTCATTATTTAATTTCCTCTATTGCGCTAGGTCAGCTGCGAAGACATCTCCAGAAAATCATTACTATTTCAGGAAGTTTTTGCCGCAATCTCGACGTCATTCAGTGGAGAATTGGTGCAAGAATACCTCCAATCTGCTGTTCCATATAAACTTTGTCCCAGAGCCGATAAATTTTGACCCATCGCTACTTCGACATGAATAAAAGATCCGTTTTCAGCGTTATTTGAACGGCGGTTTTACTCGGATTTCCAAGCCCACCTGTCGTGAACCTCTGAATTTATCACTCCGATAGGACACCTCGAATGATACTGTGAATTTCAAATTTGGGTCTCATAATTTTGTCAGTTTGGATCTGGGAAATCGTTAACCTATATGTTGTTCCTCGCTGGGAATAATGTGAATTGTGAGATATGGGACCCTATATAGACCAAAAAGAATCCGAGAAAAGAAATTGACGTGAGATCGAGTGGTTTTTCCTCTGTCAATTTTCCAATTTGTAATCGCTTACTTCTTTTAGGTATGTATATTATGTAGATTTCCTTCAACGAATGAAAAATTCTAGAAAAGCGCTGACGTTAGGTCAGGAGGTTTTACGCGCGTTCAAATTCGTAGTAAAAGCGGTCGTCCTTTTATTTTTTGAAGGCGTCAAACGGAGCTGATGAAGAAGTGTTTGAAAAAAATGTTTGTCAAGAAAATATTAATTTCTTACTGACACTATAATCAGGAAATTTCGAGTTTTATTGAGCGTAGGTATTCTACAACTAGATACAGAACTTAATTCTGATCGCTTCAGTAATCTTTGATATATTGAGGAAATAATCTCAAAATTTCTAATTAACTACGAAATTTTGTTTGAGTATGTGAATAAATATCGGATCGGATAGGAAATTTGAAATATTGTTTTCAAATACCTATTTTGAGGCTTGTGCCAAATTTTATAGGACAAGGAGTCACTGGAAACCCAAAAATCAGATTTTTTTAAAACTTGATTTTTTTCTAGGGAAGAAAGTAAGTATTTCATGTTCAAGAGAAGAACAAGTATACCAACATTCATTTCCAGTATTGTCAGCTTTTCGATATTTTCTTCCTTGGAAATTCCAAAAATTGGAACCCATTTTCTCAATTCTTCAATCTCGAGAGCTCATGATTAAGCATGATATTGATACTTTCATGGGAAATATTGATAGGGTTCATATGCTCACATTCGCAAATTATTAAATATTTCATCGATAAACCTAGGATGTTTAGCAACGTGTGCAATGGGGTTTTTTCCTTTAAACGCAAATGAAGTGATTTTCATGAAAAACCTTTAGAACATCACATTTCAAACATATAATTTCAATATTATATCTTTACAAAAATGTTTGATTACCTAAAACTGAAAAATAAAAATGTTGATTTGAAATTTGAAGGGATTTGTCTTGAGTGCACGATATGACAACGTCGAATTCAGCTTTCTCGGAAAGAAAAGGACGTCAAATGTGTTACTTTGCTTAGGAGAACAGATATAGCTATACTTCGATCTGGTTAGAGTAGAAGACAACGAACGAGGAATAGAAAAAGAAGAGCACAAACTGCCTTACTGTCATAATACTGACAAATTGCAAACAGAAACGAATAACAAATTGTTTGGTTATATTGACAAATAACACTTGTGTACCACAGAATATGAATAAATATTTCATTATTCTATAGTAGAATAGGCTATCCTACTAAACACCGTTGCCACTTCGTGCATGCCTGGCAAATCCGTTTTTCCCAATTTTGATCTCTGATTTTGAATACTTTCTGAAGGTAACCCACAATAATTATGTTCAAATTTGCATTTGCAGTAATAACCCAAATTCAGGGAAAACCCCCATTTAGCAGGTAGAACGGTGTTCCCAACCGCTTGAACAATGACAGCACAGATGTGGTGATTTGCTAAAACGTTGATTGGACCGAAGCTTGAAATCATCACTGAATGTGTTTTGTATTTATTCATCTGCGGGATAACACTAATACGGTTTACTACCTACTTTTTCTTTTGCAAAATTTACTTAATATTGCAACTTTTTGAAAATTTAACTTCAAAATTCTTGCCATTAAAAAATTTATTTTTAGTTGATTATTATCATCTTGCAACTCATTATTGATTAGATATTAGTTCGAAAATTTCAATTTGATGTGGATAAGGTTATTTTTGATTGTTGTAACAAATGAAAAAACTACTGAATACTATTCAAACTTTACTGATATTTAGAGTGAGTATTATTTTACACCTGTTGTCAGGAAAATAATTCGGTGTACTAACTTATTTGCGGACCGGAGTTGCTACCTTGATCTGTTTGAAATCTGCCAAAAAAGAAGCTGATAAAAACGCATAATCTTATCTATCAAACCGAATTATTACTAATACTGCAATTTCTTATATTATTTGTTATATTCCATTTTCCTATTTTTAATTTTTCATCAGTTCGTCTGATAATGAAGTATTCATCTCTATTTATATCATTATTTAATTGCTATATCATTAATTAAATTTTCAGACTCATTCGCCGATTAGTTTTTGCATTTTTCCTTTCATTTCGCTTTCCCAAAAAATTATTTAAGACAAACATTAAGCCGAAAATATTTTTGGAAGGTTTGGCAGTATTCATACTCATTACTGAATGATCCTGGTTTCGGTATCAAATAAGGAAGTCTGAAGGTTCCAAAATTCATTAGTACATGGAATACTAACTTGCACCAAATGAAACAGAATAATACGGAGATATTGCATTATTTTTCACCGAAGTAAGAGAAGTTGATTTCTACTAGAAATAACGACAATCGGCGTTTATTTAAGCACAAAATTGAAAATCTCAGTTTGGTGGTTCTACAGTATGAACATCAACGTGAAATAATCGTTTATCAGCAACGTTATTCAAGGAATGAAAAATAACGTTATATCGAGGTTGAATTCAAAATATATTTGAAACGTTGCTAACTCATTATAAGGTGTTGTAACGTTGAAACTAAAAGTAGAGTTATATTTTAGTGAAATGTTCGTTAAAATATGAATGTTCGTAACATTGAGCTACCCTTAAAGAAACGTGTCAAAGTAACGTTACTGAACTACAAGAATGCAACGTATTTCCTAACGACATTTTTCAGCTTTTTCAAAGTTGTTTGATGGTGAAGTTACTAAAAAATTCAACGTTGTTTCCACAAAGCTGTATTAAGGATAGTTCAAGATTGTTGAGCTTACTTATTTTTTCATGAGGACGTGAAACTATGAAACTCATGTAACATTAGTATATTCAGATTTATAATAGAATAGGAAAAATATTTGTTAACGAACTAAGTTCCTATATCATAAACCTTTTCAACAAGAACTCCATTAATCAACAGGAATCTATTGTTTACATAAAACAGTGTACAGCGATGAACTTATTATTTCAACCCGCGAAATCAGGAAGAACAGCTCATTTGCCAGAAAGGGCAAACGTTGGACTCGAATGAGGGTTGTATTCGGATGATTAAATTCAGTGTAGCGTGCGAAGATAATAGAGATTGCAAGAGTCGGAACAATTGTGTTATTGTGAGATAATCTGGATTCATGATGACCTAGGGGCATTCGTGTGTGAAGTGGACATTTCGCAGCAAACTGAGATACGAGGTGTCGATATCACTCGTTTAAGCGGAGAGTGGACAGGAGATAAGAGAAGTAGGTCGAGTGATATTGCTGAGATTACTCAATAATGTACTGGACAGCTACGAGGTCTATATTGGTTCAACGATTCGGTAAGAACTCTATACGAAAAAATCCTAGAAAAGCACTGGCGAAAAGTCAGAACCTTTCACGAGCTTGTCCAAATCAGAACCAATTTTCTCTAGAAGATTCGTATAAACCTTCACGTCATTTTTCAACCAAGAACTCAATTCAAACTCGATTACATCTGTAATTTTGAAAATATTGGGAGAATATGAAATTTCGAATGGATGTATCTAAGTGAGTACTAAGCGGATTTCACACATGTTTGGCCGATTCTGCCCTTTAACGAACTTAACTGTCGGATTTTTAAATGCAACCTACCCTGGAAGTTTCAAGTCGAGACAATTCTCTGCATGCCCGTAATTGTTCATTATGGATTTTACAGACATTTGGACTGAACGATAGCACGCTGTTCCCCGGAACATGCGTGCAAACATTTGATTATGGAATTTCTAAGAATATCGATGGGCATTTGTTTATGAAATAATGAATTTGCAGAGTTTCTCAACTCATTAGTGAGCTCAAATGTGATGAAGTTTACCTTAAAATGACCTCTACTTGAATTTGAAGGAAAATCTTCGTTATCTCATGCGCCGATGAAAAAAGATTTTCTGAATATCAAATAAAGGGAAATTATGAAGGAAATAATCATTTTCAATATGAAACAATTTTATTCAGGATGTAGAAGTCGTTCAAAGGAATGAACCATCAACTTAAATGAACAGTGGACTTGAAAGTTCAAATTAAAATTCAAAGTTAGTATCATCTGATGAACATACAGGTCATTAGTGAATAAGTGTAACAAACTACAGAAAAAATCATGACTTCATAACTTTTGCCTACTAGTGCTTCGTTTTCCGTGGTACGGGGTCCTAAGGTTCTTCTTGAAAACTGACTATTTATTACGGTGGAGAAATGCGAATGACATTTTTTGGGTTTCAAGAGCAAACAATACCTCCAATACAACTGAAATGGGGCGAAAAATTTAAGAATAACTCACAAAGGAATTCACAACATCCCAGAAAAATAATCCGAAAATAATCACTGATAAGTCTGCAGAACAACACCCCGTTATTTCCTTTTAAAATCAGAATTTCTTCGAATTCTGATATTTTTCGAGGCTATTGGTAACTTGAAGCATGCAGACCGTGCGCAGTTGACTGACCTTGAGATAATAACGAATGTTGCTGTGTTGCTGAAATGCGCGAAGCCGTTCACCTGCACGTGGTAGTGTTTGCTCTTAAGAGTTAGTTATTTTTGACATTCAATTAAAATTTTATGTTCATAATTGGCGTGCATGAAAGTAATGATCTCAATTTTTTCGAAGAAAAAAATTGTACGATACATATTCCAAATTAAAAATAATATGAATTGGTCTAATGGAGAAGAAAGAGCTCCAGTAATAATAAATTAACTTAATCGCAAAGACGAATATCTGTCGATAAATCAACAAATATTCCCCCTTGATCAGAGCTAATCATCCAATCAACCAAAACATCAACACCGAAGAAGCGGAGCTAAGGAGACTGACTACAGCTGTTTCACAGTTGTTACTGATCGTCAGGTCAACTTACCTTGTATAAAACCGCAGAGGGAATCTTGATACTTGTCACCTTTCAGATAGACTGATGCAGTTTAACAACGTACAGCGCAGCATCTTGTGAATCCCACCTTCGAGTGCAGAATACTTTGATCGATGTGCATTACGTTCATCCTCTTGTCGCATCAGGTCGCTGTATCTGTGATTTTGCAGATCACAAACAACCGTCACGACTTCGGAACCACTCGGTTCTTGAAGATTCCAACAAGACGATAACGTCCAACATCTGACAAAGATAGGAATTGGTTCGCGGAGAAGAGAGAGCTCCAGTACTATTAAAATCACATCATCAGAAAGACGAATATCTGCCGATAAATCAACAAATATTCCACCTTGATCAGAGCTAATCATCCAATCAAACATAGAAGAAGCGGATCCAGGGAGAATGACTACAGCTGTTTCACAGGTCTTACTGATCGTCAACTTACTTTGGATAAAACCGCAGAGGAAATCTCGATACTTGTCACCTTTCAGATGAACCGCTGCAGTTTAACAGCGCGCCATCTTCTGAGAGCATCTTGCGAATACCACCTTCGAGCGCAGAATACTTTGATATATGACGTTCATCCTTTAGTCGCATCAGGTCACTGTATCTGCGATATTGCAGATTTACGAACACCAGCATGACATGGAAACGCTTAGAATCCACATGATGTTATTTGTAAATCGATCAAAGTATTTTGCACTCGAAGGTGAAATTCGCAAGAGGCCCCCAGAAGATGGCGCGCTGCAGTTAAACGCGTTCAACTGCAGCGGTCCATCTGAAAGGTGACAAGTATCGAGATTCCCTCTGCGGTTTTATCAAAGGTAAGTTGACCTGACGATCAGTAACAACTGTGAATCATCTGTAGTCATTCTCCTTTTATGCGCTTCTTCGGTGTAGATGTTTTGGTTGATCGGATGATTAGCTCTGATCAAGGGGGAATATGTGTGATTCATCGACAGATACTCATCCTTGTGAGTATGTTAATTAAAAACAGTATTTGACTCTCTGTTGAATTTGTGATAAAAAATGCTTTATCCTTTTATTCGGGAAAAAATTAAACAAATTGAAATATCCACCGTCACTACTAGATAATGTATTGAAGACATAAGAAATATGCTTTCAGAAGTTTTTTTCAAGTTCACTAAAACGACGCCCCTTTCAAAAAAAAGGCATCTACAGATTTTTCGTTATAAAATTCTAATGGTGAATATAAAATTCTTGATGGCACTTCAAAAAATACGCAATTACTACCTATTAAAACCCACCAAATTCCATTTGCATATCTCGACCGGTTTCAGAGCAATAACTAATAGTCAACTCTTGAGGAAAACTTCAACACCGGGTATCTCGAAAAACGAAGCATTTGCCTACAAAAGCTATAAAGAAAGCTGCTATTATTTTTTCCCGCAGAACCACCATCTGAACTTATTCACGAACACTCTGTATAAGATGATCGAGATACAAGATTTTGCGAGGCATTTCTTGAACACACAATCATTCATATTTTCTGGCGATTATAAAAATAATAAAATAAAAAATATATGAATTATATCTGTTTTCCAGCATTCGAAGTCGTTGAACTCAAAATGGCTCTTCAAACACACCTTTTAGACTTTCGAGGGATATATTTTCATGAAGAGAGAAATGTTCGTGAAAAGTCAGTTCATATCAGCTCCAGTTTCGTTGTAGTATGCAGCGGAGTCAATAGTATTAAGGAATATTGCTTGAATTCTTTTCCTCATACGAGAAACTGGAGATAATACGATCCCTTGAGTCCTCGTAAAAGGCAAATAAGCTTCTAATGTAACGGTAATGACTTTTGTATGGAAGGTATTTGCTCATTTTTATGCAACATTGCACGTTGAACATTCCATCCGAAACTCAATTACTGGTGTTTTGAGGAGGATTTTATGGCGTTAAGGATATTTTTCTCTAGAATGATAATGAGGCACGATTTCTTTTAGACTTTGGATGAAGAAATAATTAGTTAAAAGGTAGCACGAACACTTCTGGTGTTATATCTTGTGAGGAAAAAGTCGTGGAGGAGGCCTTCAGAGATGAAAAATCTGGAAAAATGTTTATTCAATATGTACGTAGTGATCATAATTAACACAAGTTCATCATCAGACACTGAAGATTCTACAAATGTTAAAAAATATTTATGTGAACACGGGTACAAAAAGGTGGTAGGAATGGTCATGAAATTCGGCAAAAGGTTGATTCTCACTATACTTTTCGTAACCTGCCAGTATCCTCCAGTAGGTATGATTTACGTCAAAATTTAGTAGGCAAAAATTTCATTTAAGGTCGATTCTCACTATACGTTCCGTAACCTTCCATTATCCTTCCCGTAAAATATTATAAGGTGTAAATGAATTGTGCATACATCAATTCACGGGATGGATACTGAAAGGTTACGGAACGTAAAGTGAGAATCAACCTCAAAACGGAAAAAACATTCTTGACCGTTATGCAAATGAATACAATTTCAGATGTGATTTGAAAGCGTTGAATATTTTGGAATAACAGAGTTCTGTTCGTTCATTCACAATTTCAAAATTATACTTGTTCACCAACTCATGAATTTCACTTGATTCCAAATAGTTCAGTCTTCCAAGTATCGGTTGAAGCATATTTTGGGAGGATTCTGCATTATTTTTCAGGTTTTTATGGGTTTTCACTCCCAGTATCTGAAACAAAACTATTAAAAATTAAATAAAAATTGTTTTTTTTATGAAAACCGCCCTTGCGGATTGCAGTATTAAACTATTTGCCAAGGGCAGTTTCTTGCAGAAAAGATTGCCTAATGAACAATACAGGAACAATACAAACGAGAAACAAAAATCCAAAAATTGTGTTTATAGTATTTCCTGTATTTGTGGAAAGACATATACAGGGGAAACGTCAAGACCGTTAGATATCAGAAAACGAGAGCACAAAAATAACCTAAGGAATAGAGAATTCGAACCCTGCATGTTCGACCATTGGGAATCACATGATAGATTGGGACAATACAAAATACTGACGTTGGAACCAGATAATTTGAAAAAAAAAATCAAAGAGTCCTCTTGCATTTTGTTAAATGGAGAGAGTAATTTTGCTCATTATTCGATAGAAATTGAAAATAGTTATTACGAATGAGGTTATCAGAAAATGATAATTACCCGTCCAGGAATGATACCTCAAGTAGCATGTGAAAACAGAAAAGAATCAACAGAATACAGCAATCCAAAACGTCAAAGTCAAACCAACGAATTTAAAAATTTCACGAAATGAACAGAAACAAAACAACGTTTACCCGTCACTTACTGTCGAAACGAGGTGAAAAGAAAGCAGTGGAATTCAATTATTCAATTTGCCTATTGATTCTGTTGATATACCAATTTGAATTGTAGTTTTCCGAATTTTTCCAACTGAAGATAGTCTGAAATTTAAATCCAGTAATAGCTGAATACATTTTATGCAAGAAATAGCATTTTAACCAAACTATGAAATATGAACTCTAAACAATGCTTATATTCGTTCGAGAATACTGTATCCATGATATATTGAACCATAGAGCTACTTCCCAGGAACCATTAAATTTCATTTCAACCGAGCACTCGGATCCACGGAAATTTGAATGGAAAGTAATTATCACTGATTCCACCGTTATCGTCCGGAATGAAATATGGCCAGATAAATCTTGTGTTAGCGTCGTGCCGACCTAGAATTGGCAGCTTTTCCACGTTTATGTCGTTTCTGACGCTTTAGATGTCATGAAATAAAAGATGAAGTATTATGCCAGAATGATCATTTCACTCTGATCGATTTTTTCTTCGGTGAACTCGACTGCCGGTGAATGAGTAAGAGACTCCTTCAGTAAGCAATGTAGTAGTACATAATACGGCCAGGACAAAGAGATAAGGATAATATCGTTACAATATCAGTAGGATAACTACTAGGATAATTTAATTTTCCATTCATATAATACCATTTCCGAATCATTTATTCTTTCGAAGTGTATAAAACTAATGCGATTGCTTGAAATTGTACACGCTACTTGAGTGTTCATAATTCCTAGTGAAAAATACAGTTTTCTCAGCAATACCATGGTTAAATGTCCTCATGCTATGGTAATACCACTTAATATGAACTTTTGATGGTTTGCGAGGTAGCTACAACCTCTTTGGGGTTATCACGTTTCCTTCTGGGTTTGTCTGAGGAAACTCGTCAGGACATGCATCAAATTAAACAATTTCAAGAAAACGCTAGTGAAGACCCATCATGCGGCTCATACAGGAGTATACGAATTCGCTGGAGATGACAAGTGTGATAAGATCTTGAACCGAGCTAGCGGGTGCAGGCGTAAGTACTAACGCCCCCTGATCTTGGCCAAAGCAGCCAGGAGTGACAGGTAGGTAACGTAGGATACTCAAGTAGCAAGGGATTAAGTACATAGTGTAGGACTTAAGTGAGAGCTGAGAGATGGCGCGCGCCCTACAACAGAATTTTTCGATCTTAATATCTTATGATATGGATAACTACCATCGAGCGTGCTACTTCTGGAATGGCAAAACCAAAATTATGTCAACTGGTATAGAGTAATTGAAATCAAAAACTGAACAAATAAGTGATCAAAATTTCCTACTAATATATCATTGGACACTTACGACTGTTTCTGCAGTGATGTCCAGTCTATTTCACAAATAAAAACTCACCACGTGACATCCGCTTACTTCGAATAAATAATATGGACATGCGAATATGAACAAGCCTGTAGTGTTTCTGTTTATTCGCGAATTCTCTATAAAACAGCATTCTGTAGTTATGTACTAATATCTGTAATATTCGAATTTTCCTCCAAGATGGTCTCAAACGAGTAAGTTAGACTGATGAAGAATCCGACGTCGAATTCGATTCTGTCCGGCTGGCTGGTCGTAAACATCATATCTTGCATACAGAGTGAGCTAGCAACTTGAAACTTATAGGGTAGGTTGCGCATCAATAGAACGATGTTCGATTTCTTTAATGGGCCAAATCCGCCTCACGTTTTCAGAGTTATAATATTTGAATGCTTGAA
The DNA here is from genome assembly GCA_958510865.1 of Myrrha octodecimguttata. NCBI lineage: Eukaryota > Metazoa > Arthropoda > Insecta > Coleoptera > Coccinellidae > Myrrha > Myrrha octodecimguttata. Next base: position 60,806,411 of record OY294059.1, on the reverse strand, counting down.
GCTAATTTCTTGAACTCGTAGAAACTTATCATGTAGTCGGATTGAAACTTGTTCGTTAGTTGTAGAATACCGACGCGGTTCTTCGTACAGAACTGTCAGGATCGTGCTTTTATACATTGCTCTCAGTTTTTTTCTGGAACGATTCAGCAGATTTCAATGAAATTTGATACACTTTGGAATGAATCTTAGAAAATCGTGTGCCAAATTCCAGGTCGCTCTGATATTTATTCATGGAAATATTTGGAACCAAGTAAGTCAAATTTCGTCGTCATTTCCTCAGCGTCGTCGTTATTTCCTTAATTACTCAAAAAATACCACCTTGACAACCAATTCGAACATGCTCGCAAGAGCTGCTGACTTCATGTTATTGTTTTTCTGAAATTTCTTCAGGATAAATTCGAATCGAAATTTTCGTTTATCCCTATCACTCCACCCTTCGCGATCCTCTGTAGAATTATTATAATCCTAAGTAACTGACACAGCTTACGAAATTACCAACCATGAATTTCATGGTTTTCTTTTCGGTCGGACCGAATTGAATTTTATCGAGAATTCAACATTTATTATGCATATATACAGCATAAAAAATTCTGGTCATTAACAATTAACACTTAAACAAGTCAAATGTGGAATTCTCTTTCCGTAAGTCACACCAAATCAAACTCATTTTTGGCTCGAAATTCGAGAATAATAGCTTTCGTAACATAGAACATTTAGGCAAAATAGTTTATCCCTTAGAAAGTGAAAGGCTTATTTCAAAAGTTTTATGATACTGGATTTATTATAGAAAACCTTTTGACATAACCTATAACCTAACTCCCTACTCGATGGGGTTAAATTTAAAAAGTAGCCACACACCTATGAGTTTTTGTTACCATGAGGAAATTTTGGAAAACTCACTGTGTCAAAAAGTCACCAGTGCGCAGCCGCCCTAATAATCAAATGATTTTCCATCGCAAAACCATTCTTATAGAAAAAACTTGATTGAATGGCGATACTTCGAGAAAAAAATATGCAGTTTTTTGAGTGAGAAAGAAATGAAGAATTTCGGTAGACTAAAACATTCTGCAGAATTTTATATGGATGAAAGCGAAATCAAGATATGATATCATTGATTAATTCTGATACAAAAATAAAGTTAACGGTATATTTCGATCAGTGATCACAAACGAGAATCGATTAAATATATAGAAAAAATTTCATATCATTTGGATGAATATTATAATATGGAGTATTTATTTATCTGTTCGATAATGTTGAGAAAGACCATCCCTAAATTTTCAAATGTCCCAATTCAAAACAATTATTCAGATTTAAGTATGCTTCTCGGGTCAAAGTATAATGCTTAATGTTCAAATGAAAATGTTTTTTGAATAGTCATCCCTATAAAAATTTTGCTGGTATGCTTTAAGTTGAATTAATCATTCCAACTGGCCAAATTCTGTGTCAAGCCAACTGTGTTGTCTTTAATGAGTGGTTCGGAAGTCAATTCTCTTATCGAATTATAAACTTCCGAGGTCCGGTGTTGATATTGGATTTCGTCCAGCAACTCTCCACAGTTGTGTAAACGATTTACAACGAGCAAATTATCGGAGAATAGCCTTTAGCTCACAGTTTATCTCGTGGAATTTGTTATTTCCAATTATATATTATGGACGGTATTCTGAACTAATTGAATTTTCTTTACATAATAGTTTACGTGGTGATGAAAATCAATAGTTCAATCAAAGTGAGGCATGGTTCATGGAGGAAATAGAGTTTCAGATTAACAAAATAAACTATCATGACACAAGGGCGAATATATGTCGATAAATCAACAAATATTCCACCTAGATCTGAGATAATGATCCAATCATCCGAAGCCCTCACACTGAAAAAGTGCTGTCTAGTAAATTGAGCTATTGTAGTTTCAGGGTTTCACCGATCATGAGACTGACTCGCCTTAGGAACGCTAGAGAGGATTCTAGATACTTGTCACCTGTTGGACGACTTGTCTGTAGTATAAAATAACACCTCAACGTCTACAGGAATGGAAATATATTTCGAAATGAGCACTATGTATTCAATATTTCATCAATGATTTCGCAGATATACCCATATTCATATTTTATTTTCCATACTTCCAGAAGTTCGGATTGGATCGAATTGAAATCCAATAATATTGGATGGAGAATAACAGCTCCAAGATTCATGCAGAATTTTGCGAGAAACATTCGAAAGAAGATCGAGAAATATAAAATATCTTTTTTTTTCTGTAACTTGTTTAATGAAACGATAATCAAGAAATTTTGGACAACTTTGTCTATTAAGTATTTTCCAACTGATTACTGAGTTTTATCGCGATCGTGTCAGTAGATTTTGTGTTGAGGTAATGATTTAATCGAAACTAAGGAAACTACAAAAAAATTTGACATATTTATTCCGAAAATAAATATCGGATCGACCTGAAATTCGATAAAATGTTGTTAGGACAGATTCGTTCCAAGGTATCCCCTCAGCTTTATAGAAATCTGATGAACAGTATCCAAAACAATTCTTCAAACAATAGAAATTTGGAAACTAACAAGAGAAATTGTTTATTTTTCACATTTAGCAAATTTAGCGTTAATTTGCGCATCGTTCTACAACTCAATACGAAGTATCAAGCTAATCGAATCAGTAATTTTTAGATATTGAGGTATTGATACACAAGTCATCCTGCAAGTTTCGGAAAACTACTATCTTGTTCTTTCGAATGTATCGTGGAAACAAGCATAAAATTCTCCACCTCCGTTTATAAGAAAGACATTGGACCAGAGCCGGATCTAGGATATTAGCGCCCTTGGCGAGTTGTCGAAGTGCGCCCTTAAAAGAATTTATGTTTCAATAACAACATGGTTTTCATTCAGGTTTCTTCCAAGAAAAACTATATTTGATTTGTTCACAGGAATAGGACGGGTAGAAATAAAACCTGTGGATTTCAATAACTATATTCTTTGGAATTTCGTGGAAACGTGTATATTGATTGATACCTAAGACAAAGAAAAATAATAGTCAAAATAAATCGAACTCAGTCAAATGAGGTGGTGGTCAATCTGGGTGTTCCTCAGGGTTCTGTGCTGGGTCCACTCATATTTATACTGTTTATCAATGATCTACCAGAATTCATGAAAATGAAGTGTCAGGTAATAATATATGCAGATGATGTTTCGTTTGTAGTCTGTGGCAACTCTCCCGAAGAACTGGCAGATAATTTGAACTTACTTTATAATGAATTTACTGAATGGTGTTTGAACAATCCGTTAATTTTGAATCATGGGAAAACGGTTCTAATGAAATTTAATATAACAAAAGATCCCAACGCCTCTTTTTTGCTTCTACTGAGACAACAAAGTTCCTTGGTTCTTTCCAAATGATATGATAGCACCCTGGACAAACGCCGAGGGCGCAAAAATCCTCAAGAATATTATGTATAGGCACAGAAACTTTTTCCAACACGAATAATTTCCAGGCTCATTTCGGCGACAACGGTATGAAAAATAAGTTCCTATTTTTCAAATCAACTAATTTGATATAAATTGTGATGCAATACGCCACTGCATAGAATTGAACCCTAGATGCTAGAAAAGAGTAGTAGACAGACTGAGGTGGGTTCATCTAGAGATCTTGCCCCTTGATCGTATCGTAAACGTAATTTATGGCCCTTGAGTGGATCTCAGATAGTGGATCGAGCAAGTGTAAAATTATTATCTGGATTTATTTTTGGTAATAACTTGTCGCCCAAACAGGTGCGAACACCACAGCACTCTGAAATAGAAAGCTCGAAGTAAAAATCCCAAAAAAATTCATAACCTTGCGCCCCTACTAAGCTTGCGCCCGTAGCAAATGCCTCCTCTGCAACGCCCTAGATCAGACACTGCATTTAACAAAATGATACTATATGCCGACTAGATTGCCGCATATTTCCCTTTCTACCTTGAGAATATGGTTCGGGTGCTCATTTCTTAGACCGAATTCATAAATGTCTATAGAATCGGTCCGATGACTCCGAAGATCAAACTATTTTAAGTATTTTTCTTCTCTATAGACAAAAATACTGATGTTATTGAAATTTGAAGGATCCTTTTCATGAACGCGAGAAAAAATTGCGCGATTTTTTTCCGGGAATAAAGTTCTGTCATCTGTCGTTACCTGATAAAATAGGAAGATTTTTGAAATTTGCTTGTAGTTCAAGTTCAAATTCAAATTACAAATAGGAAAATATCGCGAATAATATGACGTTAGAACGGGGCTGAAAAAATACTTGACGTTAAAAATCAGTGCCTTTCTGGAATTTTATGTAACCGTTTGAATGAAGTAAGCTTCAAGTTAGCAGTCAAAACACGGGGAATTTATTGATGAGCTCTTTTATAGAGGGCATTACCGGAAAAACTTCGAGGTCTTGAGTATTATCTGTTTGAATCCAGACAAACTGTAGGACATAATACTTAAGCTGTAAATAACATTCATAAAATAAATCTGAAAGCTTTTCCTTACTGCAAATTAGGAACATAAATTTTTATTGGCACTGATAGAAAAGGTTTTCCATTAGTTTTCTCCTAAAACTTAATTACTACATCAGGCTAAATGGGGCTTTATAGAGAGCTCAAATATCAATATAATCATAATGATATAATAGTTGCAATTTTATGAAATTGTTTTTTCGTTCGTTTTCAGCTACTTCCTACATTATGAACACATTATCATAATACTGAATATCATTTTCTTCAAATAGCTATGTTGGTACTAACTTATACTCGATTTCTTTTTCTTGAGAATATCCGCATCTAAAATCGATAAATATATCATCAAATTGTGATGGGTTACGATATTTATGGGGAATCTTGGAACTCTCATTAAACCAACGTAACATATATAGATTGGAATAGAGCCAACCAGAAAAAAAATTTGATTAATTTGACTAATTTTCGCGCGCATGTTCTGGGGAACAGTGTGCTAATGTCTGTAATTTTGTAAATTTTTTCGCGAAAATGGTCTCAAACGACTAGGTTGGACTCACTGATGATTAATCCGGTGTCAAAATCGAATCTGTCCGTCCGGTCGGTCGGCTGACGACACGATAACTGTCGAGAGGAGTGAGGTAGCGACTTGAAACTTTCAGATTAGGTCGCGCATCGGAATGGGCCAGCTAAGTTTGTTAACGGGAGAATCGGTCGAATGATTTCAGAGTTATGATCATTTGAAATTTTCAGATTTATTTCCTGATATTTCAGGAACTACTCATTCGATTGAATTGAAGCTAAACAGTTAGTTGAAATATAACGATGCACAGATTTTCACGAAATATCGTTGTGATCACACCAACGGTGAATTAAAGAATTTTTTTTTGAAAATTTCTTCCGAAAAATTTTTTTTTTCGGAAAATGTTCATTGAATCCGGGAACAACATCTGCTCATATCTTGAACATCATATTTTACAGCAGTGTACCAACTCTAATTTCGATACTGTCATAATTTCTGGAGATATCGGGAAAAAATATATAAAATTTCGTACTTTTCTTCTCGATATTGTTGTTTTTTCCAAACTTACTCAAGAAATTTTTTTCAAATATTCAATATTCTGTGATATTTGGATCATATTATCCTTATGATATTCAGTATGAACCTTCAAACTGTCATTTTTGCGCGAATGCTCTAGGGGAACAGCGTGCTATCGCTGATGACGAATCCGGTGTCAAAATCGATTGTGTCCTGCCGGCCGTCCGTCCGGCTGACGACACGATAACTGTCGAACGGAGTGAGCTAGCGACTTGAAACTTTCAGGGTAGGTCGCGCATTGGAATGCCGCGGTTAAGTTCGTTAATGGGCTAAATCGGTCGAATAGTTTCGGAGCCACTTGAAATTTTGAAGTTATTTATTCTTTTATTTCAGAAACTACTTGAGCGATTGGATTCAAACTAGGCAGTTAGGTGGAGCATAACGACGCGCAACTTTGGGCCAAATTTTGTCAGGATCATATTGTCAGTGAATCGGAAACTATTAATCATAAAAAAAATTTCACTCACACTTCGAGCTTCATATTTCACAGCAGTGTACCAAATTTCAGTTCGATACGATCATAAGTTTTGGAGATATCGGGAAAAAATATGTCAAATTTCGAGGTTTTCTTCTCGGTATCGTTGTTTTTTTCCGTATAACTCGAGAAATACTGATTCAATCCTGATAAAACTTCGCAGCTAGTTTGAAGATGCTGAAAGACAACTTTATGCAAAAGTTAGTGATGATCGTGTCATTAGAACAATTTGAGAAAAAAATTTCTATGATTTTCTTATCACATCATCCTCATTAAATTCCGTATGAACCTTCGAACTGTAATTTTTTGATGAAGTACTGGATTTCAATTCGATCTGATCTGTATTTTTGGAAATATTGGGAAAATACTTTCTCTACAAATATCGAGGTTCTAAGTTGTTTCTTTCGGAATTTATTGTGTCTACGCAGTCGGCCGCAAGTCCGACCGTAAACACAATAACTTCCGGAAGAAACGACTAAGAAACTAGATATTTGTAGAGTAGGTTTGGGGCTTAATTACGAAGGTCGAATTCGTGAATGGGTGAAATCCGCCCAATGATTCCGTAGATATACCCATTCAAAATTTTATTTTTCCAATATTTCCAAAAATACAGATTAGATCGATTTGAAATCCAGTAATTTATCAAAAAAAAATTTTAAAGAGCACTGCCGTGAAGGCGGCAGCTTTTGCGTGCATGTTCAAATTCGTTGCTGAAGTATTCATCTACATTGAACATGCGCGCAAAAGCTGCTGCCTTCATGGTAGTGCTTTTCTAGATTTTATTCGATGAAATACTAGATTCCAATTGGACATAACCTGTATTTTTGGAACTAGTGGAAAAATAGAATTTTGAATTTGTGTATCTGCAGAATCATTGGGTGGATATTCCCATTCTCGAACCGTAACACAATAACTTCCGGAAGAAACGACTTGGGAACTAGATAATTGTAGAGTAGGTTTATGGTTTAAATACGAATGTCCGTAGATATACCCATTCAAAATTTTAGTTTTCCAATATTTCGAAAAATACAGATTAGATCGAATTGAAATCCACTGGGTTTTTTTCTCATAATATGTCCGAAACTTGGAAATGGATCAGAATGAATTTGGTACACTCTTTCGAAGTTTTAATTTATTTTTCAATTTATTTATTCACCTAACCACCGAAAAATACACAAAGGAGAAAAACTAACCGAAGTGATATAAAGTACGAAGTTTCAGTTGTGAGCATTTTTTTCACATCCAATTTATATTCACCGAGAAAAAAACACAAATAATTGAATTTTCAATCTTCAAAAATTTGTTACAAAGAAAATAAATTCCAAATAATTCGTCAACTTGTTGAAGATTCCACCTGTGCTCAACAGCCAATGATGAAGGAAACGTATTAATTTTGCACATTGAAAGTGCTGTATTGAATTCTGAGAGTTGTTGTTTCAATGAAAAGTTCTGACAAATTTTTGTTTTTTTCTGGTCGAAATTGTTTACTAGACCAGTTTTAAGACCTTCGACCCAATAAAATCTAGAATATTTACCAGGAAAAGCTGAACATATAGAAAACAATTATCAGGCTGGTCGTAATGTATGGATGTGATACCTGAGTACTCCGGAATGCAAGTGAAAAACGACTTGGGGCCTTCGAAAAAAAAGTGCTACGAAAAATATTTGGACAACTAGAGACGAGAATACAGGGCAACGCAGAATGAAAACCATTCAAGAACCCAAAAAAGTCTACACATATACCAACAAAATAAACGAAATAAAGGCCAGGAGACTATATCGGGAGAAACATTGGTGAATGAACACACGGTAACTTGAGGTAGAGCTACCCTAGACGAATCCAAAAACCCTATATATATGTTAGATCTAGTCGATTCCATAACCAAGATACAGGATGTTTCTTGTATTCAACAATATTTTAAACTGCTCAAAGCTTTCGAACCACCCGATATAATTCGTTGATATTTAGAATATATCATCAACTCGAACGGGTCAATCGATTCATAGATTTATCATGTCTGCATTATTACGTGATTTACAGCAGGATGCTTCGATACCCTTACTTGATATTTCATATCTCCCTACTTCCGACCTCAGACGAATACAAGTACCCATTTGAATTTTTCAAAATGAAATAATTGACAGTATTTAAATCTGGTAATCTAGGGGTCCAGTTATGCAGTCTACCTCTGCAAATAAACGTGTTTCGAAATTTGCTGGTCCAAAAAGTTCCTGATCATACGTAAGCTGAAGAATATATGCATGGAGTCGATTATACGGAAATCCAGTACATATTTCCTATAAACGTATGGTGTCCACTCCAAAAAATCAATGGATTGGGTCACATATCCCACCAATATGGCTCAAGTATGATATGCTCTCATTTTCCTTCCAAAAGCAGCATCTTGATGTATTAATCGAAGTTCCGGCGGTTATTCAAATAGTTAAGAGCAATTGATAATATTGGTGAATACAAGAAACACCCTGTATCTTGATTATGGTATTAATGAGATGTTCCATATATAGGTTTTTTGGACTCGTATAGGGTAGATCTACTACAGGTTACCGTATGTCCATTTATCAATGAAACACCCTGTATTACCAAGGACCGAAATGCCATGAATATAGAAGATGGCCTCGTTCGGATGCTTGATAGAGGAAGATGGAGACAGGTGGTTGAATCGGCTAAAACCAACCCAGGGTTGTGGAGCCACAGATGATTATGATGATGAATATAAAAAAAAAAAAAAAAAAAAAAAAAAAAAAAAAAAAAAAAATTAAGTTTATATCTGTGAAAGACAAGGTTTTCAGCTGTCCTAACCACATGACATATGGCGAAAAAACTGTAAGCGGTGGCAAAAATATAAGTAATCTTTTCGCGGATTTTTTCGAAAGTGTTTACGTCACATCAAATTGTAGAACTCTGACTTTGATGGAGAGCAAGATTTCAGCTCCTTCCTGTTGGAAGGTATCAATATTGATACCGTGGACGTTGAACGCGCTTTGTTATCCCTGGATGTTAATAAGAGTCCAGGGCCAGATTCTATTCCCGCATTATTCATTCGATCATGTACTGTGTCTCTTTTTGAACCGTTGACAATAATATTCAATAAATCTCTCAAATCTGGGGTTTTTCCGAATCGTTGGAAGTTGGCATGTGTCGTTCCTATCTTCAAGGCTGGAAGTAGGCTATCGGTAGAGAATTATAGACCAATAAGTAAACTCTCTATTTTTGCTAAAGTGTTCGAGTCCCTTATATACCCCCATTTATTCCATCTTGTCAAATCCCAAATTATTCCCGAGCAACATGGTTTTTTCAGGGGTCGTTCCGTTGAAACTAACCTGGTCAATTTTACTGAATTCTTGCTGGAGGGTCTGAATGAGGGGGTTCAAGTGGACGTCATTTATACAGATTTTAGTAAGGCTTTTGATAAGATATGTATCGGTAGACTTCTTGGAAGGTTGTATGGAGTTGGGGTCTGTGGGTCTCTCCTGCGGTGGTTTGAGTCTTATCTCAGAAATAGGTCGCAATACGTCTCTGTGGAGGGTTTCGAATCACGGTACGTGTCGGCTTCATCGGGGGTTCCCCAGGGCTCCCATCTGGGGCCGTTATTATTTATAATATACATAAATAATATAATAAAAATATTTAAATTTTGCAAAATACTATTATTCGCAGATGATTTGAAAATGTTCATGAAAATCAGGGACTCCCGTGACTGCCTGCGCCTTCAGAATGATATCGACTCTTTCATGAAATTTTGCGGAAGGGCTAATCTCTTCACAAATATGACCAAATGTCGTGTGATTACTTTCTCGAGGAGGAACGATCCTATAATGTTTCCATACTTGTCGCTGAGCACACCGCTGATGCGTTCAAGTCATGTACGCGATTTGGGTGTTACTTTTGACTCTCACCTCAAATTTAACCTACATATCGACAATATCGTAACAGCGTCAAGCCGCATGCTCGGTTTCATATTGAGACAGAGTCGTTCGTTTTGCAATTATAAATCCTCCATTACCCTTTATTACGCTTATGTGTTTAGCAAGTTGAATTTCGCTTCCATTGTATGGAACCCCCAATATAACACTTATATAGACCGAATCGAGAGGGTTCAGATGAGATTTCTTCGTTTTCTGGGTTCAAAGTGTGGTCTACGGTTGAATAGAGGAGATCCAGAAAATTATGTAATTAGGTTGAAACACTTTAATATGATTAGTTTGCAGAATCGCAGAATTATGAGTGACGTACTCTTCGTAAATAAGCTATTAAGTAATCAATTGGAATCATCGTCACTCTTATCGCGAATCAACTTTCATGCTCCTTCGAGGAGATTCAGACAGCTGGAAACCTTCATCTTGCCTTTGAGGTATACTAACAGCTCCAGGAATTCCCCTATTATTAGAATGCTTGGTCGTTGTAACAGTTTCAAGGATCTAGTGGATGTAATTGGTCACAGCTACGAATATGTCAAAAGATGTTTGGGTAACCACTTCAGAGGTATCTCTACTTAATTAATTGTTTTTTTTTTGTTTATTTTCGCTGAATCATTTTTTTCCCTTTTTTAAAGAAAGATCATAAGTTAGTTATGAAGGATGAAGGTTGTTCAATTGAATGTCAAAATTTTGTTTTTTTTTTTTGTAGTATTTGCACTTCTGTAAATCAATGTTAATTAGTGGACATTGTTTTGGGTATTAATTTACCTGTATATGTTCTTGTTATGAATAAATAAATAAATAAATAAATAAATTATTGCTAAAGTGAGTTTCAGCATGGAAAGTATGGCCTACCATAAATAAAATATCTCCTGAAATAAACGACTCTGTTACTCGATATTTGTTACTAAGATTTGGGACATTACCAGGAAAGTTGGATTTGTTTATTTCTACAATAATTGCCAAAACACAGAGTTCAAAACTGAGTACTTCCACTGAATTGAATTATCAGGAAGTTCATATGTTTTAGTTGGAGTCATTATCTGGATAGGTGACCGCTATAGATTCGGAGAATTTTCATCAAAACAGTTTCAACCAAATGAGGAATTATTTTCTTTTTGATTTCCATGTGACGTGATCGTGCCGTTCTTCCAACACACACAGAACTGATGTTTTTAGACACAAATATTGATGCGTCAAAAAGGCACCCGCACAAGAATTCTGCATTCCATATTTCACGTTTTATACCTTTTATACATGTTTTTACAGCCTGGGCGTGACTTTTACCGAAATGCTTCAAAACACTCGAGGGCAAGTGGTTTGAATTTCCACATTTATTTCGGGAGATAAAGAAGGTGACCAGGATATGGAAAAAATATTGTTCTCTCTGACATTTTCAAGCGGTTAACATACCAAATAGAGCGTGTTTCATCTTAAATGTCATCGTTGTAGAATCTCCCAGGGAAAGGATCCCATATCCGGTCCTTCTCCATCGTTTATGAGATTCTGACAAAAAATTTCAGAAGATTCTTATCGACAAGAGAAGCCATCCGCGAAAGAGAACCCAGTAATTTCCACTTTACTGTTATCCGGATATTCAACTTAGGAGTATCAGACGAAAGCATCTCAGGAAATGGAAGTATGTAGGTGTATTCGAACCAATCTCGACTTTTGATATGCTGTAAATCATCTCTAGAATACTGGATAGTTCATTTTCCGATGTTGTCTTGCGGTGATCGAAACTGAGAACATTTAGAGAGGTTTTATATCAGGAAAGATGAGGCTATACTATGATGAAATCGAGGGAGCTACAAGCTATTGAATCCTTGCGGGACAGCCTGAAAAACACATTGTTTTTACGCGCTTGTTTCATTCTATCGAACCAGTATAGAAGTACTGTTTCGACTAAAATGTATTTTGTGATGATTTATCTTTACTTTTCAGCTGCTTTTCAGTTTTTAACTCTCAATTTGTGGAAAAAACTATTAAAAACTAAATGACATTTTATTTGTAGAACACGCCTTTGTGGATAGTACGAAATTTTGCATAGGCCTATAAAATGTCATTAACAACCTGGTGCTTGGTTTCAACTAAATCGAAAATTTTTGGTTTGTAAAATTTCGAAACGATATAGCTATGGTCCAATTCGCAAACGATCAACAAAGTGAACTGTCACGTTTCGGACTCCTTCATCAGACAAACCAGATTTTGAGAATTTGGAGGATAAAGTATGCTTTTTGATTTTTTTTGAGATTTTTATCCAATTGACATTTTCAGAAAACCACAGCAACGCAGATTCACTAGGTATGAAAATTTTAATTGTACCTCAGTAAATTAAGCCGAATATGGTTCCGGCCCCCGTATTTTTGTATTGGCCCACTCTATTATGTGATTTCCAATTGTCGAATACAAAAACAATCTGAAGGATAGAGACATACAAGGTTCTCGAATGGTGAACCATGTCCGTTTAATCACTGGATATCATATGACAGATTGGAAAAATATAAAAATACGGATATCAAAACCAGATAATCTGAAAAAAAAAATTAGAAAGTCCTCTTGTATTTTCTTGAATGGGAATAATTTCACTCATTGTTCTGTACAAATGGACCATATGTGGCTGAATTTACTAAAGAAAAGGGAGATTTTAATTACTCAAGAGAACTGAATAAAGGCAGTGGACTATATTTTCTTTGCACTAGTGACTTACCACCTACTCCCTTATTGTCCGATTCTTGGCTGACCTGGTTGAAATTTGAGGATAACTAAAGATCGGGTATGAAGAAAAAAGTACTGAGCTCCCAAAAACAATATCATTTGCAACACAATAGAAGTGATATGAATAGTTCGAAAATTCCGTGTAAAAAAAGGCAACCGTTTTCTCTATGAAAATACATTCTTCTCAATTGATCAGTACTGTTCTTAACCGTGGTCCGTGAAGGAATCCAAATGAATTTAAAAACATCTCCCATCTGAAAATAGCAGATGGTAAAACCAAAAAAAGGGCTGTTTCCAAGACTAGTTTTCAGCCTTGCAATAAAATATGCGCAAACAGATAGAATTAAAAATTCTAGAAAAGCACTGACGTGAGATCAGTTTGTTTTAGGCGCTTTTTCAAATTCGTTGCCAAGGGAGTGACCTGCTTGTTGATTCCTCCAGTTTTACCTTCTGATATAGTCCTATGAAATTCTGCAGGAACAGAATATCATTTCTCAATCAAATGATATTATATTTAAATTCGATCCGATCCGTAGCTTTGGAAATATTTGAATGTGTATATCTATGAATTATTTGGCGGAATTTGGAATACGCGAATTCGGCCTTCTCAAATCAATGAACCCACAAGATATAATTTTTCTATCATTTATACTAGATTTGAATTGGATCTGATTTGTTTTTCTGGAAATATTGGAGAAACAAAATGTGAATGGGTGCATCTACGAAATCATTGGGCGGATTTCACCCATTCACGAATTTGACCTTCGTAATCAAGCCAAAAACCTTCCTTACGAATATCTTAAATCATAAATCATAAATACCTACTGAGTTTCAATTCCATCGAGTAAGTTTTCTTCGAGTCATGAGAAAAAATCAGTTCTGAATTTTTCCATTACCAAACCAGCGCTTCAGAATCTTAAGAGCAAACAGTACCTCGAATATAACGGGGTGACGCCAGAGTTCGTTTTTTTCAAAAAAATTTTTGCGTGCAAATGGTTAAAAAAATAGTGACAATGCGGAATGTTGCCAATTTTTCATATTCAGAAATATTCGATAAAATAAACTTATATGGAGTGAAAAATTTAAAATAAATAACATTGCGCATTCTCACAAAAGAAAGAAAAATCAGAAAATAATTACTCAATCCTGCAGAAAGACACCCCCTTTTTCTCGTGAATTTCACGCATTCCTAATATTTCTCGCGACTATTGGCAGCGTTAAAGCATGCAGACCATCGGCCGGTGCCTGACCTCGAAATATCAACACATGATTTCGAAATTTCGATGTGGCTGTGTTCCCGAAATCCAAAGAGCCTTAATTTATTAGTCGACGGTACTGTTTGCCCTCAAACTGATACAAATAGTTCTTAGTATCTTTAAATACCTGGCTTTTACTTCCTGAATTCGCCGTGTCTATTCGAGACAACTTTAAATTCAAGAATTTGCGAAAGAATGCACAAATCAATCGTATCAAACCATTTTTGTCCCAAAATTCGAACCCGAATCGAACATAGTAGACGTTTGTCCGAAACGATAATGCTCTCGTTTCTAGAAACCTCGAGTGCGTGAAATGTGTTCTCGTTGAGTTCAGGCCTAAAGGCAACTTCCACAAAAAATCCAATATATGATGGAGCTTCGTTCAAAGACCATCGATTTCATATACGTTTTTTTTTGTATTGATACTGGACTCTGATGAGTTTCATCCCTTCATTTTTCCCAAAACGTCTGGTTATGTAAACGTCCAATGGTGTAACGAAAATGTAATTCCAAGGACCTGTAATCAATTTTCGTGATTTTTTTGTCAGATCATCTAGGCAGATTTTTTTCTCGAATATCATACCTTGATAATGGAAAGTTTCGTCATATATCAAGGGAAATCATTGTAAAATTATCTTATTGCTTCGATGATGTTGTAAATTTCAGACAAGTTGCTAAAGAAATATTTATAGCCACTTATGCCAGTACGTAGAGTCGATATTCCGTACTTGAGAACGTCTTAAGTCGACGCGTCCATCTCATATTGGTTACCTGACAGCTAAGCACTATTTCGCCAGTGCTTTGTGGCATGTTTGCTCAAGTCTACGAAAGACATACCTTGCAGTGTACTCAAGCATGATTTAATCACAAAATAGCGAAGATTATTCGTTTTCTGTGTTTTTATATAACCCAGCGTTGCGATTTGTACTATAATTTTGGTACTCCGTACTATTTTCGATACCGTATGTACGATAATAGAGAAAGTGTCCGAAGATACTACAAATTTTAATGGAACTGTTCAAATTATTGTTGATAAGCAGAATGTTCTCAGGGAATGGAGATGATTTTCTACGAATACATTACAGTAATTGCAGAACCGAATACAAAGTGGTCCTGTAATTAATGTTCATCATGCAATGACTCCTTCAACTGATAACGTCATATAATGGCAGGTTTTTAGTACGACAAACATGAAAATGTGGAAACATCCTAGATTTTACATTTTACCGATAGTGTGTTTGAAGGATAGGAGATAGAACCCTTGCTAAGCATGGCTCGAGCTTTTCTCAGCGAAGGTTTTCTCAAGTAGGAGTTCTAGATCGGACTATGCGTACCGACGGGCCATATTTTGTGGGCAGAATATTGGAGTAGTCATAGGAATGCCAACCAATCACCTTCCAACCAAGTTCTACATTTTTGGGACAATCTAGAAATAATATTTCGACTGATTTATAAAGGAAGTCAAGTTGAGCTCGAGATTCACTCTAGAAATATTGTCTAGTCAGCCCTATGGCTGACCGTAAGCACTATAATCTTCAAGATTCCGCAAAAAAAATCCGGTCAAAGTGTTATCTCCAAAATACCGAATTTACTTTCGAGGTAAAATTAATAGTGCAGTATCTTATGTTGAGTAAGAATATAATATCAAAGCCATTCCTCGGAAGCTTTGAATGACATCTAATTAGAAGTTCCATGATTTCATTCAATTTCCCACACACGTGATGGTATAAATTTTCTACCCTCTTCGGTGTATATAATTTGGTTGATTGGATGATCAGTTCTGATCAAGGTGGAATATTTATCGATGAATTGACAGATTTTCGTCATTGTGAATATGTAATGCCCGTACGCATAGTCCGATCTGGAACTCCTACCTAAGAAATTCTCCGCTGAGACAAGCTCAAGTATTGACTCATGCTCAGCAAAAGTCTTATCCATTAAACAAACCTTCGGCAATTCTCGGCGAAGTTCATGGATATCGGTAAAATCTAGAATGTTTTCACGTTTTCATGTTTGTCACACTGAATTTTGCTATTATATGACAGTATCTCTTCAAGGTGTCAAAGAAGCCGCCCCATAAAACGAACCGTAATTCTGTTATATAAAATGCCGACAGAGTGTATGATTGATGGCATCTGTGTTGCTTCCGAAAAAGGGGGGTGCCTACTAGCATGATGGTCATTAAGAACAGGGCCACTATGTATTAAGTTCTGCAATAACTATTATGAATTTGTAAAAAATTATTATCACTTCCTGAGAGCAATCTGTTCATCGAAAATCAGTTTCATTAAACGCTCTCGTATCTTCGGACACTTTAGATGAATTGAATTTTTAAGTGGTATGTTCTCTGAAATTATCGTACGAAACGATATTATCGTACAAGCGGTATCGTACATAGTACAGAACACCAAGATTGTAATACAAACAGCAACACTGGGTTATGAAAAGTCACAGAGAACGAATAATCTTCGCTATTTTATGATTATGTCTTGCTTGAGCACGCCTCAAGGTAGGTCGTTCGTAGGCTTGAGCAAGCCTGCCACCAAGCACTGGCGAAGTAGTGCTCGGCTGTCAAGTAACCAATATGGGATGCACGCTTCGACTTAGGACGTTCTCAAGTTCGGAGTGTCGACTATGCGCACATGCCTAAGTTTATTACTACTGGACCTCTCTTTTCTCCATGAACCAATTTCTATCTTTGTTGGACGCTATCGTCTCGTGAGAAAACCACATGAACCGAGTATTTCCAAAGTCGTGACGGACGTTGTAATCTGCAAAATAGCAGATGCAGCGACCTAATACCACAAAAACTTGAACGTCATGCACATCGATCGAGGTATTGTGCACTCGAAGGTAGGATTCGCAAAATGCTCCTGGGAGATGGCGTGCTGTACGTTGTTACATTTCTGTATTCCATCTGACAGGCCATCAGTATCTAGGTTCCTATGCGGTTTATCCAAGGTGAGATGGTCTGACGATCAGTAAGAACTATGAAACTGCTGTAACCATTCTCCTTGGACGCCACTTCTTCGGTGTTGATATTTTGGTTGATTGGATGATTAGCTCTGATCAAGGTGGAATGTTTGTTTATTAATCGACAGATATTCGTCCTTGGGTTTAGGTAACTTTATCAACAAAGTTTCAAATTTCTGTTTGATCTAAAATTCGTTTTAGGAAATAATGGAAAAAATATATGAAACCTCAGTATCCAGTACCTCAGTACCAATTCTTGTTATTTCCTCAATAACTCCTGAAATAAAAATTTTTTTACGAAATTGAACAAGCGCGTTGAAGCTCCTGACCTAACGTCAGTACTTTTCTAGATTTTTCTTGAGGTGTCCGACCAATTTTGTGAATTCATTACGCAGTCCTTGTCTCTATGTCTATAATTGGAATGTGGTTTTTTCACTTTCAGCATTATCTATGGATTCATCGTTGTTATGAATAGTAGGTTCTAACCTCTGGACGTATTCAAGTCGAGAAAGTTCTCGTGCGAGTTTCTTGTCACATAATCGAAAACAAAGTTCGATCATTTTCCAATGAATCTCCTTGTTTAATATTCAACTGTACATGCCTGATTTGCAAGGCAAGTTCCGTGGTTGCAACTGACTTTCACCCAACTTCTCAGAATATTCGTGCACAGAATGTTGCATGTATCTTATTGGAATTATGATAATGAAGGAGCTCAGGGAATGCCTGTGTATAATAAAGGGTTCAAAATATGAAATGCGGTAATGAAAAGTACTCGAGGAGTCATCTATTAACCAGTAAATTTACCAGAATTGCTATTATTAAATACTTGAATGATTGTCGTCTATTTGTTCACTGCGGTGATACAAAAAAACGTAATAAAAAGAAAAGTCATTAATTCTCGAAAATTATTTAGGTCAGAGTATTTATGATAATGAGAAGTTCCATAATAATTTTGGATAAATGGATAATGAAGCGGCTGAACTACAGGTCGAGTGAGTAAGTTTTTCTCATCAGTTTTTCACCAGCTCTGCTACTTATGGATGCAATTTTCAGCAGCTAAAACAGATTATTCATCCAAATGTCGAGTTGGACCCAATGCCTATAGTTTCTGAATTTTGAACCTGGTCTGAAACGATATGGCTAGACTGGATTCCAGTTAAATTTTCGAGATTGTTTATGGTCTGAATGGAATAATTGAGTCAGTCAACAAGCAAAATCTGCCAATTGGTTCTCGTAAATAACATCAAAACTCAAAATCATAGGGATTATCGTCTAAATTGACTCAGATCAAATGTCTAAATACTGAGTTGATGTTGGATTGAAACGATACAGCTGGATTCTAATGAAAAATTCGTTGTGAACCTCGATTTATCAGTCCCTCTAAATGGCCTCTCTGCTGTTAGCACTCCAAGTTCCGAACCGAGAAATTTTACAGATAGGTCTGATCTCTGCATTGACCGAGTGACCCTTGATTTCACGAAGCTTCGTTGATCCGTCGATCAACTAATTTACTTGTCAAATTTGATTTGCCGTTTAACGAATTCGGGTTTCACAAAACTTTTTCACTAGGTCAAACCCACCGATTAGTTGATCGAGGAATACATTCTGACAACGTTGCAAATCTACTGCTTCGATTAAAGAAACCACAGAAATGGGATGAAAATTGGATTATGTTGTTTAGATTTTCGTGCTTCAACAAAGTTGCTTCGTTTTTGCGAGCATGTTCTTGGGGAACAGAGTGCTATCGTTTTGTCCAAATGTCTGCATTTATCGAGCTGAAAATGGTCTCAAACGACTAGGTTGGACTCACTGATGACGAATCCGGTGTCAAAATCGATTCTGTCTCACGGACCCAGCTAGCAACTTGAAACTTTCAGATAAGGTCGCGCATTTGAATGTGGCGGTTGAGTTCGATATTGGGACAAATCGGCCGAATGGTTCCGGAGTTATAACTATTTGAAATTTTGAGGTTATTATTCCAATATTTCCGGAACTACTGAAGCGATTGAATTGGAACTTGGCAGTTAGTTGGAACATAACGATGCACATCTTTGAGCAGAATTTTGTTGGGATCGTATGGTCACTTAATTAAAGAAAGAAAGGTTTTCAAATTTTTTCAAAAGAGAATTTTTTTTCAGAGACTATTGATTGTAGTCGGAAACAATTTTTCTTATACATCCTGCTTCAAATTCAGCAGTAGTGTTCCAAATTTTAATTCGAAACAGCTATTAGTTTTGGAGATATTCGGAAAAAATATGTGAAATTTCGTAGTTTTCTTCTCGGTATTCAAATATTCAATATTTTGTGATCTTCTTACCATATTATCCTCACTAAATTCTGAATAATAATAATAATAATAATATTTATTGATCCTCTGGATTGACAATACAATATGGGACAGGTCATTGAATGCAAAAGTGATAAAAAAAAAATTAACAACAAATTATACAGTGACAGTAATACAAACATCAATGCAGTCCATCATCATTCAGATAGTCTTGAATACAGTAGTAACATTTCTCTATTAACTTGTTTCTTATAAGCCGTTTGAAAACATAAATATTTTGTATATTTTTGATAGAATGAGGCAACTTATTGTATGAAATAATACCCATGTACGCTGGGTTTTGCTCAAATATCTTGAGATTATGACCAGGTGTAGAAAGTTCTTCACCATGCCTTGTCGAATAATCATGATTATCTCTGTTTAACTTGAAATTTCCCAAATTCAGTTTAGTGAACATTAGAACTCCCATGATATATATGCAAGGCATAGTGAGTAATCCATTCGTTATGAACAGTTGCTTACATGGTGCATATCTCCGTGCACCCGCCATAGTTAGCAGAGCCCTTTTTTGGAAATACTCTTAAGCTGACTGATGTACAGCCCCAGAAAATAATGCCATATTTTATTTTGGAATATATATGAGCACAATAGTAGGTTTTCATCATATTGAAATTAGTTAGTTCTCTCAATCTATATAGGGAGTAGCACGCCGCCGGCAAACTACCGCACACCGAGTCAACATGTGCATTCCATCCCAAATTATTTTCGAGAATCTACGAACTATTATATATCGATGAAGTACTGGATATCAATTCGATCTAATCTTTATTTTTGGAAGTATTGGGAAAATGAAATTTTGAATGGGTATATCTGCGGAATCATTGGGTGGATTTTACGCATTCAAAAATTCGGCATTGTCAATTGAGATCGAAACATACTTTACAAATATAGATTTTCTAAATTGTTTCTTTCGCAAGTTATTGGGCATATAGTAGGCCGTAAAATGGTATCCAAATTTGACATATAATTTCCAATATCTCTGAATCAAACTAAAATTTGGAGCACTACCGTTAAGTTTGACTTTCAAGCTGGAGATGAATTCCATTGAAATCTGATCCATTCTCTTTCGGAAAAAATATTCAACAGAAATTTTTTTGTAAATTTTTTACCGATATTATTCGATTTATTATACGATTTTCACACTATATTGTGAGTCGGTGTTCTCAAACTCGCTACGAAGTTCCAACCTGATATCTTCAGCATTGAGATATTAAGGAAAAGAAATGTTAAATTTCGAGTTATGAACGAAATTCTATTCCAGTATCCCCAAAACTGAATTTTGATGAATTCGGAACACTACTTTGAAATATCG
This sequence comes from Myrrha octodecimguttata, assembly GCA_958510865.1. Lineage (NCBI taxonomy): Eukaryota > Metazoa > Arthropoda > Insecta > Coleoptera > Coccinellidae > Myrrha > Myrrha octodecimguttata. The sequence continues at coordinate 60,785,814 of OY294059.1, read as the reverse complement.
AGTCTAAGAGCCAAACTTCAACATAATTTAACTAATAGTCTGCGATAAGAATTTTTTTCCAACAGAATTCAGAAAAATTATCGAGAAATTCTGCACGCAGTTGCGCTTTGATACTATCAAACTAATTTCAAACTGTGCGTATCAGTACTCCTCGGGATATTGAAGAAAACCCCTGAAATTTAAAATGGGTATTATGAAACAGTCGGTCGTTTTTTCCGTTAATAAACACAACTGGAATATTCAAGCTGAAAACTCAAATTTCGAGTCATTAGATTTTTTCCTCCGAAAGTCATCGACAGAGAGCAATCAATTCGACGACAGTTTCTTCCAGTCCAACCCAATCGTTTCGGTAGGTTCGGTAAGGACCTCACGTTTCGAAAAATCAGTCTGAAATTATGTGATTCATCTCATAATAATAATAATAATAATGAGATATATATTGATGAATGATTCCAGCGATGAAATTGGCCCCGAGAAGCTGAGAATACCCAAAAATGCGACTGACATCCAGCGACCCTTTTGCCTTCCTATTGAATTAATAATAGAAGATTCAGTCACCGCTTTTTGATCAAACTGTCCAGGTCAATGATAGCGTTAATGAACATCCTCTTCATACAATGCCTGTCAACTGCTTGTCCGAACATAAATCTCTCCTCACCTCTATTATCATTATTATTATTATTAATTGCTGTCTCATTATGTAATGTAGGTATATAGATTGTGCGAAAACTGGAGTTGAGTGTCAGGCAAAATGCGGAGAGGAAAAACTTTCAATTGAGATTATTCTTATTGTTTCGAAAATGAAATATTATCTTCTTGTGAACAATTCTTGGTGAAAACAATTCTTGTTATATTCAAAATGTATTAGTGAAGGAAGGTATCGATTGGAGGATTTGTTTTGCATCATTTTCCAGGTTTTTTTTTCTAGAACTCTGCTCCCAATATTTGAAAGGGAACTAATTCAATCAAATAATTTATACAGGCAGGGTGTCTGGTAAATCTTGAACAATATTTGTACTGATGATCGACTAGGTTATGACCACTCAAAATACCGATAAATTTCTGGGTACAACTTACACCGTCTTAGATATGATGGACATTTTGGAAATTTGTGAGAAATCGCTACCTTTCCTCTATTCACAATTCTGAAGAAATGAGAAATGGATATATTTCTGCGAAATATGGGGAAGCAATGAAGTATTTGAATTTTATCTATTATAATTCTCGCAATTTTTCCGATTTTCTGAAAAAAACTTATTACCAAGTGAATGTGAACATCTATTACAAAAATATGCGCACTTTGTCTAGTCTACAAAATTGTAAGAAACAAACCTTGATTATTTCTGGAAGGGGTGATGTTTTCGATGCAAGAAAATGGTGGGATATTCTAGTCTATTCTCAACTTTCACAATTTTGAGAAGAAAAATATCAAACTGTTTCCTAGGGGTTCTGATGCCAAGATGACATACTTTCAAGAAGGACTTTCTTGAAAATGCATATTGCTACCGCAACAACGATACTCTGAGTGTCCATGTGGATGTATCCACATCCATCTCAATTATTGTTCCACTTCAATTGAATTCAACTGTACCGTTATTATCAAATAGCCAGAGTGAATTGAATGATATTATTGCAAGATTGGGTCAGGGTCTCCAATCCATTATAATATTGGGTAAATCAGTCCTAAATATTATCGAACTTGTGGTTCAATACTAACTACTGATTTTGCAATAGGAACTGACCCATCTTTTACGAAGGTAGGTAGATTATAACTGGCTCGTGAGTTCGGAAATGTTTGGGTTTAATGCATCCTGTACAATGAATGAGATATCCTAGAACAACCCTAGGGGTCCCAGATCAACGAACTAAAATCTTTCGATTAATTTCAATTGAGCTTCTTGATGGAACAAGTTCGAGCAATAACTGCAACTGACATGACGTAACTGAGACGGTGTATCAAAATGCTATCAGAAAACCGTTGCAAAGGGTGCCAAATAACATTTAACAGGTCCTTCTTGAAAGATTATCATATCTGCGTCAGAACGGATAGGGAACAATTCAATATTTTTCCCTGAATATTCGTTGGGGAAATTAACTGCTCGAAACTCTGGCTCGAGAAAATATTCATTTAAAGAAGATTCGAAATTGTTTTTTTTTATTTTTCTGAAAACTCTGGAACAATGAGTTTTTATTATTCCATCATTTCATCCCGGAAAATTCTAAACAGAAGTCTTGTTTCCCCAGAATCGTGAAAGATAGACCATAATGTTCTCTTGCAACGAAAATATCACGCCTTCCAGAAATAATTAGAGTATGTTCCATACAATTTTGGAAAGAGGATAAACAGTGCATATTCTTGAAGTAAATGTTCACATTTACGTGGTAATGAAATTTTTCAGAGAATCGGGTGAAAGTAATAATAAAAGGTAGAATTAAAATATTTTATTTCATCCCCAGAATTATATCAATTTTTGAAAATTATTCCATGCATCCAAAAAGCAGCAAACATAAGCAATGTTCAGTAAAAAAATTTCGAATCAGTACCAATTTGGAGACATGGTATAGAAAACATCGAGAAAAGGTAGCAATTTTCCGAGGATTTCCGTAATGCCTATTATCACGAAAACGCTGAAAAATTTACCTACGAATTTTTTATATTTTGAATGGTAATGACAATCACAAGTTATAAATATTGTTTGAGGTTCACAGCACACCCTGCATAGAAATTGCCCTTTCAAGTTGTGGGATTCAAACTATTCGTCAGAGACAATTTCTAGGAAATATGAATACTGAATCAAATTGAACACTAAATTGAAAATTCGCAGAATTATCTGTTTGAAATACCTTCGTATTTCAAGGACTTCTGTCAAATTACCTTAAACAAAAATCACAGTGAAGCAGATTCACATGACCTGAAAAATTTTTCAGATATACTTCTTTACATGTATGTTCGATGATCGTGAATCACCTGGAAGATTGTAATAGCACAAAGCTACTCTGTTAAAGAAACCAGATAAACGAAAAAGATTAATTAGAGAGTTCTCTTGTAGTTTGCTGAACGGAGAAAATAATAGGTTTGTTCCAACAAGTTGTCTTGAACTTATTCAGAACTGAATCAATTCACATGTCTGCGCTCGTACTAGTTCGGGACTAATTCTGAGTAGATAGTTCGAAAGTGTTGGAAACGAACCATTCTTAGAAATTCCCTTGTTATAGCCTAAGGGCCGGTTGGCACCCGAAAAATGCAGCCCATCTCTGCCAGATGTGGTTTTATTGGCGCTTGCTGCATTTGCATGACATGAAACAGCTGACCGGTTCAATCCGTCCCTCTCAGTTCTTGCCTATAACCAAGAACTGAATTCACTGTTCTAGAACCGGTCTGACTACAATTCATTTCTCGTTAGAACACTTGGTTCGGAATTCCAGAATCAGTTCGAACGTCGTTGGAACGATAATATCGATATGCGCACACTCCGCCTGATTCAGAACTGGTTCCAGAGTGTGTAGGAACAAAATTAAGTTCTTCCATTGGATGGACCTTATTATGCTGAATTTACTATAAGAAAAGTACAATTGAAAAATTTTCCTACCAAGTGACTCTGCTTTGCTCTCAAAAATTTTAACTTGACAAAAGTATTGCAAAAAAGGAATTCAGCAAATTTTCGCAATATACCTATAGTGGGCATTATAAGGAATTAGATTTTCGAGAATCTGCCCTTAGCGAGTAGTGTGGGGTCCGCCATGTCTATGAATAACCATCTTTTTTTAGATATTGGGAGCGAAAAAATTGGAAAAAACCTGAAACATAAACATAATGCTGAATGTGTGGGGTTACGATTCAACGCAAGGATTCCAATAAAAATTACTGGGAAAATGTTGACCCAACAGGTATTTTTTTATGGAAGAATATCTCTCAGAGGGTTAGGCATTTTGATTCTATAATTTCGAACGTTCAATCAATGTAGATATGAATTTCCATGAAATTCCTTTTTTATCAATATATATATATATATATATTTCATAAATTCAGAGTTTTCATCAGAATTTCGATTTCACATTGTTCGAATCCAATATTTGAAATATTGTTCATGAATTGTTGCCTTGAATGATATTAACGAACTTACAATACAACAGGTAAAGTTATATTAGAACCAACCCCGAACGAAATAACGGTTGAGGGGAGCGTATATGAATTTCAATATTGAAAGTTTTGGAATGAGGTTAGATGCCATCTTACCTATACAGGGTTCGGATAAAGTATGGAACCAAGTGAATATCTTTTGAACGAAAGATTTATGAAATTTTGCAGGTGAGTGCAATGGCACAAAATGCATCTGATATACAATTTTGTTGATAATATACTTCCGATTGAACCGGAAAAACCCCCAACTTTTCAATTTATATGGGACTTCCTGTATATTTTTGCAGATGTTGAAAGGCATTAAACCCAACATCTGTAAAAATAAACAGGTGGTCCCATATGAATTAAAGTATGAGGGTATTGCCGGTTCAACCGGAAGTATATTATCAACAAAAATTGTACATCAGATGAATTTTGCGCTATTGTACTAACTTGCAAAATTTCATCGATATTGTTTTTTTCGTTCGTACCTGAAAAGACGATATAATGAAATCATGCACATCGTTCAAAGAATTTTACACTCTGTCCTGGGAGATGGCGCTATATGTATTTCAGTACTGCAGTATCCCATCTAACTGATCATAAGTATCTTATTCTATTCCTTACAATAGAGTTGGGAGTTCTAGTTCACTAAGAGGATCTAGTTCAATCGTTCTCGTTCACTGTTGGGAATAGTTCACCTGACTAGTTCTTTAGTTCACAATAGTTCACGGCTCACGCACATATACAGGCATCGTGCGAATAGGAATCGCGACGTGATTCTTCGAAAGACCATGAAACTATATGAACAGAAGTAAATAAACTTTGATTTGAAGATCTTTGTAATCTTTGCTCTGATTGATACTCTTAGGTTTCATGAGATACATAAGTGAAATTGCTCGTTATTTCGAGGAACGATTTTCGAAGGGTTCTGAGATATGACGAAAATAAGCGAAATATTCAATAAAATATAATATTAAATAAGTAAAAAATGTTTAATGCGAAATCAGGGTTCCTAGATCAGGGGATTTTCCCCGAAATTGGGGGGATTTTTTTCCTTTGGGGATTTTTTTGGGTATTTTTTTTCTTGGGGATTTCTTCTGGGGAAAAATTTGTTCACGGGGTATTATCAGGGGATTTCAGGTCTTGGACAATTTGACTCAAATCAATCAAACTATAAACGATCCAAACAAAAAAAGTTGCGCGTCGGTATGCTTTCAACTATCTACCAAGTTCCAACCCTAACGCTCACTGAGATATCAAGGAAAAGATTTAAAAAATTCAAATGACTGTAACTCCGAAACCATTGGGCCTAATTGGCTCATTAACAAACTTAACTGTCGCATTCTGATATGCGACTTCCTCTAAAAGTTTCAAGCCGCTAGCTTGTTTCTTTCGACAGTTATTGTGTCCTCTGCAAGACGACTGTCATGCAGAATTGATATTGAAATCGGATGCGTCAGCATTAAGTCCAATCTAGTCGTTTGAGACCATTTTCGAGAAAAAATTAAAAAATTACAGACATTTGTACAAAAAGAAACCACGAGTTCTTCAGAACATCGTTTCCTATTAAATCGAGGTCGTAGATCACGAATATGTCATTAGAAATCGTCCAGTGACAACCGTTTAGAAATTATGGCGGAAATAGTAAAAAAATTTCGAAATTTTGGTCAACTTTGAGACGTCGTGCCGACCAAAATAATGAAGCTGGGTGATGTCGAATTTTTTACGTGCAGTTCAATCCTTTATCTATGAATTAAATCAGATTTCATCGTCCTACTCTCATCGAGTCGGTAATAATGATTTTTTGAAAAAAGGTCCAAAATTTTGGAACTTCAAGGACCTCTCACGTCCAGGACGATTTTTTTTAAAAATATCTGACCTTATATTCTTGTTCTACGCCCTCGAATTAGTAAGTGTGCCAAATTTCACGGCGATAGGAGTCGGAAAATTATTTTTCGAAAATTGAGATGTTCTTAAGGGTTAACCCCTTAAAATTTTACCAAAAATCGAAAGTTCTCCGATCGACCTGAAATTTGAAACATATACTAATTCGAGGGCGTAGATTAAGAAAATCCAATCAGAATGTTAGTGGAGAGTCTGGTTCGTTTTTTATGGCCCGAGGAAAATCGAAAAAATTGGACCTTTTTTAAAAAAATCATAATTTTTCAACCAGAAGACTTACGTCTATAAAATAAGTGGCTACGTACTCACAAAGGATCCAGATATAACCAAAAAAATTCGATATTGTCCAGCCTCACGCGTTTGATCTGTACGACGACCCAAAGTTGACCCAAATTTCGAAATTTTGGTCAACTTTGAGACGTCGTGCCGACCAAAATAATGAAGCTGGGTGATGTCGAATTTTTTTACGTGCAGTTCGATCCTTTATCTATGCAATAAAACAGATTTCATCGTCCTACTTTCATCGAGTCGGTAATAATGATTGTTTGAAAAAAGGTCCAAAATTTTGGAACTTCAAGGACCTCTCACGTCCAGGACGATTTTTTTAAAAAATATCTGACCTTATATTCTTGTTCTACGCCCTCGAATTAGTAAGTGTGCCAAATTTCACGGCGATAGGAGTCGGAAAATTATTTTTCGAAAATTGAGATTTTCTTAAGGGTAACCCCTTAAAATTTTACCAAAAATCGAAAGTTCTCCGATCGACCTGAAATTTGAAACATATACTAATTCGAGGGCGTAGATTAAGAAAATCCAATCAGAATGTTAGTGGAGAGTCTGGTTCGTTTTTTATGGCCCGAGGAAAATCGAAAAAGTTGGACCTTTTTTAAAAAAATCATAATTGTCCTTGAAGTTCCAAAATTTTGGACCTTTTTTCAAAAAATCATTATTACCGACTCGATGAGAGTAGGACGATGAAATCTGTTTTAATTCATAGATAAAGGATCGAACTGCACGTAAAAAAATTCGACATCACCCAGCTTCATTATTTTGGTCGGCACGACGTCTCAAAGTTGACCAAAATTTCGAAATTTTTTCATTATTTTCGCCATAATTTCTAAACGTTTCTCACTGGACAATTTCAAATGGAATATTCGTGATCTACGACCTCGATTTAATAGGAAAAGATACCAAGATCGACGATTTTCGAAAAAAAAAATTATTTGGGACTTAAAAAATTTTTCATCGCCGCAAGGTGACGTCGACTGGTAGAGGAGTGGGGGTAAGAGTTTGACAGTTCTGTGCGAAATTTTATTTTTGAAGCTATAACGATATGCACATCATGTATTATGGATTAGAACACGTAGATTACGAATCTGTAATTGGATTTTACGTAACTGGTTCGGTTTGGAAAATATTCCGGATTTGGTTAAAAATTTCATTATTTCTTTTTATTCATTAATGATGCGAATTTTTTTTTGTCTGATTTTTTTATTGGTGTTAACGAATTCATCTCATTTGATCAGATACATTCAACGGTTTAATAATTGACCTTAATTAGTGACCTAATGATCTTTTTATACATTTCGAATCTGAAAAACAATCTACACCTCAATTTAATGACGTATTTCTATTCGAATAGAAATCAACGTATAAATATGCTATTTCGGTATTAGAATGAGTTTGAAAGCTTATTTTTACTCTATATTGTGTATGACTTCCGGGAGCTTTTGATATTGAGAAAAAACAGAATTATCCTATCGATATTTTAGGCATATTTTCACATATTGAATTCATTACTCGATCAGTATAAAATTAAGGTACTAACAGTTATTACTGATTCACATAATGTCATAATATTACTTTTAAACATTTGATAACCTTTAACACTTGTTAGCAATTTCAAGTTTTTTTTTTATTGTGTGTGGATGCGAATTTTTTTTAAGCATGATTTCTGATTATAAATCACGAATTCATAATTTTTCAATTCATTCTTTCATTGGTTTCATAATTAACCTTAATTAGTGACCTATTGACCTTTTTAGATATTTCGAAACTGAGAAACAATCTGCACCTAAATTCTATGATATATTTTAATTCGAATAGCTCAGGTCCTTGCCCACATTCATAATTACTCGGTACGATACGATTCCACTTATATCAAGAATAGTTCACAGTGAACGAGTCAGATGGATCGAATTCGTTCATGTCTTCGATCCCGGTCTAGCGAATAAATTCATCTAGTTCGCTGTGAACTATTCTGTACATACTTCAGGAACTAGTTCGTTTCGTTCTTCATAAAGAATAGTTCATTTGAACTAGTTCGTTCACGAACTACCCACCTCTACCTTACAAGGAGGTCTAGGGATTGGTAAATCCGTAGCTGTAACCATTCTCCTTGAACACTTTTTCGGTGTAGATTTTTTGGTTGTTTAGATGACTAGCTTTGATCAAGGTGGAATATTTGTTGACTAATCGACATATTTTCGTCCTCGTGTCATGTTAGCTAATTATTAAACTGGAGCTCTTATCTTCATTAACCATTCTTACGCGTTCGTTCTGAGGAACAGCGCGTTGTCGTTTCGTCTCAAGAAGAGTTTTCAAACTAAGACGGTAGATGAACGCTGTTATTCATATTCAATTGGTTACAATTCAATCTATCTCAATTCAATGAACCTTCAAACAATCATTTTCCCCATGGGAATGACCTTTATCATTCCACAATCGGATCTTAACAAATTGGGAACAGTTTGGGAACGACAGACATCGACAAATTCTCTGTGAGGAAAACCGCACTAAATCTTGAAAGCAGAGCGTGTTGAAAGGAACAAGTGTTAACATAATTTATTGCACTCCGCGTCCCAGAGGGCAGCTCAGATTTTAGCACGATACTTAACTTTTTGTGTATTTATTTCTCTTTTCGTTGGTTTTCTACGGATGACGAAGGGTTCGTTTTGTGGTTTTGTTTTTTTTTATTTCATCGGCAAGTAGGCATAAACGGTGAGATATGAGTTCGGTGGTAAGTTTGCAGCACGACTTTTTTCTTATTGAAACGATAACTTTCAAGATTTTCTCCGGAATATAAAGTTTTTATGACGTATTATCGGAAAAGGAATGCAAGATTTATTTAATCTAGCAGCTGATTTCTTTCCTATGAGGAATTCGTGAGTAACCTTACTTCATCTATCATGCTGGTCACTCACGAGGGATTTTATGGAGTGTTTGGAGCGTCAAGCATCGAAGAATGCCCAGAAAGATTCACCGTTTATGGGCGATCAGTATAGCTTTCAGCTGCTTGGGAATCTTGTATTCGAGTTCCCGTCTTCCCAATTACTTGTAGGCTCTGACACCTTTGCAGGCGCAAGAAGTCAATGCTAGTGTAAATGATTGAATTTCTGACAAGATCATTATTTTTATTATCATCATTATTATGATTATTATTTTATTATTATTATTATATAGACTTTTGTACTACTCAGCTCAAAGCCGGTATAATTAACCTATCCCGGATTATTATTATTATTATTATAATTACAATAAGATTATACGTATAAAAAATATAAACTAAAATAACATTCAAACGAGAATATGAGATTGAAATTTCGGAAATGCAGTTCATACGAGAAAACTGGAAATTACATCTAACCAGGTGTGTCCATGGCTGAATTAGATGTAATTTTCTCGTATGAACTACATTTTTGCATATTCGAATTATACCTAGAATTCTGAGCGGAATCTCGTCAACACAAAAAAACATGAAGGATTTTTTTTTGTTTCTGACATCGGGACATCGGGGATGGGAACTCTGAAAATATTCATCACCTCCGTTATTATGAATCATTGCAATACTTTTCCACTCAAAGTTGACTATTTGGGCAGAAGTTGAAGGTTTTTTGATTTAATTTCTTGCCAGAGGCGAGCCTTTGGCTGTAACTATGATTACGCTTCATCTAGGTTGACGGAATTTTGCTATCATATTCTCCAATCATGAAGTTATTGGATAGGAAAATATTTTCAGTGATTCTATTTTTATGAAAAGAGGTAAAAAATCGAATGTTTTCTTCAATATTGATCTATGGCTATAAAATGAACAAAAGTATTCTTCCACCTAGACACCATATTTTCAGAGAACATGGGTGCAAAATTTCGTGAAGCCAAACTCAGTATAATACGAGTTCAAGTAGAAGGCCCACCGCTCCAATGGGCTAGAACAAAATACGAGTAACTTCTGCCCAACTCGTCAATTCCTAATAGTAATCAATTTTAATGATTACTTATATCAGCAAAAATTCACACATCAGGCATTACAACCAAACCGAAGTAAAAAAAATTTAGAAAAAAACCGACGTGAGGTCAGGAGCTCTTACGTGCTTGTTCAAATTCTAACGATTAGATCAATACGAAATTTTGCACCTACTTGCCTGTTAGTAATATCCACCAGATAATGAAGTTTCAATTTGATTGTAATTGTACTTCTCGAGATATTGCGGAAAAACGATAAATTACCAAATAACACACATTTTTTTCCTCATATCTCCGAAAGTAAATATCGGATCGAATTGAAATTTGAAACAATGTTGTTAAATATTGATTCTAAGATTTGTGACAAATATCATTGAAATCTAATCAATAGTTTCAGAGAAAAAAAATTTTCATCGAAATTTGAAAAATTTTCGAATAAAGTTTTTTTTTGGATTTTTTAACAACTGAATCCACAAGAAATTCTGCTCTAAGTTGCGCGTTGGCATGTCGAAACTGTCCAAGTTTCAATTCGATCAAATTAGTAGTTCATGATATATCCAGGAATTAACCTCAGAATTTCAAATGGGCGTACCTCCGAAACTATTTCACCGATTCCACGCATTAACGATAGCAATCGAGATATTCAAACTCCAAACCTTATCTCACAATTTCAATTTCCTTAGTCTTTTCCTTCGAAAGTTAGAGCCGATACGGACGGATAGAATTGAATTTGATCACGGATTTTTTTTCAGGGAGTTCAACCAATCGTTTAAGTCAATTTTCGCCTTAAAATTCTGAAATTAGAGACATCGTTATGAAATTATAACGCGCTGTTCCCTAGGAAAAGCGATCAAAAAGAAAAAAATCTTTCATTAATTTTTTTTTCATCTTGAAAACTTTACGAAATTACTTATAATGGGCCTTTCATAAGTGTTTTAAAGACATTTACCGTGGGTTTCACAAAGTTTGATCGTCCGATTAACGCTTTGATATTCTGTGGTGTTGTCAAAAATGAACTGAAATTGAGCACAGAATTGTCTTGATCAGAACAATCACGTTAATCAGAGCTTTGTGAAACCCGCTATAACACTGCCAAATATCAAGGGCCCGACAGGCAACGACCAGGAAGTGTAATAAGGAATCGGCAGCTAAGGTCCTAATCTATAGGGCATACAATACAGGGCAGTTTCATAGCAATGCCGAGAGCTCACATTAAAGGCGGCAGCGCACACTGGTGACATTTGTCACCTCGATGAGTATTCACCACTACTGTCACGTCACCCAACCCCCTCGCATTGAGTGAATTTCATCACCTTCCTGGTGACATTTTGCCACCACAGAATACGAATATATCACAGACCTGTGTGTATGTATGTAAGTCTGTATGTAAGTCGCCAGAATGGATTTCGATCATGAGGCAGCAATTGTATGTGCATTTATTATAAAAAGGAGGAAAAAATATAGAAATAGAAAGTATTGAGTTTATCCACTTTGGAGAGAAGGCAAATGCAGGTCCATTTCTACCCCATGTCCTCAAAGCTGAGATTTCGCCACCAGGAATTCAATCGATATTATAGAATGAGGTTTTCAAGTTTTGACGTTTTTTTTTTAATTTTTAAAAACAGCCATAACATACGAAAGCACTCAAAATTCTGAAATCATAGGCAATTGGGCAAAACGATACCTCCTCCCTTGAATGCGCTCAAAGGAAATGCGTTCCCATCAGATTTTTTAAATTCTGAAAGTATTGACTGAACACTTCCTCAGAAGTGAATTATGATAATTTTATGATCATTGTTGAATGACATTGTACTGGTAGGTTCTAGGAAATTTCACCAATTCTATTTATTTGAACTATATTTTTTTGATGGTTTGTTCTATTAATAGGATGAAACTTAATTAATGGCTCTATCCACTAGCAAGTATGTTTGGATGCAAAATGATGAGTATGTTTGTATATTTTTCAATGATATAATATTCAACATATAATACATATTCCGAAAAAAAATATAACTATTAAAAAAAAACTCTTTTCTTTTACATGGTGGGTAGTAATTTCCCCGATAATGTTCTGGTTAGTACTTCGTTCTTGATTGTCACTCATGCAGGGGGTTGTGGAATAAGGAACATTTAACACCAGTCAAAAGGGTGTATTCTTTCTAGCAACCAAACATATTCAATGGATGTCAGACACTAGTCTCCAACACTGAGATGAATCTCTCCAATATAAATTTAATGTGATTGTTCGATGTTCAATACTCCATCAGTTAACGTTTAACTACATGAATTTGTTAATGCAAACAATTAAACAATGAGAGAAATAGTCCTCGCTCGAAGGAATTCTTATCTCGAGTAACTCATAGTTAGTTTCTGCAAAATGATTATCATAACTGTTTTGCTGTAGCTTTCAGTTAGTTATTGGATTTTCAGGAAATCAGTTCAAATTCATCAAATGCAAAGATAATACCACTAAGGATTCATGATGAGACTTTTCAACATAAATTGAGTAGCTCCTTATATTTGTATAACCTTCTTCCTTACTCTAAGGGATGGATGCTCTTCATGCCTAAAAAAACAATTCACTGGAGATGAGACTATACCGAATTGGACCAACCTTTTGAATTCTGGTAGTTTCAGGGGTTCAGAGATACTGATTCATCTTTCTGGTAATGTGTTTCAAAAAGATTTTATTCATTTCATGTTCCATTTCCAAATGTGTCAAACTCATTATGAATTTCTTGTTTTCATTCGTTATCAGCACAAAGTCCTTCAGAGTTTTATCAGTAATAAGTCTACTTTTCGTAGATATTTTTTATCGAATGTTTTTGCTTTAATAGTCATAAAGTCTCCACGAGTACACAAACTCTTTCTGGATCATTCAAATTCAATCTGCTATTCTGCAAAATATATCGCAAACAACTTCTCGAACAATAGTTAGTGTTAGTTGAAGAAATTGAGTTATTCCCTTGAGGTAAGTTGCTCTTTGAACATCAACTCAACATATCAATTTTCAGCAGAAATTTCCGAACGTAAATTCTATGAGAGGTGAATTTTGTCACCGGTGCCGATGGCGCTGACAAAAATTTACGTGAAGGTGCACGCACGTCAATGCTATTGCTTAGACACGGTGACGGTGACAAATGTCACCAGTTGACGAATGTCACCAGTGCGCGGGCGCCCTGAGGAAGCGGCCACAGTCTATTTATAGTAGAGTAATAATGGGAATTGGATAGTATAATAGGCCTTCAAAAAGGGTTTTTCTAGTTGAAAACTCATGATGTTTTTGTTTTGTGTGTAATCAACCTTCTTCTTTCCAGAGTTTTGAAAGTATCTAATATATCACTATATTGGCGGTTACCTCACAAACTCGGTCCACCTGACCTCAGACCAAGAGAGTGTAAGATAATATCCAAATTTGTTGAAGTTATTAAAGCTATAATGCCGATCGTTATAATACCCGAATCATTACGGAAATTATGGTGGAAAAGATGCTTCCAGCACCAAACGATAGTCTGGGGAGTTTAGTGGAGCGGCATTAAATACTCTCCCGAGGGACGCTCGATTTATATTCCACCAAAATGGACGCCATACACTGTGAGCGAACACGTGAATGGAACCCGGATGAATGTATCAATTAATTTACCAGTATCAGAAGTTACATTAGTTATAGAGAATAGCGGATCAGAGGAAAAAACTGAAATATTTGATTGGTGGTTAAAATTGAGGGTGACAATCATAACGGATTATTCATCCAGGACCACATCTGACGAAAAAAATATAATTACCATGTGCAACAATTATACAGGGTGAGTCTTTGAGTTGTACATTAATTTTAACCATAGATTCCTCTCATCAAATTAAACACTTTTTTCATTTATCATTTTTTTAGATTCGGCTCCAGCAAAAATATACAGGCTGTTTAAATTTCCAAAAAAAAATCAGTTTTTATTTTGTAGCTTTGATATGATGACTCCGAATGAGATGAACTTTAGTGTGAAGTTTTCTATAACTATTACACATATTCATCAGTAATCACTTTCATCCTACTCCGAACAGTTTCCGAGTTATAGACTCGACGATTCATGAAACTATTCGAAATTAGCATGAAGAATGCAGGTACAGTTTATCTTATATCATTATAAGAATCTTCAATCATTTCAAAATCCTTGATTAATCTTTTATAATCTCTCCTAAAACGCACCGTTTTGCAGATATTCAACGTTGACTATTATAAAATCGGATAAAATTCAAAAATTACCTTATATTCATGGACCCGCCCCTGATCTAGCAGAGGAAGTAAATTAAGCTGGGTTCACGTTTATCCGGACCATAGAATACACATAAATATTTATCTATTTCGCAAAGAACTAATTTAGGTATATGGTATTTCGTGATCATACCACATTCATAGACATAGAATAACATGTTATTATAAGTCTAGAGAATATTTTTAGGTTAATTGATTGATTCAAATTATTCATTTATAAATTTCGTGAAAAAGGTATAATTATGGAGTTTTCATTATGCGAATGAGCGAGGATGGAATTGTGTATAATTCTATAGTGGAAAGAGATGGGATATTGCATGAACATCAAGTTGAAGATCAGTGTTTCAAGTCCAGTGTAGTGAAATGTTTTCCTTGCGATAATATTGCAAAAAGCACCAAATCATAAGAATTAAGTGAGTGAATGAGATTTCTTAATCTTATTTCTTTGAATTTCAAACCTTGGATTGGTTATTCTCCAGAAGAAATCACCGTAAGACATATCTGTGGTGAACTTGCAAACAAAGCGCAGGAGTGTATTAGCACATCGAGAAATGTTTGAATACTTATAACTCTTTACCTGAGCCGAATCTGGAAAAATGGCAAATGAAAAAAGTGTTTTATTTGATGACAGGCATCTATGGTTAAAATCAATGTACAACTTAAAGACTCACCCTGTATACATATAATTAATCGAAAATGAGGTTCCATCAAGTAAAGACCGAATCAATTATACACATATATTATAGAATAGAAGCTACTGGTAAGTATTAGGAAAAATTTCTGAACCAAGAAATTCCGTTTATAACTTTTCGTCTAATGGCAAAATAAGCTAGGGCCATCGTTCACACACCGCAAAAGATTCGTGATTACGGATCTACGCGGTAGGAAGCCATGCTGCTCTCGTGGAATTACACCCTTATCGAGAAGGAAATCCAATATCTGGTTGAGAATCACCCTCTCACAGACCATCGAAGCTATGGTGACTTATTGGGCGATAATTGGTTTGGGATAGTTTGTCACCTCTCTTGAAAGTAGGAGTTACTGAGGCCTTCAGCCACGATGAAGGTAGTGTGTGAGAGCAAAATGACTCCTCGAAAATCAGTGCTAGAGGTTGAGAAAGGGTTCTAGAGCATTTGTAGAAAATTTCGGATGTAAAACAGCCTAACTTCAACAACCCCAGCTCCTTTCCAACTGCAGTGTGGACCCCTCACAGCCGGTATCTGCCCATCAGGTTCAACCGTAAAAGGGGCAGATAAAGCGTCAGTCAGCACCTCCTCCGATTATTGGCTGCCATTACAGACAGTTCCAGAGGGACTCCTAATCAAGGCAACAGTCACTTAGGTGTTCAAAAAGGATTGAACCTCTTGGAATTATCCAACGAGGTAATTTTAGACTCGTAGTTTCTCTTTACATGGCTGATGGCATTGGATGAAATATTTGAATATGATCGACGCATTGCATAGTCCTCTGGTTTTCTAAGTCTGGTGAACCTCCGCTAAAGCCTTTCATTGCGACGAATCATGCTACACAGGTTATTATTGATCCAAGGTTTAGAAGGACTTGTGAAGAGTTCTTTCACAGATCTATTGGCCTGAATTGCGGAACTTATAGTTTCAGAAAACACACACCTACATCAGAACTCCGAAAGATTTTTTTCGAACCAATATTAGCCAGGTCTCTATTCAGGTTGTCAAAGTTGATAATCTCGACAGTTCTCTCAATCATTTTCTCGGTTGAAGAAGAGCTAAACTGGATTTTGGTTTCGATGGTGAGATGGTACAACTTGCCGAAAGGAGGTAGGTATTAGATATCCGAGATCAGATTGTCTACATTCACCAGCACAAAATGTATTGATGATGGGGCTGATGATATCTTGTAGGCTCCAAAATGAGTTGCTCAAAATTAAAATTTTGTGCCAGCTCAGCGAAAGGAAATGAGGACGCCAGAGGAGAAGGTAGATTCAATTGATCTGAGATATTTTATTATGATTCTTCCCTATAATTGGGGTTTTTTGTAGGAAATAACTGGCTAATTGCTATTATTATCATTGTTATCTTTCATAGAATTTTTCTTCTTCGATCAACGATATCATCATCAATGTCAGTAGTGATCTAGTATTTTATATTCTACATATTGGACACAATATCGCATGAAGATATCATGAAAATTTTTTTCACGAGAATCCAAATTTTATTTATTTCACTCAACAAAAAGTTCATGTGTCGAAATGCCCCATATCAAATCGAGATAAAGGTTCAAGTTCATGAGTGTTAAAAACAAAGTTTACTCCAACCCTAAATCGCATAAATTCTTACATTACTTTCCTGAATGTGACCGAAATTGCGAAAGAAAGCTTCTTAAAAAAGTTATGGACTCTGGGATGCTGCCCGAATAGAATCGAGATCTGAGATGGAAGGACGGTTTAAATATTAAGCGTTCGGAACATATTCTTACGTGAGGAATGGAAAACTTCAGATGCATGACGAAAAGGATATGGATTATTCACCGTTGATGTAATTTCACGGATCCATGGTTTCTCGTTCTCCGAATGAAAAATTATGAATTTCTTATGAGGAGTTCGAATTGTGTTCATTCGGAGAAAGTGGTCGAATTCTGAGAAATGGAAATCCTCCTTTTCGTCCAGACAATATCCTCCCAGATGGAATACCATATTATTTTGGTTTTCACCCTTAAACTACGAGGGTTTTTCTTCTGTTCTCATAGGATGATTCACGAGAACATTTTATCTACTCAATGTGACAAAGTTATACATACAGTGTGAGTTCCTTAGTTGACTTCAATTAATTAAATCGTTACGCGCTTTTTTCGGGGAACAGCGCGTTATCGTTCCGTTACAATGTCTGTAGTTTTCGAATTTTAAGCCGAAAATGGTCTTGAACGATTGAGTGGGACTCCCTGAAATTCGTACGTGCTCCAACTTCAGAAGGAACTTGAAATTCTCAGATTGTTTTGGGTCCAAATATCTCGGTAAAATCGGCCGAACGGTTTCGCAGCTATTCCCATTCAAGATAATGATGTGATCAGTTCTAAAGTTTGGAATTAGATGGAGACAACCAGCGTGCAACTTCGGCAGAATTCTGAGGGTATTCAATCCTGGAAAACAAAAATTTTCTTCAAAAAACTTCTTGATTTTTGTTGAAAAAAACTCTGGTTTTCAGGACTATTTGCCGGATTACGATGACATTTAGCACAAGTCTTGAGCTTGATATTTAACAACAGTGTTTCAGATTTCGATCTGATTCAATTTCATTTCCGAATACATTAAAAAAGGATTACAGGTTTTGTTGTTAATCAGACATTTTGAGAGTATTTACTCGATAAATCAAAAAATTCTAGAGATCAGGATGATATTTAGTATTTAATGAAATAATACTGACGCAGAACTTTTCTAGAATATCTAAGCATCAGATTTCAGTGTCCTTTGGCAAATATTTTCAACAGGTTGTAAAGTTTTGTTTGGTATGGTCAATACGTGAAAAAATGATCACTTTGACAACGACTTTGAACAATAAGTGCTTCTCTAGAATTTTTCGCTGTAAATATGCTTGAATAGGCTGGTTAGTGTTTTATATTGTTACTCTTTCTGATAGCGTCGGATACTTCACATATTGTACCAAATTTGGGATATGACGTCGTCAATTATTCATTTAAATGTAAATACTAATATTTCTCGACTACTTTATAAGGGTATATCAACTAACACATGCCTATACAGATTTTTTCGACATTTGAGATATTGACAAGTTTGAAGTTTTGTATGTTGAGCGTTTAGTGTATTTCATTCAATATCACTAGACGACTTCGGCCCAAGTTGCCAACCCACAATTTACTTAGCAAGTTTACTTTCACTGGGGAACGGGAATTTCAGGACAAATTCGACATGATAAGGTTCGCATTATTTATAAATAACTGTAAAACATGCCTCGGCTCTTCAAACCAGATAATTCCTTCCAAATATAGGTTTTTGTTAAGATCGTTCCCGATTGGCTGAAATTTAAGTTGGGATTCCTGATTTCATGCAAACAGTGTCAATTTTCATAGGATACGTTCCGAACATCAACTCTGTTGTTTCGGTTGCCGATTTTCCGCTCCGTAAATATGAAATATTCGGATGGTTCCTGGAACAAGCGCGTGAAAAAAGTTATTTACGGAATCTGGTTGATGAAAATGCGATCGATTTACTGTCACCAGAACGATTTTCTATGGTAAAATTCCATAGCATAGAACAATCTATGTTAACTTTAGGTTTGTTTTGGTTCCGACTTCAGAACCACAGACTATTGGTCTATGCTAGAACCGTCCCGAACAGATCTGAACTCGGAACCAAAACAAACCTAAAGTAAACATAGATTGTTCTATGCTATGGATATTTACCATAGAAAATCGTTCTGGTGACAGTAAATCGACCGCATTTTCATCAACCAGATTCCGTAAATAACTTTTTTCACGCGCTTGTTCCAGGAACCATCCGAATATTTCATATTTACGGAGCGGAAAATCGGCAACCGAAACAACAGAGTTGATGTTCGGAACGTATCCTATGAAAATTGACACTGTTTGCATGAAATCAGGAATCCCAATTTAAATTTCAGCCAATCGGGAACGATCTTAACAAAAGCCTATATTTGGAAGGAATTATCTGGTTTGAAGAGCCGAGGCATGTTTTACAGTTATTTATAAATAATGCGAACCTTATCATGTCGAATTTGTCCTGAAATTCGCGTTTCCCAGTGATAGTAAATTCGTGAAGAAAATTGTGGGTTGGCAACTTGGGCCGAAGTCGTCTATTGACTAGTATGTAGACCATCGAATATTTCAGCAATAGATTCGCTTCCTTCAAAATATAAATTGAGCTTTGTGTGTTAGTTTTCGACCAAGGATAATTTATTCGACAAATTTCATGGTTATGACAGTTATGACAGATTTTCGGAAAATCAACTCATGACAATCTTAATACATTTTCTCGAATGGCAAAACCTTGAAATTTTCAGTCTGTCTGATATCCCATAATAGGTAGTCTTCTTTTTCTATAAGGGCACAATGTGTTTGAAATGTATATCTTTTTCAATGTGTAGTTATTATTTGGTGAGAAGCCTGGCTGTATATTGTGACGTCAATATCAGAGATGATGTACTCGACACACGTGACGATGATCTGAAAATCATTGATTTATTTTATTAATAAACTGTTATTTACGTTGACTTCTGAACTCTTTATAGACCACTTATGATCTTGTGTTTGGCAAATCCAGTAGAATTCCATACAAAATCGGAATCCTGGTTGATCAAATCAACAGCTTCGGTAACTCACCTCTGAATTGGAGTTCATATTACAGAATGATTCCTCAGATTATTTCAATACTTTTAATTCTTAGATTGTCGTAACAAAATCTGAGCATTTTGTATTATCGAATAAGTTGCGAGGTCTTATATTCCTTTCGGAAATCCAAATTAGAGGTATGTCCGAGAAACGTTCGAAACTACTTTCGCTACCATTCGAATATGTATTATTTGAATCGTTTTCAAAACTGCGTGTATCCATTCGACTAATACCTATTTAGTTTCGTGAAATAATAAGTCACCGATTTCCGATGTGAATTGTTGACAAAAACAAAAAAATGAATAGAAAAGAAGTATGATGATAAAACTGAACTCTGCTCTTGGGAAACTACTGCGACCAAAAGTTCTTTTCACAACAAAATCGCCAGTGAAGATATTTTTGAGAGGAATAGATCAATTGAAGGATGTAAGTCTAAGAAAAATATAATGTATGAAGCTTTAAAATGATCAAATCGTTAAATCTTTTCAACCATCTGTCCTACTAACACCTCCCTTTCGATACAGATCGTTGAGCAGAATAAAATCTGTATCATCTACGAGCTGTTATGCCATGAATGAGTTTGACGTTTAGAAATGTCGTGTTATGGGAAGGAACCAAAACCATAAGAAATCCGATATAGAATCACAAAACAAAATAACAGGAGTGATGCGCAGTATAAGTCGGACTTAACATCAAGTTCTATACTATCCCTCCTAATAGAATAGGTTATGAATCTTGGTGAGCTCAAACTAGAAATAAGAGAATTTCTGACGCAATTTTGACTTATTTTGGGGTAAATCCGGTATGATTTTTGACTAGGGCAAGTATTTGTAAGGAATTCTTAACATTGACACAGTAGGGAAGCGGTCCCGTTTCATGCGCCATGTTGCAAGTCTACATACTTCCGGTTTTGCCATCTTTCAGAAGTTGTTTTTGGACTTACATATAATCTCCGCGAAAAGTGTTATCTGCCGCTAATATTAATTGATGACTTTCACTAGTATATACCTAGAGATAAAATTGTTATTAATATACAAGCATTAATAACCTCACAATGAGAATAATTTCTGTTATAAGCTGTAGCGTTGAAATATTGACAATTATTTTCCTTACAGTTGTTAAAAAAATCACCCAGTTCTAGTTCGAATCAAGTTTTACAAGTATTCATATTACAATAACTGATCACTAAGCACAAAAAAACTGAAGAGGCGTGTAACTAACCTTGTGAGTTAGTTCAACATAAGCTGAAAAATAATAATTTATTCAAATCGTTTCAATCATTACGATTTATTAAGCCGTAAACCTATATCATCATAGAAGAAAACAGAATCTTGGCTATTCAGAATACTAAGGGCATCCACTCAATATCGCAGGAAGTTCTTGGGATATTAGAATTAAGCTTGCAGTAAGTTGCAGAAGACCGACACGCAATTTTGTGAAGATCGTTCCAAAAAAAAAATCCTGAGAATCTGGAAAAGTACTGACTTGGAGTCAGGACCTTTTACGCGCTTGTTCAAATTCTAACCAATAGATCAACAGGAAATTGTGCACCTAGTCGCGTGTTCGTGATCTCCTCCTGATCACGAAGTTTTAGTCTGATTTCAGTTGAACGTTTGAGATATTTCGGAAATAACATTAAAATTCTAAATAATAACGAAATTTGGCACATTTTTTTCAACATATAAATTTATAACAATGTTGATAAATACTGATTTTAAGGTTTGTGCAAAATTCCATTGAAATCTTATCGATATTTTCAGAAAAAAAAAATTTTTCATCAAAAATTTCAAAAATTTTCGAATAATATTTTTTTCAGAAATTTCCAACAATTGGAATCACACAAAGTTTGCTCCAAGTTGCGCGTTGGTATTGAGAAACTGTTCACGAAGTTTCAATTTGATTGAGTCAATACTCCATTAGATATCAAGGAATTAACCTCAACATTTCGAATGGGTCTAACTCCAAAATAATCTGAACGATTCTAGCCATTAACGAACTCAACCGAGATATTTGGACTCCAAACCTAATCTGCCAATTTCAAGACCCTTAGTGTTTTCCTTCGAATGTTAGAGTACGGACGGATCACGAACGTTCGGACGGACAGACGGACAGAATTGAATTTGACCACGGATTCTTCTCCAGGGAGTTCAACCCAATGGTTTGAAACCATTTTTTGCTCAAAATTCTAAGATTACAGACATCGTGACGAAATGATAACGCGCTGTTCCCTAGAACAACTAGGTGATACACAATGATTTCTGTTTGTGAAGAAAGTTCCATTCATCTTATTTATTGCTTATGTTTTAGTCTCGAGAACGTCGAAATATATCGACGAAACGTCGACTTTGTTTTGAAAATAGTTGTAGTCAACTAACTTTTCTAGAATTTTTTCCACCATCTTAGCAATGTGAGAAAGCCTACATAGAACGCTACTGATCTAACAAACAAATAGCACAGAGAGCTTTCCTCAAAACTAGTAGTATTGAAAAATTTTTGAATACAAAATATTTATGAATACAGGAACGCATAAATGCGTCCATACAGAGCAGAATATCCGAAAAGCAAACATCAATCAATACCTACATCATCCCATAGATTACAATGAAATTGAATTCAATAAATTCCTCTGCGAATTCAAACTCACGGTTTATGGGTTTGGACAAAATTAATTAAGGGGAGATTTGGATTGAGTGTCTACTGTTCAGCCAGGTTGATAAATATATACCACCAGTTATATGAATCGAAGTATTCGAAGGACACTTATCAGGGTAT
Source organism: Myrrha octodecimguttata (assembly GCA_958510865.1). Lineage (NCBI taxonomy): Eukaryota > Metazoa > Arthropoda > Insecta > Coleoptera > Coccinellidae > Myrrha > Myrrha octodecimguttata. Next base: position 60,763,168 of record OY294059.1, on the reverse strand, counting down.
AATTGGAATTTTTGTTTCATCTATATTGCATTTTGATGGAGCGATACAGCGAATTCAATAAACCTGCCCAAGTATTAAATAGTTTTGTAGATGAAGCACCGATTTGTATGAGCACCATTTGAGACAAAAGTGTGTTGAGATAATAAAACTGCGAATGTTGAGGATAGACCAGAATGTCTCCGCATTCTCTTACAAAGAAAATATCCCCTCCAGAAATAATTAGACTATGCTTCAGACAGTTTCGAAGACTGGACAAAGTGCGCTTATTTTAAAGTAAATGATTACATTCACATGATTATAATTGATTTCAGAAAATTGGATCAAAGTTACAAGAATAGAAATGAGTAGGATTATTCGCACAATTTTTTCAATTTTCAATTCAATTTCTGAAAATTCTTTTATTCATCCAAAAATCTCCACTCACAATCAGAAAACTTTTCCAAATCATCGAGGAAAGGAAGCGATTTCTTATGAATTTCCAAAATACCCATTATCTCCAAAATTTAAAATTTACATGAAAAATCTTCAGTATTCTGAGTGGTCATGATCTAGTCTATCATCGATTCAATTCGATCTATCGAAGAACGTTAAATCCAAGTTCGAAAAAGCTTGAGAATATTGCTAATCAGTTCTGATTTTAATAAGATTTGCGAATAGTTAGAGTTATTCCTCAAATATTTGTTTTTTTGATTATCTTTGCAAACTCCGATTTCAATGTGAGATTTTGGCGCACCATCTCTTGTTGTTCCTAGATTTAAAAAAATCAGTTTTTCTTTTGCAGCTTTGATATGGTTATTCCGAATGAGATGAGCTTTAGTGTGAAGTTTTCTATAACTATTACATATATTCTTCAGTAATCATTTTCATCCTACTTCAACCAGTTTCTGAGTTATAGACTCGCCGATTCATAAAACTATACAAAATGAGTATGAAGAATGCAGCTAAAGTTTATCTCATGTCATTATGAGAATCTTCAATCATTTTAGAATACTTGATTAATCCTTATAGTTCCTCCTAAAACGCACCATTTTGTAGATATTCAACGTTGAATATTATAAAATCAATTAAAATTCGAAAAATTTTCTTATATTCATGGATCCGTCCCTGATCTAGTAGAGGAAGTAAATCAAGCTTGCTTTACGTTTATCCGGACCATAGAATACACATAAATATTTATCTTTTTCGCATAGAACTAATATGATCATACCACAGACCTAACCAAGACATTCATAGACATAGAATAAACTGTTATTATAAGTCTAGAAAATATTTTTAGGTTAATTCATTGATTTCATATAATTCATTTATAAATTTCGTGAAAAAAGTAAAATTATGGAGTTTTCAATATGAGAATGGGCGAGGATGGAATTGTGTATAATCATATAAAGGAAGGAAATTGGATATTGCATGAACATCAAGTTCAAGATCAGTGTTTCACGTCTAGTGTAGTGAAATCTTTCCTCGCGATAATATCGCGAAAAGCACCAAATCATAAGAATAAAGTTAGTAAATGAGTTCTCTCAATGTTGTTTCTTTGAATTTCAAACCTTCGATTGGTTATTTTGCCGAAGAAATTACAGTAAGAGATATCTGTGGTGAACTTTCAAACAAAGCGCAGGAGTGTATCAGCACATTGAAAAATGTTTAAATGCTTATAACTTTTTACCTGAGCCGGATCTAGAAAAATAGCGAATGAAAAAAGTAGTTTATTTGATGAGAGGAATCTATGGTTAAAATTAATATACAACTTGAAGACTCACCCTGTATAGAATTTTTGTTCTTTATTCAATTCTGAAGTGGATGAATTGCAGAACTAATTCAAAATTTCACCATGTCATCTTTATCATGAACTTAATTTCGATGAAATCCCCCAAATGAAGGCACCAAATGTCACTCATTATTCATTACATACTTTATTCGGAAATCATCAGTGAACAAAATCGATAGCCAAAAGCAATGAACGAATATACGTTACAGAAATCGGCGGTGAGTCTAATTGATGGCTTTGTGAGGTTTCAAAGGATATTGATAATGCTTCACTAGTCATATAATTGGTCGATAAATTTTTCACCAAAGACAAGTCACAATCCAAGAGAATCACCAGCATTTCGCTGTATCACGGAAAAGAGCAAAGGGAGTAAGTGCATTTCGTTGTTCTTTGAAGTCGAAATACGGGAATCAGTGGTCGGGCGATTATTTGAACAAGACAGGTAAGGTTCGCAAGTTAGCGAACAAACAAAACCTCGAAAAAGTTGTCGATTCCGGTTTATTTAACCTCTTGTCATGATTTATATTGCTCGGAGTTATGGCACTATATTTTACCCGGAGGGAGAAAAAGTTTCCTTCCAAAGCGATTGAGACGACAAAGCAGTTGAACCATCGGCAAAGATACGAACAGGAGGTATATAGCAGGATTCTATGATCAGGAATAAAATCATTGTACCAATGACAATTTTTGGGCGCATGTTCTAGGGAACAACCTGCTAAAGTTTTGTCATAATAACGGATAATTTGAATAAAGGCTGATTCTCACTATAAGTTCCGTAACCTTCCAGTATCCTTCCCGTGAAATATTATCGGCTGGTTTCACAAAACTTTGATTGTCAGATCAAGGGCTTGACAGTAAATTTTGTGCTCAATTTCAGTTCATTTTCAACCCAACCATCGAATGCAAACCTTAAACAACGAGCTGATCATAAGTCAAAAGTTTTGTGAAACCCACAGTATAAGGTGTAAATGAATTGATGTATGCACGCTATACTTCCAGTTTACGTTCCGTCAACATGACATTTTTGCCTACTAAACTTAGACTTAAATCATACGGAAGGGATACTGGAAGGTTACAGGGCGTATAGTGAGAATCAACCTTTTGAGCCGAAAATGATCTCAAACGACTAGATTGGACTCACCGATGACGAATCTGGTGTCAGAATCGATTCTATCCGGCTGGCTGAGAACACGATAACTATTGAAAGGAATGAGCTAACGACTTGAAACTCTCAGCGGAAGTCGCGCATATAAATGCGACGATCTAGTTCGCCAATTCGGACTGATTTGAGTTTTTATTGGGCATTTCTTCAATATCCGAGTTAATTCATGAGTGATAGAATTGAAACTGGTAAACTGATGCACAGGTTTTCGCAAAATTTTGTTGGAATCGTTTCAATTTCTGTTGGCAATTTTGTTTATACGCGCTTGTTCTAGGGAACAGCGCGTTATCATTTCGTCACGAAGTCTGTTATTTTCGAATTTCGAGCTGAAAATAGTCTCTTACGATTGGGTTGAACTCCCTGGAGAATAATCCATGGTCAAATTTAATACTGTCCGTCCGAAGTGTACGCTGTAACTCCCGAAAGAAAAGACCTAAAATTTTGAAATTTTCAGGTTAGGTTTTGATAATGAATATCTCAGGTGAGTTCGTTAATGGGCCAAATCTGTCGAATGGTTTTTGTGTCACAGCCATTTGAAATTTTTATTTTTCAATAACTAGAAAAATATTTGTCTTATCGAAATGAAACTTGTTTGGAAGATGGACAGTATCAACAAGAAGAATTATGGATGAAAAATTTAAGAAAAATATTTTTTTTTTCGGAAATTTTCATATTTCATTCAAATATCATTGAAATTTCCAAGTCGCCATTTCGCAATGTGAGAACAAGCGCGCAAAAGCTGCTGACTTCACGTCAGTGCTTTCCTAGGTTTTTAAATTCTTCTTCTCAAAATTTGTGGATTTTTCTCGATATCGTTGATATTTCAAGAATGACGCAAAAAAAAAACAACCCAAATGGAGTTTGACAAGTTGGAAAATGCCAGTATTTGTCGACTTATTGAAAAACAATTGTTGCGTGCTATAACTCCGAATCTGTTAAGCGGATTTTGTCCATTAACGAATTCAGCTGAGATATTCAGACTACAAACCAATTATAAAATTTCAAAACTCGAGGTTTGTTCCGTCGACAGTTACAGCATATACGTCCGGACGGACGGACAGTAGGCCGGACAGAATTGATTTTGACCACGTATTCTTTTTCAGATAACCTAATCGTTTAATAACGATATTGGTTGATATGACAAAGGTCAGGTTTTCAGAACTGAGCCACTCCTTGAAACAAAACCGACTAGTTTCGATTTGATTGAAAAATCATCTTCAGGGCTCTACAATGAAGAATATATTTTTTTACAATATTATACATTTAAAATCAGCATAAGGACAAACTTGAACTTGATAACATAATTTATAGTCGTCACAGAAAGAACAAATGCTGTTCTGGGAAACAGCGCCTGAAAAGAACTCGAAAATATGTCATCCAGCTTCCATATTTCACAATATCCCCTCATTGAAAAACGACGAATTTTGTCCACACTGTATACAGTACGGACAGCCCAAAATTGCATCATCTCATATCTTCTCTAGCACAATTCTGGTTGAATTGACCTTTTCTCGAAGTAAAATTTTTCGACTATCGATTCAAACAGATTTCTGGGATATTTTCCGAAAGAGGAATAGCGGAGACTGCACGAATCATTCCTTCATTTAGCATATCCTACGGCCGTTCCATCTTGATCAGTTAAATTCATCAATATCTTTCTTTCTGATGCATATGACTTTCCCTCAAGAAATATCGAGAGAACGTATTCAACAGATGGAATTATGCAAACTTTAGAGAATGACTCCCTCATTACGGATATACTTTTCGATTTGAATTGCAAAAATTTTTATGTAAATACGGGTGCTCACTCCTAACGAACAAAGCTGCGTTTTGCTGGTATTCGAATTGCAAATACGGCCTAAGCAGATCGTAAACGAACATATTTTCTGTGAGATTCTGAAGTTGTTGACACACAATGGGAAGTTTTTATCTTTTATTTCTTTATTGTGGAGAATTTTCTGAAAAAGATTCACTGCATATAATTTACATCAGAAGTACTTGATAAAGGAATAGGTCGAGTGAACTCTGATTTTCGTTTTTGATGACAATACAATGATATTATAAAGTTCCCTCTTCACGATCAGCACGGTAAATATGATTTTCCTTGGGTTGCAAAATGGCGAATGCGCACCATTATGAATGGTCCGGGGGACAGATAGTTAGTATTATATTCTGTATCTGAGAATGGAAATATGGCACAAATATTGGCCTTCTACATCGTTTTTAAGATGTAGAACAAGTTTTTGTATGGACTCATTGTCTTTTTTAATTCTTTGGTTTATAACAGGAAAAGGTGTTGAGAAAGTTCCACTGATTTCAGATTCCATTACCTCCACGTACGAGTAATGTTTCGCAAATTAGCAGATTGTCGACACTGTAGTTTTTAGTTAGCACAATTGAGATCGTGACATATAGTTGAGATCAAAAGGCGACTTCGGCTCAAGTTGCCAACTCACAATTTTCTTCACAAATGTACTATCACTGGGGAACGGGAATTTCAGAACAAATTCGACATGATAAGGTTCGCGTTATTATAATATTATTATCATAATATTGAATTTACGTTGAGGTTCCTGATTTCATGTTAATAGTGTCATGTTTATGAAGGATATGTTCCGCAAATCAACTTGATTATTTCGGTTGCCGGTTTTACGTTCTGTAAATATAAAATATTCGGTTGGCTCCTGAAAAAAAAAACTTGATGGCAGAATTTGATTGATGAAAAAGGAATCTTTCTGTCACCAGAACATAGAAATATTAAGTCTATGCACCAGAACGACAATCAATGTTTTATGGTTACATATCCATAGCAATCTTTATTCACCGTATGATCAATATACCATACCTAGTAATTTTTCCATTGTTGATTGTTGTCTCTTATGTTCTATGGATCATAAAGCAAATAAAGATTTGGATATGTTACCATAGAACATTGACTGTCGTTCTGGTGATAGAAAGAACGTGTTTTCATCCATCGAATTCCGTAATTAACCTTTTTTTCAGGAACCTACCGAATGTTTCATATTAACGGAATGGAAAACCGGCAACCGACATAACCAAGTTGATTTGCGGAACATATCCCATATAAAGTTGACACAATTAACATCCCAACTTGAATTTCAGCCAATCAGAGATGATCCTAACAAAACCCCATATTTGGAAGGAATTATTTTGTTTGAAGAGCCGAGGCATCTTTTACGAATATTTATAAAAAACGCGAACCTTATCATGTCCTGAAATTCCCGTTCTCCAGTGATAGTGAATTTGTGAAGAAAATTGTGGGTTGGCAACTTGCGCCGAAGTCGTCTATTGGTCTCATACAGGGTGGCCTAAGTACGCAAAATCTTTCTGAAATGGAAACTCTCACAAAGCACGGCAAGTCATTTGTGGCAACGTTTGCAGCGAACAGGAGATGGTGCAAACAGACATGCTGGCTGGTTAACGATAAATTTATACTGTAAAAAGCCTGCAGTATCCCAAATTTGACTACCATACGATTAAGAATAAACTGGAAAATGCTTAGATCATCAATGTTGAGTCATGAACGGAAACGCGAGCTGAGCGGCTTGCTAGGTAGTAGACGGTGTTTTGAGCGGGAGAAGAGCCTTGCGTGAGCCGCTAAACTTTAACCAATTGCGGTTTTTACTGCAAGGCCAAAGGATTTCTCAGACTCAGTTTGGACGGTAAACTAGCAGCGCTTGAATGTTTTGACTATATTTCAAGCACACAGCTGCGTTTCGCGGCGCTGTCAGGTTTGGTATTCTTCAGGGGCGTATCCTTTGTTTGGGATAGTACTAACGAATTAGCGATTGAATAAAAATGATGATCGAGTCATGAGCTTTATTTTATCTCACTGAAAGAAAAGATATGATGGACAACTCGTTATTTTTCAGAGTGTGACCTAATCAAATGCAAAAAACCCACGATTCTAGCAGAATTATATGAAAAATAATAATAATTTCAATGCAATCGGTAGCTTATCAGATGAAAATTGCAATAATTGTGACTGAGTATGGCTAAAATAGTTTTGAATATCAGATGATTCTATGAATATGATACTCGCGCCATTTTGCATCAACCTGCACCCCGTTTTTTCATCTCAAAGTATTCGATTTCAGTTCGATCGGATCTGAATTGTTGAGAACTGAGATCTCAAATATAATTATCATTGGACTCCCTAGTTCACCATTAAAAGCTCCTGGTCTGATCTCAGGCCTTCTCGAAATTTTATTGATATTGAATTCTCAAGCTGAATAACAGGATGAAATAGAAACAAATTTTCACGCGAATTTTCTAAGAAATATTTTATTGTAATACCTTATTGAATTCTGCTGGTATTAATAAGGGGAGGTTGATCATCATTCATTCATTCACTTCTTTAAATGTCCTTGGCTACTTTGGCCATTTAGACAAGCTTTCAATTTTACATTTATACATTGACATTCATTCAGATTCATACCAAATAGAGACTTTTTATCTATAAACATACAAACATATACCTACACCATAAACTCTACACAACATCCATAACTTCGTCGGGATTCGAACCCAGTACCTCCCAGTTTTGCAAGCGAGCTATTAACTCACTGCACCACCAGGGAGGTTGGGTTGAACCATTGATTGAACCATTCGTACAATGGTTGAAAATCCTGATGCGCTGGTTGAGCAACGAGCCGAATCAGTCAAAGGATTTCAGAGTTAGCCGAGTCTTTGACATTATACCCGAGCTCCTAGTTTTCTACACTTCACTTGAAATTCGAGGCGTGAATGGAAAAACCAATATTCTAGCATAAGCTCCTAAATAAACGAAAATATTTCCTGAAATATTTTCGATAACGCTTTTGTCTAATGTCTGATGACATTTTCTTATAAATTTCTATTATGGTTACACACTTGCTCGAAAGAAGAGTTTTCTATTTACGGCATATAGTATATAGTCTAGAAGAGTTACTCCATTCGAAAGTAAAATCGCATATACCTCAAGATATTTTTTCCGAAATTTTGGGTTTCTGTCCCATTAAACATGAAACAGAAAAATGTAAATTAATGAACACTATTGTTCATCGAGAAATGCGAAATTCTTCCAAGATATTCTTCAGTCGATACTGAAAAATTTTACTTGAAATATTCTCAATTATGAAGGAATGTTGATCGATAAAAATACTGCCTTGAAATTCCCAAAATCATAATCTCCATATTTTCATTGAAAAATAAATATAAATTTCAGAGTGCTCCATTTGGTGTGTAAGGGTTTTGAATATCTAATGTTTGACATGATTGTGCTAATAAATCCGTTGACATATATTCAAAGCAATATTTATCAGTATAATCTTATTACATAAATTTTTGATGGATATTATTTTCTGGAAAAATTTCGATAACAAAGGAGCATTGAGATGAAGATGTCATTCATCTGACTGCTTTATCCCCTACGTCCTGAGAAATGAGATTGAATAGAGGTTTAATTAAGATCCTTAAAATTCAGATATTCCCTTTTTGTATAACAACTAAATCCCTTCTGCTCAATCAAAAAGGATTAAGGTTGATTCCGTAACCTTCCAGTATCTTTTCCGTATGATTCACGTCAAAATTTAGTAGGGCAAAAATGTCATGTCGACGGAACGTAAACGGAACGTATATAGTGTACATACATCATTCGCATTCAGCATTCATTAACACGTTATAATATTTTACGGGAAGGATACTGGAAGGTTACGGAACGTAAAGTGAGAATCAACCTTTAGGCTATCATGTTTTGCAATATGAATCTTCAACAGGTGATATAAATAAAAGTGTTGGAATTATTGTGTTGAGCCTCTTCAGAAAAACTTATACATATAAAACTTTTAGCGATATACAGGGTGCAGCAGAGTTGATGTAAACTTATTTCCAACAAATAACGTACTCATAACTTTTTGTCGAACCCCATAGATTTTCAGATATCACTATTTTCTTCTTTTTTGAAAACTTTCCTATCTTGCTTTGAAAATGAGAGTATATCTCCAAAACATTAGGACATATGGCCATAAATTCACCCTCAATTGAAAGAGAACAAGATTCCATATTCATTATTGGTTTCCAAGTATTTATTACGGAGTTTATGCAATAGATAATGTTCCGAATACGAAATGTGAAGTTGATGCTAAACCCACTGTCCAATCCTACGTTACTTCAAGATCAGTTGGTGGCGAACCAGCTTTGAAATCTCGATGAGTACCTTCTGGGATGGAAGTATGTCACATGAAGGTAAACAAAATTATCAGGAAAAGAAGTATTCACCCATATCATTTGACTAGAGCACAAATTTCATAGGAGCCCGACTACCAGCGGCGGGTTGAATGGTATAATGACCAAATTCGGCAGGACAGATTTTCTGGAGATGAAATTTTGTAAACAGACTGGCTTCCTATTACTGAATTCGGTACCACAAGTCTGCATAGATTGCATGTTAATGACCATGATATGAAATTTTGGCGAATCACTAAGTCTCATTTACATGGACCAGCATTCCTTCCGCCCAGGTTGAATTCGGCATCATTTCCGAATTCGCTAGAAAACATCAATGACGCCTTGGAGGAACTCTGTCGCTGAAAAAGAGGTGGTTATTCTATCATGAGGCAAAACATTGAGAACATTTGTTTACTGTTTCCTTCTCAATGTTTCCTTTTAAACTCAAATCTTTCCACCCACTTCGAATTGGCAGGTTGTCAAAAAGCCGAACTTTTTTTTTCTTGTTGTGACTTCGAGATGGCCCCAGCTTAGAATAAAATTCGGAGTATTCCAATAAAATGGGTTATAAAATAACTCCAATTTCATTGGAAACTGGTAAGGACGTAATATTCTACATATGAAAAGATATGTACGGTGTATTCGCAATCCAGTGCTTTGTGTTTCAACCTAATAGATTTCATTAAAATAGAAATCTCCTTTTAACTATCAGAAAATTAGGAGTATCGCAGTAAGAATATAAGATATCGTATTTTCCGCTAGTAAAAAATCATCTCTTATCATCTTCTTCATTATTTACGATGAAATTCGCGCCAATGCTAAACTCCACTTTTAGACTTGGTGGAAATCAGAAGGAATAGATGTTAAGTGGTGGTCCAATATTTTCAATTTTTTCCCTTTAATTATTGGATATTTTTGAAAGGAGCTTACGAGTGGTCTCCCAAGTACTTTTCATGTTTACGATATTGAATAATAAAATTCAAAGTCCCCCAGAGGCCTCTTAGTAGAGGTGAGCTTTTCAGTGTACCATTTCGGTACACATACACAGCCCACAACTCGCCTATATGTCACATAACTCGAGTTGGCAACATGTTCACTGAACAGGTAGATTATTTTTCGATGTCCCTCGATCAGGTTAGAAATATCTTCAAGATACCTGTAAGCGATCATTCTTTTTAGGTTTGGTATTTTTTCGCTATTGCAATGATGTTTCAGTTTTGTTGAAGTTGTGGAGTGTATATTATTTAACATTTCGTGATTGAGTTTTGTATTCTGTGGATACTTTATTGGGTTTCATACTTTTTTGTATCTTCTTGTGGCAAAAAAATAAACAAATTAAATGGAGTGTCGCCAACCGTTGATTAAAAGTTCAACGGTGATTTGTGAATTATTCAAAAGAAGAGAGAGATCGTTTTCATGGTGGAAAAAAAAACCTGAAAACGCATCAATTTGGAACTTTCGGGGACCTCTTATTGAAATGTAACGTACGTATATAGAAACAGGTGTACCTTCTACTTCGAATCTTTGATCAGCCATGTAACGCTTCTAATATCACTGAGTTTGTATGACTATCTATCTATATGTAGAGTATGTGTATGTAGAAATGTACTGAACTTCCCAATTCACTCATTGGCGAGGGCCTGCGTCGCGTAGCGTAGGTTAAATATCTCTATGCGTTTATATTACAATTAAGGCTCGTACTCATGGACGCGTCGAAAAATGAAAACCGCGAGATTTTTTTGCCCAATGTCAGTAATTTGTGGCTGAAATCTGTCATTACGATAACGCGCGATTGTTCATGAATTGTCACATTTCAAATTGTATGAATTTATATCCACGTGGATTTGGTTCTTCCACAAGTATAGTAATTGGTTTTATACCTATATTTTTGGAAGGATTGAATTAATAGACGCTTTTGATTCCTTGGTCATGCACATAGCTATAGAAAAAATTGTTTTTGTTGGAATCAGTTTGTTTTGCAGAAATGATTATTTGAGGTAGATAGCTAAATCAATATGATTTATCATAAGTGGAAAGAGACATTTTATTTTCGCCTTTGTGTGAAAAGAAATTAAATAACCTGCATATTTCAAACTGCCAAATATATCATCACTATATGATTGCAATTGAGTACATAAATAAAAATAATTCGTCTAAGACAATAGTTGAAAAAACACTTTTCAATATACTTATAATTCCTCATCCATTGTATTTAACCTCTAATGACCAAGAGCTTAATTTGTTAACAAGTGCCTATAATCATGACAGACAAGAATAAACAACCTCTTGAATGTTTTGAATATCCCGCCATTTTCTTGAAGTTGAAATTATTCAACTACAAAAATAGAATCGCGCGATTTTCTGACAACTCAAATGTCATCGCTTGAGCGACAAACGCGTCCATCAGTTTGCTCGTTGTTTGACATTTGTCATACCTACAATGGAGGTCAAACAACCTCACTTTCTCCCTTTGTTTATGTTATGAAGTACAGTATTTTTAACAATTTCAGGATAAATTCACAAGTTAAAATGATTCGTATTAATAGAATTAGTGAAGCACAAGGCCAAGTTATTGTGTCGTTGTGAAATACAACATAAATATGCCGATAGACGAAGGAATACATTCTTTTTGGTTACCTTGGCGAAGAGCAATTAAATGGAGTTTTTAGTTATATTATTCATCTTACCAGTGAAATTTCGTGATGATGGATTTGATTAACTGATATTCAATCTCAGATGATATTCATTCAAAACGATATAAATAAAGAATTGCAGTACAAGACATTAATTCTTGCCTTCTAAAGCCTGCATTATCAACATCAGAGATAGCATTTATAAGTAAAAATATTGATAATGAAACAGCTAAATGTTTGGCTCATTTATTCCTGAGAACAAACAGCAAAATAAAATCTAACAAATGCATGGAATGGAAAAAACGTGAGTTTCAGAGAACTTCTTGTAAGTAATATCATAGGGGCATCTAATTTTTCCGAAAAAAAAATCGAAAAACACGGTGCTAAGTAATATTTCAACAATAAGCATGAGTGCTGTTTGTAACCAAAATCCGAGTCGAAGGCGAGGATTTTTGCACCTGCACGTATGATTTTTGTTCAAAAATATTACAATGTCTTCTTTTCCAATTTTTCACAGGAAAAATTAGATGCCCAAAAGGTATTTGAGACTAAACTCGAATAAACTGCTGACAGCTCCTGCCAAACAGTTTTTTCACCTAGAAACCATTTGTAATTCAAAATTGCGCGTTTCTGATTGGTGGAAATTACGACTAGGGAAATAGTCAGTACTTTTTCAAATAGCATAATCTTCAATTATATATATTCATTATATTGAATATATTTTAAAAATAAAATAATTCAAACGAGATTTCATCCTTGTGTTATCTGATCTTCGAATGAACACCGATTCATCCTCACAAAACCATTCATATAAATGTTTTTTTTTTCATTATACAGATGCAACATAAGGGCTTTCATAATGTTTAATTGACAATAAGGTCAATTACAAACAATACAATGTAGAAGATCCATACTTAGGTAGCCGATCCACATCGGAACATGTTCCATTGAGAACAGAGAAAGTTATCTGGTTCATAATTATTATGAAATATATGCTATATTTTTTGAAACCATTCAAATCTATCTAATAACGAATTGCCTTCATATAACGTATAAACATGTGAGTGTTACCCAATCAGGATGGGTTTTGTACATCGTAACGCCAGCTATCGCAGGGTCGAGAAGATTTAATTCTTGAAATGTGTATAACAAACACGAATTATTCTTATGATAGTTATCTCATGATGATTCGACTCAATGAACAAGATGAAGTTAAAAGATAGTCCAACATAATTCCTTCACCAGTGTGAAAATGTCTCGAACAAACTCTACCATATTTAACTACTTTTTCAGAACAGTCTTCTCAATTTTTGACATGAATCTAGGATGTCCGCCTTCTCTGGGATAGTATTCTATTTCTTCCAGTACCAGATAAAATTTTGGGGAATGGGTAAAAGATGCAAATATTCAAATATAAGTGTGCACCACAATATATCTGAAAAATCGTATTCCTTCGGTGTATTTATGTTGCAATTCACTCAGAAAAAATAACTTGGCCTAGCTCTTCACTAATTCTATTAATATGAATCATTTCAATTTGTGAATTCATCTTGAAATTGTTAAACATGCTGTACTTCGTAATTAAACCAAGCGGTAAAGTGAGGTTGTGTTACTTCCAAAGTATGACAAATGTCAAACGACGCACCAAACCAATGGTTAAAATCGAGAACAAAAAATTAATGATACACCTTTCAGCAGATGAATATGTTAACCGTTCTTATGTATGAAAGTCTGATCCTGTGAAGATAAAGCTCGAATAAACTTTTTTCTGTATCTCAGGCGCGTTCGGTAACTCCATCCCACAAGCGACGGAAGCTTTTTTCGCAAATATCCATGCGAAAGGCTCCGATTTCCTTTTCCTAGCTGTCCAGATATTTACTCACCTTCGTCTGGATAATTGGAGCAATCCGAATAATCTAACAAACCTATCGAATCGAACTATTTATTGGTTTATTCGAATACAATTATTCGATAATGCATCGTTATGTAGTAATCAACATCAAATATTGAAGATTAAAAGTAGCTCTGTTATAGATTATTCAGGAAATATTCATGAAGAAGAAAAACAGAGCAAAAAAGTTGATGCTGTAGGAATATTTGTATCGTTGTAAGTATCAAAGTAAATGCTATTCTCATTGCTGCATTAAGAAGTAGGGTTTTGGGTCGGAAAAATATTGATGTAACTTTTTTTGAGCACCTCACCATTAATTGATTGAGGTAAGTAAATACAAAATGAACAGACCCATGTATTGTTTTATTCTGTAGCGAATTCATCCACTGCAAGAAAAACAGAGAAAAGGGCGGAGTCGAAGCACGAAATTCAAATCTCCGAAAAATCGTATGAATATATTTCGCTCCGCTCTCAAAAATCACTCCACTCAACTCCACTCCATCTGCATTTACGTCACCGCTAAGAAGAAATTCTATACGCTGCATTCCTGACTCAACATCTGGCTTTTTACCACCCTCGAAGACGGAGGCGCTCCCGACAGTACCGACCGGCGTTTAGGCATCCTTAGTTCCACGATCGACCCCAGCCCGGCGCCAGCGAAGAACTACCTATCAACACTCCAGGAGATTTACAACAAGTATTGTTAGCCTGTGTAACACTCGAGAGTAAAATAAACAGGCTAATCCCTTTTCTTTGCGATTCGAACTCTCACTCGAGATATTCATCATTGAAATTTTCTTCAGTAACTACCTTTCGTAATTATTTGGCGAGAAGAAGGAAATTGAAAACCAATTTTCCAGTACGTTATACGCACTTCTTTTTTATTGCTGAATTTATGGTTTTTTTGCAACTTTTGAATCAACTTTTCAAACAATTTGTTCGAACTTTTGGTATCAAGACAATATTGACTGTTACAATACATGTAGAAATAGTCAATCCTCATTGAGTAGAAGCAAAAAGACAAGAATACTATGTGGAACATCTGAATGATTTCTCAGCAATTCCAACGATAGCAATTAAAACAAATCGATGGTATGAACTCGATGAAGTTAAGCAGTCGACTCGAGCTACTAAAACTTTCAGAGATGTGATCCATTTGAATTCTCATTTTCACTATTGTTCCACGAAAGGTCTATCCGATCTAGTTCAAATCGAATATTAGGCACCAAACGGAATACGGTCTAGAAAGTCAATATAATAAAATTGTTTATTTATATTTCGAAGTCAATCAGTATTGAGTATCGTCAGTACGTGGATCCAGATCACGACATCACCCTGTCACATAATACGTAACTTCTGATGAAAATAGTTCATATCTTTCACGCAGATCTAGAATTTTATTGTTTGGACTCCGTATTTTGATTAACTTTATGGAAATTCTCAATGACGAAAGGTACCTTCAGCGTTTCCATATGAAAACTCTGAGCGGGTTCTTCATGAAAAGTCTATAGAAGCGCTTTCGGAAGTCAGTAGATTTGGCGCGTATGTTCGAATTCTGGGCCAAAAAATTTTTTATTTGAAATTGTTCTTATAACACGTTATCCGTACGAGTTGGCGCATCCGCATTTGACAACTAGTCACCAAGTTTCATAATCGGATCAGTGCTTTCAAATTATTCCAGAAATAATAAAGATACCGAGGAAATAGCGTGAAATTTCACAACATCTTCGAAAATGAAAAGTGAACTGAAGTCAAATATGGTGCACTATTATAGAATGTTGATTTCAAAGTTCGTGATGAATTCTATTGAAATCCGGTGAGTCCGGCTTATTCTGGGGAGTTCGTGGTTAGACTTGATTCTGTACGTCCGAATGTGTGCGCTCTAATTCTCGAAAGAAAGGACCGAGAGTCGAGAAATTCTCAGGTCAGGTTCAGACCCTGAATGTCTCAGTTAATTTCGTTAAAGAGCTGAATCCGACCGACAGTTTTAGTGTTATAGCAATCTGAAATTCATTTTCGATAACTCAAAAACTATTCATCTGATCGAACTGTAACTTGACAACTAGAGTCAAGTGGCACAGTATCAGAATAAAGTTTCGTGTCGATCGTGTCAATAGAAATATAAGAAGAACAAAATCAAAGTTACTCGATTTCCCCTAAATAGTCATGGATTATTATCAACCCATCACTATAGGCGCTGTGGATGGATCAGTTACTGCGTGGACTTCTTAGGCAAGCTATTGGCGGTTTGTCCACATGTTTATTCATGCAAAACATGCGGTAATTGAAAATTTCGGTTTGGTATACTATCTGCGCAGAACACCCAAGAACAATTTCCAGTGGGTACTTGTAGTTTTGTTTGAAGGTTCGTAATCATGCGATTGAAGCTTCGTAATTAGTTGAAGGATGAAAACGGCAACTTAATGCAACATTTCGTGAGGATACAATTGTTGGAAAATTTCAAAAAACTTGTTTTCCGAAAATTTTTCCAAAGTTTTGTTGGAATAACGTAAATAGATGACAGCATTGGCATATTTGGCAACGAATTTGAACAAGCGCGTGAAAGATTTTAAACTCACGTCTGTGCTTTTCTAGATTATCGGCAAAAATGTTATTTTCTGAAATTTTGGTAGTATATTTTTGATATGTAACATATGGAAGTTTTCGTTGAATCCGTGGCTTGCAGCAAAGGTGGATCTCCAAGCAATGGTCGTGATTATTGAATCTTATTTTCTTGAAATCATCTTATTTACTCGTGGAAGACAACATTGATATAGATGGTGCAGAGTGATTTGAAATATTCAGGTCGATTCTGTTTGCGTATTGCTATGAACCTTGTTATTCTAGTCATATTGCTATCTTTCTAATTTATAGCAATATGGCCATGATGTTACGTATTCTGTTTCGAGTGTTATAGCAATGTTTGTTATGAATTTTGTCATAATAATATTGCTATCATAGACTTCCATAATTGGTGATTTTAGAGCTGACAACACTGTATTTTGTGACTTTAGAACTACAAGGAAGATGAAAATAACCCTAATTCGTGAGTTTTCTTTATGGTTTCGCATACATAACCTCTATCTACGGCTTTCTTTATTCATGTAAACATCGACATAAAAAATGTTAGGAAACGAAACGAGTCAAATTGACCAATAACCAATTTCCTGGATACCAATAAAATATTGATTATCAGAAATCGAATGCAGCAATTTTATTCAGGCGTTAAAAATTCGAAATTCCATAATCTTTTTCGTTGGCACTTTAAAGGGATTGCTGTTGTTGAGATGATTAGAATAATCATATCAGCTGTTGCCTATGCCCGTATCTTAGTCTGAGAATTTTCCTTGAAATTAAATAATATTCTTGAACCTTGAACACATTTCCATTAGCATATACTTTTTTTTATTCATGTAAACATCGACTTATTCGAAAATGTTATGAAACAGAAAAACCAATTAAAGTCAAATTGACCTATTTCCTGGATACCGATTGAATTTTGGTTTCCAGAAATCAAATGCAGCAATTTTATGCAGGCGATAATAATTCGAAATTCGATGAACTTTTCTGTTGGGAATTCAAAGGGATGGCTGTTGTTGAGATCATTAGAATAATCAGGTCAGCTGTTGCTTACTATGCCGGTGTTTTAGTCTAAGAATCCTTAAAATTAAATATTCTAGAGAACCTTGAACACATTTCGATTAGCACATTCTTCCTTATCTTCAATATTTTCGAATTCTTGGAAGAAATAATACTAAAACAAATGGATCTCTGAGAGATTCCTTTTCCAAACTTTCTTGTTATGAAGCATAGCAAGTACTATTTTGAGGTTGCTAAGATAGCAATGTTGATAGCAAGATTCTTATTAAAGTGACAGACCATACTGCTCAAAATCGTTGATCAGAATACCAATAATTCCAATCTTGTTATGATAGCAATATCTTTTTCCTAGCAATATTGCTATTTGCAAACAGAATCGACCTGATTGTATAGTTTTCGAAGTGACCTGCATAATTATCTGGAAAAAAAAATTACTCTAGTCATTTTGAAAGTTGTATTTTTTATGATTATATCTATTAATCTTCTGTACTATCCATGTGAGATATTTCTTCTTCTTCTAATTTATAAGCTTAAGTTATATTCATTATCCATTCATATTTTTCGGTTTTATTTCCTATAGGTATGTATACCGTTCCGAAGGGCAATGAAAAATGTTAGGTCAAATATTTTGTTACCTAACGGATATTGTTCCAAATCATCAATCATGTTCAAACCAGCCAATATTTTTTTCCGTTAAAATTTCATCTGTATTCGGTGACAGAGTTTCATCGAAAGGACGTGCATTGTTTCCGACTTGCAAATATTGGCGGATAATTTCGAGTTTCAACCATATAAATATCTGCCTTTTGGCAAAATAATTATCACATATATCGAATGAAAACGAATGAATGCAATTTGATGTTATTATTGTATCGGTTTAATGTTAACTGTATAAAACAACATTAATATTCAGTGATCCTCATGAAGTTATATATTCAGCTGATACTCCTCTTTACATTTCAATGGAGGCTATTCATAGAGTGAATAACGCCACTGATTGAATTTGAAACGAGTTTTATGCAGTACATTCTGCATGAATGGCAGAACCATTCTGGAATCATCAGGAGAGTTTATAAAGATTGTTCGTTTTGTTAGCAGTTGTGCAGCATGTACTGAAATATAATTCAAATTCGTCAATAATGAGGAGATCACTAGAATCTATTTGATCATGATGTGTTGGAATCAATAATTGTTTTTCTCGTTATTCAACAATCTTTATGGTGAAGATCAGGGAAAAATGAAATATCAACGAAAATATTCAATCCGAATCATCAATAAATGATAAGATGGAATTCAAGCATTCTCGATAACATTTACATAGAATTATTTTAAAGAACCAATAATGAGAATTTCTCTAAATGAATGAGATTTGATAACCATTTTATGCTAAATACCAAAATCACGCATATTTCAAGAAATATATGTAGGTACTGTAGTGGATTTAATGAAGTTTGAAATCATTTTGTTTCATAAGTCTCTTGCATGCGGCTAACAAGGGAGTAGGGAAGGAAACTGCCCCAAAACAAAACGGATATTTTTCCAAGCTCCAGAATAAGACTAATGCAAATAAATTTGTATAAACTTACAGGTAAACAAACTCTCAAACAAAGTTGAATATTTCTCGATGTGTTAAAAACTTGTTAATCAATCTTTCCATCTGCTCTGAGATATATGATTCTGGATGAAAAGTTGTCAAAATATTTCACTGAATTCCAACTGATTTGAATCTTAAAATCGGATGCGATTATTCGCTTTCGGAATATTGCAATTTGCAGCGTTTTTCTTCATAACTCGCAAACCGTTAGTCGCAAATCATTCAAGTAAAATTTTTAAGATTCCGTTTCTTTACAGTAACTTATGTTGGGAATTTCATGAATAATTTTTTTTCCTTCCAACAAGCAACCAGGTGGGGTGGAAAACCAATGAGTTATGAATCGTATACAGCGTCCCAAAAAAGTGACGTAACCCGTCAATAATTTTAGAACGGAAGATTATTGAGGAAAATTCTCGCACCGTCAATTTTAAATTTTGAAAGCTGTTTATCCTGTGTTTTTTTAATTTGATATTTCTCACCCCCTACTCCCCGGCCCTCACTAGTTTATTTTCTGAAAAGGTAATATATTGGTTGTGATACATCAAATGAAAGGTAATTTCATTACCTACTAGATATGACTAGAAAAAAAATTCTTGTGCCATTTTCTCAATAAAAAATTAGGAAATAATTGACAATTTGTGATTGGAGAGTACTGCAATCAGACAATTATTCTTTTATTAATTATTATTAAGGGAAATCCATGAATCCATGGATTTGTAATTCCGAAAGCAGGTCTCTCTATATTTTGTTTTCAATTGGAAATCTCCCACCCTCTACGCTGCACACCCCTATACTGTTGTTTTCAAATAGTAATATATGGATTGTGATACATCGAATGAAAGGACATTCGATTGCATATCGAGCAGTGTGACTTAAAAAAGAATTTATTAAGATTTTTTTTGATTACAAAATTAGCAATTTGTGATTGGTGTCAGATTCTAATTCTTGAAATAATAAATGTTAAAAAATATCCTCCTACCCGCCGATTTCTATTTTCGAAGTTTGAGAAACGTATGTAGTTTTAAAGTCAGGAGTTTATACCCTTGAACCTCAACAGTTTTTTTTTATTGCATGTGATATATCGCATCAAAGGTCATTCAATGACCAATTCAGTTATGTGAACTGGAATAAAAGTTAATTATTAATTCAATTTTAATTAAAAATACAGGGGTTCAAGGATTTTCCTTAGTAATTATCGATAAAAGAATAATGATCTGATTACAGTACTCTCCAATCATAAATTGTAAATTATTTCCTGATTTTTCAACAGAAAAACTGCACAACCAATCCTACTTTAAGCTACATAACCGAATAGATAATCGAATAACCTTTCATTTGATGTATTACAATCCATATATTTCCGTTTGAAAAAATAAAGTAGTGGGGTGAGAAATATCAAATTCAAAAAAGCACAGGATAAATTGATTTTGAAATCAAAATCGACTAGTGCGAGGATATTCCTCGATAATTCTTCGTACAAGAATTATTGACGAGTTACGTTACTTTTTTGACTCGCTGTATAAGTTTTATTCAAGATATCACTGGTATTGGGTTATTTAAGTGAAAAAATAATAAACGCTAGTGTAAAATTAGCAGCGTTTTTTTGAATTAGTGAAAAAATAGTTCTTGATTCCTTCATACTCCAGATATTTCAAATTCTACGTCCTCCTAACTTGGATGGTGATATGCATTCAACTGGGTAGATAGAAACTCGATTACTGATTCGGAACTCATTCCCCTACATCCGAACTTGAAGTTTCGAAAGGTACTCACACCTTGCGGCAAAGTCTCTGGAATAAATAACTACAACACGGATCGCCCTATCGCAGTTGGATCTCCGAGGATTTCCCAACCATGAGCACAGTTTCCCACTGAACCTCACATTGTTTTTCCCCAAAGAGATAGATTTGAAACTGTCGAACGTAGACCAGATGTCTTTGTCGAATCTCTCGTAGAGGGGAAACCTTCGAAAAACTATTCACGACGAGGAATTTCAAACAGAGAAATCCGCTTCCGTTTCGAAGTCGAGCGCGTTGAGCATGTGGAATAAATCAGTGTCGTCCAAACTTATTGCTCTGTGAACTTCGATTCGAGATTGTTTTTCTTATTGAAGAGAGCTTTACTTAATCCTGTTGCAGTTGGAGAAGCAAGAGACTCAATAAATCTCAATTGCTCCTTCAAGACGAATATAAATAAGATGGGTCTAGATGTAACTTTCAAGTTACTAAATCCAGATTAAAAAATGAAATAAAAGGCAATTGCTTCATTTCTATGATCTTATTCTGGGAAACAGCGTGTTTTTGTTTTGAACAAGTGTCTTCTTTTATAGAATGTTGAGCCGAAACTGATTTTGAACTAAAAGGTTTGATCTGAGATTGATTTTCTTATCCCAGGAGCTTTACGTGATTTCGTTGCTGTTCTAGGAGCAAGAGGCTTAATAAATCTCAATAGACGACTTCGACCCAAGTTTCCAACCCACAATTTTCTTCACAAATTCACTATCACTGCGGAACGGGAATTTCAGGACAAATTCGTTATGATAAGGTTCGGGTTATTTATAAATATCCGTAAAAGATGCCTCGGCTCCTCAAACAAGTTAATTCCTTCCAAATATAGGTTTTTGTTAGGCTGAATTTAAGTTGGGATTCCTGGTTTCATGTTAACTAGTACGCGCCCAGATCTACCTAGCGATAGATCAATCTTTACTGTAGATCTAGTAGATCTGTAGGTTGTTACGATACCTACGTAGGAAGCGCCCAGATCTACCTAGCCGGTAGATTTGCCTTTTTGAGTAGATTAATTGAATAGTTGACTGAATTATTAAAAACGAAGCACACTGTTTATAAATTTACAAATAATCAGTAGCTAATGTAAAATTCGATAACAGTTATCGTCTATCCTCGAACTGAATTCTGACCAAATCGTGTATGTATTTTTGTGAATATTGAAATGATGAAATTTCAAATGCGTTCATCTACTGAACCGTTTGGCGGATTTTGTTCATTCCGAACTTAACCTTCGAATTCAAACTTCAAACCTACCCGGAAAATTTCGACTGTCTCAGTCTGCAATTTCCACTTCTCAAAATCTATTGAGTTCCCTTTTTTTTCATAATGATGATAGTCCATCTTCTACAAAGTATGCTTGATTAAACCTAGGAATGTGATACATAAATTTGCCATGATCCACCATTTCAAATATTTATGTGATGTTTTTTCGACGAATTCTGGATTAGCATTCTGATTCTTATCGTAGTCTTGAACCCATTCTAAACATGCTTCACTTTATGACTTCGATGATACAGAAATTTTCCAATGTCCAGTTCATTTAAAATATCTGACTCATCTGAAAATAAATATTTCCTCATGATATTCAGGTTGGAAAAACTTGTGATAAGTTAAAGTATCTTCAATTGTAGGTAATACTTACGTTTCCTCTCGTGAACGTAGCATAAGGTTATGATAACTTGCTAAAATTATACCGATAACTCATTGTTAGAGTTGGAATTAGGCAGTATTGACCATGATTGATACTTCTTAATGCATTTCCATTCGTAACCAACTTTATTTTCGTCAATTTCAATTTAGCTTCCACATAGGATGCTATTTTGACGGCAAATTGATGTTAATGACAATTGACATAAACATAACGCCGGTTCGGCTTGAAAATATTGACGGAAGTACCCGATCTTTGCCGACGGTCAAAGCCGACGATGCTTAAGTTTTCCGCGAAATCGACAGAAATTCGAAGTTCGACGTTGCCATATATTCACTGTCGCAAGAAATTCTACCTCCAAACCGAGCCCGAAGGCGGCGGAGATAGCCGATCTCGGCCGAGTCCACAGAAGAATATGAAATGGCGAATTTTTACCGGATTTTCCTAGAAATGTCACTTTTTCCCATCATTCCTGAAAGAATACGAAAGTGGGAATCAAAAAAAGGGGCCCACTACGCCACAATTTCGTCTTTCGTCTTTCTGTTCGTACCAAAAAACTTCACCTAGCTTGAACCCAGCGACCAAATCCTTTCCTGTGGTTTTGCACCTTTGGGAAATATCGATATTTTCGTTATTTTCCGAGAATTTTTTAAAAGTACCTTCCGATTTTTCCGCGATGAAAGATCAACAGTACGGGGAAATTCGAAATTTCCTCTTTCTAATCACGTTCAGATATCACACCAAGACTCCCCGGAAATATCAGAAAAACTCTCACGAAAATAACCCTTTCTTAGCAAAAGTTTTTCTTGATCTAATGCAGTGGTTTCGGCGGTGTTGCCTGTAACGCGTTTAGTATTATAGATAGTGTTAAGTTTATAAAGGATATGTTCCGCAAATCCACTTGGTTATTTTTGTTGCCGGTTTTCCGTTCTATAAATATGAAATATTCGATTGGTTCCTGAAAAAAAAGGTTAATTACGGAATTTGATTGATGAAAAAGCAATCTTTCTGTCACCAGAACATAGACATATTAAGTCTATGCACCAGAATGACAATCAATGTTTCATGGTAACATATCCATAGCATAGAACAATCTTTATTTACCTTGTGATCCATAGAGCATACCTAGTAATTTTTTCATTGTTGATTGTTGTCTCTTCTATGTTCTATGTATCATAAAGTAAATTAAGATTTTTCTATGCTATGGAGATGTTACCATAGAACATTGACTATCGTTCAGGGGACAGAAAGAACGTTTTTTCATCAATTAAATTCCGTAATTAACTTTTTTTTCAGGAACCAACCGAATATTTCATATTTACGGAATGGAAAACCGGCAACCGAAATAACCAAGTTGATTTGCGGAACATATCCTATATGAATTTGACACTATTAACATGAAATCAGAAATCCCAACTTAAATTTCAGCCAATCAGAAATGATCTTAACAAAACCGTATATTTGGAAGGAATTATCTTGTTTGAAGAGCCGAGGCATCTTTTAAGGATATTTATAGAGATCATTTCGAATTTGTCCTGAAATTTCCGTTCCCCAGTGATAGTAAATTTGTGAAGAAAATTGTGGGTTGGCAACTAAGGCCGAAGTCATCTATTGAGCTCCTTCAAGACGAATCAAAAGTAGAAGGGAATTGGTTCATGAATAACGAAGAAAGTGCTCCAGTTATAATGAACAAACATTACCGCAAGAATGAATATCTGTCGATAGGTCAACAAACATTCCACCTTGATCAGAGCTTATCATCCAATTAACCAAAACATCTACACCGAAAAGACGGTGTCAAAAGAGAATAGTCACAGCTATTTCACTGGTTTCACCGATCTTTTAGAATCTAGATACTCATCATCTTACAGGCGATAAGTATCTAGAGTCTTATTCTGCGGTTTACCAAGGTAAGGTGGACTGAAGATCGGTAAAAACCATGAAGCAGCAGTAACCATTCTCCTGTGACAACGCTTTTTCGGTGTAGAAGTTTAGGTTGATTGGATGATAAGCTCTGATCAAGGTGAAATATTTGTTGATTTATCGACAGAATCCATTGTATTTATGTTAGTTGGATGAATGAGTAGGTTTTATAGATGTATATTTCAAGTTATTCAACCTGGATGAAAAAATGAAACAACCGGCTATTTCTCCATTTTAACGCGCTTGCTATGTAGAACAGCGGGATATTATTCTACCCAAATGTCTGTTATTTCGGAATTTTGAGCCGAAAATGACTAGGTTGAACTGATAACTGATAACTAGTTCAATTCTATCCGGCGGTGTGTTAATATTTTCAAGTTTGTCTTGAGTATATATATCTCTCGATTAAGTTAAGAACAAAATCTCTTTCGCGAGTCGTTATTTATTGAGTTGGTTCCGAGCTCAATAACAAAGACTTCAATCATATATAGGAAAATCTCGTCTTATGGTTCGTAGATAAACACACCCTAATTTCATTCCAATATTTCTAAATATACAGATCGGATCAAATTGAATTTTAGTATAGGAGTGAAGGTTAATGCATAATTTCGCGAGGAAATGCGAAGAAGATCGCCAACTATTTTCGTTAGGAAGTAGAACTGCGCTTAGTTGGGTTAATACGTGAATAGGTGACCTTCTCCGACACCGGATTTAAATAAGTCCGTAAAAGCTCCTTACCTCACGACATTGCTCCTCTAGGATTTCTTTTTATCAGAATGTTTCAGTTGCAACGCATCATTATTGAAGAAATGTCTTCAAGAGTGTTATTTCATGTTATTTTATATTTTAGAGTTGAGCTGAAAATCTGAAACACCAAAGATATTCGTTTATAGAATCAAGAGAAATAACGGTTAGAACAATATTATCCGACCACGGATCTTTTTCGGTGAGTCCAACCTTATCATTATTCGAAAATTGTGATTAATTGAGGAAAATTATAACATTGCTGCAACATTTTTTATCATTGGGAGAAACACAAAAAGTTACACATTCGCAGGTACAAGCTAGGTGATTTTATTAGAAACAAAAAATCGGATGCATGTACAATATACAAGGTGTTCGCCATTTGGAGGTATGAACGAAGAGAGGAGATTCCTGCCCTAATTTAAGGAACTCCTATAAACTTGGGACTGAAAACGTTTCGTTTTCGAGATACAAGATGCTAAAGTTTCGATCATACGAATTTTTATGAATTATTGCTACAGATCAGAAAAATATCCATGAAAAATTATAATTAACGCACTGCAGCTCACTAACTGGATTTTTGCAACAATTTGAATTATTCTGAAGATTTCTGAAGAACTGCTCGAAATTTCATTTTCCGGAATCAGATGCAGATATACGGAAAAATAAAGCTTTTTCCTAGAATTTTCCAAACTAACAGTGGCTCATCAAAAAATGTCCTGGAGAAAAACTGGGGACAGGCTTCCAGGAAAAATATTACTCTGTAGATTCGCAATCAGATATGGCATGTCACATATTGTGAACTCTGAACTGCAATACTCAGCCAAATTTCAGTTGGATATTTTATAGAATGCTGATTTTATGTGGAAAAAATTGGAAAAATTTAAACTTCAACACCCTGTATCTCGAAAACGAAACCTTTGCGGTTCCTTGTTTATGCGACTATTTTAGCGCGCATGTTCCAGGGGAAAAGCGTGCTAATGATTTGTTCAAATGTCTGTAATTTTCGATGATTCAGCCGAAAATGGTCTCAAGCGACTAGATTGGACTCACTGATGACGAATCATGTGTCAAAATCGATTCTGTCCAGCTGGACGACCGTGGACACGATAACTGTCGAACAAAGGCAACTAGTGACTTGAAACTTGTACGGTAGTTCGCGCATCCGAATGCCGCAGTTCAGTTTGTTAATGGGCCAAATCAACCAAATACTTTCGGAGTTATAGCAATTTGAAATTTCGAGGTTATTCCCCTCATATTTCAGAAACTATTGAAGCGATTGGATTGAAACTTGACAGTTAGTTGGAGCATATCGACGCGCAATTCCACGCTGAATTTCGTTGAAATCGTATGATCACTCAATTAAAAAAAAATTTTTTCAAAATTTTTTTCGAAAAATTTTTTTTCTGAAACAATTGTTTATATTCGAAAACAAATTCAGTTCAACCTTGAGCTTCATATTGCACAGCAGTGTACCAAATTTCAGTTCGATACGGCTTTCAGTTTTTGAGATATTGGGAAAAAATATGTAGAAATTCGTGGTTTTCTTCTCGATATCGTTGTTTTTTTCGCTATGCTCAAAAAACACTGATTCTATCACGATGAACTCTACAGCAAGTTCAAAGATGCTGAGGGACAACATTGTGCGGAATTTCGTGATGATCGTGTCATTAGAACGATTTGAAAAAAAATTTGAATTTTTTTTCAAATGTTCAATATTTTTAGATTTTTTAATCATATTATCCTCATTAAATTCTGTATGAACCTTCAAGCTGTCATTTTTCGGTAAAGTACTGAATTTGAATTCCATCTTATCTCTATTTTTAGAAATAATGGATAAATAAAATTTTGAATGGGTATATCTGCGGAATCATTGAGTGAATTTTACCCATTCACGAATTCAGCCTTCGTAATTAAGGTCCGAACCTTCTCTGCAAATATCGAGTTTCTAAGTTGTTTCTTTCTTCATCGAAAAAAAAACTAGCAAAGCACTGCCGTGAAGGCAGCAGCTTTTGCGAGCATGTTCAAATTCGTTGCTGAAGCGGTCATCTCCATTGAACATGCACGTAAAAGCTGCTGCCTTCACGGCAGTGCTTTTCTAGGATTTTTTTTCAAATTATTTCCGATCTCCGCTTTTTCCTCTAATTAAGCCTTGTGTAGTTGTGTGATGTTCCAAAATCCAAATTGTCTCCTCTATCAGAGTGAGTTCTCTCAGTTTTCAATATTCAATATACCAAATCAAATACCCTGCTTCGAAATGTTTATGGAGGTTCGAAATTCTAGTATTCGACAATATATATATATATTATATATCATTCATCTGAACACATAAATTCAAAGCATCATTCTATAGAATACGACGTACAAACAAATTTGCACCAATTAGGGTACAATAATTCCAAATTGAATAGAATTACATCCGACAAGTACGCCTCACATGAGTATGATACAAAAAGCAATAAATATTGTATCGAATATGTCCAAATAATGAAATGTGGTAACGGTGGTCGTAACAAAGGCTAAATAATGGATGAACATTCAATATCGGTTGTGGCACCATGTAGGACTGATAATTATACTCGAAATGATTCATTTTCATAATGATCGTGAATTATACAACACTGATGTACTGATTCACTTCGTTTTCAACTAGGATAATATTTTATTACGCATATATTTGCGATTTCAGTTGATAATGGATTATTGTTTCGTGAAATAGTGGGCAATTTCCTTTGAACAAACTGGGAATTGATATCTCCACATATAATTCTTTTGTTTTGTCAGCTTATAGTTAACCTGGACACCTTCGGTTGAGAAAATGTTACGTTGGATGGAAAGCTCATAGCTCTTGTTTCATGGAGTGCTTGATTCAAGTCGAAATTTCACACTGTGGTTGATGAAGGCAAGATGAGTGTGAGTCTTTTTGACCTACCTGGGTACAGCTGGTACTGCGCATGCGAAAAAATGTTGGGCGACAGCGAATGAAACTATCCAAGATTTGAATTTCAAGAGACAATAATAACTGTTTGACTAACCCAAATACATTCGACAATTCAGTTGCCTTGAAGTCTCTTTGATTTATATACTATACGGAGTGGTTGATAAACATGTAGCAAAAATTTAAAGGGTGTTTCTTTGAACCATTTCAATAATATTTCATTCTTCAGTGATTTTTGGAAAACCGCTTCATTTCAACCACATTTTGTAATCTAAAAACACATGTTAACATGCATAATCTATTAAGTGTTTAAAATGACTTCCACCAGCTGAGGAACAAGCATGCATTATTCTCATCGGTGATTGCCGAACTCTTTCAAACTCACCAGGTTCAATTTGAATGGAGTAGATCCATATTACTATTGACTTTAGATAACCCCTTAAGAAATAGGTAATATATAGGGGGACAAACTCGAAAGTGGTCAACCTGGATCAATCCAGTGATCTTCGTATGATTTTGTTGAATATTCACGAGCAACAAAACTGAAAAGAGGTACTGCACTATCTTGCATAAACCACAATCCACGTCTCATTGCTAATCATACATCATCACTGATGATCTTGAGGGTTTATCTAAAGTCATTAGTTCATGCAACTCCAATAAAAATTTAGTTGGCTTGCGAAATCGGATACTTGCTGAATCTAACTCCATTCAAATCGAACCAGTTGTGTTTGAAAAGAGTTCGGCAATCACCGTTGTGAAGAATTCATGCTTTTATCATATATATAAGTCATTTTGAACACTCATTGTACATTAACCAAGTAGATATGTGTATTTTGATAATGAAATATGGTAGCTCTCACAATTTTTTTTCATCATGTTATTTTGAAATGAAGCGATTTTTCAAAATACATCGGAGAACAAAGTCCTGAGTCAAAAATTAAAAGGGTGATTCTTTGAACTATGATTCATCAAACTGTATTTTTGAAACGAAGTGGTTTCTCAAAAATCGTCGAGGACCTCTTACTACTCTTGGAATGGTTTAAGGAATCACCCTTTCAGTTTTTGCCACATGTATCGAACAGCCTGTACATGACAAGTAAACTGTAGGATTTGGTCTTGAATTAAGCACTACTGTTGACTTTTGTCACCTGAAAAATGCAATTTGTGGTAATTTTCTCAATCCATCCTTCTCCAAAATGGTCCTACTCATAGATTCTCTGACATTATATTGTCGAATTATTCTTGGCTGGTCTTGAATGAAACACTTTTTTGAACAACATTTTTGCGCAACTTTCTTGTGTGCGCAGTGGCTGGTGTACCAAGTACCTTAGGACACACACTCATCAAACCTTTATATGTATCATCATATAAAATTTTACCTTGAATCAATTATTTCATGAAACATGCGTCATGAACTCTCGGAATATAAAGGCTGTATTATCATGTCTGATTTTGGTACGTAAAATTCAAAGTGATTTGGAATCTCAAGATTCTATGATTGAGATTCTGCAGTCAGAATTTATTGATCTTCGGTTGTCACGTAACTCTCAGTAGTTTTTTGCATGTAAGTTCCGAGAAACAGCGTGCTTTCATTTCCTAAAAATGTTATTTTCGAATTTTGAGTCGAAAATCATCCCACCAACTAGGTTGGCTTCACTGATGATGATAATAATTTATAATAATAATAATAATAATTTTATTGCATCCTTTGAGACATTATACATGTATAGGAAGAGTCAAAACATCTGATCATTTTCCAAAGAAAAATGAATTAAAGAGAAGAGAAAAAAAAATTCAGGAAAAGAACAACAATTATACGAAACATTTCAATGCAAAGATTCACAAAACCACCTACATTCACTCTACGTTGTCGAAATCAACCCTGTCCGGCCGGCCGGCAAGAACACGATATCTGTCGAATTGAAAGTACTAGCGACTTAAAACCTTCAGGTTAGGCACGCATCAAAATGCGGTGATTGAGTTCTTCAATGAGCCAAATCGTCGAAAAGATTTCGGAGTTGAAGTCATTTGAAGTTATGAAGTTGTTTACTCGATATTTCAGAAACTTTACTGGACTGATCGTATTGAAAACTGTCAATTCGATAAAATCTGTAATTTTACAAATATTGGATTTCAAGTTTGCAATGGGAATATCGGCGAAATTATTGGGTGAATTCTATTCATTCACAAACTCGGCCTATGTAATAGGTCTCTTACATGTATTTTTTTATCATTGGAATCAAAAATTCTATGCATAAGAATACTGAAAAACTTCAATCGCCGTCAAAAATTTCAATTTTCAACTTAAAAACGATCTTGAAAATAGGGCTCACCATATTGGTTGTTTAAACACTCGGGACTCGGGACGTACCGCTATATATCCACTCTCTCCCTCTTCTCGTGTACCTTTCTTTCTAGCAAGCCAATAGGGAGCCTCAGCTGTATCGATCCGGGCATCGTGGAATAACGAGTGACGTAGGAGGCGATCTAATGCGTTTCACTCACTTTGGTTTATTCGAGATTCGCGAATTGTTGAAGTGTGAGATAGCATATATTATGATTTTTATAAAAATGCAATGAGATAAACATAAAAATAAGACAATTCGTGTTACATGCAAGAGACCTATTGAGGTAAGAACCTACTCCACAAATATCCAGTTTCTGAGTTGTTCATTTGCGAAATAATTGTGTGATGGGTAAAAGCTACTGAGTTCTTGCCAGTGCTTTTTAAGAACATTTGAATCAATATATCTTTAGTTGCAGCAATATATTTTTTTGTGTGACGATATATTTAGTTTTTACCAAACACGATAAATCTTTATGATGGGAGTTATAAGATTATAAATTGTGAAATTCAATTCATCAATCAATTTGACCTATTTCAAGCCGCCAAAAGTTAGTGTAGAGGTCTGATCAAATTCACAGTTATCGGCGATTATCGTTACAAATAGAAGGGAAATACCACTATGCATTCATGAATCCTATCCTCAATAGCTAACAAATTACCCACCACACAGCTTCAAAAGCTTTCGTGTGCTTCAAAAAGCATATCCAAGTAAACCAAATAACTCAAATTCAAAGCAATTTGAATAATGAGATAAAACAAATAATAAATGTGATTCATAACCTCGAATTGAAATATTCGGTTCAGGGAAAATGTTATTCCAACTTCGTAAATAAACCAACGATCACTATCACACGTCACAGCACATGGGGGTCTGTGTGAACAGCATAATTAATCAAAGTTATCACAAAGTTATGAAGAAACACATTAAACTACGTTGTACAATCTATGTTAAGGCTGGAAACATGGCAGGTGAAATAAAGTGTCAGCGGCAGTATTCAAAATTGAATTAATTCTGCTACGGTTCAGAATACGTAAGGAATGGTGATATCAGGTAAGTTGAAGCACGAAATTCGTGCCACTGCGTTCTATGAATTGTATGTTTGGGACTGTGTGTGGTCCGCTTTCCTCGCATGTGAATATGAATTTATTTTCTAGATATCGTGAAAAATCGTGCAATAATGAAAAACGCTGCAAATTTCACACAAAGGTTTATTATTTTCCCTGCTTTGTGTGCAAATTCTTCAGCGATATTCATCACACTTTCATTGTCGCGAGTACCACAAGTGAGAAGATTCACAGTGGATTAAAATGATTTTTAAGATTGTCCGCCAATATCGGCTAGTAAATATTATAACGGGATTCAAAGTTTTTCTGAAGAAGATTCTGAAATGAGAGCAGCCGCACCAAGCATCTTGCATTTCGTGATATTCATTCAGAAAACTACAATATTGGCGAGCAATCTCTTGAAGTGTGTAATTTCATTTTTTATCTCAATTCCTACGTGGCTGGAAGAATTGAAGCTTTCCGAAGTTGAATCATAGAACTAAAACAGGTGGATCATCGGCTCCTACCTTAGTCTGAGGCTCCTACTCTTAGTAAGTATAAGATTCTCTACAATTGATGAGATTTCCGGTCTGTTATTGATTTTTTCGCATATACCCTCCAATTTGTCTTATCTTATACATGCTCATTATCTTTTATATTCACCCTTATTTCAAAGACTCAGTACGAATAATATTGGATTTCTATTGAAAACAGTAACGGATATCCACGCATGTTGACTATAATTGTACTATGCAAACCATAATTGATGAAAACCTTCGATCAACCGATTTTTTTGGAAATCTTCATTATTTTAAATTACTCTAATTAATTCGCATTCTGCATGTTAAAGTGATATTCAGTTATACAAGAGCATTTATTGAGATCACAAAAAGCCAAAAAAGGTTTCGAGCGATCTCACTTATGAATAATTCATCATCCAGTTCGATTTGCCCTTTGTTTTCAAACTTGTAGCTCAGAAATATGCTTTCTCCTAAAAATTAAACAATTCTGTTCTGATGGAAATGAAATTAAAATAATAACCAAAAATGAAATGCCAACGCGCAATATCATGCAAAATTTTGTGGAGGTGAAAAAATAAAAGGAAACAAGAAGTTTTCACCGATCGCATTGCATTTGAACTATAGGGACCTTTAAGGAGCTAGTTCTCAACGAAGCCCTGGATTTCATTTCAGGAATTATTGGGAAAATATAATATCGATTGGTATGAAGATCTGAGCAGATCCGACTTCGTATACCAGCATGGATTTGTATTTAATAAAATTAACCGGTCCACGAAGTATAGAATATCTAGGTAATTGCGTTAATTCCGATCGCCAATTTTTTCCGTTACTTTTACTGGAAAGAAACATTCATCAATCCATAAAGGTTTACAAGATTTCAAACTAGCAGTCTTAGAATCTGAATGTAAGACAAGATTGGAAATTATTTCGGAAAGGAATGATATTCATCCCAAGGACCCAAGACTTTAACACTGCAACCTGTCTATTAGAATTTAACTCGATTGGATCGGTATAATTGTTCGCTGAAATTGTGCTCAGTATTTTTCTGATTATATTTATTATTTCTTCTTATCATTATTTATATCAACGTAATCACAAAGAACATTCCTCCTTGATCAGAGCTAATCATCCAATCAACCAAAACATCTACACCGAAGAAGCTGATCCAAGGAGAATGCCTACAGCTATTTCGCAGTTGTAACTGATCTTCAGGTCAACTGACCTTGAATAAAACCGCAGAGAGAATCTCGATACTTGTCGCCTTTCAGATGGACCGCTGCAGTTTAACAACGTACAGCGCGCCATCTTCTGGGAGCATCTTGAGAATCCCACCTTCGAGTGCAGAATACCTTGATCGATGTGCATGACGTTCATCCTTTAGTCGCATCGTGGTCGCTGTATCTGCGATATTGCAGTTTTACAAACACCATCATGACATGAAAACGCTCGGATAATGTGGATTCCTACCAGACGAAAACGTCCAACATTTAACAAAGATAGGAATTGGTTTAACGGAGAAGAAAGAGCTTCAGCAATAATAAATCAACGTAGTCACAAGGACAAATATCCGTCGATAAATGAACAAACATTTTATTTATTTATATTGGGATAATCTGCCCGATTTTTCCATTGGTTTGAATATTCCATGGTTTCTGTCCTTTCAGTGACAAATTTTCATCTTCCTTATAGAACACTGCCCTTCAGCTTTTTCAATTACTTTATCGTCGGGTTCATTATTCACCACCTTTGAACTTTTTTCGATTGATGATTCGAACGATTGTCAGACGAATACCTCACTGAATAAAGAGCAGTTTGAGTAATTTGAACCCAAAGATACGAATTATTTGCGTAGCAACATGCGATCCTATGTATGCAAGGGCATGGTAACGCAAAGCTATAACATATTCGGATAAGTTTTCGTGTCTTCTCGTCATAATTATTTCTTCCAAAGTGGTCAGTAACGTCGAATAGTAATGCCCAGTTACGAATTATCCAGATTATCCATATTGATAACCCCATGGAAATTGCGAAAAACAAAGGAAACGACTTCGGAAGCGCATTTTCGAACACGAAACCTCTTAAGACTTGTAAAACAACTTCTTCGTTTCTTAGTCGTAAAAAATGGACTGTAAATTATTCCGTACATAATAAAAACATGCTTGAGAACGTCTGCACTGTTCCTTACCTTGATATTTCCTCTCTTATACTCTACTGGTCCATATTGAGATATTTGGACATGCATTTCGCAGAAGATTTTTTCAAAAATTCAAGCGCGTATTCCAATTCTTAGCCATTTTCTCAAAAATTAATCCCTAAACTTTCACGTTTCTTGTGACTCCATTGGATCTGAATTTTTCACAATATGGGTATAATAAAATTCAATTTGGATATATCTTTGGCATTATTGGGTGGGTTTTACCTATTAATGAATACGGTCTTTGTAATTAAATTCTTCCAATCTGTTCTTTGAATATCGAGTACCTCAGTTAATGCTGAAGCTGTGCTGAAGATCAGCCATTAGGTCGAACGAAAGCACGGAGACTACTGCGGAACTTTGTGAGGACTATTTTCGAAAAAAAATTCGAAAAAAATTTGAATTGATATATGGTCGATAGAACTGCGACGACATTCTGTGTGAATCTTACAGTCATTTTTCAATCGAATACTGGATGTTTGTTCAGGTGGATCCAAAATTTTGAAAGGAATGAGAAATATACAGAATGAGTTTTCAACTTGTACCTTAAATTCAACCATATTTTTCATTCATTCAATGACTGATCACTTTGGTCAGTGAATCATAACCCAGATTCGGCTCAGGTTAAAAGATTCAGGTTGTTCAAAACTTCAGAAAAGGGTAGTGCTTGTTTCGTAGCTATGACACATATTCTTCTATGATCACTTTTATGTTTCATGAAATGGTTTCCTAGTTACAGACTCTCATTAAACAGAAACTCGTTAGCATAATTATTACAGATGAAGTTTGTATTGATTCATTAAGAATCTCCAATTATTTTAGAATACTTAATTGTTTCCTAATTACTAATTTCTCATGGAACGCACTGTTCTCGTTGATTGTTATAAAATTCAATGACAATTCAAGACCATTCCACTTTTTTTGTGGATCGGCCCCTGATCTAGTGGAAGTCCTTGAATTAAGCTCCACGCATGATGTTAAAAACATAGTGTGCTCATCTGAAAAAAAAGTTAAGTCAGCGAGATTAAAATACAGGGAGATATATGTTCTATGCTTTGAATTTGAATGAAAAAAGTGACGTCATCCTTGGTGAATACAACCACAGATGAGCAACCCATATTTTACTTACATCATGGCTCTATGTTTGTCCGAACCATAGAATAAAAAGAGTTTTTTTCTATTTTGTGACCAGACCATAGACACAGACACGTGTACATTTTTATGAGCCAGACTTTCAGAGAAAAATCAAGAAATTTACTAACAGTACGATCTATACAAAATTCTGCAAAATATTGTTATGCTTCAATCAAATGCCAAGTTTCGATCCAATCGCTCAGTTAGTTCCTGAAATATCAAGGAAATATCCTCAAACTTTCAAATGACTCACTTCGAAGCGGTTCGGCCGATTTTGTCCAAACTTAACCATTACATTATTAAATGCCATTAATCCATAAAGTTTTGATATGTCGATGATGAGTCGATAAGATCCTCCGTACGCCAGTAATCTTGCCTACAGCCGGCCGGTCGGACGGAAACGATTTCGATACCGGACTCGTCATCGAGAGTCCAACCCAGTCTTTCGAGACCATTTTCGAGAAAAAATTACAGTCATTTGGGAAAATCGACGGCACACTGTTCCCCAGAACAGCGCAAAAAGTGATTAATTCGATGAGGAAAAATTAATTGGAATCAATATAAATACATTTAAGAGACTCACCCTGCATACATAAGAAACATTCGCGAATGAATTTTACTCATTCACGAATACGATTTTTGTTATTAAGCTCCAACTCAATGAAGTTGATCAAATTATTTTTTCCCTTTGCGATCTATCTCTATAATACATTATCCGATAAAAAAATAAAGCAGTCAAAGTTTCTTCCTGCTCATTCGTTCTGTAATCTGAAATCGTATTGCACCATTAGGCACTATTCAATGAAAACCATTAGAATTAAAAGCATTCGAGAGCCCTTAATCAATGGCCAGCATCCAAGTCTCTTAGTCACGTAGCTTCGACGTGAAATATTCAGAATATTATTACTATGAATATTAATGAAATTATTCCCATCGAACGTCATTACTATTTTTCAGCTCCAGTCAGGTCATACCATCGAGGGTTAATTGAATACGCAAACATCTGTCTGTCAAACGAACGAAATCCAAAGTGAGCTTCGGTGGGAAATTTATTTTACATGGTATAAAATCATGTTGTACCCACATCCTTTTCCAAAATTTCACTTCATCGTTGATCTTCACAGAATATCAAGAATGCAATTTATTGAATAGCTTTGATTTGGTTTCAAGTTAAGAACTGTTCGTAACGGTCAGGGCATGCGCGATTTTGTCCTTTGGTTCATTTCAGAACCGGTTCAAGATTCGGGTACTCCTGTCTTGGTTGTTTTTAAACCGATTTCGCAAACTTTTTGACAATGGTTTAAATACTTAATGACTTTTCTCGACGTCGCGTTGCGTTGGTTTGGTTTTTGATTGTTTTATTCGTTGAGCTGAACAATTTCAACTTTTGTTATCGAGGATAATTTCTTCGCCACGATCTCCCATTATAGTCTAATGGTTTTTTCTTTCATTGTTTCTACCCTGCATGTATACTTTTCAAATGAATAATTGAAAACAAGCGACCTACCCCTACTGACTGATGATATTTTGAATGAATTCTCCTCTAAAGCGTACATATCTGAAACATAAGTTCATCATTATATTAATCAATCAATATCAATTTTAGTGGTAGTAAGTACCTACTTTCAGATTATTGGTTCATTTTTAATTGAGGTAATAAAGCAAAATTCCGAAAAAATGTTTTCAGAACAAAATGATCTCCAAGGTCTTTCATAACTGTTACCCTACATCTACAAATCTTATGTTCATGGTGTTTTGGAGTTTGCAGGACCAGTAAGATACCTAAATCTCAAGGTTTATATCGCTGAGTTGGAGAAGGTTCAGAGATCAGAGACATAAAATATTGGGGCTAACTTCATTCAAAGACCGACGTGAGAGCGGTTACATGATTGCTGCTTACAGAGCAATGTATAATAAATTTGAAACTGATTAGTCGCCTTGTTTCCTCTCAATTGGCGAATGAAGATAAGCGCTACTCCCTCTGGTGGCTATCCGAGTAACCCGAGGTTCAGACATTATCATTGACAAGTTAAAAGAAATGTGAAGAAAATGAGGAAGTTTATGCATTTTTCTCCGCATTTGTGTGATTTGACAAGTGCTTCTACTGAGGAAAATCAAACTCAAATGTACTTAACATAGATTTCTACAGCCCGGTAAAAAATTTGGAGTTAGCGCGAAAGAAATTTCCTTTAAGAAGTCGGGCCTGAAAGTGTTGAAGAATCGATAAAAACCAACAAACAAGATTTATGAGAGTCTGTTACCTGTATTTTACCGATGATGATCATTTTTATACCTTTGTAAAATATTATTAGATCACATTCATGAAGACAATTTTTTTCCGGGCCCATAATCCAAGCAGAGAAATTTACTTAAGAGAAATGCTATGCCTTCCAGAAATCTGCACTGATCATTAAGGAACAACGTAAATGTTCTAGTGATAGAACTGACTATTGAAAAAAAAGAGTCTCAACAAGGAAATATCTGGTGATGAATACTGTTCGCTCAAAGTGCTTCTGCCGATGAAATCAAAGCTGTACGAGGCTTATTTATTACAGCTTTTTCAAGACCAATCATATAAGTGTTGGAAAATTTATTTGTCAATCCATAATGAATAAGGCTTACGGTAGAAGTAGCATTAATTTCATGTGAATGTATTCATTTTATTCACAATATATTGACTATTTAGTTTAGTTATGAGTATTTGTCTATCATTCCAAGAAGTATGTTTTACAACACTATCTGTTTTTCAACTTTTAAGACAGCCTAAGAAATCCACCAAAGTCAATCTTGCCATTTGGATCTGAAAATAAATAATATTAAAATACTGTCTAACCTTGGAGATATCCCCGTAACTTTAGAGTTGCTACACTCAATTAGATTGAAGGATGATACATACCTACTTTATAAAAATGGAATATGTACTCTCAGTAATACTCTCGTTAACTATAAAAGTCTAAAAAGTCTTTGAATAAATCGTGAAATCAAAAATTATCAAACCAAACACTAACAAACAGTACAAAATCGACTATCAAAACAAAATCTATGTCTGTATGTAAAGTTCTAAAACTGGCCACCGTGGCGCTGCAATCTTAAATTCAGACGCCAATACCAACAATGCATAAGGAAAACCACTTCACGTCAGACCTTATCAAATCGAGTGTTCGATACCTGGAACCGTTCACCTTTGGGCGTTGTGAATATTTTTGAGAACAGCTTTATTCAGGAAGGCTTCACCAGGAGAACTTATGTGTCGGAACATTTGTGATCTGTGTGGAAAATCCTTTAACTCTATAATGGTTTTGATTTTTTTTGTCCTTGGAAGTGTACTGTCAGCTGCTTAGATGATCAATCTTTGTATATTTTAGAGCCACTTATACGCTTAGCCTCAGCTTCGATGTTAATTATGATGATAAAATGATAGCAATAATGACAATAATAATTATAATAATGATAATAATAAAAAAAATGATAATAATAATAATAATAAAAATGAAAATAATATTAATAATCAAGATCGAAGAAATCGAAAAGATCAGTAAATACAAAGATCTGGAAATAGAAATATCTCGGATTTGGTAGGTACAAACGAGGACGGTGCCTGTAGTCAAGGGTGCATTAGGAACTGTCACAACACAATTTGAGAACAGATTTAAATAAATTCTAGGCTATTCAAGTCCTCAACAAATACAGAAAATAGCCATGCTTGGAACTGCCCACATAATGAGAAAACTTTTATCAATTAAATGAAGCAAACCTCATGATTCAGGTAGAATCACGGTATATGGGATTATCCAGTGATAGCTGGGAAGAATAGAAAAAAAAAATTATGAGAATAATAATAATAATAACGATAGTAATGATAATAATGATAATTATATTAACAATAATAATATTGATAAGAATAATAATAATAATAAAAATGATAATAATAATAATAAGGTGCCAAACAGCTCCATACCCAAGCAAAATAGACCAACCATAAACTAAACATTGTTTCGAAACTGTCTCGGCTAGTGTAAACTGACCCTAAAATCTGACGGTCTCCTCCGGAATCACCTCGTATAGTTTTTCATTTGTAACTCTGATGTGGTTCTACCGAATAGAATTTCTATCCTGAGAATTTTTATGGGAAGTTCTCTTGTTTTCGATTCCGATAGGTTCTTACCTGAATTCTAATATGTAAATAATTTCCATGCCTTATTTGCACAAGATGAATGATTTTTCAAATGCTGCTTGAACTATGTTGAAGTGGGAGATTTAGGGAAATCCTATGATCCTATGAACCTTGTCTTTCGTCGACGTTTATACTAGTCGAGTGAATTGTTACTACCAATAAAAATCCTATTTTCCATCCTCCCTTTCTTTACAGTCTCACGATAGCCATTAATGTCAAATTGAACCATTATTTGTCGGATATTAACCCATAAAAATGAATATGCCAACAATGGATGGAAAAAAAACTGACGAACCGGTAGTTCCTGTGAAACCCGTAATAGAAAAATTCCATATTAATCCTTTTATATATGGCTAGATCCTGAGGGATAAGGTGAGATAAATCGATGAACCACTAAAGTGAGGTATGGAGCTTTTTCCACATTGTTCAAATTCATACACAGAACAGTTACCTATCCTTCAAAATTCGAATGGGTATTCATCCAGAAGTATTTGGCACATTTTAACCATTCACAAATTCAATTTAAGCATCAAGTCCCAAACTTGCTCCGAAATTATCGATTTTCTTATTCATTTCTTCTCTGCAGCGATTACGAAGATTGAATTCATATGTGGATGAAATATATGAGGAAGTTCAATTCCAACAGGTTTTCTTCTATTTTTGGTTAATTATTTGATAAAATCAAATAATAAGCCTTAGTGA
This sequence comes from Myrrha octodecimguttata, assembly GCA_958510865.1. Taxonomy (NCBI): domain Eukaryota; kingdom Metazoa; phylum Arthropoda; class Insecta; order Coleoptera; family Coccinellidae; genus Myrrha; species Myrrha octodecimguttata. The sequence continues at coordinate 60,723,133 of OY294059.1, read as the reverse complement.
TCGAAAAAAAAAATAAAATTACCCCTACTGAAAATTTCACAGTTCACATTTTGAAGTATGTAGATTTGAATGAATTAAAAAAAATCCGTCCATTCTCCGTCCGTTGTCCAGAGTTTTTCTCTGAAAGAACTGAACCGAAATCCGTGAAACTTGGTAGAAAATCGTGTGTCTCTCGGGATTGATCCTCCAAGCTTTTCAACAGGAGTTATGAAGAAAAACGCTGCAGGAATGTTTGAGTTAGCATGTTCAACCTATAATATGAAATACATATGACAGATAGGACGTTCATTCAAAACTAGATTTGATGAATTTCTGATGGATGTCGTCAAAAATAACCGATGCTCCACCTTTGCAACACATTGCGTCGATAATAACCACCCTTTCCCAATAATTGACATCATGAAAATTTTACATGTGGAATCAAAAGGCAGGGGACTAAACTATTAAGAATCTATAGGAATTTATGAGTTGGTTTATAAGAATGATTTTGAAATTATGAATGAACAAACAGAACTGTGTTATTCCAAAATATTCGACGCGTTTGAATAACACCTGAAATTGTATTTATTTGCATAACGGTCAAAAATGTTTTTACCGCTTTGGTCCAATTTTATGACCATTCCTACGACGTTTTGTACCTGTGTTCACATAAATATTCTGTAAAATTTGTAGTATTTTCAGTGTCTGATGATGAACTTGAAATGAGTTCGAAACTGCGCGGCTACACAATGTAATCCTTAAATTGTAATATCCAATTGGTAGTAAAAACATAGAAATTATAAAACTTGTTTAACTATCATTGAAAAGATGTTTATTTCTTCCTTCAAAATTGCGAAAATATAATGTCGAAGGTTTATAATTCGATTCTCGATTCATAGAGGTAGAAAACGATCTTAAATATTCTTGATTCCATTCATACTGAAGTTGAGTTCACACTAAGAATTGAATTGAAGAATGCCTCGAGCATTTTCGATCCCACAATTATAAGAAATTATGTTCCGCCTTGTTTCAACCCGAACAGAAAATATTACCTACTCATCAACTTATCAAGGCTATTTCCCGAACATCTCAGGAAGTGATGCTATGATAATAATTTGAATTCGTGACTGGCGAGAGACTACCGATGCGCAGCTTTGCAAACAATTTCGTGAGGATCTCCTTAAAAACAGGAAATTCCAAGAATTTTGAGATTTTCTGTGGAGAGATGATTTTCTGTGAACGATTTTGAACAAGCTCAAGAAAGTTTTGAAACTAACGTTAGTGCTTTTTTGAAAATTGCTTTTAAGATGGTTTAAAATTCATCTCAAACTTAGAAAGCAAAAGGAAATAGAAGTGACGATCTGTATCTACAAATTCTCACAGACATTCTTGAATTTCTCTAATTGGAATGTATAATAATCATGTAATTACTTGGAGTAGTTCAGAACATTGTTCCACTCTACTAGTGAGCCAGCTACAAAATTGATATTAAGACAGGACGGTCATGATGCTGAGCTATAATAGTTGTTCATAACTATTTGGGATATAACATCTTTCAGGCTTAATCCAAATCAGTGCTGAGCCCTTGAATGTGTTGGAAATTAATTGACAGGATAGTAGTTGAACGTTAAACCACTCCATTTCAGCTCTGGCTTAATAATAGGGGAAGGGTAAACAGTTTAATCTTGCTGATCTCAATAATTACCAGGACGCAATAAGAACCCTATATTGAAACATATTGTGGGACATGCCGCCAATAAGTTGGATTAGGGTCTGCTATTTTTTGTAAGAGGATAAGGGAGATCATACATCTCAGGAATTTGGTGCATGATTTTAGTGGAAGGATTATTAAGTAACAATAGTTTGCAGTTCTTATATAGAATTTTCACACACAGCTGATCTTCTCTTCGTATTCAGGAGTCTAATAAAGCTGGAATTCCTAAAAAAAGTCGGGTAGAAGATGTATCCTCAAATGGTTGCCTCCAGAAGCGAAGTTCATCTTTTGTCAACGGAGTAATCTTATTTAACGGTAACAACGTTGTAGTGTGTGACATACAAAAATTTACCAAACCCCAAACCAAATAAAAATATGTTAGCTTCTGCGGTAAAACATGTAATAAGGAGAAAGTATTCAAGGGGCTGATTCTCGAATCTCGATCAAGAATTGAAGAGTATGACAATTGTCATATGTTTATGTCGATTTTCTAAGTTTTCTCGAGCATCTTCAAAATTTGTGAAAATCCTATTCGCCATTTCAACTATGTTCTCAAGCAAATATGCAAGAAATAAACTGAATGCAAGAAATTTCAAATCGGAATATAAACATAACCTTATCACTGTTCCCCTCGACTTAGCAACGAGTGGTACGAGTATAGGAGATATAACATTCGATTGTCGAGTGACATTCGGTTTCATGCTCAGGTCATGTCTACTTGTTTTGAAATTAAATTAACTCCTGAATGTATCCCTATTCGTTAATCTGGTGGTAATGATGCAACCTCTTACTCCCTATCTATTTATTTCAACTTTACAATTGAAAATTACTATTTACAAACACAAAATCAGGTACAATGAATCTGAGATCCGCGATTCGAAGAGGCACTTATCTTAAAAGTAAGGATCCGGTGGTATGATCCTCCAAAATACAGGTACTATGCAGGTAGTCTAGTTTCAAGGGATTCCAACCAGAATAAAGTCCAGAATTAAGATGTTCCAGTAATAATTAGCTTCGGAATAAAGGTATTCCAGTCATAATCAGCTCCAGTATTCAGATAATCCAGTAATGATTGCCTCTAGCATTAAGATGATCCAGTTAAACCTTGGGTCCGGTAGTAGGATGTTCAAATGGGCATTAGTCCCAGTAAAAAGGTAATCCAGCAGTCGATAGCTCGGTACAAAGATGGTTCAGTGAGCGATATCCCCGGTATAAAGATGATTTAGTGGGCAACAGCCCCGGTACAAAGATGTTTAAGTGAGCGGTAGCCCCGGTACAAAGATGTTTGGCCAACAGCCCCGGTACAAAGACGCCTTTTGAATAGACGTCTTATAAGAAACAATAAAACTTCAAAATTCCACGATGTTAATGGATTACAAAGTTCGTTAATTCGTTAAACTCTAGCAAGGTGTTTACTCTCCAACCTCTTATGCACGAAAAAAAGAATTTTCCATCGGCTAGACCGAATTAGGGTCGCGCATGCGAAACACACACTCAACTGTCAAAGCAAAGTGCGTTTTTTAGCGACCGATCGTATAATCTCAGTAAGGCGTTTTTGCTTGAGATCGGAATTGAAATTAATAGTATGACGTATTTTCGCGATGGAAACTGAAATCGACAGTGGAGCGTTTTGTAACGTTACACACACCACTTACCAGGAAAAAAAAATTTTGAAGAAATTTTTTTAGAAGAATGTAAAGCCAATAGGTTTTGATTAATTTTGAAAAATAGAATACTACGAGGAAAATAAAGTTCTTTAACGTTAAATGCCAAACTGAAAGTTAAGTCAAATGGATAAGAGGAAAATTAATCTTGCAGGTCACACAGCATAACTGAAACATAAATTTACATGAAATTTATACGGCAAACAATGAGAAATCGCAACTTAAAAGACAATGTTAAGGTAACATGAAAATGTTAGGTAATAATCGTCGTTCAGGTGAAGAAGTCGAAAGATAAAATCAGGAGTCAAGACGTGTAGATATAAGGAAAGATAGGTATCGACTAATCGACAGGTAAGGTAGTCTACACGAATGGAATCCCGAAATTATCCAGACTGAGGTACTTAAAATCGATGAATTTTCAAACGGTAGGCAGCAGTAGTCAAGATAAAGATGTTTCTTTCCGCAGCAATGAAGTCTAACAAGTGGCACGATGCAGATAAAAAAAACAAAACTGTTAGGAAATTTTGGAAGGGAAGGAAGGAATCGAGAAGAAAAAAAAACATATTATCAGGCAAGGTACTATTGATATCCCGAGGTGGCTTTCCAAGTTTCAAAGCTCGAAATTTGAAGCTAATTAATTAATCTCACTGAAGGTGTTAGATATGTATGTGTAGATGATGTAACCAATAATATCAAGAGGTATTTAAAGCTAATTTATCTGACCGAAGATGTTAAATGTATATGTGTAGATGATTAACTAATAATATCAAGAGATCACTTCCCAAGCAGGCCGCTCCTAAAAAGTGATTCCTAACATTCGAAAATAATGAAAGTAGAGAATAAATTGGAACAACAACCCCGGAAATACGTAGGAAAGGAAAGATAAGATTGGGCGCCAGCGATTACAAATCGCAAAGTAGGTTCGATATAAGGAAGCGGAAATAGGTAATAGAAATAGGTAATAGGGATAGATAATAGGTAATAGGGATAGATAATAGGTAATAGGTAATAGGGATGGATACAAACTACAGGTAAGGAAAGAGAAAGAGAAGTGTCCGCCCGTTTGTACAAATAATAACTGCATCCAAAAATGCAAGAAAAATAATCTCTATGAGACTCACAGATCAAAGAAAACTTCAAAGTAAATCGCTAACTACGCTAAATTTTCAATCAAGATACTGCATAGCCGCTCTAAACTTCAAAATATTAAAAGATACGTTGTGAGACTCACAGATTAAAGAAAACTTCAAAGTAAATCGCTAACTACGCCAAATTTTCAATCAAGATACTGCATAGCCGCTCTAAACTTCAAAATATTAAAAGATAAGATGCCCACAGGCATAAGATACGATAGGTGTCCGAGACACAAAAGATACGGTATTTGCCAACCGGCATTAGATAAATTGTCATTAGACACGATAAGATACGGTAATTGTCGTAAGACACGGTAAGGAAAATGATACGGTAATTGTCGAATCGAAGGCCCGAGAAAACTTCAAAGTAAACCGCAGACTACGCTCAAATTTCCATTCAAGGCACTGCATAGCTGCGTTAAACTCGAAAGATTAATCGCCATCTTCACGAAATCGTCATGTAAACCAAAAGGAAAAAAAAACTAATAAATATTTGCACCAGACAGACCGACACTTGCCTTAGAATAGGAAAAGGAGAAAAGGTATTAGGAAATTTGGATACACAAAAAAAACGACCAATCATCACCTCCATCCAAAAACATAACTGCCTTCGTCACACATAACAAGAAACAAAATAATCCTTTTTTGGTGGATGCGATAACTTTCATACACCTTGCTAGACAGACATACTACAAACAACAAATTACCATCACACGAACACACTACAATCGTTCACTAATAAACCGACGATAATAATTGCTTTGACCCATCAGATAGTCGATGGACAACTTCCCAAGCGTATGATGGCTCCAAAAACTAAGCCCGCCATCAACCAGGCCTACCAAGCTTTAAAGGTATCGAGAATGAACTACATAACTCAACTCGTGAGACTTAAAATTATCGGGATTCATGATTCAGTTACTCAGAAAACACAAATACAAGATAACGATAAGGTAAAAGTCGAAAAGATGGTAATATCTAACATTCAATCTCGGAGCTCAGACTCATAACGAAGTCAACCTCACAACCAGAAAAACGAAAAAGACACACTCAGGGAAAAAATGTTACTCAAAAAAAAGTTACTCGTGGCCCCACGTTACCTGCGCCAGTGAAATTAAATTAACTCCTGAATGTAGCCCTATTCGTTAATCTGGTGGTAATGATGCAACCTCTTACTCCCTATCTATTTATTTCAACTTTACAATTGAAAATTACTATTTACAAACACAAAATCAGGTACAATGAATCTGAGATCCGCGATTCGAAGAGGCACTTATCTTAAAAGTAAGGATCCGGTGGTATGATCCTCCAAAATACAGGTACTATGCAGGTAGTCTAGTTTCAAGAGATTCCAACCAGAATAAAGTCCAGAATTAAGATGTTCCAGTAATAATTAGCTTCGGAATAAAGGTATTCCAGTCATAATCAGCTCCAGTATTCAGATAATCCAGTAATGATTGCCTCTAGCATTAAGATGATCCAGTTAAACCTTGGGTCCGGTAGTAGGATGTTCAAATGGGCATTAGTCCCAGTAAAAAGGTAATCCAGCAGTCGATAGCTCGGTACAAAGATGGTTCAGTGAGCGATAGCCCCGGTATAAAGATGATTTAGTGGGCAACAGCCCCGGTACAAAGATGTTTAAGTGAGCGGTAGCCCCGGTACAAAGATGTTTGGCCAACAGCCCCGGTACAAAGATGCCTTTTGAATAGACGTCTTATAAGAAACAATAAAACTTCAAAATTCCACGATGTTAATGGATTACAAAGTTCGTTAATTCGTTAAACTCTAGCAAGGTGTTTACTCTCCAACCTCTTATGCACGAAAAAAAGAATTTTCCATCGGCTAGACCGAATTAGGGTCGCGCATGCGAAACACACACTCAACTGTCAAAGCAAAGTGCGTTTTTTAGCGACCGATCGTATAATCTCAGTAAGGCGTTTTTGCTTGAGATCGGAATTGAAATTAATAGTATGACGTATTTTCGCGATGGAAACTGAAATCGACAGTGGAGCGTTTTGTAACGTTACAGTTTGTTAATATTTAACTTAGTTATTGCCTGGCAGTCGACTTGTGATGAGCCAGGGTTAAACATTATAAAATGACTTGAGCTTGAAGAACATGTTGGCGATTTGAACAGTGTTCGAATTGTCGCTTATAGAGATGTTGGTTTGTCCTTCCGTAAATTAAGCTGACGTGGTCATTGTACTGGAATGACCAATTAAGGTAAGGGAACACGAAGAAGACCAACTGGCAAACTGCTCTTCAAGGCAGTTTCGCTACTACGTTTCGAATCACTGATCAATGGTTTGGACAAAAGGTACACCTATTACTATACGTACATAATATCACGAAAATCGAGCCTGTTGACTCTTTTCATACCGTCCACAATTTCGTACGTAGGAGGTAGAATGGCATGATGTCATATTCAGTGACAAATCGCGATTCGTAGGTGGACTGTAGATGGGCGAGCCAACGCTGTGGAGAGCGACTTGTTTTTGCGTTTTGTATTGTACACGAGACTAACATAAACATAAGGACGAATATCTGTTGATTATTCCATACATAGGCCACCTTGATTAGAGCTTATCATCCAGTCAACCAAAGCATCTACAACGAAGAACCCATGTCCAAAGGGTACGGTTACTACAGTTTCATGGTCATTACCGATTTAAGAACGCCTTACTTAAAACATCAGATAGCACTCCCAGATGCCCATAACCTGTTCGATGGAATCCTGCAGTATTACCGAAAAAAAAGACGCCATCTCTCAGGAGAATCTTGCGAGTCTTAACCTTCGATTACCTAATACCTTGATCGATGCGCATGAAGTTACCTCCATTGTAGTTACAGTGAGCTGTGTTCCCGCACGACTAGGAAACACCTGTTGGACATACTGTCTTGTGAGAAGTATAACATGAAACGGGTGTTTCCTAGTCTTGCGGGAATTTTATGAACTGAAAAACGCCAGAAACAGATCCCTTTAATGACAATGGGATGAACGTCAATCAACGTATTCTGCATTCGAAGGTTAGGATTCTCAAAATATCGAGGTTGTAAATACTGCGGGATTTTATCAAATAGGTCTTAAGTATCTTAAAGTCTTATCTGGAGTTTCAGTATAAGGCAGTCTGAAGATCGGTAAGGACCGTGAAACTACAGTAACCGAACTTCTGGAATGTGTGTTGACAAATCGACAGATATTCGCCCCTGTGTTCATGTTAGTTGGTTACTAACGGCGCTCTGTTATCTCCATGACCTTTGGAGCTATGGTTTGGGGGCTATTGACTTTGGTAACCGATCATCCTTCTGTTTGAGTTTGTTTGGAGTAATGAATGGAATGCGGTTAAGCCTTCGCAATATTGAATTTCAGTGAAAATATATATTAATTACCAGCAGCTCATGTATAGGTGTTGTTGGTGCAGTCCATTCGGCTCAGCAGGAAAGTATGCTCTGCATTAATTGAAACACTTATTATCGAACTCGCTTGGCATTAATTATGAGACTTATGAACCAATTCGATAAAAGTGGAGGATCTGAAAATATATCCGTTCGATCACAAACTGTTGCGTTTAGGAATTGGGAGAACTTACTGTGAATTATTCATTAATCTACGGCAATCGATGTTTCTTCCGCTGAACTTAAAATGGAAGGCGTTACATCAGTTGATATTCATTCTCCATAGAAGAATGATGGTGGGAAGTGGAAACATAATCAATTCTTGACTTCATGAAATGATGATGCATCTGACCTTCTGAATTGCTTACCGTTTGTTTATTATCGATACCGACTATTTTGACGGTATTCAAAAATGCTGCTACGGTTCATATCATGGTAATAATTGAGTTTGGCCATTCCAATTCTCGTGAATGTTTATAAAAATCACAATTCTCTTCACTGCTAATACCGTTGAGTGAAGGATAATACTATTTTCTTAGTAGTAAGGGTTTAATGGAATTTTCCTAATTTCCATGAATCGAGTCTTCCTATCACCTTAAGTTTGAGTAGTTTTTTTTTTGAGATAGGAAAACAAAAATTCTGAATTTTGCTGAGGAAACAATCATTATTTTTACGCGCTTGTTCTGGGGAGCAATGCGATATTATTTCGTCACCATGTCTGTAAATTTCAAATTTCGAGCCGAAATTGGTCTCAAACGACAAAAAGTGGACTCACAGGTTAGGTTAAGATATTGAATATCTCGGTTAAGTTCTTTAAATGGACCAAATCTGCCGAATGGTTTTTGTGCTACAGCTATTTGAAATGTTGATTTTGATTTTTCGATAACTCGCAAAACATCTTTCTGATCGAAATGAAACTGAGTTGGTGGATGTACAGTAGCAATATGAATAATTCTCCATGGAAAAATTTTTTTCATTTCAATTTCACTGAAATCTCCAAACCGCCACTTTATAATAATGTAGTTTATTCCAATCAGATTCCCTGATTTTTCTGTTGAACAAATCCAGAGAAAAATTTAGAGAATTCATTTCAGGAATTCATATATTATTTCAAAGAGCATATCTCCGATTCCGTTTAGATTCTATTCTAATCGTCACCCGAAACTCTAAGACCCTGTCTCTGTCCAATCAGATATGTATTCTTTGAATTTTCCTAATTTAATGTAATTAGAAGAATTCTTGTTTCATTTTATTTCTATGTTTTCATAACATGCGCAATTTGCATGCAATGATAATAACAGACAGGTGACCAAGTCAGTACAACAGATGATCTAGAAGAGAGAGTTGTTTGGTCTAATCAACAGAAATAAAGTGTTTTGAAAATATAGTGGTTTCAATGAGTTGCATGCATAAAATATATATGCAACTATTCAAAACCTTTCACAATAAGTTCTCAATATTTGTTGCAATCGACCGTTTCTCGGCATCTACTGGTGAATAGTCGGAGCATTTACAGGATCCTACAGTGACAATATGCAGTACAGCAGCGTCAATATTCGTCAATAGACGACTTCGGACCAAGTTGCCAACCCACAATTTTCTTAACAAATTCACTATCACTGGGAAACTGGAATTTCAGGACAAATTCGACATGATAAGGTTCGCGGTATTCATAAATATCCGTTAAAGATGCCTCGGCCCCTCAAACAAGATAATTCCTTCCAAATATAGGTTTTTGTTGAGATTATCTCTGATTGGCTGAAATTTAAGTTGGGATTCCTGATTTCATGTTAATAGTGTCAAATTTATGTAGGATATGTTCCGCAAATCAACTTGGTTATTTCGGTTGCCGGATTTCTACTCCGTTGATATGAAATATTCAGTTGGATCCTGAAAAAAAGGTTATTTGCGGAATTGGATTGATGAAAAAACGTTCTTCCTGTCACCAAAACGACAGTCAATGTTCTATGGTAACATATCCATAGCATAGAACAATCTTTATTGACTTTATGATCCATAGATCATAGAAGAGACAATAATCAACAATGGAAAAATATCCGGGTATGTTCTATGGATCATAAGGTAAATAAAGATTGTTCTATGCTATGGATATGTTACCATAAATCATTGATTGTCTTTCTGGTGCATACTCTTAATATGTCTATGTTCTGGTGACAGAAAGATTGAATTTTCATCAATCAAATTCCGTAATTAACGGAAAACCGGCATCCGAAATAACCAAGTTGATTTGCGGAACTTATCCTTTTTAAACTTGACACTATTAACATGAAATCAGGAATCCCAACTTGAATTTTAGCTTAACAAAAACCTATTTTTGGAAGGAATTATCTTGTTTGATGAGCCGAGGCATCTTTTACGGATATTTATTTATAAATAACGCGAACCTTATCATGTCGAATTTGACCTGAAATTCCCGTTTCCCAGTGATAGTAAATTTGTGAAGAAAATTGAGGGTTTGCAACTTGGGCCGAAATCGTCTATTGACGTGTTACATTCGTCTGTTCACACTCTATGCTTCATGAGGTGATTCCCTGGAGTTTTATCGGTACTTTCCCGTAGCGCATGAGCAGTGTATCGAAATCGTCTCTACTTAACAACAGTGTTTCAAATTTCAGCTTGATCGGATATTCGTCTTGGGAGAAAGTGGAAAAAACTATGTCTGATTTCGTTCTGATTTCTTGAGAATAATTAATATTTCCGAAGTAACTCAAAAAATATTGATCCGATCATGACGAAGCTTGGAACTTGATGCGCAGATTGGTGCAAAATTTCTCGATCATTCCATTGGAACAATTTGAATATTTAGTTTATAAATATCTTATATCTTCTAATCATATGGTTCTGAGCAATAGCGTTACATCACAATGTTTTTATTGTTGAATTTTAAACCAACCAATTGGTCTTGAACGATTTGGTTGGATTTCCTGTAGAAGAATCCGTGATCAAATTCAATTCAGTTCTATCGACCGTGTGTGCTCTAACCTTCTAAGGAAAAGAAATTGAGCGCTTACAAACATTTAACATCCTATTCTCCAATAAAGCTCATTTTCATCTTAATGGGCACGTAAACAAGCAGAACTGTCGCTATTGGAGTGCAACCATTCCCAAATGTATGCATCAGAAACCCCATCATTTGCCAAAAGTGACCGTATGGGCTGCAATGTCATCGCGACGAATTATCGATCCATACTTTTAGACTGAATACAGAGCGTTATGTTTGGATGAATTTTTGTTGCCTGAACTGCAAAATCTTTTTGGCTATAATCAAAGAACATGTTTCAGTAGGACAGAGTAATGCCACACATGTCCAATAGGTCTCTACCACGAGTTCGTGAAATTTTTCCAGGCAAATTGATATTGAGAAGAGGGGGCATAAAGCGACCGCAACGGAGTCCTGATTTGACTTCATTGGACTTTTTCCTGTGGGGTTTCCTCAAATCTAAAGTAACATTAATAAACCAACTTCTCTGAACCAGTTGAAACAAGATATTCGTCACGAAATTGGAGCCATCACGGAGCCTTCGAGTGAATCCGTCATCAGAAATTTTTATGTAACGCGAGGTAACATTTGGACGACATTATTTTTAAGAAATGAATTCCCAAAGATTGTTTTTCAACAATCAATAAATATTTTTTCGATGAACGGCTTATTTTATTTTTCATGGATTTTCGAAATATAAAATTTCTTCCTACTTCGGAACTTATAAGCTGCGAAAATTTTGGAGATGATTAATTTATGGTTTTACAGTGATTAGTATCGTTCCTCATTTTTCTTGGTTGGCATCAATCAACACCAAGTAGTTAATATGTTATTTAGGACCATTGCACTCAGTAGGATAACTTGAGTTTCTGCAATTATATCTTAGGAATTCTGCCCACACAATCAACGCCATGAAAATTCCAAACTCACCACCATGGGGAGATAACACCTGGTCTTAACGTTTTCCCTGAAACACGACCACTTAACGAATTGCTCGACTCGCCCTATCAAAGTCGTTCTCTACGGACCTCGCTAATCGATGACCGTAGAACAACTTGACCGGAAAGGAAAACACTTGAAGAGAGCAGCGGGAAAACTCATTGATAATTCCATTTAGGCCGGCCATGGAAAAGGGCAAACGCTCAGTTCCACGAGCATAGGGGCGTATTTGAATGATTAAATTCACTGTAGCGTGCGAAGATAATGGAGATCGCAGAGTTCACCCTATCTTGTTATAATGTGATAACCCGGCCTCACGACAAGTCAACTATTCGATGAAGTTAGCACTGGAAATTTCAAAGTTTTCCGGACGACATGATTCGTTGAATGGTTAGAAGTTACGGATCTGAGTTGTGAAATTACGAATATATTTTTGTTTTTCATCTTGTGCGACTCAATATACATATTGCTACATGAAATATTTCATTTCTCGACTGTAAAAACATATTTTACGAAGAACGTACTTGCGGATATTTGCTTTGTTTATTATATAGATTTGTTTATATGATATTTTTATGACGCGCTTTTTTTTTGAGCCAGAATGGTTCTTCTTAAATGATTAGGTCTGACTTCCTGAGGAAAAACGTGCTTTGAAATTCGAACAAAGGGACAAAATATCTTAGCTGAATTGGTTAGTGGACAAATCGGCTGAATAGTTCCGGAGTTATACTCATTCGGAATTTCGAGGTTTCTTTCTCAGTGTCTCGAGAAACTTCATAGTTTGTTGAAGAATACCAACTCGCACAATGAAAAATTTCATGAGAATCAAATCGTTAGAAAATTCCCATTTTTGATTTTTTCTTCGAAAATTTTTCAGATACCTAATTCAAGTTGTAAATTTTTTTTTTCAGGAGACTATAAATCAGACTTCAACGAAATGGAGCACAGACCCAAAAGCTTCTTATATTCTAATTTGGAGCTAAAAATAATGATTAGGTGCTTTCACAGTCGAAAAAAAGGAATTCGTTAATAGCTAGAACCGGCCGGACGGATTCGGAGTTGAATTCATTTGAAATTTTGAGGTTACTTTCTCAGTATCTCGAGAAGTACTGATACGATTAGATTTAAACTTCTGAGTTTATTGAAAAATATCCACGCGCAGCAATACACAGGATTTCATGAGAATCATATCGTTAGGATATTTTTTTATTCCATTTTTTCTTTAGGAATATTTTCCAAATAATGTTGAAAAATTGTTATTTTCGGAGACTATAAATAATATGGTAATGTAGTAGTTTTTCAAATTACAATTTGATCAGTAATTTTTGCTAGCGGGTTATTGGGACAAAACATGTCAACTTTCGTTGCTATTTATAATTTTGAAGTTTTTTCCTCGAAATTTCTAGAATAGGATCAGATTGAACTTTCGTTAAAAGTTGAAGTATACCAACGGACAAATTTTCCTTTTTCAGTTTTGTTTCGAAAATTTCCCAAATAATGTAAGTTGAGGAACTTTTTTTTTTCCAGACTATGAATCAGATTTTAATGAAATAAGGCACAGACCTGTCAATCTTTCACAGAAGTGTTTCAAATTCTCATTTGATCAATGATTCATGCTCGGTGAAATCGAGAATAAAATATGTCAAATTTTGTTGTTATTTAGAATTTTGAAGTTATTTCCTCGAAATATCAAGAATAATATTCTTCGGTGTAGGTGTTTTGGTTGATTGGATGATTAGCTCTGTTCAAGGGGGAATATTTGTTGATTTATCAACGGATATTCGTCCTTGTGATTATGTTATTTATTAGTACTAGAGCTCTTTCTTCTCCGTGAAACCAATTACTATCAAGAATAATATTAGATTGAACCTTCGTAAGTAGTTGAAGACGTCGAAGTATACCGACGCACTACTTTATGCCAAATTTCATGAGAATTGTACCTACTCGTGACAAATAAAAATTTTTTTACTTCAAATCTGTTTTTCTCGCTAACTTTTTATGGATTTTGAATTCAGTATTCCACAGAAGTTTTATAATTTCAATTTGATGCGATATATTTTATTCGAGAGATCTTGGAGAAAAATATGGCGGATTCGACTGATCGTTAGCAGTTTTCCGATAGATATACTCGTTGCATGGCAAGAAGTTACGTATCAGAGATGTAAAATGACAGGAATATTTTTGTTCCTTATGTTATTCGACCCGATAAACTTTTATTGATTTTTGACAAAAATTGTCTTGGCTGTAAAAAAAGGATGTTTGCTTAGTTCATACGATACATTCGAGTATTTGACATGTTTTTCAAGCGCTCCTTTTGGGGAACAGTACGTCATAATGTTCCTAATCTACAGATTTCCAACCGAAAATGGTCTCAGAAGATGGGGTTGTACTCCCTGAAGGAGTATCAATGTTCATATTCAATTCTGTCCGACCGTCCGACTAAACCAAGATAATTGGGCTTTGAACCTCACTTTGGGTCCTATTCTTCGGATATTTAAGCAGAAACAATTGTCTGGAAATGTAGGTACCTACTGATACCATCCGATTGAAATATCGGAGTAAGTTGAAAAATAACAATGCACAAGTGGAAACGGAATTCAGTGAGAATCAAAGGATGGAAAACATTTTTCGAAAATTCGCCAATCGTTTTGAACGAATTAAATATTCGGGGACCATGAATGATTTCAGAACCAAATTTCGATGTGTTCCCATATTGACTTTCGGAGGTATCAGAAAAAAGTAAATATTTGAATTTCAGTTTATATTTTTCCAATATTCGTTGAAAAAATTTCTTTTTGTGAAATATGAAATTCGGATCATATCTTGTAGTCAATATTCAAAAACAGTGCTTTAAATTTTTGCTCGATTCGATATTCGATTTTGAAGATATTGGAGAGGAAATATGTCCAATTCTGTGAAAAGTTGAAATTCTCGATATTTTTGATGAACTGAAAGAAATATCTAAAAATTTTCTAAGACTTCTGTAGAATTTTTTTTTTCGGGAACTGCTCATCAGAATTCAATGAGATTTCATTCGTTTCCTGAAATGAATATTTCACGCAACAGTGCTCCAAAATTAAGCTTGATCGGATATTTGTATTAGGAGGTATCAAGAAAAAATTTGTCAGGATATCGTTATTATTTTCGAGGAACTCAAAAAATACTAATCCACTCAGGATAAAACTCACCAACTAGTTTGTGAGTGCTGATGCGCTTATCTGTACGAAATTTCGTTATGATTATTTTATTTGATCAATCAAATTTTTATCAATATTTGGCGATCTACTAGTCATATCGTCCTCACGAAATTCTGCATACTGCCGTTTTCCAATGAGTACTGGATTTACAATTTGTAACCATCTGTATTGTCGACAATATGGGAAAAATGAGATTTTGATTATATCTGGATGGATTTCACCAATTAGCGAATTCTGCATTCGTTATTAAACTTCAAACTTACTCGTCAATTATCAAGTCTAAGCAGATTACCCTGGAAGTTTCATTTTCAGCGGTTAAACCGGTCGCAGAGATGACTTTGTGGCTTAATTTTGGTGGTAGAATTCGTGAACGGGTAGTTATATAGTTATAGTTGGTAAGGGGTTACATTCCACTACGACCTTAAGGTCTATTGTGCCCCGTGTCGGAGCTGTTTTCGTAACCTGCAGCTCTCCCTCCAGCTCTAGAGCTCTGATGAATTCTAATAAATGTGAGGGCTTCAAGGAGGCTAAGTTCTCATTCCTCCTATAATGCACCTGTCCAAAGGCTCACAATGGCGAGGCATTCTGTGATCAGGTGAACATGAGTTTAATATTAAGTTAGCTAAAAGATGCATCGAATTCGATCAAAAATGTTATGAGTTATTGTCGAGTATTATGTAAAAAATAATTTTTTTATAGCTTTTTTATAGGTTTCAATGAAATGTTCTGGTTTCTTAGGAAATTTGTCAGATTCGGCAAAACTGCATTGGTAAATTCATATTTCAGGTATGTTTTTCGTATCATTATTGACTGATATAGGGTTGTTCATGTTAAATCTTTAATTTCCCGAGATTTTCGTTTCAATGCTGAATACGGATGTACATCGACGTAACTTCGTTATACAAGAAAGTTAATTAGATGACTGTTTTTTCTTCCGGAAATGAGCTGAACGATTGGAGGACGACCAAAACATATTTGTCGTGAAAGAAAAGAATTTGTGGCGCTCTTCGTTTTTTTTAGAAGGTGTGGCTCTGCTTACTTGATATTAAGTTAGCAGAGCCATTCTTGAATATGCATCGAATTCGATCAAAAATTTACCAATGCGGTGTTGCCGAATATGACAAATTTCCTAAGAAACCAGAACATTTCATTAAAACCTATAAAAAAGCTATAAAAAAATTATTTTTTCTGGTTTTTTCAGACTAGATGGTCTACGACAAATACTCGACAATTACTCATAACATTTTTCATCGAATTCGATGCATATTTTAGAATGGCTCTGCTAACTTAATATTAAGTTAGCAGAGCCACCCCTTTCAAAAAAAAACGAAGAGCGCGACAAATTTTTTTCTCTCACGACAAATATATTTTGGTCCTCTTTCAATCGTTCCGCTCATTTCCGGAAGAGAAAATGGTCATCTAATTAACTTTCTTGTATCACAAAGTTACGTCGATGTATATCCGTGAGAATGGAATATTTCCATTATTCAGCATTGAAACGAAAATTGTTCATCTCGGGAAATAGAAGATTTAACATATACAACCAAATATCACTCAATAGTTATACGAAAAACATACCTGAAATATCAATTTACCAATGCAGTGTTGCCGAATCTGACAAATTTCCTGAGAAACCAGAATATTTCATTAAAACCTATAGAAAAGCCATAAAAAAATATTTTTTCTGGTTTTTCCAGGTTAGATGGTCTACGACAAATACTCGACAATTACTCACAACATTTCTGATCGAATTCGATGCATATTTAAGAATGGCTCTGCTACCTCAATATTAAGTTAGCAGAGCCACCCCTAAAAAAAAAACTAGAAGCACGACAAACTTTTTCTTTCACGACAAATAAACGACAATTAATGAGATGGTTTTCATTGACTTCCGTGCAAGTAGCTCTGCTAACTTTATGGACATAGTTTCTGATGAGCCCATTCTCATCATGTGCTTCCTCAGGCGAGTGTCCTGTGAGGAAACCAGTGAGGGGGCGTAACTTATTCTTACTGAGATCCAAATGATTTTTGGATCTAGCAATTTCAAAGTTCCGAAGGAACTTTTTAGAGTGTTCCATTCCTGGATAATTCCTCCAGAGTGCCCCTCGTTCTTATAGGTACATTTGCCAATACCACAGAAAGGTTCTGGGCCAGTAGGTAGCGTTTGTGCACCCTTTCTGGCTAGAATGTTGGCCTCTTCATTTCCTTTAATTCTTGAGTGCCCAGGAACCCATACTAAGGACTATTCTTGCCTACTTCATTGAGTTTCCTTCGGCACTCCCATATCAGCTTTGAGTCGATGACATATAGGAGTTCAGTGCTTTAATAGCAGCCTGACTATCAGAATGGATCACTATGTCACACCCTTGATAGTTTCTTTCCAGGTTTATGTCTATGCATCTCGATTGCAAGTATTTCTGCCTGAAAAACACTCGAGTAGGAGCCTAGCGATAGTGTACACTCAGTTCTATGCCCGTATACTCCAGCGTCGGCCCTCATCGTGGTTTTAGAACCATCTGTATACCATTTAACGATATTTGCTTCGAAGTTTTGGGTAGTGTATTCCTTTTCCCATTCTTCCTTTTTACATAGCATTGAGTCAAAGTTCTTCTCGATGCTTACTTTTTTAATCATAACATCACTAGGTAGGTTCGCTGATGAGATGTACTTGTTCAGAGAGGACCAGGCTCTCTGACTTTTATTCTCTCATTACCTGTACCTTCCCCAGAGATTCTAAGGATAGCTTCATGGGCTACCCTATTGATCACTAGATGTAGAGGACTGAGAACGGGTAGTTATCAGGTATCCATTCGAAATTTTATTTTTTTAATATAGCAGGTCGATTTCGTAAACGGGTGAAATTCACTCTACAATTCCGTAGGCATCTACTATCCATTCAGAATTTCAGTTTTACTATATATGCGAAAATATAGGTCGGATAGAAATACAGTTTGGTACTTGTTCGAAACATGATAACTAGGGTTCATACAGGATTTCATGATGAGAAAATGAAGGGAAACTCGCCAAACATTTCCTTCAGGAAATGAGGCTATGTTTGGCAGGGTCAATAAGTGAACAGGTGACCGCCTTAGCAACAAATTTAAACAAGCGCCTAAAAGCTCCTAAATCCACATCAGTGCTTTTCTAGAGTATATGCGTTGATTATCTTTTATTCTCCAGAGGTGAACAAGGGTTCATTTCACACTAATATTATTTTCTATTACATAACATTACTATGATATTTATTCTAATCTAATCTCATGTTCTTTTTTTGTTGGATTATAAAGATAGATAATGTATGGTGAAGTTGCTGTCATAGTAAAAACATTCATCAAAGATGGCAACCCTTAACCCTTCCCCTATCTCAAGATGATAAGCGTCCAATTTGAGATATCATTCCACCACTCCTGACGGCTATTTATCGTTGTTCTTAACTGTTAAGTTTTTGCTCGCCCCAAAGATGCAACCCAATGTATCTAACTAAATTGTATCTCCAGAGATTTATAGTAAGATTACGAAATATCAGACGGCAGGGCACTGAAAGGCGGTTAGCTATGAATAATAGAGGTAGACGAAGTTTGCCTTACTCTGTCAACATCTTGATTAAATGGCTGATAAGTTAGTTTACAGTGAAAAGTGGTCAAACTCGAAGTTCCATGCGTGGTCCTCATTATGATTTTGACGTGGATCTGAGCGATGAAATACAATACGGATGTTGGTATTGATTTGCCATTTACAGGTGTCCCCCAATGTAAGAAGGACAGAAAAATGTAGATCAAATGGTACTCTTGTACGATGGAGCCATGGGTTGGTAGGTAATTTGGAAACCTGCTCTCATTTTCTGGATCAATCTTTAGGTTATCGTTCTTTGATTTGACGTATTGACTTCTGTTTCATTTTGACGTCTCAATCTTCTAGAACTATTCATGCAACTTTGTTGAAGTTGATGCTTTAATCGCTGTGAGCGACAACAGAATCATTTTGGCGCTTGGGTCGCTATATTCAGATATTTTCGTTTGGTTTGTTGGATTCTTTTAAGAGAAGGTGAGTTTGACTTTTCGTCAGTATTTCAATAGGTACGTTTCCTACAGAATGGTGTACACTTTCACTTCATCCAGAACTCAAATTAAGGCTTATATTTCCGCAGCGTTTTGTATGGGACGTTGCTTTTTCGAACCATGTGGCTATTGAAAGATTTACGTTTATTTGAAATTGGAATGCAGTCATATTGAAGTAGTTTTGACCTGATAAGACTCATAATCAACTCAAGGACTCAATTCGTTTCTGGTAGGAGATCCTAGGGTGTAGATTAGTTATTTTGGAAGCGCATCTCTTCTCCATCTAGATCTTGTTCCTTTCCGTTGGAGGTTCATTTGGTTTCCTGACCAGACGTGTTGAATATAAAGTTTATTTGATTTCCTCGGATCCTTAGACCCGGTGTACATGTTGTGCATACTGTTACGTGTACTTCAGATCGTAAGTACGACACCGCAACGGCGCCGGTTGTGTGTATTCTACCAGTCATGCTGTGTACTTCAGATATTAGGTACGGCACTGCGAAAAGACTCACTATGCGTGAGTAGCTTAAACCTGAACTTCAAACTTCTCCCTATCCAACTTATTACATAGAATTTTTGGTAAAACATTACAAGAAAAACCTAGGGTAGAATAAACGAATCGTAGAAGCATTTCTCAAAACAAGGAATAATCATCACCACAAAGTAAATGGAAACAGTGGAACCACACATCCCACCAGGGACCCTATTCTTGAATGTGTTGCTATGAACGTTATCTATCGTTCCATCACAACTAAACCTTGACAACAGCATCGACACGCCTATTTTCTTCCATAACCGATTCAAGAATAGGGACCCAGACGGCATCAGTGAGGTGACATAGGGATCAACGAGTCAAGGGCAAGAGCTCGGTGACAGTAGTGTCAAAAGTTTTTGAGAAGTTAAAAAACCTCTCAAGTTGTTGAAAATGAGTGGCTATGAGAAATTGTGTTTAAGTGACCTATTCGAGATTATTATATGTCAATCCAGTCAATAAAGGTCTATAGAATGTAAAAATGATTTTGTCTGCGTATATAACCTTCATTGAATCCGCTACTCCATTCAAGGACAAAATTATCACTATAGAACGTGCGATCATCCAAAAAAGAACAATATTGACATGGGTTAATCTGTTATACATTCGAACAATCGGACGTTGATCACCAGAGATATCATACATTTCAATAAACGTAATAGCATACACGAGGATGTGTACAATTTGTCGACGCCAAACATGCCTTCTGAGGGTCGACGTCGTCAAGGCATTAATGTAATAAAGTCGATATCGGTCCTTGCAGACATCTCCGATCCGGATTTCTCGTTGATTTGTAGAGGTGAGTTGTGTAATCAAGGGAAAAACAGAGAGCCAGTTTCGATAAAACGTTCGAATCGCCAATTATCGCTACAAGTAGAGGATTACCGTTTTCTTCCTTCGTGAAGTGATGTTTTCCTTGCTTGATGCCAGAATCAACTCCGCAACACCTGGCGTTCTTATAATTCATGGCAACGACATAACAGAATAAAATAAAAGGTATACAGGTATGAAAATGAATCTATGTGATCGCTCCAAAAAAATTGACATACACAAAATTTCGCAATTTACCTTTTCAAATAAGCAGATTCGAAAGTTCGCCCTTTCACCACCCTAGGATTCTCTCCGAAACTACTCATAGAAAATCTATAGAATGAGCTAGAGAAATTCTTGGTTACGTGAGTGAGCATATCAGTGGAATGAATATAACATAGGAGCATTGAAATTAAAAGGAAGAAAATTTCCTCCAAACTTTGTGACAGGTCAAAAATGACGCGATTCCCGCAAATTTGTCTTGTTGGTCTGTGGTACTGGTATGGCAGTAAATCCCCAACCAAGTTTCTCAACTCACATGATGATGAAAAACGGACAAACGAGAAATGTAGGGTATCCTATCGCTTAAAACCTAAAAAAACTGAAAATGAGGTTTTTTCATCCCAGTGTACAGCGTGTACAGAGCATTATTTGCTTATTTGTCCACATGAACCGAGCGTTTCCATGTCGAGATGGTGTTTGGAAAACTGCAATATCGCAGATACAGCGACCATGATGCGACTGAAGGATGAACGTCATGCACATCGATCAGGGTATTCTGCACTCGAAGGTGGTATTCGCAAGATGCTCCCAGAAGATGGCGCGCTGTACGTTGTTAAACTGCAGCGGTCCATCTGAAAGGTGACAAGTATCGAGATTCTCTCTGCGGTTTATCCAAGGTGAGTTGACCTGAAGATAAGTAACAACTGTGAAATAGCTGTAGTCATTCTATTTGGATCCGCTTCTTCGGTGTAAATGTTTTGGTTGATTGTATGATTAGCTCTGATCAAGGTGGAATATTTGTTGATTTATCGACGGATATTTGTCCTTGTGATTATGTTAATTATTTGCTGTTCATTTTCATCTGAAGAGTTGTATATTAGAGTGTTTTGCAACCCTAGCGATGCAAAAGTGTTCTGGTGCGAGGGGAACCTGATGGAACTATGTGGGACGGTGTTCAGAATAGCGAATTTATTCTACGTAGCTGAGGTCGCAATAGACCCTTCGGTACAATAATAATAGTAATAATAATAATAATAATGAGTACTCTATTTTCAACAGGTCCATACCTAATTACAGAAAATAACTGAGCCTAGCATCATGAAGAAACCAAGCTATAGTGCTAAAAACCAAAAAGAAGTGAACCATAGAATAGAACTGAAAATATTCGGGTCGATTCTGTTTACGTATTGCTATGAACCTTGCTATTCTAGTAATATTGCTATCTTTCTAATTTATAGCAATATGGCCATGATGTTACGTATTCTGTTCCGAGAGTTATAGCAATGTTTGTTATAAATTTTGTCATAGCATTATTGCTATCATGGACGGTGATTTAAGAGCTGACAATACTGAATTTTGTGGCTTTAGAGCTACAAGGAAGAAGAAAATAACCCTACTTCCCGAGTTTTTTTTATGATTTTGCATACATAACATCTATCTACGGCTTTTATGTAAACATCGAAATAAAAATGTTAGGTTAGGAAACGAAAAGAGTCAAATAGACCAATAACTAATTTCCTTGATACCAATAGAAAATTGGTTGCCACAAATCAAATGCAGCAATTTTATTCAGGCGTTAATATTTCGGAAATCGATAAACTTTTTCGTTGGCACCTCAAACGGATTACTGTTGTTGAGATGATTAGATCTAATCATCTCATATGAACATCGACTCATTCAAAAATGTTACGAAATAGAAAAACCAATTAAAGTCAAATTGACGAATTTCCTGGATAACAATAGAATATTGGTTTCCAGAAATCAAATTCTGCAATTTTATGCAGGCGTTAATGATTCGAAATTCGATGAACTTTTCTGTTGGCAATTCAAAAGGATGGATGTTGTTGAGATGATTAGAATAATCATCTCAGCTGTTGCTTACTATGCCGGTATTTTAGTCTAAGAATTTTCCTTAAAATTTAATATTACAGAGAACCTTGAACGAGTTTCTTTCAGCACATACTTCCCTATCTTCAATATTTTCGAATTCTTGGAAGGAATAACTGAATGAAATGGATCTATGTAAGATTCCACTTCTAACCTTTCTTGTTATCTTCATAGCAAGTACTATTTTGAGGTTGCTAAGATAGCAATAATGAAAGCAAGATTCTTGTTAAAGTGACAGATCATATTGCTCAAAATCGTTGATCAGAATACCAATAATTCCAATCTTGTCATAATAGCAATATCTTTTTCCTAACAACATTGCTATTTGCAAACAGAATCGACCTGATTTGAGCTTAATTGCATGAAACAACAAATACTCGCTCAGCAAAAAGATAAAACATAATTCTGAATATATATAAACATATACATACACATATATACCAACAAGCCTGAGAAGACCTAACTTAACCCTAGTATATTTCTCGGGATAATAAATCCCAATATGTCAATGTGAATGTCACAGGCTGAGTTTTTTAATTCAACAAATTTGTGTGGTGAAACAGTGAAGGATCCACCAACTCATTTTATATTGTTGGTTGAATGATGTCAAATTATCTAGTTCAACATTCATCATTCATGTTCAATGTCCACCATACTCCACCACAACCACACCAGTTTGGTGAATTAAAAAACGCGCCCACACTCTCTCGCAATCGAGTTGAAAATAGACATCATGAATCAGATTGGGGACTGCATTAAAGAATTGGCCCTCGGCGTCTGCAGATGGAAACCATTCCACAGCACGGGATGCTGGTCTTGGAACAAACTCAAAGCTGTTATCAGAGATGGGGAGTCAATTATGTACAAAAAAATTTCACGAAACAACTGCATAGAGGCCAATTCATACTATCCGTTCAGTTCAGTTTAGTTCAATTACGCCAGAGAACCTTGAGTGAGTTTTATATGGACTAATTCATACTATCCGTCTACGACTCTTCAGCACGATTCAGCATGCTTACGGTAGTCGGACGGTATTCTTCGAGAGAATACTCTGCGGCTCGGATGAACGGCGTGGTTTGCCTGAACGCGACTGAACGTACAATGTGAATTAGCAGCCGGTCAGTCAATCTCCGCCATCGTACTTTCACATCACCAAAAAGTTGAAAAACGAGATGTATTTGAGAGGATTATTATATGATTAAAATAAAAGAAAATATAGTGAAGCCCATGAAAGGGAAATAATCTTTTCACCGACTTTTTTCCCGTTCATGTTTTTCAAGTAACAATGCAATAGTACATAGTTTTTCACAGAAAAATCTTAACAAAATTTTTTCCAACCCACTTCGTTGAGCGTTTAAATCAAATTGAAAGGCATCAGGAGTCGATTCGAATACAACCGGAAATTCCCGACAACCGAAACGCTTGTTGACTGAGCTGAGCTGAACGGATAATATGAATGCAACGTCCGTCTACGGCTAATGATCTTTCCTTCGGCCGGAACGTAACGCAGCGGATAGTATGAATCCCCTTAAGAAAAACGAATAATGACCTCCAACACCAGAGCGCATTCCACCTGAATACTAGGGTGCAATGATAATTTGGCCCTATACACGTACACTATGAATACTCAGAGAAAGCTGAATGTATATTCTTTCTACATCTTGTATTCTAAAACAGGGCATACATTTGTGTATCCATTAGAAGATGACATGTTTTCTTGGAAAAAGTAATACCCTCCATTATACGATGCTTCAGACCATCCGGTAGAACAGATAGTGTAAATACAGCCCTCAAAACCTTCGCAGCGATCATAAGAAAACCCGATCATGTAGAAAAACATATCCAGAAAAATCCTATAGGTAATATTCCCACACTGTAGGAGTTGTGAATTGTTGTTCCTCTGGGAGCGCATTTAATGCCGCTTTACTGAACTCTCAGGGGTATCATTCACCGCTACGAGGGCCATCTTTTCCAGCATCCATAATTTCCGTTACAGTTTTGAAATTAATGACAGGTATTCCCTCGTTCAAGCTTTCATGACTGAAATATTTCTCTTCAAGTTGTTGTGCAAACAGGTTTATCGTAATTGGTTATCACCGGTGTCTGATGTTAGAGAAGATATGCGTTGAAGCACGATTTGATATGGGGTGATGTAATTCTCGAAATGGACATACTGTTTCAGATTTTAATCAACATGAAAACAGTTCAGAACATTATGGAAGCACTGACGTTGCAGAAACGCAAATGTAATTTTGCTGGGCTATTTTTGAGGTTTATGTTAACTCACAAGTTTTAAACTGTCTGGAATCCATGAAACATCATAATTAATTGATTCCACATTAACTTTTCAGCAGGTGTATGTATTTTGCAGGAGAAACTCAAAATTTCAGACGGAAAATATTCGGTATCCAAACTTTGATAAAATCCACCAAATGATTTCGTCGATATACATATTCATAATTGTATTGTCCCGATATTTCCAATTATACAGATTAGATCAAATTGAAATACAGTATTTCATCGAAAAATTACCGCTTGAAGGTTCGTACAAAACTTCATGAGGAAAATATGATCAGAAGATAGCAGAATATTGAATATATGAAAAAAAATCGCATTTTTCTTCAAAAATGTTCTAGTAACACGATCATCATGAATGTTCATGTTCACTTTTGGTGAAATCCTTTGAACATGCGTGCAAAAGCTGCTGACTTCTCGTCATCGCTTTTCCAGGTTTCTTTCGATTGAATACTGGATTTTAATACGATCTAATCCGTATTCTTGGAAATATTGAGGAGAAGAAATTTTAATGGGTATATTCACGGACATCGAGTAGATTTGACCCATTCACAAATTCGACCTTCTTACCTAAGCTCCAAACCTATTCTACAAATAACTAACCAAGAAAATTTTGAAAAATAATTTTTTTAAATTCACTAACAGCACGATCACAACAGAATTTTGCGATAGGTTGCGTGTCGTTATGCATCAACCACCTGTCAATTTTCATTCCAATAGCTCTAGTAGTTCCTGAAATATCTGATAATATCCCCAAAATTTCAAATGACTATAACTCTGAAAACTTTTAGCCGATTCTGCCCGTTAACTAATGCCGCCGTTGCATTTTGAAATGCAACCTATCCTGAAAGTTTTGAGTCGATAGGATTTTCCGTTCGTCCGTAATCGTATACACCGTCGTAATCGTGTCGGACGGCTGGTCGGCCGGACAGAATCGATTTTGACACCGGACGCACCAGTGAGTTCAACCTAGTTGTTTGGGACTAATAAATTACAGATATTTGGACAGATCGATAGCACGCTGTTTCCCTAGAAAATGTGCGCAAAAACCACGAGGTTTGAAATATTTTTCCAAATATCTGCGAAAATAATTATCGTTTCAATCTGAATTTCGTACACTGCTGTGACGTATGGAGCTGAAGGTTTGAGCAAAATGTTATTCGAATATGATAGTTTGCTCCCGAGAATTAGAAAAAAAAACAAATTTAAATGTTACGCTTCAACTAACTGCCAAGTTTTAATCCAATCACTGTGAAAGTTCGTAGGTGTTCCAATGATTATAACTTTGATACTATTCGGCCGATTTGGCCCATCAAATAACTCAACCGCGACCTACCCTGAATGTTCAATATCACTAGCTTGCTCCGTTCGAGAGTTATCGTGTCGTTGGTCGGCCGGCCGGACAGAATTGATTTTGACAACCGAAACGTCGTCAGCGAGCCCGGTCGTTTGAAACCATATTCAGGAAAAAATTCGATAACTACTGACATTTCTACAATACGATAGCACGCTGTTCCATAGAACAAATTTTGCATCTTCAGCATCTACCCAAAAACTTAGAGTGAATATAAAAAATTTAAATTGCCAAACGGTTGGATTCTTGTAGGTCAAGTGGAGTTGCACAATATTCTTCTAACCTGAAATTTGAATGAGATGTGTTTCTGCTAATTTGTTTCAGCTTCCGTTGAACGTTGTTAATTCAATATTTCCTGGTTTTAGAATGGCTGGAATTTGAAAACTACAGACATTCGAATGAAATTATTGCACACTTTGACCTAGAAAATTTTCGCAAAAACTATCGATTTTGAAACGTTACAATGATGAGTAATCTTTAAATATCTCTTGATTTGGTCTCGAGAATATACCCAACAGGTGTCGGGATCTTTGCGCCGACCCTCGTACACATTTTGTCTTACATTAACTGGAGAATGGAGTCCTAGAGCTTGTTATATCAGTAGGGTTCTGCGCAGGACTACAGGTTCTGACTTTTTCCTCAGGCCACTTCAGTAACAAGTATGCTTTGATGGTACCACTATACAAATATTTTATAGTTGCAGTTGTCATATATTTGTATCATGGACGGTACGAGGAAACAGTTAGTTATTCACGACAAAGGGATGTCCAATTCAATGTTTCTACCTTCTCGAATTCCGGAATATTCTGGAGGCATAGGCAGCAAATTCGGGTTAGAAATGCCCTGAAGTGTATCGCTTCCCTGGGGATATTATGTCAATTCTGGTGATAATTAGGACTGAAGGATATTGTATATGTATAAGTGATTTCACATTTCACTCCCAAATTTACTCTAGGATATTATTGGATATGATTATAAACTTCACTCCCAATTCAGACTTGAGATCTCTGAAGCTAGTATAATCAGAAACCTTGATTAACATAATATCACTCTCAACCCGGAATTTTAATAGTAATGAACCCATTAATACAAATTAATTGAAAAACTATATACTTTAATGAAGGTGATGTATTCTGTACCTGAAATTCTGACGGGAATGAGATAGCTAACAAACCCAGAATGCATTGAAAACAGGTGGCGTATTTCACTCCATTGAAATTTTCTGCCGAAAATTGTCAGGATATTATACTGAAAATGATAATGGTGCTAAGGTCACTTGTTCGATTTTTGAAAAATCTAAGCGAATAATTCCGCTGGATTATAATGCATCAAGCTATAGATAGAATACAATACAATACAATACAATGCAACTTTTTTTCGAGGGACCTTCATATATATTCATATACAAAGAGCAAATGTGATAACGTCCAAAATTACAATGCATCATACGAACTTTACAGCTTCATAAAACCCAAGGAATAAGGTTCCATTTTTAAGAGAACGAATTTCAACTTATTTTTAAACTTATTCATATCTGTAAGGACCTTCAAAGTATAAGAAAGGGCATTAAAGAGTTTTATGCACATATAGCAAACACTCAAGAATGTAAAGAGCACAAAAAGTGAATATCTTCTTCTCTCTGAATACACCTCCATAAGATTTTCTATAACTCATATGAAACATGATTCTAACAAGTTTTTTTCTGAATTTCAAAAACAGAATCTACTGCTGAACTATTTCCCGAAAATATTACACCATATCTCATTATCAATTCCGCATCAGCGAAATGCGTTGTTCGTAAACTACTTTCATTCAAATATTGGGAACACATAGAAGATTATTGCAACAAAGCCATTTTTTAATTATAGGTACTGAAAATCTCATTAGCTTTGTTTTTGATAATAGAAAACCTTCTACCCTCCAATAATACATTGGTATCATCAACAAAACATGTGATAATGGTGAACAAAAATTCAATCAGCAGACACAAATCATGTATAAAGGAAAGGAATAGTAGAGGACCCAATATACTGCCCTGGGGTACTCCTGTAGTAACCACTGCTTGTTCATATTCTGATAATATACCGTCTTATCTGATCAAAATTCCCTGAAAGCGACCTCGAAGGTAGATAATATGATGAAACTATTTCTTGAAATATAAATTGGATATTTGAAAGGGCTGTCTGACCAGCTTTGGATTACTATTTAAATTGGTACTGAATCTAAGTGATTTCTATCATACACCAACTTATAACAGAATCAGATATGTATATTATAGTAATATGGAGGTAAGAATTCATTATTAGAAAATTTTGATGGATTCAAGAAGTAAGTAACGAAATAAGCAATTATCACTTGTCTTGGATGAAATAATGATGGTTATTATGATACGAAATACAAAGATAAGATTTTTTTCTGCAGCTGGTGTGAAGAAGCAAAAGTTTGAAATAGATATAGTATAAGTACTGCAGGAGGGAGCTAAAAGCAGCGAAAAAATATAAAATTAGGTATAAAACGGTATGATAACTGTCACAACAAATATGGAATAGAATGGAACAAGAAAATGAACGATTCGATGCAGAGAAATGAAAAGAAATAAACAAGCACCAGAACCTGAACCTGAACATATTTTGCGTATCAAAGTGCGACATTTATGTTCGTTAATAGGTCGAGCGATTTCAAAGTTATTACTCATTTGAATTATTTATATTATTTCCTCGATATTTCCGCAACTTTTCAATTGATCCTCTGAATCGTGGTGATAAGTTGTTGAATACTGACGCATAGCTGCTTGAAAAATTTTGTTGGAATAGAAAACTTCCCGAATATTTAGTGATTTTTTTTTCGGAAACTAATTCATATTCCGATGAAATTGTTCAACCCTTGAAGTCAATATTTCACAACAGTGCATCAAAGTTCATTTCGATTTCCATTTCTGATACTCATACCAAAAGTAGTTTTAACATGCGTGCAAAAACTGCTGATTTCACCTCAAAGCTTCCCAAGAATTGAGGCTACAACTACCTATACGCATAACTCTAAAATTGTTGGTTCATTATTGAACTGAACCGTAGCATTCAAACGCGCGACTCACCCTGAGAACCGAAAATTACAGAGATTTCGGTAGAATGATTGTAGGCAAAATTAATATATACTAACTGACAAAGAAAGGGCAACACCCAGGAGGAGCTGTTCAAATTTTAATTTTTTTTCTGTAAAACATAAACAGTACAGCAAGAAGTATATGATTAAAATTTGGAGTAAAAAATCAAGGTTTTTTCATGTGAATATTTTTTGTTACTTAAATATTGTAGTCGTCTTTTGCGAATTTTTCGAAGTTTACAACAAACCAGCTGTTCGAGGATACCTAGAGCACGTGAACTCTGAATTTATCGTCAGCTGAGTGAATTTGAAAATGGTCGAATTATTGGTCTACGGGAGGCGGGGTTGTCATTTCGAGAAATTGCTTACCGTACAAACAGGAACCCAACTTCTGTTATGAGATGTTGTCAAGCGTAATTTGGTAATGCCCAAAATTGAAGAAGAGTAGGCATCGGACTGCAGCATTATCGACTCCATCTTGTTTTACCTTTTAAGGTTGAGCATCGCCGGTAACGATTACAGTGGTGCAGGGAACGACAACATTGGAATGTGGAATGGCATCATGTCGTATTTTCTGATGAATCTCGATTCTCCTTGGTTGAACTAGATCGCCGAAGATTGGTTAGACGACGTCGGGGAGAAAGACGTGACACTCATTTTGATGTTGAGCGCCATGTACACCGGAAAGTAGGCCTTTTGGTATTGGGTGCTATTGCACATGCGAGTAAGTCACCTTTGGTCCTTCTTCGAGGTTACATGACAGCGCTGCGTTATCTTCAAGAAATAGTGTTCTTCCTTACCTTAACCGGCTCGCGAATCCAATATTTCAGAAAGATAATGCTCGACCTCATGTTGCCAGAGTTGTTGTTTTTTGAAGCGACCCATGTGAATCTTTTGCCATGACCGCCAAGATTTCTCGATCTTTCGCCCATAGAGCATGCTTCGGGACATCATGGGTAGATGGCTTGGAAATTTACCCCAGCCCCACGGATTTTGGTGACTCTGATACATGAGGTACAGGTAGCTTGCGATATTATCCCTCGAAAAGAAATAGTCCATCTTCTTGCATCAATGCCAGGACGTGTTGGGGAGTGTATAGATGACCGCGATGGACAAACACATAATTAACAAATTTAATCAAAAAAAAACTGCGAACCCTTCTATTTTTTCTTCAAATTTCAATCGTCTACTCCTTGATACACTATCTAGGTCTTACAAAAAAAAAAATAATTTAATTTGCTCCTTCTGGGTGGTGTAGTCTCTTTGTCAGTTAGTATATATTGTTCGAGAAGCATGTGATTCTAATCGATTGGTGCTGTTCCAAAGAATATTCCATCTTTGAATAAAACGAATCCTGTGAAGGGTTCATGTAGATAGGGATTCGACGTAATACAGAAGCCATAAACTGCAGGGATCAGACTTACCGGCTCCAATGCGGATGCAATCATCCTTTGAAGAGTTCAGAATAGATTTTATATGCACCAGACAAGATTTAATGTCGATGTTTTATGATGTTTTTCTACAATAGCTACTAGGTTAACTCTGAAAAGGAAGGTAAATTCAATTTATAATATGCTAGTCATTCTGTAACGTTCCGGTCATAGAATTTACTAAATTAATTTCGATGAGTTCCTTTGTATTGCAATACACAGGGGACTCTGAAAAAGACCTCGAAATTCAATGAGCAGATTTTCTCGCTGGAAATAGGAATAGAAATATAGAATTGTAAACTTTTAAATACGTCTATATTATTATTATCATTATCATTACTCCTGCCAGAGGATGAAAATTGCAATCACTTTCTGTTTTTCCCTATGAAGGTTTAGGGGATGAAAATAGGAAAAAATATTAAGTGTTTTTTTTTAAAATCCGTTTTTCGGGTGAAATCTTGTTCTCTGTTGAATGGGTAAAAATACGACGCTCAAGTATATATGTCTCATATCAGCAAGGGTTGATTAGAATTCAGTTCATGGAGAAAAACTGCGAACTATTGATAAGATTCAGCAGGATTTCAAGGTCTTGAAATCATTCTTCTATTCCAGACATCTTCTTGCGGTTACGCTGAAAATATAATATCATAACTTTTCAAGTATGATGTAGTCATGAGATTCTGTTTTGAATTATAATTGCCATTGTCATCGATATCAGTTTTTAGGAATCACAGAATATTAATTCATGCCGGTTGTCTGTGAACTTATACGGAAAATTTAGTAATGCAATAGGGATTATTTCATTAAAAATTGAAAACTATATATTCAGGTGGACCTGCGGAATAATTGGGTAGATTTACCCATTCATGAATGCATCCAAACCTTCTTGGCCACTAATACATTTCGGAGTTGAGAACAGAATCAATTCCGAATAAGACTGGATATATATAGATCAAATTTGGACCTTTGGAAAATCAAGAAATGTTGATATGCAATTTACTGAAGCATTCGGATTTGAAATATTTTCAATAATTCAGATCCATTCAGAAGGAGTTTTTTCTTAGAAATTTTCTACCACCAGGAAAGGAAAATTTCTGATCGAATTCGTCGTGTTAATGCCCCATTTCAAAAATATCTTACTGCGCCTCAACTCTTGGAAAGAAAATATTCTATTCAAATATCGATATTTGTGAAGATCATATTATTGGTTGAAAATTGTGCTGGCTTACTTATTTAACGTCAATAATGTGAATGTAATTTATATATACACAACGGCACAATAAGTCTCTTGCATGTAACACGAATTATCATATCTTTATGTTTCTTTCATTCCATTTCGATAAAAAATCAAAATGTATGCCATTTCACACTTCAACAATTCGCGAATTTCGAATAATCAAATCGGGACGCAAAACCAAAGTGAGTGAAACGGGGTAGATCGCCTCTTACGTCACTCGTGATTCCACGATGCCCTGACGCTCTCTATTGGATTGCTAGACAGAAAGGTACACGAGAAGAGGGAGAGTGGATATATCGCGGTACGTCACGGAAGGCGCGAAGTTCCGAGTGTTTAAACAACCAATATGTGGAGCCTAATTTAAAAGATCGTTTTCTCGTTCAAAATTGAAATTTTTGACGGCGATTGAAGTTTTCCAGTATTCTTATGGATAAAATATGCGATTCCAATGATAAAAATAATACGTGCTACATACCTATTAGCGGACGGACCAAATCACATCGAAGTTTATAGTTCTTTACCTCTTGAACCCTTCAGCTGATTTTGGGGTTTGATTCCCCAGGAACATACTGTTCAAATAGCGTCCTCAGTAACTTAATTTTCTTGCTCTATGTAGGGGTGAACAAAAAGTGTAAAATTAAGGTCTCATTAGAACACCTTGTGGAATGAATCGCTGAGCAAAGAGGATGTTTATAAACACCTCATATTTTTTGAATATTTCCGTTTTTCATTAATTGCGATATCTCAATTTCAAGAGAAATTACATCACTCTAAACGGTTTCAGTATGATATGAAATCGACATAACCCGCTTTGCACATCGAAATTTTAATTTCTCGTTCAACAGCATTTAATTTATACGCTTTAACCATAATTGTCAACTGAAAAAATTTCAGTTCTGCCTTATATCATGTGTGTCCTCCACGTACTCTTATGACTGCAGTTAACAGAGTTTTTACACTCAGAATAATATTATCGATAATCTGTTGAGGTAGATCATCCCAGCTGCCAATTGCGCCAGATTCTCCACTGAAGGGGCTCTATTTCCTAACAGTTTATCTATCATATCCCAAACATGCTCAATTAGATTGAGTTCTGGACAGCATGCTGATTAATCCAATGCATTCAAGTCAACGTCATCCAGATAGTCGGTTACACAATGAGCCACATGTGATCGAGCATTATAGTGCATGGGCAGAAAGTCTGATCCGATGAAAGGAGCGAATGGTACGACATGCTCCTGCAGAATGTTTTCAATATATCGATACGCCTTCAACGCAAAAAAATATTAAAAAAAGATAGGTAAAACTGACGGTACCATATAAAGTGCTGGAATTTTTCTCAAAATTGAGATATCGCAACAAATAAAATGCGAAAATGTTCAATTAAGATGATGAATCATCTGAGTATTCGTAAACATTGTCGTCTGTCAACGATTCACTTCATATGGTGCTCCAAATAAGAACTTACTTTTCACCTTTTGTTAACCCCCCGTAAGAAACATAAAACTGAGTAACTGAGAACCGCCTGAGAATAGTTATGTTCTTGAGCAATCAACCTACAATTAAAATAGAAGTTGATAAAATCGGCCGAAGGGCTTGAGAGAAAAAGAACTTCAAACTTTATGGAGATTTTGTCCGTTTACCTAATTTTGCCGGTGTGTACGCACTTAAAGTGCTGTAATTTCTCTCGAAATTGAGATATCTCAACGAGTAGAAAATGGAAAGCTTCATAGAATTTGAGGCATCGTCTGAGTATTCATAAACATTCTTGTTTTTCAATACTTCACTCCACAGGGTGTTCCAACTAGGAGCTTACTTTTCATACTTTTTGTTGACCACAGTAAACAACAGAAAAACAAAGTACTTGGGGACGCAATCTGAAAAGTTATATTCTCGAAGAATCAAGCTACAATCAGAAAAGAAAAAAATCTCAAAATCGGGTTCAAGAGAAAAAAAAACTATGAACTTCGTTAAGATTTTGTCGGTTCCCCTAATTGTGCCGGGGTGTATATTACACGTTATCCAACTCATTTCAGTTCAGCTTTTGTGTGCAGGTTCAAACTCGTTGCCCAAGCGGTTGTGTTTTCAGATATTGATCCCGCCAAACGCATCTTCACTTTGTGATGAAAAGATTTGTAGATCTGTTCATATGGTCTTCGTGAAATTCTGCATGAACCTCAAAGCTGAAATTTTCCAATTGGAACCAATCTGTTTTTTTTTTAAATTATTGGAAAAAAATTTTGTAAATGAGTCTATTCTCTGAATGGTTTAGGCTTATTTTACCCATTCACGAATGCCACCTTCGTAATTGAGCCTCTAACCAACCCTACAAATATCGAGTTTCTAGGTCGTTTCATCCTGGCGAAGTTATTGTGTTTGCAAGGTCGACCTTACGATTTCTTAATTGTGGAATAATTTATTTGCTTTTATGTTCATATTGAATATTTTCCAGCAATAAGAAAAATAATCGAATTTGTCCATTGTTGAATCTGAAACAAAAGAGAACATCCTGACGAACAGGAGGTTTCAAGATCAGAGATTCCCTCCTCAATCTCGACTTCAATAGACCTTAAAATGATTAATCTGTGTCATAGAAGAGTTTCTGGATCATCGAGTGGAACGACATAATCTCCAACTGGAATTTCAGGCACTCATCATATCCGATTATCGATTGCCTACTTAATATTTATCCCAGATAATCCAGTTTGACACAACTTCGATGCAGATAAACCAGAATTCAATCTTCTGACAAATTAGTGCTAAGGTTAGGCACCATTAAATGCCTCTCTAGCTCCAACGATTAGGGGGTGAATGTGTCTGCAGATAAGATAATTGCCCGAGGTAGAAGGAACAAGAGTTGGTTATAATTAAAACCGCACATATAGGTCTTCGGGAGTGAACGATTCGGTAGAGCTAGGCTACATTAATAAAGTTTGAACTGGTTTAAGCATGGCGAAATTGAAAGTTGAATTTTAGATAGATAAGGAGATAATGAGATTATTGGTATCAGGTTACCAGTACAGGAATAATGAAAGGGTGTTTTCTTTCGGAATTGTTTTGAAAAAAATCTAGGAAAGCCATTTCCTCCTGAAATTTCGTACGAACCTTATTGATGCCGTCATTTTCAACCAAGTACTGAGTTTCAACTTGATCACATCTGTTTGCTTGGAAAAATCAGGAAAATAAATTTTGAATTGATTTATCTATGCATTCATTGGGCCTATTCTACCCACTGACTCATTTCTTTATCAAATTCAAATTCTGCTCCATGAATATCGAATTTATTTACTGTCATAGCACCTGACTGAGGCTTTCCTTTACTCTATTAGAGAAAAGAATTCTCGAACTCCTGCGAAAATTTAACTTCTATTGGCAAATCGTCCTAGGAAATCAAAGAGTTACTTATACGGAATATTGTGAATTGTAGGATTGAACTATTTGTCAAGGAAAGTTTCTTGGAAAACAGATTGCCTAAATGAACGATACCGAAACAATACACATGATAAATAAAGCGAACAAAGTGACGTTTCAGATCACAAATATGGCTGTTCGATAAGATAAACTTCTAGTCATAGACAAGATATACAAGTCTGATAGCGGGTTTCACAAAGCTCTGATTAACGTGATTGATCAAGATAATTCTATGCTCAATTTCAGTTCATTTTTGGCAACACCACACAATATCAAAGCGTTAATCGGACGATCAAGCTTTGTGAAACCCACGGTAAGGCTCGTCGTCCACTGCACGCGATTTCGAGAGGCGCGATAGGAGCGTAAACGAACGAACTTGTGCGAGAGGTCCAAAATTCCAAATGAATGCAATTCTAGGTCCACTGGCAGCAAGTTCATATGGGCGTTTTCGAGAGAATTCGAGCGGCGCAATCGTACCCCGATCAGTTAAGATCTGCCGCGTCTATAAGTTCGCCTAGCTATCCGACGGTAAGCGGAATGTGGTTTGAGAACGAAATATTTGCTAAATCTGGTTTTGTTTATTGTTGGTAAATTTTAGATGGATCAGATTGAGAGGTTAATAAATGTAGTTTTTTTTCTTACATTAAACTGACACCCAGAAGTTCTGTAGGTGTAGTAGCCCACCTTAAATTGGACTCGTCGACAATAATCAGCTGTATAGCATTACACATAAAATTAATCCAGCAAGTTTCGCCATTATCTCGGTTTTAGTAGCTCTTATTATCTCGATATCTATTATCAATTTGTTTTTTAGTCTGTGACCAATTCTATTCCGAACATTCTTCTATATGCTCAGGTGTGTTTGGTCCATACGTACTGTAATGATTCAACTACGTTCCAATCAATCTCATATGCTGAACGATCCGTTCGATCACAAAATGAACATAGTTTTTTCTCAATCAAACGCTCCGGATATTTTACTGGTGACCTGTTTTCTAAAATACTCATGCACTTCTGTAGAATTTGAAGAATTTCTGAATATTTGTGTCGTCATCATTTCTTTCGATGTTTGTAGTTTCGAAGTCACGTTCTAGATACATCAATATCATATTTTCCTTCTGAAGGTGACTTTTCACAAATGAAACTCTAATCAGCCATAATTTCGAAGTTCCACACCCTTTGTTTTCGAAGTACCCAGGTCATAAACATTCACACTTCAACTTTCATTGCAGTACTATGAATGAGTATACGATAATAATGTGTGGAGTTTCGAAGGTTTTTTCGATTCATTATCAAAATGGCGAATTTATCCCGACAATTTCATTTCTTTTAAGTTTGAATCTGCCTCAGCTTTAAAATTTTCCCCATTCCGTAGCTAACACACGCCTGATCAAGTAAGATTCATCCAAGAAAAAAATGATTAATTCTGAATCCATCTCGAATCACAATTTCTTCAATAAATACGGAAATCCAAAGTACAATTCCTCTGCTACGCAAGAACAAGAAGAACTGAAACCTCGCGAATTATCTGCCAATGGACGACCCCGAAGCCTGAGACCGCTCGGGTCGTACAAGCTCATCGGCTATCGTAAAACGCGTAGCTCAAAAAAGGCAATAAAAGCAGCTATGTGAACCTGGCAATTGACCTTCAAATTTTCTCGTGAAAATTTTGTGATCGATTGTACCCGGTAGGTACCCGATTGTACCACAAAAATTTTCGTTTGTACCCCTATCGTTTTCTCTATACAGCCATTATAATTTTTGAACCCACCGGCACCCTAGAGAAAAAATACGAAATTTCCTCATGAAAACTTGGTGAAGGATTGTACCAGGTAGGTACCCGATTGTACCACTTTTATTTTTGCTGAAATCCCCATGGTTTTTTTACACATCAATTCGAATTTTTTTTTTCTCTTCAACTCGTGATTGCTGGAATTTTTGTATGAAAATTCTGTGGTCGATTGTACCCGGTAGGTACTCGATTGTACCAGAAAAATTTTCGTTTGTATCCCTAGCGTTTTTTCTATACAGCCATTATAACTCTTGAACCCACCGGCACCCCAAAAAAAAATCGAAATTTCTTCATGAAAACTTGGTGAAGGATTGTACCAGGTAGGTACCCGATTGTACCACATTCATTTTGGCTGAAATCCCCATGGTTTCTTTTACACATCAATTCGGAATTTTTCTTCTCTTCAACTCGTGATCGGCCGATAATTGATGGAATTTTTGTATGAAAATTCTGTGGTCGATTGTACCCGGTAGGTACTCGATTGTACCACGAAAATTTTCGTTTGTACCTCTAGCGCTTTTTCTATACAGCCTTTATAACTTTTGAACCCACCGGCACTCCAAAAAAAAATCGAAATTTCTTCATGAAAACTTGGTGAAGGATTGTACCAGGTAGGTACCCGATTGTACCACATTTATTTTTGCTGAAATCCCCATGGTTTTTTTTACACATCAATTCGAAATTTTTTTTTTTGGATGCTGGTGGATTCAAAAGTTATAATGGCTGTATAAAGGAAACGTTAGGGGTACAAAGAAAAATTTTTGAAATACAGGGTGATTCATTAAGGGTGGCCACCGGCCGTATCTCGGAAACCGTTTATCCTATTACTTCCGGAAAAAATTCTAATGACAAAATCGGCCCCTAGAAAATGATTAAAAATATTTTCAAGTTCGTAGTCCCCCACTAGAGGGCGCAATCTATCACTTGTAAAATATAATATCATTTTTTACGAAATATTCTCCAGCTAACAGTAGTAAAGAATAATAAAATGAGAAAATACTCTTTCTGTTCAACAACTTTTGTTTCGGTAACTTTTCTTTATTTCCTATTTTTTAGTGATGGGATGGATAAAATTTTGTTCACAAAAAAAACACTCTTACTTCTGTATGCGTGAACCGATTTTCACGTGATTTGATTTCATTCGAAGGCCATCGAAAGCAGATCCCCGAAAAATATGACAACAATATACCGGGTGATCCAATAAAAAACTACAGGCTGTTTTATGTCACTTCATCCTATTTGTGAGTTTTACTGAAGAATTTCAAATGGAAATCTATGATTCTAACCGACTGAGCATAAGCCGAGCATTATCTCCTATTAACCTGTTAAAATCGCAGACAGATATCTTTGGTCGTTTCGAAGATAATAACATTTTTGTAAATTTTGGTAAGTGTTGATCAACCCTGTGAAATGCAGGTGGAATTGAGTTGTTTCATCGTCTAAACAATTAGATGACAGGAAAAACTCATCAAAAATGTGTGTCACTCACAAAAAACGCTGATGTAGATACAGTAAGCTTTGGCGATATTGTTTATTTTCTGTTTCTATAGCTGTAAAATTTATTTAGGTCGATTGCAAACTACTAATTTATGATGTCTCATTATTAAAACGAAGAAGCATATGATAGGCTCAATGTTTATTTTGAATGTTTAGAAAATGCAGTAGCTGAAAGGAAATACCCGATACGATATCCTGAAAGACGTCGTCATTCCAGAAAAGTATTCGAAAGATTGATGTTGTAAGAAAAAATAGAAAACGTAGAAGCCGTAATAAGGACAATATCATAAAAGTTTTGGCTTATTAACAGGACAAAGATGCTTGAAATTTTAACGCAAGATCTTCCAATTCTTTCAGAAAATATTGCTATTCAAAGCAGGTTAGATATGTGGTATCAACAAGATGGTTGCCTGGCGCATTATGTTGGTAATTTTAGGGAATATTTAGAGACCGTCTTTTCCAAGAGGTGGATAGGACGAGTATTTTTCAATGACCAGCAAGATCACCCAACATCACAGTATTAGATTTTTATTTTTGGGGGAGAATAAAGACTTAGTTTTCCGAACACCCCCCACTGACGAGGATATGCAAAATAGATTTCGACAGGCAGCTGGAACTTTGTCCCATACTGAAATTGTGGCCAGTGTCAAGTCGAAGAAAGAAAGACTAAATTTATGTATAGAAAATAATGAAAGACATTTTGAAAAGTTGAAATGATTAGGTGTAAGTGTTGTTTTTTTGTTCAAATATTTTCGTTGTTGCTAATGTTTGTTTTATTTTATCGTATCATTGTTATTTGATGTGTGTTGAGTATTTTGCTGCATTTTTATGACGAATAAGGTCACTTCCTTGTTTTCTCAAGCTCACAGATAATGTTCAACATTGATCAAAATTTACAAAAATGTTAATATCTTTTAAATGACGAACGATATCAGTCTGCGGTTTTAACAAGTTGAAAGATACTGTTGCTTGGCTTATTCTCAGTCGGCTAGAATTATAGCATCGCATTTGAAATTCTCCAGGAAAACGCATAAATAGGATGAAGTGACATAAAGCAGCCTGTATTTTTTAATTGGATCACCCGGTATATTGTTGCCATATTTTTCTGTGATCTGCTTTCGATGGCCTTCGAATTAAATTAAATTACGTGAATAATGGTTCACACATACAGAAGTGAGAAGCTTTATCTTGTGAAGAAAAGTTTATCCATCCCATCACTCAAAAATAGGAAATATAGAAAAATCACTAAAAACAAAAGTTGTTGAAAAGAAAGAATAGATTCTCATTTTATTATTCTTTACCACTGTTAGCTGGAGAATATTTCGTAAAAAATGAAATTGTATTTTACAAGTGATAGATTGCGCGATCTAGTGGGGAACTACGAACTTGAAAATATTTTTAATCATTTTCTAGGGGCCGATTTTGTCATTACGATTTTTTTCCGGAAGTTATAGGATGAACGGTTTCCGAGATACTGCCGGTGGCCACCCTTAATGAATCACCCTGTACAATCGGGTACCCTGTACAATCGGGTACCCAGCGAAAATGAAAGTGGTACAAACGGGTACCTATCTGGTACAATCCTCCACTAAGTTTTCATGAAGAAATATAACATTTTTTTCTGGATGTCGGTGGATTCAAAAGTCTCAATGGCTGTATAAGGAAAACGTTAGGGGTACAAACGAAAATTTTTGTCATACAATCGGGTACCTACAGGGTACAATCGACCACAGAATTTTCGGCCAATCAGGAGTTGAAGAGAAAAAAAATGTCGAATTGATGTGTAAAAAAAGAAAATTTCGACTTTTTTTTTTGGGTGCCGGTGGGTTCAAAAGTTATAATGGCTGTATAGAGAAAACGCTAGGGGTACAAACGAAAATATTTGTGGTACAATCGGGTACCTACCGGGTACAATCGACCACAGAATTTTCATACAAAAATTCCATCAATTATCGGCAATCACGAGTTGAAGAGAAAAAAAAATTTCGAATTGATGTGTAAACAAAACCATGGGGATTTCAGCAAAAATAAATGCGGTACAATCGGGTACCTACCTGGTTCAATCCTTCACCAAGTTTTCATGAAGAAATTTCCATTTTCTTTTTGGGGTGCCGATGGGTTCAAAAGTTATAATGGCTGTATAGAGTAAACGCTAGGGGTACAAACGAAAATTTTTGTGGTACAATCGGGTAACTATCGGGTACAATCGACCACAGAATTTTCATACAAAAATTCCATCAATTATCGGCCAATCACGAGTTGAAGAGAAAAAAAAATTTCGAATTGATGTGTAAAAAAACCATGGGGATTTCAGCAAAAATAAATGTGGTACAATCGGGTATCCACCTGGTACAATCCTTCACCAAGTTTTCATGAAGAAATTTCGATTTTTTTTTGGGGGTGCCGGTGGGTTCAAAAGTTATAATGGCTGTATAGAAAAAACGCTAGGGGTACAAACGGAAATTTTTGTGGTACAATCGAGTACCTACCGGGTACAATCGACCACAGA
Organism: Myrrha octodecimguttata; assembly: GCA_958510865.1. NCBI lineage: Eukaryota > Metazoa > Arthropoda > Insecta > Coleoptera > Coccinellidae > Myrrha > Myrrha octodecimguttata. The sequence goes on along the minus strand of OY294059.1, from coordinate 60,681,974 downwards.
ATTTTCATACAATAATTCCATCAATTATCGGCCAATCACGAGTTGAAGAGAAAAAAAAAATTCGAATTGATGTGTAAAAAAAACCATGGGGATTTCAGCAAAAATAAAAGTGGTACAATCGGGTACCTACCTGGTACAATCCTTCACAAAGTTTTCATGCGGAAATTTTGAATTTTTTTTTTTTGGGTGCCGGTGGGTTCAAAAGTTATAATGGCTGTATAGAGAAAACGTTAGGGGTACAAACGAAAATATTTGTGGTACAATCGGGTACCTACCGGGTACAATCGATCACAAAAGTTTCACGAGAAAATTTCAAGGTCAATTGCCAGGTTCACATAGCTAATAAAAGCCCCAAATCGCTTCTAGTTGACGGTCAGGCTCATACTCGCAGATGGCAATGGTTGCATCACCTAATCATCTTCTACGACAAGAAATTACTCTGAGGTTCAGAGAGTTTGCTTCAAATTTGATGAAGATATGTGAAATTTATCAAATTAATGACAAAACAAAACTTCACTGAAGTTGAGATCTTTGTGTTCTGGATTCAATTGAATTTTTTTCATGATTCATATCCATGAGGGTAAGCATATTTCTCCCAAATACCCTGTGTAGATGTTTGAGCAAATGAACAGTTCTCTATTTCCTGGAGAGCAAGCGCTCAGAAAGTGTTTCCGCTTACCTAAAAAAGACATCATATTTCGTGTAATTTGTTCGTCTTCGAAAGCAGAAAAACAATAATTCATTTCGAGAGCACCTCTAGAATGTGGATTTTTCGTTCATGCAGATTTTTAGTTAATTAGCATGAAAATTTTCAACCTCCAGTCGACCTGATGGCCTGCGGCATATTGCTTTTATTATGAAAATATTTCCGCTATACTCCCCTAAAAATTATTATCTTCATTGCTTTTATAGATCTAATTTTCATTATTCACAAATTATCCGGGTGATTCGCCTGTATTTTTTCTCGATTATAACTTCCGATATGAAGCTCACGAGGGAAAAGTTATTTCACATTACGAAACTCCCACAATTTGTTTGAATATATGGCATTATTTGGGACATTTCGCTCTCCTAATGGCCTGTAAGTTTAAGTTGAGGGTAGAAATGAACGACTGGCTTGAACTCAGCAATATGTAGTTCATGAGAATCATTGCTTGTACAAATTTTTCATTCAGACTAAGTTCACTCGATGGCTCTTCACATTGATTCACATAATTCATTCTTCAGTTTGATTTGCGGTCTTTGGTGATTTGTGTTACTAAACTTCATATTTTTCACATCACGGAGCTATCTATAATTTCTTATTCATTGTTCGGAGAACTGTTTATCGTTAATTCATCTGTCAAGGACATCCTTTATATTCGTCAATTTATTGAATCTACTAAGTATTTGATTTTCAAATAGAATAAATCTTTACTTTTTCAGAATTTCAGTTCAATTTTCGTATGTAGTTCACCATATTCATATACCCATTTCGTTATCCGAAATGATCCTATGAGCTCTATGTAAGGTTTCCATTTTGATCATCTACTAGATTTGGATTTCACCAAATCTGTAGTTTGGGAAATATTTACAAAATAAAATTTGAATGGGTACACCTACGGAATCAATGGGCAGATTTCAACCATTCACGAATTCCAAAAACTCTAATTGAGATTTGATACACGAAGAAAAGGTCTAATTCACGAATTGGTTAATTCCAACCATTGATTCCGCAGATTCACCTATTCATAAATATATTTTCCCCATAATCCTTGAAAATACAGATTGGATTGAATTGTAATCTACAGCTTGATTGAAAAATGATCTCTCAAATGTTCATGCAAAATCCTGAGAAGTAAACTCGATTACGAGATCACAAAATCTTAGATATTCGGAAAAAATTTCGATTTTCACTTGCTGGTTTGGGATATCCCGATCAAAGCAAAATTTTGCGCATCAGTATGATGGTTCCAAACCACTAGGTTTGGGTCCAACCTAGTGAAGAATCCTCGGTCAAATGGAATTCTTTCCGCTTGACCGTCCTGCGGTTGTATGTTCTGTTACTTTCTAAGAAAAGCAACTAGTGGCTTAAAATTTTAGGGGAGGTTTCAAGCTCAAATATCACGGTCAAATTTCTTAATCGGCAATATCGATTGCACGGTTTCCTAGTTGAGCTTCTTTGAAATTTTGAAGTTAGTTTCTCGATATCTCGTGAAGATTGAAAGCTTGTGTATATCAAGGAGCAACTCGATGCGAAATTTCGTGTGAATCTAAACGTTAGAGAATTTCAAAGAAGTTTAAATTCGAAAATTCAACGAATTTTTATTGGAAAATTCTGTTTTCTCAAGGATCATTGCTCAGATTCCAATTTTTGACATTTAACTCACACGTTCACGTCAAAATTAAGCAATAATGTTTCCGATATTTTTTTCCGGAGATATGAGGAAAAAACTATGTAAAATTCGTTGATATTTAAAGTTCTAACCATACCTCAATATATCAAGAGGAAGGTACTGATGCGATCAGATTTGAACTTCGTGATGACTCAGAGAAGACCAAGTCACAACTGAATGCATAATTTCGTGTGGATCTACCCTTTAGACAATAAAGCAATTTCTGTTGGAAAAAGTTTTTTTTCTTGGAGACCGACTATTCATCATTTACAATATACATACAGCTTTAAGTCCATATTGAACAACAGTTTTTCGAGTTTTACTTTGATCTGACATTTATTTTGGGAGGTTTAATGAGCACAATATGTCAAATGTCATTGTCATTCTGAATTTTGAGGTTGTTTCTTCAAGACCGCAAAAAAGTACCGACATGATCAGATTGAGAGTAGTTCCTCGCCGCTCAACATTACGCAAAATGGCTTGAGGGTTGCAATAGTGGAAAATGTTCCCACAAAACACTTATTCAATCCGATTGAAACTTGGTAGATAGTTTTGAAATACCAACACGCAATTAAATGTAAGATATATAAAAATATGGAAACAGTTGTTGTTATGTTTCAAAAGGATGTTTATTCGAATATTTTTCGAATTTTTGTTGAAAACTTTTTTTTCCGATAAAATTGACTAGGTTTCGGCCAAATTAGTATACACCTCAAAATCAGTATTAAACAACGATGTTTCGAATTTTGATTAGATCCCATATTCACTTCAGGAAATATAAGAAAAAAGCCAAATTTCGTTGTCATTTGTAATTTGAAAGTTATTTCCACAATATCTCGAGGAGTGTTTATTGCCATATGTTTGTGTTGATTTTCTAAGTTAAATATAAACAACAAGTAGACATGACCTGCACATGGAACAGAATGTCACTCGACAATCTAATGTTATATATCCAGGGTTGGCTATACAACTGTACGAATTGCCATCCAATCTTACTTACTTAGTTTCCATTGGATTATTCTCAGTATTCTATGCGGGGCCTGCCTTATCTACGTCTGTTTCGTTTGGTCTATGATTCAATCACAGAAAATGTCATGTCTGCGCATGCGCCAACTGCTATGTTCTGTATTCAAATCGGAAATGAGGCTGCCACTAGTAATTTATTCCAATGCTATTTATACAAATCCTAGCTGAAAGCATACATTTTCATTTGTCATATACAAATAAAAACCGCCTTGGAGCAGCACTGTATATATCTCCTATACTCCGTACCACTCGTTGCTATGTCGAAGGAAACGGTGATAAGGTTATGTTTATATTTCGATTTAAAATTCCTCGATATCTTGCATTCAGTTTAGTTCTTGAATATTTGCTTGAGAACATAGTCGAAATGGCGAATAGAACTCTCACAAATTCTGCAGATGCTCGAGAAAACTCAGAAAATCGACATAAACATATGACAATTGTCATACTTTTCAATTTTTGATCGAGATTCAATAATCAGCACCCAGATTGAAACTTCGAAATCAGTTGAAGAATTCCAACGCGCAACTAGGTGCAGAATGTTTTGTTGATCTAGTACTTGAAATAGGAACATAAATAGCTCCTGACCTCACGTCAGTGCTTTTCTAGATTTTTGCGCGCATGTTCTAGGGAAACAGCGTGCTATCGTTTTTTCCAAATGTCTGTAATTTTGGATGATTGAGCCGAAAATGGTCTCAATCGACTAGGTTGGACTCACTGATGACGAATCCAGTGTCAAAATCGATTCTGTCCGGCCGTCCGGCCGTAGACACAAGCAGCAACTTCGACAGAAGCAAGCTAGCAACATAATACTTTCAGGATACGTTGCGCATCAGAATGCCGCGGTTAAATTCGTTGATGGGCCAAATCGGTCGAATAGTTTCGGAGTTGCAGGCACTTGAAATTTGGAAGTTATTCATTTTTTATTTCAGAAACTGCTTGAGCGATTGGATTCAAACTTGGCAGTTAGGTGGAGTATAAAATTAAATATAAAATTTTTTCAAAATTTTTTTCCAAAAATTTTTTTTTTCGAAAACCATTCATCATTTCCAATAAAAATTCCACTCACACTTTGAGCTTTATATTTCACAGCAGTGTACCAAATTTCAGTTCGATACGATCAAGTTTTGGAGACATCGGGAAAAAATATGTCAAATTTCGAGGTTTTCTTCCCGATATCGTTGATTTTTTCGGTATAACTCGAGAAATACTGATTCAGTCCTGATAAAACTTCGAAGCAAGTTTTGAGATGCTGAAAGACAACTTTATGCGAAATTTCGTGATAATCGTGTCATTAGAACAATTTGAAAAAAAAATTTCTATGATTTTCTTATCATATCATCCTCATTAAATTCTGTATGAAACTTCGAACTGTTATTTTTCGATGAAGTACTGGATTTCAATTCGATCTGATCTGTATTTTTGGAAATATTGGAAAAATAAAATTTTGATTGGGTATATCTACGGAATCATTGGGTGGATTTTACCCATTCACGAATTCGGCCTTCGTAATTAAGGTCCAAATCTTCTCTACAAATATCGAGTTCCTAAGTTGTTTCTTTCGGAAGTTATTGTGTTTACGCAGTCGGCCGTCAGGCTGACCGTAAACACAATAACTTCCGTAAGAAACGACTTAGAAACTCGATATTTGTAGAGTAGGTTTGTGGCTTAATTACGTAGGTCGAATTCGTGAATGGGTAAAATCCACCGAATGATTCCGTAGATATACCCAATCAAAATTTTATTTTTCCAATATTTCCAAAATACAGATTTTATCGAATTAAAATCCAGTAATTTATCAGTGAAAATTTCAAAAAGCACTGCCGTGAAGGCAGCAGCTTTTGCTTGCATGTTCAAATTCGTTGCTGAAGCGGTCATCTACATTGAACATGCGCGCAAAAGTTGCTGCCTTCACGGCAGTGCTTTTTGAAATTTTTTTTAAATTAACCTATTATTGAGAATCGACACAATTTTTCATCGTAGCACAAAATCCTTAAAATACCTGAAGTAGTAATTCTTCAACGTCATATTCAAGCCATGATGAATTTCTCACTCCATTGCAGAACCCTGCGAATATTTGCTTTCTTGAGGCTACTACTCATTACGGTTCGTTACTAGATAATTTCATTAAGCTGAAATGGAACCACCACTTGGAGTATCTCGTTAAAACTTTTCATCTTACAATTAGGTACCAACTTTCTATTGAGTTTATTCCTGGATACAGAGGATTCAGTGAAAGCCATTCCACTGATATTTTTGGAGCTTCTTTACTCACTCATCAAAAGCTATTCTGTAACTAACTAGATTACGTTCTTTGAGAGACTGACAAAATTCAGGGATAATTAAGGACATTCCTCTGCTGGGGAGAATCGAGTGAAAGTGATATTTTCAGGACACTTGGTATGATATGTTTCTTGTAGTTTGATGAAGGAATTTCAGGAATCCTTACCTATTTATCCTGCTTGAGATGCTATGAAATATTATTCCAGATGTATTCGGAATTATGTAAATAGTATGACAATTCCGTTTTATTGTATCGAATGTTAAAAAGGGGAGTTTGTAGATGATCTCAAAAGTGAGTTTTTCGATGCAGTAATAATAATCAAATTACTACAGCGTCCTCAGTTTTCATTTCAATCATGTATTTCTAAACTGAGATGTCCCTGGAAAAATCTACAGAGTGATCCATTTTCATATTTCGATAATCTAAAACCATACTTTTGAAGGCTTCATAATTAGAGAATGTGTCTGAATTTCGAAAATTAATAGAGCGCCGATTTCATTTTCAGTACTTTTAAGACTAGTTGAGAGAAAACGATACCTAGAATATAACGGGGTGACTTCTGGAGGCCAGAGTTCATCTTTTTCCAGACATTTTTTTTGTGCAAATGGTTGGAAAAAATTGTAGGAATTATATTCAAGTATTCTCGGGAAAATAAAAGCTGAAATGGAGTGAAAAATGGGAAAACAACTATTATTGCGCATTCTCGATAAAGAATTAAGCACATCCAAAAAAATTTTATAAATATACTCACTGAAGCCTGCAGAACGACACCCCGTTTTCACCTATAAAAAGTGAAATTTCTCCGAATTCTAAGATTTCACGCGCCTATAGGCAACGTTTAAGAATGAACACCGGGTCCAGCGACCTGACTTTGAGATAGAAGCGAGATTTCATGTGGCTGTGTTGCCTAGCTGTAATGAAATACCACGTGGTGTTGTTTCCTCTTAATGGTAGAATGAATGCAATAAAAATATTGCGGCTCTGCAAAAATCGGTGAACGATAATTGGGAAATCCGCAAAAATACATCTAATGGCCGATAGTAAACAGAATTACTGATTTGGACCTCAAAAACGAAGGCTGAATTATAGAATAGCTGAATCCACTCAGTGAACTTGGATTGAACTGAAATCCACTACTCCATTGACAATTTGAAAGTCCATGTAAAATTTTAGGAGGATAAGAATGATAATAAGAAGATCGCAAAATATAAAAACACAAAACTTTTTTCAATCTTTCCTTTGGAATGGTTATCATACAATCTTGGAAAACTTATTCATCAAAATTTTGAATCTAGTAACTTAATTAAATATGATTGGATCAGTTATTTCGGAAATAACAACGATACTGAGGAAAAAAACCACGAAATTTTACAGATTTTTCTCAGTATAACCTGTAATAAGAATTGAACTGAAATTTGGTACACTATTTCCGAATTAAGGATTCAAGGTATCTGCAAAGTTCCTTCCACATCTGATGAATGGTTTCCGAAAAATAAATTTCTCATTGCTTAAATGGCACATCACGAAGTTGTACAGCAGCATTTTTTTTACCAGTTAAAAATTTCATCAACTCTGGACCAGTATTTTTTGAGATATACCGAAAATCACAACGATACCTAGGAAGGACTACGAAATATTTCAAAAATTAAAATCCGATTTAACTGGAATTTAGTGGACTGTTGTGAAAGATAAAGTTCAAAGTTTGTGCCAAATACTGATGATCTAAGGAATAGTTTCCTTAAAGGTGAGTAGAAGTTCCAAGAAACTGCTCATGACAAATAGTCCAATTCTGCAATCCGCAAAGGCGTTTTCCATAAAATACAATTTCCATTTTATTCATGATAGTTTTCTTTCAGATATTGTCAGTGGAAACCCAGAAAAAACCTACGAAATGTTGCTATATACAGTCCGAAGAAATCTTTTCACGAGAAATTTACAGACTTTTGTTCTTATGACACGATCGTCACGGAACTTGCACAAAGTTGTACAATAGCATTATTCAACTAGGTACTCAGATTTAATATGATTGGAACAATATTCTTCAACTTATTCGTTACCCTTATCTATATCATCACCTATACCCTTACCCTTACACCTACCACTACCTTCAAATAACACTCATCCGATCATGAAGAAACTTCGGAACAATTTCGTACAAAATATGGTCATGAATCGTGTCATGAAGCGATACAAAGAAATTTTACAAATTATTGTTTCTCTCACGAATTTGAACATTCACGCAGAAAATGTTGTGTTCAGGTCAGTGCTAGTAGAAGTCAGAGTAAAAGTAAAGTTCTTCAGATGAAAGTATTTCTACCGTGCAATAAAAATTTCTGTTATCCTTAAATGGATATTTTTCCTATTCATTTGAATGGGGCGAGTATATGGGAATAACGTATTCTAAAGTACTTTGATGAACTTAAAGCTCGTGAAGTTCGGATAAAATCAAATCCGCTTTGCTTTGTGTAAAAGCGTATGTGGGGGAGAATAATACGAGTGGTATCAAAGTAGTATATCGTTTTATCCGTTTTCCTCTTTTTTGCTTGTTGTTTAGGGATTTTGAGAAGATCCATTCATCCGGAACATGAGGGAAAGTTATAAGAAGTCCTTCATTATTTTTTTACGTTGTACATGAATCCAAAGAAATTATTCAGCTATGTCTGCAGCTACAGAACAACTGTTTTCAGCACCAATGAAATACCAAATCTAGAGAATATCATCTATGTCTGAGACACATAAATACTGGACATTTGAGGAGTAAACAGTCAAGACAAAAGGAACATATTTGCGATTTTGTATTTCTGGTTACGGTTCTATGAGGAACGTCGAAAGCTGTCTGTAATTCCTTCGGCAAATCTTTTTTCTAGTTATCGTAGAGGAAAGTTTTGTTGTTCAAATTTTCTGAATGACATTACAATAGATAATGTACAGGGTGGACCAAATTGGATACTTTTGAAGTGGAACTCCTATTTCTGTACTAGAAAGAAAGGAACTGATGTCGGTGTCTTAGAGCTAATTTTCATGAAGAACTTATTGGTGGAAACCGTAATTCCGTAGCTATCACCGTCACATAGTTATAGGGTGTTTATCGAAAACTTTTTTTTCAGAAATATTGCTGTAACTTTTCTTTTGTTGAACATTTTTATTTCTGTTACAATATTCTCGTAGCGACTTTTAATGTAGAATTCAATGACGTTAATGAAATTTTCTGCAAAGTGATATTTTATGAGATATCAAACTGAAAATATTTTCCTCAAATAGGATACCACGCATATTTTTACATATTTCGATGAAGTTTGAAATTGAAAATTCAAAACTAGAGCAGACTTGATACTTTTCTATAGTTATGTTTGAGATATTGAACTTTCAAATTTTATATCTCATATAAAAAAGGCTTAGGACGATCGGTGGAAAAAAAATACTACGAACATTGACTGTTTGATGTCGTAGTTTGATTCAAACAGTTGATATTTTGAAGAAAAGCTGTAGTCTTCTTAAAATTCAATTAAAACATCACAAAATAACAAGAAACGAATAATATCATCGAATGAGGTGTCCGAAGAGTCAGCCTTTTCGTTCAAACACATACAGCAAATTCTTCTGAAATACAGGTTGATGTTTTAGGATAGTTTTCAACAGCTTCTAAAACGAAGACTTTTTCTAAATCTGTATTCTAAAGATATATTTTCGGTCATTGCTTCTGAACATGACCTTCATTGATTGAATTGTGACGCAATCGTGCGAAAATATATTTGAAAGAATGTCATTGCTTTCACGATACAAATCACTTGCTGCCCCTGCGTTTTATTCATTTTGTATGAACCCTACTTACATATCCCACTCCCTAGAATTTTCGTATTTCATTCCACAAAAGTGAACAGATGTTTCAAATAGATGTTCGATAGCTAACATTGCCTTGCTTTCAGTCACCATCGCATAATATGTAAGAATATACCCATGTGAGAAAAATATTTGCAGAGTAATATCTCATGTTTGCAGAAAATTTGATTAACGTCAATGAATTCTAGGTGAGAAGTTGCTACGAGAATATGTTTACAGAAATAGAAAAGTTACAGCAATATTCCTAAAATGAACATTTTCGAAAAACACCCAGTAACTATGTAACGGTGATAGCTATGGAATGATGGTTTTCGCCAATGTGATTTTCATAAAATTGGCCTTCAGCCACCGACATCAGTTTTTGTCTATCTTGTACACAAATAGGAGTTCCCATTCAAAAGTGTTCAATTTGGCCCACTCTGTACAGCCTGTATATTCAAACTAAAGTAGTAAAATATCCTGAATGTTTGGTAGTTTCAATTTCTGGAATTCTTACCCTCTATAGAGCGGGTATTGAAAAACTAGCGATTTTCTGGCAATTTCACATTGATTATCTACAAGAAACGTATTTCATTTGTTAACTGAATCCCGTTATTTTCCCATCTATTAAGCGCGGTGTTGTTTTGGAGGACAACAATAGGTTGGTGAATTTTCTTCGATAAGATTGTTGAATTGTATGAGTAGTCTGTGTGAAGTAGTAACATCATCAGAGCCTTTTTCATGCGAAGGACTCACACAGTTCACGTTACAAAAGCTCCTTTGCAGAAAATAAAGGATTGAAGTTTACTACATATATTATAATGGGAACAACTGGCCCCAAAATAGAGAAAGACAATAAGTTTCCTCTAGAGCTATGTGAGTAGAAGGGGCTTGAACTAGTGAAACATTCAAGCATTAAGCTTTAGCAGTTGTAAAACGTTATATACTGCGCATAAAACGTTTAGCTAATATCTCAGATTAACCGTTACCCCTTGAGTATAAGTTTATAGTTACTTGTATATAAATACCTCATTAAGTTTCTGTGGGCCGAACTAAATCATTCTGAACAGAACAGTACGCCATGATACAGTTATAGTTTCGTCCAGTTCCCGCATGTTTCTGCGAAAATGGTCTCAAATGATTAGGTTGGGCTCACTGGAGGAGATTCCAGTGTCAAATACGATTGTGTTCGGGATCTGTCCGAGGACACGACACCTGTACACCAGAAAAACTTAGCGACTTGATAATTTCAGGGTTGATCGCGCATCAGGCTACAGTGGCTGAGTTCGTTAATAGGCCAAATCGGCCGAATAATTTCGGTGTCATAGTTATTTCAAGTTTTGCGTCAATTTACTCAATATCCTAGGAACCATTTCAGTGACCGAATTGAAACTTAGTAGTTAGTTAAAGCACACTGATGCGCAATTACTAGCAATTTTGTTTACATCGTATGGTCAGTGAATGAAAGCAAAATTTTCGACATTTATCTCGAAAAAATGTATCAGATTCTGATGGAATTTTTAAGATTTCATAACAGTATACCAAATTCGAGTCCAATACGAATTCAACTATATGAGATATTGGAGAAAAATATGTCGAATGTTACGATATACTAATCTACTAATAATAAAAATCTAGAAAATTGCCAACGTGAGATCAGGAGATTTTACGAACTTGTACAAATTGTAACTATTAGAACAACACGAAATTTTGCACCTTTATAGGTGTTTTTCGCCTGATAACGAAGTTTTAATCTGATTGCATTTGTACTTCTTGAAATAGTGCGGCAATAAATCTGAAATCTTATCAATATTTCCGGAGAAAAAAATCTTTCATAAAAGATTCGAAAAATTTTCGGATGAACATTTTTAAAAATTGGACAACTGCATCCAAACAATAATTTGCACTCAGATGTGCGTTAGAATTCCAAAACTGCATACAAAGTTTCAATCCGATTGATTCAGTACTTCATTAGATATCGCGAAAATAACGTGAAAATTTTCAATAAAAACGAAATTAAATATCAGATGAGACTGAAATTTGGAACAAGTTGTTAACAAATCTCAAAATTTCAAATGAGCATAACTCCGAAACGAATCTACTAATTTCCTCCATCAACGAACTTAGCCGTGATATTTGAACTCCAAACCTAATCTGACCATTTTGAATTACTAGGTCCTTTCCTTCGAGAGTTAGAGCACATACGGACGGACGGACATAACTGAATTTCACCACGAATTCTTCTTCAGGGTGGCAAAGATACAGCGGTATTTCAATTTTAGGATAGGAACCGATTAATTGAAAACCATTCTGTACATGGAGACCGATTTTTGCGCGCATGTTCTAGGGGAACAGCATGCTATCGTTTTGTCCAAATGTCTGTAATTTTGGATGATTGAGCCGACAATGGTCTCAATTGACTAGGTTGGACTCACTGATGACGAATCCGGTGTCAAAATCGATTCTGTACGGGCGGCCGGCCGGCCAGCCGTAGACACGATAACTGTCGACAGAAACAAGCTAGCAACTTGAAACTTTCAGAATAGGTTGCGCATAATAATGCCGCGGTTAAGTTCGTTAATGGGCCAAATCGGTCAAAAAGTTTCGGAGTTATAGGCTTTTGAAGTTTTGAAGTTATTTATTTTTATTTCAGAAACTACTTGAGCGATTGGATTCAAACTTGGCAGTTAGGTGGACTATAACGACGCGCAACTTTGCGGCAAATTTTGTCAGGATCATATCGTCAGTAAATAAAAAAAAAATTTTTTTCGAAATATTTTCCCAAAAAGTTTTTTCCTCCGGAAATCATTCCTCATACCTAAAAAAAAATCCAGTCACATTTTGAGCTTCATATTTAACAGCAGTGTACCAAATTTCAGTTCGATACGATCATAAGTTTTGGAGATATCGGGAAAAAATATGTCAAATTTCGAGGTTTTCTTCTCGATATCGTTGATTTTTCCGTATAACTCGAGAAATAGCTATTCAGTCCTGATGAAACTTCACAACTAGTTTTGAGATGCTGAAAGACAACTTTATGCGAAATTTCGTGATAATCGTGTCATCAGAACAATTTGAAAAAAAAATTTCTTGTCATATCATCCTCATTAAATTCTGTATGTAACTTCGAACTGTTATTCTTCGATGAAGTACTGGATTTCGATTCGATCTCATCTGTATTTTTGGGAATATTGGAAAAATAAAATTTTGATTGGGTATATCTACGGAATCATTGGGTGGATTCTGCCCATTCACGAATTCGGCCTTCGTAATTATTAAGGTCCAAACCTTCTCTTCAAATATCGAGTTTCTAAGTTGTTTCTTTCGGAAGTTATTGTGTTTACGCGGTCAGCCGTTAGGCTGACATGTTCAAATTCGTTGCTGAAGTGGTCGTCTACATTGAATATGCGCGCAAAAGTTGCTGCCTTCACGGCAGTGCTTTTTGAAATTTTTTTCTGATGTGGTGCAATAATTGTAAGTATACAGAGGTGCACTGAACCAGAGAAGAGGTTTTACGAAAATTAACAATTATAATACTTTTGAAATAATGATAGTTGAATGACTCAGGTTTCATTTTGAAGTAATCTGCGTGTATCAACAACTCAAAAAAAATTGAACCCAATAAATTGATCATCCCGTAAATGGTAACGTAACAATACTTTTCATAGACATCTATTAGGAAAAACACGAATGAAGCCAACCTCTATATTCCACTTCTAGTGGAGATATTCCTGGCTTGATTTACTTGTCGATTCACATTCGTAATGTCAACAGAAATGAAGTAATTGAATTGGATGCTCAATGCTGTCATATCGTACCTACCAATTAAATGATCTGAACATTTTTATGGGATTTGATTCTTGCGGAGTGACAATTCGGTAAAATGTTATTTCCTCGATAGCTTTCACCGCCAACACTGAAATTTGTTGATTCGAATTTATTTTGCGCATCGAAATCCAGTTATACTTCTGAAGTTTCGATAAATAGAACCCCCAGTTATTTATTTTGTTTTTCCGGGACTCTCCGATGATTTGGGTTTATTTTCAGAGTTATTTCAACAGCGTAACATCATGAAGAGGAATTTCACAATTGAACGTCATGTGTTACAATTCAGGATTAGGTGCAAATGTTTGGGAGTAATAACAACTTCTTGAAACTCGACGTTTCGTGGAAATATTTCGACTTCCTCAAGACTAAAATAATAAGGAAGGACATGTGATGCAAATTCAAAATCATGAAATATTTTTCTGTATAGAAATACTGAAAATATTGGAAAATATATTACACCAAAAATTTCTGCCGTTCGAAATATAATAGTTATTTTGAATTTCCATATCTAGGTGAGCTACAATTCCGAATACTATACTTCAATGATATAATGGGTGTTTTTCCTTTAAACGAAAATGCAGTAATTTTCATTAAAAACCTTCAGAACATCACATTTGAAACATATAATTGCAATATTATATTTTTAAAAAAATGTTTGATCACCTAAAACTGAAAAATAAAAATGGGGATTTGCATTGAAAGGGATTTGACTTAAGTGCACGATATGGCAACGGCGAATTCAGCTTTCACGGAAAGAAAAGGACGTCAAATGTGTTACTTTGCTTAGAAAAACAGAGATAGCTATACTTCGATCTGGTAAGAGTAGAAGACAACGACCAAGGAATAGAAAAAGAAGAGCACAGACTGTCATATTACTGACAAATCGCAAACGAAAATTGTTTGATTATATTGATAAAGAACCTGTGGGTACCGCAGAATAGGAATAAATATTTCATTATTATATAGCAGGAAAAGCTATTTCACCAAACACCGTTCTCACTTCGTGCATGCCTGGCAAATCCCAAACCCCAATTTTGATATCTGATTTTGAATACTTTCTGAGGGTAATTTGGGAAAATGATGAGTCAAACCCATAATAATTAGGTTCAAATTTGCATTTGCATTAATAACCCAAATTCAGGAAAAACCCCCATTCTGTTTCAGGAATGATTTTTGCGCGTATGTTCTGGGAAACAGTGTGCTAACGTTTTGTCCAAATGTCTGTAATTTTTCCGAAAACGATCTCAAACGGCCAGGTTGGAGTCACTAATGACGAATGCTGTGTCAAAATCGATTCTGTTCTGTCGAATGAAGCAAGCTAGCGACTTAAACTTCAAGATTATGTCGTGCATTGGAATGCGGCAGTTAAGTTCGTTATTGAAACAAATTCTTCGGATGGTTTCAAACTGATGGTCCTTGAAGTTTCAAGATTAATTTCCTGATATCTCAGGAACCTCTCATGCGATTGAATTGAAACTTGACAGTTAGTTGGAGCATAACAACGCACAACTTTTCACAACCATCTCATCGAAATCACACTGTCAATAAATTCTGAAAAAAAAAAAATTTCCACATTTTTTTTTGGAAAATGCTCATTGAATCCGGAAAAAATTTCTGCTCGTACCTTGAACATCATATTTTTTAGCAGTGTACCCAATTTCATCTCGATACGATCATAATTTCTGGAGATATTGGAAAAAGATATATAAAATTTCTTGGATTTTTTTCCCGATATCGTTGTTTTTTTCGGTTCAACTGGAAAAATACTCTCTCAATCATGATGAAACTTGGCAGCTAGTTCGGAAATGCTGTTGGACAACTTTGCGCAAAATTTCATGATGATCGTGTTATTAGAACAATTTGAAAAAAAATCCGATTTTTTTTTCAAATCTTCAATATTCTGTGATCATGTGATCATATTATCCTCATTATATTCTGTATGAACCTTCGAACTTTCATTTCCGGAAGACAGGACTTAGAAACTCGATATTTGTAGACTCGGTTTGAGGCTAAATTACGAAGGTGGAATTCGTGAATGGGTAAAATTAGCCCAATCATTCCGTTGATAAGCTCATTCAAAATTTTATTTTTTCAATATTTATAAAAGAACAGATTAGATCGAAATGAAATCCAGTTGTTTATCGTAAAAATTCCAGAAAAGCACTGACCAACCAAAAGAGAACATGCGCGCAAAAGCTACTGACTTCACGTCAGTGTTTTTCTATGTTTTTTTGACAATGTTTGTACGTTGGAATTCACAACTAGACTCTCAGTTTGAAGCCATTGCATTTGTACTTTTTGGAATGAAACTCAAACTTTCAATGACCTCACGTCAGTGCTTTGTTAGATTTTCATAGAGTATTTTTATAAAGTCAGTTCGGGCTCAAATACGAAGGAAGAATGCACGAATGGGTGAAATTCGTCCAATGATTCATAGATATATCCATTCACATTTTATTCTCCCATAATTTCCAAGAATATAGATCGGATCGAATTCAAATATAGAATTTGATTGAGAAATGATAGCTGAAAGGTTCGTGCCTTATTCCATGTGGACAATACCAAAAGAAGATTGCAAATATCTCTATCAGGAAGTAAAGCTGAGTTTGGCGAGGACTACGTGAATAGGTGACATTTTACCTAGGAATTTAACAAAGGCGTTACAGCTGCTAACTCCAGTTCAGTGATTTCCTTGAATTTTCAATTCAAAACTTCGTAGGTTTGTATAAAATTCTGCCTTAAAAAAACATTTTGAAACTTGAATCAGTCACACAGGCCTGACTAAATTCACAACACTGCTCAAAAACATTTTCAGCTGTGGATTTGTCTCGAAAAACCTTAAGAATCCTGTTGAGGTAAGGGCGGGAAACGAAATTATACATCATTCGTTTCACGAACATAAATTCACTTTAAGGATCACTCCCTGAAATGAAATGTCTTCATATAAATCGTTGAATACAAGACTTATATCATGATGAGAAATAGAATCTTTTTGCAGAGGATATAAATATTGAATTTTATCATGTGAGTTTTCGTGAAATTGGTTCAGGGATTATTGTCCGACGCATAACAGGACAAAAATTATGAGCTATTCTAATTGATTCCAAATTAGTCGTAACTGTGGAGGTGGTGTCAGTAAGAATTACCTGGGTCAAAATTATTGTTAGTTACAAACGGTTTTTGACATAAGCTCATTTGAGGTAAGTTTTTTCTGTGTTGACCAAACTTAATCATGATTTTGGGTTATTTTTATCAGACTAGACTATGATTTCTATGGAAAGAGCTAAACAAATAAGTATGATTACACTTGGATCTCGATTTCTTTTGATCACACCTGCATTATTTTCTATGCGAGACGTTCAAAAAGTTGCTCATAAAAAATCTGCTGAAACGAAACTTCTGAATGCGTTCTAACGCAATCTCTTTGAGGGAATGAAGCAGAAAGATGGCAGATTTTTGAGAGAATTTTTATTTGATAAAATCAAATAATAAACCTTAGTGGTCGACCAACAAAAAAAAATTTTAACCCCCCCTGAAAATTTCACAGTTTACGTTTTGGAGTATGTAGATTTGAATGAACTAATAAAAAAAAATCCGTCCGTCCGCCGTCCGCATTCCGTTGTCCGGGGCTTTTCTCAGAAAATACTAAACCGAAATCAGTGAAACTTGGTAGAAAAATCGTGTGTCGCTCGGGATTGATCCTCCAAGCTTTTCAGCAGAATCGGTGAACCCTAAGAGCTCAAAATGAGGGGTTGGGGGAAAAAAAAAATATTTCTCGAAAACTTACCACCGAATTTTCATGAAACTCTGAACGATGATTACTGTTGCAAAACTAAACCAAAAAATTTCACTGGGATGATTTCCGACCAGTGGTTCCTGAGTTATAAGGAAAAACGCTGCAAATTTCCAATAATGTCGAAAATGACATCATCGCATTCAGTTCTAAGATTGGAATTCACTGAAACAATCGGTTTACTTTTCATCCAGAATCAAACATCTAAAAGTAGATGAAAATATTGATTACCAAATTTTCAACACATCGAGAAATTTTTAATGGATGCGTTATTATTATATAAACACAATTTGCAAATGTCCCATCGATGTTCATGACAATTTCATAATCGTAAGTAGTTCAGATTGAATATTTTTGGGTTTTCTCTCCCAATATCTTAAACATAACTACTGAAAATCGGATCAAATTATTATTTATAGAAATCACCCTGCGGATAACGGGATTTAAGATTAAATTTCTTTATGAAGCACATTCATATCTTGAATAAAACTTTTATTTTATTCATAAATCATTGGTTTTTCAGAACACGAAAACCAAATCCATGAAAATATGCATTTGAAATATTGAAATCTCAATAAATACTCTTTTATAACTGAATAACACTTTTACATGCAGAACGCGAATTAAGTGGCGCAATTTAAAATAATGCAGATTTCCAAAAAAATCGGTTGATCGGAGGTTTTCATCAATTTCGGTTTGCGTAATACGATTATCGTCAACATGTGGATATCTGTTACTGGTTTCAATCGAAATCCAAAATTTTTCGTACTGACAGTTTGAAATAAGCGTGAATATAAAAAATAATGAGCATTTATATGATAAATCATATTGGAGGATATAATATGCAAAAAATCAATATTACAAACCCTAAATCTCATCAATTGTCGATTGTCGAGAATCTAATACTGAGGGTTGGAGCCTTAGACTAAAGTTAGTTGCCGAGGATCTATATCTACCTGTTCTGAATGGGGTCTGTGCCGTGTCGTGACCTTAGACAAGGGATATAGCGTAGACAAAAATATTCCGCATGTATCATCATCTGGTTGTCGGCAAACTACTTCTTTGAATTTCACGTCTTTACATCAAACAGACTTTCGGATTTGACACCTTCTTGGTTGAGTGTATCTGACAACGATAACAACGAACGAAATTTATAATCTAGAATTATTCTTTCGAGTTCAACCTGATGAGGTTCACGATATATTTGATTATTACAGCAATGTTATTGAAAATATCTTTAGTTTTTCAGTTTGTGTGGTGGATACTTTTTGGATCAAGTGAATCGGATATCTGCTGTGGAAAAAATTTTTTTCAGATCAATTGCACAGGAAGGTTGAGTCCTTTTTCATTTCATTAATATTTTTCAGAACAAAGTTGAATCCCAGTAGAAATCACATTTACACATTTGATATTAGCGGAAAGTCTTGAATTTTGTTTTACGTATTGGTGTTAGTTTGAAAGATTGAGTTTATTTCCCCAGTGTCCAGAAATACGAACGCGTTCGGATTGAAACATCATGACTAATTGTGAAATATAGACACTCGATTTAATGCAAAATTTCGTGAGAATTGTACTGGAAAAATCGAATTGTTTTCAAACATTTTTTTATCGGATACATATTCATCAAAGTTCAATGAAATTTGGTACAGGTTTCAGAGTCAACATTTAGAAACAGTGTTTCAAATTTCAGTTTTGACCGATTTTTATTTGTGCAGATATTGGCAAAAATTTCGTGACCATTTTGAATATTGAGGTTATTTCCCTAATATCTCAAAAACGACAAACCCTATCTGATTTGAAGTTCATTTTCAGTTGTAGAATACCGACATGAAATTTAATAATTGTGGAAAATAGTTAGATTTTCAAAGAGGTGAAACGACTGTGGAACGTCTCTTCTCATTCAAAATATTTTAAATTTTGCTACTCAGTTAGCGTTCTGCATGTGGAAATATTATTCAATTATATAAGTGTATTTATTGAGATTTCAATGTTCACATGAATTATTTCATGGAATTGGTTTCTGTGTTGTGAGAATCCAATGAGTTATGCATAATATATAATTTTTTTAAATATCAATGGTATATTGGGTTATTTAACTGAGAAAATATTAAACCCTTGTGTAAACTTTGCAGCGTTTTTGATTACTAATGAATATGGCCCAAACGAAAGCAAATGAGTCATACCAAAATCTGCTCGAAGGTACACTTTTGATTAGGATTCACCCTATATATTTCAAGTCATAATAAAACAAAGAAAATGAGGTTGAATTTTGGGTATTCTATGTACAAGAAAATTAAAAACTGTCGAAAGAGTACACTGGCTATTTTCAAACATGTGTTATTGTTTCAGAACGAAGAAAAACTTACCAAAACTCACGTCTCGACAGAATATCACTGTAAATTCATCACAAGCATGGAGGCAGGAAAAGAGCTGAGGGATCATAACGCTTGAAAACTGTCACACACTTTTGAGAACCTTATGTGGACTTACCCATACCAAGATGGCCGACTTTGAACTGAATATTTTTGTCTCGTTTGATGAACACCAAAGAATACAAATATACACTTTATAGTTGTCGGCCATATTGGTATGGGAATCCACAGAAGGTTCTGAAACGTGTGTGACACTTTTGGTAGAAGGGAAATATAGGATATGCTTCCTCCCCTTTTTTTACCTCCATGATCACATGAATATATTGAAGACGAACCATAAAATCGTATATAATTTAAATGAAATTTAAAAAATTCGAGGTTGTTTTCTGATAGGGGAATATCTCTTCAATCGCAAATATCATAGCATTTACTTTTGGTGGGTTGCAGAATCATTATCGAAAATTATCGAAGGTTCTTCAATAAATTCATTTTTAAAATACTTACACAAACGGATATTGACATAGAATTTGCTGCTTCATTGGTTTTATTGTCATTCTAGCCCATCGGTTTCTTCAGGTTTGTTGCAGTCCAATCTTACCAAACTGTAGAGAAAAAACACAAAGTCACTTCCTTGTCACAATTTGACCTTCTGTCTGTCTCATCTTCAGACATTTGTACCACCAAGTTTTGTGAAAGGATAATTTGGTTGTAATAATCATCTTTTATGAATTGAAATGTTTGTTCTAGGACACAGTGCGTTATCGTTTCATCACAATATCTGTAATTTTTTATTTCGAGTCTAGAATGGTCCTGAACGACTAGGTTGGACTAAGTGATGAAGAGCGTGGTCAGATTTAATTCTGTCCGTCCAGCCAGCCTAGAGGCTAGAAATTTTCATTGTAGCTTTGAATCCTAGTTATTTTGGTTGAGCTCGTTGATGGGTTGAAAGCGACCAAAATTTTCAGTGCTATAGCCATCTGAAATTAAGAAATTTTCATAACTGAAAAAATATCGAATCGATTGAACTGAAACTTGATTTCTAGGTGCAAGGTAAAGATTCATGCAGAATTCCTTGACGATCTCATCAGTAAAAAAAATTCAGGAAAATTATTTTTTTCATCTCGGAATCTATCAAGGCGAGTTCGTTAAAATTCCACTCCAACGTACGAGCTACCATTTCATAACTTTTGACTTATTTTCAGTGCCATCAGATGAACATATTATAAGTTATAATGTTAATGAAATTTCGAAAGTAAATCAATTTTTTCTATATGCGTATGGATTATAACTCGATTCTGTAGGCCGGGTGGGTGAATCGGTTGAAATTCTTGCCTCTTGCATACTATCTGCAGGCAGGTGCGCGTTATTTGATTTCAGCAATGGTAAGATATAGTTTTCTTCATCGGAATCGAACCTTTTTAATAATTTTACGAGTTTTTTCAGGTTTTTATCTGAATTGAACCTATTTATTTTTCAACGTGCTCGTTCTGAAAAAAAGCGCGTTATCGTTTCGTCACAATGTCTGTAATACTCGAATTTCAAATGGAAAATGGTCTTGAACAATTAGGTTGTACTTTCCGAAGAAGAATCCGTGATCAAATTAAATACTCTCCGTCTGGCTATGTGTGCTGCTCCAACCTTCTGGTTCAGAGACCTAGAGTCTTGAAATTTTCAGTTTTTTTTTATATGGCAGCTATTGACTTCACGTCAGGGCTTTTCCAGATTTTTTGATAGAATACGAATGTTAAGGAATAACAATTGATCATAAGAATTTTCTTTCACGAAGTGGCAGTTGTTTATGTCAGCATAAATTTGCTTTCAGGAAGATTCGGAATTTGAATTTCACAGTTCAATTCAGGCACATCTTGAAGAATTCTTTGTTAATCAGGAATAAGTTTCAGCTCATTATCGTTCGTTTGTCATCTGTGTATTATACATATCCTCTTTTTTCGCAATATTTCATAACCAATAGCAATGATGAAAAAAATCGAATCCAGCCTAGTTGAAAAGCAAGATTGAAACTAGGTGAAAAAATTGAATTCTTTTACTTTTTCCTGTGACCATCTTCTGGAGTTTGACGGCAATACATACCTGACCTACATTTTACTAACTCAGCTCTTTATCCCACGTTATTTGAATGCTCTCTGAAACATGGGATATTCGAAAATCTAATAAGAGATTCCGTCGAATCCACAATACTGATATGCATTCGTACAGAAAACATAATAGACGTCGAAGGCGTCTTCACGTCAGCAGACAGCCAGAGTGGAAAACGAGTATGTTAGCTTTTCCACGTTCGCGGGGGGCCAAAGTTGAAAAGCTAAGTGCATTGCGTTGTTCTTTGATGTCGAAAGCGAAAATCGAAGATCATGCTTCCATTTCATAGAGCAGGTGTGCCAACTTCAAATATATGTATATGGAATGGCAATATGTGGAAACAAATTGAAAGATATGGAAAAATGATGAAAAATGATCATAGATATGAATTTGATAATTTCCAGACTAATGGGGGTTTTTCCTGAATTTGGGTTATTACTGCAAATGCAAGTTGTGCGTTGTTATGCTCCAACCAACTGTCAAGTTTCCATTCAATCGCATAAGTAGTTCCTGAAATATCAGGAAATTAATCTCGAAACTTCAAATGACCATCACTTTGAAACCATCCGAACGATTTGTTTCATTAAAGAACTTAACTGCCGCATTCCAATGCACGACCTAATCTTAAAGTTCAAGCCGCTAGCTTGCTTCATTCGACAGAACAGAATCGATTTTGACACAGCATTCGTTATTAGTGACTCCAACCTGGTCGTTTGAGATCGTTTTCGGGAAAAACTCAAATATTACAGACATTTGGACCAAACGTTAGCACACTGTTTCCCAGAACATACGCGCAAAAATCATTCCTGAAACAAAATGGGGGTTTTTCCTGAATTTGGGTTATTACTGCAAATGCAAATTTGAACCTAATTATTATGGGTTTGATTCATCATTTTCCCAAATTTCCTTCAGAAAGTATTCAAAATCAGATTTCAAAATTGGGGTTTGGGATTTGTCAGGCATGCACGAAGTGACAACGGTGTTCAGTTGAATAGCTTTTCCTGCTATCAAATAATGAAATATTCATTCCTATTCTGTGGTTCACATGTATTCTTTGTCAATATAACCAAACAATTTCCGTTTGCGATTTGTCAGTAATACGA
The DNA here is from genome assembly GCA_958510865.1 of Myrrha octodecimguttata. NCBI lineage: Eukaryota > Metazoa > Arthropoda > Insecta > Coleoptera > Coccinellidae > Myrrha > Myrrha octodecimguttata. The sequence goes on along the minus strand of OY294059.1, from coordinate 60,659,280 downwards.
CAGTATGACAGTCTGTGCTCTTCTTTTTCTATTTCTTGGTCGTTGTCTTCTACTCTAACCAGATCGAAGTATAGCTATCTCTGTTTTTCTAAGCAAAGTAACACATTTGACGTCCTTTTCTTTCCGTGAAAGCTGAATTCGCCGTTGCCATATCGTGCACTCAAGTCAAATCCCTTTCAATGCAAATCCCCATTATTAGTTTTCAGTTTTAGGTGATCAAACATTTTTTTAAAAATATAATATTGCAATTATATGTTTGAAATATGATGTTCTAAAGGTTTTTCATGAAAATTACTGCATTTTCGTTCGAAGGAAAAACCCCCATTCTCTCTTGCATGCAACACGAAATATGATCTTTTAATTTTTTCCTCACTCTATTGCCACACAAGACCATAAATTCTGCTACGCCTTCAAACCTCAGAATGCAAATACAAAAATACAGGCAGTATACTCCAATCAGTTTTATAAGTATCCCGGTTGGCCATGATTTAGGTCTATCAAGTTTTTCACTTAAAACTGACGCAGGTTGGCAGGAAATGTAAACGGGGTACCATACATTTTTGCGTATGATACAAGAGCACAGATAAAAACCTCAGGAAAAATTCTGTCTCCCCGTATAAGTGTAGTAATTTGTTTATAGAAGATGGATGGCATCTTTTTCTTCCGAAAATAATTTTATTGTCACTTTGACAAAATATCTTGACATAATATCTGAAAAGGAAAGAGGGACAGAAAACCAGAAAGGAAGCAGTAAATAATATCAGCTACATTTGCTCATGACCGGGAGGGTCTTTCGACCAGGTTCAGTCCTCCAAGCGATGATCTTTCAGATCTTCAGGTTTACGAAGAACGCTACAGGCCCCTTTATTGGGGAATCATCTCCCATAGATCCATAATTGTTTATTTTGAACTAGAAATCTAATATATTATCGGGAAAAAATTCAAAAACTTGTGACATGTATTATGTCAGGGTGACGTTCATTTCTTTTTAAAATCAATGGGTTACAAATACAAAAGGGTAAATGAACGCAAAATTTCATGTGAACAAAAACATGTTGTTGCAGCCAAAATTACTTTCCTAAGCAAATGTTTACATTTCAAATCATTGGATGGAAATATCAGATTTGTGTTTCTATAGATGAAACATGGATTTACCAAAACGGTACTTATATAAACATTAGTTGTACACAAGAAAAAATCGAGAGTACACAGAATTTAGAAATAAAGGAAGAAGCATAAAGAAAGCAAAGGCCGAGTTTTTTAATTCACCAAATTGGTGTGGTGGAAGGGTGCTGGATCCACCAAATCGTTTTTTTCTTGTTGTTCAAGTGACGTAAATGTCAAATTATCTAGTCCAACATCCACCATTTATGTTCTATGTCCACCATACTCCACCATAACCACACCAGTTTGGTGAATTAAATAACGCGCCCATGCACACATTCACAATTGGCGAATTTCCAATAATTTGTTATTAAAAATGATAAAATCGAGAAGCATGTTCAAATTGGATGGAACTCAGTAGATCGCCTCATACGTCATACGCCACAGAACTCCACGAAGTTTCGATCGTTTTCTCGTTGAAAATCGAAAGTTTTGAAGGGTATTTTATTTTTTCAGTATACTTATGGATAGAATAATCGATTCAAATGATGAAAAATATTTGTAAGCTGGAAAAAATATAAATGCTCAATTTTCAGGTGAGAATTCTGTTACAAAATTGAATCTCTTGTTATTATAACACTGTGAACTCGAAACTCATGTACTTCCGTGAAATTTGAGTTTCTGGTCAATAGTTCAATAGTTGCTTACAAATTTCGATTTCTGCAGCTTATATCTGCCGAAATTATTTCGGAAACTGGCCATTTTCTTTCGTCATTCCCTAGAAAAAACATTCTTTAGAATGCATTCACTCGTTTCGTTTCAGATTTTTTGCACGCTGTTCTAGGGGAACAGCGTGCTATCGCTTTGTCAAAATGTCAGTAATTTTCAAAATTTGAGCCAAAAATAGTCTCAAACGACTAGGGTGGATTCATTGATGACGAATCCGGTGGCAAAATCGATTCTGTCCGGCCGGCTGGTCGTCCGTATGTACGAATATGGGCGTATGGAGGATTCTATCGAACTGAAACATTTAGGTAAGTTGCATTTTGAAATTCGACGGCCGATTTCGTCAATGGGCGAAATCGGAAAGAGGTTTCGGAATTAGAGCCCTTTGAAATTTTGGGGTTATTTCGTGATAACTCATGAACCACTGAAATGATTGGATTGAAGCTTCTCAGTTCGTATTAACAAAGTGAAACTTCTTGCAAAATTATTTATTTTCGAAAAAATTTAAAAAAAAAGGTAAATTTTTATGTTTTTTTCCTCAAAATGGTTTTTTTTTTGGAATATCTCAGAAATAACTGATGATGAAACTTGGCAGCTTGTACGAAAATGCTGAAGGACAACTTTGTTCAAAATTTTGTGATGATCGTGTCATTGGAACATTTCGAAAACGAAAATCACTGTTTTTTCAAATATTTAATATTCTGTGATCCTCATGAAATTATGTATGAACCTTCAAACTATCAGTTTCCGAGCAAGGTTCAGATTTCAGTTCGATATAATTTGTATCTGTGGAATAATTGGGTGGATTTTACCCATTCACGATTTCGGCCTTCGTAATCAAGGTCCACACCTACTCTACAAATATCGAGTTTCTATGCTGTTTCTTTCGGAAGTTATTGTGTTTACAGTCGACCGTTAGGCCGTCGACCGTAAACACAATAATTTCCGTAAGAAATTTCGATATTCGTAGAATAGGTTTGGGGCTTGAATACGAAGGTTGAATTCATAAATGGGTAAAATCCGCCTGATAATTCCGGTTTTATTTTTTCAATATTTCCAAAAATACAGTTATCAGCACATCAATTTATTAGAGAAATCAAAGAAATAGTTGATTGTTTTTCGCAATTAAAATCTACTCAACATCCACTTCATTTCGTTGGAAAGGAACGAATCAGAATTTCAGATTAAGTTGTAGGAAGGCATGAATATCCTGTTAATAATGTGGCCCCGAGTTGGATCCCAAAGACGATTTTTCTTTATGTCTGATTCGAAATTAGCCTAAGTTTCTCATTACTCGAGATTTAATTGTGTCTTGATTCCACCTCATCGAGACGGGGAACACTGAAATGAACCTTCGTGCTCCTAATCCTGAAAAGCGTAGAAGAATCGTTTTGTTCATTCAACTCCAAAAAAAAGAAATATTTCTCAGGACTGAGGATATACTGGGGGTCAAAGGCGTAATGTTTACCCCGAAAAAAAATATGAATTTTCCAATGTAGCGGATTCAAATTTTGAACATTGATTCTACAGATTGTTTTATATACGCCGAGACACAAACATCACTGAATGGCCTTATAAAAATATTAAGAACCTTTCCTGAACCTCTCGAAGGTTTTCAACAACTGGATAGTTAATAGGTCTTGAAGCGAGCAATTAATTCCGGATTGAATGTAGATAATTTCACTGATATCAAGCAATCATTCCAAATTGAAGAAATAAGGCCTGTATTGTGGAGTTTAAATGTTACCGACTTTTCACAATTCACTCGCACGTGGTCGTAATTCACAGAGTTTCTCACATGCCATAAAACTTCTCACAACGGTGAGTAATTGCTCACAAATTGGCAGTCGTGCAGTGTTCGTAGCTCGACGAGGCATCGCAGGTAATATTCTTGTTATGTGTGTGGACATCGACAGCGACTTAACTAGAAGCAGCGACCGTAAACTCTACTTCGAACGCGAGCCACTTGTTCTGTTCGTGCTCTCAGTTTCGAATAGTGAAAGTGCTATCAAAAAATTATTAATCGGCATGCATATCATTTATATTTTTTAAAGTACGCTACCCATGGACTAAATGCATTGAATAGCCCGTATTTCTGAAAAGCTCACAGGATCATCAGTTGATGTTTTCGTGAGCCTCCTCTGGACAAAATCAAGGATCCCACAACTTCTTCCTGAAAATATACCCCCAACTCGTCCCTGAAAATATATCTTTTGTCTTTCATATCAGATGCCAATATTTGCATCTATTCCTAAAATTTACATAAATACTAATGTGTCACACAAAGTTCAAACTAAGAATGTGGTAAACATTTTCAGCACATCTTTCCCACGAAATTGATCCATTAATTTTCTTTTAGTACACATCTGGAAGCGAACAGAAGTGAAAACGATATCGTAAGTCCCCCATGGCCAATTTTTCGTGAGCTATCAACAAAAGAAGCCCTTAATTGTCCAGGTACACAACGGCTAACATATCCTGGGGACCAGTCCATACAAATCTTTGTCATTGGAATACAGAATTCTCGGAAAGGCATTGTGCAGGATTCGAATTTCTGGCTTCCCATAATTGGATGCCAGCACTTCTTTATGCCCTGAACAGACACCAACATAAAAGCTGTCAAATTGCATAATTTAGGATCAAGAGGTGCCGTTGTCATCAATGTGTGTACTTTCAAGCAGTTTAAATCATATTCCTTTTAGAATATTTGAACGATTGGTGGTATTCAGAAAATTGTATAACGAACAAGTTTACTCAGGTGCAATCGATTTTATTGAGAAGTTGAGTATCTAACAAGGAATATATAGTCGATTATACTGCATACTGACCAGGTCGTTTGGGTGGCTCGAAATAGGGTCTCACTCTCGAAAGTTCTGCTAACCCACGATATTTGAGAGTCGAAACTAAATATTCACCAACATTCTTTGTTGATGAGAAGAGCACCGTTTTCATAACTCAATAGCAAAAAAGTTCTAGGATAGAACTGATATTAAGTCAGTTAACAGTTGTCCACGCTGCAAATTGTAAACACAATAACTTTCAAGAGAAACAATTTCGAATCTCGGTATTTATGGGAAACATTTCGACCTGAATCACAAACGCACAATTCAAGAGTGTGTAAAATACACCCAATGTGATTCCGCAGGTATTCGCATTCCAAATTTAATTGTCCCTATATTTCTGAGAATATAGATTGAATCGAATTAAAGTTGTTGGGAAGTTGTGGTTGCCAGAGGGTTATCCGGCTCGAAGGACCAATGTTGTGTAGGTGTCTCAACATTTTACTTGTGTGAAAGGCTTGGTGGTACTAAAAGACACAAGCGTTGAGAGAGAAAAGGCGGATCAATTGATTATGAACATTTATTGGTTATAATTGCAAATTATACATATATAGAGTTTGATCAATGAGATCAGTGGAAAATCTGATGAGCCGAAGGAAAAAAGCGTAACATGAATTTTGATTGAAATATAATAATTATTAGTCGATGAATTTCTTAACACAATATTGAGATAATTGGAAATTAGGTTTTGATGAAGCAAAATATTTATGATTAATTCTTTGAACCTACAAAGATATAGGGAATACCGATATGCTAGTGATATTTGAATATGATTGGTACGCGTATAATCGGAATCTAGAATATATGTGAAACGGTTTATTTACGAGGATTCATTGTACATATTCTAGGATTCATTGAACATAACGTACACCCTTACTTGATTGAAAAATGACAGATTCGAAGTTTGAACAGAATTATGTGGGGATATTTAAAAGATCGAAGAATATAGAATAGTTGAATGAAACTCTCAATTTTGTTCAGATGACAAGACCATTACGAAATTTTGCACAAAGTAGTTCATCAGTATTCTCAAACTAGTTACCGATTTTCATCATGATTGGAGTTGTATTTTCTGAGGTATTCCGGAAAAAATCAAAATGATGATACAAAGGAAAATTCCATGAAAGTTGACATATCTTTCCCAATATCTCCAGAAATGATATTTGTATCGAACTGACATTTCGTACCTTGCTGTGTAATATCAAGTTTAAGCTTCAAACTTTTTTTTGAAATCTGCTGAGTAGTTTCTGAAACGAAAAATTTCTGAATGTTTTCAGGCGATCTCGACAGAATTCCGCTCGAAATTGTGCGTCAATGTGTGCTTCAACTTACTGCCAAGTTTTAAAACAATCGCTCTGGAAATTTCCTTCGAATTTTCGAATAACTAAAACTTAGAAACTGCTCTACTGAATCGGCTCAGTAACGAACATAACCGTCGCATTTGAAATGGCAACCTAATGCCGGCCACATACGTTACGGTCTACAGGAGAGGTTCCGTACGGCTGCATTCGTGCCGAGAACCGGTCGGACAGAATCAACTTTGATACCGGATTCGTTCTCAGTGAGTCCCTCTTAGTCGTTTGAGGACATTTTCAGGAAGAAATTCGAAAATTACAGACATATGGATGAAACGATAGCACGCCGTAGCCCAGAACAAGCGCGCGAAGAGTTCCAGAACAAAACAGATGTGAAACCACATGAAGTAAACGTAATGTAAAATTTTCAGAGCAAAAATTTCATTGTTTTGAAATTTCGGAACACTAATTCCCAAGAAAGTTGGAAGGAACAGGAAAGAATAAATGCGTACATCGAGGATTATTCATCTTCCCTTTCAATAAACATTGTGATATATTGACAACGAACCATGTTGAAAGAATTGAAGTTTTTTATATTTCGCGTGCGGTAGCCTCAACCTCTTTGGGGGTATCAAGTTTCGTCTTAGCTTAGTAGAGGAGAAATAGCCAGGACATACGGCAAACTAAGTCATGTCATGCCTGCATTGTGGGAGATTGTCGGAGACGACCAGGGTAATAAGATCTTCAAAGGATCCACTCGGTATATGCGAGAGAGCTAACGCCGTCGTCTCGTTCGCTGATGCGTAGGCAGGCAACGTAGGATACTTAAGACGCAAAAGCTGAAGTCGTATGAGCCTGACTTAAAAGGCCTAGTATACTAAGCAATTGCAAGGGCCCGGTTCATCTGGTGAACGATTTGCCGGGTAGAATGTCGCTTATTACACTACCCTGAATACCGGCTACTTTCTGAATGTGCGCTCTGTATGCCGGGGGCTAGACAGATCGGTTCCACTCGGTTGCTCTATATCGGGGACCCTATACTCGAATGTGATGGAATGAACGTTCTCAATCGTTCCATCAAAAATGCACCGCGTTTCCTTGACAACAGCGTGAACACGCCTATTTTCTCCCTTCCCCTATTCAAGAATAGGGACCCAGGACTCTAATTGCCGGTTCCTTAATACACTACCCGGTCCCTGCCAGCCAGACCCCAGACCCGGATCTAGGATTTCAGCGCCCGTGGCAAGTTATCGAAATGCGCACTCTTCAATTTTTTTTTTCAATAACTACATACTTTTCATGAATGATAGTATTTATTCTATTCCTAAGATATTTTACTATGATTATATTCTTTTGAGAACGAGCATCAGATTCTTAGGTATAACAAACAATAGGTGTAGAGAAATTACTATAATCTCCCATGTATCTTATAAAGTAGTGAAGAGAACTCACGAACGTATTAATATACGATAATGATGGTATGAAGAAAACAAAAAGGAAGCGAATAGAATAATTTATTATCAAAATAATATATAAGCATTCAAAGCTTCAAAAAAACAATATATGAAAGTGTAAATGAAAAACTCAAATACATTAGAGAACACACATGCCAACAAAGGTCATAACGAACATTTTAATATTACTTTTTGTAATTCGCCATGATGTGGGGTCATTAAAATCAACTGGTTCAGGTTTAACCTCGGGAAGTCCTGAATCCTCGTCAAAAGAATTTTCCTTGTCCGAATTATCCGAAATGGAATACTTTCTTACGATAGGCCCGGTACTTGAGGAAGTAGAAGGAAATTCCGCTACATGATGGGCTTCGCTAGTGGAACCACTTTTTGTCGACACAATACCCGGATCGTTCTTAAAGTAACTTGAGATATTACTAGTATTTTTTTTTATGTCTAATAATTTTTATCCCTGATCTTCCAAGATTGCGATCCTGATAGTTTCTTGGGCGGCATTTCAGTTGGTTATATCAACCTAAAATTATATAAGATTCTGAAAATGCATGGACGTCGAATCGGAATATTTTGCGCGCTCGTTTATATTCATATCTGAATTGTCTCAATGCTCGACAAATGTCAGGAGGACAGAAAAAGGGTTCATGTTTCAGTGAAACTCAAGAATCATACTATTCATTTGATCGACATTTGATCCTCTTTCTGTAGTACCCATAGCTAAGAAGCTGATTAATAAAATACTAGAGATACGATAAATTTATCGTATTCTTCTCAACATTTTGATTTTTTTTCCTAACTTCTTTTTATACATGTGGAAACTCGTGTAATTATGGTACAATGCAATTTTAATTGAATCGGTATAATTTGGGATCTCGCAAATAAAATTCGAACGATAATATCGCCGACATATTCCCAACCCAAACATAACCTTATAAATTTTGCAGTCTCTTAGTTATATCTTTCGAAAATGATTGACTCTCGTGTGCACGGACAGAATATAACCGAGCGCGCAAAAATCCTCAACTCAAAATTGAATTATTCAAATAACATACCCGATTGAAATTTTTAAACTTTTCCCAGCACGAATAATTTCCCGGCCTGCTTGCACGATCACCGCTCTAAAATATGAATGGACTTTGAAGTGAAAAAACATAATTTCAAGAAAAAAAAATAATAATTTTGCGCCCCTAGTCGGTTGGCGCCCGTGGCAAATGCCTCCCTCTACACGCCCTAGATCCGGCTCTGCCAGACCCTATATATTGGGTAGTGTACTAGACCTTTAATTAAGGGCTGAAAGAAGACACGCGCGATACCCTGTCTATTAATGACTTGGTCTACCAAGTATTATATACTGAGCAGTTCCTTTCGGAAAGCATCGGAGATACTCATTAATTTCAGACAAATGGACCATGTAACTAATATTTAGAACCTACTTTGAAATCACCAAATAACTATGAAATAACCAAAATACTCTGAGTTAACTAGAAAGGTTTTTCCATACTTTAATTACTGAACACAATAATTATATTTTCAAGGGCACTTCAAATCAACAAAAATTGTCAGCAATTTTTTTCAATATTGGCTGAGAGTGTACCTGGAGTGATTGAGTTGTTCGACTGACATAGCAAATCTCTCCGATATACCGGGTGTCCCACGAATACCGTTCGTCAGATTATTTTTGGGAAGGAATCTTTCTCAACGTGAAATTGCGAAAAAAAAATGAAAATGGCTCTCTGCTGAAGCATGGATATCTTGAAGGATTTTCATTGGAAACATTTCGTTTTTAGGATTCCGCGGGAAGTAACAGTAGTGCTCCTGCCACAATAGTCAGGATTAAAAATCATGATACAGGAGGTCACAAAAACGTTGTTGGAGTTGGCAATTTCGAAAACGTAAAAACTCAAGTTTTTCGAATGATAACCCCATTTATTATGGCTCTAAATAATGTAGGTGTGGAAATAACCACAATGCCCAAATATTATATATTTCCTGAGAGATGCAGTCGCGATTAGGTACATTTCTAATATCAATATTCTCAAATATACAAACAAACTGGAAATTGAGAAATTTGAAATAAATGATCAATATGTCTTCGAGACAGTATTTTTTTTTGGGAAGAACAAAATTCAAAATGTGATCGTGTAGATTGTTTCTTACGAATATCTCAGAAAATATGAATTTTGGGGCACTGGTGTTGTTTCACACCTATATTATTTTTCAACTTAGATTCCATTATGACTATGAAAAAATGAGGTCCTTACTTGAAAACATTGAGTTTTCACGTTTTCGAAATCGCCAACTTTGACAACGGTTTTGTGACCACCTGTATCAGGACTTCTAATTCTGACTATCGTGACAGAAGCATTTATGTTACCGTAAAACGGACCAACCTTGTGCTGGTTTTGCGGTATTTTTCACCCTAGGCGCTGTATTTGTAATTGAATCGACTTGAAAAAATCGGGGGTAACAATAAAGGTCATACTCATAGCCTCCTATAAAATCGGTTTTTTACGATTTATCGTTTTTGAGAAAAAAAAATACGAATTAGGTGCCAAAGTAGCCCCGTGGCTGGGGTTAGATTGGTACTCAAGCTGAAAAGTGAATGAAAACTATATAGACCCATCGTGAGTTTACTTGGGCACCAGTTAACGGTTTTTTCAGTGTTCAAATTAAAGGGTCAACATTTTTTATTAAAATATGACGATATTTTAAACACGTCTAATATCAGATGCCAATAGAACGCTAATATTACTCCTGGTAACACATTGTTCAATGAAGTTCGGTCTTGGACTATTTTCAGGCCATTCAGGAATGTTTTTGCCTTGTTTTAATACATATTTTTGTACAATATCTCTAGCGTCACTAACAGTAACGGGAAAACCCCAAGTTGCTACCTGGTTGATGGTCTGCGATATTAAAGCCTCTTCCTCTGTTGCCTAAGGTAGGTGGGGTGAACTACACGTCCCTCATCTCTCTCAAATAGAGCATTTTGAAGAGTGTTCTTAGGTTATTTCCAGAGTTTGGAGGCTTACACCTGTGGCATCCTCAAATCTCTTACAGCTTGCCCCGCACCAGCTTACTTTTATTCCGTATGATTTCTGTACTCTGCAGTGCGTTGAATCAGCCAAACGCCTGTTACGTCACACCATAGTTCGCAAAGCGAAGTGTACTGACCCTTTCCAACAATTCTTGGAGACTGAATATTAAAGTTAAAGATGCAGCTTAATGAAAGCAAGGGCGCGCACGAGCAGCCAAAGAGAACCAGTGTGCCAAAGTAGCTCCGTTTTACGGTACTTCTCGCGGAATCCAGAAAACTACATTTTTTCAATGAAAAACCTCGGAGACATCCATGTTTCAGCAGAGCACCATTTTCCATTTTTTTTTGCAATTCCACGTTAAAGTTGGGCTTTTCATTCGAAAAACGACAGTTGGTGTCACTTCCGGTGAAAGCAGGTTTCTGGAAGAATTTGAAAGTTTACTAAAATCACATGCACGGTGTAAAAATCTTAATCTGAAGGATCAATGTAATGATTGCTTTTGGTTTCAAAATAAAATCTTTAATTTATCGTGATGATATTCTACATTCACACCAATCAATAACATCAAAAGGAATAAAGCATAAATCCTTGATTCACAGGGTGGATCGTTGTATTCGAGGAAACGGATTGTACGACTTCTCCTTTGGTGTGGATTCTTTCAACAGCTTCTAAGTATAAGTTTCATAATCATCTCGGAACAAGAAAGAAATGAATTATGACAGATCTCCGACGAGATTCTTGCTTTGCTTGAAAGCATAAGGCAATAACTGGATTTGTTCTAAGAGAATTATTTTTCACTCTTCGGGCCGAGCGCGAAGAGAAATGAAAAATTCCTCAACTTTCGACAAAATATTCAGCTTTCTCTGGAGTCCCTTTCAAACATAATTTGTTGGATGAATTATTGCGGAATTTTTCCTTGGGAAACACGAGATAAGTGCAAGCCTATTTGGTTCTGTGTCATAAAAGTTGAAAAAGTACAGTTGTGAACTCTGGGGCAGAAAGCTTAAAGTTCTGCCGGTCGGAGAGTGATCCAAGTCTCAATTTTTATTCTTCAGGAGAGTGGGAAAAAAAACAATGAAAGGGATATATTTGAGCATTCTTAAAACGAACTCCAGAAAAAAATTTCCCGAGAAATTTCCCTTTTGTATTTAGACAACAATGTTAAAGGTAGGAGAACTGAAAGATGCAGAGAATCAGGTTCGAAAAAAAAACATTCCTCAATATAACGTTGTTGAAACGTGAATAATGAAAACTTAGCATTTTCAGTACAGATATTCATTAACATCATAGCAAAATGTTTCAATTTAGATAATTATTGTAGAAAATTGGAGGGCGATGTTAAGTTGTTTTTTTTTTGAAGCGGTTCATTTCCGTTCTCTATTTTATTTTCCAAAATGGAATAACTACCTTTAGCACCGGTCAATTGAAAACCCATATTCCGAGTTCCACCTTATTGAGTTTTATATGTGTTCCATTTTGTATTGTATCACCCAAACTAAAATGATGCAGCTGAGAGGCTTCAGAACTCATAAACTGAAATGGTGGTTTATCGCTGGTGTGAACAATATTCCAGTTCAACTAACATGAATCATTCGATATGAAAATTGTTGATGTGAATATTTTGGGCGAGAATAACGAGTTGTAAACATCCCAAAATGGTTCGATACATCAAACTGCAAAAAAGTAGGTACATTTGCTAAAATCAAGTTGAGTATTTTAGACCATTATTATACTTTCAATTCCAAGTTATTCAGTTCTGAAGCACTCAAAATGATGATAATATCAATTTCCACAAAATAACGTTTGAATTTTCGAAATCAAGATATCGAGATGAGTGAATTCCATTGCTGAGAAGGTGGAGGCAAAATTGACAAGAAGTGGTGGAAGTGGAATTGAATCTATTTCATCTAGTATCTTGAAACTGATGGATGTTGATATTGCTTCACATTTCGCACATGTAATTAATCCTTCAGTAAGTACTGGCGTTTTTCCCCATCTCCTAAAGAGGGCTCTCGTTGTTCCGATTCATAGAAAAGATGTCGTGCATGATATAGCAAACTATAGACCTATTTCTATCCTTAGTATCTTCCCAAAGGTCTTCGAGACAAATATAAAATACTTGATGACGCACAGCATGGTTTTCGGTCGGGCCGCTCAACCCAGTCAGGAGTTTTTTGTTTTGTCGAGTTTGTTTACGAGTGTCTTGATGATGGCCAGTTCGTCGCAGGGTTGTTCTTCGATCTTTCACGAGCATTTGACAGCCATTCTTTTAAGTTTCTTCTTGACAAATGCTACAACTTAGGTTTCAGGGGTGTGTTTTTGAATTGGCTCTCTAGCTATCTCGAGGGTAGAACAATGTCAGTCAGAGTAGGTGTATTTATTACTGATGAACGGGAATTGAACCTTGGAGTCCTACAGGGTTCTGTTCTGGGACCACTCCTGTTCCTGTTGTTCATCAATGACTTACCGGTTAATTTGAGAAGGATGATGGCTAATTTGGCAAATTGTCCTGATTCCTTACTTTTAATCAAGTAAATAAGAATTCTTTTATTTGCGGATGATACCTCGATATTAGTTACTGCTCGGAATCTTGAAGAGTTGCAGGAGCTGTGTCGGCGGTTTGTCCAGTGCTTCGTTGATTGGTGTGGTACAAACTCTCTCATGATCAACATCGAGAAGACCCAGTGTGTTCACTCCACTTTGAGAAGTGATGAGAGAGTTATTCGCCATTTGAATGACATAATTTCGTCGGTTGACCATGCTAGATTTCTTGGACTCTACGTGGATTCAAATTTAAGATGGACCACTCATATTGACTCCATATGAAAGAAACTTAATAGTTCTTACTATGCAATAAGTAGAGTCAAAAACTCGCTTCCCTTGAGTTCGATTATTAATATATACTATAGTCTAGTTTACCGTCACTTATCTTACAATATTATGCTGTGGGGGAATTCGTCTGATGTAGGTAGGGTATTTTTGATTCAGAAGAGAATCTTGCGGATGATCTTCAATATTGCTACGATGTCCTCTTATCGTCCCACTTTTATAGAAAATGGCATTCTAACAGTTGCGTTTATATCTTTAGGTGCTTGGTCTATGTTAAGGATAATGAAAAAAAAATTCACTGAACTCTCAAGCTTCCATAAATATTCCACTAGAAATGAGGAATTATTTCATCTTCCCAAACACAATACAACTTAATTTGAATATTCGCCTAAATATCAATGTATCAAACTCTTCAATCATCTACCGAAATGTACTTTGTCTCTGGAACCCAAGGAGTTCAAGAGGGTAATTAATTCAGAAATGTTTCTATACTATTGCTGATTATTTCCATGATTCACTTGATTCCTATTAGGGTATTTTTATAAATTTTTTCTTGGTTATCTGACCTGTCCTATACATGTACTGGTCTTAAAGGATCAATAAATTATTATTATTATTATCAAAATGATATCAAGTCAGTAGAGGCCATATTATGACGTTGAATAGTCAATCATTTTATTTGTAGCGTTGTGAACACAATTTTTTCTTTTCCAAGACTGCAGTGAGATGAAATATATCAATTGAATCGTTATCTTGGTATGCAATAAAAAAGACGTTTCCAGTGGCCACAAAATCTATAACTCGAAATCAACCGGACTGTTTGTTAGGAAATTTGATTTTTGGATTTATCTACTGCCAGCTTTGAATGAGATACCTACATTGAAACTTTGAGATATCGTATAAATAACGGAATGGAAACTCTGAACCAATTTTGTGGCAGCCTAGATCACGTGAGTGCAATTATGTGATTAATTTCACCTGCGCTATTTGATAGAGCAAGTCTACGCTTCGCGGAACAATTGAGATGGTGTATCTACATTGACACTCAAAGTATCATTGGTGAGGTGACAAGGCAAAGTCTTTCTTGAAAGTATGTCTTCTCAGAATAAAAACGGGTACGAAACAATTCAATTCTTTTCTCTAAAACTTACAAGTGGAATATATTAACTAATAATCCGGTTTGAAGATGTTATTTGACAGAAGATTTGAAATTGTATTCTTTATTTTTCTGAAAATTTTTAAGCAATCAAACCATTATTACCAAGCATTATTTCATAACCTCATCTCGTTAACCTCGAAACATAATACTTTTTTCGTCAAAATTGTGAAAGTAAAGGATAGACCAAAATATCTCCGCATTCTCTTGCAACGACGCAACGAGAGTATGTTTCATGCAATTTTGGAGACTCAACAAAATGCCCATATTCTTAGTAAATGTTCACATTCCTGTGGTCATAAAATTTTTCAGAAAATCATTTCATCGCCATTGCTCGAGAAATAATATGATTTTTTGACCAATTTTTATACGTCCCAGAAACAACACTCATCAGCAATGTAAAATTTTTTTGATTCAGTTCCAATTCAGAGAGATGGCATCCAGAGCATCGAGGAAAGGTAGTAATTTTCCACAAATTTCTAAACTGCCCAGTTTTGAAAGCTTGAAAGCTGTGAAAATTCTACCTGCAAATTTTTCCATATTGACCTAAGTACAACACCAATTCAAATATTAAGAATTAGCAAATTTATTCATTCTCATCTATCCAACTACACCAATGGAATAACTTGGTTTCCGAAACGTGCGTTAGATGCAGAAAGTGTGAGTGGATTTGAGAGTAGTTACACACTGTTTTGTTACACCAATGGACTACTATCATAATTCAAATATTGTTCAAGGTTTACTGGACACTCTGCATCTGTGTATTTTTAGGGACTCTAAATTTATTTTTCGTTTCAATATATCTATATAAAATATATAAAAATATGAGAGAGGATATATTTATTAATTCGATCTATCCAGCAACGTCGAGAGATGGCGCCTCGAGAGAACGCTCACAGTTTCCAGGAGTAGTATTGCTAATAATGAGTCCTGATTTCAATATAGGTGAATATCAGTGATATTTATTTAATATTTGGAGTGTTTACCGTCAAAGAATTGAGAAATTCAAGGTCCCTCACAGAGAAATATGGGAGGTCTGTAAAGCTGAGATTCAACACGCTGTATATTGATATTTCAGAATTGGATTGAAATGTTCGAAAAGATCGGAAAAATTTTAATTTTCATCCTTCACATCGAAGTGCTTCCCAAAAATTTCACGGAAAGATTAGATTCAACAGTAGAATTCCACTTAATTCTCAAAAAAATTCTACTTCATGATAGAAGTAGGAGAAGTTTTTTCCTACTAATTGAAGATTAGTATTTCTCGATCATTGAAGGATCATTTCGAAGAATTTCCAGAAAAACATTAATTTTTAAAAAATGTATCTGAAACGAACAACAATAAATAACTGAATAGATTGAGAACGTAAGTCGTTTTGGTAGGGAATGTGGCCCAATTGCCAAGCATGGTCAGGAACTTTTTGGCTTTGCACTTTCGAAATATGTTGACAGGCAGAAGTGGGCTGCTCAGCTCGACCTCTGGATTACCAGATTCGAATACTATCAGTTATTTAAATTGGAACATTTGAAATATTATCTAATCATTCATTTTTGTTAATTTTGAATACGTTTTTCGCCGTGAATCTTTCTTTGGAAAATTTTTCGAAAAAATGTTTGGGCATATCCAGAAGTACTCATTTTCAATAAGAAGAAAAAGCATTGTTTTTCAATTCCGTCACCAAGTACAATTTTTCTGGAAATTTAGTGGAATTTCACTATTGAATGAAATCTTGCAGTGAAATTTTCAACAAGCAATGCGACGTGCGGGAAGAAAAATTAAATTGATTCCAATTAATAATTTATGTTCTTCTGAAATATTTCAACCCAATTCCGAAATTCAATATATAGGTTGTTGAATCTGAGCATGACAAGAGTCTTATTTTTCTCTGATACGGACCTGGAATTTTCCAATTAATTAAATATGAATCCATTCACCTGTATAAGTGAATTATACATTCTCATATATCAACGGATTATACTGGGAGGTATCAAAGTTATGAGAAATTTTAAATATTGGTGAATACAAGAAACACCCTGTATCTTGTTTATGGAATTGATTAGATCTGTCATATTTAAGTTTTTCGACTTGTCTAGGGTAGTTCTTTCTAGGGTTATCGTATGTTCATTTATGAATGAAATACCCTGTAGATTTGAACATGAATATATTGTGTTTAGTAATAGGAAACGAACATTAATAACGGAACGAAAAATGGATATATCGTCACACAAAATGAATATATTGCTGCATCTAATTATATTAATTCGAAAATGAATAAATTCGCAAATCAACTCTTGCCTCGCTGCTTCATGGTCTTGCACAACAATTAATAAAAAAGGAATATTCGGATAAAATGTAAATCATAACGTTCTTGTAAGGCAAACTAGGCTATTCACTTTGATATCAGTGTGTTCAGATACGAGATTGCCAGAAGCGTTATCATTTTCTCAGATTATGAGCCTAAATGGAACATTTGGACCCTGAGCCTGATTATGATTCCACCTTAAGGGATGAGTTATTTCCCTCAAGTAGTCGTCCGACGATATCGAGCCAGGGCCTTATGAAAGCATCTTGCAGGTAAAATCAGTGACCTACATGCAGGGCTCTGACAGGATTAGAGTGGAATTTCCAGGGGAAACAGTGATAAGATTCGAGAGATTCCTGAGCCTACAGATAGAGATATGAGTGAAATCTCTTCATATTTTTCCTGATGAGAATATACTTCATCAAACACATAATTCCGGAACATAATTTCGAAGGGAAAACCTTTTCACTTTGTGGTTTTGATCGAGATATCAACTGTCAGATTGAAACTGAAAATTTTGAGAATTATTTTCTGCTTTATCTAATGAAAGAGTCAGATTTGTACTCTGAAACGTCACAGTTCGCTTTGTTTATCGTTTATATTGTTCTTGTATTGTTCATCAGGCAATCTGTTTTCCAAAAAACTGCCCTTGACAAATAGTTCAGTCCTGCAAACTGCAAGAGCGTTTTTCATGAAAAACAATTTTATTCAATTTTAAATAGTTCCTTTTCAGATATTGAAAGTGAAAATCCAGATGAAACCTGAAAAATGATATGAAATCCTTTCAACATAAGCTTTAATCGATAACTAAAGATGAGGTCTTGTTATTCGAACTCTCCAGCAACTCCTCCATTTTTGCTTCCCGTTATCGTTCACTTTTGACTGTTCAAGTTAAACTGCACATATCAGGATGTGTAGACCTTCTACGAAATGAACTATAAAGAACTTCTTTCCGTTAAATTCATATTCCACCAAAATATGGGAATAATTTCAAGCAATTTTTCATGCATTTTTTATTGCAATAAAATGTGTAATTTAAATCGATGATATTCTTTGCAACATAGGCTTGCTTTCATTCCACCACTTTGAAGTCTTTATACAAAATGACCTGCAAAAACTCCTTTCGGTTCCATTCTTCGCCGAAATATAAAAACGCTGCAAATTTTACACAAGGGTTTATTATTTTCTCAGTTTAATAACCCAATAACATTGATATCTCAAATCAATCGTATATATTATTTATAACTCATTGGTTTTTCACCAAACGAAAATCAATTCCATGAAGAAATTCATGTGAAATATTTAAATTCAATAGTAACTACAAAATTATCCACGTCGAAACCAAAAGTACCTACATAACTTCTAGAGTCGTTAGAAATCAATAGGTACAACACCCGCAAAATCCTATTGAATGAACAAACAGATGTGAATAGCTCTCCACTACTGAATATTTTTCTGTAACCTAAAAACTCTGTGGCAAACCCCAATTTATACCTACTCCCACTCTTACGCTTTTGTATAATTATTTAGGCACGTTCCGGACCATATTTAAACCTCGTTGTACTACATACCATCAGTCAGTAAAATGTAGATACCTGAAGAAGATTTTTAGCAACACTCTTCGTGTTTTTTGTGATTCCGTAGTATTACTATGAGATGGAGTTTTTATGTCCGACTGATCATCAGAATTATCAGTCCTGTCACCGATATAATCAATTACCGTATCCATGTTGTCTGTCTCATCTAAATATATTCCCGACATATGGTAGATAAACCTATTCACTAAGGTCTCAACATATAACGAAAATTTTGCTGGAAAGAATTCAAAGAATCACTTTATAATTAAGCCTAGAGGATATTATTCATAAAAATCTTAAATATTTTTTATTCCAAATCACATTTCCTATGAAATATTGGAGTTGAAAAATGAGAAAATTATCTTGGTGTTGAGTTTCTTAAAAAATTACTTTACAAAGGTCAAGTCACTATGTTGTTTCTTTCGTTGAAGTTAAGTTTAATTTCCGAAAAATATTTTTTACTAATATTTTGCCAGTACGATCTTCACGATATTACTTATTAAATTGCGTGTCGGTATTACACAAATAGAAATGAAATTCAAATCAGAAACCGTTTGCGCCTTTTGACATATAAGGAAAATAACCTCAAAATTTAAAATGACCTCAAAATTTTCCGCCAATATCTCTGCAAATAAATATGGTTTCAAAATGTTGACTAAGACCTGTTCCAAATTATATTGAACTTTAATGAATAGCTCCCGAAAAAAATGTTTAGAAAAAATTCAATTTTTTTCCAATACAATTCTCACGAAATCAGGCATTAAATTGAGCGTCGATATTTCACAACTAGTTATGATGTTTCAATTTGATCGCGTTAGTATTTCTTGAGAAACTTTCGGGAAAATTAACTTAAACTCTCAAATTAACAACAAATACGTAAAACAAAATTCAAGATTTTCCGCTAATATTAAATGTGTGGATGTGGTTCCTACTAGGATTCAACTTTGTTCTGAAAAATATCAATGAAATGAAAAAAAACTCACCCGTCCTGTGCAACTTATCTGAAAAAATTTTTTCCACAGTGCATATATCCGATAAGGGTTCACTTGATTCAAAAAATATCCAATACACAAACTGAAGACCTAAAGTTATTTTCAACAACTTTTCTGGTTAAATCAAATATATCGTGAACCTCTCAAGGTTGAATTCGACTGAATAATTCTGAAAGAGAAATTTCGTTCCGTATAGTTGTCAGATACACTCAACTAAGAGGGTGTCAAATCCCAACGTCTGTTTAATGTAAAAACGTTCAATTCAAACAAGTAGTTTGCGGACCACCAGATGTTGAAACATGCGGAGTATTCTTGTCTACGGTCCCCGGTACCCTTAGTATTAGATTCTCGACAATTGATGAGATTTCCGGTTTGTTAATTGATTTGTTTGCATATATCCTCCAATTTGTTTCATCATATACATTCTCATTTTCTTTTATATTCACCCCTATTTCAAAGTCTCAGTACGAAAAATATTGGATTTCGATTGAAACCAGTAACGGATATCCACATGTTGACGATAATTGTACTACGCAATCCAAAATTGATGGAAACCTCCGATCGACCGAAGATTTTGGAAATATTCCTTATTTTAAATAACGCTTCTTGATTCGCGTTCCGCATATGAAAGGGTTATTCAGTTACACAAGAGTATTTATTGAGATTTCAATGTTTCAAATGAATTTTTTCATGGAATT
The DNA here is from genome assembly GCA_958510865.1 of Myrrha octodecimguttata. Taxonomy (NCBI): domain Eukaryota; kingdom Metazoa; phylum Arthropoda; class Insecta; order Coleoptera; family Coccinellidae; genus Myrrha; species Myrrha octodecimguttata. The sequence goes on along the minus strand of OY294059.1, from coordinate 60,639,256 downwards.
ATTTTTTGGGTTGTGAAAAACCAATGATTTATGAATAATATATAAGTTTTATTTAAGATATAATTGAGCTCCATGAAGAAATTTAATCTTTCATCCCGTAATTCGCAGGGTGATATCTATAAATAATAATAGTTATCCGAGTTTTTGTAGTTATGTTTCAAATATTAGGAGAGAAACCCCAAAAATATTTAATTTGAACTACTAACGATTATGAAATTGTCGAGAACATCGATGGGGCATTTGCACATTGTGTTTATAAAATAATTAACGAATCCGTTCGAAATTTCTCAATATATGTTGAAAATTTGGTAACAATCTTTTCATTTACTTTCAGATAATATATGATTCTGGATGAAAAGTTAACCGATGATTTCACTGAATTCCAATCTTAGAACCGAATGCGATGATTCATTCTAGGGATTATTGGAATTTGCAGCATTTTTCTTCATAACTCAGAGACTACTGGTCGGATATCATCCGGGTAAAAATTTTTAGGTTGAGTTATGCAACAGTAATCAACGTTGAGAATTTCACAAAAATTCGGTGGTAAGTTTCCGAGAAATATTTTTTTTCCCTCCAACCCCCAATTTTAAGCCCATAGGGTACACCAATCCTGCTGAGAAGCTTGGAGGATCAATCCCGAGCGACACATGATTTTTCTACCAAGTTTCACGGGTTTCGGTTCAGTACTTTCCGAGAAAAGCTCTGGACAACGGACGGCGGACGGCGGACAGACGGATTTTTTTTTATTCGTTCATTCAAATCTACATACTCCAAAACGTAAACTGTGAAATTTTCAAGGGGGGTTTAAATTTTTTTTTTGTTGGTCGATCACTAAGGTTTATTATTTGATTTCATCAAATAATAAACCAAAATCAACCCATATAATTAACGCGCTTTGTTGCAAAATAATCAGTGATTCCAATCGATACTTTCAAAATAAATGCTGAATTCATTTGTTTAATTTTCACCAGTTCGAAGACCTTTTACAAAATGACCAACAAAATTTCCATTTCGAATGCGTGAATAACTGTAAGTTGATGGTGAGAGAGTTTCGTGCTTCGAGCAGCTTTCCGGTGTTTATTCAAAACAGTTATAAATTCTCCATACGGCCCTCTCCACTGAATAAAAGCGAGATAAGGGTTCCTCCTTTTCCTTGCAAGAAGCTAAAAATGAGGGCTTATTATGCTAATTCTCCAGCAACTCGTCCATTCTTGCTTCCTGTTCTCGTTCACTTTTGACGGGTCAGGTTAAACTGCACAAACCAGAATGTGTACAAAATGACCTACAAGAGAACAACTTTCCGTTCATTTCATATTCCACAAAAATATTGAAATTAAATCCATGCAATTTTTAGATAACACTTTATATTGCAGAAATATCTTTAATTTTAATCGTTAATGTTCCAAGCTTGCTTTTATTTCACCAATTCGAAGACTTTCACAAAATGACCTGCAAAAAAAACTTTCAGTTTCATACTGCTCCGAAATATGAAAATAAACCCATCTAATTTCAAAGCATCGTGCCTTGTTGCAAAATTATCGGTGATAACAATCGATACTTTTAAATGATAAATTCGTTTGCTTCCATTTCACCAGTTCGACAACCTTATACAAAATGATTAACATTTCCATTTCAGATGCGTGAATAACTGTAAGCTGATGGTTAGAGAATTTTCTGCTTCTGGCCATCTTTCCGGTGTTTATTCAACACAGTTATGAATTCTCCATACGACCCTTTTCACTGAATAAAGGCGAGATAAGGGCTCCTTCTTTTCCTTGTAAGAAACTAAAAATGAGGGGTTATTATTCGAACTCTCCAGCAACTCATCCATTTTTGCTTTCTGTTCTCATTCACTTTCGGCTGGTAAAGTTAAACTGCACAAACCAGAATGTGTAGACCTAATACAAAATGACCTACGAAAAAACTTCTTTCCGTTAATTTCAGATTCCACCAGAATATGGGAATAAATTCATGCAATTTTCAGGTAACACACTATATTGCAAAAAATCTGTGATTTCAATCGATAATACTTCATGTACCATACATAAGCTTGCTTTCATTTCGCCACTTTGACGTCTGTGTGTGAAAAATTACCTGCAAGAATTCCTTTTGGTTCCATTCTTCGCCGCAATAAAAATTAATAATAATAAAAATTAACTCATGAAATTAACGCGCTTTGTTGCAAAATAATCGATGATTCTAATCGATACTTTTAAATGCTGAATTCATTTGTTTCCATTTCACTAGTTCGAAGACCTTCTACAGAATGACCAGCAAAATTTCCATTTCGAATGCGTGAATAACTGTAAGTTAATGGTGAGAGAGTTTCCTGCTCCGAGCAGCTTTTCGGTGTTTATTCAAAACAGTAATAAATTCTCCATACGACCCTTTTCAGTGAATAAAAGCGAGATAATGGCTTCTCCTTTTCCTTGCAAGAAATTAAAATGAGGACTCTTATTCGAATTCTCCAGAAACTCGTCGATTTTGCTACCTGTTCTCATTAACTTTCGACTGGTCAAGTTGAACTGCACAAACCAGAATGTCTAGACCTTTTACAAAATGACCTACAAAAAAACTTTTTTCCGTTAATTTCATATTCCACAAAACCATGGGAATGAATTCATGCAATTTCAGGTAACACACTATATGGCAAAAAATCAGTAATTTCAATAGATAATATTCCATGCAACATAACCTTGCTTTCATTTTACCAATTCGGAGTCTTTATACAAAATGACCGGCAAAAACTCCTTTCGGTTTCATTCTTCGTCGAAATATAAAAATCAACCCATGTAATTAACGCGCTTTGTTGCAAAATAATCGGTGATTCCAATCGATACTTTTAAATGCTGAATTCATTTGTTCGCATGCATTTCACCAGTTCGAAAACCTTTTACAAAATGACCAACAAAATTTCCATTTCGAATGCGTGAATAACTGTAAGTTGATGGTGAGAGAGTTTCCTGCCCCGAGCAGCTTTCCGGTGTTTATTCAAAACAGTTATAAATTCTCCATACGGTCCTTTTCACTGAATAAAAGCGAAATAAGGGCTCCTCCTTTTCCTTGCAAGAAACTAAAAATGAGGGCTTATTATGCGAACTCTCCAGCAACTCGTCCATTCTTGCTTCCTGTTCTCGTTCACTTTTGACAGGTCAGGTTAAACCGCACATACCAGAATGTGCTTGGGCTACACAAACGCGGGTAAAACCGCAGAGCGTAAACAGATACAAAAGAGAATTGGACTAAACAAATTCGGGAATTCACCTGAAGGCTTGCGGTTTCCCAAGGGCCAGTGGCGTCGAAAATAGATTTTCCTCATATGGAATCCCAAGAGGATACAACAATATCATCCGATATATGTATAGGGTGACGCTTCGAGTTGGACATAAATTTCAATTATAGATTCGTCTCATCGAAAATACATTGATTTTCTCATTTAGAATTATTCGGAATTCGGCTGAGGTTATTATACAGGGTGTTTCATCATAAACTGATCAAACATATATAGCCATTTAGATTACATTGGGAATCGTTGGAATTATTTCGTAGTTATAGTAGTTTGAACTCTTTGTGTATAAAAGATTGAAGAAAAGGATGACCGTGAACATAATAACTTCCGAAAGGAACGACCTAGAAATTTGATATTTGTGGAGTAGGTTTGAGACTAGAATATACAGGGTGCTTCATCATAAACTGGTCAAACATATAAGAATAGCCATTTAGATTACATTGGGAAAGTCATTTTCGCCTTATGACATATACCTCGTTTTCGAAGCATAAGCGAGATACAGGGTGTTTAATGTCAACTTAGAGCAATATTCCGATAACTGTGGTGAGTTATGCGTGACCTCTTAAATAACGGTTTTTAGTCACATCATAGTATTTTTTGATGGTCAATTCAATTGTTCTGTAGAATTCGGAAAATAATATTTCAAAATGGCGGAAAACCTAAAAAGGAATTTCTTGTTTCCGATCGCCAAATTGGATAGCATTATTTCGATGAACTTTATTTTCTAAGATTTTCCGTGAAAAAATCTTTCGAAAATTCAAACTCAACTCTTTTTTACATGTCTACAGTGAAAAAAAATTTTCACCCAAAATTGTTGAAATCTTTCGACGTTGAACTTTTCTTCATTCTGAACACTGGTGTGAAAACAGAATGAAGAAAGATCCATTGGTTTTCGTTTTATAGCCTCCCAAACATTCCGCTCGGACTATTTAAATAATATTTATTCGAGAAACTGGTGGACCTACGTAGGTAAAAATTGTGCTAATGGGTCCCCAGAATGACTCGCAAAGAAATATGAATTTATCAAAACAAAAAAAAATTTTCAAAAAAAAAATCTTCGATGGGAATCGAACTCGCTCCACTTAGGGTCACGGATAAATTGGATTTATTCTGATTATAATGACGTTCGTTACCAAGCAACGGTAGTTCATCGAATTTGACCCTATTTTCCGAATGCGAAGAGAGTTCGATTCCTACCAAAGTTTCTTTGAAAAAAATTTTCTTTTTGATAAATTCTTATTTCTATGCGGGTCATTCTGGGGACCCATTAGCACATTAGCATGATGAGGAATTCGACCTTATTACTCTTTTTTATGGAATAAATGAACAAAACGTAGTGACCACAAAAGTATTTAATTCAACATTCCTCATCAATTGAATTTTGTTGCTGGTTATTACACTTTGAGTTTTTACATTCTGAGATCAATTTTTTGAGAAATGACTCGCTTTTCGAACGTTTAGTATTGTTTCGTATCTGAATTCAAATAGACTAGCAACGGTAAGAGAATTCTTTAGAAGGTATCTTGACAGAGCAGTTTCAAACCCCTAAACGTTCTCTGATCTCAAATATCATAAGTCTTAAAGTTTTATCGGGCAGAATAATGAGCAGTTGATATACCTTTCACATGGATAACAGTATTCAAAAAATCTATGGAAAATCAGATGATATCAATGACAAATTGATATTTTTTGTACAGGATGTTTTATTAGATCTTTGAGGTGAAAATTCAAATTTCCAATTCCCAAATGGTTAAGTTCAGTATGTTCCATATGAATATTTCGATCCCTGAAATGACACCACTCCCAAATTTAAAGCGAATTATTTGAACGGTTCAGAAGTTATAGACATCCAAAAATTGTGCCAAAATCAATACGTCTCAAGATTTATAAGCATTTAATTATTTCCGATTGAAAAAGAATGAACGGTTTGTTAGCCGTTCATGTGGGGAACAGTACTAAAAATAAAAGTTCTTGCAGAATCCGTTGCTACGATAAATTGATATTCCATTCACAGAATATTGTATTAGACCTGGAATTAGAAATCTTAATTTCATAGTACTGGTTTGTACTATTGTGGTATGGTTTGATGGCCTGAGGTGACAATACCTTCCAAATTCACGAGTTATAAACATCCAAGTGTTCTGCCAAAATCAATAAATTACCATAGTCCATATTAAAATGTCTTTTTGGGCTCTCCAATATACCATCTTTCACCATCAAACGATGTATAGTTACTTGCTGACCACCATGTAGATATTCCAACAAAAGTTCAAAAAAATGTTGTTGTGATTCGGTACGCTCCAACTACATGCCAAGTTCCACGGCCGGCCATAATCGATTTTGGGCCGCATTCATAATCAATGAGTACAACCATTGAGTTTTCAAATATTTGTATTTGAAAGCTCAATGGTACAAACTAGTCATTTGAGACCAAATTCGACTTAAATTTGGACCGAACGATGGCACGCAGTTCCCTAGAATCGGAAATCCTAAAAAATACAATGTAGTTGTCTATCGTTGTGAATTAGTGGACGTTCCATTTGAAATTATTTGGACCATTTTCCGAACAAAAACATGTCAGTACCATGAATATTATATTCAGACTCAAATTAGTTTAATGTTTCAAAATTTAGTCAGAATAAAAGCTTCTATAATAATCATCATATTCATGTCAAATTGAATTGGTATGTTGCAAAAGCGAACATATTTGTTGAATCAAATTAAATTATAAAATGCATATTATTTCATGGACGAAATACATGATTTCATTAGTTAAACTTCATTTCTCTATGAAGGGTCCGTTTTAGGATGCAGCATTTCCATCGACGCGCTTGTTCTTCTACCTAATATTTTATTAGGTATAAGGAATGCCATTTCATATTCAGGGAGAAAAAAATAAATTCATGATATGAGTTGTTCCTATTTACTTGGTGAATGGGATGGGAAAGATTCTCGACAGAAATCATTGTTGGTTCATTTCGAAATGGTACATTTTCTTATGTAATATCATAAGGGCATCTAATTTTTACGAAAAAAATCGAAAAACTACGTTGCTAAGTAATATTTTATCAAGAAGCATGAGTGCCAGTGGCAACAAAAATCCGAGTCGAAGACGAGGATATTTGCACCTGCACGAATGCTTTTTGTTAAAAAATATTACTTTGCAATGTGTTTTTTCAATTTTTTCCACAGGAAAATTTAGATACCCGAATGGTATTTGACAAGACTATTTCATAAGTAACAGATTATTCTGCATGCATAATAATTACGTTTGTTTTCAAAGGTATTGTAATTTTTGGTGACAACAACTGTCAAGTTTTGCCGCGGGTAAACTCGAATAAACTGCTGACAGCTCCCACCAAACAGTTTTTCCGCCTAGAAACCATTTATAATTCAAAATTGCGCGTTTCTGATTGGTGGAAATTACGTTCATTGAAATTGAGAATTGTGTTTGTCGATTTTACGCGATTTTTTGAGAAATAGCGCATTCTCATCTTAATGAAAGATCTGTAATTGTAAGTTTTAGCTTAAAATGGTCCCTAATGGTTTTCTTCGAGCTTCGACGAAATCGGCTCTAAGATTTCGGAGCTATAGCGGTCTAATATTTCGAATTCTCATTAATACGAAAAATTCCTTTTGATTCGTATTGGAACTTGGTTTGTAGATCTCTGCTATCAAACTGCTGCAGTCAAGTTCTTTATTAGGCAAAATCGACCAAACGGTTTTGGAGTTGAATTTTCCTAGATATTTGCTCTAAATCTCAACAAGTGCTCATGCGATCAAATTTAAATTCCATAACCCGTTGAACAATTATGTTGCAGGATCGTAATGTCTGAGAATATTCAGACGATTTTTCTGAATATCGATAAAAGGATATATTTGGTAGTATATTGTAGTATTTTCACGTGTTTTCTAGGTTTTCACCCCCACATAATGAAGAAGTACTATGATTTTTTTTGATACGATTTCAATTATGCGTTCAAGATGAAATATTCGTCGAAAAGAAAATAAATCAGTCATGAACTGAAAAAATCCTCCATAGTATACAGGGTGTTTCATCATAAACTGGTCAAACATATATAGCCGTATAGATGACATTGGAAAAGTCATTTTTGCCTTATGACATATACCCCGTTCTCGAAGCATAAGCGAGATACAGGGTGTTCAATGTCAACTTTAAGCAATATTTTGATAACTGTGTTGAGTTATGCGTGACCTTTGAAATAACGGCTTTTGGTCACATCTTAGCATTTTTTTGTGGTCTCTTCAATTGTGGTGTAGAATTCTGGAAAAAATATTTCAAAATGGCGGAAAACCTACAAAGTTGGAGTTTTTTGTTTTGGATTGACAAACTGGATAGTGTTATTCAAATGTACTAAATTTTCTTAGATTTTCCGTGAAAAAGTTTTTCTAAAATTCAAACTCAACTTTTTTTTACATGTCTACAGTGAAAAAAAAATTTCACCCAAAATTGTTAAAATCTTTCGAAGATGAACTCACCTGAGAAATGAGAAAATATCCTTTTCATTTTATAGACTTCGAAAGATTCCGCTCGAAGTACTGAAATAATTTTTATTTGAGACTCTGGTGACCCTACGGAGGTCAAAATTGTGCTAATTGGCCCCCAGAATAGCCTGGATAGAAATATGAATTTATAAAAACAAAAATTCAAAAAATCCTTGATGTAATCGAACTCGCTCCACTTAGGGGTCCGAGTATGAATTGGATTTATTCTCATGTCCGTTACCCAGCAACGGTACTCCAGCGAATTTGAGCCTATTTCCGAATGCGGAGAGAGTTTGATTCCCTCCAAAGTTTTTTAGAAAATATTTTTTTCTCGATAAATTCATATTTTTACCCAGGTCATTTTGAAGGCCTATCAGCATAGTTTTGGCATCCGTAGGGCAACCAGTTTCTTGAATGAAAATTATTGAAGTACTCCGAGCGGAATCTTCGGAAGGCTATAAAATGAAATCCAATAGTTAATTTTCCATTATGTTTTCACCACAGTGTTCAGAATGAGGGTCGGTTCAACCTCGAAAGATTTAATCATGACATGTAAAAAAAAGTTGAGTTCGAATTTTGAAAGAATTTTTTCACGGAAAATCTTAGAAATTTGAGTACATTAAAATATAATATATAAATTATCCAATTCGGCAATCGAAAACAAAAAATTCCAACTTTGTAGGTTTTCCGCCATTTTGAAATATATTTTTTCCAGAATTCTACACAACAGTAGAATTGACCACCAAAAAATATCAAGATGTAACCTGAAAACTTTATTTTAAAGGTCACGCATAAATCACCACAGTTATCAGAATATTGCTCAAAGTTGACATTGAACACCCGGTATCACGCTTATGCTTCGAAAACGGAGTATATGTCATAAGGCAAAAATGACCTTCTCAATGTCATCTATACGGCTATATATGTTTGACCAGTTTATGATGATACACCCTGTATATGGTTAAAGTTCGAAAAGAAATTTATGCAATTGTCTATTCTCTATATGTTTCGAAAGAAACATTACACATTCCTGAATATATATTGCTGTTAGTATCAAAATATTACTTAGTTTGAAAATACCTCTTCAAGATATAAATCTGAGTTCCTCCATTATTCTCATTGCTCTTTTTCGACTCAAATTATTTTTCCTATCGTTCTAGCTACACCATTAAAAGACAAACGGTATCTCACAGCAGACTAAAAATTTATGAAATACTACTTTAAGATCATCCTCATCAAGATATCTGGAAATTACTCTCAAAGTATAACACACAGAATTCAATTTTTTGTTCAACTTATCCCCATGGCATTCTCAGTACAATACCTCATCTACTGTTTATTCAAAAAGTTTTTTTTCAACATTACACAGTTTGTTTTATTTTCATTCAGAAGTTAACATTCATTGGTGACCCAATGTTCTATAGCTTTGTCAATCGTCAAGTGAAGTTTGTAAGTTATGTGCAGTAAATGAGATGTTCTCATCGTCAGCATAATTCAGTTGGAAACCAGTTATTGATATTGAAACATATTCTCGTGCAAATTTACATAACCAAAACACAAGAAATTACCAGGTATGCTTGTGGAGAAGCCATACTCATTGACTTCGTTTCTGATTTAAATGAAACCCCAATTTTTGTGATCACAGTCTGCTGTAATCTTCCTGACAAGTAAGATTAGAGTCAAGTGTAAGTGTTAGCATCTCTGAATGAAGAACATAAGGAAGGAACATAATGCCTCACAAAGTGGGTCCGGGATGGATGTTGCATATGGCCGACTTTCCTTTCACTTTGAAGATAGAACAACTTGTTCCGAGACTTCTTTGTCTGAAGAAACTAACTAACATGAGTCATACTTGGAGGTTCAATATGGGCGCCTATGTCCCACTTGTATACGAAGTAGAAAAGCGTTATGCTCCTTCCTGTTGTTCTTTATTCAAAGGTTAGCATACATCCTCAATCTGCTCCGTAGCATTCCGTGATTTACCCAGTCATATACGCTTTTGAAAGGTCCACGAATATGCCTATTTCCAGATCTTTGCTGTTCATGGCATGTGAGATGAAGAACTTGTACAGTACACTTTGGGTTCCTCTTCCGCTTAAGCAAGCATGTTTACCTTTATGGAACAGGTCGTTTCTCAGAAAGTATTATATTATACTTTATTTATGCACCTTTCAAAAACCTTGGAAAAACGCGGTAGAAGACTTGTAGGACGGTAATTCGCAAACTCTGTTAGACCGCTATTTTTAGATACAGGCCTGACAGTTGCAAGTTTCAGACTGTCTGTAAATACATGCATTTTGAAGGATGAGCCTATCAAGTAGGTAAGTGGGGTTTTGATTTCGTGTATAGAGGCCTTAATCAGTGAAGTTAGGATTTCATCTCCGCTGCTGCTCTTAGGGCCTGTATTATAAAACTTAACTGAACGTTATCTTTAACTTTAACTGAAAATTAAGCAGTAATTTCCAGTTAAAGTTAGATTTGCAGGGTTATCTTCATCTGGTGGTTTGGGTATCAATTATAGTTAAAGCTAAAGTTAAATCGTTTTTTTCCACAGACTCTTTGTCTTTTCGGCTGACATAAGAGGAATATAGCCTCGATTTGTTTGTTGTTATGATATTTTCGGGAACATGCTGGCAAGATATATTCACTTCATTTTTGAAGAACTTTTAAGTGACTATGACGATGATGCCATGAAAATTGTTGAATATCCCTTTTGAGAAAGGATATTCAGAAATCGGCTGAACCATTTGAACTCATGGGAAGAAACAGAATTCAAAAACCGATTTCGCTTATCTGGACACTGTACGCCTGTAATGGAATACATATTCACAGTGATGCAAATTTATTGCTACACGCAGAGTTTATGCATCTTGTTCTTTTTTGATAGTTGCTGGAGATTTAAGGGGTTTTCACAAATCAAGTATACTGACTGTATTATCAGAAATGTCCCATGGAAAATTGCATACTTTTTATCTATTTACATCAAAATGCCTGCTATAAACCTCACTCGAGTAAGAATCCAATCTTGAGAGTTCATCATGGCATATTATTGAAATGAAAATATCAGTTACTCTTTCTGTTCAACTATTATAAGATGTAAATGAAAAAAAAATCATTGGCATTTATTCTTTTCGGTGCCTAATATGACAGATAAAAGTTGTAAAGGCGTAATGAAGCATAATAATTTATACACATTATTTAACTTTTAAGATGAAAGGAAATCATCACAATTGCAATGGATACTTTTCTTATAATAATGGCCAAACTGGTAGCCGTGTACAAATTCTAGATATCAGGGCTCGATAACCCGGAGCCACAGAAAACATTACCATATTTTTTAATTGAATGACAATTTGTGCAAATTTAGTGTTGAGATTATTACCACTCCCAGTGTCAGTTGAGAGTACTTGACCGTTGGTGAAAAGTGAAGTATTTGTAAAAAAAAATCTGTACCTAATTAGATTTGGACAAATTTTATTATCATTGTTCAATAATTCCTGAATTGAATGTATCTCACTATTGCCTAAGTTTTCCTTTTAAGCTTCCATTTCCAATATATTCATTAGTGGAAGTAGTTTTTTTAGTTAGGTTATCGAATAAATACCCAAACATCCCTTGCATATTGCCAAAAGTAGAAGAATTCAAAATTGATCATTGCAACTCTCCCTCAAATCAGTAATTCTATTTTTATGGAAACCACAATCCATTAAGCTCCCTGATACATAGTGCGAATATTTGTCAATAAAGGATTTGCTTATTCCTATCATATTTTGAAAGGGGGTATTTTCCCAAAGTCCAGCTTTTCCAACCCAGAAATTGGTGGTTAGATTGATTACAGAATCTTAAATTATTTCCTTCTCCTTTTCATAGAAACCATCACAGTATTTCTTGTCTATGATAGAAATGAGACTTTTATAATCCCGACATTTTTGAGCAAAAGTTTAACTGTCAGTTAAAGTTAAAGATAACTTTCAGTTAAGTTTCATAATACCGGCCCTTAATCGCATTCTTGATAAGTTTAAAAAACTTATATCGGACATTTTCGAAAATATTGAAAGAATTGAAAATTTTTGGTTCTCTATTACTTAAGTGATATTCGGGAATAGATGCAACCCACTCTTCCTATACAGGAATCCTCTCAATATTCCGTTTTTCTCCGAAAAATCATATCTGATTCTTGAATCTGATCATGGAAGGAAACCTGATATTCACAAAGGATCGCAAAATTAATTTTATCTCGAAGTCACTCAGATTCTGACCTGTTCGAACGACAACTATGTTTTTGCATTTAAAAAAAACAACTTTCGACGTTACGCCAATATGTTTTCCTCCCTTTTCATGAAGGATTATTTTTCAAATACGCCTCTGCATTCGTTCACGTAAACTCAATTGATTGCTTTGGTGAAGGTTCAGAGGGGTCTGGCTCCACACACGTGCGGCTTCGGTGTGTTTCTGATATTTCCTCATTTTTCAGAAATGTCCCGATGTAAACCCTGAAATTAATAAAAATATACAAGGTGTCCCTTGATGTAGAGCAATACAGATCTTGAAAAATTGCTTTGTTCGTCAATTATGTTCTTGGGTGAATATTTTCTTCATGAAAATCTATACTCATATCATTTCATCCCATGGTGCAGCAATTCCACCTCCTTACATTTGAACATTGAAAATGGGTCGAATGATATGTTATCGAAGTGGACCTTTCCTTCTGAATATAATAGTTCAATTTTTCGAGGTTTTATAATTCGTTTAAGTTTTGATTCGACCTTGAAAATGAAAGTTCCTTATGTTTACCTGAAGCTCATAACTTTCAATGCAGGACAGAAATATGTATGCAGAAAAAACAGGTAAGAATTCTGAATAGTTCAATCTAACAAATGCTCGAAGTGAGCACGGCCATTTCCATTTGATCGAAATACGTCCTCATAACTCATACGCACAATAAGTTCCGAGAAAACCTACTCAAAAAAATTCCATTCAATAATTCTGCAGACTTACCCATTTGAATTTTTAATAGCCCAAACTTTCCGAAAATCGAAATAAGATTGAATTGAAAGTCAGAACGTGATGGAAAAATGAAAGATTGCAGGTCTATGCCGGATTTTTTGAGGATAATGTGATTGAAAAAGGTCAGAATATAGAATATTAAAAAAATCGTGTTTTTTTCAAATTGTTCTAATAACACGATCATCCAGAAATTTTGCACAAAGTTATGTCATTCAAAAGTTTCCTCATGATTGAAGAATTTTTTTTGAATCTCCCGAAATGATTCCGAAAAAAAAATTCCGAATAAAATGTTGACGAGAATTTTTTTTTTTTTGATCCCCTCAATGCTGTGAATGTTCATGATGGTTCATAAAGTACCTACAGAGCTCTATTCCAGAAATAAATATCAACTGTTTCGAAAAATCTAGAAAAGCACTGACGTGAAGTCACCAGCTTTTACGCGCTTGTTCACATTGCGAAATGGTGACTTGAAAATTTCAGTAGAATTTCAATGGAATATAAAAATTTTCAGGAAAAAATTTCAAAAAAAAATAATTTTTTTTTCGAGGTTTTCCATGGTTAATTCTTCTTATTGATACTGTTCATCCTCCAACCAAGTTTCATTTCGATCAGATAAATGTTTTTCGAGTTATTGAAAAATCAAAATTTCAAATGACTGTAGCACAAAAACCATTCGGCAGATTTGGCGCATTAACGAACTCAACAGAGATATTCAGGATCTTTACCTTACCTGAAAACCTCAGGACTCTAGGCCTTTCTTTCGAATGTTACAGCGCACACGGCCGGACGGACAGAATCAATTTTGACTACGGATTCTTCATCGGTGAGTCCAACCTAGCCGTTTGAGAGCAATTTCGGCTCAAAATTCGAAAATTACAGAAATCGTGACGAAATGATAACGCACTGTTCCCCAGAACAAGCGCGTAAAAAGGTCTCCATACCTACGAGAAATAATATCTTATGTAATTCCATTCATGTTTTCTCTGAAGGTTCAGAAATCAACTGAAGGTATAATGTAATTTTTTGTACAGTGATTTTTCTTCTTTGTCGGTCCATTTGTGAGAATTACGCTTGAAAAAAATCAATATACGTACTCCACATTACCAATTCTGAACATATTTCCTCTACAAGCATATAAAATCAATGTTGCACAAAGCGTATGATACTTTTTTTGCCTGGTTCTTAATTCAAATTCATTCAGAATATGGTTATTAGTATCTCTGGAAATCCTCAAGATGAATTGTTGGAAAAATCATTCAAAAGTGGCTGATTATGTTCAAGATTAATCATTTTCCTGATGTAAAATGAATGAGGCTGCCCTCATTCCTTCGTAAACCGCTGAAAATAATTTCCCCGAGGATACTAAAAAATAGAAATGCTTCAACTCATAAAAAATTTCGAGGACAAAAGATGACTGTGTGAAATGTCAGGTTATTTGATCCGTATTATACGTTCACATCCAGAATTCTATGCCCAATTGTTTCCGAATTCGTAATTGGATTGATAATCCATCTTTTATTCCGTTGTTCATTATGATTTTTGCTCGTTCATCACCAGAATATGAGCGACAGTTTCCAGGTTATACTCATTTACAATTATGAGGTTAGTTCCTCGATATCTCAAGAAGTACTGATGCAATCAGTTTGAAACTTGGAAAAAAGTTGATGAATTGCGACCCAGCCTTTTTTTAACCAAGTGGTAGATTTCAATGCGTACCAATCTCTATTTCTGGAAATATAGTGGGTCGTATATATCTGTGGAATCATTGGTTGAACTTTACCCATTGGCGAACTTCATTTTCGTAAATGATTGCCAAACAAATATTTTTTCTTTCTATCGGAAGTTATGGCGTATGTGTACTCGAGAAAGAAATAGATTGAAGACTAAATATTGGCTTAGTAAATTTTGACCGCAATTAGGTAAGTCGAATTTGTTAATAGGTGAATCTCACCTAATGAGTCCGCAGATAAACCCATGCAAAGTTTATGTTTGCACTATATACAAAAAACAGACTAGACCGAATTGAAATAGAGAATGTGGTTGAATAATGACGCATTGAAGGTTCATGCCGAATTTCATTAGGACCCTATGATCAGGAGATTCAATAACCTATTTATATCGAAAGAGAGCTGAGCTTGAAAGTGTCAGTACTAATTCGGAAACGAATTTTAACGATTTTCAAGAAGCTCCTGATATCACATTAGTTTTTTCCTAAAGATCTTTTCTGTTTTCAACTTATGCGAAAGAAATTGCTATAAGCATAAACTGTCTATGTATCCACCATCTATCCACCACGATCTGAAGTAATCATCCAATTAACTAATTCCTCTATACCAAAAAGAATACTGCATTTTCACTGTTATTACGGATCATCAGAACTCGCATCGGAAAATGTAGAGAGCATTCTAGATGATTAATACCTGTTAGATGAATACCTTGAATATGAAAATTATACAGCGCCATCTCAGGAGCATTATCGAGTCCAGAAAACAATGAACGACGTTTTGTGCAGTATCTGTACAAAAAAGCAACACCCGGTTCGTGTGGTTTGACAAAACACTACAACATGTAACCTCAAACAAGGAATAGGAGTATTTGTGGATTTTTTGGCAGATATTCGTCCTCTTGTTTTATGTTAATTCATTATTGTTGGGGCTCTTTCTTTTGCGCAAAACATTCCTTAAAAATTGCCATTGCTATTGTTGCCAATCCTTCTAGATTTCTTCGGGAAACCATTATGAAGCTATACGCTTGTGATAGTTATGTTCTCAAAAACATAGTCTGAAATGAAGAAATCTACTGGAATAAATTTTATAGGCTTAGAAGACTGAGAACAAATACCATATAAAATATCTGATAGAATCATTGATACATAGTGCTTGGCATGCAGAAGAAACTCAGATTCACAATTTGCCTGATAACCAGAAAGAAATAAGAAAAATAAAAATTCAGCAATGAAATGAACAGGCAGCTAATAGAAGATGAACGGAATAAATAGATACTTATTATCTTTCAATTCAGATGAAAGTAAAAGAGTTGAAAACCTATCTGTAGTGAGACTTACCCATTTCCTCATACAAGCATACGAAGACCCGCTGAAAAGTTGAAGAAAAAGATGAGGACTACCTAGAATCATATCGGCGATATCAAAAACGGTGTATGAAAAATAGATTTAATTTCAATATAACTGGGAAACTTTGGAATTAAAACTGTATTCCTATAAAAGAATAACAAAACTTGAAAAGCACTGACGTGAAGTCAGCAGCTTTTGCGTGTATGTTGAAAGGGTATGACCATAAGTGAATATGGGCGCAAAAGCTGATTGACGTGAAGTCAGCAGCTTTTGCGCGTATGTTAAAATGATATGACCAGTGAACATGAGCGCAAAAGCTGCTGAATTCACGTCAGTGCTGTTCAAGTTTTTTTTATCCTTTTATAGTAATAAAGTTTCAATTCTAATAAATTTTCGGTCAGATTAAAATTAAATCTATTTTTCACACGCCGCGTTTGATATCGGCGATATGATTGTGGGTCGTCTTCATCTTTTTCTTTAACTCTTCAGCGGGTCTTCTTATGCTTCTATTATGAAATGGGTAAGTCTCATTACAGAAAGGTTTTCAGTACTGCATTTCAATTCGATCTAACCTAAAATGAAGATGCGACCGATTGGAAATTCTTTATCGAAAAATAATAGTTCGAAGGTTTTATACAGAATTTCATGACGATAATATGATCGAAAGATCAGATCAGAATATTGAATATTTGAAAAAGACAACTTCAAAATCATTTTTCAGAATGTTCTGATGACAGGATCATCACTTAATTTTGCACAAAGTTGTCAACCATCATTTTCAAACCAGCTGCTAAGTTTTAATACGATTGAATCAGCAATCTTTTAGTTATTTCATAAAAAACAACGATATCCAGATAAAAATTATAAAATTTTGTATATTTTTTCGAAATATCTCCAAAACTCATTTTCGGATAGAACTGAAATTTAGTTCACTACAGCAAAATGAGGAGCTGAGCAGAATTTTTTCCGAATATAATGCACGATTTTCGAAAAAAAAATTTTTCCCGAAAAAAATTTTGAAAAAATATATCATATGTACTGACCGAACGCTCTCGACAAAATTCTGCAAAAAGTTGCGCCCTAACACCGAAATCTTTTGGGCGATTTCGCCCATTAGCGAAGTACACCTTCTCATTTTGAAATCTACTCTAAAAGTTTCAGGTTAATAGAAACCTCTCTAAGCCTGGATCAGAATTCGAGAGTTACAGACATTTGGACAAAACGATAGCACGCTGTTCCTCTAGAACATGCGCGCAAAACGATATTAATAGGTATTATAGGAAACACTATACAGGGTGATTCATTAAGGGTGGCCACCGGCCGTATCTCGCAAACCGTTCATCCTATAACTTCCGGAAAAAAATTCTAATGACAAAATCGGCCCAAGGAAAATGATTAAAAATATTTTCAAGTTCGTAGTTCCCCACTAGAGGGCGCAATCTATCACTTGTAAAATATAATCTCATTTTTTACGAAATATTCTCCAGCTATCAGTGGTAAAGAATAATAAAATAAGAAGATACTCTTCTTATTCAACAACTTTTGTCTCAGTAATTTTTCTATGTTTCCTTTTTTTTAGTGATGGAATGGAAAAACTTTTCTTCACAAAAAAAACACTCTGACTTCTATATGCGTGAACCGATTTTCACGAAATTTGATTTCATTCGAAGGCCATCAAAAGCAGATCACAGAAAAATATGACAACAACATACCGGGTGATCCAATTAAAAACTACAGGCTGTTTTATGTTACTTCACCATATTTGCGCGTTTTACTGGAAAATTTCAAATGCAATGCTATGATTCTAACCGACTGAAAATAAGCTGAGCATTATTACCTATTGATTTGTTAAGACCGCAGACAGATATCTTCGGTCATTCCGAAGATATTAACATTTTTGTAAATTTTGATAAGTGTTGATCAACCCTGCGAGCTTGAAAAAACAAGGAAGTGACTTTATTCGTCCTGACAAGGCAGCAAAATACTAAACACACATGAAATAACAATAATACGATAAAATGAAACAAAAATTAGTAACAACGAAAATATTTGAACAAAAAACAACCCTTTTACATAATCATTTCAAATATTCAAAATGTCTACCATTTTTTTCTATGCATAAATTTAGTCTTTCTTTAGTTGCTCAATATGAGAAAAAGTTTCAGCTGCCTGTCGAAATATATTTTTCATATCCTCACTTGTAGTTGGTGGTGTTCGGAAAACTAAGTCTTCATTCTCCCCCAAAAATAAAATCTAATACTGTGAGGTCGAGTGATCTTGCAGGAAAAATACTCCCTCGTCCAATCCACCTCTTTGAGAAGAGGGTATCTTAATATTCCCTAACATTAGCAGCATAATGCGCCGGGCAACCATCCTGTTGATACCACATATCTATTCTGTCTTGAATAGCAATATCATCCAAAAGAATTCGAAAATTTTCCGTTAAAATTTCAAGCACCTTTATCCCATTAAGATACTATCGAAGAAAAATGGCCCGACAACTGTTCCATCAAAAATTCCGCACCACGCGTAAACACTCCAGCGATTCTGATTATTGACTTATTTTTGCCAATATGGGTCGTTAGATGATCAGTAGTGGCTGTCGTGTAAATTTACTTTACCATTGCTAGAAAAAGTAGCCTCGTCAGTCCATAATATTCTATGAAGTAAGTTAGATTCGCCGTTCAGCATTTGTTTCAACCAATTGCTAAAGTCCTCTCGTCTCTTTCAATTCTTTGTGCAAGACAACATGATACGGATGCGGTTTAGGGTCCTCTAGTATCCTTTGAACTTGCGAATAATTCGATCCCAAATCACTTGCAATTTTTCGGATGCTTGAATGTGATTCAGCATAAACACAAGCCAAAACTTTTATGATATTATCCTCATTACGGCTTCTACGTTTTCTATTTTTTCTTCCAACATATTGAACCTTCCAAGTTTGTCGCACTCTTCGTGTCAATCTTTTGAATATTTTTCTGGAATGACGACGTCTTTCAGGATATCGTATCGGGTATTCCCTTTCAGGTACTGCATTTTTAAACATTCAGCATGAACATTAAGCATATCATATGCTTCTCCGTTTGAATAATGAGGCCTCATGAACTAGTAGTTTGCAATCGACCTAAATAAATTTTACAGCTATAGAAACCGAGAATAAACAGTAACGCCAAAGCTTACTGGATCTAGATCAGCTTGTTTTGTGAGTGGCATACATTTTTGATAAGTTTTTTCTTTCATTTGATTGTTTAGCTGATGAAATAACTCAATTCCTCCTGAATTTCACAGGGTTGATCCACACTTATCGAAATCTGCAAAAATGTTAATATCTTCGGAATGACCGAAGATATCTGTCTGCGGTCTTAACAAATCAATAGGTAATAATGCTCAGCTTATTCTCAGTCGGTTAGAATCATAGCATTGCATTTGAAATTTTCCAGTAAAACGCGCAAATAGGGTGAAGTAACATAAAACAGCCTGTAGTTTTTAATTGGATCACCCGGTATGTTGTTGTCATATTTTTCTGTGATCTGCTTTTAATGGCCTTCGAATGAAATCAAATTTCGTGAAAATCGGTTCACGCATACAGAAGTCAGAGTGTTTTTTTTGTGAAGAAAAGTTTTTCCATTCCATCACTAAAAAAAAGGAAATATAGAAAAATTACTGAGACAAAAGTTGTTGAATAAGAAGAGTATTTTCTTATTTCATTATTCTTTACCACTGTTAGCTGGAGAATATTTCGTAAAAAATGAGATTATATTTTACAAGTGATAGATTGCGCCCTCTAGTGGGGAACTACGAACTTGAAAATATTTTTAATCATTTTCCTTGGGCCGATTTTGTAATTAGAATTTTTTTCCGGAAGTTATAGGATGAACGGTTTCCGAGATACGGCCGGTGGCCACCCTTAATGAATCACCCTGTATATTCATTCTCCCATTTTTTATTTAATTTGTTGCCGATGAATAACTATATAGATTGGGGATTAAATGTTGAACAAATGTCAACTTCAGAGATTTCTCTTGGTGAATAAATGTAGGAATTGACCATTGAGAAAACTCTTTTTACATATACGGGTAGTTCCTTGAAGATAGGCTTATATTTAATCAGGCAGTTCTTGAAGGCATTTCAGGAAGAAAAAACTTCATAAGAACAGATGTGAAAATATTAACTTTCAACACAGAGTCGTAAGAATCAAAGGAAAAAAAATCTCTTTTCATAATACAATTAAGCAATCTGGGATATTTCGGTGAAATTTGGTTAAATTCTCACTGCATCAAGATACACCTTCTGAAGTACAAAAAGATTTAGTACCTTTTCCATTGACGTGTACATGGATTCTCTATAGACGACTTCGGCCCAAATTGCCAACCCACAATTTTCTTCACAAATTTACTACCACTGGGGAACGAGAATTTCAGGAAATGTTCGACATGATAAGGTTCGCGTTAGTTGTAAATATCCGTAAAAGATGCTTAGGCCCTTCAAACAAGATAATTCCTACCAAATAAAGGGTTTTGCTAAGATAATCTCTGATTGGCTGAAATTTAAGTTGGGATTCCTGATTTCATGTTAATAGTGTCAAATTTATATAGGATATGTTCCGCAAATCAACTTGGATATTTCGGTTGCCGGTTTTCCATTCCGTAAATATGAAATATTCGGTTGGTCCCTGGAAAAATGGTTAATTACGGAATTTGATTGATGAAAAAACGTTCTTTCTGTCACCTGAACGACAGTCAATGTTCTAAGGTAACATATTCAAAGCATAGAACAATCTTTATTTACTTTATGATCCATAGAACATAGAAGAGACAACTATCAACAATGAAAAAATTACTAGGTATGGTCTATAGATCATAAGGTAAATAAAGATGGTTCTATGCTATGGATATGTTACCGTAAAACATTGAATGTCGTTCTGGTGCATAGACTTAATATGTCTATGTTCTGGTGACAGAAAAATTGCTTTTTCGTCAATCAAATTCCGTAATGAACCTTTTTTTCAGGAAACAACCGAATATTTCATATTTACAGAACGGAAAATCGGCAACCGAAATAAACAAGTTGATTTGCGAAACATATCCTACATAAACATGACACTATTGACACGAAATCAGGAATCCCAACTTGAATTTCAGCCTAACAAAAACCTATATTTGGAAGGAATTAACTTGTTTGAGGAGCCGAGGCATCTTTTACGGGTATTCATAAATAACGCGAACCTTATCATGTCGAATTTGTCCTGAAATTCTCGTTCCCCAGTGATAGTAAATTCGTGAAGAAAATTGTGGGTTGGCAACTTGGACCGAAGTTGTCTATTGAATATTTTTTGAAAAGAGGAATGGTACGACACGACTCTGTTCCAAATTGAAAAAATAATTTCTAAATTCCGATTAGTTTTCGAACAAATTTGATTTCTTGATTTTGTTTTGTCTGGTGCATGGTTTTTGCTCGAGAAAATAAAAATTATTTGACTGCAGCGACAAATGGCTGCCTATTTCAGCCAATACTTGATCAATTCCTGCTGAATGGACGCTGAAATAAAACGATATTTTTTTTGATGGGAACCATGTACCGGAATCAATAAATCGAATTTATTCAGAAATTGAAGAGAATTCAACATGATTTCGATTCAAGAACTAGTATTGTACTATTTTTTTTTCATAAAATATTCAATAGGAAACCCATACAGTCGCGACTGGTAAAAATAATAAACTGTTTGAATGGCTCCAAGAATGGCCCCCTAAAATATCAGCATATCATTAAGGAATCCTTGTGTATTATACTCGACTCGTGAAATTATTTTGAAACTAAATCCAGCTATATTCAATGACGTTCATATTAAATTATATACTCACATTAAAGCAAAGTTTTTCCTATGAAATTAATCAAAACAGAAACTATCTGTTATTGAACTAATTCATTGCAATCCGAGCATATGTTGGAATTATCATTTATGCTGAAACCATAACAAGTTTTAGGTAATTATCATTAGGAATAATGAGTCTTGCACGTTTGTTATTGTCGAGTACTGTTCAATTTTAACTCATTAGGATAACCTATATCATTTGGACTATACCTCATTATTCAGGAAAGCATGCAGTTCAATATTTCCATAATGCAAGCTTATTCATATTCAGTTCATTAGAATCATCAGTAATAGAGAGAGCTCTTTGATAAAAATTCTTCCTGAAATATTGTACCTAGGACTCGATTCATGACGCGCTTGTTCTGGGCAACAGCACGTAATCGTAAATTCAAGAAATTCTCTAATTCTGTGCCAAAAATTATATTGAACGAATCGGTTCGACTCACTGAAAACGAACCTCTTTGTATTCGGCCGTCCATCCGTCCTTATGAGTGTCTTCCTCACATTTTTTACAAATCAACATATTATTACTCAGATAGACATGGACTACTGGGATACATGCTTACATGCAGAGCGGATCTCTCACTTCGAATAAATTCGGTAAATCAAAAACCTAGAAAAGCACTGACGTGAGGTCAGGAGCTTTTACGCGCTTGTTCCGTTGCCAAAGCGGTCATCTATACAAATATTGACCCTGCCAAATGCAGATTTTTCCATATGGTCCACACGAAATTCTGCATAAACCTCAGGCCATAATTTTCGATCAAGTTCTAGATTGCAATTCGGTCCAAAATTTTGAATGAGTATAACTATCTAAAGAATAATTGGCGAATTCAACCCATTCGACCTTAATAATTAAACTGCAAACCTACTCTACAAATATATATCCCTAAGTCGATTCTCTCTAAAGTTAGTGTGTTTACAGCCGGCCTGAACACTGATAGTGAACAAAATAACTTCCGGAAGAATCTACCCAGTAGCTTGATGATAGGTCTCTTGCATAATTTTTTTTTATCATTGGATTCAAATATTCTATCCGTGAGACCACTGAAAAACTTTAACTGCCATCAAAAATTTCTATTTTTAACGAAAGAATGCTCTTTTAAATTTGGCTCCGCATGTCGGTTGTTCAAACGGACGAATCTTCGCGGTTTCCGTGACGTATTGGCATACATCCACTCTCTCCCTCTTCTCGTGTACTCTTCACTCTAGCAAGCCAATAGACAGCGTCGGGCTGTATCGATCGGTGAATCGTACAATAACGGGTGACGTAGAGGCGATCTGACGCGTTTCTCCCGCTTCCACCTTGAGTCCCGATTTGGCCATTTTTAATACCGAATTATTCAAAATTCGCCAATTATTGAATTGTGTTATAGCGTACATTATGATTTTTTATTGGAATAGAATGAGGAAAACATAAAGATATGATAATTCGTGTTACATGCAAGAGACCTTTTGTAGAGTAAGCTTGGAGATTAATTACGAATGCCGAATTGGCGAATTAGTAAAAACTGTCGAATGATTCTGCAGATATACCATTTCAAAATTTCAGTTTCCCGATATTTCCAAAAACATAGATCGAATCGCCCCTCAATGAAAACTGCCACCTTGAATTTTTAGCTAAAAAGAGCCTACAGAACAATGATCAAAATAACTCTCTCCATTTAACGCAATGCTAGAGGACTCTTAAATTTTTTTTCGCTCATTGTTCTGTAGACCCTGTTTGGCTGAAACTTCAAGGTGGCATTTTTCATTAAAGGGCGATTCGATCTATGTTTATGGAAATATCGGGAAACTGAAATTTTGAAAGGGTATATCTGCAGAATCATCAACACAGGGCAACAGAAATTTCCACTAGCAATATAAAGGGAAAGTTGTTTTTCACCAATTCCAAGAAATAGGTTATATGTTGAAGTTACATTATTCCGTCATCAATTCGAATATCTGGCTGTCACAGCCGTCTACAAAATCCAACCTGGCCGTAGAAAAAGCCGCTATCCAAACCATAAATTCAGCTCAACATTTTGCCTCCTTCCATAAATTCACCAAACAGGAAATATAAGTTGAATCACGTGAATTATAGATGGGGTATACATTCTGATGTGACTTCATTGCTGGTCGGCATCATCAATCTTCTGAATTTCCCGAAAGAAAAGCCATTAAAACGCAATTTAACCAACGGGAAATATAACAGAAATATGTGCATTCAATTCTGAGATGGGAAAACAGTTTCCGCTTCGTTCTTTTCATTTTCTCATTTAGGAGGAGTTTGTATTGACAAGCTGGAATAAACACGATCCGGAGAGGACTTTTGTGTAGAATTCAGACTGATTTTTTTATTGCTTTCATTAATCAATCGAGTTTTCCAATTCGAATTCTATTGTGAACCCAGCTTTATAATGAAATTTTTTGTGAGCTCCAGATGATGTCCTTTTAAGATTTCGTCTCGTAGATTACCAAAAACGTTTTCTCGAACTAGATCGAACGATATCATTTTAAATTCAATTCGTCTCTTCCAAACTATTCCAAAACAATCAAAGTTTAATATGGAAATTCCAAAAAACAATTTCATCTTCTTTGGAATATGCGACTAGCTCCCGAATGAAACATTGAAAAAACGTATCCAAAAAGTTCTTCGTTTGTTTGATACATGACTTAATTAATACACAGATCAAAATTATACTTTCTGGGCGCAAATTCTTGGAAACAGCGTGCTATCGTTTCGTCACAATCTCTTCAATTTTCGAATTTTAGACCGAAAATGATCTAAAACAACCAGGCTGGACTCACTGATGACGAATTCGGTGTCAAAATCGATTATGTCTGACTATCCGGCCGTGGACAAGATAATTTTCGAACGGAGGAAGCTGGTAACTTGAATCTTTCAGGGTAGGTCCCGCATCAGAATACTGCAGTTGAGTTCGTTTATGGACCAACAAAATTCCACGAAAGAGAGTTTCGGAGTTAAAGCCATTTGAACCTTTGAGGTTATTTTCCTGATGTTTGGGGAACTACTGCATTGATTTAATTGAAACTTGACAGTAGTTTGGAAATAAGTACGGGGAACATCCCGCGAAATTTTGTTGGAACTGTACCTTTGGTTAATTCGAAGAAAAATGTTTTTTTTTTCAAATTGTCCCTCATACTCGAAATTCATCACTGCTGTTCGACATGCGCAGGGTCCTTGACGAAAATTGATGCTCCCAGTTTTGTTGTTGTCTGAACCCGTGTTAAAAAATGTCCTGAGTTCATTCTTTAATCCGATATAGAGTGCTTATGCATTTTATCAAAACTTCAAACCGGTATACTTATTGAATGCTTTGATAGGTTTTCATGAGAATTCCAGGAAATATGTCTGGAACACTGAACACTGTTCAGTCCTATTGAGATATCAAAAGTAAAGGCTCGATCTGGATATGTTACCATAGAACATTAACTGTCGTTCTGGTGACAGAAAGATCGCGTTTTCATCAGTCAAATTCTGTAATTAACCTTTCTTTCAGGAACTAACCGAATATTTCATACTTACGGAACGGAAAACCGACAACTGAAATAACCAAGTTGGTTCGCGGAACATATATAAAATTGACTCTTTTGACGTAGAATCAGGAATCCCAGCTTAAATTCCAGCCAATCGGAGATGACCTTAACAAAAACCTATATATGGAAGAAATTATCTTTATTGAGGAGCCGAGGCACCGTTTACGGATATTTATAAATAACGCGAACCTTACCATGTTGAATTTGTTCTAACATTCCCCTTCCCCAGTGTTTGTGAGTTTGGACGGAATTTGTGGGTTGGCAACTTGGACCGAAGTCGTCTATTGCGATCGTGATATAATTTAAATGAATTCAGTGTTGTGATGACAACGTAACGAAAAAATCTAATTTCTCCTGATATACCTCATTCACATGTGTTTCGACCTGAATTGGTTTATTCAGGTTGTTTTGGGTTTCTAGGATAGAGACCCACTGTGGATAAATTTACCGCACTTGATTAATTAAGTAGTGATTAAAATCAAGACACGACCGAATTATATTTTTTGAAAGTTTATCAGAACGTAGATGCTTCTATGATTAGAAGACAATTGAAAAACTTATCGATATAGTTGATCAATATGGTTTCACTGATGAAACGATCATGTTGTTGAAAAAGTGTATTGAACTTACAATTTCAACACGTAACAAAATGTATTTTCTTGTATCTCTGCTAGATAACAAGATCGAAAGGTTATACAAGTGAATTTTTACAATAGAATTCTCCTTCTATATCTTATTTGACAGCAAGTTTGAAGCGACTTTCGATTGAGAAGTTAACGATTTCCACGAGACAAATATAAACATATAAGTCTCGTTTGCAATCTCAAAAGTGAATTGTTTACAACGGTCAAATGAAGAGTGCTTAAAAACTAACGAAATCCAAATTGGGGAATTCCCCTTTTTAGCATTGTAGAGGGAGAACATAAATATTGATTGGCTTTTCGAATTGAGCGACGCCCTTCTGAATTCCAAAAAAAACCTCGGATCGGTTGGTGTGAAAAGGTGCTCAAATGTGTAGAGGAAGTTTCTTTAAATGGTCTAGGATGATAAATTCTATGAACTTTGACATGTGGCGCCTGGATTCTGCGAGTACCCGAGATATACAATGCCTGTGTCAATTCATTCCAACCAAAAAGTATTGAATTTCAGGCATATTCCTGGGAACCAAAAGAATTCAGACTGCCACGTTGCAGAAGCAACAATAAGTTTGATCAAAAATATAGTAAATGAATATTCATCCATCTCAAGAGATCTTCTAAAAACCATTGCACGCAATATTGAAGTTCACAGTATAATCCTTCAGAAAAACTTCCTTATCTAATCGGAACTATATTCATGAAGAATAATCATATTGAATAAATTTCAATAATATACATATAACCTAATAGAAATGACATGATTACTAACACAACTTTTTTTCTAGGTACGGTGGATATATGAGGATGAAATGAAATTCATGATATAACTATTAAGTCTCCGTCCGTAATGGTGAGTAATGAACTGAGTTATTTTAATTGTGTCTGTCGTCAGGAGAAGTAGAAAGCTTGGAATTAATGACTCAAACAAAGAACTCGCATCAAACTGAATACTTGACAAGGATAGGACAATTGATTTTAGTACCCAAGTCTGATCTCAAAATGAAGAAACATCCCAATGTCAACCCGAAACTTCGACGTTGAATTCTTCTTTACGAAAATAAAAGTTTCAAGGGCAAAGGGTCACAAAATATTGTAACCGATGAATACTTTCACCAATCTAATGTTTCTGAAAGACCCTAAGAGCAAACAAATACCACGTGGTGCTACATTACGGCTAGGCAACAGAGCCACATTTAAGTTTCATCAAACCTCGCTGATACCTCAAAGTCAGGCACCTGGACGCGGTCTATGCTGCCAATAGCCGCGTGAAATATTAGAATTCAGAGAAATTTCAACGTTCATAGGAGAAATTCAGGAATACTGAAAACTGTACATACTGAATTTCCACAAATTCGTTCAACATCTATTTTTCAGTTCATTTAGAATTGTCAAAAAATTCCGTGAAAGTGCAGATTGTGCGTTTATCTGAATAATAATAATTCGAGCCCTGGTTTTCGATATGGACTATTGCTGTTCGACATGTGCAGGGTGTTGATGAATATACGTACTCCCAGTGCAAATGTAGTTTGAACCCGTGTTCGAAAATGTTCTGAGTTTATTCGTTTGTCAGATATAGAGTGTTATATTCATTTCATCAAAAACTTCAAACTCTTACTTATTACTTATACTTATTGAACGGTTTAATAGGTTTTCATAAAAATTTCAGGAAATGTGTCCAGATTAACACTGAACACTCTTCAGTCCTATTGAAATAGAAATAGTAGAGGCTCGATCTGAGAAAATCATCAAGTAAAACAAATATTCTGAAAACATTGACTGAATTTGGATAATGTTTGGTATCCTTTATATATTTCCTGAAATTTTCATGAAAATATATCAAATCATTCAAAAAGTATACGGGTTGAAAGTTTTCCATGCATATAAAACACCCTGTACCTGTAACTTATAGTTCATTTCAGAATTATTGACATCACAGCAGGCCATGAAAATTTAGTCGCGGCTTTATTTCTATCATAGATTAAAATATAACCTATAAAATTATTTTCAAGGCAAACTTGATTTGAAATTGCTGAGAATATTTATAATAATCGGATGCTCCAAACCCGTACAGCGGCAGAATATTATTTTCATCATTGTTGCATTGACAAATTTTCGAACTTAGTTTCTATTGCCAAAAGGCATACAGCTAAACTGACGACTGAAAATACATAGCCTTATCATTTCACTGCAGATCAATCATGGAAATTCAGGATTGATGATGAGAATAGCGTGGAATGCTTCAACATAACATCATTCAGGCTTTCCAGAAACTCCAATTTTTAGATATCATTCATTAAATACAGAAAACCTAGGTAATCAAAGATAACTTGAAGTTCCTTCTCAATGAAGATTTCACTTTTCAGCAATCTTTGTATTCTTGATGACTATTAGAAATTCATCCAAGTTCTAGCCCTGTGCTATTTTTTCCTCAGAATGTAGGAAGGAAAAGAATAAAATAAAAATTATATCCAAACTGATATATTAATTGCTTTTGATTTTCGTAAAAATAACTTCGTTTAACATATCTTTGAAGGTATAATCATGTGAAATAGGTTTCCTTCCACTGCTAACTCTTGGCTGTACTGACTTGCCTTCTTTTTTCTTCAAAATTCTTTGGACAGTACTTGGAGAAATCTAAAATTTTGAGACTTATTCATTAATCAGAAAACACCTTGAATAGGTTAATGATTGGTTACCTGAAAAAATAGCTAAACGCGATTAATACTAGCAGAAATATCTGATGAATCCCTGAAAAACTTGCAGTAACACCGGCTCACTGCCCCACGTTCTCTTGTAGTTAGGCGAGAGGTATCTTGATGAATTCCAGCCATTTTCAATTCGGTAAGGTTTAAGAAATACTAAAATCCAAAACTTTTTTGTTGATTGAATCGAGAACATACACAATCAGAAATAAATTCCAAATATTTTCAGAAGTTAACTCAAACTTGAAAAAGTCATAAGTCAGTATTATTCTCAATACCAACATGAATCCTGCAAGACAAATGTTACTGACTGGTCTATTACCAACATAATTTCGAGTTTCCACAGCCACCCGTGATGTCAATCATTTTGAAACGGACTGTATAAACTTGAAACATTTTCGGTCACTATTTCAGACTACCCAAAGTCCCATATTTGCACGAGAAGAATAAGGATTCATTCATGAAACACGCTGTACAAGTCAAACAGCAACAATCCTTGCAACGTTTTCTTTGGATTCCTCTACTTTCTTGTGTGTCTACCACTGCTTGTACCATAATATTCAATTCTCAAGATAACATTAGAGTAGATATGAAACTGAAGGAAATTATCATGATGCGATATGAATCTGGCGGAATCATACATTTTCTCGAAACATGATGAAGTAGATAAAATAATAACAATAATAATAACAATATTCATAAAATTATTTGAGTTCCACTCAATATAATATAAAATTTTATTGATAATTGTAAAGGAACATATATGAACAGAGGCTCTCTGAGAATATGTCCATAATGTTTTGAAAAACATACACAATTCGTTCCCCTTGACTTAAATAATATGGAAACCTGTGCAGTTAATTTACCTTATTTTAACATCAAAACGTGATTTAGCAATCCATTGATAGAATAGCGGCTTTTGTGCAACAGTTTGTCCGCTGAAAAAGATACAGAAAACTTAATTTCCCCAGTATAAGATCGTGCAGATCCATGTGAATAAATCCATCACTGAAACAATGTCATATAACTCTACCCTGTCCAACTTTCTCTTATCATGGTTTAAAGTTAATTAATCTTCATTCGCTCAGCAAGAACATCCTGATGAGATCGTTGGAACGAAATGCATGAATAGAACAACAATTAATCAGACTTATCGTGAACTTGGAGAAGAATAGACCAAAAACTGTTTCACCTACAGTGTATGAGTGTATTTCGAGCCGAAAATATGAGGAGTGAAATGGTCTTAGTCCCTGAAACAGCGTACGAAATTGAGTTATAATTCAGTTCTGGTTCGCTCCAGTATACGAAGTCGGATGAAACGAATTAAAAGGGGAGTGCGCACCTGAGCATATCCGAGCTCTGTGTTCATGCTTGATGAAAGGAGGTTGTTACTTTCATGCTACGCACAGGGTGTTAGAAATGATATTAAATACTTAAAGAACTATATGAATCGAAGTAAGGGAAAGAGCACTAATGAATATGGGTCCCCACACTGAGAGAAACGTTTGTTTGTAATCAATAAATTATATTAGCTGCAAAGAAATATCAGCTTTGAATAGGGCCGAACTTACGTAAGTTCTTCTGCAATATTTCAAATATTAAAATTTTTTGAATGGAGTATTCGTTATATATTGCCTAATCATATGTTCCTGAATAAGAATATCATATTTTCTGAAAGCAAATATTTATTTCTGTTGGACAAATGATGTTTTTGTATTATTAAAATATCTTTACCAATAGCAAATAATTTATTTGCATCATATAAGTTCCCAGTTCGTATGAAACTACATTATTTGCTATTCAACAAATAAACATTTTCATGTATCTTTTATTGTATAAAATAAGTATGAGTTAACATTCAACCACATTATTTGCTATTGAGTCAATATATCTTTCCCGGTAATATATATTCTTCAGGATCAAATGATATATCGGTTGAAATAGTTGAAGGTATTTTGATTGGACAAAACCGTTGGAGACAGTATTATTGAAGCGGGTTCCTCACCAGCACATCTTTCTACTGACAATGAAAGCTCTAGCTCCGAATTATCTACAAAAAAACTATGATAACGAAGCATAGCTATAAGAATTATCTCACTTACACCATAGCAGTACTTTTTCGTTCCAAGTTTCTTTCATGCTTCAAAATAATCCTTCACTTTTTGATTAGGCTTTGAACCTTTTAGTCCTGTTTTCGGAACCAGCAATTCTTAGATATGTTCATCAATAATTGGTCCCTCCACAATTTGTGATGATATTGTTCCTTCTGTAAGTAAAAAAAATCGAATATAAACAACCTGTGCAACATTATCAGAGATGAATGATTTGCATAACGCAATAGCCTAAAAATACTGTGGGTTAATATCAAAATGAATTTCCTCAAACACTGTATGCTATGGATTCCATTCAAGATATCCCCCATCCACAAATTTCCAATTAAATTCTTTGAGAAACATATGCAATGCCATCTCTAACGAAACATTTTGTAGGAGTTAATAAATATGATCAATACTGATATATCGTATTAAATACTAACAAATAACGAAATAAAACGTTTTTCAGGTTAAGTGATGCCCCGAAACATAATTTAAGGAAAAGAACATTACCGTACCGAATAGCAGATTAAAAAGTGAACTGAAAAAAAATCTCACTCTGAAATGTATCTATCAATTCCATCGGACCATATTCTACTAACAAAATATTTCGAATCCGTTTATGGTGGCGGGATAAAATGATGATACACATGCTTCATGGTTGTGGTCCTCCGTCTTTTCATATAAGGAATACTATTCTGAAATAAAATTAATATAAGCTAACTCAAACTACACTTGATACTTATAGTTTGTAGAAAGTCATTCGTAGGTACTAAGGTAAACTGTTTTACTTACTTAGGTTATATAAAATGAGCCAGCACATAAAGCAACAATCAATCGCAAAGCAGTTAGGGCACTAAGCGGAGATGACGACACTTATCACGAATAATATACCTAAGATTTAGTCTCTTAAATCTGTCATGAAGAAAGCCGACAAACAGTAGGCAAAAGTTGGAGCCATCACATTGCGTTTTGATGCTCACTATATACGAGTATTACTGTTTCTTAACGTTCATTGGTCGCTGCCACAGAACGACTGCAATAGATAAACATTTGTTTGGGATAATCGAAAGTATATTGAATATAAATAGGTGTTACTGATGTTGAATCTACTCTATGATTGTCATAAACATAAGAATTACCAAAAATGAAATTTTCATTGGGAACAAATCAATATTGCTGAACAAATATGGAAAGTTCCTCGTAAATATACGTAGTTACACTGAAACTGATCATGTAAAATGTGAACATGATTTGTTCTGTTGAAATATTCCGCAGGAACAAGAATTTAATATTCCAATTATTCGTCTATAAGCTGAAGAATGTATTCTTTATACTTGCCTGCAATGAATTATGCTAATCGGAAATATGGCATATTGATATTCAATTAATAACAGTTTAACATATCGATAAATTATACACAAGTAAACGTTTCTCTCAGTGCACAGAAATAGTTTCATGGTTACGAAAATGGTAAGTTTTATTGATTGGCAAAAATCATGCATTTGTTATTCCAGGGACTTCGACGTAACCGAGTTTGAGAGAACGTCTTCCTCAAGAGGACAGCTGATATACAGAAAATTTAGGTACAGGGTTAGGGGTAGTGAAATCTTCAGAAATCACCCACTCTTCCCAGATACATTTCCTAGGGTGGATTGATGAGCATGCGGGTTTTCAATATTTTCACGGATTCTGATGAACCCTCAGTAATATAACTCTATAGATATTCTCTACACGATTTCTTAAAGCCCATCTACTTCATTATTGGGGGTTGATAATATCTGTCCTATCCAAATTTGTTTTGTGCCAAAAGTAGCTACTGCCTCTTCAGGAGTGGATGTAAAATCAAGAAGAAAAATTCTAGAGATGTACTCGAGGTCAGAAGCCCTACTCACTTGTTTAAATTCATCACCTGCATATTCAGGTGTTGATCCCACCAAACGTAGCTGTACGTCCTCATCGACTAATTTGGAGATAAACTTCATTCACTTTTATAAACTATACCGGTTGGCCATGACATTACAACGAGTATATTTGGAAAATGTAAGGTTATAGTCATTTTCCTGTCAGATAACTACACAACGAGGTCCTATCAATATAGAGGTCGTAGTAATTATGTATTTGTCAAAATGTGAATTTACTTTGGAAAAATAATGAATTCGAGAAAATATTAAGTGAATTCAATAATTCCAAAGACCTGGCGAATGTTGAAGAAACGTTTTTCTCTGTTAATACTGGAAATATTTCACGTATATAAACATGATTGGAAGATTCAGTTATTGTATTTTCTTGTAGGGAAATCAAGAATCGAATGTTGGAATTCTAATGAAAAATAATTAATGGATAGAATAGTCCGTTACTTTGTGATAGTTCATTCGAAAAAAAAGTACTCGAATAAACCTGCAGTAAAACTTCTAAACGAACAGACAAACTTATGGAATCCCTACTTTCCGAAATTCTCAAGAAATGAGCCTACAGAAGACATTTAAATACCTTGTTGCGCAACTTGAAATTCGAAAAACTAAAATGTTGGATATAGCTTGTGATGAATTATTGATTTCAAATTATCGGAAAAAGCAGATTTCAATTCTACAATGCACTTCCTGATACTTTGTCTCTGCTTCTTCAAAACTAACTTTGGCGTTTTTAGTTTCCAAGCGTGATAATTATGTTGATATTGAGAGTGGAAATTGGCACTTAGCAACGTCGTTGAATGGTCCTCCCAAATTCTACTTAAATCTCCAAGCTGTAACCTTCGATTCAAATATAAGACTTCAATTCGATCGGATCTATTTTTTAGAAATATTGAAAAGTTAAATTTTCAATGTGTTTAGCTACCTACAAATTAGAATTGAGTTTAACTAACAATTGTTCTCAAAATTGGAAAATAACAGACATTGTGACTAACCTATATTGCTGTTACCCAGAACAAGCTCGTGAAAATCCTACTAGAGGGTTCATCTTGAAAGAAAGTGGTTGATAAAAAAAAAAGCACATGAACGAGTCATTTTAATCGAGGAGTCCATGGCCATCTTCGCAATCTTTTAACAGTGCCCTCGTCGGAATTAGAAATTCTTTCATGTCTATCTGTTTATCAATGAAATATGATTAAATTCAGAAGACGTAGATCAACCGATTTGAGAGATACTCACAGGTTCAAGAAGGTTTTTATTGTCTAGGTATAAAATCGAATATATAGACTTCGTCTAGACGGATAAAATAAAAACACGCTCCTCTTCAGAAATGCGTGCTCAGCCTTCGAAGGCTGAGTATCTACGGACGTATTCCAGAATGTGTGAACCCGACGCCAATCTGAACTCACTACACATTACAGTAAAGCACCTCAAACATACGGAGTATTGAGAAGGTAAAATTAATATACAGTTTTTAAGCCATCTGAATCTTCCATTATCGTTATTCTGAAATAGCCATAACCACGCCAAAATAACGAGAACTTTCAGTTGACTTCAAATCTCTTTAAAATGTCATCTATAATGACCCCAAGCTGCTCCACAATTGGAGCAAGAACGAACAGAAATAATTTATTATGACAGTCAAGAATGAAAATCTTGGGTACCCACACAAATAATGATTCGATCTCAATATATAGAATGTTCAAGTTTTCAGTGCCACTTGAATTTACAGGGCGATGTTTTCCTTCAGAACTTTTTTGTGGTTTTTGCGCGCTTATTCTAGGGGAACAGCGTGCTATCGTTTTGTCCAAATGTCTGTAATTTTCGATGATTGAGCCGAAAATTGTCTCAAACGCCTAGATTGGACTCACTGATGACGAATCCGGTGTCAAAATCGATTCTGTCCGGCCGGCCGGCCGTGGACACGATAACTGTCGAACGAAGTGAGCTAGCAACTTGAAACTTTCAGGGTAGGTTGCGCATTGGAATGCCGCGATTGATTTCGTTAATGGGCCGAATCGGTTGAATAGTTTCGGAGTAATAGCCACTTGAAATTTTGAAGTTATTTATTTTTTATTTCAGAAACTACTTGAGCGATTGGATTCAAACTTGGCAATTAGGAGGAGTATAACGACGCGCAACTTTGAGCCAAATTTCGTCTGGATCATATTGTCAGTAAATAAAAAAAAAATGTTTCAAAATTTTCTTCCAAAAAATTTTTTTTTCGGAAACCATTTATGATACCCAAAAAAATTCCACTCACACTTTGAGCTTCATATTTCACAGCAGTGTATCACATTTCAGTTCGATACGATCATAAGTTTTGGAGATATCGGGAAAAAATATGTAAAATTTCGAGGTTTTTTTCTCGATATCGTTGTTTTTTTCGTTATAACTCGAGAAATACTGATTCAATCCTGATAAAACTTCGGAGCTAGTTTGAAGATGCTGAAAGACATTTTATGCAAAATTTTGTGATGATCGTCATTTGAACAATTTGAAAAACAAAATTTCTGTGATTTTCTTATCATATCATCCTCATTGAATTCTGTATGAACCTGCGAACTGTAATTTCCGATGAAGTACTGGATTTCAATTCGATCTGATCTGTATTTTTTGAGATTTGAAAATATTGGGAGAATAAAATTTTGAATGGGTATATCTGCGGAATCATTGGGTGGATTTTACCCATTCACGAATTCGGCCTTCTTAATTAAGGTCCAAACCTTCTCTACAAATATCGAGTTTCTAAGTTGTTTCTTTCGGAAGTCATGGTGTTTACGCAGTCGGCCGACCGTAATAGAATATAGTTTTCATTATCTCCGATCAAAAATTAACTCTATCCATAATATACCTCTCAGAAACAAAATAATCTAATAGAAATTCTATCTTTGGGCCATTCCTCACCCGATAGTGGTCTCTGATAAATAAATTCTATTTATTTATTCATTTCACAAACGCCAGGATTGCAATTTCATGCAGAAGCTTAAATCTTATGATATCACAAAATATGATAAGTTTACTTAAATATATAACTATAAAATTGAATGGGGTTCAAAGCCTGATGCAGTACAGCACAGGTCTGTGGTAAGTGATCCCTAGTCTTAATGATAATGAACAATAAACAAGTCAGGAACATTACATGCAATATTTTTGATGATAACTATAAAGCCTGTCAGATATATTTTTTCGGTGGGTTTTTCAAAACTAATGGAAATATGGTAGTGGTAACCCATAAAAATGGGTCACATCCTTTGAATTAAAACATTTCATCAAATAGGGTTGAAATAAACAGCATGAATCCAGTTACAAGTACCAACTGAAGAAAGAAATAACCAGATTTGTAGATTAACTTCAACCTAGTTACATTTAGCTTCGGCGCAAGCCGAATATTTAAACCAGAGTTTAATAAGTTAATCGTCGCTTAACTAACTGAAGCTCAAGACGAAATCGGTGCAATTAGCCCTAAAGGAGCGAAAGTTTGAGGAACTTATGAATCCAGAGCATATTTCTGACAGTAAAACTGATTTCCTGCACATAATTAAAAAAACAAGTTTTTCTGTGATATCCTTATGTAATATCTTTCGATATGGATATCTTACGATATACTTATATTGCCTTTAATGACGATCTCAATCTTGTATCAACTATAACTCACACCTTATGATTGAAGTAAAAACCTTGGGAATCAGTAACATAATGAAATATGAAATGATTTTAAACAGCGTTTAATCTTCTATCTCTCCCTTCAGAATTATCAATAGCATCTGTTCTTTATTATCTGTCAAAATCTTGCTTCTTGCTTTCACCAACACTTGATCACAAACGAACTGAGTGGGCATGGAACTTCTGGAAGCTTGTCAAATACTTGTGCATAAAACAATATTATTACAAGTTCCACACTTTCTTTCTATGATGAATTAAATGTTGTGAGAGACAATCTTTATAACTTCAAAAATTGAATGACAGTTTAAACTTAATGAAGGCAATAGCTGTTATCAAGTAGACTCGTTTAAATTTGATTACTGGAATCATCACGATATTCAATTAAGTATAGGAGTACATTTATAAAGGATATCATAGACGCTGCTGGCAAACAGCTTATTAATGTTGCTCACAACAACCTTCATCTTATGCATATAAGAGTTCAAAATTATCCTTGCCGGATCATACTAGCGTGAGCAATGAAATTCGTTCTCATCAAAAGCTTAACGTTGAAAATGAGATAGAAACGGTTCAGTCGCGCACTGATCTGGATCGAGGATGCAGTGAATGCAACAAACAGCTATCATTTATTTAACGAGACTACCAACATCGCTAAAAATGCGGCTTGAATCACAAGAGACGCATTCTGCGGTTTTCCATGTTGGCCGTTTCCACTGCTCTTCGGGGAATTTCAGTTTTGTTTCCGAGGTCTTATTTCAACGCAGTTGAAAATCCAAAATTGAATGAATACAATTGTTCGTGTGCACAAAGACGTGAACGAATGTACAGTCTGTTAAAATGCAGGTTGGAATTCTCTCAAAATAATCCGGAGAACTAGAGCCATCTGTGAAAACAATTACCACTCTTTGTGGGAAAGGGCACTTCTTATATCTCTACTTATACAGGTTTGGAAAAGACAGTTGGTAAGATGCGAAACCAACGTTAATCTAACGAGGGTCAGAATAAAATGGACCAGTGGTAGAATCAAAATCTCAGCGAGATGCCATATCGAATAAACGAATGTTCTGATGCAATGGCCAGTTGAAAGTTGGAAATATGTGGTGGGGCCGGTGCGGCTGCAGTCCTAATACAAAGGAAGAGCTTCAGTTCAGCCACAGACCAATAGTACAAATCACTCTACCGTTTGTGGGCTTTAATGCCTGCCGACCTTGAATCGCTTATTCCCAGGTGCAATGTGATTGGGCAACCCAACGCATCCCAAAATGTTTGTAGTATAATGCTACGTCGTTTCACGGTTACGAACAAGTTTACATAGATTTCCTAAGTGGATGACTCGAGTGGTTTATCTGGTTGGTCTATGGTTCAGCTTAGCGGTGGCCAGTAGCTCTTCAAACAGAAAATGCGTTAGACCATAACGGTTGAAAAACTGAATTCGACAATTTTATTCCATTGTATAAGAGGACTTTATTTACCACAATGAATTACTAAAATCATTTCCTCTGTGCAAATGAGCACTAGGTTCTACTAGAGTAAGAAATTGAAAAACAAAAATTATTGTCTGTTGAATAGATTGACCACCAAATTACCATTTTATAAATTTAATTTGTTTTCACATTGAACATTTCGATTTACGAGTAATTTACCTGAGTTTCAACCGATATGGTCTAATGAACCTCACGTTTGGAGAGCTACCGACAGAGGCAAGCGCTTCCTTCGATTGCGTATCGTGGACTAGAGCTGTCTTTTATTCGATATGGCATCACGCTGGGATTTTGATTCTTCCACAATTCCACTTTATATCCTGTGTCTCGTTTGATTAACGCTGTGTTTCGCATCTCACCGACTGTCTTTTCCAAACCTGTATATCAACTGTACGAAAAAAAGAAGTAGACTGTAGATATAAGGGATTTGAAGGCAATAAATTTCTTGAAAAAATATCTGCAGATGCTGATGCATATGGTTTATCGGACGGTGGTCCGCTCTTCTATTCTAATGCACTCACACATGCGCTTAGAATATAGAGATACAACCAATATTGTTTGGTAAATTCCATAGCTTCACGTCCTTGAGTAAACATAATTGATAGTGTTCACAGGGATAGGAACCAAATAACGTACAACCAACTTGAACTAAGCCGACGTTTCGTCCATATATTCAGACTTTATCAAGGCTACAGAGAAACAAAAATAGGGATAAAAACAAGTACAATATACATGTATAAATACAACATTGGAATTAAAGTAAAATAAATTAATATCCGTATAATTTATCTGTGTTCGTCCATAATATTCTATCAATGGTAAATTCAACATCAGAATATTCTATCAAGAACTCATATGAATTCGTGGCATTTAGTAAAAATGTCCTCCTTCGAGAGGGTTTCTCCCTGTTCTCATTGGATGTGGTTTCGTTATTCACCAATATACCTAGAGAACTTATAATAAAACTGATTAAAAAAAGGTGGTGTTTTATAGCGGCTCATACAGACATGCCAAAAGAACTATTCTTGGAAATTATAGCATTCATACATGACTCGAGTTACTTCCAATTTAATACTGAATTTTACCAACAAGTAGATGGTACTGCTATAGGCAACCCTGCTAGTCCAACGTTAGCGAACTTCGTTATGACCGAGCTCATCCACCAAAGTTTGAAGAAACTTAGGTTCATGGTTGAATTCATAAAACTATATGTAGATGATCTCATATTGGCGATTCGACCACAAAATGCAAATGAATGAATTTCCACTTTCAACGATTTCCATCCACGCATCCAATTTACGATTGAAGAAGAAGAGGATACTGCGTTGGTCTTTCTTGATCTTAAGGTTATACGAGACGAAAGTGGCTCTTTGTCAACATGTTGGTACATGAAACCATCAAACTCTGGACGGGTTATGAATTTCAAATCTTAAACATCAAGATCCTACAAAGTAAGTACAATTAAAAATTTACTTCATAGGGTTATAAATCTGAGTGCGCCTCAATTCCACGAAGAGAATCTCAATAAGATCAGAGATTTGTTGGATATGAACAGCTATCCAAGAACACTAGTGAACAAAATAATTAATGAGTATAGCCCAGTTAATACTAGTGATTCATATCGTGAAGAAGAACAAACAAAAAGATATTTTAGATTCCCTTACATCCCATCTCTCAGCTACAACGTTGCGAACACAATCAAGGAGAAATTACCGAACTATAAATTGTTCTTTTACAACCTCAAGACTGTACGTTCATTATTTTCTGGTTTAAAAGATCTGACTCCTCTAAACAATAGGTCTAATGTGATCTATAAAATACCGTGTTTAGGATGTTCAAGTTGTTACATTGGACAGACAAAACAACTTCTAAAAATCAGAATCAAACAACATAAATATGATTGTGACGAGAGATTTAGGGACAAGGAAAATACCACCGCTCTTGCCGCACACCGTTTTGCAGAGGGTCATATTTTCGATTTTGACAGCACTACAATTGTGGATTATGAGACTAATAGAAGGAAAAGAAACCTAAGTGAAATGATACATATAAAACTGAATGATACAGTCAATTACAGGACGGACGCGGAAGATCTAAGTCAGGTGTATTCAAATTTGCTGGCCAGATACCGAGAATTCCACATCCCATAAATATGTAAAATCGCCGCACATAGAAATAATATTAATCATGCGACAGGTTGTTGGAATTTTATTGACATATGAAATAATCACCCTTGTTGTTGTGGATTCATTCGATGTTTTGCTCCGTTCAAGTATCAAATTTTAATCCTATGTGTCCCTTAATATCATCTTTTTTCAACTGAGTGAACTTGGTAAGGAGTTGTACGGATATTAATTTATTTTACTTTAATTCCAATGTTGTATTTATACATGTATATAGTACTTGTTTTTATTCCTATTTTTGTTTCTCTATAGCCTTGATAAAGTCTGAATATATGGACGAAACGTCGGCTTAGTTCAAGTTGGTTGTACGTTATTTGGTTCCTATCCCTGTGAACACTATCAATTATTGTTTGGTAACTTCAATTTGGGTCAATCTGGGATTCCAGATCTATTTCTGCATAAGTGAGAGATCGATACTTGATCGGGATTGGATTAATTCTCATCCCTTATTTCGTTTCCTGTTGCCACCTTCTAGTTCCTGTTTATGCGTCATCCCTCAAATGATCAGAGGATCTATAAAGGATTCGTGCATAAAACATTATGCTATCACTTTTCTATCTAGAACTGGATTTCGGTTCAATCCGATCTATTGAAATTATGATTGTGACAGATTTTTCTGTGATTCCTTCACCTGAAATCTTTCGATATTGATATCTCACGATCAGAGCTGTCAGATCTTAGTGACTTTACAGTAACTTATGCCCGTACGCATAGTCGATACTCCGTACTTGAGAAAGACGACGCGTCCATCCCATATTGGTTACTTGACAGCCGAGCACTGCTTCGCCAGTGCTTGGTGGCATGCTTGCTCAAGTCTACCGACGACCTACCTTGAAGCGTGCTCAAGCAAGACATAATCATAAAATAGCGAAGATTATTCGTTTTCTGTGACTTTTCACAACACAGCGTTGCTATTTGTATTATAATCTCGGTGTTCTGTACTATGTACCATACCGCATGTACGAAAATATCGTTTTGTACGATAATTTCAGTGAACGTACCATTTAAAAATTCAATTAATCTAAAGTGTCCGAAGATACAAAAGCGTTCAATGAAACTGCTCAACTGATTTTCCATAAAAAGATTGCTCTTAGGAAATGAAAATGATTTTTCACAAATTCATCATAGTAATTGCAGAACTTAAAACATAGTGGCCCTGTTCTTGATGACAATCATGCTAGTAGGCACCCCCCTTTTTCGGAAGCAACACAGATGCCAGAAATCATACACACTGTCGGCATTTTATATAACAGAATTACGGTTCGTTTTATGGGGCGGCTCCTTTGACACCTTGAGAGATACTGTCATATAATAGCAAAATTCAGTGCGACAAACATGAAAACGTGAAAACATTTTAGATTTTACCGATATCCATGAACTTCGCCGAGAATTGCCGAAGGTTTGTTTAATGGATAAGACCCTTGCTAAGCATGAGTCAATACTTGAGCTTGTCTCAGCGGAGAATTTCTCAGGAAGGAGTTCTAGATCGGACTCTGCATACAGGCATTAGATACTTTAGAGTATCTAAGGTACTGTATCTTAGTTTCTTTTTTTTTGCAATAAGTAACTTATATCTTAGATACTTTCCAAAAAAAAACTGTAACTTGTAACTTAAAAGAAGTTCCTTCAGATAAATGTGTGAAATGATGGCCCAGCGTTTTGCGATTTTCGAAAACATTCTTCTTTGCTGAATTGATCTTGTTGTGTTGCTTTTTGCCTTTTAAATTTCTCTTCATTCCGTTTCTTAAGATAGTTCACAAAATGTTCACAATAGGCAAGCCCAGCACTTTTGTAGAAACTGGGCTTCAAACGGCTGAAATAGATTGTGCTATATATATACTGAGTTGCACCGCTCGAATTTTTCTGAAAATACCTCCAATTCTTCCGAAATCATAAATGCAGAATTTTTTTCTCAAAATGGAGTGACAAAATTTTTCTTACATTTGGGCCGTAAATATTTCCACGAAATTTCGTCGAGTAGGTCTGTGTGAGTAGACTATCTGAAATTTAATGTTTGGAAATATCGGTAGACTGGAAGCCATTGAATTATTGCGGATTCAGCCTTCAAAATAAAGGCTCGGAAAAACAAGTCACGACGATTTTTCTGTCGGAGGTTTTTGTGTACGATCGACCGTTAGGAATCAGGAATTTACGATGTCGAAGTCGAGAAGAATGAAATTTTGAGATTGATTTACTCAACACATTCTGGTTTAGTTCATTGGTGATATATTTAAATACATAATACTACATGTAGCCTCAATTTCAAGGAATGAAGGCCTAGGGAAAAAGTTATAAGCGGTAAAATAATTTTCAATGTA
Source organism: Myrrha octodecimguttata (assembly GCA_958510865.1). NCBI lineage: Eukaryota > Metazoa > Arthropoda > Insecta > Coleoptera > Coccinellidae > Myrrha > Myrrha octodecimguttata. The sequence goes on along the minus strand of OY294059.1, from coordinate 60,596,972 downwards.
CTAATACAGTCCTGAACTTTGTTGACAAATTCAATGCAGTGTCTTTTTGGAGTAATCTGTATCGCAGGATAACAAATACAAATGCCTTCTTTATCCAAAGACAGATACCGAACCATGAACAAATGTATCATAGTATAAGATTTTCATTTTTCTTATTTAATGATGAGTATAATTCGTCGAGAGATTCTACAGAAAGAATCGATGCCCCCATATTCTGCTGATCTGTAATTCATTAAATAGGTATTGCGAACCATGCGAAAAATTGAATACGAAATATTGGTAACACGAGTATACCGTCAATAGTTGCCCATAACCCTTATAAATGGATTGAATCTTCCTAATTGTCCCACTTGTATATTTAACTATAGAAACTGAATCCTTTCAATCAGGTCAAACAGCCCAGATTATTGCTTCGGCAGAAACAATAGAATCCTGGTAATTGTTAATTGTCATTAACGAAATCCTCCCTACCTTCTGCTCACCGTCGAGTCCTAAAATGATGATTGCAACTAATTTGCACAGAGTTTCCTATTCCATCCATTCCGGAACGAGGGCCAATTTTACATCTACCGAACGACCTGACCGAATGTCCTCGAAATTGAATGACCTTATAGCTGGCGCAGGTTTTATCGTCCATTCCATTAGTCCAATCCCCATGATAAGGGTGGTTTAAAGTTCAATATTTCAATATATGGGCTAACTGATATACGGGAAAGACTAGAAAGATACGAGAATTGTTCTGACAGGGCATCCATCTTAGCAAGCTCGATTAAGGGTGGTCGCGCAGTAGTGACATTTTGTCACCTTGGTAAACATTAATTTCCCCTATTATTGTGTCGATGAAAATTTTTGACGCATAGAGGTTGGTTCTTACTAAACGTCCCGTAACCTTTCAGTATCCTTTCCGTGAAATATTATAAGGTGTAAGTAAATTGATGTATGCAAACTATACGTCCCGTTTACGTTCCGTCGACATCACTTTTGACGTGCTTGTTCTGGGGAGCAGCGCGTTTTCATTTCTTCACGATGTCTGTAATTTTCGAATTTTGAGCCGAAATTGGTCTCAAACGACGAGGTTGGACTCACTGATGAACAATCCGTGGTAAAATTGATTCTGTACAGCCGGCCATCTGCTGAATGGATTTTCGTGTTACAGCCATTTGAAATTTTGATTTCTCCATAACTCGAAAAATATTCATCTGATCGAAATGAGACTTGGTTTTTAGATAAACAGTAGCAATATGAAGCATTATACATAGAAAAATTTCATTTGAATTTCACTGAAATCTCCAAACCGCCAGTTCATAACCGAGTATACTTCATTTTAGCCCAATCAGATTACCTGATTTTCCTAGGGAACAAATAAATGGAAAAATTCAGGAAATTTATTTCGGAAATTCATATATTTCAAAAAGCATATCTCTGATTCCGTTGAAATAATACTCTAATATAATCGACAGGGAAAACTCCAAGACTCAGTTCCAGTCGAAACAGACATGTATTTTTCGAATTTTCCGAAACATAATATAGGTATATAAAATATTCCTTTGCATAGACCGTTCACGACATCTACTGGTGAAAAGTCAAAGCATTTACTGGATCCTACAGTCACGTTATGCGAGATAGCGGCGTCTGTTCACACTATGCTTCATGAGGTGATTCCGTGGAATTTTCCTCGGTATTTCCCTGTAGCGCATGACCAGTTTCTCGGAATCTTCACTACTTAAAAGCACTGTTTCAAATTTCAGCTTGATCGGATATTCGTCTTGGGAGATATTGAAGTCAATAATCAACAACACGATCAGATATTCATTTTATTTAATGTAACATTTTGAGCAAAAAGTTATTTTTTTATGCCGCGCTTGTTCTAGGGAAAAAAAGAGTTATAGATTGGCCCAGTGTCAATGATGTTCAAGTTTTGTACCAAACATGGTCTTTCTGGATCAAAAAATCCTAGAAAAGCACTGACGTGATGTAAGGAACTTTTACGCGCTTGTTCCGTTGCCAACGCGGTCATCTATAGAAGTATTGACCCTGCCAAGCGCATATTTTCTCCAATGGTCCTCACGGAATTCTGCATGAACCTCAAGCTATAATTTTCGATCAAGTACTAGATTGCAATTGGATTCAAAATTTTGATGTATATATATATCAAGAAAAATTGGTGAATTCAACCAATTTAAGCATTCGACTCTCTTACTTAAACTGAAAACCTACTCTCCAAATATATTCACTATGTCGATTCTTCCTAAAGTTAATGTGTTTACAGCCAGCCTAACCACTGATAGTGAACAAAATAACTTCCGGAAGAAACTACTCAGTACCTTGATAATTGTAGAGTAAGTTTGGAATTTAATTGCGAAGGCCGAATAAGCGAATTAATATGAACTATCGAATGATTCCGCAGATATACGTTTTCGGAATTACAGTTTCCCGATATTTCCAAAAACATAGATCGAATCGCCCTTTAATGAGAAATGCAACCTTGAAGTTTCAGCCCAATAGGGTCTACAGAAGAGCAAAAAAAATTAAAGAGTCCTCCTGCATTTTGTTAAATGGAGAGTTATTTGCTCATTGCAGACCCTATCGGGCTGAAACTCAAGGTGGCATTTTTAATTGAAGGGCAATTCGATCTACTATGCTAGATGGTTTATCGCAAATCCAAGATGAAAAAATTCTTTGCTTCTCTTATTTTCGCTACCATTCCGAGGTTTTATCATTATGTTGATTTGTCATAAAGTCGACAGGGAAAAAATTTCGGATCTTCTGAATAAAGCAAATGGAAGTAGGAGTATAATTTTTCACACAACACACCGAACGGTATCAGGGGAGTTAGTGAATCATTTCTAGCAGAAGTCATTGGGTTAACGGTTTGTCTTTCGGCTTCACTGAACGGCAGATTCTACACATAACTTGTAGAATCTATATTTATAGAGCAGATTCGGAGCTGAATTAAGAATTCTGAATTCGTGAAAGCGAACAATATACCGAATAATTATTATCAATATTTTCGATAACACAGATTCGATTGAATTGAAATCTAGTACGAGTCGTCAACTTTCTTTTCAGATAATATACTGCCCCTGATCAATAATATGTCTCCTGCAATAATCAAGGGCGTGTTTTGAAATAACAATTTTATTCATTTTCCAATATCTAGTTTTTTTTTTGATATCGAGTTAGAAAACATCTGAAATATCGTGTTGATATTATTGCCAAGGTGATAATTATGTCATGTCAACTTTTATGGTTTTGTTTTTCGTTTTGGGATATTGGGAAATTTCAATTTTGAATAGTGATATTCTCACGAAGAACTTCAGTGTTTTCATATGAGCTATGAATTTGACTTTTGAAAGAGAGATCGTCATCATATCATATCCACGTCATGGATTTTGACCTGATCGTGTCTGTATTTTTGTACATCGAAAATTAGCATGTAGATATACGATGGTGATGGACTCCATTAATAGAGCTATACTCACTCACTCACTCACTAGACATACAATCTCTTAAAGGTTTTATATTTCGACCCCCTATATGGTCAAATTCATCTAGAAAACATCCCGGTCATTTTACGATTCCTATCAAGGCAGAATTCCAGATACTTCCAAGACAACTTTCCTGTAGTTTCGAGTTATTCCGTAAATATAGAAACCGGGGAACGACGCGAAATTTCATATATCCATTTCGTTATTTCTCTGGAAAACGGACCAAACCGATATTTCGCAGGTTCTTAAAAAATTCAACTGAAATTCGCAAGATTTTGTTTGCATTTGCCTATATGATGCCAACGAATGTTCAGTTGAGCGTCAGTATTCAGTAAATCCAAATGAAGATAACTTTAGGACTGAAGGATTTGACCGTTAACGAACTTAACCGAAGTATTTTTAAGTCGCTAGCTCTTTCCGGAATTCCAGCGAAATGTGATGGATTTATCCCAAATTGTATTTATACAATGCAGCGATCCCCACATACTTTCGCACATATTTGCGCTTCCAAATTTCACTCCTAGCCTCCTACTTCATATGTCATCACATATTATTTTCGGAGATAAAATAAAATTTCAAATGGGTGTACATCAGTAAGCTTCTGGCACATTATTTCCATAAACCATCTCGATTCAGATATTACGGTTCCTTACCTACCCTGAAAATTTCGAGTGCGTAGGTTTTCTGTTCGAAAGGAATTCGGACAGACAGAATTCAATCCCACAATGAACTCTTCAAAATAGACTCTAACCTGACCATGCGGTCCGAATTGAATTTGACCAAAAATGTTTGATGAGTGAGTCCAAAATAATCATTTAAGGCTATCTCAGCTTATGATTCAGAAGTAATATAGATTACTTAGTGAAAATACAAACAATTCAATATTTGAGAACATTGAAAGTATTCAGAACAAAAGGTACAGTCGAGGTGCCCCATTAAAGAGAATCCTATAAAATGTCGCCACTCGATTCATGTTATGTTTCTCTTGTCACGCATCCCGAAATTTTCTCCTTGAAGAGAACCGTAATCCTCAATATTTAAACCGCTCTTTCCTGCAAAACGGTTCAATTCGCCCCTCGGAGGTTTCGAAGTGCGAGTATATCACTATTTCAGGGAATTTCATGGTACAATTTGGCCGCATTCAGGGGGGAGTTATATAAGAATATATCCAATTTAACGCTCCAAATAAACTTTGTCCCATCGTCGATAAATTCGTGCCTATAGCTAGTTCGACATGAATAAAAGATCTATCTTCAACGTTATTTGACTGGCTTGTGGGAATCTGGTTAACCCGTGTTTGTCAGGTTGGGGGAAATATATTGTTTCGTGAACACTTAAGGGTGCTGCATGTCTCGATGCGCTGATGATGTCCTCAGATCATTCATAAAATATCTGATAGTTATACTATAGTCCATCCATTTTTATGAATTATCCCGGTCGGCCAAGATTTAGGTTCATTTACTTAAAACTGACGCTGGTTTTGGCACTCGTGAAATATCGGCGATGTCAAAATAATTCTCAGAGAAGTTCCCAATGCTAATTCCTACTTGTACTTAAGGCTGGTCGTCCACTGCACGCGATTTCGAGAGGCGCGATAGCGTAAATGAACGAACTTGCGCGACAGATCCAAATGAATGGAACTCTTGGTACCCTCGTCGACTGGCAGCGAGTTCATACGTGCGTTCTCGAGAGAATTCGAGCGGCGCAATCGAATCCGATCAGTTTGGATCTGCCGCGTCTATACGCTCGAAAAGAGGAGCTATCCGTCGGCAAATAGAATGTATGGTTTGTGAACGGAATATTTGTTGAAGCTCGTTTTTTATTGTTGGTGAATTTTAGATGGATCAGATTGAAAGGTTAATGAATATTGTCTTTTTTCTTATATTAAACTCACACCCAGAAGTTCTGTAGTGTAGAAGTCTACCTGAAATTGGACTCTTTGGCAATAATCGGCTGTACAGCATTCCAAATATAATTAATCCAGCGCGTTTCGCCATTATCTCGGTTTCATAGCTCTCATTATCTCAATATCTATTATCAATTTGTTTTTTAGTCTGTGACCAATTTGTTTTTGTTCCATACGTACTGTAATGATTCAACTACGTTCCAATCAATCTCATATGCAGAGCGATCCTTTCGATCACAAAATAAACATAGTCTTTCCCTTATCAAACGCTACGGATTTTTTAGTAGTGACCTGTTTTCTAAAATACGCATGCACTTCTTAGCAAAATTTTAAGAATTTCTGAATATTTGTGTAACCATCATTTCTTTCGATGTTTGCAGTTTTTAAAGTTTCGAAGTCACGTTTTAGATACTTTAATAACATATTTCCCCTTCCGAAGGTGACTTTTTACAAATGAAACTCAAATCAGCTATAATTTCGAAGTTCCACATCCTTTGTTTCCGAAGTACCCAGGTCATCAACATTCACACTTCAACTTCCATTGCAGTATTATATATGAGTATACGATAATAATCTGTTTGGCTGTCTTCTGGCAACTCAGTTAAACTATGCCGCCTACATATGTGAAGTTTTGAAGGGTTTTCCGATTCATTATCAAGATGGTGAATTTTTCCCGATAATTTCTTTTTTTTTAACTTGAATCTACCTTAGCTCAAAAATTTTTCCCATTCCGTAGCTATTATACGCCTGATCAAGTAAGATTCATCCGAGAAATTAATAATTAATTCTAAATCCATCCCGAATCACAATTTCTTCAATGAACACGGAAATCCGAGGTACAAATCCCCTGCTACGCGAGAACAAGAACGAACCGAAACCTCGCGAACTATCTGCCAGTGGACGACCCCGAAGCCCGAGTCCGCTTGCGTCGTAAAAGCTCATCGGCGCTCGTAAAACGCGTAGCTCATAAAAGCCCCAAATCGCTTCCAGTGGACGGCCAGGCTAATAGTCTGAATCTCAATATCATCATCACGCTTGGAAACTGAAAATACCAAAGGTATTGTTGAAGAAGCCCAGAAGCCGAGACAAAGTATCTGACGGAATTTTCCTACATAATATTTCTCTGTATTTCAGTTTGAGAATTATTCGGAGTGCCTCCATCTGGAGATTGAATACTGCATGATTGATGGTTTCCATGAAGAATTTATCTAAATATTTTGTCATAACACCCAAAGATAACAGACTGAGATAGGCTGCATCCCAGTTTAGGAATGAATATGTTCATCCCAATTCAGTGTATCATTCACATAGATTCCCAAGCACTTTGTAAATGGAGTACCTTCTTTTAAGGTTAAACTATGATACAGGTTTCTTAGTACTCCTCAATTTTCATACTGGAGTATTTCAACTTGTGCAAAAGGGTATTTAACTGTCTTCTGCAGGCTTATTTCAGGAAAATTTCGAGAAGTTTTCTATAGGTCCGTCTCCTCGTTAGTCTTTCTGTCGGGTTATTCGAGTACTTTTGTTGTTTTTTCGAATAAACTATCACAATGTAACGGACGGTATTTTTCGGTTAAATTTCAACACTCAATTCTTGATTTCCGTGAAAGAAAAAAACATAACTGAATCTTCCAACCATGTTTTTATTCGCGAAATATTTCCATTATTAAAAAAGAAGAAACTTTTTTCAACATTCGCCAAGTCTTTTTAATCATTGAATTCACATAATATTTTCCCAAATTCATTATTTTTCCTAAATTTAAATTCTGGTAAAATACTTAATAACTAAGACCTCTATGTAAATAGGGCAACAGTTATTTGACAGGAAAATGACTATAGCCAAATATTCTCAAAATATTCAAGGTGGAATTTGGCAGAATGGTACGGACAACCCGGATACTTTATGAAAGTAAATGGAGTATATGTGATTCGAAACGAGAGGGTAGTACAAGAACTACGGAATCTACTGACTCCGCCGGAACTCGACTCACACAAAAAATGTTGCTTATTCGCGAAACACACTTCATTACAATTTTTTCATTGTTTCTGATTTTTGCTACAGTGTTATATACATAAAATTGCAATAGGTTGGCATATTGTAGAGGTTTCTGTCAACCTTTATATCTGTAATGAATAAAAATTTATAAGCCTTACGAACTATTCACAAACAACATCATGTATTGGAAGTGTTTCATGCTCAGGGATATGTGGAAATTAAATTAAAAAGGAAAAAAAAATAACTGCGATATGGAAAATTTAAAGAAAATGTTCTAAGCTCATGATGGGGTATATTTGTTTCAAATACTTTTCATTTGAATAATGTAAAAGTTGGTCTCTGAGGTACTTCCACGGGGGTGCGATTTCAGAGTTGTGGAAGTCTCTTCGAGAAACACCCTCGAAAGAAATCAATCGATTGCGTGGATGTACTCAAAATGATAGTGCTGGGTGCTCTTATTTGACGATTTCCACCTCCAAGCGGTTAGAGATCGCAGTGCAGGTAAGAGGGTTTTCGACATGAAGCAGCCATTGATGAAGACGTCTTTGCCTGATAATAATCATAATAATAGTAATAATAATAATAATAATAATAATAAAAATAATAATAATAATAATAATAATGATAATAATAATAATAATAATAATAATAATAACAAACGTTGATGAAGAAATGTCAAACAGGTGGTTGATGGATGCTGGTATATTTGCGGAAACTGAGGGGTTTATGCTAGCCATACAGGACGAGGTCATAGCAACTAGAAATTACGTGAAGCACATCATCAAAGACCCAAATGCACCAGAAGACCGATGCAGAAGATGTTGCTCGCCAGGAGAAACTATAGACCACATCATATCCGCCAGCCCAACACTAGCACAAAGTGACTATCTTAGGAGACATAACAACGTAGCTAAAATCTTGCATCTCGAAATTCTCAACTATCACCAAGTTTCTAAAGATCAGATGCATTACTATCAGTACACTCCTGAACCTGTAACATAAAACGAGAACATCAAAATCTACTACGATCGTACTATCCACACCGATCATACCCGAGAACACTATAGGCCAGACACTACAGTTATAGACAAGAAGAACAAAGCAGCCACATTCATAGACGTAGCCATCCCCCTAAGCCGAAACATGACCAGAAGTAGGCACGAGAAGCTGTCAAAATACTCAGAGCTGGCAGTAGAAATGAAGACGATGTGGAACCTGAACAGCATCCGAATAGTCCCGGTGGTCATATCAAGTGTTGGACTTATACCGAAAACTCTAAGAGGTGATCTGGCATCCCTCCATCTGAATCCAAATATTACCAGCAAAATGCAAAAAGCAGTGATAATTGACACCTGCCACACTGTGCGCAAATTCTTGCAATAAATTGAAAATCCAGCCGGACTTAGGTAATAATGATATTAATAATAATAATAATAATAATAATAATAATAATAGTAATAATAAAAATAATAATAAAAATAATAATAATAATAGTAATAATAATTGTAATTTATTTAATCCCTTAAGATACATCAGTGTTTAGGACAAGTCAAATCAACAAATTATATCAAATATCAACAACAATAGGAGGGCAATCCCTATAAAATTCTGTTACAGAATTATAACATCTACTTATCAATAAATTCTTAACTTTTTTCTAAAATGCTATGAGATTTAAAGATTTCAAAAATTTGGGAAGAGAGTTATACATTTTTACACTTTGGTACATTGGAGAACTTTCAAACTTATGGGTTTTATATTTTGGTACAAGTAAAATATCCTGATTGATGACAGATAACATGTTGTGAGCATCCCTAAACTTTCAACGTGGAAGGCAGTCTAGTTCACTTAACTGCCCAACTATTAGACTCATAAAGGGGACACTAGCATAATCCATAATTTAAAGCAACAATGTGGAGTAAAGTGTTCTCCTAGCTTGGAAGGGTAGAAAATTTTTCAATCTTTGGAGCTAATGAAACACTGGAAAAACCTTCCGCTCATAGAAATAATTCATGCATTCCAAAGAGCGTCCTATCAATTAACATTTTCAGATTTTTCACCTCTGAAGAGTAAAGGATCTTTTTATCACAGAGAACAACCAGATGATCGTGTTTATCAACCAATTTCAAATATTTACTCGTAGCAATCGTGAAAGCTTGTGTTTCAAAGGTGTTCCCATATATTTCTCAATGATGCGTTAGTCAAATTTTTGTCAAAAAACCTTCGTTTCTCTCTGCTAGATAACTGATTTCATTTGTTCTTCAGAGCATCCCTAAACTGGCTAACGTGGTCGTATTTCTTCTGATTATGGAATAAGTCTTATACTAGCCTTTTCCAAGCGGTCTAATTACTTAACTGCCTAACTGTAAGACCCATAAAGGCAACATCAGCATAGTCCATAATCGAAAGCAACAGTGTGTAGGAAGGAGTTCTCCTCATCTGGAAGGATAGAAGATTCTTCAATTGTCGGAGCGGATCAAGGCAATGGAAAAACCTTCTGCTCATAAAAGTAACTTGTGCATCCCATCAATTACCAGTTTTAGATTTCTCACCTATGAGGAGTGAAGAACCTTTTTACTGCAGAGAACAACCAGATGATCATGTATATCGACCAAATTTTAACATCTCGCCGTACCAATGACAAAAGTTTGTGTTTTTGAGGTGTTTTAAACTAGATCCATACATTTCTCAGGGGGGCGTTGGTCAAATCATCGTCAAAAAGCCTTGCTTTCTCCCGGCTACAAAACTGATTACGTTTGTTCTTCAGGGCATCCCTAAACTAGCTCACTCGATAGTTTTTCTTTTTTTTATGAATGAGCCTTATAGCAGCCTTTTCCAGACGGTCTAGTTTACCTAACTGCCTAACTGTAATACCCATAAGGCAACATCAGCATAGTCCATAATTGAAAGCAAAAGTGTGTAGGAGTTCTAACCTGAAAGGACAGGAGATTCTTCAAATGTCTGAGCGGATGAAGGTAATGGAAAAATCTTCTGCTCGTAAAAGTAATTAGTGCCGCCCAAAAACGCGACCCACCAATTACCAGTTTTAGATTTCTCACCTCTGAGGAGTAAATAACATTTTCACCGCAGAGAAAAACAAGATGATCGTGTATATCAACCAAATTTTAATATCTCCTCGTGCCAACGACGCGACGAAAGCTTGTGTTTTCGAGGTGTTCTAAACTAGACCCATACATTTCTCTGGGGGACGTTGGTCAAATCATCGTCAAAAAGCCTTATTTTCATCCTGCTACAAAACTGATTACATTCGTTACTCACAGAAAATTTTCTACTTCATTTCATTCAGTTGGAGTACTTATGTATTTCGCCTTTTATTTATCGCGCTTCCTCATCGTTGCTTTGATGTTATCGTTAATCCAAGGGCAAGGACATTTTTCACTCTGATTACTGTCAATGAGGCTACTTTGTCCTATATTTCTATATTTCCATTAGTTTCTTATTGAGAAGAGCAACCTTTTCATTCGGACACGCGCATGAAAAATTGACTTCCAACTCATGGTCTTCACGGCATCAATCGGCAGTGCCTTGTCCAGGTTCTTCAGATCTCTATTCTAAATGATATGCGTCATAGGTATGGTGTATTCCAAGGTGAATCCGGCGTATATCAGATCATGGTGTGAAAATTGAAAGGCATTATGAGAAATCACGACTATATACTTGGGGTAATAGTTAATTAAAGCAAGGAATTCTCCAAAATAATACATTTCTCCCACATAAATCAGGAATTTTTTTTTTATTTCATCGAGGCCAGTATTTTTTGGATTTTTAGTAACTAGCCTGAATTTCTTGAATGGGTATGAGCACATTTACACTGCTGGACGACCTGATAGTGATTCTTCAGGAAGTCCTACCTAGTCGTTGAGGAATATGTTCGGCTCGAAATTAGATATCAACGGACGTTTTGGAAAAACGACATCGGAAGGTTTCCTGGAACAAACGCCTAGAAAACCTCTATTGACTAAAATCTTCTCGGTTCAAACGAAATAATTACCAGCATTCGCACATCTGAAATCCAACTCCAATATTGCGTTTCTCACGTCTAGCATCCTATCAATAACCAACCCGGTAATTCAGTCGAATAACTCAAGTCGACGTAATTCTGGTGCAGATAATGCAAAATTAGATCAACTGACACATTTGAGCCGTTGGCGGTTGAGGGATTTGCTAATCACCAATTCTGAGCCTCGGGAATTGGGAAGTAAATGTGTCAGCAGATAAGACAATTGCGTGTGGTCGTACGAATAAGGGGAAGATATAATTAGAGCCACACACATAGGTCTCCAGATGGAAGCAATTCGGTGGAAGTTGCGCGCATGAATTAACCCTAATGTCCTATGAGAAATAATCAGTTCGAACTGGAATTCGACAGCTGTTCGCGGGCTATTTTATTCGGGAAAACGACTGGCTAACGTCGTCGTAGATTCCATGGGGAATTATGAGTTTCAAGAGAGTATTTATTTCTCCGAACTTGCTGGTTATGCATTATCTTCGTCCTCGGAGAGAGATGAGTTTCATAAAAGTTGCTTGTTGGTGAGATTTCTCTTTTCAAACAAAAAATATTTCAATAAAATGATACGATTTTGTCACAATGTAGTTACCATGGTCAATTTTTGCCATTTATGTTCAGTGAATAGTAGCAATTTATCATGGCTGACTATTCGCTCCAAAAACATTTGGTTACTGTCCAGAAATTGTACGAAAATGGGCGTCCTTTTGTCAACATCTTTCGATTACTTCGCAGAAATTATTGTCTTCTGCGCTTGCCATTCGTCGCATTGTTGAGAAAGTTGAGGGCTAATCGCCACGGCCCTCATGTTTACGGGATTGGGATACGCTCACTCAGCGCGCAGAATAAGCGAAGTGCTCTGCTACCAGTTTCACTGGCGAGAGGAGACCCTATCCAAGTCTCTACTAGCTGTTGTAGTTGTAGGTTAGTACCTGAGTTATAGACGCAACTCACATGCTGAAAGGGGATGCCTCCTTCTAGCCAAGCTTGCCGGCTTACAACCAACTTCCACTACGGTACCTATCCCAATAGGGCAGACAAGCACACCTCTCCAGGCGAACCCAGACATGCGCACCTGCGGGAAAGCCCTCCAATCATAGCGTCATTGGTCAGACATGCTCAGGGAACGTGCTCCCAAGCAAATTTAGTATCTTGAGAATCCATGCCTTGCTGAAACAGGTTAGGGTACCTGTGCGGGCTTACCAAGCCCGTCGACAGTCACGTGGAATGGATTTTGAACACCCAGGAGTCCGGATGAACTCATTTTTCAGCCACAAACTGCCGCCCTGTACCACGACTCGCCTTCCTCGGTTTTGAATAGATCAAATAAAGCCTTTTAGCCTCAGATCCCCGAGCCGAGACAAATACCCAAATGAGACCATATAACTAAGCCTTCCTCCCAGCTACCGTCAATTTCAAAGAGTCGTTAATTGAGGTCCTCTTCCTGAAGACGTCTCGAGAGAAGTAACCCATCTGCCTATTCATACTCCTGTAACTAGTGATGAAATGTCCCAAACACTGCCCCGGGAAAAACCGAAGTGGGACCATGCCTTTACTGCTTCCGCACCAACTTACCTGCAACGCCTGTCTCAGCGTTCTCTTCATCTCAGCTGCACCTCCCATGGTACTAGTATCCCTTTCACCAGCGAACTTCCTGTCGAACCCACCCTTTCTTGAGCTAATATCTCACGCCCATTCCAACAGCCAAAAAGTCCCATGGCATTACACCCATCAAGACATTCATCGCTTCGGTGGCTACCGTGCGACATACCCTCAATCATGCTGACATTGCCATCCTCTGGCATCTATTTATGCTTTTTTTTGAATGCTCATTCACCATCTCCTCGTACCAAACTTCCGCCCATTACATGGCGCATGCTTTAAACATGCCGTCATATACAACTTTCATCGCTTTCCTTTCAAGTCCCTAGTCCTTCCACAAGACACACCCCATACAACCTGCTTGTCTTACTAGCTTCGCCCTCAAGCCCAGGAAGTGCTCATGGAATCTGAGACTCTCCTCTACCCTGACGCTCAAGTATTTCACATCCCGCGTACTTCGTATCTTTCCCATTCAATTTTACATTAGGTGGCCTATTGAAGGCCGACCTTCCTTTCAGCATCATGCTAACGTTCTTTTGCTGTAAGATGCTCACCCCCGCTTTCGCGGCCCATTCGCTCAAAAGCGTCATGCATCCCGTTCCCTTAGCTGAAGCTTAAGGTGACTTTCACCTTTCCCAATGAAAGCAAGTCATCCCAAATGCAATAACCTCTATCTCTCTGTTATAGAACATCTTTAATAACTCGTTCAGGCACACGTTATACAGTTTTGGTCCCGCAATGGAACCCTGTGGACATCCACGCGATGTCATTCCCACTATGGATTCATGCCTTCCTACCACACTTGCCTCCCTTTCCTTAAAGTATGACTCCCAAAGCGTCATTTCCTCCCAACCGAACTGTCTCAGTGGGTTCAGGATATACCCCTACCTAAGTTGGTCAAATGCAGCTTTGAAGTCGAAGAATATGCCCAGGCCTTATTTGTCCTGTGCTTAGTAGTAAGAAGTCCAGTAAAACTTCGAAATGCCAGAACCTTTGGGACTATTGCAGCTGAAATAGCTATTGTTTCAGCAAATTGCCAAACCAACACACAAGATTCATAAGAGTTTGTTTCTTGCATTTTAACGATGATGATCATTTTTATAGAGATGAGCATGAATTTCTCATGAATAATTAGATCAAATTCGTGAAATAAATCGTTTTCCAGGCTCCGGATCCAAGCAGATAAGGTTATTCAAGAGGAATGCTTTGCCTTCCAGAAATCTTTCTGTTTAATTGATCATAAAGGAAAAACGTGAATGTTCTAGTGGTAGAACTGACAAAAGAACAAAGGAGTCTCAACAAAGAAATGTCCGGTGATGAGTTCCCGTCGCTCAAAGTTCTTCTGCCGATGAAATTGAAGCTGCACAGCTTCTTCAAGACCAATCTTATGAGTGTTGGAAGGATTTATCTGTCAAGCAGTAATGAATAATGCTTACGGTACAAGTAGCATTATTTTCATGTGGTTTTATTAAATTTATTCATGAGATATTTTGTAAATTGAGTTTTTCTCTATATAAATAGAAAAGTTTTTATGAGTACAATACTTCCTGTTTTTCAACATTCTGTGCATTATATTTGAGGGGTATCAGATCAATGATGAATTTTGGTAAGTCAAAAGATTCAAAGTTTATTAGTTTTGCAAATAGCATGCCACATAATATTACATGCATCTTCCTGAACACTTATTACTTCTGTGCCTTCAAGAAAGTCCAAATAATTCATAATTAATCTTGCCATTATGAGTTGACATAAGTTGATATTAAAATACTTCTAACAGTAATTGTAGCATTGCTAATCTAAACTAGAGTAGATGATACATAAATGTTTCATAAAAATGAAATATGTATACACAGAATCACTTCTGGTGACTGAAAAAATTCTTTGAGTAAACTGTGAAATTCTATCTAAGATTCTCAAACTGGCCACCGTGGCGCTGCAATCTTGAATTCAGACGCCAATTAATATAAAATGGCTTCTCCTTGTACTAGGAAAATTATTTATAAATTCTTCTATCACACTCAATCATATATCTCAACTTATCGCTATCCCTAATATTCCCCTCTCACAAACTCCCTGATTGATTTAGAACATAATTATTGGAAACATAAGAAACTTCTATAGGCAGGCAGACATCCATTAAAAACTTCCAGCTGAACTTATGAAGTGGAATTCGCGGTATAAAAAGAACCAAGAAGAAGACATCCGGATATACGATGAGCATCTCTACGTGAACAATTCGAGCACGCTCAACTTCTCAGCTCGAAGTTCCGTAAAGAATCAAATGACAATCGTAATCTAAGCCATTCAGGTCTTGATGGAGGAAGTGCGATATCTTACAATGGACCTTTCGGTGGAATTACCTTAATCCAATTAGAAATCGCGTAAATTATTCACAGCCTTGAGAGTTTTCCTGTGTATCTCCGGGAGTTTTCGTCAGGGTGAATGTTGCTCATGTCTATCTACGTGGTAGGAAAGTTTAAGTAGAAAAGGAGAAGATGACGCTGAAAAAATTCCGTGTCCGTAAGTGCGACTAATACCTGATTTTATTTCATTTTCAATCATTATAATCATTAAATAAAAATGGATATATTATACATTATTATCTTACGATGTACTTGATTGTTCTCATCTTCTATCTATCTATCTATTTGGAATTATCAGTAGCATCTATTCTATACTAGAAGTTTAATCTTACGATTGCACGAACCTGTTAACACAAGATTGATGATCGACATGAAACTTGGAACAATTCTTGACAAATGTTTGAGCATAGAACAATATTCCTATCACTTACATCCATTTTTTCTTCGAAAAATAAAATGCTGCAAAAGACATTTGTAACTTCAAGACTCTCCATAATAACTCAATTAAACTTTCGTTTCGGTTCAAATATTGAATTCGGACAACTCTGTTTGATAAGGCTATCGGTATAATCATTACATAAAAGAGATTCTTCTGTAATAACGTCACATAATGTCTTTCCATAATATGAAATCTGACGATTAACCTTTTTGCCTTCAAACGTACCACGTCTTGAATTACAAATTCAAATATTAAATACAGGGTGGGTCTTCAAGTTGTACATTGATTTCAACCATAGATTCTTCTCATCAAATGAAACACTTTTTTATTTAGCATTTTTTCAGAATCGGCTCCAGCAAAAAGATACAGGCTGTTTAAATTTTCAAGAAAAATCAGTTTTTGTTTTGTAGCTTTGATATGGTAACTCCGAATGAGATGAACTTTGGTGTGAAGTTTTCTATAACTATTACACAGATTCTTCAGTAATCACTTTCATCCTACTTCAAACAGTTTCCGAGTTATAGACTCGCCGATTCATTAACCTATACGAAACTAGCGCATGAAGAATGCAGATACAGTTTATCTTATGTCATTATAAGAATCTTCAATCATTTTAAAATACTTGATTATTCTGTATAATTTCTCCTAAAACGCACCGTTTTGCAGATATTCAACGTTGACTATTATAAAATCTGATCAAAATTCGAAAAATTGCCTTATATATATACCATAGAATACACATAAATATTTATCTTTTTCGCATAGAACTAATTTAGGTTTATGCTATTTCGTGATCATTCCACAGACCGAACCATAACATTCATTGACATAGAATAACATGTTATTATAAGTCTAGAGAAAATTTTTAGGTTAATTGATTGATTTCATATAATTCATTCATAAATTTCGTGAAAAAAGTATAATTATGGAGTTTTCAATATGAGAATGGGCGAGGATGGAATTGTGAAAAATCCTATAGTGGAATGAAATTGGATATTGTATGAACATCAAGTTGAAGATCAGTGTTTCAAGTCCAGTGAAGTGAAATGTTTTCCCTGCGATAATATCGCTAAAAGCACCAAATCATAAGAATGAAGTAAATAAATGAGTTTTCTCAATCTTATTTCTTTGAATTTCAAACCTTGGATTGGTTATTCTCCAGAAGAAATCACCGTAAGAGATATATGTGGTGATCTTGCAAACAAAGCGCAGTTGTGTATTAGCACATCGAGAAATGTTTAAATGCTTATAACTTTTTGCCTGAGCCGAATCTGGAAAAATTGATAAGGAAACAAGTGTTTTATTTAATGAGAGGAATCTATGGTTAAAATTAATGTACAACTTAAAGACTCAACCTGTATAGCATGTGATGTGAAGTGTACATAGTGTTTCATGTTCATGTTTCATGTTCCGATTAATGATCATCAATAGCGTCTATGTAATCGAGTGTTGTTGTCGAGAGCATGTGTAAGATGCTATTGATAATTCTGTATCGAAAGATAGGGGATGAAATAATGTTTCTAATATTATTTTAGTATTGTTTTATTTTGTGGTACCGTTTTCGACTGCAATCGTTATATGCCAGTTGATATGATATTCAAATTCATCATCGAAGACGTGGAACGTTGAAGACAATAAGGTAAATAGTAAAATATAAATATCAAAAGATATTAAGCGAAGGTAGGAGACTTGTTCGAATTTAATATTTTCAATTGTTGCCAAGTCACACTTTATGGAACAAGTACTACCAGAACAACTGTTTTAATTATATGAAACATAGTGTTCGTAGGATATGGGCCCTTCAACTTACTTAATTTTGAGTCATGTGTCAAATTTCATTCAATCATGTATGGATGACAGCGATAATGTGATGTTTTCAGTTTGGTGTATTCGACAAAGAGGATCATCAAGTTTAAATTAAATGTCAGATTGACAATAAATTTTTCGAAATCTACAGAGTGAACAATTATCTTATCGAACACCCCTCCTTTCAGCGTGTTGCTCAGAGATGATATTATAATATATTATAATATTATCAAGCAACACGCTTTCAGTATTCGCTATGAGAAAATTATTTCGGGCTATCAAGGCCCTAGGGGTATTACTGTTGTTAATTCGGACAAAGTTAATATCCTAAACAAATATATGTACAAGAAAAGCACTGACGAGAGGTCAGAAGCTTCAACGATCTTGTTAAAATTAGAAACCATAGTGGTCACCCATCCGTGTATTAAACCCGCTCGAAGTAGCATTACTTTGTTATCAACCTATGTTAATCTTCTTATTATTTCATCCCATATTTTTTTCTACTCCATGAATGAATGATTCCATGAATGATTCTCGAGTGGGGCGAGGGAGCTCACATACCTCCCTCATATAAATCCAACTTTGATTTCGTGATTGAAAAAAAATCTGAACTATAATTCCGTAGATATACCCATTCAAAATTGTATTTTTTCAATATCTCAAAAAAAATTGGTTCGAATTTCCATTGAAAAATAACGGCATGATTTGGCAAAATTTCACTTAAAGGACAGGAAAATTTGGAATAAAGGTGCTCCCAAATGAGGGTCTCTACCGAAAACTGCAGAAGAAACATTTTTGCGTGCATGTTCTGGGAAACTGCGTGCTATCGTTTCGTCAGAATGTCTTTAATTTTCGAATTTGAGCCGAAAATGACCACAAACGACTAGATAGGACTCACTGATGATGAATCCGGTGTCAAAATCGATTCTCTGTGTGGGTGGCTGGCCGGTCGTGGGCACTATATTTATATCTATAGCAACTTGCAGCTTGTGCGTCAGGAATCTTTGGAATTATTTCGTAGTTATAGTAGTTTGAACTCTTTGTGTATAAAAGATTGAAGAAAAGGATGACCGTGAACATAATAACTTCCGAAAGGAACGACCTAGAAATTTGATATTTGTGGAGTAGGTTTGAGACTAGAATATACAGGGTGCTTCATCATAAACTGGTCAAACATATAAGTATAGCCATATAGATGACATTGGGAAAGTCATTTTTGCCTTATGACATATACCCCGTTTTCGAAGCATAAGCGAGATACAGGGTGTTCAATGTCAACTTTGGGCAATATTCTGATAACTGTGTTGAGTTAGGCGTGACCTATGAAATAACGGTTTTTAGTCACATCTTAGTATTTTTTGGTTGTCTTTTCAGTTGTGGTGTAGAATTCTGGAAAAAATATTTCAAAATGGCGGAAAACCTACAAAGTTGGAATTTTTCGTTTTCGTTTGCCAAACTGGATAGTATTATTCCAATGTACGCAATTTTCTAAGATTTTCCGTGAAAAAATTTTCCCAAAATTCAAACTTAGGTAACTTTTTTTTACATATCTACAGTGAAAAATAGTTCACCCAAAATTGTTGAAATTTTTTGAGGTTGAACTTACTTTCATTCTGAACAATTCTGTGAAAACAGAATGAAAAAATATCCGTTGGTTTTCATTTTATAGCCTTCCAAAGATTCCACTCGGTGTACTGAAATAATTTTTATTTGAGAAACTGGTGATCCTACGGAGGCCAGAATTGTGCTGATGGGCTCCTAGAATCACCTGGATAAATATGTATTTATAAAAAAAAAATTTAAAAAATCTTTGATGGGAATCGAACTCGCTCCACTAACGGACAATAGTCCGAGTATAAATTGGTTTATTCTGATTATAATGATGTCCGTAATCAAGCAATGGTACTCCATCGAATTTGAGCCTATTTTCCGAATGCGCACAGAGTTCGATTCCCACCAAAGTTTTCTAGAAAATATTTTTTTTCTTGATATATCCATATTTTTATCCAGGTCATTCTGGAGGCCTATTTGCATAATTTTGGCATCCGTAGGGCAACCAGTTCCTTGAATGAAAATTATTGAAGTACTCAGAGAGGAACCTTCGGAAGGCTATAAAATGAAAACCAATGGATATTTTTTCATTATGTTTTCATACCGGTGTTCAGAATGAAGGTCAATTCAACTTCGAAGGATTTCAATAACTTTAGTTGAATTTTTTTTCACTGTAGACATGTAAAAAAAAGTTGAGTTTGAATTCTGAAAAAAATTTTCCACGGAAAATCTTAGAGAATTGAGTAAATTGAAATAATGCCATCCAATTCGGCAGTCGAAAATAAAAAAATTCAACTTTGTAGGTTTTCCGCCATTTTGAAATATTTTTTCCCGAATTCTACATCACGATGAAATTGACCACCACAAAATTACAAGATGTGACCAAAAACCGTTATTTCAAAGATCACGCATAAGTCACCACAGTTAACAGAATATTGCTCAAAGTTGACATCAAACACCCTGTATCTCGCTTATGCTTCGAAAACGGGGTATATGTCATAAGGCAAAAATGACTTTTCCGATGTCACCTATACGGCTATATATGTTTGACCAGTTTATGATGAAACACCCTGTATAATTACATAAATAAATATAGCAATATTTCGAATACCGATTTATCTTATCTGGCTAGACTCTGCGGCATGATTAGCATAACTCATGTTTTCCTGAATTTATCAACTATTTTCTCACTTATTCGTTCAACGTTACATTCATTAGTTGAGTAGAAGTACGTTTCGAGAATTGTAGTTATCAACCGTTTTCAAAATTTTCAGTTTTTTTTGTGGTTGGGAATGGAATATGAATTGATAAAATCAGTAATGACATGCATTCGACAAATCCGATATTAACTGAACACGCTATATTTCTGATATACTCGTAAGCGACCCCATATGAATCCTATAACTCGATTACTCAGTTGAGTTCTACACGCACGATGTAATGTTAATACTGCGTGCGTGCGGCACTATTAATATTCTTAGCGCTGAGGGAATCCCAGGAAACATCCGGCAAACATGAAGAACGCTCAAAAGGGAAACGATCAACGTGTTGATTCACTTCGTCTTCGTACCTCAGTGACTATGCTTAGCTCTGTCCTCCAAATTGTGACTTTGCGAATTCAAATAAATAGGAGAGGCCCACCTAGTTTATAAGGCTTTTTCTGGCTGAAGACTTGAAAATTGAAGACATTGTGACGAAACGATAACGCGCTGTTCCCCAGAACAAGCGCGTAAAAATGGTAAGTATTCATTATTCTTTGCTCTGATTTAGTTTAAGACTTCCGAAAGAAACAACTTCACCCAATATTTGAAGAGAAGGTTTGGACCTTATTTACGAAGGCCGAATTCGAGAATGCGTAAAATCCACCCAATGATTCAGCAGATATACCCATTCAAAATTTTGTTTTTCCAAAAATATATATTAGATCGAATTGAAATCCAGTACCATCGAAAAACGACAGTTTTAAGGTTCATACAGAACTTAATGAGGATTATATGATGAGAAGATCTCAGGATATTGAATTAAAAAAAAAGAAATATTTGAAATTTTTTTTCAGATTGTTTTAATGATACGATCATCACGAAAGCTTGCATAAATTTGTCCTTCAACATTTTCGAACTAGTTGTGGAGTTCCATCACGATTCAATCAGTATTTCTTGAATTATACCGAAAAACACAACGACATGTTGATGAAAACCAATATCTCCAGAACTAATTGCCGTATCGAATTGAAATTTGGTACACTGTTGTGAAATATAAAGCTCGAGATACGACTGAAATTTTTTTCGAATATGAACAATAGTTTCAGAAAAAAATTATTTTCGAAAAAAATTTTAAAATAAGTTCTTTTTTGAATTGAGTGATTATACGATTTCAACGAAATCCAATCGCTTCAGTAGTTTCTGAAATAGGAGGAAAATAACCTCAAAATTTGAAACGGCCATAAATCCGCAACCATTCAGCCGATTTGGCCCATTAACGGACTTAACCCCGGCATTTCGATGCGCGAACTACCCTACAGGTTTCAAGTTGCCAGCTGGCTTCGTTCGACAGTAATCGTGTACACGGCCGCCCGGCCGGACAGAATAGGTTTCGACACCGGATTCGTCATCAGTGAGTCCAACCTAGTCTTTTGAGACCATTCTTGGCTCATTCATCGAAAATTACAGACATTTGGACAAAACGATAGCACTCTGTTCTCCTAGAACATGCGCGCAAAAACAATTTTTATTTAATTTTGAATAGTTCTGTTTTAGATCTGAGAGTGAAAACCTATAAAAACCTTAAAAATGATCTTATGTCCTTGAGTCTAGTGGTGAAATTCTTCTCGAAAATTCCTCCCAAACGAGTTGAAATGTCGTTAGAAGTCTTTTTCGAGTTTAAGAGCCGGATATAGTATTTCAGGTTGTGTGGCAAATAACGCTTAAATTGAAGGTGGGCAATGAAAGTTTTGCTTTTCGAGGTAGGACAATGTTGATCCAAGGTAAAGCATTGTCCTCCTTTGCCGTGCCCCGACGAGCGTGCAAAAAATTCCCATTCACATTATGACTAGGCGCAAAGAATTGGCTAGTAAAGTTGCCAAGACATTCATGAAAGGGTGGGTTCATCTAGCCCCTTGGTCTGGTCGTAAACATCTTAGTGGTTTATGATTATGAGTAAGCGTATATCAGGTAAAAAATTTTTTTGGGATTTTGTTTATTAACTACTAGTCATCCCACATTGTACACCGGGTTCATGCATGCACAGCACCGCTCTGAAATATGTATGAAGTTCCAGTCCCCAGTTTGCTCACACCCGTGGCAAATGCCTCCTTCACCACGTCCTAGATCCGGCTCTGCTAAATTGATACTATAACGAGTATGTCTGGAATTCCCCGAACAATTTGGATTTCATGCCGAAAATAATGAATAAACTTCAACTCGTTTCCAAACTTCCATATGATTGAACCAAGTATCCTGGAAATGGAGAGCAAACGAATGTGAAGTCCCGAAACTATTATTTTTTTTCGACACGAGAACGTATTCCAGCGAAAAGCACGAACAGGTTGAGGCAACACCATTCGTTCGTGACTTCAGCCCGCTAGATACAACCTAATAAATTGCCGCTATGCACCACGGAACTTGTTGAGCTGTACATACTATATTTCACCCTAGAAAGTTAGGGAGGTGAGGTCAATACTGTTGGGGCCGTCCGTAGGTAGGTACGCCGTGAAAAAATAACTCTGGAACAAACGTTTTGTTTCATTTTCTGTCAGAAATATAAACGACCACTATATTTATCGATTGCAGGATATTTGGCATTTTGGGAGGTTTTTGCATTATTTTTTTTTTGGTTTTTTATACCGGGTGTGACTGTTATGAGGTCCCAATGGAATCTACATTTTTCAAGATATTAGATTTAAGTTCTGAATATTGATACTGCAGTTTGTTTCTCATCGACAAAAGTAATAATAATCAACTGTATATGTTTGAATAATCGAATTCTGGTTTGAATTTTCAGTGAAATATCGCCGAAAGAATAACTGAATTGAGAGAAACAATTCAAATAAGAATATTTGTGTTTGTTTTTGAATTCGGTTCGATTGTAATGCTTATATATAAACTTTTGCCGTTGTAACTAATTATTAAAGTTTGTTTCTGCTTGAAATTGAGCACTTATGTAGTCGTTTCACGTATTTTGTTTTAGTCTCATGCGTTGAGGGGTGAGCCTTTTGCCCTAACTCTAATTATACTTTCTTATCATACAGTATCTAGCTAGAGAAATAGTTAATTTATTCTTCAACCATAAAGCAAGATTATATAGGACTTTTTTACGCGCTTGCTCTGTGGAACAGCGCGTTATCATTTCGTCACGATGTCTGTATTCTCGAATTTTGAGCCGAAATTGGTCTCAAACGATGACTCATTGATGAAGAATCCATGGTCAAAATTGGTTCTGTCCGTCTAGCCGGCGGTGTGCGCTTTAACTTTCGAAAGAAAGGACCTAGAGACTCGAAATTTTCAGGTTAGGTTAATATCCTAAATATCTCGGTTCAGTTCGTTAATGGGACAAATCTGCCAAATAGTTTTTGTGCTACAGCAATTTGAAATTTTGATTTTTCAATACCTCGAAAAATATTTATCTGATCGAAATGAAACTTGGTAGGACGATGAACAGTGTCAATAAGGAGAATTATTCATGGAATAATTCGAAAAAAAATTTTTTTTTACATTTTTTTTAAATTTTTTTTTTTAATTTTTTCTTGAAAATTTTTATATTTCATTGAAATTTCACTGAAATTTTCAAGTCACCATTTCGCAATGTGAACAAGCGCGTAAAAGCTGCTGACTTAACGTCAGTGCTTTTCTAGATTTTTTTTTACATTTCGATGGAGCATTCGACTGCTCCACAAAAAAGTGATTAAAAAATTACTGAAATGTTTACTGTAACCAACTACACTGTCTGTTCGCAGAGCAAAATTTATTGAATTCACATCTTTATTTCATGATGCAAAGATTATGCCATCTTCTTTTCATATGGTCCCCATGAAAGAACCTACAAGCAATACTTTGGCAATCAAGTACTAGATTTCAATCCGATCCAATCTGTATTATTGAAAATATTGGGAAATTACAAATTCGACTTGGTATATCTACGGAACTATCAGGCAGGTTTTACCCATTCACGATTCGTATTTCGTTATTGAGCCTCAAACCTACTCTACAAATATCGAGTTTCCTAGTCGTTTCTTTCGGAAGTTATTGTCTGTACGGTCGGTCGTTCGGTTGAAATATCGTCATCTCAGAAAACTCTAGATTCTCTGTACTCATTTACACTAACATTCGATCACTTTTCCAAATCTAGTCTCCCCCCAAATTGTATAGATAGTGTCCCGAAAATTCAGAAAAATTTGATATGTTCGTATGGTTGCAATCAATTTCATTTCATTCCATTTAGTCTGAATTTATTATTGCCATCGAACTGCTCAGGATTCGTGAACTGAAATGTATAACGACCCGCTTTGGAGTTTCTACCACCAGCAAATCTGAGGGGTTCTACAGCAAATAGATTTCCGTATTTGAATTCAAAACAGTGTTGTTTGATCTTGAGCTCGAATTTCATTGGTGGGTGGAAATTAACACCAGCAAACTAGAAAGTCCACTCAAATAGAATAAATACTTCATGGACAAGATCAGGGTCAGGTCATGCCGGAACTTTGAATGGTCCTTGAAAGTTGTTTAACGAACAGGGTCAGATCATTGTCTCAACGATATAGATACGCTAATGACGCGTAATTTTCGTACTCGGATCTGATAAAACCTCGGGTCGAAATCATGGATACATTTACAATGTCTTCTGGTTGATACCCGACATGAACAGGCTATAATAATTTTCTTAACTCTGTTTGACGAAGGTACCGACTACAGCTAAAAAACCAACTATTTCATATAAAAATTACAAAAATTCACAGCAGCAGTTTGTTTTATATTCGGAAATAAGTTTTTTTGCGATCAGATTTGGATGTGTATATTTCATAAAACGTATAGGTTCCTAAATTCTATTCGAATAGACTGGCACACATATATTTAAATGAAAATTTATTCAAGCAATAAGAGTCTCAATGTATAATGAGCTCAATGGATTCAAGGGTTTATAGACTCAGTTTGGAGAAAAGAATATGTGACTATTTATTATTTGCCAAGCTTTCGCATTGATTTAATGCTTCTTCAGGGCTTCTACAAAAGTTCAGTTACTGTAAAAATAGTTCGATTATGAAATGATCCACATCAATAAAAATGAAGATCTCATAAACAAAAAACAGAACACTAACAACTTGAGCTCCATATACAGCTATCTATTACATCGATCAAGGTATAAAGACTTTTACGATAGGCCTGTGGATGAATAAAGAACAAGAAGTGTTGAAGAACGAGAAAATCAAAATAACAAACCATAGAACACCGACTCCTAATCTCAAGTATCAATAACCCAAAACGTAAACATTCGGAAAAATATCTTATTATTGTATGTATTGTATGTTCGGGAAATTGTATTGAGTGTAATTATGTGTTCATATGTATTTCAATGTAAATAATTTTTATCTCATGATGACGGAAGTTCAAGCCTGATGAAAGAATCTTTAATAATCTTACATTCAGTGAGTTGAATTTAATTTTAATCGAACTATTTCTACAGTAACTGTACTTTTGTAGAAGCCCTGAAGAAGCGTTAAATCAATGCGAAAGCTTGGCAAAGAATAAATAGTCACATATTCTCCTCTCCAAACTAAGTCTAAACACCCTTAAATCCATTGACCTTTAAATGAAAATAATATAACCTTGTGTAGACAAAATATGAAGTTGATCCGAAATACGCAAAATAATTTTCTTCTCATTAACACGCGAAAATCCTTCAAATTTGCATAATACTTGATATTCATTTCCTTGATTATCGGATTGATGCTGCACCAGCAGCTTAATGATCATTTTTGGCCGTTTCACACTGATACTTAATAAACAAAGGTTCAGAATAATGCTATGATTTATTACAGGTCCTGAGGCATATTAAATTTTTTGTCGAATTCCTATAAAATAACATTCAGTGAAAAGTATTTCAGAATGAGATGTTTTAGGGTGGTAACAATTCGAAAAATTTTTTGTTCTACTCAATATCTGCACACAAACCTACGTAATTTGGTACCAGCTTACCCAGTATCGATAGGAAAATTTTATGGAAAATATAATAATAATACCTTTTCCAACATCCAGAAGGCGGTGACACTAATTACTTGCCAGACGGTACATAATAATAATAATAATAACAGTTATAGAAACAATGATAATGATAATAAATAAAAATAATAAGAATTATTATTATTTTTTTTTATTATAATTAAAATTATAATGATAACTTCACCTATCCCAGAAAATCCCAAAATATGCACAACAATTATAATTATAATAACTTCATCTATCCCAAAAGTCACAAGATATGCACAAGAAGCCATTGCCCTACAAACTTGTCACATCGTGCAGACGTTTTTGAATTGATGAAAGGATATTAATTGTTCTTCCGATCTTTCAAAGAAAAAGGACCAGCTGAAGCTGAGAACTGACTGTGTAATGAAAATGATGAAAATAATGATGGAGTTCAATTGGACAAATGAATAATTCACATCACTGAGGTATACCGGGTGATTAATTGAGGGTGGCCACCGGTCTTATCTCGAAATGTGTTCATGCTTATTATAGTAGTGAACTTTGAACTTGAAAATATTTGTTATTCTTTTTCAGAGGCTGATTTCGCCATATAATTTTTTCCGAGAGTTATAGGATAAACGCTTTCCGGTAAACGGCCGGTGGCCACCCTCGATAAATCACCTGGTACAATATAATTAGAAACAGTTCGTGACGTTTTGAGGTATCAACCAGTGGCGTCTGAATGGAATGAAAACGGGTTATTTTTTTTCATCCGACTCACTGTGGACGCCACTAGTGACAGTGAACAATCAGTTGTTGTCAAAAAAATCCCTATGGATGTAGGAAGAATGGTCAAAATAGTAGGTTAGTAGTTTACAGATATCAAATAGATAGATAGATAGAATTTTGCACTATTTCGTGCGTATCTCCGAAAATGAACATCGGATCGAATCCAAAAATCAACAAGTTTCGATCTGATTTCTTGAGATATTGCAGAACTTTATTCCACAAACCTGATCTGTGAGATTCAAACTAGGTTCCTCTCCTTCGTAAGTTAGAACTACAGACGGACAGAATTGAATTTGACCACTGATTTTTATCAGGAAATCCAACCTTATTGTTCAACACCATATTCGGCCCTTAATTCAAAAATTACAGACATTCTGACAAAACGATAACGCTCTGTTCTGCAGAACAAGTGCGAAAAGACGAGATGAAAAATACCAAGTAATTGGCAGGAGAGAAATTCAAATGTAACAAATCCTTGAAACCTTTAATTCAGGTGGACACGAATATTTTACGAATATGAAATATTATTAATTATACTCAACTATTTGAATGTGTTAAGTTCCAATTCGATTTCCTTCAGTACCAATTCCCAACTTGATTTTGTAACCTAAGTCTCAATTTGTAGTTGAAAAGGTGTGAGTACTCTTTGAAGAAACTTGCTACGTATCCTTTTCAAAACATGAAGGTTCAGTCTGTGAATATAGTTCACAAACCAACATTCTCGTTGTTTATTTACCCAAGCAAGAAAATTGCAGGTGTCCTTGCCACCACAATATGAAAGATTATTAATTTATCATTGGAAAGTTCTGTAATGCCTGCTGCGTGAAAGTTTGCTGATGTTACGCCCATTTCTAAAAGTGATGATAGGGCCTCAGCTTCGATCTATTGGCCTATAATTTCAATTCCAATTATTTCCAGGATTGCAGAAAAAATTATTGCCCAAAAGATATAAAATTTCCTCAACGGCGTTAAAACTCAGACAGCTTGGCTGTCTGAAGGGCAGATCTGCGATTACTTTTTTGCTGAATATCGGCGTTGTTCACCTGGATTTCGCTGAGGCTTTTGACAGAGTTCTACACAAACGTCTTCTGCATGAACTCGCACATTTTGGTATACGGGAGGGGCTTCTGACTTGGAGTGATTCATTTCTCCATTCACGTCAGCTTAGTATCGAGCTTTTGGGCTCTTTTTCATATTCACTTGAAACAATAAGTGGTGTCCCACAAAGTTCCGTATGAGGTCCATAACTGTTCCCGATTTATAGAGCTGACTTATCATGAATCCTATATGTATAGTTCCTGTTCTTGTTATGCTGATGATATGAAATTCTACTCTAAATGTCGTCCAGCTGCCAGCCGATCTCGTTGCGGTGCTCAAATGGACAAATGGATGGTTACTACCGCTGAATTTTAATAAGTGAAAGGTGCTCCACCTCGTTAAAAACAATCGTGAACATCGATATCATCTGGGAGAGTGGAAGTCGAATCCGTGAGGCAGTACTTCGATATCCGAATCGAGGTCTCTCATGAACTGTCTCGAAGTGCTCATGTTGAAAAGGTCTGTGAGCAAGCGAATAAAGCTCTTTATCTTGCTCTGTAGAAACTTGTTAATTGCGGTTCACGACATAGGTTCGACTGTTTCTTGAGTACGCTGGTCCTGTCCGGTTTCCTTCCCTGTCTAAAGACCTCCTACTTCTGGCAAGTATGCAGAGAAAGGCTACTAGAATCTCGTATGTTCATCCGGGTCCTTCGTATGAGAAGCTTTATGGATTTCGCGATTGCGGTGACACAATTGTGATGTATAACCTCAGGGGTCATATTCTTGAATGTAATAGTATGAACATTCTCTATCATTCCATCAAAAATGCACCGCGTTTCTTTGATAACAGCGTCGACATGCCTATTTTCTCCCATCCCCTATTCAAGAATAGGGATCCTGGGCACTGATCTCGGTGGTTTGCTTACTGTCATTGTGAATAATCTTTCTGTGGGCACCGTTTCAAGCTGCGGCAAGAAGTGTTTATTTCTTCTCCAAAGCGGAACTTCCTGTGCAACCGGTATTCAATAAGTGGAACTCTCTTCACATGGAAGTCGTGTGCGCGCCCACGGTGGATACTTTTAAGGATAGGTTCACGTTATGTTTTTGGACTGTAATTATTGTCTCGTTCATAACTTCATATTTTTGTTTTCGAATTGCAACTCTCTTTGAATTGTTTACCATACTTTATTGTTTCGTATCATATGGGAGTTTGTATTTGAATTTCTTCTGTTTTGAAAGTTTAAAGGCTTCTGCCTACTTCCTCATATGTACTTTCAATAAAAACAATATTTTAGTTTTTGAACGCCACCGCACGTTGATTTGGGTAAATACAAGGGCTGTGTCATTTTTTGCCCTTACCCTAACTGATTCAGTATAAATGCAGCCTTCTCTACACACAAGACAAACAAGAGATGGTTAATTTGGTATCTGGAATACCTTTTTGTGTCTAAGGTACTTTTCAATACCTGGAGTGCGTTCAGATGCGTTTCCCGGTAGACAAAAATCGCACGGTAGTATTTTACTTGGTTGTAGTCGTTGACAAAAGATTCATCTGAAGTATGTGGTGTCATATCTGTAATTGTCAAATTTCATCTTATCTTACTTAACCCCAAAAAATAATATTTTTGATATCTTCCTTTTTGGCAGGACAAAAATGCATATACGAGTACAGAGTTCGAGTGTTAACAACTATTAAATCTGATTTTGAAAGTGTAAACATAACCCAAACTTCTTACTCCTGTCATAAACTGCAACGCGCATGCGGATCAATTTCTACCCAAGTACGGGCTAGGTTGGACGGTTGGACGCCCGGTAAAGTTTCCCCCAAGCATCTGAACGACCTCACCTGCCTAACCATTTGCCAGACGTAATCATCTAAACGCTTTAGGACGCGCCCGGCGTCACACGGTCTAGCATCTGAACGCACCCCAGGGGTACTTATCGGTATCTTAAAAAGTTCAAGTTACAAGATACAGTTTCTTCTGAATACCAAGAAACAAAAATGAAGAAATATACAGTAACTCAAGATAATTCAATATACCTGAACACTTGTTCCCGTCAGCTCTGAAGATGATATTCATTGAATCGATTTGCAAACTCAAATATCAAATTGGACGCAGTGGAAACCACTTCCTCTGTCGGATTTACCCTCCTTGACAGCTCATCCAACCAGCTTATCCGACAGCATAGGCTCGGGATCCCAAGGATAATGGTGTACGATTTCCAATATTGCCAGACAGTTGACCGTAGGGAACAGGTTATGTAACATGGCGTCTTTATTGGAGCATTAAGAAATTGCTTCAACTGTCAGTCGGTTCTCCGGAAATACCATACCCGTTTCCCTAAGGGACATTGCTCCCTTTGAAACGAAAAACCCTTTTTATCTGTATTAGAAGAATTCCCTGTTGCATAACGAAAGAAACATAATTCAGGAATATGGAAATCAGCATTGAACCAGTCAGTCCTTTTTGCGGGAAGCTTAGTTGTGACGATTAACTACGAGATCCTTCTGCATATAAGTGCATGCAGATTACCGAAAAAAGTGTACCCTGATGATGCCAAGGTTTAAATTTATTTTTTCGATATTGGTTGTAACACAGACCAACAAGACAAATCACTTCATCGTTTTCGGGATTCGCGTCTTTCCGACCTTGAGAAATACAACAGATATAACCACACTTTCTTCTGAACAGCTGTCAAATTAAATACTTTGGGTTTGGAATATCTAAAATCGAAATGTAAAAACGGATTTGTTGGGATTCAGGAATCACAAGATTAAAATCAGACTAGGATTTTTCGATGAAACAATTTAAAAAGCAAATTTCCAATACCAAAGCGAGTGTTTTCTCACATCTTAAACTCCTATAGAAGAACTCGGTTGGAGTAAATACAAATGTTGGAAAAATGTTATGGTAAACCAATTTACCTTAATTAGAGAATCTTTGTAGTGACACTTGTAGGTCTCTAGGAAAAACCCCCAAATCTTCTGGGAGTTTGGGTGTGTTCTATTTCATTGCAAACCTTTTTCTAGTATGTGTGAATACAATCGAATCAATGTGTAGGAAATGAAGAAAATTTATAAACAAGAAATAGACTTCCTTGAAAAACTACATTGTCTTATCTTTTCCATAACACTATCAAAGATTACTCATATAAATATGCTTTTCGTTAAGTTTTAAGTAACCATATTGTAGTAAGTACACCATGTTTACGTGAAGTCTTCCAAACTGTTTCAAACACTGGTTTTTACATAATTTAATTCAGCAAGTTGAGTATAATCCATAATTGCTTCACTATTTATCTATAAAGAATATATAAAACAGTAATTTATTAAAAGAGATATTTTTTGGCGAAAACTTGTTCTTTGAAATCATTTTATCAAGCACGCAGAAACATACTAATGTATTAAATGGAAAATGTATAGGTTGTGATACTTTCACATCAAATGAGATTCATTTCAATATAAAATCAAACTATGAGTAGACCAACTTTGTTCGATTCCATTCCTTGTGGTT
This sequence comes from Myrrha octodecimguttata, assembly GCA_958510865.1. Classification (NCBI taxonomy): domain Eukaryota; kingdom Metazoa; phylum Arthropoda; class Insecta; order Coleoptera; family Coccinellidae; genus Myrrha; species Myrrha octodecimguttata. The sequence goes on along the minus strand of OY294059.1, from coordinate 60,565,274 downwards.
GTGCAATCATATACAATTTTATTAGACATCCCATTGTTTCAATTGAATAATGGAGGATGTAATTCTTTTACTTCAGTTGCGATTCCTTTATATTATATAAAATAAACATTATGAATGAGTCCACCTAAGTTCGATTCCAATTCTTGTTGTTGTACAATTAAAGCATATAATGAGAGCTGTCATCATATAATAGAACCTCAGAGATGACTAAACAATTGATTGTGTCGTACAAACTTTTTGGATTATATTCTAAAATGGAACAGATACGAAATTATTCATCGAATAAATAGGACAAAAATTATTTTCAGTTTGTTTACATTATTATAACCTCTTCAAGCGAGTCTGAAAGCGGCGAGAGTGACAAAATACTATTCCTCCAATCTGATTGGCACCCCAAAGCACCCCAAACGCCTGCTAAAATTCTGATTAGCTCGATTCAGGGTCATATCTGCGTTGACATAGATTTCCTAAGTAAATGACGCGAGTGGTTTATCTGGTTAGTCTGTGGTTGTAATTTGTAGTAGCCGAAGTGAAAGCTTGTTGATTCGATACCACCAGTGAATTTTCTTTTTGAGAAATATCAACATTAAAATTCTATGGGGAATGATTCGAAGAATTAAAAAATTATGCCAACTTCTCTACATTCGATTAGAAGCCAGTTTCATCATCATTCATTCATTACTGAGCAAACGAACATAAGAACACTTAAAATGATTTATGTAAAGTACTCTTTTTGAAGAGAAGATATTCCATCGAAAATTTAATTAAACCTTCAAACGGATATCATCTTCGTCTCGATCACGATTGCCTGGGTTAGTCGATCCAGCACTCAACTTCATTCTTTCTTAGATTGCATAAGGTTCTACTGTTTCCTTGGCAGAAAGTAGAATGGCAAATTGGAAAACTTTTAACGAAGAAATTCTCCGCAAAGTCATTCATTACTATTTCAAACATGTAACGTCGACGACATTCTATATTCCCATAAATCTCAGATACAGCATGGTGTAACCGTTTTCAAAGGGGGGAGAAAGTTGAGACTGCCTCCTTCGACACGGAGAAGAATTATGCTGGAGTTGATTGAAAAAGATCCCGTTTTTTTCGGTTGTTTTATCTCTAGGAGGAGTATTTTAGGAGAGGATGGAACCGTTTTTCAAGAGCACACTCTAGAATATTGAAAGCATGAGTTCACTTCTAGAAAAACCAATCTGATCTGATATACAGTGCGCGTCAAAATTATGGAACAAATTCATTTTCTCAGAAGAAAAATATTTGGCAACACAATCCTGAAACAGGTCAATTTTTGTTTCACTTTTACCCAATTTTTAAGCATTTTGGAAGGATTTTTGTTGTACCCAGTGCCATCCCCATCAAACCTCTAAATTTTTTGAATAGCGAAGGTGGGTCATGCGGTACTTTTTTGGAAAGGTTTCTGTATCTTTTTCACAGGCATGCAAAAAATTGCAAGCAAAAAAATTTTTTTTCTGGAAAATTAGTTATTTCAAAGAGGTTTTCAGTATGTGCACTTTGTCATGGCTCATTTACTTTGAGACGATGGTACCTGATGAAAGTTATCACCGAACGAAAGTCGACCATTACAGTTTTGTTCATGCACAACTTTCAACCCCTACGAATCCTTTAATGGAGAAAAATTTCACGTGAGGGGGTTGAGAGGGGTTGAAAGTTGCGAATGAACAAAACTGTAATGGTCGACTTTCATTCGGTGTTAAATTTCATCAGGTACCATCGTCTCAAAGTAAATTAGCCATGACAAAGTGCATATACTGAACCCCCCTTTGAACTAACTAATTTTTCGAAAATTTTCTTGAAAATTTCTGCCCGCCTGTAAAGAAGATACAAAGACCCTGCCAAAAAAGAACCACATGACCTACTTTCTTCCTTCAAAAAATTTAGAGTGTTGATGGGGATGGCACAGGGTGCAACAAAAATCCTTCAAGAATGCATGTAAATTCGGTAAAAGTGAAACAAAAATTGACCTGTTTCAGGATTTCGTTCCCAAATATTTTTCTTCTGAGAAAATGAATTTGTTCCATAATTTTGTGGTGCACTGTTTAGTAATAATGATTATGATAGGAATAAGTTCATATGGAGGACAGAGAGCTCCAGTACTAATGATAACCACAACGACGAATATCTGTCTTTGATTTCTTTTGTGTACAAGGTCATCGCGAAATTCAAATGCGAATTGAAGGCCTTCGATTGTGTGCCAATTGCTCCATAAAGTAATATGTATTTCATTCAAGCGAATTTTCCGAACATATTTGATCAGATTCATATAATTCAGATGACGTAAATACTGAACTCCCAATTTATAGGCCAAACATTAATAATATGATCATCATGAGACAAAGGCTACTTTGATATTGTGTCATTCGATGATAATCATGGTTTTTGCTATTCTCGAAATCAGCTCACGAATTTTCTCAGTATTTCATCTGACATAATTTTCTTCACGAAAAATTGGGGAAAAATAACAACATACTCAATGGATTTCTCATCTCACAATATATAAAATGAATGATCAATTTGTCGTAGCGTGTCGTTCTTGGAAAATGGATAGAGTTATTAGCCATTTGGTATCGCAAAGTGGAAAATAGCGTTTTTGTAATGGTCCATGCGCTTCCAGCACTCATTCATTCTGTCAAATAGGGTATAAATAGGATCATTAGGGTTTGCCACGAATAGAAATATAATAAAGTATGTGAGGTAATGCAATGATTATCGTCATTATCAGGAGAGGCCTCGTTAAATTCAGCAGAGTACAGAAGCTTTCCTTTTCGTAAGGTAGATGTCCATTCGCCCTATTCAATCTAACAAATTGAAGGGAGGTCCCATGAAAAGAGTTTCAAGGTTAATTTAATTTTTTTTTTATTTTTACAGCGGTTTCGTCAAGTTCTTTAAGAAAATGAACCCAGAAGTCAACCGAAAACTGATTCATCTGATGTGGGAGACAATTTTATTCACAAGTTGAGTAACCATTCTCACAAGAATTCAGTGGAACAGTAGAGAGGTGGAGGACAATTTCGGAAAGACAAATTGCTTACAAGACAACTATTCCCCATCAGACGCCACATGATGGAGTCAACACTAGAGCTAGCTCCGTATACTCAGTTACATGAAAAATATCACACACAGAAAGAATAACTCAATGAACTCCATATTTTGGCAATGTGTTACATCAAGAATGAAATGATAACATTTCTAAGCATTTCTAATAACATTTGAGCAAAAAAACCTTTAATGTATATTACGACCTGTACCTCTTGTATACATGACTAGGCAAGATGTCTTATTGTGATAACTCGAACTACGTTACTCGAACTTCTTGAATCTGTAGGGGTTGGTGCAAGTTGGACAGATTCATTTCCATCAGACCCCAATCATGTTCAATGGAATTTCAATTCAGTGAACGTAATGACTACAGCAAATTTTTTTCGTCAGCTTCTAAAAAAATTCCATTACTCCAACATTTCTGTGCAATATCTCGTCGCCCTTCACGGCGGAGTCGCTGTTCTTCGTTGAACAGCTTTGTTTCGGTTCCGACATTCAAAACGGACCTAGGACGCAGAATCGATGCGCTGTTGAAGCCCGACTCTGAAAGATCTTAGAACAATTTTAAAAGCGATGAAACCAAAACACGAATTTACTCGGGTTCACATCGGGATCGTAAAAATTGTCGTTTGTGTTCAATGGCAGAAAAGAGGAATGTTAATCATGTCTTGTCTATGGTGAAATTTAAAAATGAACGGAAGTCTCTGTCGCAGTTTAAATGTAATATATATATATATATTTTTTTGAGAAACTTTGATTAATTTTTTATGTAAAAAATAATTTTTCTTGCTTTTTCCTCATTGTTTCAATTAGATTTCAAAATGAATCAACCATCTGAAAGAAATTGGAACTACAAAAAGGTAACATGATTGAATCATATAATAAGAACATAATGATAAACCAATTTCAGATATGTACGCTTTAGAGAAAAATCAATTCGGAACATTATTATTCAATGCGGAGAGTACTCTTGCTCTCATAGATTTATTTGAAAAAAACACATCCTGGGAGGAGCAATGAAAGTTAACTCCATTAGGGCATTATGGAAGGTTGTAGCGAAGAAATAATACTCAACAACAAAGTTCAAATTCAACAACAAATCATTTCATCAACAAGTACAACAATCAAAAACCAAATCCACATGACTTCGAAAAAGTCTGGTTCACCATCCAAATCGTTGACACACAGATAGCTACTCTACGCTTGTGTGTACCACCCAACGATCTAATAATACATTATTATATCATTGGTACTACCCAATTCTGAAGCAGTATAGACTTTCACGTCTGTACTCCTATCACAGCTCTAGAAAAGTTTGAAATCGGCTCTGAAAATGAGCAGAACAGTAATAATCAAATTCTGTACCGGTTCTGAAATGAAAAGTTCTCAACTCGGAACCGAAATGAAGCTATTATTTCATTTTGCGTTCCACTGCTGCTCTTCTTTGCATCAGTTCGATCGTTGACCTCAGTGGTCCACAGCACACTCACCGTGAACGGTCCGGGAAGAGTAAAAAGGCTGCAATACGGCTATACAAGGTGCAACTAGTTAGTCTTCTCCAAACCATTGCTCAGCGATTGGATCCATGTAACTAAACGTTCAGTTACCTGTAACGTCTATGCTGAAGTTTTGTAGTACGCCTCGCTTGCCAGTTGGTCTTCTTCGTGTTTCTCTACCACAATTCTCCCTTCACCACACATACGAATTACTGTCATTGTAGCACGAACCAACATCTCGATAGCAACAATTCTTCTCCAGATGAAGTGGTAAACATAATTTGAAAATCTTCAAACTCGAGGCATTTTGTTACGCTTAACTTTGGCCGGGCATGATATCCAAAAACAACTTTTCGATGCGGTTTGATGAACCGCTTACTTCTCGAAGAGAAAGACAAAAAATCTGATTCGCAAACTAAAACTTTCATATCACCATCATAGCATACTTTGAGTCTATTGAATCTCCTCAACGATAGACTGCCTTTTTCCAGTTTAGTACGAGGTTTGTCCGGCAAACACGTATAAAATATTCGGGGCGTCCTGTCATTGCGTTGTGGAGAGGTGGCCTGATGGTCCCCCCTTTCTATGCAATCCCCTCAATGCTCAGTTCAGCCGTAGCGCTCCCCGAGTAAGAAGGGGTGAACGTGTGCTTGTTGAAAGTAACCCTTTTTACCTGCCGTTGGCATGAAGCTCATCGACATAAAGTTTCTTGCAAAGCTAGGTAAGAATGGTCGTGAAATTTTTGAGTGTTTGCAGTAAGTTTACGGAGATAATTCTCTGAAGGAAGCAACCGTCAACAAATGGTTGAAAAGGTTTCGGAAAGTCCGAGAAGATGTGAAAGATGACTAACGCACTGGACGGCCCTCCATATCGAGTTTTGAGGAGAATGTTGAACGAATTCGTGGTTGTGTTCTCAAAAATCGTCGATTGATAGTTTGAATGATAGCCGAGGAACTCTCAATCTCGATTTGGCACAAGGGGACAGGTGGTTCCTTCACCACGACAACGCGCCTGCTCACACGTCTCTCGTTGTGCGTGAGTTTTTGGCTCAATCAACGTTACAGAATATCCGCTTTAGTCACCCGATTTAGCTCCTTGCGACTTTTTCCTGTTCCCGAAATGCCAAATGGTGCTCCGGGGGCTGCACTTGGGGGGTGTGGAAGCCATCAAGGCTGAAACACCACAGTAAATGAAGATCCTCCCAACTGAAGAATTTCAGCGATCGTATCAGCAGTGGAAACGGCATTGGCAGAAGTGCATATTATCTGAGGGGGAGTACTTTGAAGGAAACCATATTGAAATACCTGAATAATTGTAAAATAAAGTGATTGTTCCACTTTTATACGTATTTGTCGGACCTAGATTACCTATGACGGACTGATTTTTATCCACATAAGCCCTTATTTCAATTGACAAAATTGCTGAGGAACTCAGATCCGTTGTAAAAATATCGAATGGTAGATTTTATCATGAAAAATAGACCTGATAACACAAATTCGTTCGGTAAACATCCATAGCTCACGGGAAAATTCCGCTGATTCGAAAGGAATCGAATACAAACAGGCTATTCATCTAGTCTGATTTTATCCCGCAGATCACGATAAAATCGACGCTAATAACTTTTAATTCTAATCCAACTGCATTGAGTTTTCCGGAACAAAATGAATTGGTTTAGGATGAGGATTGAATGCGCGTAGTTATATAAATATTCATTGTTTCACTGAATGGAAGTGGGCAGAATTTGGACAGGATATTTTGTAATGTTCATGAATAGGTATTGATAGTCACTTTCCAGTTTTTATGGAACTACAGAATATGTCAAACAAGCCCTTCGTGGTCCTCTCAGTAACAGAAAAGTTTTTCACTTTCGCGACGCCTCATCATTCCTTCTGTTGCACTGCAGCAATAAAAGCCAAACCAAAAATATCGAGTTAATAAAATTTGAGAGACACTGTGTACCTCCTACTAGTTTCTGAAAAAGATGAATTTCTTCTTCGCCCACTTTTAACGCGCTTGTTCTGAGGAACAGTACGTTAACTTTTTGACGAAATATCTGTTATTTTCAAATTTTCAGTTGAAAATGATTTCAAAGGATCATGTTGAACTACCTGAAGAAAAAAAAAGTTATTCGTTAATTTTTGTTGAACTTCTTTTTCTTCCCTCAAGAATAATAATTTGAAATTGACCAATATACCTCTATTTTCAACTCATTTCGTTGTTTACCTGTTCACATGAATTTTCTTGAATCGAATTCAGTTGAACCAAGACATACGTACTCTCCACTTCCGAAAACAATTTCAGCAAACCATAGTTCTCTCGGATCAAGAATATCATTTCTTATTAAATGTTTTCTGATGACGAAGGCACGTACACTTGACCAACTGGACCAATAAGCGGAATTACTGCTGAAGATGCGTGGAATGTAGAATCGCAGACGGCAGAACATATGGATATTTAGATAGAAAACAACGCCATGGCCGCCATAGTGAATAGTGAACAATTGCGTTTGTGTTTTTGATGGTGCATTATGAATTTTGTGTGAATGGAGTACTACTTATAAAGATCGAGGAAGTTTTTCGGGAACAGAGTTTCGAAAGTCAAGAAGGAAAGGTTGGTTTCAAGAATAAGCTTGGTTTATCGCGAACAAACTTTGATTTGAAAAATGTTGGTATATGTGGATGCATGCCTACATGTAGGAGTGTTATGAACAATCATTGTCACATGTTTATGCGTGAACTCCAGACTAGATACATTTTAATTTTATGTTTGGAGGTTGTGAATATACATAGTAACCGAGCGAATTGTTACAACATACTTCTGCTCTGTGATCTTCGAAATCCTGTTTCCAAAAAACTTTCTTGTTGGAAGGTGATCCTCCATCCGCACCTTATTTAGGATTGACATCTTCAAGAATGATTATGGAAAGTTTTTTGGGATACCTTATATTTTTGTATTTGAGAGCCGCTAACATATATATTCTCTTGGTGAAAAATATTGAAATCTGGTTAAATACAATAACGACAAATCTTACATTCGTATCGAAGACACAGTATTTCAGAATAATAATATGAAACATATTTATCAAACATATCCAGTGATTCTTGTTAGTTTTCTCATTTGGATCAAACATGATTCCGCTTGAATCAAGAGGATCATTCTCTCGAATTAATGCGGTTACAAATTGATTTAAGAGAACCGTTTTCTCTGTGTAGTATTCAACAACAATGTTTGGAATTTCAAGTCGATACGATATTCAATTTCGGAGATATATGGAAAAAATATGTAAAGTTTCGTTTTTGTTTGATCTTTTGACATTATATCCTGAATACCTCAAGCAATCAAGACACGATCAGATACAAATTTCGTTAATATATAAAGAATACCAACGCGAAACTTTTTGCAGAATTTTGTATCGATCCAGTTATTAGAAAATTTTTGAGAAAGTTTTATTAAAAAATGTTCTGTTGAAGAATTCTTATTTCTCTAAAAATGTTCAGCACATTATAACGGAATGAGGCGCAGATCTTCAACTCAGTATTCAACAAATATATTTGAAATTTCAATTCGGTAAGATATTTACTTCCGGCGATGGGAAAAATATGTCAAATTTTGAGGTTATTTCCTCCATATCTCAAGTACAAAAGCCATCACATCAAAACTTCGTGAGTATTTGAAAAATATCAATCCACAAAATTTTGAAAAAATGTTTTTTAAGATTATCCACATCTTCATGGAAAAAAAATATTTTTTTTGAATTTATGGACCGAATTTGGATGAATCTTGGCACAGACCTTGAAGTTAGTCTTCCACAACAGTTTTTCAAATTTCAATTTGATCTGATGATTATTTCCGCAGTATTTGTAAACATTATATCAAACTCGTTGTTTTTTGAAATTTTGTGAATATTTCCTCAATTTTTCGATAACTATTGACGCGATCAGATTGGAACTTTGGATGAAAACAGTTCTTTGAATTTCAGTTTGATCTGATATTCGTTTTCGGGGATATTGAAAGATTAAGGTTATTTATTCCTTAATATCTCAAGAAGAACAGACGTAATCAGATTTGAACTATGTAGTGAGTTGAAGAATACCAACGCATGACTAACTGCGAAATTTCGTGAGGAGCGTATAAAGGGGTAAAGAATTGTTGCAAATTATCCAAAATTTCAGAAATTTTTGTTGGAAAATGTTTATGGAAAACGGCCTTGCGAATTGCAGAATTGAACTATTTGTCGAGGGCAGTTTCTTGGAAAATAGACGGCCTTATGGACAATATCGGAACAAAACAAACGATAATCAAAGTGAACTGTGACGTTTCAGAGTACAAATCTGACTCTTTCATCAAACAAACGAAAAAATTTTAAGAATCATTTTCTTTCGATTTTTCGTTTCGTGAGACCTCGTCCAATGACATCTTTGAAAATCACAGCAACACAACAACTTGGTTCGGAAGTTTTTTAAGTAAACCTCTATTTAAAGTGACCTCAGCCAAATATAGTCCATTTCCAGAGAACAATGAGCAGAAATATCCCATTTACCAAATTGTAGGAGAACTTTTCAATTTTCTCTTCAATTTATGTGGTTTCGGCATCAGTATTTTGTATCGTCCCGATCTATCATGACGATTCAAGCGAATCTGTGTTGCTGTGATTTCTTAAGAATGTCAGTTTGAAAAAAGTCTCACAAACGAACAATTCAAAGAAAATTATTCTGAAAATGTTCTCGTTTGTCTGATGAAAGAGTCATTGCTTTGTTTATCGTTTGTATTTTTCGGTATTGATCATTAGGCAATCTGTATCCAAGAAATTTTCTTCGACTAATAAATCCATACTGCAATCCACTAGATCGTTTTCTTCGAAAAAATAAAAATTGTTCAATTTTTAAAAGTTATGTTTCCGATATCGGGAGTAAGAAGCCAGAAAAACCTACAAAATGATGTGAAATCCTCCGAAAATAAGTGTTAATCGATATATTAGATAAGTTTTTCTCAATTCACCGAAGAGTCAAAACATTATCATTATTTCATTCGAACAGGATAAATTGAATCTTTATCGATACGAGCTTCAAAGAAGAATCGAGTAGGATTCGAAACGGAAGGAATGTGGTAAAATAGGATTCCACACAAATTGTACAGTCAAAACGAAGTTTGAAATTTTTTTCACGAATATGGAGCCTCTAACTCTTTTCTTTGAACTTCTGGATGGTGGGCAAACTGGAATGATCAAATTGAGTTGAATTTCAAGATTGTTTTATGAGCCGAAACAAAAAAGTCGATGTTTTCTAGAATATTTCTGTCAAACTCATCTTGAATTTTTCACTGAATTCATTCCAGACCTTTATGGAGAACTTTAGTGTAAGCCATTTTGAGAAAAACTATTTATAAAACAACTCTTTTCTGCATGATGCTCGAAAGACCAAAATAATGAAACAGACAATATCAGCTTTATGATGTAGAATTATGCGGTAAATAATTCAGTTTATTTCGCTGAAGGATAGAATCTGCTTCAGAGATATTTTCAGTGCCCTATTCTCATAGCTCAGATTCATAGGGTTCAGGCGCCGGCAGTATTTGAGTAGCAACGAATCAACGAAAAGGACGAGATCCTCATTTTATACTTGGATGTCAAGGTCAAAACATTTCCAAACTTGAACGTGAATATTAACAATACATTCATCTATCGGTTTTCAGTGAAATTTCTTTGAGTCCCTGCACTTATCTTTGAGATAAATCGACGGAGTATATTGAAGTACTAAATGACTAATAATAATCATTCACGAATCATTGAATGTTTCTTCGAATGCTTGTGTATAGAACAATATTACCATTAATTCCACAACTTCCTTTTGAAAGGATGAAATGAAATGATTAGACAAATCGCTTTCAAAAATCTTCATAACATCAAGAACTAGATGAAAGTTGATAACGACTTATTTCGAATTTTAAATTTGAACGACTTCAATTAATTAAGGTTATCAAAGCAATCATCATAAAATTTTTTCGTAATATCTCAACTCACAACATAATTTCTACTGATATTGATATCTCACTATACAGGGTGATTCTCTAAGTTGAACATTGAATACAACCATAGATTCCTACCTTTAAATAACACATTTACATTTCTTATTTTTCCGGACCCAGGTTGAAAGTAATGAGCATTTAAATATTTCATTTTATATTGATACATTATAGACAATTAAATCCTTAGTTACCGTAACTATAAACATGGCTATAACTTCCTTGGGATTATACTATGCAGTTATGAATCTTTCACTCCCTATAATGTATTTACAGAAACAAACTGACGATTGCCGAATTTTCCAGTTCATGAAACTCACTCACATATGTATAATTATAAATTCTCATCATTAATTTCGATATTGATCACTTCAGACTGTATAAAAAATAAATAAATAAGGAATAAAATAAATTCACTCATAGTTGAATGTAGAAGAATAAATACATACACTGTCTTGAAAGTAAACAAACATAATACATTCCCTCCTATTTTTGTTTCAATACGGTTAACTTTCAGCCACTGCTGCAATTTGTCTTATTTTTTTTCATTTATACTTAAAATATTCACAAACTTGTCAGATGATATACTCATGGTAATCATACCTATATACTTCATTCTTATACGAGATTCATTTGATTTCGAAAACCAAAAAATTTGGTTTCCATATTTCATATTGGTAAGTGATAAAATCAATTATCTGTCACGTGAGTTATTGAATTTTAACAACCTCGGGCTACTTACAATCTTTTACCCTCGGTAATTAACATCCTCATAACTCCCTTGATAAATAAATAACTATTTCAATGTGCCTACACATTCCGCAGCACTTTGTTTGCAAGTTGACCACATATCGCACCTATCGTGGAATACTGTAACATCTCCGAAATGTGCGATTTTCAGTTTGTTACACCAAAACATTCGGGATGACTTTACCTTTGTGTGGTATAAATTATAACAAATTTAGTTCTTGCGCTGGCCGAGGAGAGGCGGAAGTTTCATTTCGAAAGTGGGGGATTTGATCAAAGTCGTTTGCGAAAGACTGTGATAATTCATTCGCTCTCCAGACACCGGACGTGCAAGAGCCATCAGGTGACAATTTTTCGAAAATCGTCGACCTTGTTATCGTTTCCTATTAAATCGAGGTCGTAGATCACGAATATGTCATTAGAAATCGTCCAGTGACAACCGTTTAGAAATTATGGCGGAAATAGTGAAAAAATTTCGAAATTTTGGTCAACTTTGAGACGTCGTGCCGACCAAAATAATGAAGCTGGGTGATGTCGAATTTGTTACGTGCAGTTCGATCCTTTATCTATGAATTAAAACAGATTTCATCGTCCTACTCTCATCGAGTCGGTAATAATGATTTTTTGAAAAAAGGTCCAAAATTTTGAAACTTCAAGGACCTCTCACGTCCAGGACGATTTTTTAAAAAAATATCTGACCTTATATTCTTGTTCTACGCCCTCGAATTAGTAAGTGTGCCAAATTTCACGGCGATAGGAGTCGGAAAATTATTTTTCGAAAATTGAGATTTTCTTAAGGGTAACCCCTTAAAATTTTACCAAAAATCGAAAGTTCTCCGATCGACCTGAAATTTGAAACATATACTGATTCGAGGGCGTAGATAAAGAAAATCCAATCAGAATGTTAGTGGAGAGTCTGGTTCGTTTTTTATGGCCAGAAGAAAATCGAAAAAATTGGACCTTTTTTAAAAAAATCATAATTTTTCAACTAGAGGACCTTCGTCTATAAAATAATTGGCTACGTACTCACAAAGGACCCAGATATAACCAAAAAAATTCGATATTGTCCAGCCTTACGCGTTTGATCTGTACGACGGCCCAAAGTTGACCCAAATTTCGAAATTTTCTCACCAAATCCGGAATATTTTCCAAACCGAATCAGTTACGCAAAATCTAATTACAGATTCGTAATCTACGTGTTCGAATCCATAATATATGATGTGCATATTGTCATAGCTTCAAAAATAAAATTTCGCACGGAATCGCTAAATCTTACCCCCCCACCCCTCTGCGCTTTGATGTTTATTCGCGGTTCTTTATGAAAAATTTTTTAAGTCCCAAATAAATTTTTTTTTTCGGAAATCGTCGACCTTGTTATCGTTTCCTATTGAATCGAGGTCGTAGATCACGAATATGTCATTAGAAATCGTCCAGTGACAACCGTTTAGAAATTATGGCGGAAATAGTGAAAAAATTTCGAAATTTTGGTCAACTTTGAGACGTCGTGCCGACCAAAATAATGAAGCTGGGTGATGTCGAATTTTTTTACGTGCAGTTCAATCCTTTATCTATGAATCGAAACAGATTTCATCGTCCTACTCTCATCGAGTCGGTAATAATGATTTTTTGAAAAAAGGTCCAAAATTTTGGAACTTCAAGGACCTCTCACGTCCAGGACGATTTTTTTAAAAAATATCTGACCTTATATTCTTGTTCTACGCCCTCGAATTAGTAAGTGTGCCAAATTTCAGGGCGATAGGAGTCGGAAAATTATTTTTCGAAAATTGAGATTTTCTTAAGGGTAACCCCTTAAAATTTTACCAAAAATCGAAAGTTCTACGATCGACCTGAAATTTGAAACATATACTAATTCGAGGGCGTAGATTAAGAAAATCCAATCAGAATGTTAGTGGAGAGTCTGGTTCGTTTTTTACGGCCCGAGGAAAATCGAAAAAATTGGACCTTTTTTAAAAAAATCATAACTTTTCAACCAGAAGACTTACGTCTATAAAATAAGCGGCTACGTACTCACAAAGAATCCAGATATAACCAAAAAAATTCGATATTGTCCAGCCTCACGCGTTTGATCTGTACGACGACCCAAAGTTGACCCAAATTTCGAAATTTTGGTCAACTTTGAGACGTCGTGCCGACCAAAATAATGAAGCTGGGTGATGTCGAATTTTTACGTGCAGTTCAATCCTTTATCTATGAATTAAAACAGATTTCATCGTCCTACTCTCATCGAGTCGGTAATAATGATTTTTTGAAAAAAGGTCCAAAATTTTGGAACTTCAAGGACCTCTCACGTCCAGGACGATTTTTTTTAAAAATATCTGACCTTATATTCTTGTTCTACGCCCTCGAATTAGTAAGTGTGCCAAATTTCACGGCGATAGGAGTCGGAAAATTATTTTTCGACAAATCGAAAGAAGAATAGTTAGGTAAAAAATTGTTTACATAAAGTCTGCGCTCAAATAAAAAGTTATAATGCAGATGATGAACTGAAAAAAACAAAAACTTCAAACGTCATTTCCCAGAAGTTCAGATTTTCGAGATGTTACAGTATTCCACGACAGGTGCGATATATCTCTCACGGTGAACTTTTTGCCGAATCACCAATCCATTGCTTGAAATTCGAAGAAACATTATTGAGAATTCATTACACTCGTTCATTGGAACACTTATCTTTCACTTGACATTCGTGCAATATCCAGTTGATTTCACCATAAAATCATACTTAATTTTATCCTTGTCCACTTTGTAATTGGAAAGTCTGGTCCCTCGACATGAAGACACACCTTCATGTCTGAGGGATGGGAACTAAACGTTTGAGAATAAACTATAGAAAAGAATCAAGTTTATAAATACAGATACGAATACTATGAAATGATAGAAGATTCTCACAATGAGTCAAGGTAATTTTTATCTGCATTCTTTATGCTAATTTTTCATAATTTCATGAATTGGAGAGTCTTCTAAGCCATAGGATAAAGGTGATTTCTGTACAATAGTATGGAAAACTTCATACCAAAATTCATTTTATGCGAAGTAACCATGTCAAAAATACAAAAGCAAGACGGATTTTCTTGGGAATTTCTACAGCCTCTATCCCCTAACCGGGGCCGGATCTGGAGAACTGATAAATGAACAGAGTTTTACTAGATGTGAGGAATCTATGGTTGAAATAAATCTACGATTGAAAGACCTACCCTAATGACAAAATTAAAAATAATATCAATAGACGACTTCGGCCCAAGTTGCCAACCAACAATTTTCTTCACAAATTTACTATCATTGAGAAACGGGAATTTCAGGACAAATTCGACATAATAAGGTTTGCGTTATTTATTAATATCCGTGAAAGATGCCCCGGCTTCTCAAACAAGATAATTCCTTCCAAATATGGGATTTTGTGAGGCTGAAATTCAAGTTGGGATTCCTGATTTCATATTAATAGTGTCAAGGTTAATTACGGAATTTAATTGATGAAAAAGCAATCTTTATATCACCAGAACATAGACATATTAAGTCTTTGCACCATAACGACAATCAATGTTTTATGGCAACATATCCATAGCATAGAACAATCTTTATTCACCCTATGATCCATAGACAATACCTTGTAATTTTTCCATTGTTGATTGTTGTCTCTTCTATGTTCTATGGATCATTAAGTGAATAAAGATTGTTCTATGCTATGGATATGTTGCCATAAAACATTGATTGTCGTTATGGTGCAAAGACTTAATATGTCTATGTTCTGGTGATATAAAGATTGCTTTTTCATCAATTAAATTCCGTAATTAACCTTGACACTATTAATATGAAATCAGGAATCCCAACTTGAATTTCAGCCTCACAAAATCCCATATTTGGAAGGAATTATCTTGTTTGAGAAGCCGGGGCATCTTTCACGGATATTAATAAATAACGCAAACCTTATTATGTCGAATTTGTCCTGAAATTCCCGTTTCTCAATGATAGTAAATTTGTGAAGAAAATTGTTGGTTGGCAACTTGGGCCGAAGTCGTCTATTGATATTATTTTTAATTTTGTCATTAGGGTAGGTCTTTCAATCGTAGATTTATTTCAACCATAGATTCCTCACATCTAGTAAAACTCTGTTCATTTATCAGACATGAAATCAGGAATTTTAACTTAAATTTCGGCCAATCAGAAACGATCTTAACAAAAACCATACATTTGGAAGGAATTATTTTGTTTGAGGAGCTGAGAGATCTTTCACGGTTATTTATAAAAAACGCGAACCTTATCATGTAGAATTTGTTCTGAAATTCCCGTTCCCCAGTGATGGTAAATTTGTGAAGAAAATTGTGGGTTGGCAACTTGGGCCGAAGTCGTCTATTGGCATATAATGATTGAAGACAAAAACTTCAGACAATGAAAACACTAGTCCAAAACATAAATCTTTACATTCTTTTGCATTTGTTTATCAGCAAAAACCGAATGGAGGAATTAATATATTCATACCGACGTTCCTTTTCATCCCCGTACCCTAGGAATACCTGAGACTTCACCTTGCCGCTT
This sequence comes from Myrrha octodecimguttata, assembly GCA_958510865.1. NCBI lineage: Eukaryota > Metazoa > Arthropoda > Insecta > Coleoptera > Coccinellidae > Myrrha > Myrrha octodecimguttata. The sequence continues at coordinate 60,549,390 of OY294059.1, read as the reverse complement.
TGTTCAAATGAACGCCATCGTCTCCACTCCCGTATTTGACTTCAAAGAACAACACAATGCACTTAGTTTTTCAGTCTTTCCGTCTGGAATAGAGAAATGCTAACGCACTCGTTTCCCACTCGTGACGTTTCGACAAGTGTACAAAAATGCTGGAGCTTCCATTTACGACCAGCTCTCGAACATTCTCTGTGTAATTTCTTCTTTATTCCTCCTAAAGAAGCGGTCATTTGTGCGGAGTATGTTGACCGCGTTAAATAAAAACTGTTTTTTTCCGAGATAATCGTCAATAAAGTAGGAAAGATAGTGTCTAGGGAGAAGCAGTCTTCCTGGATTCATTTCGATAAAAAGTAGGAGAACAGTTTCACTGAAAAACAGTTGTTTGAGATGTATTCGAGTTAACTTACAAATAGATGAGTTTTGTGTCGGCAGCTCAGTCTGAGGCGCCGTTTGGGACAACTGTTTCCAAATATATTTATTTTCGAGTCAGTATATTTATTAGTTGCCGCAATGTAAATAGTTTCTAAGTCGATCTATTTATTTTCGATCTTTCCAAGATCGTCAGGAGATGGCGCGTCGAAAGCGCACTCACTCCAGCAATCCAATTTTAAAAGAGCATGAAAATATTGATCAGTATGGATTTTGATATGATAGTTTGAATATTTAGTTCTTTTTTTCGAATAGTTGTTAAATATATTGACTGCTATATTTTTATATATTTGAAACTCCCAGCTCGTAAATATATTGTGTTCCGTAGCCGTAAAAAACAAATAAAGTGGAATTAAAAATATTATATGATCAAACAAAATAAATGAATTGGTGTAACTAATGAATATAATAAATGGGTTCAGCTTTGAACTCATGATTGGGGTCTTGGGTTCTATTCCGGACTGAAGAATTAATATAATAATAAGGACATGTTCTGAGATTTTGATTGAGACATTTTTTCGGTTTATTGATTCCTTATATTCACCTCTCCGGAATAGTCGGAATAGTGATTTGATCAAACTGAATTCAAGTTCTCAGTTCAGAAATAAAGGCTTCATCCAGAATTTCATGGTTATCATGTGAACGGAAAAAATCATTCTGTTATGAAGTTGCCCCACATTTGTCATGTTAAATACCTAGATGGTGGACCTTTCTTATCGAAAATTTTAATGAAAAATTGAAACTTGCTTACTTAACTTGCATATCTTGAAAATGCCTTAAATCAGATCTAGGTCACGCAAAATATTTTTCGCACTTTTAGCCATCACAATAGTCGAGACCTTTTGTATTGCTGCGGTATTTCAGAAATAGTTACGAAGCTTCAATCTGATCGTGTCAGTACTTCTTTCCACATTGGGGACATAACCTAAAAATTTATAAATATTATTTTTCTATGTAGAAGATGATTATGGAAAAAATTTAAATTCGAAAAAAAAAACAAATACTGTTGAATATCGTATTCACGGTATGAGCTAAACTCCTTCGAAATCTAATAAATAGTTTCCAAGAAAAATTATAATTTCAACAAAAATTCCTGAACAATATTTCATCAATTTGATCCAAACTTATTTCCGCATAAACCTGCGCGGTGGTATCTTCAAACGTTTCCCAATGCTTGAATTTGATTGCGTCAGTACCTCCTGGAGATATGTAGGACCTAACTTCAAAATTCCAAATTGGTATAACTCCAAAACTGTTCATGACCCGATACATTTAGGCTCCCAACTAAACCTGAACCTGACTGGCTTGGTCTCTTCCTTCGAATCTTAGCGCATACCACGGTTGGTCGGCAAGACAGAATTAATTTTGACCACGATTTCTCCATCAGTGAGCCCAACCTCCTCTTTTGAAATCATTTTCTGCTAAAACATCCAAAATAAAAGAAATTTGGGCAAAATGAAAGCACGCTGAAAGTATTCCCGATCGATAAGGCTGTGTTTCCCACACAAGAAACCTAATTTTCAACAAAATCGTCAGTTCATCGTAAAGTCCTAAATATCATCGGACGTGGCCATGTGAGTATATAAACAGGATATATATTCATACTTCAACCGTGTGCACAAAGTTCAAAATTAGTGGGTAGGCCATGAAAGTTTGACACATTTCACACAGAGAAAAAGGATCTCCTGAATCAAATATTACAATATTCTTCCCTCAAGAATAATAATTGAAAATTGACCAATATTCCTCTATTTCAAACTCATTTCGTTGTTAGCATGAATTGCCTTGAACCGAATAAAGTGGAACCGAAACATACTTACTGCTCACGTTAGGAAACAATTTCAGCTAATCATAGTTCTCTCAAGAATATTATTTCTTGTTACGTGTTCTGATGTCGATAGCGGCGTACACGTGACCCCCTCGACCAATAAACTGTATCAGCGCTGAAGATGCGTAGTATGTATTTTATCGGGTTGATGCTATAGACTTTACCTTGTTATTTTCTTTGTGTGTTAGCATTCATGATAAATTCAGTCAGCAACATTATTGAACTGAATTTTGATTGGCAGGATATAAGCTGCAATTAGCCGATAAATTTATAATATAATTAGGGAACTGGGCCGACTCTTGCCAGTTATAAAGTTATCACAAACTTGTGAACGAAAAGCCGAAAATAGATCTTTTCACGACGTTTCTCAATAGATATTTACAAAAAAATATCCTGAAATGTGTCTGTGAAATGAAAAAATTATTATGTGTTTGTTATTTTATAAAGTTGACTCAAGAATGGACCCCAACTGGGCAAGAAAAGAAATCAGTGAGTTACACCATCTTTCAGAAAAAATGAGGAAACATGAATCGTCTAGTGATCACATCGATTCTTGCACTTCCTTTGCCCCACTTGGTAAGGTGAATTTTATGTCCCAGGTAAGCTCTGCCTACAGTGAAAGCATTTTTTTCACATACTTAGGTAATATAAAGGTCGAAAAAAATAGACACACATTCGAAAAATCTTTGTAGCACTTTTTATTTGGCCCTTAGAGGTCACGATGGAAGGGACTGCCCAAGGAATATTTAAACAGTTTATTAATTTCACTGCAGAGCTTGATAATAATTAAAATTTCCTCCCGCTTTTTCTTGAAAGATACAATATGTTAAAAATAAGTCTTTGGGTGTGGTACACCCGAAAAACTTTTCGCCGCCGGCGTCGAGCTTTCCTCTTACCCATGTCGCTTAACCTACAATCTTTACTACTTGCGCCCTCCCGACCTCATACATCACGAAACGTCACTGCTTCTAATAAACGATATCCCTGATGCCAATTCTTCACGCTTCAAAAGACATGGTTCAATGTGAAATACTGCAATTCTTCATTTATACAGTTTTAAATGTGTGAATCGACGGATTCTGCATTAGTGAGTCCAACCTTGACGTTTGAGACCAATTTCGGCTCAAAATTCGAGAATTATCGATATCGTGACGAAATGATAAGGGTGATTGGTCTATCACTTCAAGGAGTAACCGATTTTGTCACGTTATTGCGCAGTCCATGTATCGATGACTACATGGAAACTTCACTATAAAATGTCAGCACATTTTTGCGCGCATATTCTAGGCGAACAGCGTCCTATCGTTTTGTCCAAATATCTCTAATTTTGGAATTTTGAGCCCAAAATGGTCTCAAACGAATAGGTAGGACTCACTGATGACGAATCTGGCGTCAAAATCGATAATGTCCGGCCGTCCGTATGCACGATTACGGTCGTACGGAGAATCCTATCGACCTGAAACTTTCAGGGTAGGTTGCGCATCCGAATGCCGCGGTTAAGTTCGTTAGTTGGGCCTGGTCAAATAGTTCCGGAGTTATAGCAATAGATATAGAAACTTTGAGGATATTTCCCTCATATTTCAGTAACTATTGAAGCGATTGGATCGAAACTTGCCAGTCTTGCCAGTTAGTTGGAGCATAACGACGTGCATCTTTCAGCAGAATTTCGTTGAAGTCGTATGGTTACTCAATTCAGAAAAAAAATGTTTTCAAAATTTTAAAAAAAAAATTTTTTTTTCTGAAACTATTGTTCATATTCAAGAAAAAATTCAGTTATACCTTGAACTTCGTTTTGGAAATATTGGCAAGAAATATGTAGAATTTCGTGATTTTCTTCTCGATATCTTCGTTTTTTTCGGTATAACTCAAAAACTACCGGTTCAGTCGCGATGAAAATTCGCAGCTAGTTTCGTGATGATCATGTTATCAGAACAGTTGAACAAAAATATCAAATTTTTTTTTTTCGAATATTTAATATTCTTTGATCCTCTCATCATAATATCCTCATTAAATTCTGTATGAACCTTCAAACTGTCATTTTAAGTACTGGATTTCAATTCGATCTGATCTGTATTTTCGGGAATATTGAAAAAATAACATTTTGAATGGGTCTATCTGCGGAATCATTGGGTGGATTTTACCCATTCACGAATTCGGCCTTCGTAAATGAGGTCCAAACCTTCGCTACAAATATCGAGCTCCTAAGTTGTTTCTTTTGGAAGATATTGTGCTTACGATCCTGCCGTTAGGCCTGTATCTGTATTTTTGGAAATATTGGGAAAATAAAATTTTGAATGGGTATAGCTGTGGTATCATTGTCAGAAGTTTTACAATTTATTCCCGATATTTTTTTACATTTATAGTGTAGAATATCCATTAAGGGATCTATGGGAGATGATTCCCCAATATAAGAGGCCTGTAGCGTTCTTCGGTTATCTGAGGATCTGAAAATCATCCCTTGGAGGACCGGACCTGGTCGAAAGACTCTCCCGGTCAGAAAGCAAATGTAGGTAATTTTATTTGCTGCTTTCTGCTGGTTTTCTGTCCCTCTTTCTGTTTCAGATATTATGTGAAGATATTTTGTCAAACAAATTCAAGATGACGCAAAAATTATTTTCCAATAAAAAGATGCCATCCATGTTCTTCAAACAAATTACAACACTTATACGGGGAGACAGAGTTTTTGCTGAGGTTTTTATCTGTGCTCTTGTATCATACGGAAAAATGTATGGTACCCCGTTTACATTTCCTCTGCTAACACTGTGATATATCAAAGAATGTAATGCTCGTTCTCAAAAGTATATATATTTATATATCATTGCCTAACGGCCGACCGTAAACACAATAACTTCCGGAAGAAACTACTTAGAAATTCGATATTTGTAGAGAAGTTTTGGGGCTTAGTCACGAAGGTCGAATTCGTGAATGGGTGAAATTCGCCCATTGATTCCGTAGATATACCTCCCATTCAAAATTTTATTTTTCCAATATTTCCAAAACTACTTATTAGATCGAATTGAAATCCAGTAAGTTATCAAGAGAAAAAACTAGAAAAGCTGCTGCCTTCACGGCAGTGCTTTTCTAGATTTTTTCCGTAGCTACGTAGAAAACAGGAAAATCTCCCCTTTCAAAACATGCCATCTCACAAAACGTCACCAATCCGACGAAAAGATCTAAATAAACCCCAGTAATGGGAAACTCGTGGTAATGTTGGTTTAATCACAGACAAAAATTGTTCCAGTGAATGGGAGGCGGATTATTAGCAGGCTGAACACGCCTCCCAAAGCTTCAATCGGGGGTTTTATCTTGTTTTAATTCCCGTTTCGATGTTGTATTTCTTCAGACAGAATTGATGATCTCGCTTTATTAGGGATTTGTTCGTTACACAATTAATTGTAAATACTCTTTTCATTACCAGTTCTTCTCCTGAGCTTTTGTATTAGCATTCACGTTGTAATTACGATGGACTATCGTGGGCGCTTTGTTTATTATTTAAACACGGATGTGATAAGGAAGGGAATATTTCTCTTTTATAATTTATGGAAATGGAGCGAGACTGTGGATGATATTTTCATATACAATGCGCGCAAAATTATGAAACAAATTCATTTTCTCAGAAGAAAAATATTTGGCAACAAAATCCTGGAACAGGTCAATTTTGTTTCACTTTTTCCAAATTTATATGCATTTTTGAAGGATTTTTGTTGCAACCTGTGCCATCCCCATCAACCTTCCGAATTTTTTGAATAGGAAAAAAAGTCATATAATACTTTTTTGGCAAGTTCTTTGTATCTTTTTTTCGAGAAATTAGTTAGTTCAAAGAGGTTTTCAGTATTTGCACTTCGTCATTGCTTATTTACTTTCAGACGATGTTACCTGATGAAATTTGTCACCGAATGAAAGTGGAAATTTTTTTTTTCTCCATTGAAGGGTTAGTAGGGGTTGAAAGTTGTGCATGAACAAAACTGTAATGATCGACTTTCATTCGGTGACAAATTTCATCTGGTACCATCGTCTCAAAGTAAATGAACCATGACAAAGTGCATATACTGAAAACCTCTTTGAAGTTACTAATTTTTCAAAAAAAAATGTTTTCTTGAAAATTTCCCAACCGATCTGTCTTATTTCTGCCTTATTCTATGGTTTTGCACGAACTTGTTCCATCCTTGTGTTCCTCTTTCTGTGAGCCATGTCCAAGTGTCCATGCGAAATATTCATTCATGAAAGACTATCTATGGTCTATCGATATTTCGAACGAGCATCACGTTCAAATGACTGCACCAAATCGGATATTTTTTTCCTGTTGTATTCATTGTTGTCAGGAGAACGTTTGTACAACGAAATATTTCCGAAAAAAAATTACGGAAAGGAGAACACAGCTTTCCTTCTTCCTCCGACCATATAACTCTATAATACGTGAAGCCTTCTACCCAGCGAGCAATCATAACCAAATTTGACAAAGTTTTACCGAGTTGTCAATTACCCAACAGTTTTCAGTGCGACTTGCATTTGCAGTGACAATCAATGAATCACAAGGTCAATCATAAGAAATTTGTGGAATAAACCTTGAATTGCCATGTTTTTCGCATGGACAGTTTTACGTTGCGTGCTGGAGAGTTCGTAAAAGATCTACTTTATTTGTTTTCTGTCCAGAAAGGAAAACCAAAAATGTTGTATTTCATGGTGCATTGCAATAAAGTATAATTTGAATACTTGGGTGTAATTTTATTTCATATCTGCTCTATTTGTTTTCTCGCCAGAAAGGAAAACCAAAAATGTTGTACATTATAGGGCGTTGCTATAAATTTTAATTTAATTAATCGGCTATTATTATATGATTTTTTATTTCATAATATATTTTGTCTCAATTTTCTTCATCAGTTACACCACCCGTGCGAAGCCGGGTCGGGCAGCTAGTCCATAATAATTCAAGTATCTGGAGCCCGATTCACTCAGGACTCCTCAGTCCAATACTTCGTGATTGAACGTATCCACCTTCAGATCCGAAAGAAACCAAATTTTTTCTGACTGAATAGAGACTGAATATTATGTTCGCTCGACTGAACTGCCCCACATTAAAATTTGAGTTTCTGTTAGAAAAACTTCGAACGAGATTATTCCTTTCACGTACAGGCCCGACACGAAGTTGACGAAGTAATCCCCATTTCTTCAAGTTTCCGAACGGCTCTCTAAATTTCATTCAATTTCCCGAAATAGTTAGTCATCCTTTCTCGAGGTGTTTATAATGAAGGGTCAGAACTTCGCTACATTTCGTCCCGACGGGGATGAATAGATATATTTCCGCCGAGAACTCAAATTGTTTAATTTCCTCCGCTTGTATGCTTTCCGATTGAATGAAGTCTGAGAAGAATTCGAGATCGTATCTAGGCCTTACTGACTCAGACAAAAAGCTGGGGAAAACTGAATCTTCGTCAGCGCTTTTATTACTGAAATGGCTGGATATTTTTTTATGTATGCAGTATTTTTACGCGCATGATCTGGGGAACAGCGTGCGATCATTTTGTCCGAATGTCTGTAACCCTCGATTTTTCACCGAAAATAGTCTCAAACGACCAGGTTGGATTCACTGATCCTGTAACGAAATCGATTATGTCCGGCCGGAAGTAATGTTCATTGATGGGACAAATCAGCCGAATGGTTTACGAGTTATAGTTATTTGAACTTTTGAGATTTATTCACTGATATTTCAGGAACTGTTGAAGCAATTGGATTGAAATTTGAGAATTAGTTGGAGCATAACAACGCGCAACTTTTCACTGAATTTTTTTGAGATCGCACTGTCAATTGATTTTGAAAAATGATTTTTTTCGAAAACACTTTTTTTCGGAAACTATTCATCATATTTGAAAAGACTCCTGCTTGTATCTTGAGCGTGAAGCAAGCTGCATTTGGATACGACTATTATTTTTGGAGATATTGGAAAAAAATATTCAAAATTTTCTGGTTCTTTCTCGATATCGTTGTTTTTTCCGGAATAACAAAAATTACTGAGTCAATCAAAATGAAACTTGGTAGTTAGTTTGAAAATTCTGATATAGAACTTTGTGCGAAATTTGGTGATGATCGTGTCATTAGAACAATTCGAAAAAAATTAAATTTTTTTTTTCAAATATTCAATATTCTGCGATCTTCTGATCATAAAATCCTGATGAAATTCTGTATGAACCTTCGAGCTATCATTTTTCGATGAAGTACTGGATTTCAATTCGATCGAATCTGTATTTTCGGAAATATTGGGAAAATAAACTTTGGAATCAGTACATCTGCGGAATCATTGTATGGATTTTACCCATCCACGAATTCAGCCTAATGTTAACACAATAAGTTCCGAGAGAAACTCGATATTTTCAGACAAGATTTGGGGCTCGATTGTGAAGGTCAAATTCGTGAATGGGTAAAATCTTTCCAATGATTCCACAGGTATACCCATTCAAAATTTTACAGCTCGAAGGGTCATACAAAATTTCATGAGGATTATTTGATTAGTATCGAAAGCGCTTTTTATGCATTCTAGTTTTGAATATAATTGCGAAGGCCGAATTCGCGAATTGATAATTCCATTCAATGATTCCGCAGATATATCCATTCAAAAGTTAACTTTCACAACAATTTAAAAGGTAAAGACCGTCTATCGAATCGAATTTTAGTCCTTAGATGAAAAAAAAGCACAGAAGTCAGCAGTTTTTGCGCGCATGTTCCAATTCGTTGCCGGAGGTGTCGTCACATTTGAATAGGCAGGCAAAAGCTGCTGACTTCACATCAGTGCTTTCCTGGGTTTGTACGTTTCGTCTAGGGGTTGAATTATTTCAAAAACCAAATACTTCTTCTCCTGCTACTTTTAGGATATTCCGATGTTTCATTGTCATATTAGGATAGCTGAATGTTGAAAATGGAAATCATATCGGTATTATTATTATTTCCAAAAATACAGTGCGCGTCAAAATTATGGAACAAATTCATTCAGAAGAAAAATATTTGGCAACAAAATCCTGAAACAGGTGAATTTTTGTTTCACTTTCACCAAATTTGTATGCGTTTTGAAGGATTTTTGTTGCACCCTGTGCCATCGCCATCAACCCTCAAAATTTTTTGAACGGCGAAAGTGGGTCATGTGATACTTTTTTGGCAAGGTCTTTGTATCTTCTTTACAGGCGTGCCGAAATTTTCAAGAAAACATTTTTTTTTGAAAAATTAGTAACTTCAAAGAGGTTTTCAGTATATGCACTTTGTCATGGTTCATTTACTTTGAGACGATGGTACCAGATGAAATTTGTCACCGAATGAAAGTCGATCATTACAGTTTTGTTCATGCACAACTTTCAACCCCTACTAACCCTTCAATGGAGAAAAAAAAAATTTCCACTTTCATTCGGTGACAAATTTCATCAGGTAACATCGTCTGAAAGTAAATAAGCAATGACGAAGTGCAAATACTGAAAACCTCTTTGAACTAACTAATTTCTCGAAAAAAAGATACAAAGAACTTGCCAAAAAAGTATTATATGACTTTTTTGGCAAGTTCTTTGTATCTTTTTTTCGAGAAATTAGTTAGTTCAAAGAGGTTTTCAGTATTTGCACTTCGTCATTGCTTATTTACTTTCAGACGATGTTACCTGATGAAATTTGTCACCGAATGAAAGTGGAAATTTTTTTTTTCTCCATTGAAGGGTTAGTAGGGGTTGAAAGTTGTGCATGAACAAAACTGTAATGATCGACTTTCATTCGGTGACAAATTTCATCTGGTACCATCGTCTCAAAGTAAATGAACCATGACAAAGTGCATATACTGAAAACCTCTTTGAAGTTACTAATTTTTCAAAAAAAAATGTTTTCTTGAAAATTTCGGCACGCCTGTAAAGAAGATACAAAGACCTTGCCAAAAAAGTATCACATGACCCACTTTCGCCGTTCAAAAAATTTTGAGGGTTGATGGCGATGGCACAGGGTGCAACAAAAATCCTTCAAAACGCATACAAATTTGGTGAAAGTGAAACAAAAATTCACCTGTTTCAGGATTTTGTTGCCAAATATTTTTCTTCTGAATGAATTTGTTCCATAATTTTGACGCGCACTGTATTTTTGGAAATAATAATAATACCGATATGATTTCCATTTTCAACATTCAGCTATCCTAATATGACAATGAAACATCGGAATATCCTAAAAGTAGCAGGAGAAGAAGTATTTGGTTTTTGAAATAATTCAACCCCTAGACGAAACGTACAAACCCAGGAAAGCACTGATGTGAAGTCAGCAGCTTTTGCCTGCCTATTCAAATGTGACGACACCTCCGGCAACGAATTGGAACATGCGCGCAAAAACTGCTGACTTCTGTGCTTTTTTTTCATCTAAGGACTAAAATTCGATTCGATAGACGGTCTTTACCTTTTAAATTGTTGTGAAAGTTAACTTTTGAATGGATATATCTGCGGAATCATTGAATGGAATTATCAATTCGCGAATTCGGCCTTCGCAATTATATTCAAAACTAGAATGCATAAAAAGCGCTTTCGATACTAATCAAATAATCCTCATGAAATTTTGTATGACCCTTCGAGCTGTAAAATTTTGAATGGGTATACCTGTGGAATCATTGGAAAGATTTTACCCATTCACGAATTTGACCTTCACAATCGAGCCCCAAATCTTGTCTGAAAATATCGAGTTTCTCTCGGAACTTATTGTGTTAACATTAGGCTGAATTCGTGGATGGGTAAAATCCATACAATGATTCCGCAGATGTACTGATTCCAAAGTTTATTTTCCCAATATTTCCGAAAATACAGATTCGATCGAATTGAAATCCAGTACTTCATCGAAAAATGATAGCTCGAAGGTTCATACAGAATTTCATCAGGATTTTATGATCAGAAGATCGCAGAATATTGAATATTTGAAAAAAAAAATTTAATTTTTTTCGAATTGTTCTAATGACACGATCATCACCAAATTTCGCACAAAGTTCTATATCAGAATTTTCAAACTAACTACCAAGTTTCATTTTGATTGACTCAGTAATTTTTGTTATTCCGGAAAAAACAACGATATCGAGAAAGAACCAGAAAATTTTGAATATTTTTTTCCAATATCTCCAAAAATAATAGTCGTATCCAAATGCAGCTTGCTTCACGCTCAAGATACAAGCAGGAGTCTTTTCAAATATGATGAATAGTTTCCGAAAAAAAGTGTTTTCGAAAAAAATCATTTTTCAAAATCAATTGACAGTGCGATCTCAAAAAAATTCAGTGAAAAGTTGCGCGTTGTTATGCTCCAACTAATTCTCAAATTTCAATCCAATTGCTTCAACAGTTCCTGAAATATCAGTGAATAAATCTCAAAAGTTCAAATAACTATAACTCGTAAACCATTCGGCTGATTTGTCCCATCAATGAACATTACTTCCGGCCGGACATAATCGATTTCGTTACAGGATCAGTGAATCCAACCTGGTCGTTTGAGACTATTTTCGGTGAAAAATCGAGGGTTACAGACATTCGGACAAAATGATCGCACGCTGTTCCCCAGATCATGCGCGTAAAAATACTGCATACATAAAAAAATATCCAGCCATTTCAGTAATAAAAGCGCTGACGAAGATTCAGTTTTCCCCAGCTTTTTGTCTGAGTCAGTAAGGCCTAGATACGATCTCGAATTCTTCTCAGACTTCATTCAATCGGAAAGCATACAAGCGGAGGAAATTAAACAATTTGAGTTCTCGGCGGAAATATATCTATTCATCCCCGTCGGGACGAAATGTAGCGAAGTTCTGACCCTTCATTATAAACACCTCGAGAAAGGATGACTAACTATTTCGGGAAATTGAATGAAATTTAGAGAGCCGTTCGGAAACTTGAAGAAATGGGGATTACTTCGTCAACTTCGTGTCGGGCCTGTACGTGAAAGGAATAATCTCGTTCGAAGTTTTTCTAACAGAAACTCAAATTTTAATGTGGGGCAGTTCAGTCGAGCGAACATAATATTCAGTCTCTATTCAGTCAGAAAAAATTTGGTTTCTTTCGGATCTGAAGGTGGATACGTTCAATCACGAAGTATTGGACTGAGGAGTCCTGAGTGAATCGGGCTCCAGATACTTGAATTATTATGGACTAGCTGCCCGACCCGGCTTCGCACGGGTGGTGTAACTGATGAAGAAAATTGAGACAAAATATATTATGAAATAAAAAATCATATAATAATAGCCGATTAATTAAATTAAAATTTATAGCAACGCCCTATAATGTACAACATTTTTGGTTTTCCTTTCTGGCGAGAAAACAAATAGAGCAGATATGAAATAAAATTACACCCAAGTATTCAAATTATACTTTATTGCAATGCACCATGAAATACAACATTTTTGGTTTTCCTTTCTGGACAGAAAACAAATAAAGTAGATCTTTTACGAACTCTCCAGCACGCAACGTAAAACTGTCCATGCGAAAAACATGGCAATTCAAGGTTTATTCCACAAATTTCTTATGATTGACCTTGTGATTCATTGATTGTCACTGCAAATGCAAGTCGCACTGAAAACTGTTGGGTAATTGATAACTCGGTAAAACTTTGTCAAATTTGGTTATGATTGCTCGCTGGGTAGAAGGCTTCACGTATTATAGAGTTATATGGTCGGAGGAAGAAGGAAAGCTGTGTTCTCCTTTCCGTAATTTTTTTTCGGAAATATTTCGTTGTACAAACGTTCTCCTGACAACAATGAATACAACAGGAAAAAAATATCCGATTTGGTGCAGTCATTTGAACGTGATGCTCGTTCGAAATATCGATAGACCATAGATAGTCTTTCATGAATGAATATTTCGCATGGACACTTGGACATGGCTCACAGAAAGAGGAACACAAGGATGGAACAAGTTCGTGCAAAACCATAGAATAAGGCAGAAATAAGACAGATCGGTTGGGAATCCATTTTTTGCAAAATATTTCTAAAGTTATATTTGTGTTTTCGGAAGTATTTCGAAGCATATTTCATGTAATTCCATTTTGAATCAGATTGAAAAGACTGTATGAAAGATATGATTTTCATGTTATTTGTGTTTCCTTAAGCTTTTTGAATAACATCTGAGTTTGATTTCAAATCGGACTAACTGGAAAAGGAATAATGGTGAATTCTCATTATGCCATCATCAATTGAAGGAAGAGATAATCGATAATATTCATATTTGAACTGAATATGTAAAATAATTTTTCTGCGAAATTTTGCTTTCATATTCAGCTATTGGTTTCACATCGACCAACCATATCGTTGCTGGAAATCAAGCAGATTTTAATTCTTAAACGGAAGTCATTCACCAGTAGCCTTATTCAAATATTTTGGGACTATTTTCAGGAAAGAATACAAAAAAAGAGTAATGTGAAGGAGAGTTACAAATTTGAAATGGATCAACAATTAAATACAGATTTTTCTGTATAACCTTTACATAATATCTTTCGATATTGATTTGATATCTTACGATATACTTTTATGTCTTCGACGTACTACGTCTTCAATGACAAAATTATTATATCAACTGGCATACAATGATCAAAGTAGAAAACTTGAGAAAAGTGTGAAAAAATGAAATACAACCTAAATGGATGTTTATATTAATTGCTGTGAATCTGAGGTCAGAAATGAATTTCACTCAGAATTTTTCACTATATAGTTCATGATGTTTTGAATAATTATCACAATTTTTCAAAACTGTTTTCTTCAGTTCCAATTCAATACCGAGCAAAAGTCATTTCCCTGGAAATTCTCCAAGTAAATGTATGATTTTATCTCTAGCTCACCTCATATTTTACGATGGAGATCATTCTCCATCTCTCTACCAAGCACAGAATACGAATATACCGGGAATTTATAGTTGTATCTTGCCTATGGTCTTGCCCGAACTAGTTCCATCCCTCTCTAGGACCTCTCATTCGATGCTTTAACCGCATTTGACTCTTTCGAAATGAATTCGTAGGCTGTCTCCAAAGAGTTCAATAAGTCTATGATTCTCCGAAAAAAAAAATTAGTCAGAGAAGTCAAGTTTCACGCACTCATTAAATTTTGAGGTCTGATGCAATCATCGTCATCATCCTCCACTGAGTAATAGTATTTCAATGCAATCGGATCCTAATTTTGAAAATGTTGAAGACATTGAATCCATTCATTAACGATTTTCAACTCCATGCTGGAGCTCCAAACAAACTCTATGAATATTGAATCTCTTTGTCATTTTCTTCAGAAGTAATCGTGTTGAAGGTCAGCCTTGAGTCACGAAACTTCAATTCTTGCTTAGTCTGAAGAATTTTGTATCATCAATACTTTCAATTCGTTTCTCCGCTGAGGGAATGGGAGATTTCGATTACAATTTTCCAGAAACAGAGATTGAGATGGATTCTGTTACCTTCATCTCTTAGGATGCCGAAACTGAAACTGGAGTACCACAGGGAAGTATGTTGGGGCCACTTCTCTTCCTTGTGTATATTACTGATTGATGAGATTTCCTTGGAGTGTGAAGCAAATCAGATGAAAATGAACGTTGATAAAACCAAGGCAATATTATATCAAACAAGAAAGTTAAACTTGGCATTACGCATCGCAGTATCGATGAGGGACTGAGAGATATGTATACATTTTTCGACAAAACTCTTTGGCTTGTATTTTGATAATAACTTGAAAGGGGAAACACGCTGTAGCACCCTCAGTAAACAACTTGAATATGTGATATATTGACTGAATGTTTGAATATATCGTTAGAATGTACCAGTCCTAGAGATTCAGAAAATTTCTAACTCCAAATGTCTTAGGATATCATCTTCTGAGGAAGCTGTCAAATAAATTTTTATTGACCAAGAGTGGGTAATTCGAACCATTTATAGACTGAAGAAAACGAAATTTTGTTCTGGTGTATTCAAGAAACAAGGTCCTGTGTTTAAAGTTTGATTAATGATCCAGCATTTCGAAGTGCATAGAACTCATAGGTAATTAACAACATTCTTCGGATGGGATTTCCTGGAATAACCTCGAATTATCAATTTTCTATGCAACTTAGACCAAACAGAAGATCTGCACTCCAGCTCTGTCATATCGGCTGGTTAATCAATTCCCTCTATGGCTTTTTTGCCGCAATCGAATTCTATATATTTTGCTTTCCATCGAAGCGAGAGGAATTTTTCGATTTCAGTAATATCTCTGTCCCTGCTCCATCAGCCAGAAACGGGTTTCGCAGTCGTTTCACATGCGGGAAGCGTAACCAGAAGGGAGTGTTAGGATTCAACAAGCAGAAATCTTTTCGGTTTTCGGGAGCGGATAGCGTGAACTTGCGTTTTTCTCATCCGCAACTTTGAACAAGATGGGGTCCTTTTTTTACGAAATGCAAATCTTACTCCTAGAAAAAGTTGTGAGTTGGGCAGTGTATCAGGATATTGGGATTCAAAATGGAGGTAGCCAAATTTGTTGATGAATTGAAGGGAATGTTGAAATAAAAATAAAATTTCTGTCTCTGCTGCATCAGCTAAAAAGGGCCTTGGGAGTCGTTTCAAATGTGGAAAGCGTACCTAGAAGGGAGTGTTGGTGTTCAACAAGTAGAAGTCTGTTCGGTTTTTGAGGTCGAACAGCTTGAACTTACGTTTTTTGCGAGCATGTTCTAGGGGAACAGCGTGCAATATTTTCGTCCAAAAGTCTGTAATTTTCGAGTTTCGAGCCGAAAATGGTCTCAAACGACTAGGTTGGACTCACTGATAACGAATTCCGTGTCAAAATGGATTCTGTCCGGCCGACACAACGATTACGGGCCCACGGGGGATTCTATCGAATTGAAAATTTAAGGGAAGGTTGCATTTCTAAATGGGAAGATTAGGTTCGTTAGGGGCAAAATCATTCGAGCGGTTTCGGAGGTATAGCCATTTACAGTTTCGAGGTTATTTCCCTGATATTTCGAAAACTACTGAAGTGATTGGATTGGAACTTGCCATATGGTTTGGCCATTCGCAACTTTTAGCTGAATTTTGTTGAGATCGTGCTGTTCATAAATGAAAAAAAAAATTCGAAATGTTCAATTCGATAATAGATTAGGAGATATTTCGAAAAAAAAATGTTAAATTTTGTGTTTTTTTCCTGGATATCCCTGTTTTTTTTCGGAATAACTCAAAAATTACTGACTCAACCATAATGAAGCTCGACAGCTAGTTTGCAAATACTAATCGGCAACTTAATGAGGAATAACGTGGTGATCGTATCATCAGGACATTTCGACAAAAAATTTTTTTCCAAATATTCACTATTCTGTGATCTTCTGACCAAATTATCCTCATGAATTTCTGTATAAACCTTCGAACTATCATTTTTCGATGAAGTATTGGATTTCAATTTTTCCGAAACTATTGTTCACGTTCGAAAACAATTTCAGTGATACCTTGAGCTCAATATTTCACAGCAGTGTACCAAATTTCAGTTCGATACGGATATTTAGTGGTTTTCTTCTCGATGACGTTGTTTTTTTCGGTATAACTCAAAAAATACTGATACCATCATAATGAAACTTCGCATCTAGTTCAAAGATGCTGAAGGATATCATTGCACAAAATTTCGTGATGATCGTGTTATTAGAACGTTTTGAAGAAAAAATTTAAATTTTTTTCTCGAATATTCAATATTCTGTGATCTTCTCATCATTTCATCCCGATTTAATTCCGTATGAACCTTCAAACTGGCATATTTCGATGAAGTACTGGATGTCAATTAAATCTGATCTGTATTTTTGGAAATATTGGGAAAATAAATTTCGAATGGGTACATCTGCGCAATCATTGGGTGGATTTCACCCATTCACGAATTCAGCCTTCGTAATTGAGGTCCAAACCTTCTCTACAAATATCGAGCTTCTAAGTTGTTTCTTTCGGAAGTTATTGTGTTTGCAGTCAGCCGTTAGGCAATGATTCCGTAGATATACCCATTCAAAATTCTATGTTCTCAATATTTTCAGAAAAACAGATTAGATCGAATTGAAATACAGTGCTTTATCGAAAAAAAAACTAGAAAAGCACTGCCGTGAAAGCACCAGCTTTTTCGAGCATGTTCAAATTCGTTGCAAATAAAGCGATCATCTCCATTGAACATGCGCGCAAAAGCTGCTGTCTTCACGGCAGTGCTTTTCTAGGTTTTTTTCAGAGGAAAAGGCACATTGTAAAAAAAATTTTCGATTTCAGTGACAATTCTGTCTCTGATTCATCAACTTTAAACGACCTTCGTCAACGTTTCACATGTGGGGAGCGCACCCAGAAGGAAGTCTTGGGATTCAACGAGCAGAAGCCTGTACGGTTCTCGGGGTCGAACAGCGTGAACTAACCTTTATGTCACCCGCAACTTCAAGCAAAATAGGGACCTTCTTTTCACAAAACGCATATCTTACTCTTGAAAAAAGATGGGGGTTGGTAATGGAGTTCGTGTATCAGACAGAATGTTTGGATAAAAATAAAGGTGGCCAAGTTTTTCTGATGAATTAAGGAGAATGTTAGAATGATCCTTTTTTTTCAGAGGTAAGAGCACATGGGAGAAAAAAAATTTCGATTGCAGCAAAATTTCTGTCCCTACTCTATCAGCCAGAAACGGCTTTCGTAGTCGTTTCACATGCGGGAAGCGTCACCAGTAGAAGTATTGGGATTCAACAAGCGGAAATCTTTTCGGTTTTCTGGAGCGGACAGCGTGAGCTAACGTTTTTGCCGCCCACAACTTGAAAAAAGATGGAGTTAGTATTTCACGAAACGCAAATCGTACACTCGAAAAAAGTTGAGGGTAGGCAATTGAGCTTGTGTATCATGCATACTGTTGGGATTTCAAATAGGGGTTACCAAGTTTGTCGAATAAACTGCGGAAAACATTGGAATTATTTTTTCGGAAAAAAAACACATTTAAAAACCATAGAGGGACCGACATGAGGTCAAGACTCTTTACGCGCTTGTTCAAACCCAAAGCAGTATTGATCACGTTCATCGCTGCTTTACCTTCTTATGGAAAGATTTGAAGGTCTCGTTTTCATTTTGGCCCCAAGGAATCGTGCATGAACATTCAAGCTATCATTTTTCGAATAAATACTAAATTTCACTGATTCACTAATTCAGAAGTGAGAATTACGAAGGTCGAATTAGCGAATAATTGGTAATATCTACCCATTGATTCAGCAAATGTACACATTCAGAATCTTATTTTTCCAATACTTTGAAAATTGATATCATTTTGTCGAACTGAAATTCAGGTTTTTTCAGTAAAATATTGACTTCAATGTCTGCTCCAAATTTAATTGAAATCTGATGAAAAAGTTTTCGCAAATATATATTTTTCAAAGAAGATATGAAAAGTTTTAGGAAACATTTTTAAAAATTTTTACACTGAAACCATCCTCACGAAATTTCGCATGCATTTTCACACCGTTATTCTACAGTAAGTCACAAATTTTTAATCTGATCGGTAGGATCGATTCAGTATTCCTCTAGATATTAAGGAAATAATCTCAAAATCTGAAATCAACTACGTAATTTTTCGTATGTTTTTCCTAATATCTCCGATATTAAATGATGAATCGAATTTGAATATGAAACATAGTTGTTAAAGATTGACATCAAGGTCTGTGTCGTTTTTTTTGTGACTTGATCAATAGTCTCAATAAAAACGACACAATTAATTATTTTTGAAATAATTGATATTTATAACGAAACAATGTTAGTTGATATTCCAACTGAAAACACAAATACTAATCCTTTCTTACGATCTAGCAATCCGTTCCCAACAGAATACGTCGTTATTGAGTGTGCGAATATCGTGAACCTATCTTGGGCGCGCGAAATTTGCGGCCTCATGGTCTGCATTGCCGCAACTCTCATATAGGAACAAACCATCACAGTGAATGCTGTCGAATGACCCCGATCAACTTCGAGCTATAACCAAGGCAGTGCCGCGAAATTTCTGCGCCGACAATTCGCGTTTAGGTGTGGTTTAGTTGAATACTGCTGGGTCGACGAAATAGATCTTTACGAGACGTTTTTCTAAAAAAAAAATTCGCAAGAAAAAATAACCAGATATGTGGTTGTGAAATGTTAATTTGTTTTATTGTTTACCCTATTGGTTATTTCATGAAGTTAACTTGAGAACCCAACTGGCAAGAAAAGAAATCAGTCACTTACACCATCTTCCAGAAAAAATGAGGACACATGAATCGTCTCGTGACCACATCGATTCTTGCATTGACTTACTTAGCAAGCAAGGTAGATGTTATGTCACAGTTGAGCTCTACATAAAGAAAAAGCGTTTTTTTACATTTCACATCATAATAAAGTCGAAAAGAATAGACAAATTAAAAAAACATCATCTGTTGCGTAAAATTTTGAAGCACTTTTGATTTGGCCCTTGAGAGGTCACGATGAAAGAGAATTCAAGGAAGATTCATAGATATACGGTCGCCTTCAAAAAACTTTCATTGCCTGATCAAGACCTTGGTCGTCAGTCAACAGTAAACTCTGTGCTCGATTTCAGGTCGTTTTCAACCCAACCATCGAATGCAAACCTTAATCAACGAGTTGATCGGACGTCAAAAGTTTTGTAAAACCGACGGTTAATTAATTTCACTGCAGAGCTTGACAAAAATTGAAATTTTCTCTTGAGACAAATGTTCTTTACTGTTATACTCTTTTTTCACGCTTGTTCTGGGGAACAGCGCGTTATCATTTGAGCCGAAATTGGCCCCAAACGACTAGATTGGACTAATTGATGAAGAATCCGTGGTCAAAATTGATTCTGTCCGTCCGGCCGGCCGTCCGACCGTGTGCGCTGTAACCTTCGAAAGGAAGGACCCAGAGTCTCGAAATTATCAGGTTAGGTTAAGATCCTGAATATCTCGGTTAAGTTCGTTAATGGGGTAAATCTGCCGAATGGTTTTTGTGCTTCAGCCATTTGAAATTTTTATTGTTCGATAAATATTTATTTGATCGAAATGAAACTTGGTTGGAATATGAACAGTGTCAATAAGAAGAATTATCTATGGAAAAATTCTAAAAAAAATTTTTTTCTCATTGAAAATTTTCATATTTCATTGAAATTTCACTGAAATTTCCGAGTCACCATTTCGCAACGTGAACAAGCTCGTAAAAGCTGCTGACTTCACGTGAGTACTTTTTCAGATTTTTCAAAGATACGAATATGTTAAAAATAAGCCTTTGGGTGTCGTGCACCCAAAAAATTTTTCGCCGCCGGCGACAAGCTTTCCTCCTACCCATGCCACTCAACAACTATGGACTTTCTTCTAGAGCCTGAAGTTAACATTTTTTTCTTGTAAAAATGCAAATCATTTTCTTGAAAAATGTAAACGTTTCATGCTTGATGTAAGCCTACCACATTTCCAAAAAATGAAGCTCTCGCAGTTATTCCTTCTGGTTATAGAATTCCTCATGCCACTTGTGTTTATTCATAACCAAAGATCGAATGTATGTTATACTACAACTCAAACAACAAGATGATTCGTCGTGACTAAAAATATAATGCATACGAGTTGTCACGTCTTCATGTGAAATCTAATAAAATATCAAATTTTTCTATGTAGAGAAGTTTCCAAGGGGATTTAACTGAAAACTCACTAGAACCGTGATCCATACGAGTCTCCTGAGATTGCTGCTGGTAACCTGCCGAGATATTTTCAATGTACCGTCCATGGAATTGGCTTTCAGCTGCAGATATGAGAAGCCTCAACTCGTTGAAAGTAACTTCTGATGCACTCTTTACGATCTAAATGCTGATTTTCAATGCAAGTGGAATGGAATTTTCGTATTTGAGTTTTGAAGATGTGATACTTCACAGCTATGTAACTTGCATAATTTATTATCCGAAACTTCGGGGGATACTCCAAAAAAGTCATTGTTCCTAAAAGAACTATACTTACAAAATACCAATCCATACGCATTTTCCTAATTTTGCAGCATTTCCTAGTGTAAAGCGTGCTATGATTATTTTGATTATTAATATAATTATATCTGCCTGGAAAAATAACTTAAGACACCTCCAGTGTTAAAATCCATCCGCTTCGTTCAGGCAGCAGTTCGAACTGTAGTAACATAAAAGATGTTTTTTTGAGGTACGAACTTTGAAATGGAATAAAACAAGAATAAATTCTTAGAATTGACATCCAATTGATTTTATTCAAAGGATAATCTTTTGGCATTATAATTTAAATAAAATTTTTTACTGCCACGGCTGGCTTGTACCTTATCTAATCTGGAGGTCCAATTTTCAATAACTTTTTTCAACATTCGTGGCCGTATATCGGTAATAACGCGGCGAATGTTGTCCTTTAAGTGGTCGATCGTTTCGGGCTTATCGGCGTAGACAGGCGACTTTATAGATCCTCACAGAAAATAGTCTAGCGGCGTTAAATCGCCCGAACTTGGAGGCCAATTCACGGGCCCGTAACGTGAAAGTATGCGGTTAGAGAACGTTTCCTTAGGTAAATGAATTGTGGCGCGAGCTGTGTGAGATGTTGCGCCGTCTTGTTAAAACCACAGCTGCTGCACATCATGTTCTCCAATTAAAGAACGAAAAAGTCAGTAATCATGACTGTATAGTGGTCACTAACCGTAACGTTCTGGCCAGCATCGTCCTTGAATAAGTACGGACCAATGATTCCACCAGCCCAGAGAGAACACCAAACGAGTTCTCTGTGGATGCGTATTATCAGTCAGAGTAAACGTGGTCTGAAAACCGTCCAAAGTTAGTCGAATTAATTGCTCTGATGGACGATTACGTTGACTCAAAATAGACGTAGAGCGCGATACGTATTTTCAACAGAACCATTATTTTCGAAACAAATTTGCACAATTTGAAAGCGTTGTTCAGGCGTCAGTCTATTCACGTTGAAATGCCAGACTAAACTAAACATGTCTCACCTGACAGCTGACAAAATTGTTGGTTATATCTCAAAAATTATTATTATACCATTGATGCTATGACTTTGACATGTTGTCTCGTCTGTTTTTTGATATAATGCAATGTCATTATTGAATAACAGAATTCCGTTGTTGTATGCAGTATTTCCTCGTCTTATTCAACAGAACTCAAGTGTTTGATTCATTTCACCCAATATCCACTGAAATATTCATCAAAACTGGCTGCCAGTTTAAACAGTGTTGCTGACTTAAAGTTCTGTACCTCTAAAAAACAACCTTGACATACAATACACTCGAAAAACATAGCCCTCTTGTGCCCTCTTCCTACTTCAAGTCTAAAAAGTGATAAACATATCTAAAAACGGATATTTTGGTATATTTGTAAAAAAAATCAATGGTTGTATTATTTATTTTGTGGAATATGAGTCTCCACACAATTCGTCTCACAAAAAATCCATTGCAAATGAAAACGCCTGGGTACGATGAATGTGATTTATAATTTTATGGCGAAGTTTTATGATAACATCAACAATATGAATATTTCATAGTTTGAATTTCCTAAAAATATTTTCAGGAGCAGATTATTTATAGCCCCTAGTTACATATACTTATAATTCCACATTTAATTTATGTACAACAATTTATGAAAATATTATCAAGAAATCCAGAATATCGAATATATGTTAATTTATCAAAAGATTTCATCCCAAATTTCAGAATAACTATTATTCTTCCATCGAAATGGATTGATTCATGTTCACAAGAATGTGTTCTTTTTCAAAATTTCATGCTGCATCTTTCGACACATACTATGTGGTTAATATTCAAGAATTGTGTATGATCTTTCAGCTTGAATTGTGTCATCGAAAGATTCTCATTAAAATCCAAATTCAGTCAAATATTAAAAAATTGACTTCAGTGTTCACAACGACGATGATTGACAGAAGTGATTCATTCCGTTTTTCGGACCTGAATTTTAATGAGTAATAGAAAAACAACGGGTGCTCCATGTCTCTTGGTCGACATGAATTATATTCTCGAAGCAGCCATGTATCACAAATAATTTCCTTGAGGGTGGAAAAATAACCTTTCAGGGCATTAATAATGTACCCAAGGGTTGTACGTGGACTGGAAATTTCTAATTGTGTTAGAGTATCGCATATGCGACATACTATATCAGATCTTACACGAGTTTCCGAGAAGGTAAGATAAAATCTCAAAGAGGAAGTTTATGACTGGCTGGTTAGTGAGAATCTGAGCGTTGAAGTGAACTAAAGTGGAGGTTGAGATTGGCGAGCACGTCGAATTTCTATTGGATTTAATTGCAGGTTTACCTCAGATAAAATTTCCTTTGATTTTCATTTTCGAATTCAGTCAGAGTCTACTCAAAGGGAACTATGAACCTGTTCGTGTAGGTAATGAGTCAGCATTCTTATATTTTTTGTCTCATTAAGACCAGAGTGAAGAGTTTCACAGGATATAAAATCTTGGGAACTCATCCACAATTATCGAGAAATCCAAGAACATTAATTGGTTCCACTTCAAAAATATTGACAAGAACAGTAAATAGAGAAGTATTGGGAATTTGTATGATTTATTGTCTGGTATTTTAATAACAACGCTAACGTTTCGAGGACAAATTTCCTCTTTATCAAGGCTAGTTGAAGAAAAGAGGAAATTTGTCCTCGAAACGTTGGCGTGGTTATAAAAGTAGCAGACAATAAATTATCCAAATTCCCAATACTTCTCTATTCATTCAAACAAAGATGGATGATAATATTTCACTTATTAACAATAACCTTAACAAATTCATTGAATAATATAGATTTTTACGCCCTTGTTCTGCAGAACAGTGAGTTATCGATCTGACTAAATGTCTGCAATTCAAGAATTTCTAGTCGAAAATGATCCTGAACAATCGGTTGGACTCACTGATAAACAATCTATGGTGAAATCAAATTCTGTTAGACTGGCCGTCCGGCCATCTGTATGCGGTCTTACGTAGAGTCCTGAAGCCTTTGAGTCAAGTTCCTGGAATCCTCCTGAAATTTTGTGTGAACTCAGACATTCATAAAATAAAACTCGGGTTGACATATGTTTCACGTGAAATGTATATCAAATTCTCCTGAGTCGATATGTTTTTAAAAGACAAAAATTTTGAGGGGGTGTTGTTCTATATTAAGCGTTCATTTCGTATATTTCGGTGAGGATTCGGATGGATAGGAAATTTGAAACTTTGATTTCTTCCAAAGATATCGCAAAAAAAAGTTTTGTCTATTTTCAAAAATTCGAAAATTTATCAACAGATCTCTACAATACTCTAGTTTCTTAATCCTTGCTTCCGATCGACCTTAAATATAATACCGGTCGAAAGAAATAACTTGGAGACTCAATATTTGAAGAGTAACGAGTAGGTTCGAACCTTAATTACGAAGGCCCAATTTGTTCATCGGTGAAATCCTCCCATTTATTCCACAGATATATAATAATTCGAATTATTATTTTTCTTTTATCCCGAAAAATAGAGAGATCGAATTAAAATCCAGTATTTCATTGAAAAATTACAGATTGATGGTTCATACAGAATTTCTTGAGAATAATATGACCATATCACAGAATATTGAATATTCGAAAAAGAACAGTTTATTCCTTTTTCAAATTGTTCTGATGATAAGATCATCACGAATTTTGCACAAAGTTGTTCATCAACATTTCCAAAATGGTAACTGAACTTCATCATCATTGAATCAGTATTATTTAGGTTATTCTGGAAAAAACAAGGATACCGAAGAAGGAACCGAATGGAGTTTGACATATTTTTTCCCAAAATCTTCAAAGATAATATTTATATCTAACTGAACTTTGATGAACTTCTGTGAAATATGAAGCTCTAGGTATATGAACATTTTTTTTTAGATATGTGGAATATTTTCGAGAAAAAAAAGTCCAAAAAATTCAAAACAATATATTTTTTCTAAATTTACTGACAGAACGAACTCGATGAAGTTTTCCGGGAGGTTGCTTGTCATTACGCTTCAACCAACTGATGCCAACTGCCAAGTTTCAATCTACTATCAAGTATTTCCTGGAATATAAGGGAAATAACCTCAAAATTTCAAACGGTCATAACACGGAAACCATTCATCCGATTCAGTCCGTTGACGAACTCAACTGTAGCATTTTGGAGTGCAACCTATCCTGAAAGTCGATAGAGTCCTCCGTACAACCGTAATTGCAAGGTTATTACTTTTGGATGTAAAGCTTTTAATGTACCAGTATTCGTCCCAAATAAAAAGTGTGCCAGAAGCGTATTGGTCATCATTTGGATGATATTTTTGAAGCTATATTCCTTTCTGTGTGCCTATATCATGAGAATAAAGAAGAATAATTGTTGCTATAGTTATTCTTTTATTTCGATTACCGGCCATATCTCAGAGAGCGTTCATCCTAGAGCTTCCTGAAAAAACCTCCCTCCTCAAAAATTACTGACAATATGTTCAGAAATTTTTTCCTCAAGTTATAGGATGAACGCTTTCCGAGATACGACTGATGGCAACCCATAATGAATCACCCGGTACAATACCCTTTTCGGGCACATTGTAAAAGTTATCCATACTTCATCATCCCCTGAAAAATTTCTGCGACTGAACAGTCATCTTGATAAATCTCATATATCGATTGAAAGGAAAATCCACTTCTCTATCTGCCGCCATGTTCGAGCTGATATCAGGACGGTTTTTGAGTTAGATAGATACTGCCCGCTCATAGTACGAAATTATGTGGCCGTTAGTTGTATCGACTGGAATGTTTGCTACATAAATAACAGGAATGGTTCTATTTGCGAGTGTATCCAGGATACGTGGTGGCTATTCATACGAACGGTTCCAGTGCATTTAGTTTGGGGTAATGTTCGAAAGTTCGAGCGTATAGCACGTGTGCTCGATCATCAAACTCTGCAATAACAACGTTTGAAATGAAATTTAGATCCACCTTAATTATGTGATTCCAGTGGCTAAAATAATCAGAATTCAGGCTTGTTGATATAACATTTCTACTACATTTATATTATCTGCTTATTGTTGTAAGTAAAGCTATGAAACTCATCAACGAGAAAGTTTGGCGTTGTTGTTTAATACAGGGCCTATGTAAATAATTGCTAACGACTCTGGAACTTGAAAATTCTTCTGAGGAATATTTAGTGATTATAACGCCTACATATTCTGGAGATTTATGTATGTAATGTTCTTTGCGTATATAATAATCGATATTGTATCTATAAAAATAGCACGAAGACCTGCAATTGATGATGTTTAAAAGTGGATATTCAACAATAACCTGCCATTCAATATTTACTCTAAGAACTATTTCCAGTTCGTATAGTAGATCGAAAAACTTTCAAGTTGGGTTCAGAAACTTAAAGAGAGTGATGATGTCAGAAAGTGCCTTTGTGGACAATATTGTTATCATAGCTGAGAGTGAGTGAGATCTACAGACGAATATGGACATCTGCAATGCGGTGTTGAAAGAATTCCGAATGGAAATGAATAGAGAGAAAACAAAGATTATGGTGGTGGATAACTCACAGGAAAAGGCTTATATAGAGATAGAAGGTGTAAGATTGGAGCAGGTCACATCTTTCAAATACATAGGAGTGCAGATAGATGAAAATGAAAAGCAAGATCTGGAGATGAACAGTAGATTGGAGAATACATTAAAACTATACCATGCCATGAATAACTTCCCAAATAGAAAATAAATATCAAGAAGCACTAAGATGAATGTATACAAGGCGATATATAGATCAATACTAACATTTGCGTGCGAATCGTGGGTACTTGATAGAAGACAGAAAAGCAGGTTGCAGGAAATGGAGATGAAATATCTCAGAAGAGAAAAAGGGGATAACAAAGATGCACAGAGTGAGAAATGAGCTAATCAGGGAAGACATCGGAATAGAACCTCTTCAGAATTTCATAGAGAAGAGACAATTGAGTTGGTGGGGACATCTGAATAGGATGAATCACGAAAGACCTGCTAGAAAAGTATGAGAAGCTAAGGTTACGGGAAGAAGAAAGACCGGTTACTACCTGGGGCAAGCAAATGGGGGAGATAATTCGAGAAGGTGGACAGACTTGGGAAAGAGCAGAGAAGATGACAACCAACAAGAAGGAATGGTGGAAGTTCGCTTATGAAGGAAGAGTTTGATGTTTTTTTGTTACAATACCCTACACCATTACATGGTAAAGAAGAAATCGATTGATAAATTCAGAACTGTTGGACCGATTGTGCCAATCAACGAACTTACCTACCATGTAAGTTTCAAGGCGTCCTTCTATATATTCTCAAGTTGAAGTGGCAACAGCTAGCTGGCCGGACTTGATCGATTTTAATTCGAAATATACCTAACAAAAGTAGGTAGGTACTAACATAATCACAAGGACGATATCTGTCGAAAGTCAACAAACATTCCACCTTGATCAGAGCTAATCATTCAATCAACCAATCATCTACACCGAAGAAACGGCGTCCAAAAAAAATGGTTACAGCTAATTCACAGTCTTAAATGATCGTCAGACCAACTCACCTTAGATAAACCACAGTTTAGAAATCTAGATACTCATCACCTGTTAGATGAGATACTTCAGTATAAGTTTAATAGTGAGTAAGCTATTCCCTGAAACATGCGCGCAAAAAAACATCCGATCGGGCTGAAATCTGGAAAGTTAGCTGTAATATGATTGCTTGAGGTGGGTATTTTCTAGAATAATTGAACAATTTCAAAACAAATTTCAAAATTTGCATACTCATCGATTTCTTGATGATGAACATTGATCCCATCCAGAGATAAGGTAGATGATCAACTCCACCAGATTCCTAAATTTTTCTTGTCTTCAAATTATGCTTCTCCAAAGAAATTGGTGAGAAACATCCTATATCTTATGTAATTACCCACCTTTGAAAATAATAAATCATTCTTCTGTTCTATAATTCAAGAGTCAATAATTTTGATATTTTTCCAAATGTAATAAATTTAACCTTCCACTTCAGGTTGGTAAGAATGGTTTCGGACGATATTAGAACCTTTATAAGCTGACACCTAGCAAGAATTGATGGCATCTCTGTAACATTATTAAGTCATATAAATGAGTCTGGAGGTCGCGCCAGATGAGTTATAATGTTACTGGGGTCTCAGCAATTTGTTTCTGACCTTCCTGACAAGGAAAGATTAAGTAATACAGATGTGGATTTATCTATGTTGATCCTGACGATTAACAAAGACATAATATATTAAAGAGAAGCAACTTCCCGATTTATACCACATAGGTTAATTGGATAACTACTCGTAGTTTATCCTTTCAACCGTAGAATCTTATTTACGAAGAAGTCTCTTGATTAATATCGACATTGTTTTTGAATATATAACAGTTTATATTCTATTCATGCAATATTCTCTTGGCTCGATATATAGTCTAGGTTAAGCGGAGCACATTTTATGTGCATTTGAGAAATAAATCTAGGTACCGGTTTTTGGTGAATTCGTAGAATTACGCCAATGATGTGCACGAACAAAATTACAGGTCAGTTTTCACTACTTCGGAAAAACGGTTTGTCAACAATTTTTTCTCGAGAATTTTCATATTTCATTTAAATTTCACTGGAAAATCCAAATCACCTCTTCATATTCGAGTACTTTATTTCAGCCCAATCAGATTTCCTTAGCAACAATAGAAAAATTCAGGAAGTTCATTTTAGAAATTCATATATTTCAAAAAGCATATCTCCGATTCCGTTGAAATTTTTTTCTAATCGACAGCGCAATTTGAAGACTCGGTTTCAGTATTAACAGATATGTATTCTTTGAATTTTCCGAAATATGAGATGAATAGAATATTCCTTTGCATCGACTGTTCACGGCATCTACTGGTGAATAATCGAAGCATTGACTGGATCGTATAGTCACATTATGCGGGATAGCGGCGTCTGTTCACACTGTACATATGCTTCCTAAGGTAATTCCCACGAAGTTTTATCGGTACTTCCCCGTAGCGCATGAGCAGTTTATCGAAATCTTCACTACTTTACAACAGTGTTTCACATTTCAGCTCGATCAGATATTCGTCTTTGGAGATATTGAAGACAATAATTAACAACTTTTCAACTCGATCAGATATTCATTTTATAATGAAACAAATTGAGCAGAAAGTTATTTTTTCATTTGTCGCTTGTTCTAGGGAACAAAAGCGTTATCATTCTGCCCAGTGTCTGTGATTTTCAAGTTCTGAGCCAAAAATGGTCTTTATGGATTAAAAAAAAACCTAGAAAAGTACTGGCGTGAGCTCAGGAGCTTTTGCGCCCTTGTTTCATTGCCAACGCGGTCATCTATACAAGTATTGATCCTGTTAGACGCAGATTTTTTCATTTGGTCCTCACGAAATTCTGCACCAAGTTCTAGCTATAATTTTCGATCAAGTACTGGATTGCCATTCGATCCAAAATTTTGAATGCTTATAACTATCTAAAAAATAATGGTCACATGATTTTATTTCAACGTTCGCGCAGTTCTTAGCCTACTTATCTCAGGAATAAATTTGAAAATTCAATATCTGGAACATGATTCTAGAAAAATATCAATTTATGATGTTATATTCTTGAAATGGTAATTTCATTCTCCATCTACATATGTAAGAATATACGGAGTGTCCATTTGAAAAAAAAATTGTGATATCTCGTAAAATATCAGTTTGCAGAAATTAAATTAACATCTTTGAATCCTACGTGTAAGGTTGCTGGGAGAATGTTTCCGCAGAAATAAAAATTTTCAATCCCAAATTATCCCACCCAGTACTGTTTCTGCAAGGACACCTTGGTCAACCTGTTTATTATACTGCAGTTCCTCGATTTCACAGTTACTCACCTTGTGCGATGCCACAAGGGGCCTAAGTGAATAAGTTCCTTGGGACGGTAGCTGTGTGACCCAAATTCCACTACTGCCATCTCGAGAGGAACTCACGAACTATTACCCTCTCTGATGCCGAAAACTTTGAGCGATGTCTGTGATGATATATTCGACACTCAAAGAAATATTTGGGGTTTGTCAGACTAGTGTAGCTGAATCACTACTCGGATAATTGAATTGATATATTGATCAACGGATATGAGTACATTCTTTGATAAGATGTAACGGTAAGAAGAAATCTTTAATGAATGGGTAAATCTGTATCACAGGGGATAAAATGAGTACATAAACTTATCCAAACTGAGTTAACCATTTATCGTTCGACATTGTTTCGACTCGGTCGAGTTGTGTTTTTCATTCGCTTGTTGGAAGGAACAACAAAATTATATTTATCGTTTGTCCATTCAACCGGCCTTTAGTGCCTCTAACTTTCGAAACGGAAAAATCTAGAATTCGGAGATTTCCTTTTTGGTGTGAATCCTAGTTAATCCGTTTGAATTTGTTAGTCGGCAAAATGGGTCAATTGATTTTAGAGTTATGGACATTGAAAATTATCAGGTTAGAAAATTGAGGAACCTTTTGATTCGGAATTGGTCCTGAACAAATTATTTTCAAAATTTTCTTCAGTATCTTTCCTATTCATATCTATGAACTTCAGTAGAGACCTGAAAGTTAAAATTCAACTACAGTGTATCAAATTTCAGTTCGATCCGCCAATTATCTTTTAAGATATTCAGCAACGACTTGAACGAGAGTGTAGAAAATCCGAAACTCAAGTCAGAGCCACTCAGAAATTTTTTGCGCATATCAATGCCTGATCTCGCTCACGATCCTACGAAATACAATCTTGCAGAATTGAACTGTATAAAGTTGTGATAATTGATCTAGTGTAATTAAAGATCAAACCCTAGTTCATGATGAGGGTATATCTGTATTACCTCATGTAAATTCTGGCATATTCCTTGAAGGGAAAGGCAACGGCATCCTCAAAAATTGAAAGTCATCCATTTATTGTGTTTCTACTACTTTTTCTTCGAGAATATTGATTTGTTTGAATGAGAGTGGAGAAAGAACATAATGTATTCAGTTTAGTCACTGTGTGCGTATGCCATTCCTTATGGAGAAAGAAAAAACGTGTTTTGAATCAAAACTGAGTATTTTTTCCGTTCGAAAGACTAAGCATGGTAATGATTGATCAATATTCCTTCCGGGAGTCGGCGATATCCGTCAGGACCAATACAATCCCTAAGCTTAGGGGATTTCAACGTTCTTCATTAGCTATTCAGAACAAGGGTTTGTGTTTCAGCGTTTGAAGATGAAATTTATTCATAATTTTACTGCTTCGGTCCAAAATAATATCTGTATTCAAATATGTATGGAAGTAGACATTATTCGTGAAACCCTTTGAGGCAGAATAATGCACGAGAAAAATGAATATGAACTATATCATTTTCCACAAAAATATCTCGAACTTCGCATTTCCTCAATGGGTGAGTCTGATTTATATTTTTTTTCTGGATAATTCTATTTAATTGATTTGATAATAATGTTGCCTACGAACGTTCTGAAAAGATGTTTTCAGTTAACAAAACCCAAACCGAAACATTTGATATTTACCTCAAGTGAGGAAAAATTCCATGACGACTACGTTCGTCAAAAAAAGGATATTACCTACACATCGCCTTATTTCTATTACAATTCTATACTAGAGGACTTTTGTCCAGGGCAGGCACAACATTATATTCAACGAAAATTTAGAAAACAGTTCACGAGATGTAGCCTCAGGGTATGAGTTTTGAGGATACCGGATTAAAAGAACTAGGAGATTTTGGAACAGTCTGAGTTTTTAGAGGAAGGAATTAACATAAGGGAAACGAAAACCCAACTACTAGATGAGAGTCCATAATCTTAACAAGTAACAATACACAAAGACAGAAATCAGCATATAAATAATATAACCTCACCAATGAATCTATCGTAACTCATTAATTGGTAATACCATAGATAATACCCGATGATAACAAAAACTCAATAATAAGCAATAGGCACATTGAACAAGCCTCGTAAGTAGTAATGGAACGTTCTCGTAACTACAAGATGATGAATGGACAAACTTTTTATACTGAAACGATAGAAGTCTTCCACGTGGGTCTCAGTCAAATATATGGAGAACTATCTAGGTAACCTAACTTTCAATGGATGAAAATCCGTCAACAGTTATCTTCTTCAAAGGACAAAAAGGAACAACATGCCATGCACAGATGCGGTTCGAAGTTGTCTTCGCATTTCACAGACTCCACTTATAGCGTAAAAAGGACTCCTGCAACGAGTAAAATAAGTTTTTTATCATTCCACTCGAAGATGTCTCTGGTTAATCTGCCAAGTGATATTATAATACTCTAAAACAAATTTTCTGAAACTGTTCGGCAGGACCATAATTTTCCGACAAATTGGTGCCTAATACAGAATCTCTCAAAAACGTCGAAAGATATCAAAAAGACAAGATACCAATATTACCTATCGAAAATTAGACAAATTCACAAACTTCCAACCCACGCTTTGAGCGTTTGGCAATCAACAGAGCTGTTCGGCAATCAACAGAGCTGTTCCTAATTTTTTAGGTTTTTCTCCTGGGTTTTCAGTCCCAATATCTGAAACAAAACTATATTACAAATGAAATAAAACTGTTTTCTTATTGCAAACACCCTTGCAGGTTGCAGGATTGAAGTATTTGTTGCGGCAATTACTTGAAAAACAGGTTGCTTAATAAAAAAACATGAACAATACAAACGACGAACAAAGCGAGCTGTAATGTTTCAGAGTAAAAGTCAGACAAACGATAAAATAATTCTGGAAATTTTCTGGTTTCTCTGATAAAAGAGTCAGATTTGTAGGTACTCTGAAATGTCACAGTTCACTTTGTTTATCGTTCGTTTTGTTAACTAGGCAACCTGTTCTTCAAAAAATAACTTTCATTCCTGAGATCCGCAATGGGCTTTTCCATGAAAATAATGATTTCATTTCATTCTTAATAGTTCTGTTTTAGATATTGGGAGTGAAACCCAGAAAAGAGGTACAAAATGATGCAAAGTCCCCCCAAATGATGTACTTCGAGCCGACTTATCACATTTCAGAATTATCGCAGCAGGCCCAAGCAACATTGGATGATAGTTCAGTGCTAATTTCAAATTAGCTTCACCAGAATCGTTCGTTACGATACCATATAAGCAGGAATATTGTTTTATGCTGGCCAGTAACTCATACCTTTATCCGTTAACTTATGCTGAAAACTTTTTCAGGCCCCAGCTTATACTGGATTCAATATTTCCATTCAACTTGCAGGGAAATCTGACTGAATATTCTTATCATGGATGAGTATAAAATGAACTGATGATACTGTTTACATATTATCCGGCAGTTTTCTACCCAATCTCCACCTACCATTGAATTTCCTTGAAATTCCCCACCTCCCAAAATTCAGTATGAATGGGTTCTTCAAATTCACTGTGAACATAAGAATTTTATGTTGCAACTTTGAAAATCAGGAGATGGTCAAGGTTATCATAAACCAACCTTGAAGCCTAACTTGAATTTTAAGGTCTGCAACATTGAAACAACGCAAATAGAAAAACTTCGATTCATATAATCCATTCAATTGCATAAACTATCCCAGTTGGCCATGATTTAGGTCTATCAAGTTTTTCCACTTAAAACTGACGCAGATGAAATATCGGCAATGTCAAAATAATTTTCAGAGATGTTGCCAAATGCCAATGCCAATTTATACTCTCAATCTCAACATGATCATCACGTTTGGAAACTGAAAATGCCAAAGGTAGTTTTGAAGAAGCAGAGACAAAGTATCAGGCAAGCTGCTATGTAGAATTGAAATCTGCTTTTTCTGATAATAACCCTGATGATTCGGATTCAATCATACATTCTCGACGTATATGTGAGTGAAAACCAAGGAATTTAATTTAATATGAATAGATATTTATTTTTTAGGTGCACATCACCACAATAAGAAGGATTTTAAATGAAAGAGACGACAAAGAATCCCCTTCTATTGATGCACTGATTGAAGACTTCATTTCGAAAAACACGATTCTTGATTTCTGTACGAGAAAAAACCATAACTGAATCTTCTAACCATGTTTATGTACGTGAAATATTTTCAGTATTAACAGTTTCATTAACATTCGCCAGGTCTTTGGAATTATTGAATTCACATAAAATTTTCTCAAATTCAAGATTTTCCGAGAGTAAATTCTTATTTTGAAAAATACGTAATAACTATATACGACCTCTATCTAGAGAGGACAACGTACGTTTTGTAGTTATCTTACAGGAAAATTACTATTACCTAACATTTTCAAAATATACAGGGGGAAATGTGTCAGAATGTCATGGCCGACCGGGATAGTTTAAAAAAGCGATTGGATTATATATATGAACATTTTATACGGTTGGTTCCAATCAATTTGTTTCAACCCGGTGAGCGTGGTGACAGCAACTGCTTAGATCTCAAAAGAAAGGGCAGATTGAGTGATACCTTGGGTCGAAAGAAGTCGAAGAAATTTCACAATGATGAACAATAGCAGCGAATCCCACTGTGGATGAAATCCAAACTTTAAATGCCATCATGAACATTTTCTCCACAATATTACTGAATTTATTGTTGCCCCCCTACGAACCGAAGCTTACCCCCTCAATTTGCAATACTTCTGATTCTGCATGGGGTTGAGATATGCAGGATGGTAGCATTCTTCAAAGTGACACTGTCGCGGCCGTTTCCGACTGCGACTTAAAATCGTAATAAAGGGGGTTTTACCGCTTGTGATTATTTCCCTTTACGCTGATGAACCTGAATTTACTTCTTCGGGTACAATGTCGATGCGTGAACAAGTGGTTATCTTTATATTTAAATCTCGAAAAATGACACTTGTTCACTTTTACGAAATAATAGGCTTTTTACCTGTCGGAATCAAATTATTGAAAATAGAAAAGTACGACAAATATAACTCCAACTATTTAATTACAATAAAAGAAATTTAGGTGAGCTTAATATGTAAAACGAAACGTAAAAACTATTTCAAAACGAATCACTTGTGTAACGGAGTGGTTCTTTCTTATGTTAATATTATACCTGACGCAGCAGGTAGTCGAAATTATTCACAGAGGAACATAAAATAAAAAATTATGAGATAATGAACGATTATGAGAAAATAGTATATACGCTAATTCTGGCGTTAACAGACACACTGAATGACGACATCCGAGGAACTCCTCGAATGATAAGTAGATTACTATCTAGATGAAATATCAACAGTGAAAAGCGTATTATTTATCTTGTCAAACTTTTATCGGTTTTACATTGAATAATTGAACGTAATTGTAAAGGAGAAGGTATGGTACCAGAACCGTGGAATCTTGACGAACTAGGGATAGCACAGCAATTACTTCGCTCGAGATCACTGAACTTTTCGAACGAAAAAGTCGGTTTGGATTATGTAGTTCCAACGAGAAAATCCCCAGATTCTGGATAAGTTGGCTGTTCTGCTGAACTAACACAACTCAAAGTAATATCCTGAAAGTGCATATCTCATCTGGTAACGATTCCTGCTACTCTCTTGCATTTCCATCTGAACGATCATAAATTCATGTATACCCATGAATTTATGAGTTTCATAATTAGGAGTATTTATCTCCGCCCTATCGTAAAATGCAAATGAAATAGCTATCGCTGCTGCAGCTGCACTATTGTGACATATTTCCGCTTCATATTTAGTTATTCTGTACAACGTCCTTCTCCACAAAGGCTTTGGATGCAGACCTGACTGCTGAATACACACTGTAAATTACACTCCAAGCTCAGTGAAGAATTCACTAGAATAATAAAGCGATTTTAATTGTTTGTCAGATATTCCTGTTTGTTATGGTTCTAATAGCATCATCTAATTTGAATGAATCTTCTTTAAGTTTTAGATAGTCTTAAACTGCACTGATTAGAGCTGAAGCCGCTTCATTTGGAAATTTAGGATAAACCTTCACGCCGTCGTTTTTCGAGCATGAACTGAAAGTCAACACTCAATCAGTTGAATTCAGAAGTACAACCAAGATTTTACATCATTTCTTTTGAAAGTGAGATTGAATATTCAGATGAACAGAATTTATATCACTCCTGAATTCTTCTCCAGTATTTGAGATCTGTATTTTCAAAAATAATTAGAAAATAACATTAGGAATGGATATATCTACCAAATCATTAGGCGGATTTTTGCCAAACGTGAGTTCTATCGTCAGAATCATGTCCGAAACGTGCTCTGAAGTCATCGAATTTCTTAATAGTTCTTTCCGTAATTTATTGTGTTCATGGTTTGCTCAGGGATCCCCCACACACGGCCACTTTCGAGTGATAGTCGCAGCGTTGGTGGCTGCTACGACATGCGTGTTCCTGGCTGCGTGTGCGCCGATTCATCAAACCTGATGTCGCATGTTTTTGCGGCTTTATATGTAGCCACTCGATGCTTAAGCCTGGTTGTCCACTGGACTGCATCCCGTGTCTGTGTATTTGCAGACTAGAACTCAGCTCTCTTGCTATCATCGTCAACTTCGAGTTCCATTGGGTTTTCAATCTTTCGTTCCGTTTAATTCTGGTCAATTTTTTCCAGATTCTCTTTCTGCCTGGTCCTCGGTCGTTTGATATTTGGTTCTTCGTTTTCATCATAATTTAGGCTTTTCCTCATTCCACTGTCTTTGTGATGTTCTATTCTTCCGTAGGCTCTTTTCGACAGTTCCGTTATATATTCTTTTGTTGTTGTAGTTTCAGTCATTTGCCTGATATCTTCATTCCTTCTGTACCACTCTGCGTCTAGGAATTTTCTAGAAGTTATGTTCTAGATTGTTTCCAATTTTTTGGTTGCTTTCCATTCATAATAAAATTTTTACTTTCGAGTTTTGGTCGAGTTTGCTCTTACTATTTATGAGGGGAGAGAGATATCCTTCAATCCTTTTAGCTTTCGTTGCTGCTTCCTGTATGCGTTTATTCATATTCAGGTTTCGTTTATTTTTATGCTCCATTTTTTTTTGTTCCATTCGGTGAGTTTGTCAATATGGACCTGTAGACTTTTAGTCGCGCTGTTTCCTGTTTATTCCGAAGCCAGTGCAGCTGTTTCGTCTGCGCACATTCCTAGTGTGATCTCTTGACTTCTTAGTATGTCACTTTTATAAACATTATAAACTTATGGTCCTAGTCAGGATCCTAGTGGCACTCCTGCAGTTATGCGTTTCATGTCCGATGTTGACCTCTTCGTATAATTTTTATATGTCAAGTACGATTATATGAGTTTGACAAGAGCAGTTGGTAAGTCAGCTCTTAGCATCTGTTTAAAGAGTCTTGTGGACTCGAGTTTTGGGGTCGTCCACTAGGGGATAGTCCTCGCAGTTTCTGTCCATTCTGCTTCTTGAGTCGCAGAGGATTTGTTACTTTGGATGTGCGTGTTTGTTAAAGGAATTATGATTAGAGATGAATTAAATTCTTTTCATGGAGAATTCCTACTTGATGAGGCTAATGTTAGCTACGAAGTGGAATAGGTTGGATTTAAATTAAGAGAAAATGAAATTATTTTTTCACCATCTGGATGACTTATCCGAAAAAAACTCGAATCATTTCAGCTTATTCGTATTTTTTCGTATTTTTGTATTTTTGTATTTTTTTCCGAATATCCTAGCCTTCAACGAAACTCCTCAGAAGCTTAAAGCTTGTGCGAGTTAGGATACCGGGTGTGTTCTGTGTAGGCTTTGTTACTAATTCCTTGCACCACGTTAGGAACAGCACTGTTAATTGTTTACTCAACAGCGAATGGTTGGACCGTCCCCTAAAAACCGGAAAAGTTATTCCCGGCCAAGGACTTGAACCCCAGACCTTATGATCATGGGGTTTGCGCTCTAACCACTGAGCTACCGCCGCTATTTATTGTCGTATAGTCATTCAGAATAACACGGAATTTCCAAAACAACGAATGTTGAATCAGAATGTGATTTATTACGTGACTTGAAAACTTGAAAACTGCAAATACCGAAAGAAATGACGTTCGCATAAATATTCATGAAAACTTAATTTCAACTTCCGCGGTTGTGCGTATGCGTGGTACAGAAATGAGGCAATCAGAGAAAATTCCGTAGCGGGTCATTCAAAAACCTGTATTATTTTTAAATCAAACAGAATATTCGCTATAATGGAATGAGATCCTACCTGACTTTAGATGATAATTTAAGATAGCCAAAATGAAGCTGTACACTAGTCCGTATCTTATTATCTCTGATTCTGAGGTTCACACTGAATCAAATAAATTTTCAATGCTATGAAAGGCGCGCATGTTCTAGGGGAACAGGGTGCTATCGTTTTGTCCAAATGTCTGTAATTTTGGATGATTGAGCCGAAAATGATCTCAATCGACTAGGTTGGACTCACTGATGACGAATCCGGTGTCAAAATTGATTCTGTCCGGCCGGCCGGCTGGCCGTAGACACGATAACTGTCGACAGAAGCAAGCTAGCTACTTGAAACTTTCAGGATAGGTTGCGCATCAGAATGCCGCGGTTAAGTTCGTTAATGGGCCAAATCGGTCGAATAGTTTCGGAGTAATAGGCACTTGAAGTTTTGAAGTTATTTATTTTTTATTTCAGAAACTACTCAAGCGATTGGATGCAAACTTGGCAGTTTGGTGGAGTATAATGACGCGCAACTTTGAGCCAAATTTCGTCAAGATCATATTGTCAGTAAATTTAAAAAAAAAAAATTTTGGAAATTTTTCTACAAAAAAAATTTTTTTTTTTCGGAAACCATTCATCATATCCAAAAAAAATTATACTCACACTTTGACCTTCTAATTTCACAGCAGTGTTCTAAATTTCAGTTCGATACGATTATAAGTTTTGGAGATATCGGGAAAAAATATGTCAAATTTCGAGGTTTTCTTCTCGATATCGTTGATTTTTTCGGTATTACTCGAGAAATACTGATTCAGTCCTGATTAAACTCCACAGCTAGTTTTAAGATGCTGAAAGACAACTTCATGCTAAATTTCGTGATAATCGTGTTATTAGAAGAATTTGAAAAAAAAAAATTCTATGATTTTCTCATCATATCATCCTCATTAAATTCTGTATGAAACTTCGAACTGTTATTTTCGATGAAGTACTGGATTTCAATTCGATCTGATCTGTATTTTTGGAAATATTGGAAAAATAAAATTTTGATTGGGTATATCTACGGAATCATTGGGTGGATTTTACCCATTCACGAATTCGGCCTTCGTAATTAAGGTCCAAACCTTCTCTACAAATATCGAGTTTCTAAGTTGTTTCTTTCGGAAGTTATTGTGTTTACGCAGTCGGCCGTTTAGGCAACAAATTTTACATAACTTGGTACACTTCTGTGAAATAACAAGCTCACGGCATGAGTAATTTTTTTTTGGATATAATAGACAGTTTAAAAAAAACCATTTCGAAAAAAATTTCGGAAATATTTTTTTTTAATTTACTGACTGAAAATCACAACAACATTTCGCAGAAAGTTACGCGTCGGTATACTCCAACTAATGACATTGCCAAGTTACAATCTTATGTTTTCAGTAGGTCCCGAGTTATCATGGAAATATCCTCGAAATTTCAAAGGGCTCTAACTCTGAAACCCCTGGCCGATTTCGCTCATTAACTAACTCAACCGTTGCATTTTAAAATGCAACCTACCCTAGAAGTTTCAGAATCAATTTTGACATCGGATTCATCCTCAGTGAATCCAACCTATTTGTTCGAGACCATTTTCCACTCAAAATTCGAAAATTACAGATATTTGGGTAAAACGATAGCAAGCTGTTCCCCTAGAACATGCGCGCAAAAAAAGCATTATTCTCATGGTCCACCCTGTACCTGTCGTACAAAATTAAATATATGCATCCAACATATCGAGTCATCTTAGAACCATATCAGAGAAAAAACAAATGAAGAATGACCTTCGAAATTTCAAAACGTTATCCTAAAACTAGACAGCCTTCAGTGTACTATAAATTATGTTAACACTTGTTCCTTCCAACACGTTCTGCTCAGTAGATTTAGTGCGGTTTTCCTCCCAGCAAATTTGTTGGCTAGACCCTCCAAGACTGTTTCCTATTTGTGGGAGCAAGTTGAGGGAAACCTTCTATTCATGCGAATTGCGTGGAAATTTCTTCGGTTGTGGGATTATTAGGTTGAATGGGCGTCGAAACAAAGCACGACGAATGGAACGATGGGTTCCGTTTGATACGTTGATTTTTCTCATGATTTTAGGAATTCGAGTAGAGCCGGAGATTTACATAATATGCAGTCTCAATATTATTATATCAGTTTCTCTACAAGCGTGCACGTCCAACCCTTTTACAAAACACAAGTCGCAAAGAGCCACTTTTGCCCTCACGATGCGGGTGAAATTTTTCCGCACGCAAACTCGACTATATCCTTGAATTAGTTTCTGGATAGCTCATTGATGCCGATGATTATATGGTATCTATGGTAACGACATGCAGTATTATTTCATTTTCGTGTACATAAATAGACGACTTCGGCCCAAGTTGCCAACCCACAATTTTTTTCACAAATTTATCATTACCGGGGAACGGGAATTTCAGGACAACTTCGACATGATAACGATCGCGTTATTAATGAATATCCGTAAAGGATGCATCGGCTCCTCAAACAAGATAATTCCTTCCAAATATAGGGTTTCGTTAAGATCATCTCTGATTGATTGCAATTTAAGTTGGGATTCTTGATTTCATGTTGATAGTGTCAAATTCATATAGGATAAGTTCCGCAAATCAACTTGGTTATTTCGGTTGCCAGTTTTCCTTTCCGTAAATATTAAATATTCGGTTGGTTCCTGAAAAAAAGCTTAATTACGGAATTTGATTGATGAAAAAGCAATCTGTCTGTTACCAGAACGACAGTCAATGTTCTATGGTAACCTATCCATAGCATAGAACAATCTTTATTTACTTTATAATCCATAGAACATAGAAGAGACAACAATCAACAATGGAAAAATTACTAGGTATGGTCTATGGATCATAAGGTGAAAAAGATTGTTCAGTGCTATGGATATGTTACCATAAAACATTGATTGTCGTTCTGGTGCATAGACTTAATATGTCTATGTTCTTGTGACAGAAAGATTGCTTTGTCATCAATCAAATTCCGTGGTTAACCTTTTCTTTAGGAACCAACCAAATATTTCATATTTACAGACGGAAAACCGGCAACCGAAATAACCAAGTTGATTAGCGGAACATATCCTTCATAAACTTGACACTTTCAACATGAAATCAGGAATCCCAACCCAAATTTCAGCCTCACTAAAACCTCTATTTGGAAGGAATTATCTTGTTTGAGGAGCCGAGGCACTTTTTTTTATGGATATTTATGAATAACGCAAACCTTATCATGTTGAATTTGTCCTGAAATTCCCGTTCCCCAGTGATATTAAATTTGTGAAGAAAATTGTGGGTTTGCTACTTGGGCCGAAGTTGTCTATTGAGAGCAAATAGTAACGCGTCATCAAGTTAGATCGAGTTTATGCGGCTTCGTGGATTTTGGCAACGCAGCCATATCCAAAGATTCATAAACTTTTTAAGGACAGGTACCCACGCCTGCGGTCTGCCTGCTACAACAATGTCAGTTCGCAACGAGAAAGCCAATGCGTGAAATTTCATAAATATCTACGTTAATAGAAGAAAAAGGGGTATTGATTTGCAGGTTTCAGTGATTATTTTTTGAGATTTTTGTGTCATGTACCTACTGCCATTCTATGGTGAGAAAAAACAATGTTATTTATTTTACTTTTTTTCACGACATTTCAATTTTTACCTCCCAAAAATTCTCGAAAATGAAATAGTGGATACATTGCGCATTCTCACTAATTTTTTCATCAATTGCACCTAAAAAAAACATTGAAAAACTAACCGTAGCCTCCGAATGTTTTTCTCTTATATTCGAGGTACTGCAAGTTCTTATTCGAAACGATACGGGTATCCTCCATTAAATTCATTGTATTCATTGCGATAGCGCTACCAAAAAAATGCCGCAAATGTCAAAATAATTCGGCGGGTGGATGTTAATTGCTTCGAGTTTGATGAATTCATTACCTTTCTGGAGAATGGACGACACCGAGTAGTTATCTGCCAGGAAAATGACTGTATCCTAATATTGTTCACTTATACCAAGTGAAATGGCCAAATTTCCATAGCCTATCGGGAAATTTTATAAAATTGAATGAGAAAAGCTTCTTCTCTGATCCAATAGATTAGCGTCGTGACGAGTAGTAACTAGTAGCAAAACGATCTCGCGGTGCCAGATGCCTAAAGCGCCTACCCAGACCATACGTGGTACTCCTCGGTTGACCAATTAGTGTTTTTCGTCGTCCTCCATCTTCATCCGCTCATAAACGACACATGGCGGCTAATTTCGCGAAAGCACAAACCAATCAGTCGTAGTGACTATGGAAAACACAACATATCAATTTACAATGAGTAAAAAGGAAACTGGTGTACCTCAGGGGAGCATTATGGGTCCTTTTCTTTTGGAGTTACATAAATGACCTACCTTCGGCAATCATAACTCTCGCGGCTCAACTGGTTGCCTTTGCGAATATTTTGATCCGTTCACTTTCACTTCAACTAACGATTCATAGAGCAAACTCTATACTGAGAGATATCAACACGTGATGGTGAGGATAACGATCTTTTAATGCACATGACAAAGACTGAATGTGAGATCTTCAACTGTGATCGATCTTTGGCTGCTATTCCTGCCAACCTAAAACACAACATCTCAATTTCGGGTACTATGAAGTTCCTTGGAATATGTCTGGATGGAAACCTCAAGTGGAATAAACATGTAGAAATGCTGATAAAATGTCTCAACTCTGTTGAATATTCAACTAATGTTGTAAAATCTAAAGTTGATATTCCAATTTTGAAAATAATCCACTACTCGAATTGTCAATCAATCTCATCATATGGTATAATCTTTTGTGGTAGTAGTGTTGGGTTTGGATCAGTTTTTTCGAAACAAAATTCATGTTGACGGTCATATTGAGGTTGAGTTTCGGAGAATCATATAGAGGTCTCTTCAAGGCGAATAATTTTTTAACTGCATATGGCTTATATATTTACAGAGTACTAGCTTTCATGACTAATCATACTGAATATTTTAAGACCTATTTAACCTCAAATAAAACAAGACATACCGAGCCTCACTTGTGTCCGCATCCCTCATTGTCTCTAACAGATAGGTCCCCCTTATACATGAGACTAGCTATTTAATGTTCTACCTCACAATTCCAAGACCTTGAATCCGAAAATTTTCAAAAAACCTCTGTTCAAAATGCTTGCTCAGTCTGAGCCAGATTCTCTGATGGAATTTTTTGTATGGTGTGAGAAGTAATCAATTTCCATGTTATGTTTTCTCCGTTAATTAAATCTGCCGAATCCAACCTTTTTTATACAACTTTTGTAATAATTTGTTCTTGTATTAATAAACATTATCCTCATCATTATCATTATATCAACATGTCGATAGGAAACAAATCTTTTCCTATCACTATCGCTATCATGGTGATTATTTTGTCTTTTTTGAACTCACGGAATTTTGTTACGCTCTCCCATAACCTCGTACAAGTCGCTGCCAGGCAATAAAAGAAGGTCACAACTATACAATTCAGGTTTCATGAACTGTTTTTTTGAGAAACAAAATGACAAAAAAACCAATGGATCAGTGTTGTGAAGAGAAGTAGCTACTAGTAAAACGGTCTCGTGGAGCCAGACGCCTACCCAGACGTTATGTGGTACTCCTCGGTTGACCAATCGGTCTTCTTCATCTTCCTCTATCTTCATATGCCCATAAATGATACACATAGGCAAATTTTGCGAAAGCACAAACCAACTCGTCGATTGGAAACATATCTTTCCCTATCATAATCGCTACCATGCTGATTAGTTTGACCTTTTTGAACTCGAGGAATTTTGATACGCTCTCCGATAGCCTCACACAAGTCGCTGCCAGGCAATAAAAGAAGGTCACAACTATACAATT
The DNA here is from genome assembly GCA_958510865.1 of Myrrha octodecimguttata. Taxonomy (NCBI): domain Eukaryota; kingdom Metazoa; phylum Arthropoda; class Insecta; order Coleoptera; family Coccinellidae; genus Myrrha; species Myrrha octodecimguttata. The sequence continues at coordinate 60,505,120 of OY294059.1, read as the reverse complement.
CAGGTTTAATGAACTGTTTTTTTGAGAAATAAAATGACAAAAAACCTTCGTTTAAGCGAACAAGAACGTTATCAAAGCATGCTTTAAATGTTGTAATGTGGTCTTTCGATTGAGATGAAGTTATCCCTTTTGGGTGTAAAGTTTTAAATATCACAGACATCTCCAGAACTAGACATGAGTCATTCGCTGTATCAGGATATCTCTCATCTCAGTCTCTGATCCTGCAAAACCGAATATAGGCCAAGCAATGTGGATGACATTAGCCACCCCCGGCCACTTCCATTATTCATCCTGAACCAGCCTTTGCTTTGTAGTGCTGTCATCGGATTTTCAGTCACCTCATAATAAATTTCACATGTTACCATTGCGCCAGAAGGCATCGGTTTCCATTCCGCGGTCGACAAAAAGTGCGGCCAGTCTTGACTTAACGACTTCGGAAATGGAGGCACAAACGCAGTCGAATCCGTTTCCTCCGATATCCGGAATAATTTACATGCAAACAAGAGATCGAAATTCCGTCTGATATTCCTTCTGCGGGGGATTATATAGTCAAATCCGGTATAGATTTGTTGGGGTCAGTGTTAGACTAGGTTGATGAAATGGGCCGAGAATGGTGAGCTCATTTATATTTATTCGCATTGTTCTGTTTTTTTTGTGACGCTTGGTTTTGAAAACAGCGAGCTATCGTTCTGTCCCTTAAGATCTCTTGCATGTATTTTTCATTATCGGAATCCATAAGAATGATAAAAAATTTATTCGACATCCAAAATTTGAATATTGAAAGGAAAAAATTATCGAAACTGAAACAAATTTTGAATTACATTAGGTTTTTTCGTTGTACCTGCATGAAATACACCAACTCCACTGATACTCTTCGGTGTGTTTTGTCGTAAACTCAGACTCTGCTCGTTTCAGAAATTTTTACAGTTAGATATTAGATTACGCGTGCAGTGCATAGAGTGAGATTCTTTCCTATTGGCCGACGACGATCACGTGACCATCGTCAACCAATAGTGTGAATCTTTCGACCAATAAGGTGAATCTCCGATTCCCCAAATACCCGAATCTCCCTAGCACAAAAGGCCCCTTTAGCTACCTTTTGTGCTAGGGAGATTCGGGTATTTGGGTGATCGGAGATTCTTTCCTATTGGCCGACGACGATCACGTGATCGTCGTCAGCCAATAGGGTGAATCTCTCGACCAAAAGGATGAATCCCCGATCACCCAAATACCCGAATCTCCCTCGCACAAAAGGCCCCTTTATAGGCGACTTTGGCCCAAGTTGCCAACCCACAATTTTCTTCACAAACTTACTATCACTGGGGAACGGGAATTTCAGGACAAACTCAAAAGGATAAGGTTCGCGTTAGTTATAAATATCCGTAAAAGATGCGGCTCCTCGGACAAGATAATTCCTTCCAAATATAGGTTTTTGTTAGGCTGATATTTGAGTTGGGATTCCTGATTTCATGTTAATCGTGTCAAGTTTATAAAGGATATGTTCCGCAAATCAAATTGGTTACTTCGGTTGTCGGTTTTCCGTTCTATAAATATGAAATATTCGGTTGGTTCCTGAAAAACAAAGTTAATTACGAAATTTGATTGATGAAAAAACAATCTTCCTGTCACCAGAACATAGACATGTTAAGTATATGCACCAGAACGACAATCAATATTTTATGGTAACATATCCAAAGCATAGAACAATCTTTATTTACCTTATGATCCAAAGACCAAACCTAGTAATTTTTCCATTGTTGATTGTTGTCTCTTCCATGTTCTATGGATCATAAAGTGAATAAAGATTGTTCTATGCTATGAATATGTTACCATAAAAGATTGACAGTGATTCTAGTGACAGAAAGAATTGTGGGTTGGCAACTTGGGCCGAAGTCGTCTATTGGACGTGTTTTGGTTTATTATTTGATAAAATCAAATAAATTGTTAAACCCACCTGAAAATTTCACAGTTTACGTTTTGTAGTATGTAGATTTGAGTGAACGAATAAAAAAAAATCTGTCCGTCCGCCGTCCGCCGTATGCCGTCCGCCGTCCGTTGTCCGTGGCTTTTCTCTGAAAGTACTGAACCGGAATCCATCAAACTTGGTAGAAAAATCGTTCGTCGCTCGGGATTGATACTCCAAGCTTTTCAGCAGGATCGGTGTACCCTGAGGGCTCAAAATTGGGGGTTGGAGAGAAAAAAAATTATTTTCCGAAAACTTACCACCGAATTTTTATGAAACTCCCAATGTTGATTACTGTTACATAACTCAACCTAAAAATTTTCTCCCGGATGATTTCCGTCCAGTGGTTCCTGAGGTATAGAGAAAAATGCTGCAAATTTTGGGGTGAAGAACCAATGATATCATATTTTCTGTATTCTGTGAGAATCATAGAACAGATTGAAGTACATTAACCCCACTCATTCTGTTGTCTGTGACTACACTCAACTAAATTCATCTGCACTGAGAATTGAAAGTCAGTGGAGTTAGTGTAGTTAGTGTAGTTCATGCAGGTACAATGAACAAGCCTCATGTTTTACAACAACAATAATGAGATGATTTACAATATATGTAGGTAAGGTTAACATTTTTGTGACGAATTTCGAACTCAATTCAGCTGCAACGACGTGATAGTAAAAAGTGACAGTTGATGAATTTTGTCTGTCCTATCTTTGTTCAATGTTAGATGTTACCGTCTTGTGGAAAACCTCACGAACCGAGTGTCGGGGGTTGAAAACTGCAATATCGAAGATGCAGCGACCTGATACCTGATAACGACATATATGGTATAACTTCATAATACTAATCGAACCATTATGCAACTAGATAACCATATAGGTAGTTGGAAAATGATGAAGCAAAATTTTTGCTCGCGAAAATGATTTTGTTGGACATGTACTTAGTTGTTAAGTATCAAGGGAGTTATAAGGATGTTAATTACCAAGGGCAACATATTTCAATCCCGAGGGACATCAGTCCCGAGGGATTGTAAGTTGCCCGAGGTTGTTAACATTCAATAACTCACGTGATAGATAATTGATTTTATATCATACTAATGAAATATGAAACTCAATTTTGTTGGATTTTGAAATAAACGAACTTTGTTTAAGAAAGCAGTAAATAGGCATGATTACCATGGAGATATAACTGACAAGTTCGTAAAATTTCGTCAAATTTATTTATTCGTGAAAATGAATTAAAGCTTGGAGAGAATTGAGATTGAAGGCGATTTGTTGTGATAGGCTTGTGCCGTACCACTATACCGATAAAGCCGGAACGAAAGTATAGATAAAAAAGAATATGAAAAATTGCAGCAATAGCTCAATGTTAACCGTATTGAATCCGAAAATATGAGTGAAAGTATGATGTTCTTTTACATTCAAGACATGGTATGTATATTTCTTCTTCTACATTCTATTCCAAGGGAATTAATTTATTTTTCTTACAGCCTGAAGTGGTCAATATCTAATTTAATGATGAGAATTAATAATGATACAAATGGGAGTGAGATTCACGAACTGGAAAATTCGACAATTGTCGGTTTGTTTTTGTAAATACATCAGAGGGAGTTGAAGATTTATAACTGTCTAGTATTACTCCCAAGGGAGTTATGACCATGTTCATGTCATAGACTTTATTCGTCTATCATGTATCAATATGAAATGAAAATTTAAACCTTACTCCTTTAAATTAATAAAATGACAACTATAGTGCAATTAATTTATTAGTAGGTACCGGTCAATTAGTGAAATGGATTCTTCATGGTTGGTTTTTTCGCTTCGGGGGTTGATGCAGTTTTACCATTAATTATTTCTGTCAGCAGGTTGAATTTGAGGATATGATCATGAGTCAACTGAGAAAAATTATGTTCGCTCTGTAATTCACAGGAAAATACCATGATGCAAATTCCTGTACCTCCATCAAATTTGAACGTTTTTCATCAATTTATTATCAACTATATTGATATGAAAGCTTATGGCGAAAATATAAAAGAAACTTTGGTTTCAGATAGTATTCTGACTAAGGATTATTGCATTTTCATTGATATTGTGAGAAATATTGGAGCAGATCTTTCAAACCTGTATATTGCAAGATGAATCCATATAATTGAATGAATTTATGAAAATCACAACCCATACCGATTTCACAACACTATTGAAAAAGTTTGGATTTTTAGTCAGAGATTTATGGGTTTTTCTTCCCAACATCTGAAACAGAAATACTAGAAATAAAATAAGTTTAAGTATTCCTAGAAAATGTCACTGTAAGCTGTTGGATGAACAGGATGTATCTGAATAACACCGAAAAATTTTAAGGGGCGATTCTGTGATGAAAAAAAAGCAGGTATTCGGTATACATTTCTTGAAAAACCTTCCTCTGAAAAAGTTACACTCCTCCGAACTTCAACCTAATCGGTGAGACCATTCTTACTTGAAATTCGAGAACTGCATTCATCTGAATGAAACGATAGCACAGCTCCTTCTCAGATTATGAGTAAAAAAAATCTAGAAAAGCACTGCCGTAAGGTCAGGAGCTTTTACGTGCCTATTCAAATTCTAGCCATAAGATCAACACGAAATTTTGTACCTTTTTGCGCGTTGATTATCTCCACCTGATTACGAAGTTTCAATCTGATTGATTTCGTTCTTTTTGAGATATTGCGTAAATAACGTTAAAATTCCAAATAACAACGAAATTTAGTACAATTTTTTTCATTATATCTCCGAAAGTGAATATCGAATATCGAATTGAAGTTTGAATCATTATGGTTAAATACTGAATCTAAGTTTTGTGCCAAATTCCATTGAAATATAATCAATATTTCCAGATAAAAAATTTCATCAAAAATTTTCGAATGAAATTTTCTAACAACTTGATCCACACGAAATTTTGCTCCAAGTTGCGCGTTGGTATTCTAGAGCGGTCCATGCAGTTTCAATTTGATCTAGTCTATACTTCATTAGGTATCGAGGAATAAACCTCATAATTTCAAATGGGCCTAACTCCGAAACTATCAAACTGATTTTAACCATTAACAGACTCAACCAAGATATTTAGACTTCAAATCTAATCTGACAATTCCAAGTCGCTAAGTCTCTTATTTCGAAAGTTAGAGAACAAACGGACGGCGAACGGCCAAACGGACAGAATTGAATTTGACCACGGATTCTTTCTCATGGAGTTCAACCCAATCAATTAAGACCATTTTTGGCCCAAAATTCGAAAACTACAGACATCGTGACGAAATGATAACGCACTGGTCCCTAGAAAAAGCGCGTAAAAGTGGTTTGATTACACTATCAATCTACTTTCATTGATATGAGTCTGAAAATATTAAATGAATAGTGATGCAAAATTTCTACCTATTATTGAGAAAATAATAGATCTCCATTACTCTAATTAACAAAAACTGATGACATTCATTTTTCACAGGTATGTTCAATGGACGGAGTAAACTGGACGTCAACAATAAGGGTGAGATACTTTATAATAACGAATCTAGTCAATTGAAAATGAGTTGTTTTTAATTGCCAATTACTCCTTAAATAGCGATATTTCCTCGTGCTACCTTAATATTAGTAATCCGTAATTTAACTGTCAGAACTAGAGATTTGTCGAAAGACAGAGAGAGATTTAGCAGGAAGTTACATCTAGTGTAGATTGATGGAGAATCTTGATTATCCTGCGGAAATTGATGTGAGATATTTGCTCCAATGTGTAATTGGATATGAACACAATATGGATATCGAATACCCCAGATCTGTCCTCGAGGATTGTGCTACCTGATAGATGGCGTAATGAGCGAATGCTAATAGCGGGTCATATTCTCTAGATTAAGACAGGTGGATTTTTCGATCCATTAGGTACATTCAGGGCTGGGCAAAATACATGCTTGGCTTAATTGAAATACAAATTACAAAATACTTTCCCGCAGGTATTTGAAATACAAAATACAAAATACTTTCAAGTCGGGTATTTGAAATATAAAATACAAAATACAGTATTTTAACTATTTGTATTTGAAATACAAATTACAAAATACAGTCAGGTGTTACGTGAAATGTGAAAAAAGTAAAAACTAATTCAGCTCAGCTATTTTATCGCTAAGTAAAGAATTTCCTTTCAGAAACACAAGATTTTTGAATGTAGTATCAGACAAGTAGCCTCTTGTTGGGGAATGAATAAAACCTGCTGAAGAAAACAATCTTTCTACAGGTCCTGATGGGCAGAAACTTGTGTTATATTGTATGAACACATTTTTACGCGCTTGTTCTGGGGAACAGCGCGTTATCATTTCATCACGATGTCTGTAACTTTCGAATTTTGAGCCGAAACTGATCTCAAACGACTAGGTTGGACTCACTGATGAAGAATCCGTGGTCAAAATTGATTCTGTCCGCGCGTTCGTTGCGCTGTAACTTTCGAAAGGAAGGACCTAGAGTTTTGAAATTTTCAGGTTAGGTTAAGATCCTGAATATCTCGGTTAAGTTCGTTAATGGGCCAAATTTGCTGGATGGTTTTTGTGCTACAGCCATTTGAAATTTTTATTTTTGAATAACTCGAGAAATATTCATCTGATCGAAATGAATCTTGGTTGGAATATGAACAGTGCCAATAAGAAGAATTATCCATGGAAAAATTCGAAAAAAAATTATTTTCATTTTTGAGATTTTTTTTTTAATTTTCCTATTTCATTGAAATTTCCAAATCACCATTTCGAAATGTGAACAAGCGCGTAAAAGCAGCTGACTTCACGTCAGTGCTTCTCTAGATTTTTTATGTTAGGATAATGTTCAAGGGTGGTAAGCTCTTTGCTCTCATCGTTTTTAGAAGTTGACTAACTCTAACTCCATGATGAAATGACCATTGCGCAGGATCTTTTCTTCCTTTCCTTCTGTCGAAAATATGATTGATAGCAAAAGAACAAGATGAAGCAGATGAACGTCGCGCCATCTGAAGGAGATTCAGCGACTATTTTTTGTAGAGCGTTCAAAGCTAGATGTATTTGTTCGAATGTATTTCGAAGACAAAAGTATCGAAATACAAAATACAAAATACTTCAGCGTCAGGTATTTGAAATACAAATTACAAAATACATTTTCAAGAAGTAATTGAAATACAAATACAAAATACGTATTTGTATTTCAAATACGTATTTCAATTACAAGTAATTGAAATACTGCCCAGCCCTGGGTACATTCCAAGGATGATTAGTATACCAGTGAAATGGTACATAGGAAGAATCACTGAACGACCGTCGTGAGAGTCACCTTGAAACAAATGCGACTGAAAATATATCATTTTCATAATTATCGTTGAAAAACCAAGACTTTAAATATTCAATGGAAAAATAACAATTCGAAAGAACAATTGAAAAGAAACACGTGTGTTGTCAAGAAATGCATCAGAAACGAAATTAACGTCGAAAAGTGGTTGTTCAAGACGACAAAGATATGTCAAATGTATTGACCACACGAAATTTGATAGTGTTTTCATCTCTCTCGTTTTGAATTATTTCAATGAATAAAAATTTGGTTTATGTTTTGAAGATTTTGTGAGGAAATATTGGAACTCGACAGAATATTGAATAACAAGAGGATAACAAGAGTTCAGCTCCATCTGAAATAATAATGATATCCGTCTTTTCAAACCCTCAATATTGCACTGAGATCTTGCACAAAATGCTCTTTCGAAATAGAGATTCAAACTTGATGAGTCCACAAAATTAGGTATGTAATAATTGGTTTTAAGAAAAAATATGAAATTTTAGTGAAATCAAGATATGTTAAATCAAGGTATACAGGGTGTCCGACGGTGGATAGCCTTTTAGACTGAAAACAGATCATGAATTCAAGCTGAAATTCTGCGTGTGAGGGTTTCCAACATTCGACTTTCTCTTCGAAATATTTTCAGGACTCTTCAGCTTCTAGTAATACCGGAAACCGTCCCCTACTTCTTCATTCGAAATGGCTCATCCAGAATATTATTGCATCATCAAAAAACTGTAAAATTCACAAAAATTTGCCATACCATGGCTGAAAACTTGAATTTTTCCGAAATATTCGAATTCTTTCAAAAAAGTTGTGTCTACGAGGACTCACAATTTCTAGAATATATCTTTTTCGAATTTTAATTTCGTCAATATGTGGTATCAAATAAATGCTGGTTATTCGGACTGAAAATTCACTTGGAAAAATTAAATGCATCCAAACTCAAGGTTTTAAACCTATATTTTTTAGCTTCCTGCTGATTCTACGCAGAGAAGAACGGAGTTACTTAAGCAAACCTCATATTTAAATGAAATCTCCGAGTTATAAACAAAACTAATAATAATTCATTACAATTCAAGAAAATTCGAAAATTATAGACATTTCGACATAACGATAGGTCGCTGTTCCCCAGAACATACGCGCAAAATGTCATAATTATTTCTTTCTGTGGTTTCCGGGAGACACAGATTTCTCGAACTGGTTGTTTTCTCTTATATGCAGTTTTTCCTTGATAATTCAGGATGTTTCGACTTGAAGTATATAAGGTTGTTCAAATAACGCTCCTTGTTTCCACGTAGAATCAGCTGAGAGGTTGAAAAATACGGTTTTTAGCATGAAAATATTGATTTTTGATGAATTCGGTTTGTTTCACTCGATGATTCTCCCATACACCAACACCTTGTACATTTTTGGTCCAACTAGCGAAATTCTTATGATACTACATATTGGCAAAATAGAAAATTACCTATACATTTTTGACAAACGACTGCAGAAATCTTCAAGAAACAATCTCGGTTGACAGAATTTTTTCCATAAGAATTCGAATATTTGTCTCAAAAATCGTTGAGGTCCCACCCAATGTATGGCATATTATCGTAAAGGTCACCAAAGAAGCTATTTGAGGATACCATAATTGTCTGGTTGTTCGTTTGATATAAGGGAGTATAAGGATGTTTTCGGTATTTATTAGTTAACAACATTCATATCTAGAGCTAGGAATTATAATCAGATGATGAAACAAACGTGCAAAGTATGTGAATAAATTTGAAATGTTCGGATTGCTTCGATGTAAAGCCGTCGATTCATTTTGAACTCGTTTGAAACTAAAAGGCCCTGAAGTGATCATTCTAAAACAGCAACGAAGTATCCGAACTTCTCATTTTCGAAATTGAATCAAGGTGACGTAATATGGTTAGTTCGAGTACGAAAACTTACCGCATAATTCATCTCAAAGGCAAACCGAATTTGAGTTGGGATGAGCTTATTCGAGTTAAGGGCCAAAGTAGCTAATGGCATCTAATCAAATGGAGTGAGACGATGGCAAAGCGATCGTTTAGTGTCTGCAGTTCAGTTAAATCATAATCTCATTTTTATAGTGTGAAACATATTTCTGATCAAAGAAGGAACTCGCTGCATTACTGAAAGTTTGTCTCGGTTGTAATAAAATGAGGTCAAACATGAAAAATTTTTCAAAATAATCTAGCTATCACAAGGAATTATCACGTTTGAAACCCAGTTTTAGATGTCCAGATACGCAATCTCACCTGAAAATTTTATATTTTCAGTTTATTTCTTTTCATCATGACAACGGATGGACATACAAGATTGGATTTAATAATGAAGCATCTCGAGGAAATCGGTTGCAACATCAAAATTTGATCGAACCACATTGAATTACACATGAGCAACCTAAGTTCATTAGAGCTTATTCCAGGAAGATTTCGCATCATTTTGTAGGTTTTTTCTGGGACTTCACTCTCAATATATGAAACAGAACTATTAAAATTGGATGAAATTGTTTTTTATGGAAGACACCCTTGCGGATTGCAGGATTGAACTATTTGTCAAGGACAGATTCGTGGAAAACAGATTGCCTAATGGTCAACTCCTAAACAGTTCAAACAATAAACGTTTGTATGTGACGTTTCAGAGCACTAATCTGACTCTTTCATCAGGAAAACGAGAAAATTTTCTCACACACAAAAAGAAAAATCGAAGGAAAATAATTTTCTCGTTTTCTGATGAAAATATCGGATTTGTAGTCTGGAACGTTACAGTTTATCATTTGTTTTGTTCCGGTATTTTTCATAAGGCAATCTGTTTCCCAACAAACTCTCCTTCCCTTGACAAATACTTCAATCCTGCAATCCGAAAGGGTGTTTTCCATAAAAAACAATTTTATTTATTACAAAATATTTCTGTTTCAGATACTCGGAGTGGGAGACAAAAAAAAAACTTCAAAATGAAATGAGCTGAAATTTGTTTCTATTCCGAGAAAGTTAGGCGGCAATAAATATTCAAATATATGGTACAGTTCTGACCTGATCTTAGTGGTGCTATAAAAACTGCTAGTAGGAAATCACAGCTATTATAAATTGTTAGGAATAAAAGGATACCTAGCTTGAAATAGTTTTGATCAATAGGTAATCAGCTCTTTGAAAGTAGATCGACTGTTTTCATACCTAATATTATTCCATATGAAACAGAGGTATCTGAAAACAGTTAATGAAAATTCAGGATAACTAAATTTTCATAATGTTGATTACATTTGAGTTTTATCAGGAGGTTTCAGTTCTCAACAATTGAATCTACCAACAAGTTTATCTACCTAATTGCTGAAAGTAATATGCACAGTTCATTCAAATTGTCAATTAGGATTGCAGTATGCATTTATCATCAACACAATCCAACAGTATGGAAACATAATTTGTCGAGGTATAAACCTAGATAACAGGCCAGGTTAGAACATGATTTCCGGTGTATTAATCACCATGACAGGCTGCTGAGATTCAAATATGTATAGGTACATCTTTATCACATCGGTTAAAACCAAATTAAATGATTCATGCATCTGGTAGAGTAGTCTATAAACGAAGAGATGAACGTATTCATTCGTATTACTAAAATATGAAAACGACCGCTGGATTCGTCAATACATGACGAAATAAGAAAAAAAGCGTTGTCTGACATCCTATACTGGATGTCCCACGAATACCGTTCATTAGGATATTTCTGGAAAGGAATCGAAATTCACGTCTGCGATTTCGGACTTTAGTTTCTACTAGTGAGATGACTGAATGTCAATTTTTTGAGATTCGTAAGACTTCCAGTTTCACCGGAAATGACACCAACTTCTGAAATTCAGAATTGTCTCAATGTAAAACTTTTGAATTTCTGTCAAAAAATTCTTTTTAATCGTGAAATTCCAATGAAAAAATTTAAAATGGCGCTCTGCTGAAACATGGAGATCTTTCAGGTTTTTCATTGAAATAATTGCCGTTTTCAGGATTCTGTGAGGAGTAAGATTAATGCTTTTGCAGCAATAGTCAGAACTGAAATTCATGGTACAGGAGGTCACAAAAGCGTTGTCGAAGTTGGCAATTCCGAAAGCGTGAAACTCATTTTTTTCAAAATGGCCAACTTTGACAATGCTTTTGTGACCTTTTGTATCATGAGTTTCTATTATGACTACTGTGACAGGTGTTTTATTCTTACATCCCGCGAAAGCCTAAAAACAGCATTTTCCAATGAAACACCTGAAAGACATCCATGTTCCAGCAGAGCACCATTTTCAATTTTTTCATTGGAATTTCACGTTAAAAAGAATTTTCTGACAGAAATTTAAAAATTCTACACTAAGACAAGTCAGAATTTCATGAGGAATCTATTCTCATATAGAGCTTCCCATTCTAAAAACGAAAGTTGGTGTAACTTCCGGTGAAACCAGAAGACCCACGAAACTCAAAAATTCACATTGAGTCATCTTTCTAGTGAAAGCTTAAGTCTGAAATTGCAAACGTCCTCCCCAAAAATATTCTACGAACGGTATTCGTGGGACACTCGGTATAAACACAATATCTACCGGCTGAATCTACTAAGAGAATTGTTGAGCAGGTTTGAAATTCAATAACAAAGGTAGAAACCGTGAATTAACAACATACACCCAATGATTCCGCAGATATATCCATTCGAAATTTCATTTTCCCAAAAAAACCGATTGGATCGAATTGTAGTAAAGTACTTGTTGTATAAAATATTTTAAATTTAATATTTATTTCGATTGTTTCGATATAGGATCTTCAAGAATTCTTGCACAAGTCTTCGCATGAGCATTTGTCAAGTATTATACATCTTGTTATAAAGTTTCGATCTGATCGCTCTAGCATTTCTTCACCAATTGAGAAAATAATCTTAAAATCTCCAATTAGTGAAGAATTTTCAAACAGTTTTTTTCCGATATCTCCTGAAATGAATATCGAATACAATCGCAATTTGAAACATTGTTGTTGAAAATCAATTCAAGAATTAATGAAATGAAAATTTAATTGCTGAATTTTATTGTATTCTGAAGAATAGTCTACGAAAAAAGTTTTTTCATCGAAAATCAGAAAATTTTTCAAAAACTTTTTTAATTTCTTTCCGCAAAATTCTGCTCAAAGTTGCTTGCCGATTTTCTGTAAATATTTCCGAATGTTCAAAGCCTTTAGATTTTGAACAACCAACCCAAAATTTTTTATAGGCATAAAAACTCCGAAACCGTTCGGACGATTCCACTGATTGAAGAACACCCTAACCGCAAACCCAGTCCGAGAAGTCGCTGGGAAATTCATTTTGAAAGTTAGAACACATACTGACGGACGAACAGAAATGAATTTCACCACGGAATCCAAAGTTATTGCTTAAGACAATTTTTGGCTCAAAATTCTAAAACTACGGACATTTGCACAAAACTCTAATGCACTGTTCCCCAGAACAAGTCCGTACAAAAATACATTAGGTATTATAAAGCTAGAAAAACACTACCGTGGAGTCAGCAGCTTTTGCGCGTACGTTAAAAGGGGATGACCTCTTTGGCAACGGATTTGAACATGCCCGCAAAAGTTGCTGACTTCACGTCAGTCTTTTTCAGGACTTTTTCGAGTTACACTTCGATATCGAAGAAGAAACCACGAAATTTTACACTTTTATTCATAATATACTCGAAAATTAATTATATCAAACTGGTATTTGCTACACTACTGTGAAATATGAACCTCAAGCTATTCTCAATTTTTTGCCCAGATGTAATGAATAGTTGCTGAGAAAAAAAATTGTTTTAAAACAAAATATTTTGAATTTATTGACATCACGATCTCAACGAAATTTTGCGAAATGTTTCAAGCCCTTATGATCCAACTACCAAGTGGTAATTCAATCATTCTAGTAGTTCTTGAAGCAGGAAAATTATTTCAAAACTTCAAATAGCTGTAATTCCGAAACTTTTCGACCGATTTCACCCATTAACGAACTTGAGCTTTGCATTTAAAAATGCAACCAACCCTAAAATTTTCATGTTGATAGGATCCCCCGTACGCTCGTTATCGTACCTACGGACGGACAGTCGACCGCCCGGACAGAATTGATTTTTATACCGGATTCCTCATCAGTGAGTCCAACCTAGTTTTTAAGACCATTTTCGGCTCAAATTTCTGAAATTACAGACATTTTGACATTGAGATATCACGATCGCAAATGAGGAGCTCAAAATTGAAATACCTTATTGTTCCTACCCCATTGAGCAGAAAGTTTTATTTTCGATCAACGTAGGTACCTACGCGACACTCGGAAGTGGAAACAAACTTTAAACTAATCAGGATCGAAACAAATTGGAACGGAACAGCTGAGAAAATTGCAGGGAGCTAATGGCGCCACTGAATAACTGATGACACCATTCCGGAAATCATCCCACATTGGGATTAACGATCACAGCAGGATGACTGGGAAATTGAAAGGCTGAAAGATTACGCTACCGAGTTTTATCGCTGAACAGATCTTCCCAAGAAACAATGACGGTTTTGAAATATGAAACTTTTTTCGATGAGCTGACGTAAAATATGATCGTGATAAATATCGCCTAGAGGCTTGACAGTATGGTGATGTGGGCGGTGGCACGAATGAATGATCCTGAGGGCATATTACTTTTCGGATGCTTTCGCTAAGTGTTTTTTTTATATTTTTGAGCTCTCGTATTGAGTATTCTTTTTATGCCTGAGGTTCAATTTTGACGCGATTATTGTTTGCAATAAAAACTTTGAAGAGCACTGATGTGAAATCACCAGCTTTTACTCGCTCATCCATGGTGGTCATCTTTTCACGTATTGACTCCACCAAACGCACTATTGGGGATTTTCTATGAACATGCGGACAAGAACTGCTCACTTCATATCAGTGCTTTTCTAGATTTTTACTGGGTTTCAATTTTATCTCATCTGTATTTTCGGAAATATCGGGAAAATTTTGAATGGTCATATTTACGGAATCATTAGGCGAATTTCGCCCGTTGAAATTTTATTTTCCCAATATTTCCAAAAATACAGATACAATCGAATTGAAATTCAGTAATTGAATAAGAAATGACAGCTCAAATATTTGCACAAAAAACAAAATCAATTTTTTCTCAAATCGTTCGAATGACACGAATTCTACGAAATTTGGCACAAAGTTGTTCATCGGCATTTTCAAAGTTATAACCAAGTTTCATCCTAATTGAATTTGTATTACTCATATTTGAGTGATTCCGGAAAAACAACTATACCGGGGAAAATGCAAATGCGATGATCGAAAATTTTCCGAAAGTAGGACATCGCCAATATATCGCGCAGCTTCCATACTGCCTCTAATAGACAGAAGTGGTGATCGGCTACCATACCATACTATGTGACCCTCTCCAAAACTACTCATTAAATGTTCAGTCTCTTAGTAGAAAAATAATAATTCCTTATAAACTAACAATCACAAGGACGAAGATCTGGCGATTAATCAACTATCAACCAAAATACCTACACCGAAGATAATTTTTTTATCCCTTAGGATACCACAGAGATATGTCTGTTAATATAAAATATGTCAATATACAATTCAACAACCTTATAAGATTGGTTCATCTGCAATACATTTCTTAAGGGCCGGTGTTATAAAACTTCTTTGACAGCTGAATAGGAGTTATTTCTAGGTGTGACGTCATGAATTCCAGAAAAAATAAGTTTTGCAATTTTCTCTTTATATGGTGGTTTTGGTATAGATTATGGTCAAAGTTAAAACTAGATCGTGATGTTTCAGAGATTATCTGTCTTTTCGGCAGACATAAGCGTACTCTAACCTAGATTTCATTGTGGTGATAATATTTTCGGAGGCATGTTAGCAAGAAATATCATATCCACTCCATTTCAGAAGAACTTTCAAGTGATGACGAGGAAAATGCCATATATATTGTTGGACATCCTCCTTGAGAAAAATATTCAGAAATCGGATGGACCTTTTGAACTTGTGAGAGAAAACGGACTTCAAAAACCATTACCGCTTATCTAGATACTCAGTACGCCTTTAACGAAGCCTTTATTTTTAGAAACCATGCCCTTTCGCCATTAATGCAAGTGTTATGATTAGACTAAGCAGATTCAATGCATCCCATTCTTTTCTGATAGTAATGAAGAGTTTGGGGTTATTCACAAATCAATTACAGTTAACAGAAATGTCCCATTGGAAGTTGCATACTCATTATCTATTTATATGAAAATACCTGACATTACCACAAAAAGAAAAAAGAAATATACAATTTTCAAAGATCTAGAAGAATCGACAGAGTGAAGTTTAGTCCAGAGACTACTTTTACACTTAACTCCAGCGATTTTCCTACATTTATACAGACGACAACGCATCATCAGGCAACCAAGCAGTAAAACACAAGTAGCTATTCTTGAGTGGGAAAAAATACTATTCAATTACAAAAATTAAGTTAAAAGTAACGTATCAAACAGCACTGTCTATTTCAATCGAAAAAATAAATTCACATCACTGCTCCTTTGAAATTTCGGACATCCATGTGAAGAGAATTGATTGATATAGACTGCACTCTGGTAAGAATCCAATCTCGAGGGCTCATCATGGCACATAGTTGTAATGAGAATAACAGTTACAATTTTTGTTATACTATTGTAAGATATAGATGAAGAAAAAATTCAGTGACATTTATTTCATCCAGTTTCTAATCATGACAATTGAAATTGATACTTTTCCTATGATAATGTAGTAAAAACTGTAGCTGATAGCCATATACAAATTCTAGATATCATGACTCGATGACCAGAAGCCTCCCTCAAATCAGTAATTCACTTTTTATTTTCTTGAACCACAATAAATTAAGCTACTGGATATAAAGTGACAATAATTGTCTATAGAGAATTGGTTAATTAATTCTGAAAATGTTTTTAAAGGGAGGATTTTTTTAGCCAGAAATTGATGGTTAGATTCATTGCAATCGCAGATTTTTCAATTATCCTTTTCAAGGATATGAAACTTTTGTAATTCCGATATTTTCGAGCAAAAATTTAACTGTCAGTTAAAGTCAAAGGTAACTGCACATCTCTCTAATACTGACCCCAAGTCATGGATATACTGTCATAGTTAGGCGGTTAACAAAAGCTGCTTACAGAAATGGCCTTAAGACAAGGCATTTGTAGAGTAAGTGGGTACGAGACGGAAATTAAGAACGTGAAATGCTTGAATACATGAGAACAAGGTTAAGGAACATAATCTCTATGCAGAATCTACTCTTCTGTCGAATAAGCTGAAATATTGCTTGACTATTGAGAATGTCTTGAAACATTTTTCCTGATAAAAAAGGGATATAGGGATATAGACCACTACTACATTATTTTGAACATAATCAGTAAGAATTCCAATAAACAATACGGGATGTGTAGATAAAGAAAACACATTATCAGAGGAGAAAAATGTGAACAGAGTATTTGATAGAAGAGCACAAAACTCAAATAAAGGCCTTTGCAAAAAATCCTTTAAATTTTCTGTGGATACCAAATATTTTTCAGTCTATTTGAGGGAGTAGTTTGAATAAGACAACAAATGAAGGATCTGTTGAGTGGATTCCTAGAGCAAGATGACACAAAAAAGTCTGGAATATATCACCCTCTGTTTGGACAATTGAACTGAACTGAAGATATTGTGTAGATATTTTGATTGATTGGATGATTAGCTCTGATCAAAGTTGAATGTTTGACGATTAATCGACAGATATTTGTCCTTGTGATCATGTTAGTTTGAACTATGTTAACCACATATTCAACAAGAAATGTTGAGCATCGATTGAAGCCTATTTTGAAATGGATTTTGTATAATTTTGTGGGTTCTTTCTGGGTTTTCACTCCCAATATCTGAAACAAAATTATTTCAAATTGAATAAATGGTTTTTATGGTAACCTTCGCGGTTTGCCTGATTAAACCTGTTGTCAAGAGCCGTTTCTAGGAATGAGCTTAGCTAATGAATAATACCGAAACAATCAAAACTATAAACAAAGCGAACTATAATGTTTCAGAGTACTAATCTGACTACTACATTAGGTATAGACAAACGATAAAAGTTGCAGAATTATTTTTTCTCGAGAAACGGAAAATGAAAACGAAATAACTCAGCAATTTTTCTCGTTTGTCTGATATAGAAGTCAGATTTGTACTCTTAAACATTACAATTGGCTTTGTTTATCGTTTTGATTGTTTCGATATTGTTCATCAGCTAAGCTCTTTCCTAGAAACTGCCCTTGACAAACAGTTGAATCTTGCAATCCGCAAGGATGTTTTCCATAGAAATAATTTTATTCAATTCAAAACAATTCTGTTTCAGATATGGGGAGTGAAAACCCAGAAAAACCTACAAAATGATATAAAACCCCACCAAAATATGCGTTTATCCATACTCAACATTTCTTGTTAAGTAAGCGAACTCTAACGTTTCAGAGTACAAATCTGACTAATTATGCAAATATCCTCGTTTGCCCGATCAGAGAGTCAAATTTTACTCAGAAACGTTACGGTTCGCTTTGTTTTTCGTTTGTTTTGTTCCGATGTTGTTCATTAAGCAACATTCTTCCTGGAAACTGCCTTTGACAATCCTGAAAAACGCAGAGGCGTTTTCCATAAAAAACCTTTATTTCATTTTAATAGTTAGTTCTGTTTCAGATGTTGGGGGTGCAAACCCAGAAAACCATACAAAATGAAGAAACATCAACTTTCAAAATTCCCTGATTTCTATGGGAACATTGAAAAACTTTTTCTTGGAGGTCGTGAATTTCGGATAGGCATTTCTTTATTTCCAAGGAAAGGTCACGATATTTGTCGGACACATTTCTTGTTGTGTAGACAATGAGTTGTGAAATGTAAGGTCCATGATATTGCAAGCAATAGAAGGAAAAATTCTACTCCGGGAATGGTTCGCAGGAGATTTCGAGGAAAGCTTATTCGAAATGGGCAACCCACAATAACAAGATTCAACAGTATCGCATCACACGATTAATTAACTCCGATCGCAGAAACAAAGCGCAGGGTATTCCCGACAGGAAATTTTTCAGTTTCGAAACACGAATTGAATGTTTACGACAAAGGATATTCAAATAGTCAGCGGCGGCAGATAATCAGAAAATTCTGTCAATCGGAATGGAACGCAACGCAAACAGGCCATTCATCGGATCGTATTTCATCCCGCAGATTACTATAGAATCGACGCTAATAACTCTCTATTCAAATGTCCATGGTTCCGGGAGATCGCACCTGCAAAATTAATTGGTTCTAGATAGGGATTGAGTGGCTGTCGTTTCATCTTTATACGAGGCCCAGATTATCGATTAGATTATCGCTAGCCGATTTATATTGAGGAATGTCCGTTTGTATGAGGCGCCGTTAGGGACAAAAGTGTGTGGCAATATATAGTTCATTTCAAAATTATTGACATCAGAGTAGGCCATGAAAATCTAGTCGCGGCTTTATTTTTAGTTACAAAAAGTAACTAAAAATGTCTGCGTAGATTAAAATATACAAATATAACCTACACTATTATTTTCAGGGCAAATTTGATTTGAAATTGTTGGGAATATTTATAATACTTTGATGCTCTAAACCTGTATAGCGGCAGTAAATTATTTTCATCATTGTTGCATTGACAAATTTTCAAACTTAGTTTCAATTGCCAAAAGGCATACAGCTAAACTGACGACTGAAAATACACAGCCACATTATTTCACTGCATATCAATCATGGAAATTCAGGATTGATGATGAAAATAGCGTGGAATGCTTCAACATGAAATCATTCAGGCTTTCGTGAAACTCCGATTTTGAGATATCATTGATAAAATAATGAAAACTTAGGTCATCAAAGATCACTTGAAGTTCCTTCTCAATGAAGATTTCACTCTTCAGCAATCTTTGTATTCTTGATGACTATTAGAAATTTATCCAAGTTCTAGCCCTGTGCTATTTTTACTCAGAATTTAGGGAGGAAAAGAATAAAATAAAAATTATATCCAAACTGATATATTCATCGCTTTTGATTTTCAAAAAAATATCGTCGTTCAACGTCTCTTTGAAGGTATAATCATGTGGAATAGGTTTCCCTCCACTGCTAACTCCTGGCTGTACTAACTTTCCTTCTTTTTTCTTCAAAATTCTTTGAACAGTACTTCGAGAAATCTAAAATTTTAAGACTTATTTAGTTATCAGAAAACACCTTGAATATGTGAATGATTGATTACCTGAAAAACTAGCTAACCGTGATTAATACTAGCAGAAATATCTGATGAATCCCTGAAAAACTCTCAGTAACATCGGTACACTGCCCCACGTTCTCTTGTAGTTAGGCGAGAGATATCTTGATGAATTCCAGCCATTTTCAATTCGGTTTAAGAAATACTAAAATCCAAAACTTATTTGTCGATTGCATCAAGAATATACACAATCAGAAATAACTTCCAAATATTTTCATTAGGTTAACTCGAACTTGAAAATGTCATAAGTCAATATTATTCTCTATACCAATATGAATCCTGCAAGACAAATGTTACTGACTGGTCTATTACCAACATAATTTCGAGTTTCCACAGCCACCCGAGATGTCAATCATTCTGAAACGGACTATATTCATTTTTGAGCCGATATTCAGGGTGAGTCCTTATGTTGTACATTAATTTCAACCATAGATTTCTTCAATCGAATGAGATACCTTTTTTGGTTGCCATTATTCCAGATTCGGCTCAGGTAAAAAGTTATAAGCACTTGAAAATTTCTTTATGTACTGATACACTCCTGCACTACCTTTGCGCCCTCTTTCGGTGATCTCTTTTGCACTCCAATGTTTGAAATTTACAGAAAAATGATTGGAAAAAACACATTTACGATACTCATCTTCACGATATCATTGTAACAAAAACATTTCAGTACACAGGACTAATGAAACACTGATGTTCCACTTGATATTCATGCAATGTCCAATTTCACCCCTCATGATTACATTCTCGCCCATTCTTATATTGCGAACGCCATAATTATCCTTTATTTTCGTTAAATTTATAAATGAATTATTGGAAATAACTCAACTAACCTAAACACATTTACTGAACTCATGAATTCCACGGAAAATCAGGTCCATAGAAATGGAGACATAGCCTCCATGTCTCTGGTCTGATCACGAGATAGCACAGACCAAATATAAGTGAATATTCGATCTATACGAGATAGATTTCTTAGTTTTCGATGTCTGGATAAATGTGGGCGGAGAATTTAAGAATACTTCTCATATTGTCATGAGATAAAGTTTATCTGCATTATTCCTCATGCTAATTTCTTATAGTTTCTTGAATCGGTGAGTACAGAAGTAGGAAACCGTTAGAACCAGGAGAAATGTGATTACTGAAGAATATGTGTTATAGTTATAGAAAACTTCGCACCAAAATTTATCTCAGTCGGAGTACCTAACCATCTCAAAGCTACAAAAGAAAGACTGATTTTTCTTTGAAATTTCACAAGCCTGTGTCTGTTTACGGAAGCCGAATCTGGAGAAATGGTAAACGAGAAGAGTGTTTTATTTTAGGAGGAATCTACGGTTAAACTTGATGTACAACTTAAAACTCACCTTGTATGTATTAGTAAAAGCAATATTATATATTTTTTGTTCAATTTTCAAAAACGCTTTACATTTCTGCAACTCTATTGATGCGTTAATATTTATTAGCACCCATCTTGAACAATATGAAGAGAGTCTGAAGGTTAAAAAGCGGTATACCTACGTCTTCAAACCAATAATCAGCAATTTATCGCACAGTAGCAAAACATTCTCATAGAACTAGTTGCCTGAAGCGACGTTCATTGCGTTCTGTGATACGCCTGGGTTGATAGGTCGGTATCTTTCGTTAAACTCTATATTCATTCATCCATACAAAGACAGCCGCATTACTGTCATTGCAGTACAATAGACGACTTCGGCCCAAGTTGCCAACCCACAATTTACTTAGCAAGTTTACTTTCACTGGGGAACGGGAATTTCAGGACAAATTCGACATGATAAGGTTCGCATTATTTATAAATAACCGTAAAACATGCCTCGGCTCTTCAAACCAGATAATTCCTTCGAAATATAGGTTTTTGTTAAGATCGTCCTCGGTTGGTTGAAATTTAAGATGGGATTCCTGATTTCATGCAAACAGTGTCAATTTTCATATGATACGTTCCGAAAATCAACTCTGTTGTTTCATTTGCCGATTTTCTGTTCCGTAAATATGAAATATTCGAATGGTTCCTGGAACCAGCGCGTGAACAAGGTTATTTGCGGAATCTGGTTGATGAAAATGCGGTCGATTTACTGTCACCAGAACGATTTTCTATGGTAAATATCCATAGCATAGAACAATCTATGTTTACTTTGGGTTCCGAGTTCAGAACTGTACGGGACGGTTCTAGCACAGATCTATGGTCTATGCTAGAAGCGTCCCGAACAGATCTGAACTCGGAACCAAAACAAACCTAAAGTAAACATAGATTGTTCTATGCTATGAATATTTACCATAGAAAATCGTTCTGGTGACAGTAAATCGACCGCATTTTCATCAACCAGATTCCGTAAATAACCTTTTTCACGAGCTTGTTCCAGGAACCATCCGAATATTTCATATTTACGGAGCGGAAAATCGGCAACCGAAACAACAGAGTTGATTTTCGGAACGTATCCTACGAAAATTGACACTGTTTGCATGAAATCAGGAATCCCAACTTAAATTTCAGCCAATCGGGGACGATCTTAACAAAAACCTATATTTGGAAGGAATTATCTGGTTTGAAGAGCCGAGGCATGTTTTACGGTTATTTATAAATAATGCGAACCTTATCATGCCGAATTTGTCCTGAAATTCCCGTTCCCCAGTGAAAGTAAACTTGCTAAGTATTATAAATTGTGGGTTGGCAACTTGGGCCGAAGTCGTCTATTCACACGACAGATGATTACGCGAAAGGATAAATCAACACCTCAATGGCAACAATTCTTCCTCTGTCGAAATCGGTAACATGGTGATTATTTTGACATCTTCGAAGTAGAAGCATTTTATTACGAATACTCATAACTTAACAAAACGCTGCAAATTTTACACAAGGGTTTATTATTTTCTCAGTTAAATAACCCAATATACCATTGATGTCTTAAAAAACTTATATATTATGCATAAATCATTGGTTTCTCTCAACACAGAAACATATTCCATGAAATAATTCATGCGAACATAGAAATATCAATGAATACACTAGTTTAATTGAATAACATTTCCACATGCAGAACGCTAACTGAGTAGCAAAATTTAAAATAATATTTTGAATGAGAAGAGTTCCACAGTCGTTTCACCTCTTTGAAAATCTAACTATTTTCCACAATTATTAAAGTTCGTGTCGGTATTCTACAACTGAAAATGAACTTCAAATCAGATAGGGTTCGCCCTTTTTGAGATATTAGGGAAATAACCTCAATATTCAAAATGGTCACGAAATTTTTTGCCAATATCTGCACAAATGAATATCGGTCAAAACTGAAATTTGAAACACTGTTTCTAAATGTTGACTCTGAAACATGTACCAAATTTCATTGAACTTTGATGAATATGTATTCGAAAAAAAAATTTTTGAAAAAAATTCAGTTTTTCCACTATACAATTCTCACGAAATTTTGCATTAAATCGAGTGTCTATATTTCACAATTAGTCATGATGTTTCAATCCGAACGCGTTCGTTTTTCTTGACACTGAGGAAATAAACTCAATCTTTCAAACTAACACTAATACGTAAAACAAAATTCAAGACTTTTCGCTAATATCAAATGTGTAGATGTGATTTCTACTAGGATTCAACTTTGTTCGGAAAAATATTAATGAAATGAAAAAAACTCAACCTTCCTGTGCAATTGATCTGAAAAAAAATTTTTTCCACAGCAGATATCCGATTCACTTGATTCACAAAGTATTCACCACACAAACTGAATAACTAAAGTTATTTTCAATAACATTTCTGTTACAATTAAATATATCGTGAACCTCATCAGGTTGAATTCGAAAGAATAATTCTAGATTATATATTTTGTTCGTTGTTATCGTTGTCAGATACACTCAACCAAGAGGGTGTCAAATCCAAAAGTCTGTTTGATGTAAAGAAGTCTAATTCAAACAAGTAGTTTGCCGACAACCAGATGATACATGCGGTATATTTTTGTCTACGCTATATCCCTTGTCTTAGGTCTAGACCCGGCACAGTCCCCATTCAGAACAGGAAGACAGATGATCGGCTTCTAACTTCAGTCTAAGGCTCCAACCCTCAGTATTAGATTCTCGACAATCGACAATTGATGAGATTTACGGTTTGTTATTGATTTTTTTGCATATTATATCCTCCAATTTGATTTATCATATAAATGCTCATTATTTTTTATATTCACGCTTATTTCCAACTATCAGTACGAAAGATTTTGGATTTCGATTGAAACCAGTAACAGATATCCACATGTTGACGATAATCGTACTACGCAAACCGAAATTGATGTAAACCTCCGATCAACCGAATTTTTTGGAAATCTGCATTATTTTAAATTACGCTACTTAATTCGCGTTCTGCATGCAAAAGTGTTATTCAGTTATAAAAGAGTATTTATTGAGATTTCAATGTTTCAAATGAATTTTTTCATGGGATTGGTTTTTGTGTTCTGAAAAACCAATGATTTATGAATTTAATAAAAGTTTTATTCAAGATATGAATGAGCTTCATGAAGAAATTTAATCTTATATCCCGTAATCCGCAGGGTGATTTCTATAAATAATAGTTTGACCCGATTTTCAGTAGTTATGTTTAAGATATTGGAAGAGAAAACCCAAAAATATTTCATCTGAACTACTTACGATTATGAAATTGTCAAGAACATCGATGGGGCATTTGCAAATTGTGTTTATAAAATAATAACGCATCCATTAAAACTTTCTCGATATGTGTTGAAAATTTGGTTATCAATATTTTCATCTACTTTTAGATGTATGACTCTGGATGAAAAGTACACCGATTATTTCACTGAATTCCAATCTTAGAACCAAATGCGATGATGTAATTTTCGACATTATTGGAAATTTGCAGCGTTTTTCTTATAACTCAAGAACCACTGGTCGGAAATCATCCGGATGAAACTTTTTTGGTTTGGTTTTGCAACAGTAATCAACGTTCAGAGTTTCATGAAAATTCGGTGGTAAGTTTTCGAGAAATAATTTTTTTTTCCCCCAACCCCCCTTTTTGTGCCCGTAGGGTACACCGATTCTGCTGAAGCTTCACTGATTTCGGTTCAGTACTTTCTGAGAAAAGCCCCGGACAACGGACAGCGGACGGCGGACGGGGGACGGCGGACGGACGGATTTTTTTTTATTAGTTTATTCAAATCTACATACTCCAAAACGTAAACTGTGAAATTTTCAGGGGGGGTTAAAATTGTTTTTTTTTTTGTCGAACACTAAGGTTTATTATTTGATTTTATCAAATAATAAACCAAAATCTGAAGAAGGGAAATAACTAATAATAATTGTTCTCTTCATGTTTCATGAAACGCTTTCGTCCTACAGAAAATTACAAAAAAGCTTATGCGAACGAAAACGTTGATATCGTTATCAAATCATGCTTTAAATATGGTTCGCAAAGTTATTCATCCTGGATAAAATCCTCCTAATATAAGGGAGTTAATCAACAATGTACTCCGAAGAAATATTACTCTGAATCATTTTATCATAGAGATAACTGAACCGCTGTTCAAGCTAAATTCACAACGCTATTCCATCACCCTGAATACACCTATAAGAATTGTTCGATGGCAAAATCTCTCGCTTGACGCGATTCGCACATGGGTACTAAAGCATTGAAAAATGTTTGGATATAACAATTAATCCAACCTTTTTTATCGTCTTTTCCGGAGGACAACACCATTTGTAGTCATGTGATATGCATGAGATAGCTGACGTACATCGTTCTGATGATTAACAATGTTTGGGGACACAACTCTGCCATCACACGCGGAATGTCGGAAGCAAATATGCTTTTAGCTGGTGTGTACTTTTGATATGCACATAGTTAAGAAGATTTGATGGAGGATGTGATATCATCACCCTTTACCAGGATGACATAAGATTAAATTATGATCTAGCTGCTAAAATCATACACGTCTAAAATAAATTAGAGGTCAAGGAAAAATATCGAGATTTTGAAGAATCATTCGTAGCAGTCAACTTTATGATGAAGGACATTTTTTTACAAATAAAGGCCAGCGCTCACTTATTGGCAACAGCCGCGACCGCGGCATACCGGGGCCGACCGGAATTTTATTCTTTCTATGTAATTGAATTGGACAGCGCGCACTCGACCGCTACGGAACACGATAGGCCCGGTCGCCGTGGCCGGAATTCTCTGGAGAGAATACTTTTAGAGATGTGTTGTGATTTCAGTACCTGTGATTTTGGCCCTGTGACTGGCCTGTCACCGGAGCTACCAGTTCCGAATCCGCCCAATTCGACGTGATTTTCGGTCACAGGGCCAGCCGGCGGAGCGGTCGGTTCCTCGCCTTGATTCAAATCACTTCACAGTTAACACAGGCATTGGGGAAAAGACGTTCACGGACGGCGTTGACTGATTCCGATTCCAGATTCACGTACCGTTCTTTCTTGTTGCTCTCGGTTCGTTGTCCCGTTCACGACATGGCATTAAGGAAGTAATTCGGAGTATTCTACTTGATCGGAACTCAGTTGTGGAATGGATGGATGGGATGTTTAAGTTTAGTTGAGAAGTTTATTGGTATTGTATTCTTGTTACGGATACGAGGTCTCTGATAATTACTGGTTGTGAAGTATTTAATTGAAAAAATAAACCTGGTTTATTGTTTGAATTTCAAAAAGGAATCACATTTATTATTTGTGATTTCGAATAATAACTATGTAATCAATCCTATTTCATCAATGGCAAATGGAATGTGTGTAAATGTTTCTTATTATTATTTTATATTAGATTTTAATCACATTTTATACATTAGGAATGGCAAATAAAAATGAAAAGGAATTCGGGATTTAATGTTGCAAACAAGTTTACTTCAAAAAAATCACAATTCATTTATTGTGGGAAATTAGTGAATTAAAAGTACATTTTCGGCAAAATACTCCTACTTTTCATGAGTACTTTTTCTAGGTTCATCAAAGATGTCAAGCCTCTCGCATATTCGTATTTAAAATCTTGCGAGTAATATATGAAATGAACATAGAAGTAATCGAAATTGAAAATGATGTGAAAAATTTTCTGAATTAATTCCTACCATACTTTTGGCGAGCATATTCAATAATTATCATTTTCCTGAAACTTGAAATGAAAAAAACACTTTTATTTAATTTGTAATAGTACTGTTTCAGATATTGGGAGTGAAAACGAAAAAAAACCTAATAAAATGATGCAAAATTCTCCCAAGATAAGCTTTTAATCGATACTCGAAGGAAATGCTTGTCAAATTGATGATGCATGCGTCTACTAATTTTTTTTTAAATGATACATTCGAATGAAATTGTTATAGAAAAAATAAAGGATAAATTTATTCAATATGAAGTTAATATTTCCGTTAACTATGCTTATTGTATGTTCAAACTTTGAGACTATAGTTTCCATATCATTATACACATATTCAGCCTTTCCATATTTCCAATAATTTCTTCATGAAAAGTCTTCGACTCCGCCGGAATCGCAATAGATCATGCGTACTCAGCCCAGTCACGACTCCGAAAAGGAGCTGTGATTTGGCCCTGTCACAGTGAGTCACAGCACAGATCAACCAGATAAACCACTCGCGTCATTTACTTAGGCAATCTATGTCAATGCAGATATATGACCCTGAATCGAGCTAATCAGAATTTTAGCAGGAGTTTGGGGTGCTTTGGGATGCCAATCAGATTGCAGGAATAGGATTACGTCACTCTCGCCGCTTTCGGACCCGCTTGAAGAGGTTATAAACATGTAAACAAACTGAAATGAATTTTTCATCCTATTTATTGATGAATAATTTCGTATCTGTTCCATTTTAGAATATAATCCAAACAGTTTTTTACAACCAAATCAATTGTTTAGTAATCTTTGAGGTTCTATTTTATGATGACAGCCCTCATTATATGTTTTAATTATACGACAAGAATTGGAATCGAACTTAGGTGGACTCATTCATAATGTTCATTTTATATAATATAGAGGAATCGCAACTGAAGTAAAAGCATTACAACCTCCATTATTCAATTAAAACGATGGGATGTCTAATAAAATTGTATATGATTGCACAAACACTAGGATTGGAATCGAACAAAGTTGGTCTATTCATAGTTTGATTTTATATTGAAATGAATCTCATTTGATGTGAAACTACAAAGATTCTCTGATTAAGGTAAACGGGTTTTCCATAACATTTTTCCAAAATTTTCATTTACTCCAACTGAGTTCTTCTACAGGAGTTTCAGATGTGACAGAACATTCGCTTTGGTATTGGAAATTTGCTTTTCAAATGGTTTCATCGAAAAATCTTAGTCTGATTTTGATTTTGTGATTCCTGAATCCCGACAAATCCGTTTTTACATTTCGATTTCAGATATTTCAAAATCGAGTATTCAATTTGACAGCTGTTTCGAGGAAGAAGAAAGTGGGGTTATGTCTGTTATATTTCTCAAGGTCGGATAGACGCGATTCCCGCAAAAGATGAAGTGATTTGTCTTGATGGTCTGTGGTCACAGCTCCGGAGAAATCCTGTCACAACACATCTCTAAATACTTTTGCCGTTGCCGGCATCCCCACTCCTGACACTATGCTGTACGATGATGTATCAGCTGTTAGTTGTATGCAATAAGTAGGCGTACATTTCGTTCAGGAGAGTCGTGTTGTCTTCAGTAGTCATGAATAGAGAAAACGAACTGAACGGGGAAAAGCTTATACTTCTAGCCAGTGGATATCGAGAATTGTTTGATTTGAGTGATAAACATTACGCAAATCAAGAGAGTAAAAACAATTGTTGGAAGAAAATTGGGAGACAGATGAACCAACTAGCCAAATTCGGGTGAAAATATTTTTCTAACCCTCCTCGAATGATCCGTTGATTTCCAATCGACATCAAAATGCAAATAATAAGATGTCTGGAAGAATTTACCGCCATTCATGATGGCTAGATTTCATACTTGAAAATTTCGGAAAACTTTGTTGATTGGAGTTGAAGTGAATATCTTAATAGATTTTAATTATTCCTAGCGCAGTCTTCGTGCTACCATGAGGAAAAGTTCATATTCATGCTGGTAATAATTGGAAAAATACTTCGATGAACAGTGAATTATGATTTGGTAACCAAATATTTTTGAGACGAAGTTGAAACAACACTGAAGGCCTAGTTGATTTGAATTTTTTTTATAGTGGCACAAACATTACATATCGGGAAATTACTGTTTCAATTCTATATTTTATATTATAACTGAAAAATCCCAAAAATAATGTAGCATCTTCATGATATATTTCAACAGGAAGTATGTTTTTGACCATCACAATTTAGTGTTTCAATGAATCATTTCAATTTGCCAATTCAATTTTTCAAGTTTTTGTTCACGTTCCGCTTCCTCACACAGTAAGCTAACTATATTTATATTCGCATCCACAAGAATTTCCGTCGACACTGACTAAAATTGCCGGTCAAGTGCGCGCAGGAGGAATAAAATTCCGGTCGGCCCCGGTATGCCGCGGTCCCGGCTGTTGCCGATAAGTGAGCGCTGGCCTCAATTCAGCATTATATTGCGAACATTCGAATTTTGTTATAAGAAAGAATGAATCGTTCGATTTGATGTCGAAAAGGTTTCTTTTTTAGAATATGATGGTTAAGAATTATTTTAGATTTTATCATACAGGGTCCGCCAGAGGGCTCGGAGTTTTTGAAACGGCTCCTACTCCCTTCCCCCTATTGGGTTGACAGATGCAGAAAAGCTGCCGTTGGATTCCGTAGGTCATCATGAACCTGCGGACGGTAGAACACCGCGTTTTTGCTCACGATAGTTCCGTCTGTAATAACGAGTCCATCACGGCCGTTCAGCCTGAGTTTCGTCGCCATTTGAATATCCACCGAAATCGGGCTGTTCCCCCCCGAAACACTTCTTCATTGGGTTGAAGCACTTCACACATGAGGTGAATTTATGAGGAAAAGACCACCAGGAGCTCAACGAACAATTCGACTATCTGAGAACGTTGAAAGGGTGCGACTAGCAATTTTCTGCAGTTCAAGTCGATCTACTCGCTAGCATGCTACTGAACTTCGCCTCAGTCATCGTTCGGTAAGGCGTATTACTAAATTCTTTGCACCTGAATTAGGAACATGTCGTCTTACAATCCAACGTGTGTGGTTCCAACAGGATGGGGCGACCGCCCTCACGGCCTGAGCAACAATGAACGTTATTCGTCCTCTATCCCCTGGCCGCTTTTTTCTAGGTTTGGTGACGTTCATTGGCCTCCTCGGTCCCCATATATGGCCATATCCGACTTTTTTTTTGTGGAGACATCTCAAAGAACGAGTTTACCAACACAAGCCCCGAAAATTGGAGAATTGAAGGAACTCCCGTAGAACTCGCAGCAGTTGACGGAGCAACGTTGAAAACAGTTTTCGGAAACTTCCAAGAAAGACTGCAGGACTGTATCGCAAAACAAGGACGCTACCTGACTGATGTGATTTTTCACACATGAAATTCAAAAATGCTTTGAAATTTTAAATCCAAATTGTTCAATAAAATTTTTTCAATATCAATTATGGTTATGATTTTTACAAAAACGTCCGAGTCTTCTGCCGGACCCTGTATATACTAGGTGTAGACGCATTGCTGCCAATACCCACTAACATTTCGGGTCCAAAACGTCGTCCTGAAAATGTAAAATATTGCTCTCTGTATAAACTATGATGACGCTGAGGTCGCTCTGTCAAATCCAATAAGATTTATTCCGCCGAATAAAATTGATTGATATCTGATTGAACTCATAAAACAATTTCTCAAAAAACAGATTGGACATTTTGAATGATGGATCTGTCGGGTTGCTCGATTAATTGGCCGGCTTTTATTTTGCATTCTTAGTTATAACAGAAGATAACAACTGTAGAACATCTTTTGATTTATAATTTGAATTTTGAATACGGAAAGAAGCAATATAGAATATCGTTGGAAAAATTTCATGGATACAAGAAGTAATTTCGAAGCCAGAACAACGGTAATAACAAAACGGGAAATTTATATTACTCATGAATGTTTTTGGATAGTGTGTATCTCCGATAATTACGATGAAAGAATTTGATTCAAAAGTCTTGGACTTGTTACATACTTTTGAAAATAGTTCGAGAAAATGTTAATATTTATTGTAATTGAAATATTAATAACTTATTCATTTTGCTGTTAACCTTATCATATGAATAGGCAGAATTTCAAACCCTTGGAATTAATCGTATCTTACGTAACAAATGTTTCCTTCCCCATGAACCAAATAATCAAAGAATAAATACCGTTTGTGATGAATATTTAAGAACTTCCAGTTTGAGATTGGTGTACTCGAAGACGAAGGAAACCTACATATATATTTCCATTCATTCTGCCTGAATGAAATGAACCATTCCTTTCTGAAAGATTTATCGATGCCGGCATTTCTCATTTCCCCGCAAAAACTGAAGTAGATCAATTAACTTGTATCACTTTAGTCAAAGTTTTGACCGCTTTTCGGACCCAAAATATGTCACAGTGTCAACGTCATGTTTTCTTTGCATCAATGCTCACGTGAAATTCGACTCAGTGTATGAAAAATCACCCAGTTCAACTGAAGCATATGATAATTTGTTCTGAAAAAAACTAGATAAGTATCTTGAGTAATTTGAATTTACAAATGCTTAAATTGATCTACACCATCCTTACAATACTATAAATTCTCTTCAATCTTTCTCCCCATACCGTGGAGAATTTCGGTGGATACTCGGCTGTCTTCGTCACAAATTCGCTGGCGTCTTACTTCCATAGAGGCGCATTCTGTGGAATACATTCTCGATTACAAGTGTCCAACAGGAAAAAGTTAGGAGCACAGATCTGGAGATCTAGCTGTCCAACTATAAGATTCCTTCGACCGATCCTCTGGTTGTGGAAATTCTGATCTGAAGATTGTCTGACAGCAGTGCCATAGTGAGTCGAAAACTCATCTTGTTGGGAAAACAGTCGTGGATCCAAATAAAACTATTGTCATGCATGTTCTAGGGGAACAGCGTGCTATCGTTTTGTCCAAAGGTCTGTAATTTTTGAGTTTTGAGCCGAAAATGGTCTCAAACTACTAGGTTTGACTCACTGATGACGAATCCGGTGTCAAAATCGATTCTGTCCTTCCGACCGGCCAGTCGTGGTCACATTAACTGTCGAACGCAGCAGGCTAGCGACTTGAAACTTTCAGGATAGTTCGCGCATCGAAATGCCTATCGGTCGTAAATGTCTTCGAAATACATTACCCTTATCAAAGCCGGTGTGATGAAAGATTCGGCGAATAATGTGGACGGTCTGAATCTCTTTGTCATGCCGTCAACTCCCTCTGAACTTGCCGCTAATTGAGGTCCTCAGTGTTCAAATAACAATCATCTGGACGCGATCGGGAATCGTAGGGCGACCGACAAGTGTAAATTCATCATCTGTTGATATATTTGTAACTACTTGTCGCCGCATATTGTACAACAGGTGCATGCACTATAGCACTAAAAAATATGAATGGATTTTGAAGTGAAAAAACATCATTTCAAGAAAAAAAATCATAATTTTGCGCCCCTAGTTGGTTGGCGTCCGTGGCAAATGCCTCCCTCGCCACGTCCTAGATCCGGCTCTGCTTGATCCAAAATAATAACTTGAGGTTCATTCAGAATTTTTGTGAGCAACATATAAAAAAAAATCTAAGCTAAGAGGGGTCAATACGAGTATAGATGACCGCTTTGGCAAAGGAACAATCGCGTAAAGGCTCCTGACCTGCCGTCAGTCTATTCAAAAAGTTGTTGATCTGTGAAACCCACACTCTTGAAACTTATCAGTCTGACTTGAAGTAACGGATGTTGCTAGTTCTGTATCAACTTTCATAAACTTCCCGCCGCTTTTCAACATTCCTTCTATATTTGCACAATCGGAAAAAATATGAAAGTATCAAGTAATATCGATGTATCAATTGATTCTGTTAAATAATTCCATATTTCCCACCTTATAATTATTTCACACCTTTTCCACTATATTATAGGGAAACCTAACCTTACCCAACCTTACCTAATGATTTCACGCCTCTCTTCCTATGGTATAGGAAAATATCGAATGATAGTGTATTCGTCAAAAATAAAAATGTATATTGAATTCTCAGACAATGTTCCACTGGAAGTTATACGAACATAATATGGTAAAAATGCATTCATCCAGATATTTTTCACCTCATAACTTGTGTGATGTCATTTCAGTTCTGTCAGAAAGTTGAGAATTGTTTTGACGACCGGTGGTAATTTTTAAATAGCGCCACTTTCAGTGGAGAAAACGAATTCTAGCGATATCCCTGGCATTTGCGAAACAGAAGTACATCTTTGAATTCACCTTATTTCTATGCATCTTGATCGGTACTGCATACCACACGAAATAGATCTCTTTATACAAATGAAAGCTATAATTTTTCAACCGTAGTGAAAGCTAGAAAAAATAATGAAGTATCAATTTATTTCAGCACGGCAGTTCATGGAGAACAACTGCATTTCACTTCCTACAACATTTGTTAGAGTTTTATTTTCTGCGCCGAGGAATTACGCTCCATTATGAGCTCCATTCCATTTTTCCGGAAAAAAAAGGCCATTTATCTTAAGAGGTTCAGCCCAGTTATTATCAAGATGCATCCTCTAACACGAATTTCGTGCTTGCAGTGCACTCTGGCCAACGAAGGATTCAATCTCGCCCTTTAATTAAAAATTGTTGCTCACACGGGCAGTATTTGACAAAGCGACGAGCGGATATTGAACATGTTAAGTCAACAGAAAAAGTGTTATTCGTTTTCGGAAGAATGAGGCCTTCATACGGGGGAATTTCGTTCGACAAATCATCTTTTCATTGCAAGTGACATCTCTATGCCCTTGCTAAGCAGAATCCGGTAATAATTTGTTGACCTTTAAATCAATCGTTGGACTGATGAAGAAAAAATTTAGACACAAAAAAAACGCACTTTCTTTTTCAACTGAATTTATACATTTTACATTGATGCTATGCATTTATACATTATACATTGATGCTATGCAGCTTTTTCGAGATGCTCAAAATATATGAAAGTTTTTCAGTGAATGTTAACATTACTTGCATTAGCTATGGAAACCAAGGTTTTTATACACCACTGGTATCTGGATGGATGAGCATCATAAACTAATGAACTAATGAATATTCTGAAAAGTAGTGATCTCTTGAACCGTTTTTTTTAATGTAATAATTCAGAAAGGTGTGAATCGCGGCGTGCCTGGACGGCATTTCAACCTTCCTGGAAGGAATTTGAAAAACTAACAGGGAATCTATACCGACCCCTTCGCCATTTCGCAACAATAGGAATTGAGCCCTAGAACGGATATATTTTACTGAGATTTTTGCACTAATATATTAATTGAACGATCCAAAACGGTTTTTTCATCGATTATATTAATTGATGGCCTCCACAAGCACATAATCTATTCATAAGTTTGTTCGTTGTACCAGAACTACACTAACTCCATTAACTTCCAATTCTCAGTGCAGCTGAGTGTAGTCACAGATAACAGAATCAATGGAATCAACAAATATTTCATCTTGATCAGAGCTAATCATCCAATCAACAAACACATCTTCACCGAAGAATCGGATCCCAACCAGCAAAGTTGTCGTATAATTCTAATGATTCTCGACTTTTTCATTTTATAAGTATTATATTGAACTCTCTAGAATGTCAATTCATTATATTGATGCTAAATAAATTTCAATCTATTGTGGACATCTCAAGTATTTTATAAATTTATCACGAAAACGTCTATATGGCCGAATTATAAAATATCTTATGAAACTGTTTCTATATTTTTTCTTGAGGGATCTATAACTAACTTATAAAACATAAATATTCATACAATTGAATTGTTTTTTAGTAGGTTTATAACATTTTCCTACGATATTCCTGCCTTAATTATAAATTCATTAAAAAAATGTTTCAAATTTACTTTGTATCAAGTTACATTATAGTTTTATAAAATAACTTTCACCAACAGTATGCTTTAATAAGAAAATTTATTTTTTCGTGATCGCACATTTCAGAGTATTGTATTCCATGACGATAATTAAATATGAATTGCATTTTGATTTAATATTCAATATCTTTAAAATGTATGAATAAAATTGAAAATTATTCCCGATTTCGTTGAACATGTCAACTTGCCTAATGGAGAAAAAAAATTCTAACCGCACTTTTCCTGAACAGCTGCGTTTGTTATTATTATTTTATTTTCCATGACGATAATGAAATATTATCTGAATCGCATTTTGAGTGATGTTATATCGAAATAATGAACATCTTTAAAGATTTCATGAAAATCTATATCTGAAATTGAATGTCATAGGTATTTGATTTCGTCGAGCATGTCCAGTCACTATGAGGGGTGGTACTTCTAATCAATCTAACCACACTTTTCCTTCAACAGTAGGGTTCATCATCATTAATTTATATTAATGCAGTGACGATAATAAAATATTATCTGTATCGAATTTTGAGTGAGGTTACGACTAAACAATCAACATGTTTGAAGTTTTCGTGAAAATCTATTAATGGAATTGGAACTCAATCTCGATTTTGTAAGACATATCGATTCACTGGAGTTTGGGAAATATATGAAAATGGGAAGTTAGAGCGTGCTTCTGATTCTAACCACACTTCTTCTATATCAAATTAGCTACGTTTTTCGCCAAAGCGAAATTGAGAAATATGTCACAGAGGTTATAGCTGCGATCTGGGGACCCCGTGTATGTTTCCATAAAGGGGCCTTTTGTGCAAGGGAGATTCGGGTATTTGGGTTATCGGAGATTCTTTTCTATTGGCCGACAACGATCACGTGATCGTCGTCAGCCAATAGGGCGAATCTCTCAGCCAAAAGGGTGAGTCTCCGATTACCCAAATACCCGAATCTCCCTCGCACAAAAGGCCCATTAAGTCACCAAGGCTATAGTGTTAAATATGTTTCATAGCAGTTGTATAGTAGCTAAATTATTACAGAAAGCTTTATAAAGATACAAAACTATTTTATAAGATGACGCCATTAAAGATGGCAGTATTTATGATGATAAAAAATGACGAATTCTGAAAGTACTGAAATTTGCATGCGTGTTTATATTTGAATCACCTAAGAAAAAAATTGGCTTGATAATGATGTTTCGCAAACATTGGTTCATATTTCGATGAAAAAAATTTAAAGGCCCACGAAGCATTTAAATGTTTTGTTCATTTATTTATGGAAAACGTTCGAAAATAGGAAGCGCGGTTATGATATACTAATATGCTTTATTTCACAATGAAATTTAATACGCATCAATATTTTCGATCCCCATTTCGGGAACTATGACTCTTAGTGCATTAACGTATAAATAAAATGGTTTCTGCTAAAGAGTAAAGATAGGCGACGTTCAATATTTTCCCATCGACTGTCATTTTCCGAACTGTTTCTTGCAACTGAAAGAAATAATCAAACAGTATTTTGATTTTTAAAATAACATTCCAGATTACTCTTTTATTTCAGAACAGGCATGTGAAAAACCTTATGAAGTTCCTATAAAACAGTTTAAAGCTGCTTTATATTTTCCTTGTAACTTTCACGAGAGGCGTTATAAAATCTCGAGCGTCGAAAAATTGTTTTATAAAATGTGCCAATTTTTGTATTAATAGTTATTGTTTACACTCATTTATAACATTTCCTAGAAGACCAATATTATAAAAGCATTTGGCTGAAAACGTTTCTGCAACAGTTTCAAAATATGAAATTGCTAGTTGGGATCCAAGGACAACGACTTCAGTTGTCTCACAGTTATTACTCATCGTCAGATCAACTTACTTTGGATAAAACCGTAGAAGGAATCCCGATACTTGTCACCTTTCAGATAGATCACTGCAGTAAGACTACGTACAGCGCGCCATCTTTCAGGAGCATCTTGCGAATCCTAGCGTCGAGTACAGAGTGCTTTGATCGATGTGCATGACGTTCATCCTTTTGTCGTATCAGGTCGCTGCATTTACGATTTTGCAGTTAACAACGTCCGCACGATTTTGGAAACACTCGGTTCATGTGGTTTTTCCACAAGACCATAACGTCAAACATCTGACAAAGATAGGAATTAGTTCATGGAGCAAAGAGAGCTCCAGTATTTATACTAACATAATATCATCCAATCAACCAAAACATCTACACCGAAGAAGCGGATCCAAGGAGAAAGGTGAAAGATGACAAGTATCGAGATTCCTTCTGCTGTTTTATCCAAGGTAAGCTAACCTTACGATCAGTAATAACTGTAGTCGTTTTCGTCGGATCTCCGTTTACGGTGTAGATGTTTTGGTTGTTTGGATAATAATTATCTGTGATCAAGGTGAAATATTTGTTGAGTTATCGACAAATATTTGTCCTTGTGATTATGTCTATATTAATACTGGAGCTCTCTTTTCTCCATGAACCAATTCCTCTTATTGTTGTATTGGTTGGCCTAACGATCGATCGTAATCACGAAAGCATTGAGAAGGATCAACTTTTACTATCCACATCTGTTGAAAAGGATTTCGGGTTAGTTACGAGGGTCGAATTGGTGAAAGGTTTGAATCCGCCTAATGATACCGTAGATGTACTCAGTCGAATTTTCCGATATTTCCAAGAATGCATATTGAATCGAATTGAAATCTTATTTTTCGTTGAGAAATTTGGCTTGATTGTTCATGCAGAATATCATGAGAACCACATGATTAGAGGATCGCAATAAATTCTCATAAGGAAGTAAAACTGTTTTGTCAAAATGACATTCTCGACGCTAGCGCCTTCTCCATTTTGTATTTTAATAATATACTATTGTTTGTTAATGTAACGTGTAATAAAACATATTGATTCGAATTTGGTTTTTCACTAGAGCAAACGATGTATCCCTTTCCGAAACACTTATTCGGAATACCTTGAAAAAGTTTGCTTCTATCTTTTCTTTCGAACGAAAGGTTGTAATCAAATTGATTACCCAATTAATGATATGGGTACTTAGCAATTGTTGAGGTTGTTTAAGATTTCTTTTCTGAGCACAAACCATCTTTACCTTGCCTAATTGTGTGTTATGGTTCTCAATCGAATCAATGTACGAGGCCTCTAGATAAGAAGCTAGGATGCTATAAATGCTCCGGTGCTGTGACTCAGTGTAACAGTTCCAGAGAAATCACAGGGCCGAATCAGAGCTTCTTTTCAAAGTCGTGACTGGACCTAGTACGCATGATCTATTTCTAAAGTATTCAGAATCGGAATTTTTCAAGGAGTCAGTAACAGGAACGTGGAGTCGAGAACGAGAATAGGATAAGAGCAATGCTGCATGCTCACGGCTGTGATATGATAGTACCTGCTTCTGTGCCCATATAGTTTCTACTTCGGACTGAAAACGAACAGTGCAATTCAACTTTGATTTCTATTCAATCGGAAGTCCTTTAGTTCAAGTTCATTAGAAAAGGTAGATATGTGTATAATGATATGAAAACGATAGTCTCAATGTTTGAACATGCAATAAGCACTGTAGTCCATAAATTAATGGAAATATTTCGATTTCATACTGAA
Organism: Myrrha octodecimguttata; assembly: GCA_958510865.1. Lineage (NCBI taxonomy): Eukaryota > Metazoa > Arthropoda > Insecta > Coleoptera > Coccinellidae > Myrrha > Myrrha octodecimguttata. Next base: position 60,466,882 of record OY294059.1, on the reverse strand, counting down.
TGAATTCATCCATTTATTCTTCATAATGATTTCAATGAAATGTATCATTTTGACAAAAGAAACAGAAAATACTTGCATGATCAAGTTAAAAAGCACTGCCTTCAATGAAAATGTTTTAATGAATGCTTTCGCTGCAATTGTAATAGAAATTTATTCATAAAATTTTCATATCAATTTCAATTTTGAAAACATCTCAGATGATCATATTGTATGTTAAATTTCGTGGAATTTCAACTACCGGTATGAGAGTTCTTATATCTGATAAAGCTTGAAACAAATTTCCATGAATGAATCGATACATAAAAAAAGCGCGTAAAATGATTTTGCAATTGATTAAATAGAATTGATTAGATAGCTCTAATTTCAAATCCCAAATAGAAAATGAGTAGATTTTTTGTAATACAAAAGATAAACTATGTCCATCTGTTCGAATTTCACAATCAATAATTATGAGAGATCTCCAGTGCAACAAGAAAGAATGGTGACGCCGTCCGTGAACGGCTCCTACTCGAAGTCTCTGAAAGAATACTGACTGTGATTGAATCTCTCCGCTCCCGCACCATCGGCACACCCTGTGACTGAAAATAACGTCGAATTCTGAGGATTCGGAGAAGGTATCTCCGGTGTCAGGACAGTCACATATTGCTAAATTTCTTATTTATGACAACATGGTCATGGTATTACGTATTCTGTTGCAAGTGTTGAAGCAATGTTTGTTACAAAATTTTCATAACGATATTGCTTTCAAGGACATCCAGAATCGGCGATTCACGAACTGACAACACTGTATTTTATGACTCAAGGCTGACAAAAAAGAGTAGAATAACCCTACTTAATAAATATTTTGTCCAGTTTCCTAGAATTTTTCTATTTTTCACCTACATAACCTCCACTTACGATTTTCGTTATATATTTAAACATTAATTGATATAAATTATTTTCACATCAAATTCAAAATAATATGAAACGAAAAGAAACAATGAATTAACCAGTGACCAAATTCATGGAAGCACATAGAATAGTGGTTACCATAAATCAAATGCAATTCAAACAGAATTATCCGATGAACTTTTATGTTGACAACTGAAAGGCATTGCTGGTGTCTAGGAATTCCTCTTGAAATGAAATATTTCTTCAATACTTTCGAACTTTGGAATAAATAATAATGAAACGAATGATCACTGCCATATTCAATTTCTTACCTATCTTGTTATCAAGCTTAGCCAGTACTTTTTTGAGGATGTCCAGATAGCAATATTGAAAACAAGATTCCTGTTTAATTGGCAGATCATATTACACAGAAACGATTATCAGAATACCGATATCACTAATCTTGTTAGGAAAGCAATATCTTTCTGTTGGCAATATTGCTATTTGCAAACAGAATAGACCTGAACATCTGGACAAGTTCCTTATACCATGGGATTCCTGCCAGCCCGTTGTTTCATTATCATATCATCAAAATTTCAATATTGAATTTCCACTCGATAGGAGATCAGCGCAAAGAATTTTCCACGCCTTAATCGGAAAATATCCTGCAAATCCTGTGAAGTAGGATTTAGAGTATGCAAGCGAATATGGGGTATTTGAGAATGAGATATTACCCACTTTCCGCGAAGTTCTAAGAATCAGGAAAATCGACCGAATGAATATAGCACGGAGTTCTTGAATTTGAATATTCTTTCAGGTATTTTCTGTAAGAATATATGAACCGAACTCTTTGAATAGCACACTTTGTATTCTGCTATTCAGTGACTAAGGTATATGTTCGGGTGTCAGTATGAAGAGTGAACTTCGAATCACGACAAGCTTCCTTGTAAGACTTTCGGTAATGTTTAGAGTTTCGAAAGAAATTATATTTCTCCACAAAATGTCATAACATAAATATTCTTTCTAGGCTCCTCTTTCGAGAATAAACCCTGACAAATGCCTTACGGAATGGAAACTAGGGCTAAACTGTTGTGAAGGTATCACAGATGATATGACGCGTAGTTTGGAACAAAATTGTATTCGCTAAGATATATATTTACGAATCATTTTGGTTATCAGTTACAACAAATGATTCATCTTGATTGACAAGATCAGAGAAGGATCTGAAGCGTGGTGAAGAAGGCATTTCCCAAGAGCGCAAGCTGACTCGGGGCTCAAGTTATATAATTCTTTTTCCCAAAATAATGAATTTCTCACTTCAAATTTCATACAAAATCCAAAATGACGCTGAGATGAATGATCTTGTTGTACACTTAAGGGCGACAAGTTGTTACCAAACAAAAACCCAGAAAATAATTTCACTCTCTCTTGTCAGGAGCCTTACGATTCTTGATCTACTATCTGGGATCCTCTCGAAGATGATGAGTTGCTAAAACATTGACTACCGAGGCCAAGGGGCTAAATGAACCAACCCCTCATCTGCATACTCTTCTCTTCTCGCGTCTAGGGTAATTTTTCGAAGCAGGAAATGCATCACACTTGATATTCCATCAATTTCAAAAATAAGAACATATTAGATATTTTGTGCCAAATGGTTATTCAAGCAAGTTTGGAAATCATTCTTACCGGAAAAGAGTTTTCAAATTGTAATTATGTATATTTCACTCACTGAATTGACATCTGGGCAACTGTACTAGCCAATTTTATGCCCTCGTCATAATATTCAGAAGCTTTTTTGCTCACTCGCCACTCATCCAGGGTGCTATCATATCATTTGGACTTTGAAGAAGGCCGCACTTCGTCAATTTTCCATAGGTGCTAGAATTCTAGGTCAGGCTCTGGACGAGATATGCGTTTTTTGTTTCAATCTTCTCCTTTTCGATCAAACAGAATATAAACGGGTTGTAAGTTTTAAAATGAGGGATATATCTATCAATTTGATCTATTCAACATCGTCATGAGGTGACGCGATAATGCATAGATACAGTTTAGAAATCCAAGTTTGACGGAGTCCTAATCTACAGCCTGTGATCCGAATTAGACCATTACGAGAACACATAACCCCTGAATATAAGTGAAACAGAGAGTCAAAGACTCACAGTGTTATAATATCTGTGGAGAACCTACGAGGTACAGCGTGAGTGCTAGCGCCCCCTGCAAAAGCCATATATTACAGACCGGGGGTACTCCCGACGCAAGTGATGAAGTAGAACGCGCGTGTCTTAAGCATGGGCTGAAAGATGGAGTTCGCTACAGTAGAATTAAAACCCGCAACTCAGAGCAGGGGTTAATTAAAATGTTTTACAAAATGTTGTCTGAACAGCTTGCTTCTATTGATCACATTTCGATAAAATTATTAACAGATCTCTGAGTCAATATTTAGCAACAGGATTTTGAATTTCAATGCGATCTGATGTCAATTTTTTGAGATATTGAAAGAATAATATGTCAAATTTCGATCTCATTTAAAACTTGAAGGTATACCCTTTATATTTCGATAAGAATCGACATGATGAGATTGAGACTTCGGAACTACTTGAAGAACACAGATGGGCCCCTTTATACAAAATTTTGTGGAATCCGTTCCGATAATTAACATCAAGAAAATATTTCTTCGAAAAACTAGTTAATTCAGAAATTCTTCATAGATTCCATTGAGATTTGGCACAGTGCTTCGAATTCAAGTTTGATCCGTCTTTACTCTCATTCATGACTTTTTGATATTTTAGGTTACTTTCCCAATATCTTAAAAAAAACTAACGCGATTAGATATAAACTTCCTGGTTAGTTGAAGAATACGGATGAGCACCTTCATGCGAAATTTCGTGGAAATGATACAAGTTAGAAACAAGAGTGTAAAAAAATTAGAAAATTTTCCAACTTTCAAAAACAATTAATTTGGATACTTTCCATCGGATGGAGATAGAAAATCTCACAGACCCTGAAGTCAGTGTTCAATAATAATGTTCGATTTCAGTTTGATACAATATTTATCTTCGGAGATATTGGAAAAAACGATGTCGAATTCTATGGTTCTTCAATCGTTATCCCTCCTACATATACACCCAAAAAACACTGATCCGATGATAATGAAACTGAGTTACTAGTTCGGTACTACTGATGTGCCAATGTCTGCGAAATTTCATGATGATCCTTTCATAAGAACAATTTTAGTAGAAATATTTTCGAAAAATTCACACTTTCGCGATCTAATAATCATGTGGTCTTCATGAGCCTTCAAACTCTCATTTATTTCAGTCAGGTATCAATATCAATCGTTGGGTGGATTTCAGCCATTCGCGAATTCGGCTATCGGAATCAAACTTCAAACGTGATCAACAATTATCTAGTCTATCAGCATATTCTTCCAGTTATTGTGTTAACGATCCGTGGTTGGACCTGCCGGAAACAAATCAACTTCAAAGAGAAATTACTTAGATTTTCTAGATTTGTAGTGAAGGTTCAGGGCTTGATTACGAAGGTCGAATTCATGAATAGGTATAATCAGCCCAATGATATCGTCGTCCCCATTCACAATTTAATTTTTTCGATATTTTCAAGAATACAGGTTACATTCAATTTAAATCTAGTACTTCATAAAAGAATTATAGCTTGATGGTTCATGCATTTCTGCATATCAGTCTATAAGAAAGTAAAACTGCGTTTGGAGGAATCAATAAGCAGGTGACTCCTTTGGGAACGAATTTGAATAAGCGCATAAAGCTCCTGACCTCAGATCAGTGCTTTTCTAGATTTTTTTATTTCGCATGGTATTCGAAAGATTATGGGAGGCACCTATTCAACTCGACACTGTATATTCAAATCATGCAGTTAATGGATTTATCGGCTTTATTATCCTATATAAATTCGTATCGAGTTGGTAGATATTAGCCATCCTATCATTTGCAACAAATAGCAAGCTGAGGTGAATATTCTTCAGCATCACGAAATTTCATCGAATCTCGTTGTTTCATCAATGTGAAAAACTCTCATAACCGAATAATGGAAAGCTCATTAAAAATACTGATTCATTAGAAAACAGCCATCTCATGAAAAAAATTGAGAAAAAAAATGATTCATGGTATCCTCGTCCTGAATGATCCAACCTAAAATGCTTCGATGAGACAGCTTTCACTGCAAGCCCTGAAGGCATGAAAAATTAATGAAGGGGGCTGAAAATGAGTCCTTCAATTCAACCATTCATTAGGGTGCAGAAGATTGAATGAAAGGCATAATTTCGTGAGGGAAAACTGAAAACCATCATTTTTTGAGATCGATAGAGTGAACCCGAAGGGATGCCGTTGTTTTTACGAGACCAGAGGTAGGAACAGAATCATTCGTATACGTAATTGGAACGATTAAATTTTTTTTCCCAACTTGAGAAAATTTCCAGGGGAGAAAAACGTTTCGGGGAATACATTATTCATCCAAGAGGTTTTTAAAATTTTCTCACTATAGATATTGATGAATATCAGTTGCTTAGCTGACTGAGATGAAGTTACTTGAACAATATAACTTCAAGTTTTTGAATCTTGCTGATTAAAATTTGTAGCTTTTTTGGAATTTCATCACAAACTACCATCCGACAGGACCCAAGTTCCTAGATATCTTTCGGTAAATAGAAGGTGAGTCGTGCAAATGATCGGCAAAAGCGTGGAACTGCAGTTAGGGAGCAGAGAGTAATGCCGGTCATTCAGTAGAATCGGTCAGTGGTAATAACGGTTACTGCTATTATTCGAAAATCACTGCATTAAACTCATACACCGAGTGATGTGACACTTCCCCCCGCCCTCAAAAACAATTACTGCTGAGCTTTCAATAAGCAGTCAGAACGTACTGTTATGGTTTTTTCTAAATCGATATTTAAGAAACAGAAAAAAATAACTTACCAATGAACACAAATGCATATATTCATATTCAATCATTTATTATCATAATATACAATTAAGTTAATTCCAGGCCTCAAACATAGTAAATTCTATCATAAGATATAAGAAATGTCCAAATCAATCACGATCCAGTAACAAATCCAGAGAATTAATTCCAACATTTCAATAGATTATTCAGGGCACATAATCCTTTCAAATTATCTTTCTCAACAGGCTTCTCATGATCTGAAAGTATAAGAATTTGTATCAATACCTTGAATTTTATAGAATTGTCTTATCTAGTCAAAAAGTAGGAAATTATGAGGAACTTAAGTGATATTTTGTTGAAAATTATTATTATAGGTTTGAATTGAACAGAACTAGCAATCATAAGTAGAATTAGATGTAGAATTTCAAAGAGAATGTAAATTTAGTATAGAAGTTATGTCTCGACCCATAAGTTGCACATTAGGTAATTATCAGGTTTCCGAAGGAACAAAATTGCAGCTATATTTTAGGAATAGTGTTTATTCAATATAATGAAAGCATTTTTTTGGCGATTGTAAGTAGAAATTTAAGAATACTAGGCAAATGAAATTGTTAACTTAGAAAATTGTACATTTAGGCATAAAAATTTGAAAAATTTTATATATTAGAGATTTAGAATATAGGCAAGAGGCACATCAAAATACGGAGAAAAATACGGCCGAATTTTCTAGACCAGGTTCGAAGAAGGAAAACTTACCTCTGAAGCGAAAACTGCGGAAGCATCATTTTTGGAAAACATCTTTAAAAGCAAAGCATACTAGGATGTGAAGAAAAATTCTGAAAAGGTATAAATACCGAAGCTCGAGCACAGAGAATTTAGTCCATTTTTAACCATCGTCAAGACTGTAGCAGCTCTTCGTAAAAATTCTCGAAACATCGTAATATTTCAGTCAGAAACTGAAAGCAAACCAAAATTAAACCAAAGTGACTGGCATCCTGGAAGAATAACAGAATATAATCCATGGAATATTAAACAAAATCAAAGATAAACACTTACCAGAAAAGAAAATCCAGCAATTTGAAAATCCTAACAAGTAAAATTCGAGCCAGATGAATTTAATTTCAAGAGTCAACCCCTGGAACTTGCACTTTACGCAGTAAACAATCAAGAGGAACTTTGGAGGTTATACAGAAAATCCGAACCACAGAAGAAAAAAGCATCAAAGTGACATAGAATAGAAACACCGTGGGTGAGAGCAAAAAGGACATTATTATAAGTTTTTAGATTTAATTTAATTATTTGAGTCAGGTTATTAATAAGTTTAGCATTTGAGTCAATTTCCTTAAGATTATTTCATACCATAGAATCTACCTGAGAAAGAGACGGAAAGCCGCGCAAAACTCAAATCAAAATTCATATTTTTGTTATTGGATCCTGTTGAAAATTCGAAATTCAAAATTAATCAGAATCAAACAACAGTCAGATTCATAACAGTACGTATTTTAATTGTTTTTACTTTGAAGTGAAGTGATTTTTCAACATCGTAAATTGCGAGATGAGTAATAAACTTTTTTTTCCGTTTTGCGCGCATGTTCTAGGAAAACAGCGTACTATCGTTTAGTTCAAATGTCTGTAATTTTCGAATTTTGAGCTGAAAATGGTCTCAAACGACTAGGTTGGACTCACTGATGATGAGTCTGGTCGATTCTGTCCGGCCATCACCACGGTTACGGGCGTACGGAGGACTCTATCGACTTGAAAATTTCAGGGTTTGTTGCATTTTATGTTACGAAGGCTGAGTTCGTTAATGAGCGAAATCAGTCGGACCGTTTCAGAGTTATAGCCATTTGAAATTTCAAGGTTATTCCACTGATATTTCGAGAACTAGTGGAGCGATCTGATGGAAACTTGGCGGTTGATTGCAGCATTAAGACACATATACATATAACTCTGTAGAATTTTGTTGAGATCGTGCTATTAGTAAATCTTCAAGATTTTTTTCCGAATATTTTTTTTCTTAGGAACAACATTTCGAAAAAAGGTTGTCGTAGCTTGCACTACATATTTTGCAGTAGTGTACCAAATTTCAGTTCGATAAGATAATAAGTTTTGAAGATTCTGGTGAAAAAAATATGTCACATTTCGTGGTTTTTCTCGATATCGATATATTTTCGGAAAAACTCAGATAATACTGATCCAATCAAGATGAAACTTGGCAGCTAGTTTGAATTTGCTGATTGACAACTTTCCGCAGAATTTCATGCTGATCGTGTCGTTCGAACAATCTCCAAAAATTAAATTTTTTTTAATAGTCAATATTCTGTGATCTTCTGATCTTAATATCATCATGAATTTCTGTATGAATCTTCGAACTGTCATTTTTCGATGAAATAATGGATCTCAATTCGATATAATGTATATTTTTGGAAATATTGGTAACATGAATTTTTGAATAGGATGAAAAATTAAGAATATAAAGAATCATAAAAATATAGGAAAGGATAAGTGACAGAACATATTTTTTTTAACCTCAAACAGGATATGATTTTATCTTTTAGCTCTTCAGCAAATGGCTCAACAACGTAATATGTTCGCAATCAATGGAGGATTCTCAAGAGGTTGTTTGAATTGATTTCGTCCCTGCAGCTGTCCCCAGTAAAAGTAGGGCGAACAATAAAGAGTCATACGAAAAAAGCTCACTTGCGTTGTTCAGAATATAGGGGTGTAAATGATATTTCCATTGTTGCTTTCGAAATGAATGTCGTTATGATTTTTCATATTATTGAGTGTACTCAGCTTGACGCATATGAGTACAGATCCTACTAAAGAAGATCCTTTGTTGCTTCAGAATAGAAGAGACATAGTAATTCAGCTATTGCAATTATTAAAAATACAGATTTTCCTGTAAAACTTTTACATCATATCTTAATTGATATCTCGCTACTAGGTATTGTATGAAAAATTCAACTATTGATAATTGATTTAAGGGCATAGAGACTCGTTGTTTGAACAGTGAAAGTGTACCTCTTTTTTGTTAACCGAGCTTTCGCAACATTTTATTGCTTCATCACGGTTTCTGAAATACAGGTTTTATTGGAATTGAACATTAAAATATCACATTTACATCCTACTGAAATTGAGGTTATATACAGAATTAACACCAGACGACGACAACATCAGCATAAATCGCAAGAATATAATACGACAGTTTCTTTCGATCTGTAGGGAACAAATGGGATATTTTTGACTAATTTTCTACAACATTCTTCATTTCTTAAATATTTGAATTTTTTCGTATTGCCTCTGAGTGACACCTGATGACTTTAGTCGTCTTTCTCTTCTTCTTTCTCTCTGTGATCTCAATCATCTAATGAACCTCCATAGTAAATATTTTCATTCATAAGTAGATAGCTAACGATGATGCTTAATTCTTGAGTGTCTCATATCCTATTAATTGCATTTTTTGCGCACATTTTCTAGGGGAACAGCGTGCTATCGTTTTGTCCAAATGTCTGCAATTTTCGATGATTGAGCCGAAAATGGTCACAAACGACTAGATGACGAATCCGGTGTCAAAAATCGATTCTGTCCAGCCGGCCGGTCAGCCAGCCGATACCTATCGAAGGGAGTGAGCTAGCAACTTGAAACATTCAGGGTAGTTCGCGCATTGGAATACCGCTGTTAAGTCCGTTAATGGGCCAAATTGAACAGTTTCGGAGTTATAGTCACTTGAAATTTTGAAGTTATTTATTTTCTATTTCAGAAACTACCTGAGCGATTCAATTCAAACTTAGCAATTGGGTGGATTGTAACGACGCTCAACTTTGAGCCAAATTTTGTCAGAATCATACTGTCGGTAAATTGAAAAAAAAATGTTTCAAAAATGTTTTTTCAAAAATCGTTCATCATATCCAGAAAAAAATTCCTCCAGGACTTTGAGCTTCATATTTCACAGCAGTGTACCAAATTTCAGTTCGATACGATCGTAAGTTTTGGAGATTTCGGGAAAAAATATGTCAAATTTTTAGGTTTTTTCTCGATATCGTTGCGTTTTTTGGTATAACTCGAGAAATACTGATTCAATCCTGATAAAACTTCGCATCTAGTTCGAAAATGCTGAAAGACAACTTTATGCAAAATTTTGTGATGATCGTATCATTAGAACAATTTGAAAAAAAAAGTCTGTGATTCTCTTATCATATCATCCTCATTAAATTCTTTATGAACCTTCGAAATGTAATTTTTCGATGTACTGGATTTCAATTCGATATCGATCTGTGTTTTTGGAAATATTGAGAAAATAAAATATTGAATGGGTATATCTGTGGAATCATTGAGTGGATTTTACCCATTCACGAATTCGGCCTTCGTAATTAAGGTCCAAACCTTCTCTAAAAATATCGAGTTTCTAAGTTGTTTCTTTCAGAAGTTATCATCTTCAGCCTAACGGCCGACCGTAAATACAATAACTTCCGGAAGAAACGACTTAGAAACTCGATATTTGTAGAGAAGCTTTGGGGCTTAATGACGAAAGTCAAAGTCTGGAATTGGTAAAATCCGCCCAATGATTCCGTAGATATACCCATATTTTATTTTTCCAATAGTTCAAAAGAAACAGAATAGATCGAATTGAAATCAAGTAATTTAAATTCAAATTCAAATTCGTTGCCGAAGCGGTAATCTACATTGAACATGCGCGCAAATGCTGCTGCCTTCACGGCAGTGCTTTTTTAGATTTTTTTTTCATTTTCATCATTATGATGATACAAATAAAAAACAAAATATGCAATTATTAATGAATCAGACAGTTACGAGTTTTCCATCTATACTGTACCCTTTTCTTGTATAATGAACTCAACGAAGTAGTGCATGAAACAATTCATAAACTGAACAGCATCCTCTGCTTTCACGTCGATCGATGCCCTGTTTGCTTTTACATGATTGTAAGGTTGAACAGTTTAGGTAAAATATGACCTGCAAATATTTCTGGTTGAATCTTTATATTTCTTGCTGACGCTTCTGCATTTACCATGAAGAATTTTATCAGCGAAATATCATGTATAATTCGCTTCGGATTTGTGATACCCCCTGTTTCAATCTAAAGTTATTTATCAAACTTCCAGAAAACTTTCCTGTCATCCTAGACCGCCTTCACCACCCTAATTATAAATGAACAGAAAAGGGAGATGAACAAATTGGATCGCAGTGTATGAAGACAACCGAAGAATCGATTATTGGAGAATGCGGCTTTCATTTTCACCGAACATTTCTTTGTCCCATATCCGAAATTGGCTAAACTGATGGCTGCTGTCGGTTTAATTTCCTCTTCCTCTGAATCGGCTCGATCAAATAATATTGTCGAGGTTTATGAGAGTTCAGAATACCATCGATATTACATGTCTAAAATGGTAATGAATGAATTTCCTCCGATGTCTTCAGGAAAACTTTTTCAATCAAGTCGCTTTATCCTCATTTTATCATCTGGAAAAAAAGGTCGGATGACTCAAGACATCGAAGAAATTATGAATTGAAAATCATCGATGAATATTCAAAAAAGCCAGCGATATTGTGGGGAAAATCAATGAATATGAAACACAAGTGGTATTTCCCAGTTGGGTCCAATGATTTAGCAGTGGAACAAATGAAAGTAAAAGTACCATTATTCTATTCATCTTGAATATATTTCATATAATACTATGACTTCATCTTTCAAATCATTGAGTAAGAAGTCAAATATTGTTTTATTTCTGTTTGTGACCGTTGATGGCGTTGAGGTTGCTTTGTAAAGTCCATATAATTAATTCCATTTGATGAAGATCAATTGAGCTATAATCTGGAAATTATTCATCAAAAAAATTTAATGAATTGGATATTCGGAATTATTGAGCTGCCTAGTAGCAGTTCAGATTTGTACCTATTTATAGGATGAGTATAAAAACCAATTCATCGTTGAACGTCTACTGATTTACAATGTCAAATGCAGACGCCAGAATGATGGTGATAATGAAATGGGACATATGAAATTAATGCCTCAGTTTAGGAATCCTCGGAATATTTTATGGAATGTAGTTCCAAAAAATGTGTATGAATTGATAGTCATTGGATCCTAAAGTACTTAATTTGTTAGTTACTCTTAACAATATTTCGAGGAAATGTTGGATAAGAGTTATTTATATCTGTCGATGTAATAATTCACAATTTTTTTATGACAACTTTGAAATTTATCATTTCACGTTTCAATTATTTCCTGTAGGTATGTATTTTTGAATGGAACTTTTCGATGATGAACTGAATAATACGATAATAAATAGCTTCTGTAACGAATATTAAAGAATATCAAGTTTCGAAGATGTGTATTCAGAGACGAACAACAATTAATGAAAATAACTCAATATTTTTGAATGGAAATTTTATCAGGAACATCTTGAATATACACGCGGAACTAGAAGCATCAACAAAAAAGCTCTGATTTCAGCAGTTTTGCAATATTATGTCGGTACATTTTGTATACAGGGTGAGTCAAGCGGAACTGTACATATTTCTACCACGTATAGAGACTACTCAGATGATTATCAAATGACCATTGGAAAATGCCTTCTTCTCTTCATGAATTTTATAAAGCCTGATTTTCGGTTTTTACCGGAAACTTCAATCCGTCATAATTTTTGTACGGTTATCCTGAATCGATTGAACTTATCAAGGAATATTGTCTTGAAGAACTTTCAAGTACCGACTCGTTCATAATTCGAAAAAACTAGGTCCTGCTTTGAAAATTTTTGATGTTTTAGTCTTTCGTGAAAGTTTCACTCTATGTATAATTTTTTCTACATTTGCTGAGGAGTATTGAGACCATAATGATTATAGAGGAAAACTGCCAAAAAGATTTCTCCTAACATTATCGTACGATCTTCAATTAAATAATGAATTTCAGTGATTATTTTTGCTAAGCTGAAGCTTTTGAAGGTTTGCGAGGTAGCTTCAACCTCTTTGGAGAAGTGTCACGTATCGTCCCGGCTTAGTTTGGGGGAACTCGTCAAGGCATGCACCAAACTACGCCGTCTACATGCCTACGTGAGCGGACACCCCTTATGCGGACCACAAGGGAGTGTACCAGACCGTTGGGGACGAATGTATTTCCGAGATCTTGATAGGATCTACCAGGGACAGCGTGCGCGCTAGCGCCCCCTGTACGTTGACCGATAATGTGGCCAAGCGTTACGGGCAGGTAACGTAGGGTACTTAAGACGCAAGGGTTGGTACTGCGCGCGCGACTTAAGTAAGAGCTGAGAGAGGGCACTCGCTACAAAGCTTCAAATAACAAGTTTCTCCTTAAATTCAGTATAGGGATTATGAAAAATTTCCAGTTTAAGAGCGCAATTAACAAGAGATGGTGTTGACAATTTGAGCAACACTCATATTTGGGCCGAAGAAAATCCCTTCGCAATCCGCGAAGAACGCTCTCAATTAAGATATTCGGTAGATTCGTGGATTGAGGTAGTCAATAGTCAGCTTCTAGGTCCTCATTTCTTTGATGGCTCGTTGAGTGGAGAAGTTTATTTGGACTTTTCACAAAATATTCTCCCCAACCTATTAACTAATGTTGACGTTCGGTAGCTCTACTACTTTCAGCATGATGGAGCACCTCCACATTGTTCGTTATTATGAATCACTATCTTGAATTGAATTGAAAATTAATTTCGTGCGTTTTGGAACTTCGTATCGAATGGAATATTTTTATTCGACAACAGTGTAGGTAATTCAAATGAAACTATTGACGAGTGCGCAAAATTCATGACCTCATGCAGTATTTTCTTGAATTTCATTTAATAGAGTTTTTAATCACGGTAATCACCCATTAAAATTCCACCCTACTCACTGCACAAGAACAACCTTTCGAATTAAAACCAAGTTAAATTATATTTCCAACACGTTAGAAAAAAAAACGATAAATCAACGTGTTCATGAAATTTCAGCATTCATCAAACCTCTTGTACACTGTATATTCCAGTGTAGTGGCACCAGCGAGCGGTAGGGATAAAATTAAATTATAATTCAGATATGGTCGCAGCTATAAATATAGTTCAGATATCACAAACTAGATAAGTAAAGTTTCCCGGAAGGGTGTTCGTGTCAGGTTTGAAGATTGTGGAGCATATTAGATAAGAACAATTCGCTTGTTAAAGGTTTCATTCGATTCACGCTAAAGGGAACCAAGAGAGAAAACGTTGTGTAGGATATGTTGTTTTACCAATATAAAATTGAAACAAGTACAATGCGAATCTCTAACTCTGTATAAATTCAGTGAATTCAGGTTACTTTTCTCTTAGCGATATACTCTGCCCAGTCGGTAAATATTTTGAATTCAATTCTTTTCGATGTGAGAAAATGTTATACAGCAGAAAATTGAGAAATTACATAGTCTAGGTTCTATTCGTCAATCTTAATTTTTCGACTATTTCTCAACAATAAATTAAGTTATACAGAGTGTTTCAGCATAGACTGGAGAAACATAATATATCGCCGTGTAGATAAAATTAGAAAAGTCATTTTGTCTTATGACATATTCCTACCCCGTTTTCGAATCATGAGCTAAATACATCGTGTTCAATGTCAACTTTGAGCAATATTCTGATAACTGTATTAAGTTATACATGGCTTTCGAGATAACTGTTTCTGATCACATCTTAGTATTTTTTGGTGGTCCATTCAAATGTAGTAGAAGTCTGGAAAAAAATTTCAAAAAATTTCAAAATGGGGGGAAGATTTCTGAGTTGGAATTTCTCATTTCCGATTGCCGAATTGAATAGGATCATTTCAATATACTCAATTTTCTGAGATTTTCCGTAAGAAAATGTTCTCAAAATTACAGTTAAACTTCTTTTCACAGAAATACAGTGAAAAACATCACCCAAAATTATTGGAATCTCCGAAGGTTGAACTTACCTTTAATCTGAACTGGTGTGAAAACAGAATGAAAAAATATCGATAAGTTTTCATTTTGTAGCCTTCCAAAGATTCCGCTCGGAATACTTGAGTATTTTCCTTTTAAAAACTGGTGGCCTTGCGTTTGCGAGAATTGTGCTGATTAGCCTCCAGTTGGAGCATGAAGACGCAAAATTTTTCACGAAGTTTTGTTGACATCATACTGTTGGTAAATTCATAAAACATTTTTTCGGGAATATTTTTCTGCTGAAAACTATCCATATATTCGAGAAAAAATGCAAGGAGCTTGAACCCCATACATCACAGTAGTGTACTTAATTTCAATTTAATACAGTTCTTATTTCCGAAGCTTTTGAATAAAAATATCTCAAATTCCGTATTTCTTAATGCGTATCGTTGTGTCTTCCGGAATACTTCTAGAAATACAGATACCATGATGATGTAACTTGATATCTAGTTTAAAAATTATGATGAACAACTTTGTATAGAATCACCTGATGATTATTGTGTCATAAGCCAATTTGAACCAGAACTTTCAGATTGTTGCATGCATGTTCTGGGATATAGCGTGCTATCTTTTTGACAATTGTCTGTTATTTTCGAATTTCGATCCGAAAATAATCTCAAACGACTAGACTAGATAATGAGCGTACAGAGGACTCTATCGACTTGAAACTTTCGGGGAAGGCTGCATTTTGGAATTCGCCAGTTGAGTTCAATAATGAGCAAAATGGGTCAAATGGTTTACGAGTTATAGACATGTGAAATTTTAAGGTTGTTTTCCTGATATTTAAGGAACTAATTGAGCAATTGGATTGAAATTTGCAGTTAGTTGGGGCATGACAGTGAGCAAACTCTCGGAGAAATTCCAATTTGATACGGGCATGATTCTCGGTGATATTTCAGAAAAAATTTGAAATTTCGTGTTTTTCTGTTCGGTACGTTTGTTTCCTCCAAAGAAACTCAAAACATACTGATCCAATTATAATGAACTTGATAACAAATTTGAAAATGCTTATGAGAAACTTTGTCCCCTTTTTCGTGATGATCGTCCCATTAGAGCGATTTGAAAATAATTTCCAATTTTTTCTCTCTCGAATATTCAATATGCTCACATTTTTTCCACGAATTTCCTTATGAACCTTCAAGCTGTCATTTTTGAATCAAATACTGGATTTCAATTTGATCTCATCAGTATTTTTAATAAGGTATTTTAAATTTCGAATGGGTAAATCTGTGGAATCATTGGCTAGATTTATCCACTCACAAATTCGGCCTTCATCATTAAGGTCAAAACCTACTCCAAAAATATTGAGTTTCTAAATTGTTTCTTCCAGAAGTTATTGTGTTGATTGGCCGTTAGGTGAAAAAAATACTTGAAAGTTCGATATTTGTAGGGTAGGTTCAGGGCTCAGGGACGAATATCGTATTTTGGAATGGGTGAAATTCGCCCAGTGATTCAGTAGATTTACCCATTTAAAAAAATTCATTTACCCATTATTTTCGAAAAAATAGATAATATCAAATTGAAATCGGTTACTTGATTGAAAAGTCTGAGACAAGCACTGTCGTGAAGTCAGCAGATTTTGTGTACATGTTCAAATTGCCAAATCGGTCATCTTATCATGTATTGATCCCTTCAAACGCATTTTTGGTGACCTCCATTGAACATGCGCGCAAAAGCTGCTGAATTCACATCAATGCTTCTTAAGGTTCTTTTTTTGGAATATTTTATATTCTGTGATCTTCTGATCACATTATCCTCACAAAATTCTGTATAGAGCTTCAGGCTGTCATTGTTTTCAATCAAGTAGTGATATCAATTCGATTCGATCGGTAGGTTTTTTTTGCAATACTGGCAAAATAAAATAAAATTGGTAGATCTGCGGAATCATTCCGTAGATAATAGCCATTCACAAATTCGGCCTTCGTTATTAAAATCCAAACCTTCTATACAAATATCGATTTCATAAGTTGTTCCTTTCGGAAGTTATAGTGTTCGTGATCAGTCGTGAGGATGACTGTGAACGCAATCGATATTTTGTATAGGTTTGCGCTTCAGCTTCCTACAACAATAAACTCAGTTCCAATATGGTCGCATCATCAAGCTTCAAAATACCAAATGGTATAACTACGAAAGAGTGAATGGATTCCTCCCATGAACGAACTGTAATTCTTTTGTCGCTACCTCGTTTCATTCAGAGGTTATCGTGGCAAAGGCCGGTTTGCCGATGCAGAATAGTATTTAACTAGGGTTCTTCATTGGTGAATTTGAGCGAGTCGTTTCAAACTATTTTCCCGACAAACTTGAGCAGTATGATAACACGCTATTTCCGAGAAAAAGTCCGCGTAAAATTATTTCAAATTTTCTGCTTCAAGGGAAACCTCGCTGTTGAAGACTCTAGTTTGTATGTGGAAGAAGATGTAGAGAAGTTTTTCATTTAGTTGAGTCACTTCATATTTTTTAACCTTAATGAAAAGGCAAAATTCAAGAACGTCACATCAAGTTTACTTCTTCATGAAAGAGATTTCCATAATTTCATCAATTGTGCTAAGAGTCGTTTCATTCCATATACAACAATAGCACAAAAATGTCCTTGAAGAAATATATTCTCAAACTTTTACTGATGAATGGGGCCTATTATATTCACAGAACATCTTGAAATGCATTACTGTTTCAGAAAGTTTCTTTCGGCAATTTCGTCCGCATTCAACGGGGAGTTATATAGAAGAATATATCCAATTTAATGTTCTATATAAAGTTTGTCCTTGCGCCGATAAATTTAGGCCCATCGCGATCTTGACATGAATAAAAGATCCGTCTATCTTTACCCGAATTGGCTGTAAACAGTCCTGTCCCCGGATTCATTGTTTCTTGACCAGAGAAGAAATAAACAAATTATTCCTCACTTCAGCGAACTCGGGCATTCTTTCTTTTCTAGGGTAGTATATCGCGAGCAATACAGGGTGTATCTGAATAACACCGACAAAGTCTAAGGGATGATTCGGTGAAAATAAAGCTAGGCATTTGGTATAACATTTTTTTTAAAATCTCCCGCCGGAAAAGTTACACCCCACCGAAGCTTAACAAACAAAATTGTTTCTATTTCTTATTTTCCCTGTATATTGAGCTGAAGACACGAAACTTGGTAAATATTATTTGTCAATAAAACTACACATTTTGGGTTTCTTTCAACCCTGAAGTATTCAGAAAGGGTTGAAATAGTCAACTCGTAAGATATCTTTTCGTACATCTTTTTTTGGATAAACATTTTCCTTTTTAAACCAAATGCCTAAAAAGCCTAATTCATTTACTACTTTTTTCTCTACAAGTTTTTTCAAAAAGCATTCACTAAAAAAAAAACGATGATCTGCCAAACAGCATTACAGCAGGGTGTGAAACGATAAGGCATATTTTATCGCATACGTATTTCAATTTTCAATTAGGAGAAGAGTAAATGCTTTTGTATTGAAGCTGAGGGTAGTCATTTTCAACATTTATTATAATTGCGTATGGTCAATATTTGACCGGTTTTCGTTCATTGTTCGCTATTGTTTTAGTTGTAAAAGTTTTAGCCTAGTGAAATCATAATTTCAGTGGCTCTTGTTCAATAAAATGATATTCATTTATGAAGAGTTATGCTTTTCTCGTGAATGCTTAGATTTTAGAATATCTTGTAGATATATAAAATTAGGTGAATGAATTGGGCATTTGAGCTATGTTTTTTGTGAGAACCCAATGATTTATGCATAATATATAAGTTTTTTTGAGGATCAATTAATGGTATACATATTGGATTATTTAACTAAAAAAATAATGAACCCTTTAGTGAAATTTGCAGCATTTTGATTATCGTTCAACAACCGATTAAAGGATATTTTGGGAAGATTATGCAATGTTTTCCAATTTTTTCTGGTTTCTCCCTACCAATATCTGAAAAATAAACTATTAAAATCAATGAAGAATATAACTCATATAGTTCTTGCGGATTGTGGAATTCAAATTATTTATCAAAGTCAATTTCTAGAAAAAAATGTTTCCTTATCAACAGTATAATAATGCGACAATCAACTCAGTGCAATAAAAAGTGGCTACTCACATAGGCATGAAAGAAATTAGTTTGACGCATCCTCTGACGAATTCCCCTGAATAAGCCAATACGAAACGTGATATCCCCGAAGAGCTTGAAGCTTCCTATCATAGAAAAAAAAGTTGGATGCGCTTCTCAGCATAGGTATATAACACAACCGAAACGATATTTGACAGAAGGAAATTGAATGAACATTGCAACTCAGTGCACCCCAGAAATCAAGAATATGTTCATTTATGAAGTGAATTATGGTCCCTTGATATTTAATTCTCCAAAGGAATTCAATAAAAGACTGAAATGATTCATATTATTACAAAACCTAAATATCTATTGCCCGTACGCATAGTCCGATCTAGAACTCCTACCTGAGAAATTCTTCTTGAGACAAGCTCAAGTATTGACTCATGATTAGCGAGGGTCTTATCCATTAAACAAACCTTCGGCAATTCTCCGCGAAGCTCATGAATATCGGTGAAATCTACAATATTTTCACGTCTTCATGTTTGTCGCAGTGAATTTTGCTATTATATGACAGTATCTCTTCAAGGTGTCAAAGAAGCCGCCCCATTAAAACGAACCGTTAAAAAAAATGCCGATAGAGACTGATTTATGGCATCTGTGTTGCTTCCGGAAAAAGGAGGTGTCTACTAGCATGATGGTCAAAAGAACAGGGCCACTATGTATTAAGTTCGTTCTGCAATTACTATGATAAATTCCTAAAAAATCATTTTCTTTTCCTGAGATCAATCTATTTATCGAAAATCAGTTGAGCAGTTTCATTGAACGCTTTCGTTTCTTCGGACACTTTTGGATGAATTAAATTTTTAAATGGTACGTTCTCTGAAATTATCGTACCAAACGATATTATCGTACATGCGGTATCGTACACAGTACAGAACACCAATATATAAACAGCAACGCTGGGTTGTGAAAAGTCACAGAAAACGAATAATCTTCGCTATTTTATGATTATGTCTTGCTTGAGCACGCCTCAAGGTAGGTCGTTCGTACACTTGTGCAAGCATGCATGCCACCAAGCACTGGCGAAGTAGTGCTCCGCTGTCAAGTAACCGATATGGGATGCACGCGTCGACTTAGGACGTTCTCAAGTACGGAGTTTCGACTATGCGTACGGACATATGTCACTTTGGAGGTCTTGAAAGTAAAACTGAAGATTTGGTCTATTGGAACGATTCACTGGATCTAAATGCTGCCGCAGTTCAACAGAGCACGCGACACGAAAGGATCGCACGGGTTTCTCAAATCTTCCCAATTCGCGTGTACCCTATACTTGCCGTATCCGGCTGTCCTTTCAAATTGGAAAATAGCATTCAGTTACCTCCTCATCCTTGATGAAGTAACCCATTTCACGAAAACCAAATAACAGAATTCAAGAAAATGTCGCTTACTATCCTGAGACCGCATCGATAAATTACCTCTAGAGCTAAGCTAATGGAAGTTACAAGGTAAGTGTTAAATTGAAATTCGCTGCAAGTTGAATTGTCTTTATAATTTACGATCCTTTACAAGAATCGGGGCTCCGTACGGAGTAACTCTGCGAGTCGAAATGTTTGCCACCACTTATTCTATTTTCTTGAGAGGATACTTTTGAATGATATCTTTATTGTTGTTGGATTCGAATAACAAATAATTTTATGGATTTTGTGATCTTGTTGATAACAGTGTTAGATTTAATCAGATTGAAGCATAATAAGCTTTAGTTTCCAATAGGTAAATAAAAGTTTAGTTGACCATTTGTCATTTATCAAGTCGTGGATAATAAGTGTCTATAATGAATATTATACACTACATGCATATATCAAGTGAAAGTTTCTCGTAAGCTTAACAGTTTCCAGCAATAACAGAGAATGAAGCTTAGTATTCTGGCAACTCTATTTTAGGTTTGTCACCTAACAAAACGCTCCACTGTTGATTTCAGTTTCTATCGCGAAAATACACTATACTAAAAATTTCAATTCCAATCGCAAGAAAACGCCTTACAGCAATTATATGATCAATCGCTAAAGAACGCTCTTCGCGTTGACGGTTGAGTGTTTGTTTCGCATGCGCGACCCTTCGAACTCGGTCCAGCTGAAGGAAAATTCTTCCTTTTTGGTACGGAGAAGCTGAAACTTCAACACCTTGCTAGAGTTTAGCGAAAAACGTACCTCGTAATCCATTAACATCGTGGAATTTTGTTTTGTTTCATTGTTTCTCATAAGACGTCTATTCAAAAGGCAGTAAGTACTACGTATATCCCGACCAATATTTTTTGCTTTTGTAAATGTCAAATTGGGGTTTTTTGAGTTATTTCATTCGATGCAGGTTACACAGGTCAACATGTTCCCTTGTATAATATTGCGCATTCGATTTCTTGTCTCATTCCTACTATCGAATAACGTGCTCTTATTCCTGAGTTCTAGATATTTCATCTCATATTTATTAAATTGTAAATCATTTGAATAACGTCTAGAGTCACTGGGAATGAGATCACGTATTACAAGCTCTATCTTATAGATTTGAAAATTGCAGTCTTCGTGCCGGGGCTAACGCCTACTGGATTATCTTTTTACCGGGGCTAACACCCACTGGATTATCTTTGTACCGGGGCTAACGCCCATTGGAATATCTTACTACCGGACCCATAGTTTTACTGGATTATCATAGTACTGAAGGCAATTATTACTGGATTATCTTAGTACTGGAGCTGATTATTGCTGGAATACCTTTGTACCGAGGCTACTTATTACTGATTATCTCAATTCTGGACTTCACTAACCTTAAGATAAGTGCTTCTTCGAATCCCGGATCTCAGATTCACTGTACCTAGTTTGTAAATAGCAATTTTAATTGTAAAGTTGAAATAAATAGATAGGGAGTAAGAAGTTGCATCATTACCACCAGATTGACGACTAGGGATACATTCAGGATTTAATTTAATATCATCTTCAAAATGCAGAATTATTCCAATTCCACCTATGAACTCTTAGACAAAGTAAAGTATTTACCTCGCAACAATTAAATACAGATTTTTCTGTATTAACCTTTACATAATAATATCTTTCAATATTGATTTGATATCTTTCGATATACTTTTTACTTTTTTTGAATTTAATATTTACCTCGCATATATTTGCTATTATTCACTTGGATGATTTGTGAAACTCGCCTGCGGATCGTGTCGCAAACTTCGCCCTCGTGAGTAATAAGTCATTATATGCTCGTTCAATATTATACTTTTATTTAGTATCATTCAATTGAAATGAGATATGTCGCAGTGGTATCTAAATGATCTCAAATGTCGATTGGGATCACTTTCAAATGATAATGATGTGATATTGAACGAGTGAATATGCAATTTACTTATCCCAATGGGCTGATCATGATAATCTAGCGATTCACCAGCATGAGAGGTTGGTTAGGAAAAGGAGACACAGAAGAAATTTTAATACTGATAATGATGATGACGGTTGACAGTTGAACCGATTTGATTTCGACGTCTTTCGCAGCGAAACCGTCGAGTTAGGAAATCCAACATGTTCACGACTTGAGAGCAAACAATACCTCGAATGAAACGAGGTAACTTTTAGAGTCCAGAGTTCGAATTTTTCGAAAAATTTTTTGGGTGCAAATGATAAAAAAAAATTGTAAGAATGCGCAATGTTGCCACTTCTTTATATTCAAGAATTTTTTAAAAAATTAAACTGAAATGCAGGGAAAAATGGATAAATAACTAACATTGCGCATTTTTATTGAATAATTAAGTACATCCCCAAAAAAAGTTTCAAAAAATAATCACTGAAGCCTGTAGAACGACACCCTGTTTTCTTCTAAATTTCATGCATTTCCAATATCTTTCGCGGTTGTTGGCAACGTTAAATTAGGCAGACAGCAGAAAGGTACACTGACCTTGAGATATTAACGAGGTTTAACGAATCTTGAATGTGGCTGTGTTGCCGAGCCGTAATCTACCAACACGTGGTAGTGTTTCTTCTCAACAGGTATCCGTGAGCGTAGCATTTCACCGAATATGTTTGTAACGAATTTACCGGTTTATTCAACTGCTCTTGAACATAATGATGCCCTATGTAAACAATGTACGAATATTGGGACTTCACAATGAAACTATCGTTTTACGCGCATGTTCTGGGAAACAGCATGCTATCGTTTTGTCCAAATGTCTACATTTCGGAATTTTCACCCGGAATTGGGCTCAAACTACTAAGTTGGACTCACCGATGGCAAATGGATTGTGTTCGGCCGGCCGCAGGCAACAACGATGAATGAGTTCATTAATGGATAAAATCAGCTAAAAGTTCCAGATTTATATAAATTATCTCATATCTTTTATGCATAGGTAGACACTCTTGAGCTCTTATACAACCCAATATTTTTCATAACAATAATGAGAGTAAATGGTTTTATGATAACCACATTCTAGATCATAATATAAATCATCTCCATCACAAGATAAAGTAGTTTTGAAGACTGAATACTCCTTATACGTTTTATTAAAAGATATTATAAGATCATTTCACAATTGTGTGGTCTTGAAGAGTAACTGGTCTGAACTCAAGAAGCCTGTAGTTTATAGATATTTACCCACATGCTTAAAACTTTATCAAAACCTGTCCGAGAGCAAATACTCTGAGAATTGTTTCTTGGGTCCCTTACTTTGGCCAGATCACTCCTCTTAGTAAGAGCTTTAAGATATGCATATAAGAGATTTTTGAGCCAAGTACCAGTGGCGTACCAAGAAGCAACAGGTGTGAAACCGTTATTTACAGCTATAGGGTTGATCTCACTCAAGCTATATCTTCGCATCGTTTGAACTCTTCACCTGGAAGCGATAAAGAGAAAAATGCATGCCAGATGGAATTGAATCTATAGGATTATCTACGCCACCGAACCCCATAGCATGATATTAAGCAATATACAACGAATATAGCTATCATTCCACCATTCCACTATTCGCTGAAATGGTGAATACCATATTCAATTTCTCGTGTAAAGAGGAGTATTTGCGTTAAAATATACGTGAATATAGAATTAAAGCCGTATCCCTACATCTCCTTTCCTCTAACGTGCTAACGTGGGTCGTTTCGAATTCCAAGAGGCATTCATAAAAATGCCCTACCATAAAGGAAACATGGACGTGCCTGGGTTATGTCTTTTTCATTTTTATTCCATCCGGCTACTAACAAAAAGAAGGATAAGTATCGATAGTTATAGAGCTGGGAATTTTATATCTGCCCCTAGATTCGGAAAATGTCGAATATTTCATTTAACTGCTTGGAGTAGGATCAGGAGAGTTTCGCTTTGAGCCTGGTAGACTTGAATTGATTCATATCTAAGACGAAATGGTGGAAAGATAATACGGGTAATTGTATGATGTGGAATTCGATTATTCGTGGCTGTATGGATTCGTAGATGAATAACTTGATTCAACAGATCGAAGTGATATTCGTTATATAACTGATTGGGAAGAGTGGAATTTAAATATTGGGTTGCATTGGAGTGAGATGGTTGAATTTGTTAATGGGCAAAGGCGGTTTAACGGTTAGGTAACAGTTATTTTGGAATTTTGAGGTTATTTCCCCAATCTTTCAGAAACTACTTAAGTGATTTGATCAAAACTTAGCAGTTAGTTGAAACATAACAACGCGCAGCTTTCTGCAGATTTTTTTTGAGATCGTAATATTTATTGGGAAAAGTTCGTCAAATTTTGTGTTCTCTTCCTTGGTATCGATGTTTTTTCCGAGTTACCTCAGAAAATACCGAATATTTCATATCCTGTGATATTCTGATCATATTTTTCCACACGAAATTCTGTATCAACCTTCAAGCTGTATTTTTCCAATCAAGTGCTAGGTTTCAATTCTATCTAATATGTGCTATTCTCGATGAAAAAATATTATTTTGAATGGGTATATCGGTGGAGCCATTGAGTGGATTCTCTTCATTCACAAATTTGCCCAAAACCTAATGTACAAATATCAAATTACATCGTAGTTTCTTTCGCAAGATATAGGCCGTACTTGAGTTATGAATACATAGAGGAAAAGTTTCTAATATCTTTCAAATATACAAGAGGTGAATGAATTTATCGAGAGAATGGGTCGAACCCGCCCCATTTCCGTATTAACGATGCTCTCAGAATTTTTGATTGGTTTCTCATTCCTCAGGCAATCAAACTTTCGGGTGAATATATCTAGCGGAATCATTGCATGCATTTCACCCATCTTGTGACATTGAAGTTCTGGTTTTCCAATCAGAGTTTTTCTTTAGCAGTTCGGTTCCCACTGTTAATATTATTTCTTCTATATTATTAATATACCTACCTTGATAGTCTACGAACATCGCATTGGCTCTATGTATTATGTCTGCTTTGTTCCTCGTGTTCAAGGGCGACTCAAAGCACCCCATTGCAAATTTATATTCTGGCACAATACTGAGGCCAATGCCTCCAAAGGGTTGGATCTTTCAGTGCGCAGCCAGTACCACAAAACAGTTCAACGAGTAGTAGTTCGTAGTAACTACGAAGATCAGTGTAAGTACTAGAAGTACATTGGCACGAATACTTTGGTCGAG
The DNA here is from genome assembly GCA_958510865.1 of Myrrha octodecimguttata. Taxonomy (NCBI): domain Eukaryota; kingdom Metazoa; phylum Arthropoda; class Insecta; order Coleoptera; family Coccinellidae; genus Myrrha; species Myrrha octodecimguttata. Next base: position 60,441,470 of record OY294059.1, on the reverse strand, counting down.
TAAGATCATATATATATATATATATATATATTGGCTCTCAACACACTGAAGGTGAGTCAAAATATAGTTTGGTTTTGTGCGACTTTGATTCGTGCATCTCATTATTATATCCTCTTGGAAATAGTCCTAATCCTCAAGAACCGGTGCAAACCTCAAAATTTACAGTCTGCTTATAAGGAAACACATTCCACATTATCCTTTATATTTTCCCTGGTTATTCGAAAAACTGATATATGAAGTCCATCGTTCTCTTGACCATGAAATTTGTGGTACCTAAGTTTTTTAATTTTCTTATTATCAAAAACACTAGCCGTTGAGAGGGATTTGAGTATTTATTTTGTATCATGAAGAACAGTGTTCATAATATTCCAGAATTATTTAATTCGTTCTTACCCGGCCTGAAAATCAGAAGTCGTTGCGGGGCAAACTGGAAACAGGATACGAAAGGAGAAGCTTGAAATCCGCATTATAAGTCAGGACTAGACGTATTATCTGTTTCTGTGTTATTTACGAGGGTTTAAGTTAAATTACATTATCAGACCCTCTTTCGAGAAAGGGATAGGATAATGGAAAAATTTTGGAGGGTAATATAGATTTCTTCACCGGAGGAAATTTGAACACGCACACAGCTCTTGTTAAATGAGAGCTCGGTATATAATTAATTTTTTTTGCTATTTCCCAACACTTGGGTCACGTGGTTCATTATCTAGATGAAACTGGACCATTGTCAGAAAAGAGTTATAAACCAATTAGACGCTGAGTATAAACATTCATTTGTCGTTTATCGATCGCTATAACTATAGTATCTATTATTCTTTAGTCATCATTGAATTGTAAACAGTGTGTCAATTAAGAAGGGTACCATCCTCAGAATTTTGTTTTTAATGAAAAATCGGCCAAAAAACAAGCTGAATTTCGTAGGGGTAAATTTTATACGGTTGGTTCCAATCAGTTTCTGTCAACCATCTAAGAAGGATGACAGAAAACTATAACAGTTTAAATGGTAAGAAAGGTTGACTGACCACTTGCCTTGAAGGTTACTCGATGGCTTCTTGAAAATACCTTACGCTTCACCTTTTCTTCTAGTACTTCTTCAATTTATTATTTTGCAGAGGCCGAAGAAATAACTGAAGTATTCAAAAGAAATTTAGTTATATTGTGGAAATGATATGTTTATCATGGCATCTGGAAGTTCTGTTTTTTTCGACAAGTAGAATTTGCTGGTATTCTAAGAAATACTGTTATTTGGCCTTTTAGCGAAGAAGTTTTTATCATCTTCGTATATCCCTGCGACTCTTGCTATCTTAACTATTTTTATCTTCCTTTCAATTTTTGGAAGTACTAACAAAATGGAATCATGTGTATGATATTATCGATAAGGCAATTGAATTACCTTTGAAACAAGGTATCACTCAACCTTCCTTCCCATTTGAGATTTTAAGGGTTGCTGTCATCCATCATATTCATTGTAGGCATAAATAATCGAAATTAATTTTTCGTGTCTACCCAAAATTTCTTTAATAAATAAAACCGATCTATACAGGGTCTTTCACGAGGAACCTCACCCATATTTATACGGGAAACTACTGAACGTATTTTCATGAAATTCAGCACTTATAAGTATTTCACGATGCTGATGAAATCTAAAATATTTTCAAGGCATGAGCACCTCCGGTTTTTCCGGAAATGACGTCAACTTCCGTTTTTCAAATTGGAACACCATTTTTTCATTGCAGAAATAGATTCCTTAACAAATTTCAATTTCTTTTGATGTAACATTTTTCAGTTTTGGTTGAAAAATTCTCTCTGAGCGGGAAAATTCGAAAAAATAATCGAAAATAGAGCTCCGCTGAAAAGAATAACTTCGAGGTTTTTGGATGGAAAATTTTCATTTTTGGGATTTTTCAAGATGTAAGATTGATGTATCCACTTCAAAAATCGAAATCGCGATTCATGATACAGGGGGTGAAAAATCGCTTTCAAAGTTAGGGATGACAAAATCGTGAAAAATCAATTTTTTCAAATTAGAACTCCATTTTTTTATGGCAGATATTGAATCTACGTTAAAAAATAATGTGAGTGTATGCATCACACCCTTGCCCTAAAATGGATATTTTCTGAGTTATTCACAAAAAACTGTTTTTCGTCTTGAATTTTCAGCTATTTCTTTTCCCTTCACGCCAAAAAGATGACATTTTCAGGAACTGTTATTTGAACCATGCTGTAGATTTTTCACCCCTTCTTGAAACCGACTTCAAGTTACTATTAGGAGAACCATGGCAAACTCTCGCAGTTATAACTAGAGAAGATGCTCAAAGTTTTGACCGTTAATTTCTAGACATTTATTTATACGTCTCAGGAATGCTTCGTGCGTTGCTCTTCTTATTTCATCGGGAGGAAGAGATCTGCAAAAGTGTTTAAAAACCAAATTGAGTTTCAAAACTATGAATCTAAAAATCTAAACAAACCTGAACGCATTTCTGACTCGTTCTATGCAGTCCTCTTTATCAGTCAGGGGAGTTGAGTAGACAATATTTTTTATCCTACCCCAAACATAATAGTCTAAAGGAGTTAAATCGGGAGAACGTGGTGGCCAAAGATGTGGACCATTGTTCGCCAACCATCGATCTTCAAATAGCCTGTAGAGGCTATTTGACACATTGAGTGAATTGTGTGGAGGCGCGCCATCTTGTTGATACCATAAGTCATTATGGTTCTGTACTAGCGGCTCAATTATTTGAGTCAATATGTCAGAATATCTATCTCCTAAGGGAGAACATTCTTTAAATAATGCAAACATGTGTAGTGTTCTATCTTACCAGTTAAAGTCCCATCATAAATGTGAACATCGAGAATTGCATTATTTTTGATGGCGCAAAAAACATTGAAACTCCAGGTCTCTTGAAAGTTCCATTGTCTGAAGTGGTGGTTGTTCTCTTCATCCCAATAATGACTGTTATGCCTATCGAAAGAACCATTCTTTGTGAATTTAGATTCATCTGTCCAAATTATACAGTCCAAAAAGTTTTCATTCTCTTGAAATCGAATCATCATAGCTTCGCAAAACTCTGTTCTCCTGACGAAATCAGTTTCCTTCAAATGCTGTACCCTATTGAATTTATATGGGTGCATTTTATGTTTTTTTAATATTCTCCAAACACTCGACTGAGATAATCCCAGATCAATCTCGGCATCTTTGAGAGAATTTTGAGGATTCACACGAAAATATGCAAGAACTGTAATTTCGTTGTTCTCATCTTCTACTACACTTTTTTCTCTGTGTGTAGTTTTCTTAACGAAAGATCCGAAATTTCTCAAGTTTGTCATGGTTCTGTTAATGGTATCTCTCGTTGGTCTGGGTCGGTCAGGAAACCTCTCAATGAACAGTCGAATCGTTCTATCTACAACTTTATTACATTCTCCATGAAGTAGAATGAGATTTAAATAATCTTCATTGGTAAAATTAGGCACAGTGATCGATTTTATAACTTAATACGAATTATCACCAAATTAATAGTAAACACAAAATGCTACTGAATAAAGAGGAATTTGGCAGATGTAATTAATGATATCTATCATTAAAAAAAAATAATGTAAAACATGGTAAGTTTTTGCATATGGTTCATAAGGCATTATTTAATTATCACTGGAGAGAAAACCGATGGCCGATTAGTTGAAATAAAGAGGTTTCCGATACAAATTCGAATCCAAATTCGCCATCTATTTAGGAACAACCTGTAACTTTTTTCTCTTGCATATTAGGGTAGTAAAATCTAAAACATGGTTTAAGTATCAGTTCCTGAAAATATCATCTTTTTGGCGTGAAGGGAAAAGAAATAGCTGAAAATTCAAGACGAAAAACAGTTTTTTTGTGAATAACTCAGAAAATATCCACTTTAGGGCAAGGGTGTGATGCATACACTCACATTATTTTTTAACGTAGATTCAATATCTGCCATAAAAAAATGGGGTTCTAATTTGAAAAAATTGATTTTTTACGATTTTGTCATCCCTAACTTTGAAAGCGATTTTTTCACCCCCTGTATCATGAATCGCGATTTCGATTTTCACAGTGGATACATCAATCTTACATCTTGAAAAATCCCAAAAATGAAAGTTTTCCATCCAAAAACCTGGAAGTTATTCTTGTTTCAGCGGAGCTCTATTTTCGATTTTTTTTTCGAATTTTCCCGCTCAGAGAGAATTTTCCAACCAAAACTGAAAAATGTTACATCAGACTAAATTGAAATTTTCTAAGGAATCTATTTCTGCATTAAAAAAATGGTGTTCTAATTTGAAAAACGGAAGTTGACGTCATTTCCGGAAAAACCGGAGGTGCTCATGCCTTGAAAATATTTTAGATTTCATCAGCATCGTGAAATACTTATAAGTGCTGAATTTCATGAAAATATGTTCAGTAGTTTCCCGTATAAATATGGGTGAGGTTCCTCGTGAAAGACCTTGTATATTTCAACCCCTTCAAAATTGTTGCCATCTTAAGGAATATGTTCGAATTAATCGAAATGATTCGACGAAATAATGGTGTAAATATGTCATATTAGGTTAAGCTCCTAATATCAAAATCATATCTGATCCGGCTGATCATATCCAGAGTAATATAAGAATACTTAGAGTACAGTTTCCCTTTTCAATAGTTGTGTATGAATGAAAAATGGTTAACACTGAAAAAATGTATTGGACATTGAATGAGTTCAAAAACCTCGAATGAAGAATACAGAAAAACAAGTCCAAGTTAGGGTACAAAACCTGGAACCTCTTTTCACCTGGGTCGTTTTTCTTGACGGCGATAGTACAGAACGTTCGAGCCATCTTCGGTTCCTCTTCTCAGAAATTATTTTTGAACTTCAGGGAACTATCCAAATAAACGCTCTTCGAAGAGTTAAGCTACCTTTGGTGCTTGGGAGATTCGGGTATTTGGGTAATCGGAGATTCTTCATTGTTCGCCGACGACCATCACGTGATAGTCGTCAGCCAATAGTTTGAACCTTCGATTCCCCAAACATCTGAATCTCCCTCGCACAAAAGGCCCATTTAAGGTTGATTCTTATTATACGTTTCGTAACCTTCCAGTATCTTTTCCGTGAAATATTAGAAGGTGTAAATGAATTGATTTATGCACACTATACGTTCTGTTTACGTTCCGTCAACATGACTTTTTCCCTACTAAATTTTGACTTAAATCATACGGAAGGGATACTGGAAGGTTACGGAACGTAAAGTGAGAATCAACTTTTATACTGCCAAATATTCGAGCCAATCACCAAAAAGTATTTCTGACAGGTCACTCGTTTGTAATGTCGTACAATAGATGCATAGAATATATCAGGTGTCTACACTTTCCTACTATTACCCACTAAAATTTTGGGTCCAAAACGCGGTCCTAGAATTATCAAATCTTGGGCTCTGTAAACGATGATGGCGCTTACGTCGCTTTGGCAAGTGCATACATTTAATTCCGCTGAATAGAAATCTTTGAATAAAGAACAACAGGAAGGAGCATAACGCTTTTCTACTTCGTATAGAAGTGGGACATAGACGCCCATATTGAACCTCCAAGTATGACTCATGTTGCTTAGTTTCTCCAGACAAAGAAATCTCAGAACAAGTTGTTCTCTTTTCAAAGTGAAAGGAAAGTCGGCCATATGCAACATCCATCCCGGACCCACTTTGTGAGGCATTATGCTCCTTCCTTATGTTCTTTATTCGGAATAAAAATCAATTGAGCTATAATCTGATGAAACTATTTCCCAAAAAATGAATCAGATATTTGAAATTATGGATTCTCACTAATGCATAAGAGGAGTTTAACAAATGTGGAACATCTACTCATTAACAATATGAAACATGTGTAGGGGAATGAGGAGCAATATGAGGTTTATTGTGAGAACACTTTCACGAATGGATACAAGAAATTATTTCGAAACCAAAACAACGGTGAAAACGATACGGGACATTGATATTACTAATAGATTCTGTTGGATAGTTTGGATCTCCTTTGAATTTTGTATGTACCTATTAAACATTTTGAATTCAAAAGTTATGAATTATGTTAAATACCTACTTATGCAGATATTTGAAGGAAATGTTCATGTTTATTAATATTGAAATTGATATATGAATTTTCACTTTGCTGTTCATGTTCATACGAATTTATAAGACGAATTTCAAACCAGACAAATTAATTGTAGTATCTATCATTCCAAATGATTTATTGTGGTATTTTTGCAAACACAACTCTGGAATACTTCCTTTCCATGAACTGAATATTTAGATAATAAATACCTCTTGCAGTAAGCAGGTATTAAAAAATATCAAGTTTCAGAGACGAAGAATATTACCGCCATTCTGACTGAATGAAATGAATAATCATAATTTAAATTCGTCAAAATGAATTTATTACCAAAAATTCTTGAAAATAATGTACGGTCCAACTCAGAAAATCAGAAAGAAGTTCTGATTTGACGATTTGTGATATGACAGGTCGGTATCTTCCGTAAATATTTCAGATTTTATATGGCAGATTTTCCTATGCCGGCATCTATCGGCGAAAACTGAAGAAGGCCAACAAAGCCGTATTTTGACAACGTTTGGACCTCATTTCGAACCCAAAATATGTCAAAGAGTGTCCGCACCGTATGTATTCTATGCATCTATGTCGTACATGTAATTAACTTCATTCTCATCGCATAGAACGTATCTGTGAAATTTTTTCTCTGGTGTATCGTCATTTCAGTTCCATCAGAGGCTGACAATGGTTCAGAAAAGAAAAGATAGTTTTCCACAAACCTTTTGCCTACTAAATTTTGACTTAAATCATAAGGAAGGGCTACTGGAAGTTTACGGAACGTTTAGTGAGAATCAACTTTTATACTGCCTAATGTTCGAGCCAATCACCGAAAAGTTTTTCTGACAGATCACTCGATTGTTACGTCGTACATATAGTTAGTTAACTTCATATTCATCTCATCTCATATCTGTGAAATGTTTTCTCTGGTGTATTGTCATTTCAGTTCCATCAGAGGCTGACAATGGTTCGGAAAAGGAAAGATAGTAAACCATGAAAGTAGGAATGAATATATTTGGCAAAGACTGAAATATGAATGTTGCAGTTGGTAGAAATCTATACCAGGAAAAAACTGTGGAAACACTGGGGGTTGAAATCCCAAACATTTCAAAAAGTGTTCAGAATGATCCAGATAAAGTCATGCGTTTACAATAATATTCAAACATTGTTATTTGAAATCTCCCCACTATCTCAAGAAGTACAGATGCCCGAACAGGTGACTGCTTTTTAAACGTATATGAACAAGTGCGTGAAAGCTTCTGACCTCACGTCAGCGTTTTTCTAGAATTTTCTCTATACTATACTAATGCAATATAGCGTGAATCCTGGCGATATAACCCGAAATGGGAATTTGAGTAGGAAATATAAATCAGAGCTGATCAGTAGACAGAAGAATGTGACCTCTCGACGATTCCAAGAATTTTGAAGAAATTCGGGAAATCGACACAGTATGCGATAGCTACAGGCTCCTGTGCCATTTTGCAGCTCTAGAAAATGGCTCTGTTGCCGGTGGCTTTCACTCGATTTTTTGCACTACCATCGCTAAAATAAAATAATGACCCTACTTGTTCCTTTTGTCTATTCAGGCTGTCTCCCTATCCTCTTACCTCTACTGCACAATAAAAATGAACGCTTTGATAAATGAGTTCCTTTTAAAACGACATTTCGAAGTTATGGGGAAATCCTTTTGGTATCACCTTTTTCAATATAATCCTACTGAATTTATTCATCCTCACGAGAAACGTGGAAAAGATCACAACGCTGGCTGGAGATTAAACACAATAATTGATTGGTTCGGGTGTTTTGTTTCAAGCTCTCGGATTTTCAATAGACAGTAAAACGCATTGTATATCCTTGTGGGACTGAATTCCCTCCCGAGATATTTAGGTATTTTTTTCATGCATATCCCAAGGGTGTTGAATCTTCCTTTTGCGAACCACGCGAATAAGCGGATATCAAACCCTGCTTACATTGTGTGTGTAAATTTTTATAGCTCTTTCATTTGACTATTATTTTATTGAAGGCACCGGATAGGAAAATTAATGTAAAGCAGATATATGACGCAAATTTACTGGAATTGCTGATAACAAGAATCAATATAGGAAAAATGAGTCGAATAACGGTATCAGTGAATTCGAAAGTGTCAAGAATGACGTTGGATCGCGACAAATATGCGGACTTGCAGGGGAAACAGTCTTTTTGTTGGGATGATTTCGAGATAGGTTTTGAAGCTCAGAAAACTTTCTCGAGTATGTTTTTGGGAAAAATCAGCTGAACGGTTTCAGGATTATGCAATCAGTTTAAAACTTTGAAACTCGTTGGAGCATGTCAACGCGCAACTTCAAGAAAAATTCCTTGAGGATCTGCATGTAAGGAAATAATCTATAAATCATAATACGATAAAGTTTGGCACATGATTTGTAGTCAATATTTAAAAATAGGGTTTCAAATATCAATTCAATATGTATTTTCGGAGCTACGGAAAAATTATATATTATATTCTGTTGTTGAGTAAAAATGTTGAATATATCTGGGAAATCTTTCGACTTCGGCCGAGATCTTGAAGTTTAAATTAAAAAATGATACTGCAAATCGAAGTTCAGTCCGGAACTTTTTTCAGACATATTGAAGCATTGTGACTATTAGAGTTTTGAGATAATTTTTTCAGTATCTCGTGAGGAAGTAACCCTTCTAAATTTTAACCACAATGCTTCTTGAAGAATGCCAATTGCATGCAGATTTAAGGGATGATCGTAGAGTGTTTCGAGTTTCAGTTCGATCCCATATTTATGTTCGGACATCACAATTCATGATTGTTTCCTCCAAATCATGTTTATATCTGGATTAACTCACAAATTCTGATCCGATCATGATAGAATTTCGTAACTTATTGAAAAAAGCAGGTGCGCAAACTAGTGCAGAATTTTTTAATGATCGCTCAATATGAACACGATTGAAAAAAATTCAATATTTTCTTTTCGAATATTTGATATTGAGCGATCTTCTACTCATATTATTTTCACGAAATTCTGAGATATTGTATGAATGGAATTTCGAATGAATATATCTGCGAAAGAGATATGCGGATTTCACTATTCCATAGAATATGCCTTCTTTATTGAATCATCAACCTGCTTCTCAATTATCAAGTCTCTAAGTAGATTCTTTTTGTAGTTATTGTGCTCACGACGGGTCGTCAGACAAGCTACAAACTCAATCGCCGAAGGAAACGATCTAAAAATTTCATATTTCAATTTAATTTTTTTCCTTCTTATTTGAAATCTAATATTTAATTTGAATCCTCTAGTTGGGGTCAATACGAAGTAAGGATGAAGAGAATTTTGTGTAAGATCTCTTTATACTACTACACAAATCCTTCAGACATCATTTTCATTCCAGTTCGAATAGTTTGTTTTTTAAAGTCTCGTTGTTTCATGAAATAATAAGGAATCACCTTAAAGAATGCAGATAAAGGTTATCTTGAGTCATTATGAGAATTCTCATCATTTTGGAACAGTAAATTATTCTTTGTAATTTCTCCTTAAACTTATCGTTTTTTGGATATTCAACGTTGAATGTTATAAAGTGTGATGAAAATGCCAAAACTTCCCTATTTCTGTGGATTCACCCTTGAGCTAGTGAAGGCCTTGAATAAAGCATCGCCCACGTTTATCCGTACTACAAAATATACAAAATTATTAATTTATTTCATGATCAGACGTCAGATATGGGGACAATGTCTGCATTTTTATAGACCAGAGTTTCCATAGAAAGAATGGAGTTCAATTAATGTGATTTCATATAATTCATTTATGAATTTGATGAAAATTGGACTAATAATGGAATTTTCAACATTAGAATGAGGATGGAAATGGGTATAATCTTATGATGTGAAGAACTGGATTCAGCATGAAAATCAAGTGTAAGATTAATTTAGTGAAATATAAGCTTCAAAATGATACCGCAAAAAAGGACTAGTCAGAAGAATTGAGAAAATGCTTTTCCATTCACGTTTCTCCAAATTTCAATCAATGGATTGCCAATGGATCTGCAATACAGATCATTATAAAAGATTTCTGGCGGAACTTGCAGAATGCAGTAGTGTTCAGCACATCGTGGAATATTTAAATGTTTGTAACTTTCTACAACTGAAAGACTTGCACTGTTTACTCATTTTTTGGGAATATTCTTCAGTACTTCAAAATCGTTTTATTTTCTCGGAGTTCAAAAATGCACTCAACACAAATTTTGATAACATTGCATCCAGACATCATCTCCATGCCTGCTCGACTGCTCGAAATTGAAGTGGGCCTATAACTTTATAACTCTCATCCTCTATAAACAATCATCATTTAAATCCCTGGCTTTACGGTCATGAATTAGAGCAGTTAGGCTAAATCTGTTCAGTGAGTAGTTAAAATCCCTCATAAGGGTTGAAAATGTGCCTTTCAAGTTGGAAAGGTGATTATATTAGGGCTTAATACGCATATGGTGATATTCCTGGTATCCTGAGATTCCCAGTTGCCTCAATATCGTGTTAACATAATGGGAAAACTCAGTTCAATGGAACAAATGGTTCTCTCGAATTTCAACAAGTGACACAACCACAGAAAATTTAGAACAATGTGCGGCAAGAGTTTGCGTGAATAATAGACCGATTTGTAGTAGTTCATATAAGAGGAATAATATGTGAGTTGTTCTATAACTAGAAATTAGTAGGAATAACAATACAGAATCTATTGGCGTCTGAATTTAAGATTGCAGCGCCACGTTGGTCAGTTTTAGAACCTTACATACAGACATAGATTTTGTTTTGATAGTCGATTTTGTACTGTTTGTTAGTGTTTGGTTTGATAATTTTTGATTTCACGATTTATTCAAAGACTTTTTAGACTTTCATAGTTGACGAGAGTATTACTGGGAGTACATATTCCATTCTTATAAGGTAGGTATGTATCATCTTTCAATCTAATTGAGTGTAGCAACCCTGAAATTATGGGGATATCTCCAAGGTAAGACAGTATTTTGATTATTAGACAGTATTTTAATATTATTTACTTTCAGATCCAAATGGCGAGATTGACTTTGGTGGATTTCTTAGGCTGCCTTGAAAGTTGAAAAACAGATAATATTGTTAAACATACTTTATGTAATAATAAACAAATACTCATAACTTTACAATTTTTATAAGGAAGGACTAAATACTCAATATATTGTGAATAAAATGAATACATTCACATGAAACTAATGCTACTTGTACCGTAAGCCTTATTCATCATGGATTGACAGATAAATTTTCCAACACTCATATGATTGGTCTCCAAAAAGCTGTAATAAATAAGCCTTCTGCAACTTTGCTTTCATCGGCAGAAGCATTTTGAGGGAAGAGTTTTCATCACCAGATATTGCCTTGTTGAAACTCTTTTTTTTTCCAATAGTCAGTTCTATCACTAGAACATTTACGTTGTTCCGTAATGATCAGTTCAACAGGCAGATTTCTGGAAGGCATAGCATTCCTCTCAAGTAAATTTCTCTGCTTGGATTATGGGCAGGGAAAAAATTTTCTTCATGAATGTGATCTAATATTTCATGAGCAATTCGTGCTTACCTCTATAAAAATGATCATCATCGGTAAAATGCAGGTAACAGACTCTCATAAATCTTGTTTGTTGGTTTTTATCGATTCTTCAACACTTTCAGGCCCGACTCTTCAAAGGAAGTTTCTGTCACCCTAACTCCAAATTTTTTACCGGGCTGTAGAAATCTATGGGAAGGGATATTTGAATTTGCTTTTCCTCAGCAGAAGCACTTGTAAAATCACACAAACGCCAGGAAAAATGCATGAACTTTCTCATTTTCTTAACATTTCTTTCAACTCGTCAATAATAATGTCTGTACCTCGGGTCACTCGGATAGCCACCAGAGGGAGTAGCGCTTATCTTCATTCGCCAATAACTTATGAAGAAAGAACTGAATTCACGCTGAATCGGAGGAATCAGAAACATAGTTTGGGTGAATTTCGCTTTTCGTGACGGATTTCGTGGGACAGCATATAATTTGCATTATCAACTGAATCTTTTAAATTTTAAGACATGTTTATCGAGTAAATCTGATCTGTAATGACATTTTGTGAGTAATGTATTCTAAAATTCTTTTTTATGCGTGGTTTTGAAACTAAGATATCATCTCGTTATATATGATCGATTATCAAATCCAACAACTGATTTAGCTCCCATCGATGATTCACGTTGATTGTTTCCATTATTTTCTCCTTGAATTTGTAAATTCTGAAGAAGCACTGACAAGAAGTCAGGAGTTTTAACGCGCTGGTAGAAATTTGAAACAATTTTCTCACGGAATTTTCATGAATCTTAGTGACGATCCGATCTGTTTTTTGGGAATTTGCGAGAATGAAATTTGAGGATTCCACCCGTTCACTAATCACCTCGAAAATATCGGATCTCTAATCAAGTCTCACAATGGAGATCCATATAGAGACTCAATTTTTGTAGTGCTGGTGAAATTACGAAGGTCGATTTCAGATGAATCTAGTGATCTTTGGAAAAACGAGGGCGTGTATGTTCATGTTCAAATTAGTAGCCAAAGCTGTTCTCTTTGGTGATCTTTTAACCATATTATCCTCACAAACTTCTGCAAGAACCTTCAAGCTATTATTATTCATCAAGCACTAGAGTTCAATCAGAAATTATCTGTTTTTTTTTGGAAATGTTGAAAGAATAAAATTTTAAATGGGCATATCTACGGAATCATTGGGCGGATTCTAACCATTCACGAATTCGATCTACGTATTTGAGCCCCAAACCTACCCTAAAATATCGAATTCCTAAGTCGATTCTTCCGAAAGAAACAAATCAGAAATTGGATATTTGAAGAGTAGGTTCGGACCTTGATTACGAAGGACGAATTCGTGAATGGGTAAAATTCCCCCAATAATTCTGCAGACCCATTCGAAATTTCTCCAATATTTTAAAAAATACAGATAATCTTGAATTAAAATTCTCTGCTTGATTGAAAAATGACATCTAGAAGGTTCATGCTTAAGTTCGTGAGGAAAAAATGATCAGAAGACCGCAGAATATTGAATGTTCAAAAAAAAATTGCACAAATTTGTTCATAAGCATTTTCAAACTAGTAACTAAGATTAATCATGATTGAGTCAGTATTTTTTGAGTTATTCGGGAAAAAATAATGACACCGATGAAAAAATTACTAGTTTTGATATATTCCTTTCCAACATCTCAGAAATTTGTGAACTTTTCGAACTGAAATTCAATACAATGCTGTGAGATGAGGCTCAACTTATCAGCAGTTTTTTTTTTCGAAAATAGTGAAAATTTTTCTCTGAATCCAATGGCTGCTGTATTGCTGCTGAAGCATCAAGGAAGTAATCTTTGAATTTTGAATTGCTATAACTCAGAAACCTCTGGACCCATTCTACCCATTAACGAACTCAGCTGCTGCATTCTGATGCGCGACCTACCCTAAAAGTTTCAAGTCGCTTGCTCAATATGTTCGACAGTTATCGTGTTCTCGAATTCGATTCCGGATTCGTCATCAATGAGTCCAATTTAGTCGTTTGAGAACATTTTCGGGAGGAAATTCGAAAATTACAGACATTTAGACCAGACGATAGCACGTTGTTTCCCAGAACATGCGCGCAAAAATAATTGAAGGATATGATAATTCGAGGAAAGTTAAATTCCATTTATACGTAACATATCAATAAGATTGCTCTAATTGCACTTATCCAATGTTCACTATCATTCAGCTCTCAAGTACCACTTCCTTTCATCCCATTCATTGTTGCATTTATCGGAATCATTTCATTTCATTCCTGTAAAATTTAATCATTTGATCTAGACTTTTCGTATAAGATTTCCAGAACCCTGTAAAAATCAAACACCAAATGACAAACCGCGGCATGACGTCATGTCATATGAAATTGAAGAATTATAAAGGGTGTTTCACCATGAACTGGTCAAACATATATAGCCGCATAGATGACATTGAAAAAGTCATTTTTGCCTTATGACATATAGCCCGTTTTCGAAGCATAAACGAGATACGGGGTGTTTGATGTCAACTTTGAGCAATATTCTGATAACTGTGGTGATTCATACGTGACCTTTGAAATAACGTTTTTTGGTCACATCTTAGTATTTTTTGGTGGTCCATTCAATTGTTGTGTAGAATTCTGAAAAGATATTTCAAAATGATAGAAAACCTACAAAGTTGAAATTTTTTGTTTTCAAATGCCAAATTGGATAGTATTATTTCAATGTACCCAATTTTCTTAGATTTTCCGTGGAAAAGTTTTTTCAAAATTCGATCTTAACTTTTTTTTGTCTACAGTAAAAAAAATTCACCCTAAATTGTTGAAATCTTTTGAGGTTGAACTGACCTTCATTCTGAACACTAGGGTGAGAACAGAATGAAAAAATATCCAGTGGTTTTCATTTTATAGCCTTCCAAAGACTCCGTTCGGAGTGCTTAAATAATTTTTATTTAAGAAACTGGTGGGCCTACAGAGGCCAAAATTATGCTAAAAGGCAAGAAAAAACTATTTCCTAAAAAACTCTGGTGGTAATCGAACACTCTCCGCATTCGGTCAAAATAGGGTCAAATTCGATGAACTACCTTTGCGTGGTAACGGACGTCCTTCTCATCAGAATAAATCCAATTTATACGCTACCCTACTGTCCGTAAGTGGAGCGAGTTCGAATCCCATCAAAGTTTTGAAAAAAATTTTTTTTTTAATGATTTCATATGTCTATCCAGGTCATTCTGGAGGCCCATTAGCACAATTTTGGCCTGCGTAGGGTCACCAGTTTCTTAAATAAAAATTATTAAACTACTCCGAGCGGAACCTTCGGAAGGCTATACAATGAAAACCAATGGAAATTTTTTCATTCTGTTTTCACAACAGTGTTCAAAATAAAGGTAAGTTTAACCTTGAAAGGTTTCAACAATTTTGTTTTTTACTGTAGACATGCAAAAAAGAGTTGAGTTTGAATCTTGGGATAATTTTTTCACAGAAAATCTTAGAAAATTGAGTACATTGAAATGATGCTATCCAATTTGGCGATTGAAAATAAAAAATTCCAACTTTGTTTCTTTTCCGCCATTTTGAAATATTTTTTCCAGAATTCTATAGAACAATTGAATTGACCACCAACAAATACTAAGATGTGACCAAAAACCGTTATTTCGAAAGTCACGCATAACACACCACAGTTATCAGAATGTTGCTCAAAGTTGACATTAAACGCCCTTCCCTGTATCTCGCTTATGCTTCTAAAACAGCGTATATGTCATAAGGCAAAAATGACTTTCCCAATGTCATCTATACGGTTATATATGTTTGACCAGTTTATGGTGAAACACCCTGGATACTAATCGAAGTTTTCTGAAAACTGGCATTTGACAATATTCAAAAAAAAAACGTTACTTTTTCTTACGATATGTTCATAAACAATATTCGTCTCTCCTCTATATCCATTCCACCACTTTGCATGTTTGGATCGTTTTCGCAATATCAGAAATAAACTCTTATAAAACACCACCTCCAAAATTTTTCTTTATATCCCTCTTTGGTTTAGAAACTTATCGAATTGGCAAAATTAAACTTTCCTTCCACGTAAAACATCTGTGACGCTGAGTACTAATATATCTCATTTCATAGCTCCCGTTATGAAGACACAAAATTTAAAGATTTTAGGATATCAAAGAAGGTGAAAATGATCTTTGGAATTTCCCAGTGATATGATCCTCACGAAATTTCGCTCAAATGTTTACACTGGTACTTCACAACTGCAAACCAGTTCCAATTCAATCAAATAGGTAATTTTGGAGTTATTATGAGAAAACAGAATTTCAACTAGTTATACTCCGAAACTATGTTTTGTCCTTAACGAACCAAGATAAATTCTATAATTTCAAGACTCAAGGTATATTCCTTCTTCAGTTAGATCACATACCGACGGCCAGACAGATGATGGGTATGACTGAATTGAATTTGACCACGAATTATTTTAAGGTCCAAGGTACCAGTTTAAAATCATTCTGGCTGAAATTTTTGAAATAAGAAATATTTGGAAAAACAATAACGCTCTGTTTCTTAGAGCATGCGGAAATGGAACAATTTTCAGTTTTTGAAAATTTTACAAATTATAAAATATAGCTTCTCTTGAAAGAAAACAACTATTCCCACTATTAGAAGAGTTGAATATACTTCATTCATTTTTATAAACTATCCCAGTTGGCAATGAAATTCTGACACATTTCGCTGTGTATATTTCAAAAATGTCAAGTTGTAATCATTTTCCTCTTAGGTAACTACACAACGTTGTCCTCTCTACATAGAGGTTGTAGTTATAACGTATTTTTCGAAATGTGAATTCACTTTGGGAAAATAGTGAATCTGAGAAAATATTATGTGAATTCAATAATTCCAAAAACCTGGCTGATGTTGAAGAAACTTTTTTCTCTATTAACACAATATTTCATGTACATAAAAATGGTCGAAAAAATCAGTTATGCTATTTTCTTGTACGGAAATCATGAATCGACGAGTGTTGGAATTTTACAGCTGTTTCACAATTGTTTTTGATCGTCAGGTCAACTTACCTTGTATAAACCGCAGAAGGATCTCTCGATACTTGTCACCTTTCAGATGTACCGCCGCAGTATAACAACGTACAGCGCGCCATATGCCAGGATTATCTTGCGAATCCCACCTTCGAGTGCAGAATACTTTGATCGATGTGCATGACGTTCATCCTTTAGTCGCGTGTGGTCGCTGTAACTGTGATATTGCTGCTTTACAAAACCGTCACGACATTGGAAACACTCGGTTCATGTGGATTCCCAGAAGACGAAAACGTCAAACATCTAACAAAGATAGGAATTGGTTTCACGGAGAAGAAAGAGCTCCAGTATTAATAAAATAACATAATCACAAGGACGAATATCTGTCGATAAATCAAGAAATATTCTCACATGATCAGAGCTAATCATCCAATCAACCAAAACACCTACACCGACGAAGCGGATCCAAGGAGAATGACTACGGCTGTTTCACAATTGTTATTGATCGTCAGGTCAACTTACATCGGATAAACCGCAGATGGAAAGTGTAGACCATGATATTCAATTCGAAAAAAAATAGAAGTATTCGCATAACTTCTTAACGAACAGACAAACCTATGGAATTCCCTACCTTTCGAAATTCCCAAGAAATAAGAATACAGAAGACATTTGAATACCTCGTTGCACAACTCGAATTACTACAGTACGAAAATGTTGGATAGGTAGCTTGTGATAACTATTGATTCCAACTTACCAAGGTTATTAACAGAAAAAGCAGATTTTAATTGTACATAGCACTTCCGGATACTTCTTCTCTGCTTCTTCAGTACTACCTTCGGCATTTTCAGTTTCCAAGCTTGATGATTATGTTGAGATTGAAAGTAGAAATTGGCATTGGTAGTTGGCAACGTCTCAGAAATATTTTGACATTGCCGATATTTCACGAGTTTCAATCTGCGTCAGTTTTGAGTGAAAAAGAATTGATAGACCTAAATCATTGCCATCCGTAATAGTTCATGAAAGTGAATGGAGTATACCTAGAGATCACCGAATGTGTTTTGTTCAGTTCAGTAATGAAAAAATATCGGTAAAATCTTTTGGTAAAGAGCCTAAATCAGTATATTTCGAAATAAAACGACAAATCGAACTCCTTCCATTTAAAGTCATCTGGGTTCCAAATGCAAAGACGTCTACCAAATAATGACCGTCTTTCGTATGTAAACAAGCAAGAAACATTTGTGTGAAAAATTTATCTCCGACTTCGCATTCGGGCATGTAGCTTCATTTCTACATTTCTCAGTTATTTGCATCACAATAAATCTCATTTTCATCATATTGTCAAACACACAATTCATGTTGGAATTCCTATTTCCCTCTGGTATGATTCATCAACTTGCCCGCTTGAAATCTACATTGATAATTTGAAGTTTATATGTGGATAATTTTCTCTGGAGTTGTATACGTGTTTTGCCAGACAATCGGTATCCCACCACATGAATCAGAATTCCGAGATGAAGAGAGTATCGTGTTGGTCCTGAAATCAAATTAACTCCTGAATGTATCCGAAGTCATTAATCTGGTGATAATGATGCAACCTCATACTCCCTATCTATTTATTTCAACTTTACAATTAAAAATGCTTTTTACAAACACAAATTTAGGTACAGTGAATCTGAGATCCGGGATTCGAAGAAGCACTCATCTTAATGCTAGGTGCGATGGTGTGTGGTAAAGGATCCGGCGGTATAATCCTCCAGAATGCAGGTATATGCAGGTCGTCCAGTTTTCAGAGATCCCATCCAGAGTGAAGTCCAGAATGAAGATATTCCAGTATTAATTAGTTTCGGTATAAAGGTATTCCAGCAATAATCAGCTCCAGTACTAAGATAATCCACTAATGATTGCCTTCGGTACTAAGATAATCCAGTGAAACTCTGGGTCCGGTACTTAGATATTCCAATGGGCGTTAGCCCCGGTACAAAGATAATCCAGTGAGCGCTAGCCCCGGTAAAAAGATAATCCAGTGGGCGCTGGCCCAGGTAAAAAGATAATCCAGTGGGCCTTAGCCCCGGTACAAAGATAATTCCGTAGGCGTTAGTCCCGGTACAAAGATACTTTTTGAATAGACGTCTAATAAGAAACAATAAAACTTCAAAATTCCACGATGTTAATGGATTACGAGGTACGCTAATTCGCTAAACTCTAGCAAGGTGTTGAAGTTTCAGCTTCTCCGTACCAAAAAAAAATTTTTCATCTGCTGGACCGAGTTTGAAGGGTCGCGCATGAGAAACACACACAACCGTCAACGCAAAGAGAGTTCTTTAGCGATTGATCATAGAATTGCAGTGAGGCGTTTTCTTGCGATTGGAATTGATATTATTAGTATAGCGTATTTTCGCTATGGAAACTGAAATCGACAGTGGAGCGTTTTGTAACGTTACAGTCCTCGAAATAGCTCAGGTTGGAATTCACATTATAATAATAGTCAATATTTTAGAATTCATCATTTTATCATATACAGTGTTTCAATTTCAAATTGTATCACCCTTTATATCTCGGCCCCCATACAAAATGAAAAAAAATGTATCTGAAAAAGACAATGCACACGGTGGAAAATATTTTGCCCTGCTCCTATTAAGCGGACTCATATAAATTCATTTGTTTCAATGTTTGCTTGTTTTTACGAGTTTTTCATTTTTACTGTGAATGTGAATGTGTCATAATACTATCGAATCAGCTTCTATAGGAAACAGGATGAATCAGTAAGTTGTACATTCATTTTAGCCATAGATTTCTCTCAACGAATAATAAAACACTTTTTCCAGATTCGGCTCCAGTAAAAAGATAATAATAATAATTTTAATAATTCTATTCATTGAGTGATTCCTTTAGACAACAGTAAGTGTATGGGACAAGTCAGATAAAATATTTCAAATCTCTTCTACATTAAGAAAGGACAAATCACGGTAAAATTCATTCACAGAGTAGTAAAATTTCGTTAACAAAACAGTTCTGATTTTACTCTTGAATTGTAATATATCAAAACATTTCATAGAATTCGGCAGGAAATTATACATTTTTATGGCTTGAAACATAGGGGAATGTTCAAGTTCACTTGTTCTATGCCAGGGACCCTATTCTTGAATGTGATGGAAGGATCGTTCTCTGTTCCATCTAAAATGCACCGGTTTCCTTGACAAAAGCGTCGACACGCCTTTTTTCTCCCTTTCCCGATTCAAGAATAGGGACCCTGGGCACATATAGAATCTGTGAGTTCCTAATATAATGATCATAGTTATTTGATAATTTTGTCGATAAGGTCTCATTTTTCTTTGTATATAGCAAACATTCTAAAATATACATGCATGGCAACGATAGTATCTTAATTTTGATGAGAGTTGGTCGACAAGATGTTCGAGAATTGAGGTTAAAGATCAGACGAATGATGCGCTTCTGAGCGATAAAATCAAAAAAGCTACCCCAGAATACTATGCTGTAAAGAAACTGACTATGAAGAGGCTATAATAAATTTGAATGAGGGTGGTGCACGTCAAATGGCTTCTGTCAATTAATACTCCTAGAAATTTTGTGCATTCATCGGCTGTGATGACGTTGTCCAAATAGCGAATTTGCAATTTATTCCCCACAGGGTGAATATTTCTATAACTATAACTCATCTTCAGTAATCACTTTTATCGTACTTGAAATAGTTTCCTAGTTATAGACACACTGATTCATGAAATAATAAAAATTCGCATGGAAAATGCAGATTAAGTTCATTTTAATTCATCAAGACTGTTATAAAACATGATAAAATTCGATAAATTGACTCATTTTTGTGGATCTGTCCCTGAGCTAATTAAGGCCTCTAATCAATCTCCGCCCACTTTCATCCAGACAACAGAATGCCTAGTTATTTGTCTAATTTTTACTATCCAAAATCGGTCATAAACGACTAGGTTGGACTGATGCAGAATCCGTGGTCAAAATTTGATTCTATCCGTCCGCCAGAAGACCATCTGTGTGCGCTCTATTGATTGTCAGATTTCATTCCTGTAAAATTCTCCCTATAATGTTCTATATACAGTATAACCCAAACCTTGATGATCTTCTTCACAAAAGGTTCATTATTGTCTCAGTTCAGTTCGTCCGAACGTATCTTCGGGACGATAACTTTTCGTCGAATAGATTGTAGGATTCTGTACTCATTCCTGTAAATAAACTCCAACTTCAATATGGCATATTCAACAGACTCATTATGGAGCAATTGAATCCAAGAATTTGTAAAATCCCCCAAGGATTACGCCCTTGTACTCATTCGAAATTTTATTTTCGCAATACTTCTAGAGGAAATTATCCCACTCAATGTAAATTTAAAATAGCTGAAAACTGTATTACTAGATTAGCGAAAGTTTTTCAGAAAAAAAAATTTGCATACTATAGAGCCAAGCTGGGATGGGCGAAGTCAATATCAAGACTGCGATTGGGACGAGTGCAAATAGCTTCTGACTTCACGTTAGTGCTGAATTATACCGGGTATCCCGCGAATAGCGTTCTTTAGATTATTTTCTGGAATGAATCAAAATTCACGTTTGTAATGACGGACTCAGGCTTTTACTGAAGAAATGACTGCCTGTACATTTTTCGAGATTCGTGGGACTTCCGGTTTTACCGGAAGTGAGCCCACTTTTGTTTTTCGAATGAGAAGCCCCATATTTCATAGTGAAAATAGATTCCTTATGAGGTTCTGAGTTGTCTCGATGTGAAATTTTTGAATTTCGGTCAGAAAATTTTTTTTCAACGTAAAATTCCAATGAAAAAATTGAAAATGACGTTCTGTTGAAACATGGATGTCTTGCAGGTTTTTCATTGGGAGAATGCCGTCATAAGTCTTCCATGAGAAGTAACAATAATGCTCCTGTCACAGCAGTCAGAATTGAAACTCATGATACAGGAGGTCACAAAAGAGTGGTCCAAGTTGGCAATTTCGAAAACGAAAACTCAATTCTTTCAAATCAGAATCTCATTTATTTATGGTCATAATAGAATATACGTTGAAAAAATACTTTAGGTGTGTAGATGACACCAATGCCCTAGAACTCATTTTTTCTGAGATATTAGTGGAAAACGCGATCACATTTCGGATTTTCTTCTTCTCCGAATGAAAATTATTGGTCCGGAGGGAATAGACGATATATTGAACATCTATTTCAGATTTTTTTTATAGGAATTCTGAATTTTCAGTTGTTCTCATATTTCTTAAAAGATTAATATTGGAAATGAAATCACGACTGCATATCTCAGGAGATATGAATTTTGAGGCATTGGTTTTATTTCCGCACCTACAGTATTTTTTCACGCTTATTCTATTATGTCCATGGAGAATGAGGTTCCAATTTGAAAGAATTGAGACTTCACACTTTTGAAATTGCCAACTTTGACGTAGCTTTGGTGATCTTCTATATCATGGGTTTCAATTCTTGCTATTGCGACGGAAGATTTTTCATACTTCTCACGGAAACCTAAGAACGGCATTTTTCCATTGGAAAACCTGGAAGGTAACCATGTTTCAGCAGAGCGAAATTTTCCATTCTTTATTGGGCTTTCACGTTAGAAAACACGACAGAAATTCGATAATTTCACATCAATATAACTCAGAATTACATGAGGAATCTATTTTCATTATAAAATATGGGGCTTCCAATTTGAAAGACGAAAGTTGGTGTCTCTTCAGTCAAAGCTGAAGTCCAGAATTGCAAACGTGATTTCGATTTGTTACCAAAAATATTCTAACGAATGATACTCGCTGGGCACCCAGTATATACTATCCCTGAACGATCACCATAGGGATTATAAATTGATGAAATTATAAACCAGAAATGTTCACAGTTTAATGGAAACTGTGTTTCAAGTACTTCATCCGAAATTCTGAAGCTAAATTCATAAACCGAAGTCTACATCAGTTTCACTCATGTACGAAACAAAAGCTCCGCCACCAAATTACTCAGGCCACTATATAACCGTCAGTCAGAAATCCCGAAAGAACCAATTTTGATAGAGACATCTAGCGGAACGTCGCCGGAAACAATTACCTAAAATCCTATTCTAATTAATGTGAGCGCTCAATTTCTTGAATGAAGGGGCGTAAGCGACTGATCGAATTTATGGCGGCGTCCGGAGTTAATAGGGATAGCCGAGTCCGCAGAATACTGTTATAATGTGATAACCCGGATTTTAGTTGAACCAACGGATTTCGTTGGAACATAATGCGGTTCCGTATGAACTCGATATTTTGTGCAGCCGGGAAATGTCCCTGACTTAATTGAAATGCATATTTGAGTGCCTTCCTATGATTGCTTGAATACCTGAAACTCGCTACTCGGGAAATGAATTGGGCGTAGGATACAAAAATGCGGATACAATTGGGATTATTGATTCATGAAGGGGATTATCGGCTTTTTTGATTGAAAGCATAAAACATTTTCTGATCCATTTATCAAAAACCTAGTTTTTGCCCTGGAAAGAATTATCAAACTCCACATTACACCTACTACCAGAGCCTGTAAGTATCGATTTAAGCTCATTTTGGGAGGATTTCGCATGATTTTTCAGGTTTTTCATGGATTTTCACTCACAATATCTGAAACTGAACTATTTAAAATTAAATAAAATCGTCTTTTTTCATCAAAAAAGCTCTGGCGGGTTGTAGTATCAAACTATTTGTCAAGGGCAGTTTCTTGCAGAACAGCTTGTCTAATGAACAATACAGGAACAGTACAAACGATAAAGAAAGTTAACTATTTCGTTTCAGAGAACAAATCTGACTCTTTCATCAGACAAATTAGAAAATTTCAAGAATTTTTTTTTCGATTTGAGACTTTTGTCAAATTGACACTTTTGAGAAAACACAGCAGCACAGATTTATTTGGTTTGAAAGTTTTTCAATTCTACCTCTTTTTTAAGTGAATTCTGCCAAATAGGGTATATTTCTACCGAACAATGAGCAAAATTACTTTCTCCATTTAACAAAATGCAAGAGGACTCTTCAATTTTCCTTTTCAAATTATCTCATTCCAACATCAGTATTCTTGTATTGCCCAAACCTATTATGTGATTACCAATGGTCAAACATACATGGTTCGTTATTTGGGAGTTTTGTGTGTATATAATATATCAGGTGTCGATTCTCTCTTTCTCTACTAAAATTTTGGGTCCAAAACGCGGTCCTATAATTGTCAAATATTGTCTTACTTGGCTCTGTAAACGATGTTGGCGCTAAGGTCACTTCGTCAAGTCAATACAATTAATTCCGCTAAAAAAAAGGATTGAGCTATAATCTGTTTGATCTGATGAAACTATTTCCCAACAAATGGATCAGATATTTGACATTATGGATTCCTACTTGTATATAATAGGAGTTTAACAAATGTAGAACCTTCTCATTAATAATATGAAATATGTATGAGGAAATAAGGAACAATATGAGGTTTTTTGTAAGAACACTTTCATGGATGGATACAAAAGAAGTAATTTCGAAGCCAAAACAACGGTGAAAACGGAACGGGATATTGCTATTACTCGTGGATTTTATTGGATAGTTTGGATCTCCATTCATAAAAATATGGTTCAAAAATTTCGTATGAACCTATTAATGAATAGACACCTATTAAATTCAAAAGTTAGGAATTTTTTAACATATTCATGAAAATATTCCGGGGAAATGTTTATGTTTGAGATTCATTATTGTTAGAATTGAAATATGGATTTTCATTTCGCTCTTTGTGTTCATACGAATTTATCAGACGAATTCCAAACCAGACAAATTCATTTCATTATCTATCGTTCCAAATGATTTTTTGAGGTATTTTTGAAAACGCAACTCTGGAAGTCAATATTGAGATAAATACCTCTTGTAGTAAACAGGTATTCAACAATATCAAGTTTCAGACTTGTGTATTCAATGAGGAAGGAAACCTTCTTATATATTATCGCCAATCTGACTGAATGAAATGAATAATCATGATTTAAATTTGTAAAATGAATTCTTGAAAATAATATATGGTGCAACCCGGTAAATCAGAAAGAAGTTCTAATCTGACTAGTTTCGGTATGATAGGTCGGTAACTTCCGTGAATACTTCAGATTTCATATGGCAAATTTTTCTATGCCGGCATCTATCGGCGAAAACTGAAGTAGGACAATAAAGCCGTATTTTGACAATATTTGGACCTCATTTCGAACCCAAAATATGTCAAAGAGTGTCCGCATCGTATGTATCCTATGCATCTATGTTATGCGTGAATATAATTTATAATCACAGACATCTGTTGTTGTTTCTGGTTCGTGATTTGACTTGTTTAGTTTTGTATGTGTGGTTATTTTTCGACGGAATTAATTTTCGTCATATCGTTATTCAAAATGTAATATTTTCCGTAAACACTTCAAAAAAACTCTACGACATTTCAACATCACCTAGAAATGGTAGCCAGAACAAAAAAAAATAGAAATCTGTCATCTTAGATTTCCGTCAAATCATCTATCATATATTTTTTTTTTTTTCTATCTTTTACTGTGCTTGGCCATTTCGAACCATCGACACATCGAACATATCATCAGTTTAAGATTCTTTCAAATCCCCACCACCTAGACACTTTACAACATCCATGATCTCGCCGGGATTCGAACCCGGTACCTTCAGCATCCTAGAACATGTTTCCACCCTCTAGTCTACCGAGGTAGTCCTATCATATATTTGTATTCTGTAGCAATCATAGAAATGATGGAACAACACTGGCTCCCCTCATTTTATCATCTGTGACTATTCACTCAGCTGCACTGAAAATTTAAAGTGAGTGGAGTTAATAGTGTAGTCAGTGCAGTTCGTGCAGGTACAACGAACAAACCTCATGCTCCTGATCCTGATTCCTCAAAACGTTCCGATTCCGAATCCTTTCGAAATTGATCATGCGTACTCAGTCCAGTGACGACTCCTGTCACAACATATCTCTATTTGTGGTATCGTTGCGAAATCGTAACGTGGTTTGTTGACTCGAGTTTAACGGCAGGCGCAGTGCTATCTACGATCGCAAAGACAGCTCAACATTTGACCCTTTTGAGATGTGTTTTGTATCTATAGAATAAATATTTACGTTTCTTTTTGACAAGCAGATAAATGTAACTTTCGTGGTGGCGTTCGGAGTTAGCCGAGTCCACAAAAAAACAGTTATGATGTGATAACCCGGGTTTTAAATGATCGAATATTGTTGAAACACATAATGCGGTCTATTCAGTTACTAAAACTGAGTCAGGTTGGCACTCATGAGTAGTCGTCAAAGTCGAAATGATTCAGTGAGACGGTGCCAACTAAAGTCCTACATGTTTCAATAAAAGAATCTATGGTTCTATTTGGTCACATACGTAACAACTTCTACCTTAACGGAGAACGTACAACGTTGCGTAGTTATCTGACAGGGAAATAAATATAATTGAATAATTTTCGATTATGCTGAGTGGAATCTGACTAATTTTGCATTGAAAGTATTGGATGAGATCCCAAGGAGTTGACATTCCTTGTTGAATGATACAGGCAAGAGTTCTGGGGGCCGATTCTTGAATCTCGATCAAGAATTGAAAAGTATAACAATTGCCATATGTTTGCGTCGATTTTCTCAGTTGAATATAAACAACGAGTAGACATGACTTGCGTATGGAACCGAATATCACTCGACAATGGAATGTTGTATCTCCTATACTCCGAGCCACTCGTTGTACTAGGACTATTTGAATTTCGTGTATCAATTCAGAATCCATTTCTCGCTTCACATGAATTCGTTTTATGTGTTTATAATTGACTTTTTCGCGCAATTCAGTGCTAGCTTAGATCCCTAAGACAGGAAAGCATTTGATGTTGTTTACATTTTTTTTTGTATGGATAAAAAAATTTTGTTATTAAATTCGTACATGTCTACTCGAAGGCTATCGACAATTGTGTAGAGGAATCATTCTATTTCCTGATCATAAAGATTCCATGAATACCTACATATTTTTTCCATGGAAACGGTTATATTCAACTTTTCGTATCGTAGTATTGCATCAACCAGTGCCCCGTTTCTGTCAGTCTGAAATCGGTCTATCCAGTTACTAGAACTAAGTCAGGTTGGCACCCATGAGGAGTCGTCAAGTGAAAATGATTCTCCGAGACCTTGCCAAGTCCTCCTTGTTTCAATCGAAGAATCTATGGTTTGATTTGGTAACTACTACTACCTTTTCGTAGGACGTATCAAATTGTGTAGTTATCTGATAGGAAAATTAACTTAACTTAACACTATTAATTATACAGAGTGGAATGTGTCAAACTTCCATGCGTTGTGAAATGTACACCAGGTAATGTTTCAGTCATAATTGAAATGCATATTTGAGTGCCCCCTGTATGATTGTTTGAATATCGGATATTCGCACTTTGGGGAATTAATCTGGCGTTTCATACTAAAATAGAGGTACAATTGGAATTATTGATTCAAGTAATGAATAAATCGGCATTATCGACTGAAAGCATGAAAGAGTTCCTGACTATGAAGGTAAATATTTGAACAATAGAGCACCATCAGCTGATATCAAAATACGGCCGCTAGGGGTACAAAAAAAGAGTTTGTTATTATTTTTGTAGACTGATATTTGTTATGCCTATGTAGATTATTACCTCTTTCATGAATTTGGATTGTTTTCCTGTGGAATTTCAGTTGTTGTCAAACTTAAGAGGCTTGAGGTGAATACATAATATACTGTTAGATTTCTGAGTTCCTAAAAAAATCGAATAATATTGCTTATGTCGTTCCTTTGAGGTTGATTGTTTTGAATGATACACCTAACAATTCCTGAACGTTTTTCCACTTTTTCCACAAAACATAAAAATTGGTTTTCATGGAGAATCTCTCTGTTCATTCATAGAATATTGATATTTTTTATTGACCATCGAATGATAGAAAACTTGTTCCTTGAGAAGTCCGGCGCTAAAAGGTGAAATTGAGGGTTAATCTAGACTAGTGTCAGAATCTGATAGAGCTGTAGAAGAATCAAAACCATATCTAATAACGGACTGTTCTCTTGCCATGAATGTAGGGAGGATATGCAGTGCCATTCCACGAGATTGAATATCGAATAAGGGTTCTTGCAGGGTGGAGCGGAGAGCAAATTATTGAGCAAAGAACTACTATTTCATCGCTCTTTGCACGTAGTTCCTCCCTCTATCATCTTCGTTCTCCACTCCACTCTGTACAATAAAGGTACAATACAATACATTCCCATAAGAAGTTAAAAAGAAATACAAAGATAGATAAATTAGAATTGTATTTTGAAAATTGTTTTAATGGATATTTCTAGTGTTTCTAGTTTTCGCCTATTTCTGGTTGTTTTTGTTCACTATACTGATTTTTAGACCTGTTATGGGAAAAACATAATTTTAACTTCGTCCTGAAGAAGTGGAAATATATCCGCGAAACGTCGGCATCAGTTGAATTGAGTTTTTTCAAAAAAACACTTTCCTTCATCGTGTGAAAATCTAATTTAATGGTTAATGAATAAGTTTCAAAAAAAATTATTCGACCCTATAGTGACATCTTTCCAGTAGAAACTGTTTCAATTTATTTTTGAAAACTTTTATATTTTGAAAATTTTTAAATCCTCAGTTAGGTTGTTGAAAATTTTCAATCCAAGGAAAAACGATGATAGCTTACCAATTTCATACTGGTAATTTGGCGTTACTAAATCTGAGCAATTTCGGGTATTATAATTATGATCATTGCATTTTTTTCGAAAGGAGTTCTCATGAACGAAAACAGCTGAACTAACTCAAGTATTAGTATTGATGGCAAAGTGAGCAATTCGAACTCTTCAAAATATGGTCTACAAGATGTTCTCTGAGACACTCTAGTAATACCTCTCATTAGTCTTTTCTGCATGAGGAATACATCATCAGCAAATGAAGATGCACCCCGAAACACAACACCATACCTAAGTCTAGAAGACATCTGCACATTATACACCAAGAGAAATTGCCCCTTTGTTGAGACTCATCTTATATTTCCCAATGAATAACAAACAGAATTCAGTTTTGAGTAAATCTTATCACAATGAGAACTCCGTTTCAGCTTCTTGTCAACACTAGACCAAGAAACTTGACTATGCTCAGCTTCTTCAGTTGAACGTTCTGAAAGCAATAGCCGTGTTAGGAAAATTTAAAAAAACATATTACGGATGAAGCAAGATTCAAACAAACCAAAAATCCTTTCCAGAAGACCATATCCAACAAATACATCATAAATCCCTTTTTATCGATGCTACCCTGAACACTACGAATATCCAAAACTGGTAAAAAATCGAATTATTATTATTTATTATTCGACAGTTACTATTTGATTTCAGTCATATTTGGTTCGAACATGATAGCTGTTCAGGTCACAACGCAAGAGTAATCACACAATTTCTCAAAAAGTCTTTGTCGGACCATGTCTTTTCTACGAATGACACGATCAAATGTGTTCTACAGATGACCAAATGCATCTATCACGTTTTTTTTGGAAAATCTAAGAGATCTGTTATTTGTACAAAAGATTGGTGGAGCGACGAATATTAATGTATTAGGGTTCAAAATGATCTAGCTTCAGCCAATTTATGCCGAATCTGGTTGGAGATATGAACTCATCTCTGTATAATAGATTTGGTTACTATTTGACACAATAAGGTGGATTATTTTAACATTCATTTCCAAGCTCCAAGCATCTCACAGCACGGCACTGCAGGGCATATCCTAGGCTTTAGAGCATCCCTACTTTGGCATCGTAAATCCAGGTCCAGATGAGTGTTATCCGTACAGCAAATGCGACAAAACACAGGGAGTTTTATGGTTCGAGGCTGCTCTCTCTATGCTCCGTCGGGACCCGGATTTCAACTCAAACGCTGCATTCGGGTTAATTATTCAAGGCTGAGCTCGAGTGCCGTCCACACTATTCGCCGAATCGTTTATCAAATTTTATTGCATTCGCTGTTCTAGTTCGGATTACACTCTGGATGTGGATCCGGCTTCCGGCTTTAGAAAGCACTCGTTCATTGGATATGGCATTGTGCTTTGGTTGTGATCATTCCACTGCTCCATCGGATTGTGACCCTCGTCTAGATTTATCGTATCTTTCCGTCTTTCTTTCCCAGACCTTCATATGCCCCTCATTTTATTCAGGAAATGGTCAGCAACGATACCTTCTCTCTCTATTCGAACAACCCTTACCCCACGTGGAATATTGCATTTATATTTATTTTTGACGAAGTCAATGAAACCTTCCAGTTATTGAGTTCTGTTTATTTTGGTAATCCCCACAAGACAGAAAAGTAACGTACCTGTTTTCCGTGGCTCTAATCATCTCAATACATGTATTCTCCTTTGGAAGCGACAATTTCATTATGACACCGTGCTCTTGTTTGTCTAATAAAGATTAATTGGGGCAGATAATTTATCGTTATTTGCCCCACAATATCTGCACGCCACGCGGCACTTCACTATGTAAACATTCTCCTCGTCAACCCCCGTATTCCGAATAAAAGATTAGATTAGGAGCCTCAATCTACCTTCAGGCGATGGAAATCCTTCACGGAACGTTGACGTGCTTCAAGCATTAAGTATAATCATTTATAAGGAATTTTACACCCTTTGCATCAGTTTCCACACATTCCTCTAGACGCAAAATGAAAGTAATTCCATACAGTTTCTGTTAACCTGACACAACCAGATAATTCAGCATAGAAAGTGGATAATTTTACTGCACGCTTAATCTGAGGAACAGCGTACAGTTTTGTTCATTGTAGATATCAAATTTCTCCTGAAAATTATCTCAAAGAACTACGTTGGACTTACCGATGACGAATGTTAATAGTTAATATCGATTCTGTTCTCAAAAGGAAGAAGCTAGCAACTTGTTACTCTTAAGGTGGGTATCACATCAGAATGTGACGGCTAAGTTCGTTAATGGGCAAAATCGGCCGAACAGTTTCGGAATTTTAGCTATTTGAAGTTTTAGGTTATTTCCTCAATATGTCCGATCAGATTAAAACTTGGTAGTTGGAGCATATCAACGTGCAATTGCTCGCAAGAATTCGTTGAGATCGTATGGTAAGTAATTTGAAAAGAAATGTATCATTATTTTCCTTGAAAGTAGTTTTCTCCCAGAAAAAAGTTATCGGATTCCAGAGGAATTTCGCAGAAATCTTGAATCTTCTACAGGTTGAGTCTTCAAGTTGTACATTAATTTCAACGATAGATTCCCCTCTTCCAATAAAACACTGTGCACGCGCATCCGAAAATTGTCTTAAACGAGTTAGTTGAACTTCTTGTACAAGAATCCGTGGTCAAATTCAAGTCTGTAGGTCCGTCCATCAGTCCGTATTTGCTCTAACATTCGCAGGAGAGGGCCTTGATTGCTTAAATTTTAAGGTTGAGTTTGAGGTCTAAATCTCCCGGTTAAGTTCGTTAATAGGCAATATAAAATTTTGAGGTTGATTCCTCAATATCACATGGAATAAAAATTATTAGTTTCAGAATACCAACGCGTAACTTGATACAAAATTTCGTGTAGATCCGGTCGTCGGAAAATTTCAAAAAATATTTTTTCGAAATATTTTCAATTTTTTTTTCTCAGAAAATGTAGATTTGATGTCATTGAAATTTGGCACAGAGCTTGGGGTCAGTATTCAACAAAAATGCTTCAATTTCAATTAGTTCCAATATAAACTTTCGGAGATATGAGGAAAAAAATATGTAAAATTTCGTTCTTATTTGAAATTTTGACGATATTATGCGATCAGATCAAAATTTCGTTATCAGTTTGAAAATACCAACACGCAGAGTTTCATGTTGATCTTGTGGGAAGAAAGTCAAATAAAATTGGCATATAACTTGAGGCAATATGGAACAATGAAGTTTCAATCTGATCCAATATTTCTTTTCGGAGATATAAAAAAAGTAAAATTTCGTTATTTTCGTTTATTTGAAGTTTCTAGGTTATTTCCTCAATATCTCAAGAATTATTGACGTGATAAGATTCAAAATTCGTAGATAGTTGTATATAGAATACCAAAGTGCAATTTTTCTCGAAATTTGCTAGAGATATATCGTACGGCCAGAAAATCAACAAAATTTAATTTTTTATACAAACTTATTTCATTCAAAGCTACAAATATGGTCTGGAATCTGAAAAAATGGTAACTGAAATTATTTATATTATTTGATGAGGGGAATCTATGGCTGAAATTAATGTTTAACTTGAAGACTCACCCTGTATATTCTACCATGGGTTACCAAATGTCAGCTTGATCCAGTTTTCATTGCCAGAGATATCAAAAAAAAAATTGTCAAACTTGGCGGTTTTTCCGTGGGTTGAAATTTATGGAATTGCTCAAAAAATGCTAATCGTGATTGAAGTTTGAAAGATGTTGACGCGCAACTCCTTGCAAAATTCCGTGATGATCAAAAAAAAAAACAATTTCAGTATTTTTGTATCAAATGTTTCATATTCTTCTAATCATCTTATCCTCACAAAATTATGCATGAACATTGAACCTGTCATTTTTCGTTCAAATATGAGATTTCAATTCCATTCTAACAGTATTTCTGTGAATATTTTGAAAATGGAAGTTTGAATAGGACTATCGTCAGAATAACCGAATTACCAAATCAAGAATACGCTTCTTAATTCGCGTTCTTCATGTAAAAATGTTATTCAGTTATACGAGAGTATTTACTGAGATTTCAATGTTTCGAATGAATTTTTTTCAAGGAATTGGTTTTTGTGGTATGAAAAACCAATGATTCATGAATAATATATAAGTTTTATTGAAGATATAATTGAACTCCATGGAGAATTTTTTTCTCAAAACCCGTAATTCGCAGGGTGATATTTATAAATAATAATTGTTATGCGATTTTCAGTAGTTATGTTTCAGATATTAGGAGAGAAAAAAAAATATTCAATTTGAACTACTTACGATTATGAAAATGTCAAGAACGTCGATAACCGAATTCGTTGAAAATTTCTCGATATTTGTTCTAAATTTGGTGATCAATCTTTTCATCTACTTTGAGATATATAATACTGGATGAAAAGTTAACCGATTATTCCACTGAATTCCAATCTTAGAACCGAATGCGATGATTAATTTTCTGGATTATTGGAAATTTGCAGCGTTTTTCTTTATAACTCAGGGACCACTAGTCGGATATCATCCGGTTAAAGATTTTTAGGTTGAGTTATGCAACAGTAATCAACGTTGACAGTTTCATGTATATTTGGTTATAAGTTTTCGAAAAATAATTTTTTTCCTCTCCAACCCCCAATTTCGAGCTTTTAGGGTACACCGATCCTGCTGAAAAGTTTGGAGGATCAATCTCGAGTGACACACGATTTTTCAACCAAGTTTCACTGATTTCGGTTCAGTACTTTCTGAGAAAAGTCCCGGAAAACGGACGACGGACGGACGGATTTTGGTTTATTATTTGATAAAAACGAATATTGAACCTAAGTGGTCGACCAACGAAAAAAAAATGTCAACCCCTCCTGAAAATTTCACACTTTACGTTTCGGAGTATGTAGATTTGAATGAACGAATAAAAAAAATCCGTCCGTCCGTCGTCCGCCATCCGTTGTCTGGGGCTTTTCTCTGGAAATACTGAACGGAAATCCTTGAAACTTGGTTGAAGAATTGTGTGTCACTCGAAGTTGATCCTCCAAGCTTTTCAGCACGATCGGTGTACCCTAAGGGGTTTTAATGGGGGGTTGAGGGAAAAAAAATTATTTCTCGAAAACTTACCACCGAATTCTCCTGAAACTCTGAACGTTGATTACTGTTGCATAACCAAACCTAAAAAATTTTACCCGGATGATTTCCGACCAGTGGTTCCTGAAATATAAAGAAAAACGCTGCAAATTTCCAATAATATAGAACATGAATCATCGCATTCGATTCTAAGTTGTTGATATCAACGGTATATTGGGTTATTTAACTAAGAAAATAATATACCCTCGTGTAAAATTTGCAGTGTTTTTTTATTCGTTCGTTCAAATCTACATACTCCAAAACGTGAACTTTTTTTTTGTGTTGCTCGATCACTAAGGTTTATTAGTTGATTTTATCGAATAATAAACCAAAACCTATTCTCTCGACCTGGAAATTCAACATTTATAGACTGTGTGGTTCAGAATATGGCCGATTCTATTCATGTTCCACTTGAGGAAACATAATCATTGTATCCTCAAACTCATTAAGTCAATTGTACAGAATCACAGATGATGTTCCCTTTACATTTCAGCCTCGAATGCACAACGCTCCTGAATGCCTCTCAGAATTAGCATTCAATGCAGGAGATCAGTCAGAGCCTGACTTCCGACATGCATTCAGAACATTCAACCGATACCTGTCTAGGCCTATATTTTGAATTCGCGATGATTTTGCATTCTGGATTTGTATGTATTTCTGCCTACAGTGATTATCTCTTACTTCATAATACTCGTTTCAAATATATAAATGCTTTTCTAAAGAATGGCATACCAGCTGTCACTTTGAAAATCTGCCTTTCCATTCATGTCACGAGGAGGATGTTTATAATAATAATAATAAGATTTACTAATTTTACCACAATAATTGACGACACAAGAAAAGGAAAAAAATGTCATATAAAGAAATTGAAAAATCTAGAAAAGCACTGCTGTGAAGGCAGCAGCTTTTTTGTTCAATGTAAATGACCGCTTCGGCAAAGAATTTGAACTTGCGCGCGAAAGCTGCTGCCTTCACGGCAGTGCTTTTCTAGATTCTTTTTCGATAAATTACTGGATTTCAATTCGCTCTAATCTGTATTTTTGGAAATATTGGAAAAATAAAATTTTGAATGGGTATATCTACGGAATCATTGGGCGGATTTAACCCATTCATGAATTCGACCTTCTTAATTAAGCCCCAGACCTTCTCTACAAATATCGAGTTTCTAAGTCGTTTCTTCCGGAAGTTATTGTGTTAACGGTCGTCCTAACGACTGACTGCGTAAACACAATAACTTCCGAAAGAAACAACTTAAAAACTCGATATTTGTAGAGAAGGTTTGGACCTTGATTACGAAGGCCGAATTCGTAAATGGGTGAAATCCACCAAATGATTCCGCAGATACACCAATTATAAATTTTATTTTCCCAATATTTCCAAAAATACAGATCAGATCGAATTGAAATCCAGTACTTCATCGGAAAATTAAAGTTGGAAGGTTCATACAGAATCTATAATGAGGATGATATGACGAGAAAATCACAGAAATTTTGCATGAAGTTGTCTTTCAGCATCTTCAAACTAGCTGCGAAGTTTTATCAGGATAGAATCAGTATTTTTCAAGTTATACCGAAAAGAGCAACGATATCGAGAAAAAAACCTCGAAATTTGACATATTTTTTCCCGCTTACTCCGAAACTTATAATCGTATCGAACCGAAATTTGGTACACTGCTGTGAAATATGAAGCTCAAAGTCCGAGTGAAATTTTTTTCTGAATATGATAAATGGTTTTCGAAGAAAAAATTTTGAAAAAATATCTTAAAATTTACTGACAGTATGATCCTGACAAAATTTGGCTCAATTTGCGCCTTGTTATACTCCACCTAATTGCCAAGTTTGATTTCAATCGCTCAAGTAGTTTCTGAAAAAAAAAAATAAATAACTTCAAAATTTCAAGTGACTATAACTCCGAAACTATTCGACCGTTTTGGCGCATTAACGAACTTAACCGCGGCATTTTAATGCTCGACCTACCCTGAAAGATTCAAGTTGCTAGCTCACTCCGTTCGACAGTTATCGTGTCCACGGCAGACCAGACATAATTTTTACTAGCCGATATTGGCGGATCATCTTGAAAATTGTTTTATTTCACTGTCAAACTTCTCACTTGGGGTACTCGCGACGACGAAAGAATTATAAATATCGCTGAAGAATTTGCACATTAAGCTGGAAAAAAAACCTTTGTGTAATTTTTGCAGGGTTTTTTTAGTTGATTTGAAACACGTTCCAAATTTTATCATTTCTTTAGCATAATATAAGTACATGAATCCTTTCAATCAATCAATTAAATCATTTTCGTGTGATATACCTTCTGTACCTCTGATTGAAATAATTAGAGACCTTTAATTTGTCTGATTTGACTAAGGTAGGGAAAAGGCAGGCAGGATGACATATTCGGGCTAAATTGCATATCATATGTACTTAGGAACTCGATGCAGGTAAAACTCCGGAACTTCCAATAAATGTCCACATAAGATGGCAAAAATGTACTGACTGCGTTTTAACAAGGCCACCTGGTGGTTGATGAGTTATTTGTGAAAAGGTGTTGGGTGTGTGTTGAAGGTAGGATCCTTCTTTACGCCTTCATTACTGCTGATGAGAGTACGTTTTTCTTAACTTTTAAATTCGAGCAGGATTGTTTCTTTATATGCTCAATTTTCATGAAATAACTTTCACGAAAAATTGATATATTCATTCATTTCCCTAATAGGTATCTGGAGAAGGCAGATTGGCACATACCTATAGTGTCCGGGTAAGATGGCATGGCTTTTTTCCCGAACAACGTAATAATATTGTTTCAGATGGTGATCTCATCACAGGAAAAGTGATACAGGAACAGGAGAGCGGAATGAAAATAACATGATAAAGGCCTTGGAAACTGTGCGGAAGGAACAAATGGGATGGGCCCCTGCAAGCAAAATACATTTTCGTTCGCATTTGTATTGATTTCACCATCCAAGTGGATGGGAGGATATGTGTTTGTTTTTTCTCGTTTTTTCAATAAATTCCAAAATTGTCCAAATATTTGGTTTTGTTGAAGGATATTCGATTTTTACTACGAAAAGTTTCATATTAGAAGGTTTGCCATTTTGCCCGAAACATGCGGGCAACTTGGTTTTTTGCATGTTTTGGATTATTAAATTTTTTTCGTTGTATCAAATTTTTCGAATCAATTTTTACCCTATGAAATGAAATTGGACCGATACAGGATGATCTCTTAGTTTTCTTCCACATTTATGTGCTCTTCAAATGATGAGGCCCAAAAACTTCTATAGGCCAATTATATGACAAATTTCATGTTAAGGTATTCGTAATAATGTCATTTTGGTAGAAGTATTCAAAAATTATTGATTTTCAAAAGAAAACCATTGGAGTTATCGGTTTTTGCTTGGAAGTTGGCGTTGTTTGTTTCTTTCCAAGAAAAAAAACAACAATTCTATTCCTTGAGAATACTGGACATACTAAGTCAATAAACACAACCCACAAATTTCTCATATTCTATGAAAAAAAATAGAAAACCACTGACGTGAAGCAGCACCTTTTGCGCGCATGTTCACTGTTATCGTCTGAACAAAAGCGAAAACAATTTGATATCAATTTCTTTCGAATTCTATATGTTTTAAAGGTGTAGTTTAGAATCCGTACACTTTTGTGTATTAGCTAGGATTACAGAATAAAATACAGATTGATTTCAGGGCCACCAGGGCTAGATGAATAGGTTATCGATTCGGACCTACCTGCGTACACAAAGAAGTTGCAAAAAATATTGAGCACGAGACTAATTCGACAATTTTCGTGGACTGGAAGAATCAATGAGGAAAAACATTTTGGAGAAGGTGACATTGAACGGAATTACCACGGAATTGAATTTTTAGGTGACAAAAATGAATGTTTGATTTTGAGCCAAACAAAATTAATCGAACAGTTTACTTGCTATAGAGTCGATTAATCAACGATGCTCCTACTTCATGGCAACTTAAACGTCGAATAATTTTTGTTCGGTCCTGAATAAAACAAGGTCTCTCTCCTAAAAAATGAAAGTTTGGAGTAAATTCGTTCAATGTCAGCTCCTCCATTTGTTTTTTTCTTGTACAAAAATTAGATTGTCGAATTGTTCTTGTTTTGCCTAAAATTTTTTGACAACTTCTTCGAATGCGCAATACCTGGTGTACCCAGGCAGGTCGAAAAGAAACTCGATAGCAAACTCATCTAGCCTATATACCATTATGTAGAATTTCAACCTGAATCAAATACTTCATGAAACATGTGTCATAAGCTCTCCGACTAACGTACCATTTCATTAAAAATTTGATTAGATATAACTAGTGTATGCCAAATAATTTCCTTAGAGATGATTCGCTCATTTTCGAATGTCAGAGACAACAATTCTATTCCTCGTGAATACTGGACATACTAAGTCAATAAACACAACCCAAAAATTTCTGATATTCTATGAAAAAAAAACAGAAAAGCACTGACGTGAAGGCAGCACCTTTTGCGCGCATGTTCACTGCTGGTGTTATCCTCTGAACAAAAGCGAAAGCTGATTACTTCACGCTAGTACTTTCTAGGCTTCTCTTGAAGTTATTTCAGAACATATACCGAAAAAAGAAAAATACCGAGGAAAAAACTACTAAATTTGACATATTTTTTGCGAATATCTCCAGAAGTTAGGATGATATCGAATTTAAATTCGGTGCACTGCTGTGACATATGGAGCTCGAAGTCTGCGCTAAATTCTTTCCAAATATGATAAACAGTTCGAAAAAAAAACTTTCTCGAAATTTATTGACAGCATCATCTCAACAAAAACTCGGGAAAAGTTGCGCGTCGCTATACTTCAAATTACTGCTACGTTTCGATCCAATCGTTCTAGTAGTTCCCGAATTATAACCTCAAAATTTCAAAAAGCTTTAACTCGGAAACCGTTTCACCGATTTTACCCATTAACGAACACAACCGGCGCATTTTGATATGCAACCTTTTGTAAAAGTTTCAAGTTGACAGGATTCTCCGTACCCCCGAACGGACGGCTGGCCGGTCGGACAGAATTGATTTTGACACCGGATTCATCAGTGAGTCCAACCTAATCTTTTGAGACCATTTTTTGCTCAAAATTCGAAAATAAGAGACATTTGGACCAATTGTTAGCAAGCTGTTTTCCAGAACATGCTCGCAAAAACAGAAAAGCTCTGATTTATGCCGACAAATGCTTTTTAAAACTATATAAAAATGGACTCCCCCCTTTCGAGGCGATGACACGTAGTTTACTCCTCATTATTTTGCTGGAACGCTTTTTCATTTGAAAGAGCTCTAACTTCTCCAACTCCATCATAAATAGTTTTATATTGATCAGTAGAAGTCAAGGCGGGATGATTTCTTAGCAGTTTGCTCAGATTTTTGTTTTCTTGTTCTTGGAAGGTTTTACTTTAGTCATGATTTTGGTATGGATTCAATGGAATTTATCTGGTCTTGAGAGTGCCATTCGATAGAGCAGGTTCAAAGTAACCAATTGTTATGATAAAATGATAAAAAGTTTACTTATCAATTTTCTGCAAGTGATCTCCTCAGATATTGAGTAGTTAAACTTTCCTATTGTACACCCATTATTTTATTTTATCCCTGAATTTTCTTAGAAAACAGATTTATTCGAATAGGAAGTTGTTGGCACTTGGTTGAAAAATTACTGACTGGGATAATAATGGACTAATATAATTGAATATAATTCAATTGTCAAGGTCCATTTTCAATTCAGATTTTGAAAAACAGACAATGGAGCAAAACCATGACGCTCTTGTTTCGTGAAACAAATGCGTAAAAATGATGAAATCTACTTGCAACATTCAAAAATCTTATCCGAATGCAAGTAAAATTTCCCGAACGCTGTTAGTTTTTTTTCAATGGAAAGTAACAAAGTTTCTTTACTCGAAAATAAATGAGCGCTGACAGATCGTTACGATGTAGAAAATGGTATTGTCCCTGAAAATCACCATCCTCCTAGCTTCCAGATTTAGCAACTTAGGTGTTGAATTTACATCTCTGGAAAAATGGGAATTACGAAGCTACCAAAATATTTCGTTTTTTCAGAGCTCGTCCCATTAGGCGTAATTAGCAGAATAAATTACGTCGATATTTTTCGTTTGCTGTATGGGCTTAGCCAACACTGTTCCGAATTGTTGAAGTTGGGATAATACAAATTACAGTTTTAATCCTGGGTAAACTTTTGTGAAGCTTGAAATATACAGGTGATGATAATGACTACCAAATGAAAAAACTTCAAGAAAAAAGTATTTGGGCCTCATTTCGAAATGCACGGAAAGCTTCATTCTTTCCACAAATTGATAACAATTTTCAAAATACGATTAAGATTTGTCTCGAAGCAATGAATGTAATCGCCTGAACACGAATCTGCAGTCCCAAAATTTTCAAGATTATTCCCTTAGAGCTCAATTTTTCCACCATGAGAACAAATGGCTCACCCCTGTTCCATTGAAAAACTATCCATGAACCTTTAACGAACGATAAGTTGTATTTATTCACTGAATATTTGTGAGTATATATTGAAGAAGAATTGAAAAAATCGGAAATAAAATTGATATCAATTTCTTTCGAATTCTATATGTTGTAAAGGTGTAGTTTAGCATCCGTACACTTTTGTCGCTGAGAGTGAGACACAATGTTATGCAAGCTAGGATTACAGAATGAAATACAGATTGTTTCCAGGGCCACCAGGGCTAGATGAATAGGTAATCGAGTGGCTTTCGGACCTACCTGCGTACACAAAGAAGTTGCAAAAAATTTTGAGCACGAGACTAATTCGACAATTTTCGTGGACTGAAAGAATCAATGAGGAAAAACATTTTGGAGAAGGTGACATTGAACGGAATTACCTCGGAATTGAATTTTTAGGTGACAAAAATGAATGTTTGATTTTGTGCCAAACAAAATTTATCGAACAGTTTACTTGCTATAGAGTCGATTAATCAACGATGCTCCCTTGATTTTCCTACTTCATGGCAACTAAAACGTCGAATAATTTTTGTTCGGTTGTGAATAAAACAAGCTCTGTCTCCTAAAAAATGAAAGTTTGGATTAAATTCGTTCAGCTCCTCCATTTGTTTTTTTCTTGTACAAAAATAAGATTGTTGAATAATTCTTGTTTTGCCTAAAATTTGTTGACAACTTCTTCGAATGCGCACTACCTGGTGTACCCAGGCAGGTCGAAAAGACACTCGATTGCAAACTCATCTAGCCTATATACCATTATGTAGAATTTCAACCTGAATCAAACACTTCATGAAACATGTGTCATAAGCTCTCCGACTAACGTACCATTTCATTAAGAATTTGGTTGATTAGATATAACTGGTGTATGCCAAATAATTTCCTTAGATATAGATTCGCCTATTTTTCAATGTCAGAGACAGCATTGTAAAAGACCTAGAGGTTAGATTGTCCGATGCTGCAAAAGGGCGAATGCACTCCTTATTCGATTAGTACAGTATAGTATAGAATGAACCGCAGCTTTGTCGATCTAAAATATTTTCAGAGCTACAGTGTTGAACCTTTTATCAGAGAGTAGGTACAAGAAATTCTGATATTTCAAATAGCACAACTTTTCGCTGTAGCTCCTGATTATTTTCTGTAAAAGCTTTCTCATTCCTGTTTCAGGCGGTTTTAGAGTAATGACTTGAAATAATTTTTTAGTGTGAAAATTGCTTCTTCGAAGCATTCAATACTAGAAAGCAGAAATTGGATTTGGAATACTTTATTTCTTCACTATTTATTGCGTGTTGAATGTTATACATCCCAAGTCATGCAGGGTGGTTCAAAATCCCTGGTTTTTCCTAGATATACTGAAATGATAAAAAGCCTTTTTTGCGCGCATGTTATGGGAGAACAGCGTTCTGTTCAAATGTCTGTAATTTTCGGATTTTGAGCCAAAAATGATCTGGAACGACTAGTTCAGACTCACTGATGATAAATCCGGTGTCAAAATCGATTCTGTCGAGCCTGCCGGCCGTCCGTATACACGATTAAGAGCGTACAGAGAAAAAATTGATGGTTAAGTTCATAAATGGCCGAGAGATTTCGGAGTTAGAGTCCTTCGAAGTTTTGTGGTTATTTCGGTAATAACTCGGAAACTACTGAAACGATTAGTTTGAAACTTAGCTGTTAGTTGGAATATAACAATGCGTAACTTTTCGCGGAATTTTGTTGAGATCCTACTGCAGTAAGTTAAAAGAAAAATTCTTCGAAAAAATGTTTTTTCGAAAACTGTTCATCATATTCGAGAAAAAATTTTGCTCAGCCCTTGATCTCCATATTGAAGAGTAGTGTATCAAATTTCAGTTTGATCCAAGAATGAGTTTTGGAGATATTTCGAAAAAAAATTTCCAGGATATCGTTGTTTTTTTGGATAATTCAAAAATTACTGATTCATACACGATAAAACTTGGCAGCTAATTGGCAACTTTTCGCGGAATTTCGGGAGGATCGTGGGATTAGAACGTTTTGAAAAAAATTTCAATTCACTTTTTTCAAATTTTCAATATTGTGCGACATAGAGAATTGAATACGGTCATATATTCTTCATCAGTAAAACCAAGCTAGATAGAAAAGGTTCAGCTTAAAAAACAAAAATTATATACATTTCTGCGAAAATAATAACCATCTTTCCGTAGGAACAAGTATGATTCAATTGAAAAATCTGGGAAAGCACTTACGTGAGATCAGGTCATACTAAACTATTTCTCAACCCAAGACAACCGCCTAATCAGACAATTTCAAGTCGTTAGGTCCTCTCGTTCGGAATTTAGACCACATACGATCTGACGGACAGAATTGAATGTTATAACGGAATCTTTCAAGACCAATTTCGGCTTAAAATTCGAAATGGACAGACATTGTTAAGAAACTCTGTAAAAAATGCAAGTCAGGAGTCTGTAAACTCGAAATTTCTCTCAGTGGAAATAGGTGTTTCTCAGGGCTCTATTTTGGGAACAGTACTTTTTATTACTTATATAAACGACATCACTGGTAATATA
This sequence comes from Myrrha octodecimguttata, assembly GCA_958510865.1. Classification (NCBI taxonomy): domain Eukaryota; kingdom Metazoa; phylum Arthropoda; class Insecta; order Coleoptera; family Coccinellidae; genus Myrrha; species Myrrha octodecimguttata. The sequence continues at coordinate 60,398,871 of OY294059.1, read as the reverse complement.
ATGTTCAAACTTTTTCTATATTTTGATGATGCTACGGCAATTGCATCGGAAAAAATTCCCTCCCTACAAATGGAGTCCCAAAATGTCCTGAGTAATCTATGTAATTGGATCAGTATGAATGAATTACATCTCAATTTCAATAAAACAGTTTATATCATATTTCACAATCATAATAAGACCATCGATATAAAATTAAATTTGGAACAAGAGTTAACTAGAGTAGAAAACACACGATTTCTAGGAGATGTAGATGATTGGAAATCTCGTTGTGAGAATCTAAGTAAAAAACTTAGCTCAGTTTCTTTTCTTTTCAGAAACTTGAGGGATGTTTAGCATTAGAACAGTTAGTTCAATTATATCATGCGCAGGTATCGTCTCGATTAAGGTATGGGGTAACCTTTTGGTGTGCCTCCTCTTTTGTTGAGTCTATTTTTGTAGATCTTTGGTAAGATGTCTAGCTGGCATTAGACAGAGAGAATCTTGGCCATTTTTCAAATCTCTGAATATTCTTACTTTGCCGTCAGTTTTCATTTTGGAGTTGGCCACATTGGTATATGACTACAAGAGAACGTTCAGCAAAAACAGTGATTACCACCGTTATTTCACCCGCAATCGAAACGATTTCATTATTCCTGCATTTAAACATAGGATAGGATGACAATCACCAGTGTTTGGGAATGAAAGTTTTTAATACATTGAGTTGCGAAATTAGGAACGCAGATAATAAATTTTCATTTAAGAAAAGGTTGAAATCTTTCTGAACTGATAGATATTTCTATAGTCTATCCGAATTTTCACACTGAGTTAGGATTTTGCATGTTATTTTTTTCTCTCTTCAAGGGATCAAGGACCGTTTCCACAATGTATATAAACATTCTATGGAAATGAAGTGATTATTATTATTGTTATGAACAATAATGATTAAGACTCAACAACGAACGCTCTGAAACTATCTCATTTCCCAACAGATAACCTCTTCGAAATCGATCAAATATCGGTGTCGTAACAAACAAATTGACCAAACGAATATCGGCTTCAGATAACGATTCAAGTCATAATCGTTTTCGAGGAATATAATCCCGAGTAGAGCATCCATATCCAGGGTCCTCGTTTCCGCCTCCAAGTGCTCCAGGAAAATATATCTTCCGGGTCGAATTAAGGTTTATAACAGGTTATGCGAAAAGTTGGAAAGATCTTTCACATGCAGTGGGCGATCCAGGAATTGGAACTAATTCCTTCGATTCCTCTATAAGATCGGATCCGAAACTGGGATATATGTCAGAGTTTGTTTTCGGAAAAACAAGTCGTCAACTGTGAGGATTGGGTGAAACAGCTCTGTTGGAGGTTATATAGTTTATGACAACGGAAATCACAGTTTTCATCTGTTATAGGAGTTGAGCATCGATATCCACTATCCGCAAATGAGAAACTAAGTATTAGTCAAAGAGATCATCACACATTTTCAAGAAGGGGTTTGTATCAATTTAAAACTCGACATGTTGGTATATACAGACGGAATGATTATGTAATCAAGGTTTATTCTGACCTTCCTTAGTACACCATGTACTGCGCAGACGAAGAAGTTGCGCAAAATGATGGGCAAAATAAAAATTATTCCATCATTAAAATACAGATTTCTCTGTAAAATCTTTACACATTATCTTCCGATATTGATATTTTACGATATACTTTTATGATCTTCAACGTACTACGTCCTCAATGACAAATTATTATTATTCCATATTGATACATTAGAGACAAATGAACTCCTAGTTACCGTAACTAAAAACATGGTTATAACTCCCTTGGGAGTTATACTAGGCCGTTGTAAATCTTCAACACCCTCTAATGTATTCATAGAAACAAACCGACAATTGCCGAATTTTCCAGTTCATGAAACTGACTTCCGCTTATATCATTATAATTTCTAATCATTAATTTTGGTTTATTTTTTGATAAAATCAAATAATAAATCTCAGTGATCTACCAACGAAAAAAAAATTTTAACCCCCCCTGAAAATTTCACAGTTAACGTTTTGGAGTATGTAGATTTGAATGAACGAATAAAAAAAACGCTGCAAATTTTACACAATGGTTTATTATTTTCTCAGTTAAGTAACTCAGTTGATATCTTAAAAAACTTATATATTATGCATAATTCATTGGTTTCTCACAACACAGAAACCAATTCCATGAAATAATTCATGTGAAGATTGAAATCTCAATAAATACACTTGAATAACATTTCCACATGCAGAACGCTAACTGAGTAGAAAAATTTAAAATATTTTGAAGGAGAAGAGACGTTCCACAGTCAGTTCACCTCTTTGAAAATCTAACTATTTTCCACAATTATTAAATTTCGTGTCGGTACTCTACAACTGAAAATGATCTTCAACTCAGATAGGGTTCGTCTTTTTTGAGATAGTAGGGAAATAACCTCAATATTCAAAATGGTCACGAAATTTTTGCCAATATCTGCACAAATAAATATCGATCAAAACTGAAATTTGATACAATGTTGACTCTGAAACCTGTACCAAATTTCATTGAACTTTGATGAATATGTATTCGAAAAAAAAATGTTTAAAAAAAAATTCGATTTTTTCAATACAATTCTCACGAAATTTTGCATTAAATCGAGTGTCTATATTTCACAATTAGTCATGATGTTTCAATCCGAACGCGTTCGTATTTCTTGACACTGAGGAAATAAACTCAATCTTTCAAACTAACGCCAATACATAAAACAAAATTCAAGACTTTCCGCTAATATCAAATGTGTAAATGTAATTTCTACTGGGATTCAACTTTGCTCTGAAGAATAATAATGAAATGAAAAAAAACTCAACCTTCCTGTGCAATTGATCTGAAAAAAAATTTTTTCCACAGTAGATATCCGATTCACTTGATTCACAAAGTATCCACCACACAAACTGAAAAACTAAAGTTATTTTCAATAACAGTTCTGTAACAATTAAATATATCGTGAACCTCATCAGGTTGAATTCGAAAGAATAATTCTAGATTATAAATTTCGTTCTTTGTTATCGTTGTCAGATACACTCAACCAAGAGGGTGTCAAATCCGAACGTCTGTTTTATGTAAAGACGTGAAATTCAAACAAGTAGTTTGCCGACAACCAGATGATGATACATGCGGAATATTTTTGTCTACGCTATATCCCTTGTCTAAGGTCACGACCCGGCACAGACCCCATTCAGAACAGGTAGATAGATCATCGGCTCCTAACTTTAGTCTAAGGCTCCAACCCTCAGTATTAGATTCTCGACAATTGATGAGGTTTGTTATTAATTTTTTTGCATATTATATCCTCCAATTTGATTTATCATATAAATGCTCATTATTTTTTATATTCACGCTTATTTCAAACTGTCAGTACGAAAGATTTTGGATTTCGATTGAAACCTGTAACGGATATCCACAGGTTGACGATAATCGTACTACGCAAACCGAAATTGATTGAAACCTCCGATCAACCGAATTTTTTGGAAATCTGCATTATTTTAAATTGCGCTACTTAATTCGCGTTCTGCATTCAAAAGTGTTATTCAGTTATAAAAGAGTATTCATTGAGATTTCAATTTTTCAAATGAATTTTTTCATGGAATTGGTTTTTGTGTTCTGTAAAACCAATGATTCATGAATAAAATAAAAGTTTTATTCAAGATATGAATGAGCTTCATAAAGAAATTTAATCTTGAATCCCGTAATCCGCTGGGTGATTTCTTTAAATAATAATTCGATCCGATTTTCAGTAGTTATGTTTAAGATATTGGGAGAGAAAACCCAAAAATATTTAATCTGAACTTACGATTATGAAATTGTCAAGAAAATCGATGGGGCATTTGCAAATTGTGTTTATAAAATAATAACACATCCATTGAAAATTTCTTGATATCTGTTGAAAATTTGGTAATTCATATTTTCATCTCCTTTTAGATGTAGGATTCTGGATGAAAAGTACACCGATTATTCCAGTGAATTCCAATCTTAGAACTGAATGCGATGATGTTATTTTCGACATTATTGGAAATTTGCAGCGTTTGTCCTTATAACTCAGGAACCACTGGTCGGAAATCATCCAGGTAAAATTTTTTTGGTTAGTTTTGCAACAGTAATCAACGTTCAGAGTTTCATGAAAATTCGGTGGAAAGTTTTCGAGAAATAATTTTTTTTTCCCTACAACCCTTCATTTTGAGCCCTTTGGGTACACCGATTCTGCTGAAAAGGTTGGAGGATCAATCCCGAGCAACACACGATTTTTCTACCAAGTTTCACTAATTTCGGTTCAGTACTTTCTGAGAAAAGCCCCGGACAACGGACGGCGGACGGACGGATTTTTTTTATTAGTTTGTTCCAATCTACATACTCCAAAACGTAAACTGTGAAATTTTCAGGGGGGGTAAAAAATTTTTTTTTGTTGGTCGATCACTAAGGTTTATTATTTGATTTTATCAATAATATTCAGTAGTGGAGAGCTATTCACATCTGTTTGTTCATTCAATAGGATTTTGCGGGTGTTGTACATATTGATTTCTAACGACTCTAGGAGTAATGTAGGTACTTTTGGTTTCGACGTGGATAATTTTGTAGTTACTATTGAATTAAAATTTTTCACATGAATTTCTTCATGGAATTGTTTTTCGTTTTGTGAGAAACCGATGAGTTATAAATAATATATACGATTTATTTGAGATATCAATGGTATTGGGTTATTTAACTGAGAAATAATAAACACTTGTGTAAAATTTGCAGCGTTTTATTTATACTTTGGTTCCGACTTTATCGGCTTTTTTTATTAGCTTTGCAAAAAATTGCCTTTAATCTCAACTCTCTCCAAGCTTGCATTCCTTCTCACGAATAAATAAATTTGACAAATATTTACTAACTTGTGAGTTGATATATCCATGGTAATCATGTTTATATACTTCATTCTTAAACAACGTTCGTTCTATTTCGAAAACCAACAAAATTTGGTTTTCATATTTCATTAGTATGAAATGAAATCAATTATCTATCACGTGAGTCAATAAATGTTAACAGCCACGGGCAACCTGCAATCTCTCGGCACTGACGTCCCTCGGGATTGAAATATGTTGCGCTCGGTTATCAACAACCTCATTACTCATTTGATACATAAATAACTATAATAACTCACATACAATTACTGAAGTAAAAACTTGAGAAAACGGTTACATAATAAAACGCAATCGAAAAATGATACTAGATACAGTGTTCCAGCTGAATCATCAGTAGCTTTCATTCTTCATTATTCTACAAGCTTGTTGAAATGTGCATAGAAACAATATTTTCATACGTTAAATTTTTTTTTCATTTCCTGGCAAATCATCTACAGTAAAGAATACTTTCAAAAACTTATATCTTCGAAAATAAGATGATAGTTGATATTGACTCTAGAAAACTATATGTTTTATTTCAAATAAATAATAATTCGACAATTTGATTTCCAAACAGCAAAAAATCAATGAAAAAGACCATTTTGGAGGAGGTTACATTGAAAAAAAGCTCCCCAAAGTTGGATTTTTTAGGAGGCAAAAATGAGTGCTTGATTTGAGACTCATTTCAGTAGGCTGCAATTTTCAAAAGCATGATGAAACAAGATGAAATATTACCAAGAGTGTATTTTATTTAAGTTGTTTCCTAACTGTAGTACTAAATTTTATAGGGTGATTCGCTGGGTCGTTTGAAGAGAACTCCTATAGGAACATATTGTGTTTTCATACTTTTTTCTCCATGCCCACTGTGACGTAACTGAACTCAATAATTTCATTCTAGTTAAGGCTAAATGAGCGCTCTGATATATTATATTGAATAACTAAAATGCACCAAATTTCGACCTTATCAATCCAAGAATATTTATGAAGATATTTGGTGTTTGTGATTTCTAACTAAAAGCTCTGAGTCTTAGGAACGGAGCAACTCCGGACATATGTTAGTGGAAATTATTTTTTCTTCAAACGGCTCTAGCAATCACACCCTGAAGTTCGTACCGTAAACAAAAAATGCCCTGTATAAACGAGTACCTATATGATTGGTTTAGATTAACGAATTTATTTCTTTAATGTTTTCTTCTCTTTCAGGTATCTGCCAAGTTGTGAAAATACTACCATGTATTCTGAAAAATGTCCAATGTTATGTTTTTTTTTCATTGAGAGGCGAATTGAGAAGAGTGAAATAAGAACTAGAAGTTACGCTGCTGATTTCAGCAATCTCGTACCTTTGTTATGCACTGTCTATGTTTGGTAGGTGTTTATTTAAAATCTCTTACTTTCAATTTGGGGTTGATGTTCCTTTTTTGTGCACAATTATTTTTATGGAGCTGATGTTTTGGTTGATTTTCTGTATCTATTATTGATTTGTAATGATCATCAAATTTTGTCCTGGCGTGAATCATTTTTACGGTTGATTGTACTTTAAATATACAACGTATCCCATAATTAGACCAACAAGCTTCTAGTAGATGTTCTAGAGTCTTGAATCTAGACATTATTTTAGAAACAGTCCCAAATAATATAATGCAAAAACTACTTCGTAAAGGAGCTGGAGTCCTCTGAAGATAGCGTCCGTCTGTCACAATTCTCCAAAACGGCGTCACCTGCAGTGTTGAAATTTTAAACATTTGCTAATATAAAAACGCACGGTTGGTTTGGGTCCATTTTTTTCATGTCAAAACTGAAATGATGATTTAGGGGGGCGAGGGGTATTTTTAGTGACAACTCTTTCACCTTTCATTATTTCACAAGTTACACATGAAATTCAATTAGCTCTAATATTTTTTCTTGAAAAAAAGTGCTCTTGTGTGATATCGCCCAGTTGCACTAGTTTTCAGAAAGTGGATTTGAAATTTTCGCTCCGTTTGCTACTCAATGTTTGTTATATAAAAAATCATAATGAAGTAAGTTTTTGTACTCGATATCAATAATTTCATGAAAGCTTCACCTTATAAATCAAATAATACGAAATCATTTTATTTACTCATAGTTTTTTCAAGTGTTGCCAGGATGTCATTGTCAGAGGGCTGTAGTTTCTTTACCTAGCATTTCTGCAAGATATGTCATAGATTGAATGTGTCTAGAAAAATGTCTTGAATATCCACTAGAATCTTGTCGGTCTAATTATAAGACACCCTGTGTATTTTATATAATCGCATTCATAAAACGAAGCAAAATTTGTATGCCTGAATTTAAGGTTTATGTTATACATATACTTGATTTCCGTTTTTATTATTCTGCGTCATCTTTGATGAATGTTTCAAATCTTCCTTCAGGTTACAATGTAATCCCTCTGTGGAATGTAATCGAATATTTGTCCCTGTTTCTAACTGACTAAAATGATTCACAGTCCTTCCCTTGAAAGTAAAGTTTCAAATCCCAGCAACTGATCATTTCAGACCTTGGAAGTAGAACGTTCTCCTGAGACTAAAACTTGGGATCCTCTGGAACTGTTCATCTGGTACAATTTCACTGGAACTCGAATCATCTCGAGAAAAAGGTTATATTCCCTTGGGATTTGGGTTTTGTTCCTCTGGAACTGGATATTCATCCGCTCCATGATAGTTTTAATACAGTTTTTATTTCCCAGATATTTGAATAACCTCAAGGAAGTTATAGTTTGCTTCGTTCCACATTGACTGTAAACATATACCGTTCCGCTGGAAATAGTAGTTCCAATCATGTTTCATGGATTACAATACCTGAAAGCTTTACTTCAAGTTCCAGTGAAGGACATCGATTAGTCCTAGTGAGATTCGCTTTCTTCGGTAGATCGGTTCCGAGGATAGTATAAAAAGCCAAGTAGAAAACATCAGCACATGAGCCGGGTTGCAAAATGGCGAATGGGCTGGATCGATTTTGAGAGTATTTTGAAAATAAGGGGATTTGTCTCGTTCTTCAGATAACATAACTAGTTTTATATATTTCAGTTGTCTTCAAAAACTGTCGTAATATGGTCTACTTGCCCCGCTTCACACCTCATCCAGTTAGTAAGTATTGTGAATAGTTTATAGATATATTCAGAGTTTAGGAGACAGAAGAAGGTTGCTAATTTCATTTTGCATACCGCGAATAGCATTAACTTTCGCTTTTCATTCCCAGGTAAATATGAATTTGACAATGAAATCGAATTATTATTAGATTCAAATGTTTTGGCGTGAGGAGACGAATGGAACCGAGAGTCTGATATATTCTTCCTTACTTTCACATTACCGCATCTTCTTATCTTTATTGAAAGCGAATTCGATTTCACTCAAATGCTCACGAAAAACGGATCTGTTATATTGCACAACTAGTTGAATATGGTTCAAATTTTATTGATGCCACTTGTAATTCCACCTTTACAGATAAGACTGAGGAAAGAAAGCTCTAGTTGGAAGATAAAATGACATGAAATAAGGACGAATATCTGTCGATAATTCAACAAATATTCCACCTTGATCTGAGCTTATCATCTAGTTAACCAAAGCATCTTCACAGAAGAAGCGATGTCGTACGATTACGGTTACTGCAGGTTCAAGGTTATTATCGATCATCAGACCGCATTACTTGGTAAGGTATCATGCACATGGATGACATTCGAAGTTGTGGATTTGTAAGATGTTTCTGGGGGTTCACACATGATAATGTTTCCATTATACCTAAAATCCGGACTTTGTTCGATTTGCATTGATTCCGGAAATGTACAGGATGAAAAAAAAAAATGAAGGCGAATCATTAACGGAACAGAAAATCTTATAAAGTAAATTTTTTTTCAATATTTCATATTGTCAAACGATATTTTTTCATTCCCATTTTTTTTGAAAACTAACGAAGCAAGAAAAGGGTTAACATCGTCCATTTCCACTAAATAATTTTGTTTTCCTGAAAAAATTGTAATCTTCAGACGGAACAACTAGGTACCGTGAACCGAAGAGACTGTCACTTATTACATAATTATAGGTATTTAATGAAATTTTCATTCCATAAGGACTCTACCTCCAAAGCTCCATTCCCATGTTTGGCTCGAATGAAGAAGACAGGTGAAACAGTTAAACTTCCAGAGAACTATTTGATCATTCATTATATTAGCTCTCTCGAAACAAACTCGATGTTGTTCGTGTTTAAAGTTGTTCAATTATTATATTGCATACTAATGAAAGAGGCCTACTATTTATACAGCGCCAGTTTGTATTGGAGAATGTGATTGTTTAGAATTAATTCATTATGATTATTTATTGATTTAGCGCAAAACTTCATTTGTGTATAATAATAAAATTCATCATTGCAATAAAAACGAGTCATCATGGCGGAGAGCAATGTGGTCCACTTATTAATTTCAGAATATCTGCAACTTCATTGTCGATACCTAGAATCATACAAAGTCTAAATTACTGATTATCATGGAATTAAACCGGCAGAATGATGCATATGAAATATACATGAGAAACATTACTGGCTCAACCTAAAGCCAATCTAGTTTTTGCGCACAAATGCTGGGGAAGAGTCTGCTGTGGTTTCATCCAAATGTTTGCTATCTACGATTTTTTTCCCAAATTTTTCATCATATTCAAATTATTCATCATATTCGAGAAGAAGTCGCTCAGACCTACAGCTTTATATTTCACAGCATTGAACCAGATTTCAATTTGATACGGTTATTATTTTGATTTGATATTGAAGAATGTTGATAACTTCTGAAAATGCTGATGACAACTTTGAGTAAAACTCCGTGGTGATTGGGTCATTAAAACAATTTTACAGAAATTTCTATTTCTTTCAAATAATCAATATTCTGCGATCTTCTGATTATATAATCCTCGTGAAAATCTGCATGAACCTTCAAACTGTCATTTTTCGATAGAGTACTGGATTTCAATTCGATCTTCTCTCTATTCTTGACAATATTTGAAGAATAAAATTTTCAATGGGTATATATCTGCGGAATCATTGAATAACATTGAAATACCTTCCGAAAGAAACTACCTCCAAAGTCGATATTTGTAGAGTAGGTTGGGAGCTCAATAAGGAAATCCGAATTTGTGATATATTCCATAGATAAAGAAACCCATTCAAATTTTATTTCCCTAATATTTACGAATATATAGATTAGACCGAATTGAGATCACATGCTCCATCAAATGATAGCTTGAAGGTTTATACAGAATTTCATGAGAATAATATATTAAGAAGATCACCAAAAGTGCGTTCGGAGAAATCAATACGTGAAAAAGATAAACACTTGGGCAACGAACATACACCAGAAAGATGCTAATTTCACGCAAACGCTTTCCTAGGTTTCTCATAGTAAAACTCTACATAAATTTTGAATCGCTCATCTTCAAGAATATTTATTGGATATCGAATAAAATCTCGTTGAAGAAAATAACTGAGCATATAATAGGAATTGATCTAGTGGAGAAGAAGGAGCTCTAGTAATAAAAATTTAACATAATCACAAGGCCGAATATCTGTCGATGAATCAACAAATATTCCCCCTTGATCAGAGCTAATCATCCAATCAACCAAAATATCTACACCGAAGAAGCGGATCCAAGGAGAATGACTACAGCTGTTCCACAGTTATTTCTGATCATCAGGTCAACTTACCTTGGATAAACCGTAGAAGTAATCTCGATACTTGTCACCGTTCAGGTATACCGCTGTAGTATAACAACGTACAGTGCGCCATTTTCTGGGAGCATCTTGCGAATCCCATCCTCGAGTGCAGAATACTTCGATCGATGTGCATGACGTTCATCCTTTAGTCGCATCAGTTCTCTGTATCTGCGATATTGCAGATTTACATACACAATTACGACATGGAAACTCTCGGTTCATGTGGATTCTCACAAGACGAAAACTTCCAACATCTAACAAAGATATCGTTGTTAGATGATGGACGTTTTCGTCTTGTGTTGTTATTGTTTATTTACGTTGTTTTACTTCAGCGGTCCATCTGAAAGGTGACCAGTATCGAGATTCCCTCTGCGGTTTTATCCAAGGTGAGTTGATCTGACGAGCAGTAGAAACTGTGAAACATCTGTAGTCATTCTCCTTGGATTCGCTTCTTCGGTGTAGATGTTTTGGTTGATTGGATAATTAGCTCTGATCAAGGGAAAATATTTGTTGATTTATGGACAGATATTCGTCCTTGTCATTATGTTAATGAGCATATAATGTCCATTGTTACCTTTAGGTCTTATTTTAAAGGCATTTTGGTAACTGAACTTCCAAATGCCTAGTTGTCTTCTCTGCTGCTACTGATATACTGTAGGGCGTGCCCCCTCCCTGTTCTTAGTTGCTCTACTTTCCTGTACATTGAATCATCTGAAGAACTTAGCCGGCTATCTCCGAACATGATGAACCGATAGCCTGTCTTGATGATGATGCACAAATTGTAGAATCGCAGATACATTGACCTGAAAAGACAATTCGATGAACGTCACGCAAATCTGTCAAAGTTATCTGCAGCCAAAGGTTGGGGTTATTAAGATGCTCCTGAGATGACACAGTATTATATTTTTATACTGAAAAGAAGTCATCCAACACGAAATGACTCTCTTGAGTCCCATCTTTCTTTCCAAAGTGAGTCAGTCTGATGATCGGAAAAACCGTTGAACTAGAGTTACTGAATTACTTGGAAAACGATTCTTCGGTGTAGATGCTCTGAATGGTTAGATGATTGGCTCAGATCAAGTTTGAATACATGTTGATTTATCGACAGATATTCGTCCTTGTGTCACCTCAGTATACAGATAAGAGACGTAAGAATCGCTGTGTTATCTTTGTCTCAGGAAAGCTGGCACACTTCGTAATGATCCGCATAAAGGGTGTTCACTTATGTAAACATAATTTGGTTTAGTTCAGAAAATCCCCTCAATCGAGACAGGACGAAACGTTATACCACCCACGGAAGTTGAAACTAACTCGCAAATCATTCAAAGATTCAACATTATGCGAGCAAATGAAAGCATCAATTTGTTGTAGAGTAATATTTGAACCCACAGTTTTGGGAACATCTGAGATTCTGAATAGCATACACATTAGAACTCGGACTGACATAAATGACAAATTATATTCCTTGGATGAACTTTATGAAATTTCGCAACATCAAATATTGAATACTCGCATATACAATTCAAACTCTCTGAACATAAGTCCCTTCCATAAATCAAGATGTTTGATTTGTCCATTGAAATAGCCTCGTTCAATTCCAATATCTTGAAATTACCGTGAGGCTATAATTCAAGTCCAGGAAGTGAATACATTTCGAACCGGAAAACATAAAGAACGAATATAGTCTCGTTTCGTGAATGCGTAAATCATCAGGACGATTTGAACTGCAACGAGTTTCATTTAACACTTACCTAGTTATTTACATTAGCTTCGCCCTGAAGTAATTTATTTATGCAGTAATGGGAAGGTAAACTAGTTTCCCCGAGCTATGTGCCATTTAGCGCTGGCGAAATATTCAGGACAGGTCACACTTCAGTTTGTTCTGTGGCGATGAACTTGGACTTTGGAATTTCATTCAGGGGAACCCAAATCTTACATAGGAGACAGTGGATGAAAATTTGACTTATTTGATGATATTTCGAGTATTATTGCCTAACCAACTATTCTGTTCTGATAATAACAGAATACGCGGTAAAGTTCACACAATTATCAACCATTTGCGCTACTCAAAACCTTCGAATAAATTATTGGACTATTTCAGACGTTACTATTTGATGAATGATCATAACTTAAACGGAATTTTTTATTACTTTATTTTACTACCAACAATTTCGATATGTTGAACAATATTCAAGGTTTCGGTACCTACTTTTTTACGAGCTTGTTCTGGGCAACAGCACGTTATCGTTTCGGCACAATGTCTGTAATTTTCGAATTTTGAGGCAAACTTGGTCTAAAACGACTAGGTTGAACACACTGATGAAGAATCTGTGGTCAAATTTGACTCTGTCCGTCCGTCTGTTTGCGCTCTAACTTTTGAAAGAAATATCCTTAAGTCTTTTTATTCTCAGGTTAGGTTTAGATCCTAAATATCTCCACTGGGATCGTTAATGGGCGGAATCTGCCGAATGGTTGTTTTGTGTTATATCCTTTTGAAATTTTGATTTTTCAACATCTCGAAAAATATTCATCTGATCGGTATGAAACTCGGTTGGTGGATCAACAGCATGACTGATAGTAGTTATCCATAGAAAAATTAGTTTTTTTTTTAATTTCTATATTTCATTCAAACTTCATTAAAACCTCCAAGTCACCATTTTATATCCAGACTTCATTTCAGCCCGATCAGATTCGTATTTTATGAAATATAAGAAACTTCAAATAAATTATCCTGTTCAGGGAGCATCATTCCATTGGCGCGTTAGTAGATGGCTCTGACTGCATTAGGCAACGGTAAGTCGTAGGTAGATATCTACGCTATTATATAGTCTAACCGTGGGTTTCACAAAACTTTTGACTTCTGATCAACTCGTTGATTAAGGTTTGCATTCGATGGTTGGGTTGAAAATGAACTGAAATCGAGCACAGAATTAACTGTTGATTGACAATTAAGCCCTTGATCTGGCAATCGAAGTTTTGTGAAACCGGTCGTAAGCTAAGCAGAAATTTTCATGTAGAGTTCGATATGTCAATGTTTATGACATCAGCTTTGATTACAAAAGCCAAGGACCCAAGGACAAATAACGTATCTTCATTCGGAGTTTTTAGAAATTTCGTCATAATGGATCTGATTAACTTTTATTCAATCTCGAATGATAAACATTATTGAAACTGTAAAAAGGCAAAATGGTAGTATTTCATATTGAATCTTGCCTTTTGAAGCCTGAAGAAATGGCATCAGGGATATCATTAATTAGAAGTATAACTTTTGAAAATAAAGCAGTGAGAATGATAGGCTCTTTTATTCCCAAATACTAATGTCACAATGAAATAGAACCTGGGTATGGAATGGATAAAACATGGATGGCAAAAAACTTTTTACTTCTATTTCAAATAGTACGTACTATATGTTCCAAATTGCTATTTTATTATTCTGATAATAGTAATCCTAGTGATTTCATGATTGGAACTTCGTAAATAGTTCTAGTATAACGTCACACAACCTATGGCCAAATGTCCCTAGGATTGGAATGGTGAAAAATGTGAATCGCATTCGTTTTCGAATATTTTCCAAATTCTTCTTGAAAAACAATGGTTTTTCGGATACTATCAATCAGGTTTCGATACAACTGTTTCAGATATCAGTTTGACCCGTTATTATTCGGAATTTTTAGCTTATTTCCTCAAAATCTCAGAAATACTCATCACGATCAGATAGTCAGTATTTTGAAAATGCTAATCAGCAAATTCGTTCAATATTTTGGATGATCGTTCAATTACATTGTAAAAATTCAAAATTATGCTTGCAAGTATAAATATGATATTTTGCGATCTAATTATTATATACTCTCTTTGAGATTACGGATGCAACTTCAAGTTGTCATTTTTGGGATTTTTGGATTTTATTTGGATTCGATCAATGTTTCTGGATATATCGGAAAAATGAAATTTTAAGAGTTTATATCTGCGAAATCACTGAATAAGTTCTAAAAATGCGCCAATTCGGCCTTCAAATTTACTATATAATTATAGAACTACTGAGTAGATTCTTGCGGAAGTTTTTTTGTGAATATCAGTGGTTAGGCCAGCCGTAAACACATTAAATTCAGAAAGAATCGACATAGGAAATATATTTGTAGAGTAGGTTTTCAGTTTGATAAGGAGGGTCGAATGCTTGAATGGGTTGAATTCGCCAATTATTCGAATTGCAATCTAGTAGTCGATCGAAAATTATAGCTTGAGAATTTTGTGAGGACCGTTTGGAAAAAATATCAGCATTTGGCGAAGTCAACACGTGTATAGATGATCGCTTTGGATACAGAACAAGGGTGTTAACGCTCCTGAACTCACTTCAGTGCTTTTCTAGGTTTTATAACTAATTCTGAATTTTCGTTGATCTTTAGAGAACTGACCTGAGAACACATGGTACAGAGTATTCCTGCAGATTCAGGTAATACGTATGATAATGAGTTTTGTTATAGGAATTATGTCTGCAACAGATTGCAGAAAAAACTTATCTTTTGAGGAATAACCAGGGTGTTTGTAGTATCATTTGAATGCATTGAAAATTCGAAAATTTTTGTTGAAATCATGAACGACCAAACGGAACTATGTTACCAGTTTTTCAATGCCTTCAACTGATAACTGTGCCCTGATGATTCCGCAAAAATATGAATTTTTTCCAACATCTGTTGCGTTTACTATAGGACTTCCGAATAGGAAGTAATGATTCTGAGAACGATTAAAAAAAATCTGGAAAATCGCCTTAGGGAAAAAATGCACCGGTAACCTGGCCAGCCACAGAGTTGGGCAAACTATCATATATTAAATTCAAAAAAAAAATATCGTAAGATATCAAATCAATATCGAAAGATATAATGTAAAGGTTATACAGAAAAATCTGTATTTAATTGTTGAAACTATCATATAATGAATACGAGGACCATAAATCAACAAATACTCCCCTGATCTGAGCTGATCATCCACTCAACCGAAACCTTTACACTGAAGAAGTGCTCTCCTCGGAATCCAGCTACTTGTCGTTACATGGAGCTGAATCCGCGATTTTGCAGTTCGTCCAACAGGTTTCAAGTATCAAGAATCCTCTCTGCATTTCTAAGGTTGGTCAGACTGATGATGGGAAATAACAGTGAAACTACAGTAACTGAATTCCTTGATTATAGTTCATTGTAACTGAAGTTCTTTAATCTCCGTGAACCATTTCTTTGTTATACTTTCAATCGTCACACTTTAAACATAGAAACAAGGGAAATTGTTATGTCAGCACCAATGTTAACAAAACCCATACGATGGTGCTGAGCAATCTATATTTTCCGAACTCCCGACTTCACGTAGGTCAGTGTTTCCGAATGTTTTCATATGTATGTTGCCTTTTGAATATACCTTCGCACGAGATGTTGTAAAGTATCAAATAAAAATATCAGGAGCGTATGGCTCTACCCTTTCAAAAATGAAATTGTATAATGTATGTATGAAACATTGAATAGATCCACGGAATTCAGCATATATCCGTGAAAAACATAGACTTCTGATAATTCACGCTGAATGTGAAGAATGCTTGAATTAAAAATCCCCAAATTGAAATCTGCAACTGTGAATTCCCCTTAATTAAAACCAGAGATCAACTCTCCAGAGTAAAAATGAAGCATGGTGAAAAATCAACAATCGACGGGTTGAATTTGAGAGGTAATTGTTATGCATATTTGGGGTCTGCAGGTTATTATACAGTTTGAGAGTTTTGGGACCATACCGTCCTCTATAATGACCAGGGTTTATGCATCTCATATTTATGTACCCCTCTTTGTTTGCAGGTATAAAAGGCTCTAACTCAAAATTTATGTAAAGTTTCTACCAGAGTTTCTCGCTTGAAAAATGTGAATGACTGTCGGATATTGAAATGGAAATATGGATGGGAAACTGGTTTCGATGGTCTATGGAAAGATAAATGTATATCCAACAGAACGAAAGTTTGTTTCAGACTTCAATCACGTGATGAGAATTATACTTATTTGAATGGGACACCTACCTACCAACTACAAACTTTTTATAGGGGACAAGAAATGCGGTTGAAATGATATAATTTTATAATACCAGTTCTATTCAATGAACTGCAGCATAATTTGACCTTGATTCATCATGGACATTGACATGGAGAGACAAACTTCAAAAACATGGCATAAATTGGTCAACTATACAGGGTGATCCGTGAGTAACTGAACATTGTTTCGATGGTGAATAGATGGTACATTGGCAATCCAGAAAACAACTATTAATTATGAGCTAAGCCATTCGTCTCTGAGAAACCAGATGATTAATTGATTTTGGCAGAACTTTCGGGGGCTATAACTCCTGAACCTCTTAAAGAATATGCTACACATTTGGCAGGTATTGCTATCTTAGGCTACCAAACTTCTTCATGAACTCTACCAAAATTGTTTAGACCAGAACTCGGAGATTTTAGTTCTCAATTACAGGCCTAATTGAACACCTTGTCTATAAAACATCAATTTGTCGTTAAAATCATCCAATTCTGCATAGATTTTTCCTTCCGAAAACTGTTTCACACGTTTGACTATCCTATATTGAAAGCTGAAATAGGCAAACTTGAAGGAGAATTTCCCAAAGACATTCTGTGTGTAGATTCCCTTTTATGCTTTAAAGATTTGCACAGAAAACAAGAATTATCTGAATGGAAGCCTCAAACTATATCTTCAGATGAAGTCGATTCATGTATTCCTAAAAAAAAAACAAAAAGGATACACCTGTAGAGTTCTCTGATGATTTTGATATATTTCTATGTGATGCTATGGATGAATATGAAGAAACTATCAAAAAACAGAAAATTCAAAAGAAAAATGAAACTACACCTGTGAAACAAATAAGATCAAGAATCTTCTCTGAAGTACGTCCTACTACAAGCAAATTTTCTACACTTTCTGAAAGGCAAAGGGTAATTTTCAAGTTGGAAGATATTTATGAACGTTTGACTTCAAGATTACCTGTGAATTCGCACCATGCAGAAGGGGATGTAGAATGTTTAATTCATTGTGCAGCAAAATATGGCGAGGACTTTATAAACTGGGCAAATGAAAATGCAAAATTATTTGCTGATATTCCTTTTTGGATTTTAATCAATTTTAACTTACCGTTAATTATTTTTTTCATTGAGAATTATTGAACGCTCATTATTTTGGAGAGCAACACAATTCAATTGAATTATTGTCAAATGAAATATCGCAGTAGTTTCATCTTCTTTCAGATATATGATTCTGAAAAGTTAACCGATTATTCCACTGAATTCCAATCTTAGAACCGAATGCGATGATTCATTTTCGGCATTATTGGAAATTTGCAGCGTTTTTCTTTGTAACTCAAGAACCACTGGTCGGAAATCATCCGAGTAAATTTTTTTAGGTTAAGTTATGCAACAGTAATCAACGTTTAGAGTTTCATGAAAATTCGGTGGTAAGTTTTCGAGAAAATTTTTTTTTTCCCCTACTCCCTATTTAGAGACCTTAGGGTACACCGATCCTACTGAAAAGCTTGGAGGATCAACCCCGAAAGACCCAGGATTTTTCTACCAAGTTTCAAGGATTTTCGTTGAGGACTACCAGAGAAAAGCCCCGGACAACGGACGGCGGACGTACGGATTTTTTTATTCGTTCATTCAAATCTATATACTCCAAAACGTAAACTGTGAAATATTCAGGGGGGATGAAATTTTATTTTTGTTGGTCGATCACTAAGGTTTATTATTTGATTTTATCAAATAATAAACCAAAAGTATTATAATATTATCTTCTATACCACAGAAACATCTAACTAAATCTCCATTCCCTTCACTGAAACAAAACTTGCCTCTTGAACGAAATCATGGCCTACGCAAAACAACGTTGAACTTTCCCTGCCGACGTAATGAAAATGAGAATGAAAATATTTTCTCGAGTCAGAATTTCAATACTATATTGGAATAATTTTCTCTGCAAAACTCATCGGGACTATCGGCAGTAAAGTTGGACAGGAAAACTCGTTCCTACACTCTGTCGGATCTGAAGAATATCACAGCGCAAACTTGAACTCCGCGACCAATGGAAATCCAGCATTCGCTGTTCAGTTCTGCTTCAACCCTCGCGACGAGAAAGTGTGTGTGGAGCGCCTTCTTGGTTTTCACGAGTTACTTCCGGTTCACTTATTTTTCGCTTTAGAGTTTTACTGGAAACTGTTGGAAATGACATTTCTTATTAAATTGGATTCATCTTAAAATGACATCAGGAAGTTTTATACTTTTCTTCGTTTTTCTCATTGAAGGTAGGTAATTTCTTTGCGGAGTTGAAGACAGTGGAAATATCCAAAATTTGAATGAGTTAACTGAATAGTTATTTGAGTTTTGCTGAGTAAGAAATGTAATCCGACTAACTGAAGTGATGTTGAACAAGTATTCACATAACTTCGATATGTGTATGAGAGGAAGATGTGAATTTGAGAAATACATCCAGAATAATGTGTAGAAACATATTCTGTCATTATATTGCAGAGACTTTCGAATTCATAACGGAAGTTTCACTTTCGAATGAGGCTATAGTTGTCAAATATAAGGTTTGAAGCGCTTCATTCAGTAGGTTCTGGTTTATCGCCAAAGGAATATATTACTGCTATTTAACGCGCCTGTTTCATGGAAAGAGTGTGTTATCATTTTGTCCGAATACCTGTAATTTCCGAATCTTTGCCGAGAGTGGTAACTGGCCAGCTCGCTGTTGCCCACAACATCAAAAAAATTATACAAGCAGTTTGAAATTTGAGGTTAGATTGTACAATCTTAATGTGACGGTTGATTTTGTTTATGGGTTGAATCGCCCATACAGTTTCAGAGTTTTAGGGTGAATTTTCCATACAGTTTCAGAGTTTTAGGTACCAATTTAAAATTTCGAGGTTTCTTCCTGAATATCCTAGAACATACTGTTGTGATGTGTGATCTTCTTAGGAAAATCAGAAAAAAAATTTGAAAATCACATTTCTTTTTAAATTGGATTCATCTTAAATTGGCATCAGGAATTTTTATTCCATTCTTCATTTTCCTCTTTGAAGGAAGGTTAATTGATAGCAAAAATGAAGACAGTAGAAATATCCAGGATTTGAAGTTGACTGAAAAGACATTGAAGTTTTGTTCAGCTTGAACATTAAAAGGACTCACTGAAGGGATGAGTGTTTACAGAATTTTCATACGTGTATATGAGAAAATGAGCATTTGAATTTGAAAATAGTTCCATAATCGTGTGTTGTCAAATTATCTATAACACTTCCGAGACAATTGAATTTTTACCTGAAAGTTTTTTCATTCAAATGAAGCTATTGATACAATAATCAAAAATACAGATTTTTCTCTAATTCTTTTACATAATATCTTTCGATATTCATATCTAACTATATGCTTTTATTGTTTTCGTCGTACCACGCCTTGAATGTTAAATTCAATTATTATAACAACTGGAGTATAAAGCTTGAAGTTCAATCATTATATGCCAGGTGATATTATAATTGAATTTGTTAGTACAGACGTGGTACGTCGAATACAATGAAAGAATATGAAACCAATGACCAATAACGAAAGAAATTACATGAAGGTATTACAGGAAAATATGCATTTTCAACGAAGCTTTAGTTGTCAAGTTGTCAGTTCTCAAGTGTCATAGTCGGTAGGTTCAGGTCTTTGACCAAGAGGCGCTCGTTCTATGGAACGAGTGCGATATAATAGATGACTTCGGCTCAAGTTACCAACCCACAATTTTCTTCACAAATTTACTATCACTGGGGAACGGAAATTTCAGGACAAATTCGACATGATAAGGTTTGCGTTATTTATGAATATCCGTGAAAGATGCCTCGGCTCCTCAAACAAGATAATTTCCTCCAAATATAGGTTTTTGTTAGGCTGAAATTTGAGTTGGGATTCCTGATTTCTTGTCAATAGTGTCAAGTTCAAAGGGATATATTCCGCAAATCAAGTTGGTTATTTCGGTTGCCGGTTTTCCGTTTTGTAAATATGAAATATTCGGTTGGTTCCTAAAAAAAAAGTTAATTACGGAATTAGATTGATGAAAAAGCAATCTTTCTATCACCAGAACATAGACATATCAA
The DNA here is from genome assembly GCA_958510865.1 of Myrrha octodecimguttata. NCBI lineage: Eukaryota > Metazoa > Arthropoda > Insecta > Coleoptera > Coccinellidae > Myrrha > Myrrha octodecimguttata. The sequence continues at coordinate 60,378,082 of OY294059.1, read as the reverse complement.
ATCTATGCACCAGAACGACAATAAATGTTTTATAGTAACATAACCATAGCACAGAAGAATCTTTATTTACCTTATGATCCATAGACCATACCTAGTAATTTTCCCATGGTTGATTGTTGTCTCTTCTATGTTCTATGGATCATAAAGTAAATAAAGATTGTTCTGTGCTATGGATAGGTTACCATAGATCATAGACTGTCGTTCTGGTGACAGAAGGGACGTTTTTTCATCAATCAAATCCCGTAATTAACCTTTTTTTCAGGAACCAACCGAATATTTCATATTTACGGAATGGAAAACTGGCAACCGAAATAACCAAGTTGATTTGCGGAACATATCCTATATGAATTTGACACTATTAACATGAAATCAGGAATCATAACTTAAATTTAAACCAGTCAGAAATGATCTTAACAAAACCCTATATTTGAAAGGAATTATCTTGTTAGAGGAGCCGAGGCATCTTTCACGGATATTTATGAATAACGCGAACCTTATCATGTCGAATTTGTCCTAAAATTCCCGTTCCCTAGTGATAGTAAATTTGTGAAGAAAATTGTGGGTTGGCAGCTTGGACCGAAGTCGTCTATTAAATTAAATGTCATTCACCAACAACTTTTGAGTTGAATGAGTTAGCAACTTGAAATTTCAGGTCAGATTGATCATCTTATAGTGTGACGGTTGATTTTGTCAATGGATTGAATCACCCATATAAGTTCAGAGTTTAAGGTACCCATTTGAAATTTTCAGGTTTCTTACTTAATATTGTAGATTGTAGATTGGCTCTGTTTTCTTGAAAATATGAGGTGAACGAAATTTGGCATAGATTTAACTGCGACATCAGTGGAAGAATTTCACGCATTCAAGAACTGAGCCTTCGTAAATGAGCTCTAAGTAGTTTCTCTCGGAGGATATTGTGTTGAGAAGCTGTCGTTAGGCATCGGATTCATTATGTAGAAAGATATAAACACGGATCTATAAGTTTTCACAAGCTTGCTCTTGGAAACAACAGCCTTCGAATTTTTGAGTTGAGGTTAAGTATCTGAATGCGCCAACTGAGTTAGTTAATGGAACAAATTGTTTCGGAGTGATAACCTTCTAATTTTTCATAACTTATCTTCAGGCAAACCTGTTTATAAATCAAGAAATATAGTTAGGGTTGGTCTTCTATACAGTGTGGTCCGCGAGTAACTGTTCATCGTTTGGTGGTAAATTGGGGAGTCAAAAACCAACATTTGAATATGGGCTAAGGCTATTGGTTTTTAAGATACAGGCTGATTTATCGTTTATGGCAAAACCTTTGAATGTCTATAACTCGTGAACTATTCAACTTATTCGCTTCAAATTTGGAAGCTATGGTCATCTCAGGCCATCGCATGGTACAGATCAGAACTAACAAATTTCGACTTCTGGTTCCAGCAGGTCTAATAAAACACTCTGCTTATGTAATATCAATTTGTCGTTACTATCATCTGATACTGCCCATACCTTTATTTCGAATACTGTTTTCCACATGAACGGCACACCAAACGTTTTTCTATTTTCAATCAAAAAGAATTAAACGCCCAATTTTTCGATTTTGGCAGTACGTTTGGATGTAAGACCATCGAACTCTTCATTTGAACCATACTGAAATAGAACAGGCCAGGACTCGGACGTTTCGGTTTTCACAACCAGGTCTAATGAACACCCTGAACAGGGACTATCAATTTTTCGTTGGCATCATCTGATTTTGCATAGATTTTTCCGAATACTATTTTCTACGAGAACGACACACAAACCATTCATTTCTTTCCAAGAAAATGATTTATCGCTTATGATTTTCAAGAGCAGAAAAAGGGCGATATCCTAAAATGTTTGGTGGTTTGGAACAGCCCATTCAGGACAATATTATACCACCGTTGCTCGTCCATTCTAATTGTAGAAATCATAAAAAGCACCAAATTGTAATATTAAACTTTCAAAAAACGAGGCATAACTCAAATGGAAAATCGCAGAATATATAATAACAAACAACAAATTTTAATTGATATGAAAGATGTTGAATGATAAATGTCTGTGGTCACTGAGTAATAAGAATGCCAGTGTTGGCTGAATATTGCAACTTAATTTGAACCAAAAATAAAACAAGCATTCAATTCAATAAATTCAATATCAGGAACATCTCAATTTAATATGAATAAGTCCGTAAGATCTCCCAAAAATCATGAGCGTTCAATAAGTTTCGATGTATCGTTCACGTGGAGAACAGTATTTGAAAGGGAAATCTATGCAGAGTGTTTCATTACTCCTGAAACTAAAAATCGAAATTTCCTAGACCTGGTCTGTACTATTCCGGTATGGTTCATACGAACAGTTCGATGGCCTGAGATGACAATTCGAAGGGAATACGTTGAATGGTTCACAAGCTATATCCATCTAAAGGCTATGGCAAAATCAATAAATCATCCTGTATCTCAAAGAGCCTAAGAACATTACTTATCGCTGTTTTCTGGCCGTCGAAAGGTACTATCTATTCTCACCATCAATCGATGTGCAGTTACTCGCGGACCACACTGTATAATGAATCATAAATTTTTTCTGTTGAATTACAGATGGATCTGTAGTATTGAAAATATAGGTGAAATGTAATTACCTAATTTATTCACCATTGACATGACCACAAACTACAACAAGTAATTGAAATTTCCTGAGATTACGTCAAATACTTCACCGATATTTTTATATTTTCACGTGGCTCAATGGTAATGGACACATAGACCTATAAAACTATATGGACATGGCTAAGAGAGGAGGAAGTGGGCTGACAAGGTTGGAACTAGGGCGGGCTAAACATAGAATACGGCAAAAAAACACAGATCATTTTGAAGCCATAGACTATAGGTAATTATAAATCTATGTTCGAAATACATTTTTTTTCCGAAAGTTTTGCAAGTCAAAATTGTGTTTTCGGAAGTATTTGAAACCAGATTTTGTGTTATTCCATTCTGAATCAGAATATAAAGAGTGTATAGAAGATAAAATTTCTGTTTTTTTTTGTGTTTTCGTGAGTTTTTCGAATAGAATTTGATTTCCTCCATTTCAACCCGGGTTCACTGGTAAAGAATAATGGTAAATTCGTGTTTTGCCATTAATTGTACGAGGAGATACAAAATGAAAGTAAATGACAATAATTTGGAAAGAGCGTTAAAAAATTAAATGAATGTAAAATTGCTATGAATCCGAGCGCAAAAATAAATTTCGCACAGTTCTTCACTATTTAGTGCAGTTTAACCGTTCGAGACTATTTTAGTGCACAAAATTCAAAAGCTGCGTACAGGCACGCGAGCTGAGCGACTTTCTACGCAATTTAAATCGACTTCCTCGCAAGCTTGGACGGTGTTGGAATTTCAGCCGATCAGAGGTGATCTCAACAGAACCCTATATTTGAAAGGAATTATCTTGTTTGATGAGGCATCTTTTACGGATATTTATAAATAACGCGAACTTTATCATGTCGAATTCGTCCTGAAATTCCCGTTCCCCAGTGATAGTAAATTTGTGAAGAAAATTGTGGGTTGGCAACTCTGGCCGAAGTCGTTTATTCCCTGTCCTCCACATGTATAGTGAATTTAAGGTCGTCCCTCCAACCGAAATTGTATCACGTATGTTTTTTGCATATCAAATGAAAAGGATCTTGAAGGGAGTGGACTAACCTGAAAATTTCATGACTATATATATCCTTTGCACCAAAAGTTGGAGCACACTCGGCTGACCGGACAGAATTGAATTTAACCACGAATTCTTTGAAGATGGTCCAATCTAATCGTTCTAAACGATTTTCTGGTCAAAATTTGAAAATAACAGCGTTTGGACGAAACGAGAGAAAGAGCATAAAAATGGAAAAAGTTGAACTGAATCCCGAACTCCTACAATGAACTAAAGTCCGATCGATCCTTTCCATAGAAAAATTTTCAATAGACGACTTCGGTCGAAGTTGCCAACCGACAAATATCTTTCAAATCTACTATCATTGGAAAAGGGGAATTTCAGAACAAATTCCACATAAAAAGGTTCGCGTTATTCATAAATATCCGTAAAAGATGTCTCGGCTCCTCAAACAAGATAATTCCTTGCAAATATAGGTTTTTGTTAAGATCATCTCTGATTGGCAAATCAACTTGGTTATTTCGGTTGCTGGTTCCGTAAATATGAAATATTCGGTTAGTTCCTGAAAAAAAGGTCAGTTACGGTATTTGATTGATGAAAAAGCAATGTTCTATGGTAACATATCCCTGGCATAGAACCATGACGTTTTAACTGCCACGGTGGTGCAGTGGGTTGATAGCCTGCTTGTAAAACCGGAGGTACTGGGTTCGAATACCGGCGAGGTTATGGATGTTGTGTTGAGTTTGTGTGTAGGTAAATGTTTGCGTGTCTAAATCATGGAGGTAGGGAAGATAGTGGTGGGGCCATAACGTTTGAAAAGTGTAATACAGTTTTGAAAATCTTCTGTGGATTTACCCCTACCAATATGGCCGACATTGAACTGAATATTCTGTCTCATCTGCTATACACCACAGAATACAAATATTTACATTATATTTGTCGGCCATATTGGTAAGGGGAAATCCACAGAAGGTTCTGAAACCTGTACTACACTTTTGGTACAAGGGAAATATAGGATATGCTCCCTCCCTTTCTTTTACCTCCATGGTCTAAATGGCCATAGTAGCCGATGACACTCAAAGAAATGAACGAATGAATGAATGAACCATGATGTTTTGCTCACATCATGCATGGAACAATAATCCAAATGCGTTTTTACATACATCGTGGAACAATCTATTTTTACCTATGATTCATGATTTGTTTTATGCATCATGCTTATGATCTATAGAGCATACTTAGTAATTGTTTCATTGTTGATTGTTGTCTTGTCTATGTTCTATGGATCATAAAGTAAATAAAGATTGTTCTACGCTATGGATAGGTTACCATAGAATATTGAATGTCGTTCTAGTGACAGAAAAAACGTTGTTTCATCAATCAAATTCAGTGATTAACCCTTTTTTCAGGAACCAACCGAATATTTCATATTGACGGGAAGGAAAACTGGCAACCGAAATAAGTGAGATGATTTGCGAAACATATCTTATATAAAATTGATCAGGAATCACAACTTAAATTTCAGCCAATCAGAAATGATGTTAACAAAAACCTATATTCGGAAGGAATTATCTTGTATGAGGAGCCGGGGCATCTTTTACGTATACCTATTCATGAATAACCGTAACATTCTCATGTCGAATTTGTTCTGAAATTCCCCTTCCCCAGTGATAGTAGTTTTGGACGGAATTTGTGGTTTGGCAATTCGGACCGAAGTCATCTATTCACAACTAAACGCATCAAAAATACCTGACAGTTATGAATCTTTTGGAGTGACGTCCGTAAAACGTCACAATCCTGCAATAGGCAATAGAGAATCGCAAAATATGAGAGATTCTCATATGAAACCGTGGCTGACAATGAAACAATAAAATGAATAATATACATATGAATGGAAGGTAGCACTTATCACACCGCGTAATCCTTCTGTGGTGAAAAAAACGGAATATCCACACGAGCGATTTAACAGAGGTCGTAAAATTTTTAAAACCTCATCCTTCACGAAGTTATGGGTGCTCTGTAGCTCAATAAGGATTAAATGAGATGCGATGGGGATAATCCTATTGAAACGGCATGAAAAGAACTTTGTTACTGACGTTTTCTGTTGGAATTCCGTTAGCGGTAATACAGTAGGGCTTTCAGAATTGCGTACAGCTTGGTATAATCAGAATATCGCTTTTCAACAATGCCCTGACGATCAATAATGATCGTGGGTGGGTGGATCTGCGGTATTATTTTAGGCCTCTTCAATTATTTATGGTAATTACTACCTATCCATCGATTTTTTTCTGTCTATATAGTTCCAGTGTTTTTGTTATCAATTTGTGGACTGATGTTTACAGTCGTGCTCGTCAGGATGAAACACAATAGCACGGACATGAATTATTGAATTAAATTTTAGGAATAGCCATGACGAGAAGTAGAGAAATTTTCGTGCCCATTCAACTGTCAGTACAGTTGAGCTGATTGAACTTTCAAATCATTTGAAGAACAAATATTGTAGCCGTTATGATGAGGTAGCATTGTTAAGTTGTCAATTGATGCACTTTCAGGGATTCTCTGTTATATTAATAATAATCCTACTATGAAATACTCCAATTTTTCCTGATCAGCTGAAATCTGCTGTAATAAAACCGATATTACAAAAAAGGGAACCCAATGGACTTTGGTAATTATAGACCAATTAGTTTGTTACCTGCGTTCTCTAAGATCTTTGAACTAGTAATGACTTCCAGATTGCTTGCTTTCATGAATGACAATTATCTCTTTTCTCAATTACAACATGGTTATTTGAGGGGTAGATCAACCAATACTGGTGTTTATCAATTTGAGGCACTTTCAGGGATTCTCTGTTATATTAATAATAATCCTACTATGAAATACTCCAATTTTTCCTGATCAGCTGAAATCTGCTGTAATAAAACTGATATCACAAAAAAGGGGACCCAATGGACTTTGGTAATTATAGACCAATTAGTTTGTTACCTGCGTTCTCTAAGATCTTTGAACTAGTAATGACTTCCAGATTGCTTGCTTTCATGAATGACAATTATCTCTTTTCTCAATAACAACATGGTTATTTGAGGGGTAGATCAACCAATACTGGTGTTTATCAATTTGTCAACTCGATTTTGAATAGTTGGGAAAGTAAAAATTTAGCGTTTAGCCATTTTATACACTTGAAGAATGCATTTGACTATGTAGACCATGACCTTCTACTTTTGAAATTGGATAATTATGGTATAAGAGGAAAAGCTCATGATTGGATAAGGGCATATCTGGAAATTAGAAAACAAAGTAATAGGTGATGTGATGATAAGGCTGATGTACTATGTGTAGATACAGGTTTAGGTCAGGGTACAATATCTGGTCCGACTTTGTTTTTGGTGTATATTAATGACCTTCCTATATCAGAAGGCAACTGTTGACCACAAACTTTGTTGATCATACTCATGTTTTAATTGGAGGAAAACATTTATATGAAATTGTTGAGAAAACTAAGAATGTAGCATCTGATGATATTAACAATTGGTTTACTTTGAATAAGTTAAAGGTCAATGAATCCAAAACTAACTTTATTTTGTTTCACTCCAGACAAGCTGAATGTGATGATTGAAGAGGATTACTTTTGAGAATCAAAAAGTGAACTTGTATCGCGTACAAAGTTTTTGGGAATACATATTGTTGAGTTTTTGAACTGGGAAAATCCCATTGATGAGACTCGTTTGAAGGTGGCTAGTGTAGGTTATGGACTTTTATCAGATCACATGAGTGAGAAAACATTAAAAAATATTTATCAGGCTAACTTCGAGTCTATTATGAGACATGGAATAATTTTCTAGGGGATAAATGAGAAGATTCGGTCTATCTTTGTAGTTCGAAAAATCTATAATAGAAAAGCACTGACGTTAAGTCAGCAGCTTTTACGAGCTTGTTCACATTGCGAAATGGTAACTTGGAAATTTCGGTCAAATTTCAATGAAATAAAAAATTTTCAAAAAAAAATTGAAAAAAAAAAAATTATTTTTCGAATTTTTCCATGGATAATTCTCCTCATTGACACTGTTCATGTTCCAACCAAGTTTCATTTCGAGTTATTGAAAAATCAAAACTTCAAATGGCTGTTGCACAAAAACCATTCGGCAGATTTGGCCCATTAACTAACTTAACCAAGTTATTCAAGATCTTAACCTAACCTGAAAATTTCAAGACTCTAGGTCCTCCATTTCGAAAGTTACAGTGCACACAGCCGGACGGCCGGCCGGACAGAATCAATTTTGACCACGGATTCTTCATCAGTGAGTTCAACCTAGTCGTTTGAGACCAATTTCGGCTCAAAATTCGAAAATTACAGACATCGTTACGAAATGGTAACGCGCTGTTTCCAAGAACAAGCGCGTAAAATGATTTTTAAGATCTGTTTGCAATATGAAGTTAAGGCAATCATGTGGAGGTAAATTCAAGGATATGTTTTCATTAACTTTTTATGGCTTATACATTTTTAAGTGCCTCATGTTTGTTTTCAAGAAAAAGGAAATGTTTCATTTATGCGGAGAACATGGATACAATACAAGAATACTAGATTTCATTTACCCGCAGCATACAGAAAAAGTTCCATATTCCATGTGTATAAGATTTTATAATAATTTGCCAATCAATATGAAGAGATGTAATTTCTTCAAATGGATACTCAACGAAATAAATTTTTGAATTAACAATTTCACAGTAGGAATAATCAATTTCATATTGGTACAACATTAGTTGCTTTGTGAATTGAATCTTTCGATTATTTTATAGAATTAACACCCTTATGTCAAAGGATGTGCATATTGAACTATACATACCAATGACTGATTCAACAATATGTTCTTTTTTTAAAAAGAAGTTTCGGAATCGAATTAGGATCTCCGGAAGTTATTGTGCTTACTGTCGGTCTAAAGGCCGACCGTAGACACATTAACTTCCAAAAGGAACAACTTAGAAAGTCGATATTTGTAGAGAAGTTTTGGACTTAAATTACAAAGGCCTAATTCGTGAACGGGTAAAATACACCCAATGATTCCGCAGATATACCCATTCAAAATTTCAAATTCCCAATATTTCCAAAAATACAGATAAGATCGAATTGAAATCCAGTACTTCATCGAAAATGGCAGCTTGAAGGTTGATACAGAATTTCATGAGTATAATATGATGAAGAGATCACAGAATATTGAATATTTGAAATTTTTTTCGAATCGTTCTTATGGCACGATCATCACGAAATTCTGCACAATGTTGTCCTTCAGAGTCTTTGAACTGGCTGCAAAGTTTCGTCACGATTGAATCAGTATTTCTCCAGTTATACCGAAAAAAACAACGATATTGAGAAGAAAACGACGAAATTCTACATATTTTTCCCAATATCTCCGAAATCAATAGCCGTATCGAACTGAAATTCGGTACACTGCTGTGAAATATGAAGCTTAAGGCCAATCTGAAATTGTTCTTGAAAAGAAGCAAACTCCAGAAAAAAATTTTTCTTCGAAAAAATTTTGAAAATTTTTTTTTTTATTTAGTGACCATACGATTCCAACGAAATTCTGCTCAAAGTTGCGCGTCGCCATGCTCCAACTTATTGCCAAGTTTCAATCCAATCGCTTCTATAGTTTCTGAAATATGTGGTAAATAACCTCAAAATTTCAAATTGCTATAACTTCGAAACTAATCGGCCGATTGTACGAACTACCCCACAAGTTTCAAATCGCTAGCCGCCTTTGTTCGACAGGTATCGTGTCCACGGCCGGCCGGACAGAATCGATTTTGACACCGGATTCGTCATCAGTGAGTCCAACTTGGTCGTTTGAGACCATTTTCGGCTCAAATTCGAATCTGAAACCAATCACAGTGTGAATGGAATGTTTGTCGATGTCATGTTGACAGTTTGCAACACAAGTTCATTATCGACAAATTGTAGCAGATTGGATTCAGGGGTGTATTTCTCGATTGGACACTCAGTTACCTGTTTAATAGAACAATTTTCGTCGATCATAATAATTGTTCCTCTGAGGAATACTTCACTAAGTTAGGTGTTCCTCAAGGATCAGTTCTGGGACCTTTGTTATTTTTATTATTTATCTATGACTTACCGGACTATCTTGTTGTATTCATCTTAATACCTTTAGCAGACGATGCTTCTTTAGCGATAAGGGCGAACAGTATTGAAGAATTGAAGAGAATATGTGAGGAACTTATCCAGCGATTTATTGAGTGGTGTCATAGGAACCCCCTTGTTGTAAACTTGGCGAAAACTCAAATAATTAAGTTTCAAAACCGTGATTTCGTTAGTTCTAATCCACTGGTGGTGAGTGTCGCAGGTAATTCTCTCGGCACTGTTGAATATGTCAAGTTTCTGGGACTGCGCGGTGACAGGTTTTTGAGGTGGAACTTTCTGGTGGAGCATTTGTGCCGAACGCTCAATAAATCTTATTACGCCCTACATCGTCCGAAGAGGTCCGTCTCTCCTGAAACACTCATGAGTATTTATTACCCTATGGTTTACAGTCACCTTAACTACAATACCATCCTATGGGGTGCATCGTCAGAGTGCAATCGAGTATTCATCACGCAGAAAAAGATCATTCGTCTGATATTCAGCTTAAAACCGAGACATTCGTGCTGGCAGATATTCAACAGTTTTAAAATACTTACACTTCCCTGTATATATATTCTGAATTGTCTTTTATATGTGCGATCAAATATTAATTGTTTCGCGAAATGTTCCGATTTCCATAGTTATAACACTAGGCACCAAAATATTTTATGTATACCAAAGCACACTACTACCAAATTCGAATCATCCCCCAAATTTGCTGGTATTGCATTATTCAATCATTTACCTAATATGTTCAAGTCACTGAATGAGAAACAATTTAAGAAGGAGGTGGTTTATGTTCCAAGGCATACTATGATTTGGAGGAGTTCTATTCAGATGAACTGAACTGATTAAGTTGTAACATTATGTATGTATTGACATGTCCTATATATCTCTGTGGTATCTGAAAGGATGAATAAAGTATTATTATTATAATTATTATTATTATACACGTGTATGGACTGTCATAACAGTTTGCTTTTTTGGAATGCTGTTGTGAGCTTGAATGCCAATAATACGCAGAATAAACGAAAAGTAGATGGATTAACTTCCAGAGATTGAGAACCTATTTTATGCTCTTCTGGCTAGAGCAAATATAAAAATCCAGAAAAGCACTGACGTGAGGTCAGGAGCTTTTATGCTCCTGTTCCGTTGCCAAAGCGGTCATCTATACATCTGTACAAGTATTGACCCTGCCAAATGCAGATTTTTTCATATGGCCCTCACGAAATTCTGCATAAACTTAAGCTATAGTTTTCGATCGAGTACTAAATTGCAATTTGATCCAAAATTTTGAATGGGTATAACTTTCTCAAGAATAATTGGCGAATTCAACCCATTCAAGCGTTCGACCTAACAACTGATAGTGAACAAAATAGGTTCCGGAAGATAACAAAACAGTGTGTAACTACTCTATTTCCTTTGTCAAAGACATATCGTTACGATATGTCTTTGACAAAGGAAACTTGGTTTCCGAAACGTGCGTTAGACGCATAAAGTGTAAGTGGATTAGAGAGTAGTTACACACTGTTTTGTTATCAGTATTCTATTCGCAGTGAACTCAAATTGTTATTTTAACTTCCGGAAGAATCTACTCAGAAGCTTGATTATTGTAGAGGTCTTTGTCGTTTGAGACCAATTTCGGCTCAAAATTTGAAAATTACAGACATCGTGACGAAATGATAACGCGCTGTTCCCCAGAACAAGCGCGTAAAAATTGATAGTGCACATATGTTCATGCAGCAATGGTGAACTTTTTCGACAAGTTCTCAACTTACTGGTCAGCCTAAGAGTTTCCCTTGTTATGCCGACTTCTTCTTTACGTAATGCACTGTGGGCTTCACCTTGAAACTAGACTTGAGAAAATGTACTTCTGAGTCTGCACAAGAATGTTATATGTTTCGTAAAATGAATATGTTCAATGAATGAAACTCAACAGAGTGAATGTTTACACTTTTGAGATTCTGGTTTATTTATTTATTTAATCTCCACATATACACCCTTACAGTAATTACACATGTAGAGAGGTAACAATTACACATTGTCAGGGAGCATTGAGTACTTAAATTCGAAACAATATTCTACCTAACATACTGTTGCATATTGCTGGAAATTCTGGTCACGTTACAATATACAGGGTGATTCCGGAGGAGACCGTCAGATTTTGGGATAAGTTTACACTAGTCAAGACAGTCTCGAAACAAAGTTTGGTTTATGGTTGGGGGTCTCTATTGAGAATATAGAGGGTGATTTGTCCGATTCGACCGATTTTACTTTTATTGATGACTTTGGTATGGTTTATTCGATTTTGGAGAAATTCTCAGCGAAGTTCAATATTGATGAGGACATTCATTAATTTCAATGTTTTTTTCTAAATAAGTGATTGTTTTTGTGATAATTCCAGATCAATTGAGCAGGTTGAAAAAACACCCTGTACATCGCATTTCCAAAACTACGCTATCTTTTTACGATTCTACTATAATGAGTCATTATTTGAGAGTTTCTGATTTTTTTGGCACATTTCTAGTTTTCTGAGAAAATCCCATCGAAAAAAGACAATGTCGAAATTTCGCTCCAATCGATTCTACTTTCATTGATAACTTTGGTGTGGCTCATTCAATTTTGATGAAATTTGCAGTATAGAACAATCTGAACGAGTACATTCAATAATCGCAAAAGTCTCTCAAAATACAGTGTTGTAATTGTGATGATCTTAGAATTTCAGATTAATTGTACAGTTAAAAAAAAACACCCTGTACATTGCTTTTCCGAAAGTTTCTTATTCGTTTCAGGTTCTACAATAATATGTTATCATTCAGAGGTTTTTAATTTTTTTGGCACACTACCGGTTTTCCTAGAAAACATTTTTGAAGAAGAGCATGATCGACGAAATTTGGCTCACAAGCAGTGAGAGTATTCCACACTAGGTAGGAAAGCTGTATTGTCCAAGGATGCAAAGCAGTCCCAAAATATTCTTTTCAAATTCCAAATTCATATTTAATTGCTAATATTTTGTATGAAATCATTCAATTCAGAATATATTAAGAATTTGAAAAGAATATTTTAGAAGTGACGAACAACTTTGCATCCTTGGACAATACAGCTGTCCTACCTAGTGCGGAATACTCTCACTGCTTGTGAGCCAAATTTCGATAATGCTCTTCTTCAAAAATGTTTTCTGGGAAAACCGGAGGTGTGCCAAGGAAATAAAAAACCTCTGGGTGATGACATATTATTGTAGAATTTGCAACGAAAGGAGAAAGTTTCGGAAAAACAATGTACAGGGTGTTTTTTTCAACTGCACAATTATTCTGAAATTCTGAAATTATCACAATTACATCACTGTATTTTGAGAGATTTTTGCGATTATTCAATGTACTCATTCAGATTGTTCTACACTGCAAATTTCATCAAAATTGGATGAGCCAAACCAAAGTTATCAATAAAAGTAGAATGGATTGGAGCGGAATTTCGACATAATCATTTTTTGAAAACATTTTCTCGGAAAACTAGAAGTGTGCCGAAAAAATTAGAAACTCTCAAATAATCACTTATTATAGTACAATCGTAAACAGAAGCGTAGTTTAGGAAACGCTATGTACAGGGTGTTTTTTCAACCTTCACAATTAATCTGGATTTATCACAATAACAACAGCTTATTTTGAAAAAAAATTTAAAATCAATGAATGTGTTCAACACTATTGTACTACGCTGAAAATTTCATTGAAATCGAATAAGCCATACCAAAGTCATCAATAAAAGTAAAATCGGTCGAATCGGACAAATCACCCTGTATATTCTCAATAGAGACCCCCAACCACTTCTTGACTAGTGTAAACTTATCCCAAAATCTGACGGTCTCCTCCGGAATCACCCTGTATATCTGCATGTGCAAAATGTAACGACATTTCGTAGGCGTATTCGAAACCAATCAACATTTCGTATACACATTTTGCAAAAAAAACTGTTATTTTGAATTCGACTTCGACAGATACTGCATTGAGCTTTTGTAGACCTAAGAGAATGTGGGTTGCATAAGTTATACCTGTCGGGAGATTAGTCGGACGTAAAGAAAAGTGTTTTTATTCATCATAATCAAAATGCGCAAAATTCGGATACTGTGGTGAAATGGCAGGGCACTGCACGAAACGAGCAAAAATCAGCTTCTTCTACAGTAACCCTTGGTACCACACTGGACAGAATAAAATTGAACGAATGCACGAGTGGAATAATGCATTGCGCTCTGTACTGTCTCCCCTAATTTAATTATTCGCTCTGTGTTGAAGTCTAGATTTTTGCGGTGTGCTCAAATTCTATTATAACCAATGAATTCATTCCATGCCCCCACATTTACATAATGGGATTAATTTTTTCATGTTCAGAGATGTTAAATGTGCGATGTGGTTTTCTAATGGATATTGAATGATTTCATTCCGGTGCAGTGATGAATGCATTGAAATGACAATAATTTTTCACTCCCGAACGGAACTACCCACAATTGAAAGTGGAAAATGAGGACATGAGTAACAATAACAAACGGGTCGACATATTTTAGCGACCGCATGTAAATCCTTACATTTTTGGCTTGACTTAAATAAGAGGAAGATACCACTTGTTATTTTCACGCGCTTGTTCAAGGGAACAACGCGATGTTATTTCTTCACGATTTCTGTAATTTTCGAATTTTGAGCTGAAAATGGTTGTGAACGATTTAGTTGAACTTCCTGAAGAAGAATCAGTGGTCAAATTCAGATTAGGTTAAGAGTCCGAATGTCTCGGGTAAGCTCGTTAATGGATCGAATCGGTCGGATAGTTTCGGAGTTAGGCTCATTTGAAATTTTGAAGTTAAATCCTCGATATCTCATGAAGTTGAATTGACTCGATCAAATCGAAACTTCGTAGACAGTTTTGGAATACCAACTGAGAGCCAATTCCCTGTGGGTCCAGTTGTCGGAAATTTTAAAAAAATATTCATTTGAAAACATTTTTTATGAAAGATTTTTATCTCTGAAAATATTGATTAGATTTCAAGGGAATATGAACAAGACCTTTATTACTGAGAGAGAATTAATTACTGACCCCTTACAATTATTTCACGTGATCGATATCTGATCATTTGTTCACTATTAAGATCTTTCGGAAAATCCTGTTCGGAGTATGTGTTGGCAGAATTATGAGTTTCCTTGCAGCACAGAATAGAGAAGCATTACCTACAGAAGCGACACTGTCCCTCTTCCAATGTCCCAAATTTACATGCGCATGCTTCAATCCGCCATTTTCTAATTTTTTTTTTGTCAACACACGGACAAAGAATATAATTAAAACCTCTCTATTCTGTGTTCAACATCATCGTGTGCTGGTTTACTTACTTCTACGTGTTCGATTTCATTATAATTTTGGTTCTTTATGCAGTGAGTGTTTCGATTGCATTGTTTGATTCGTTTCAATATAATGTTTATACAATACCAACATAGAAAATAGAAGAATGTATTATATATAATCTACATATTTTGTGATAATTATTTGAGAACACATCTGCCAGCGTTTTGGTTGTTTTTTCAAGGTCATAAATATTAGGTACATCGATAACAATGGAAATGTCAAAGAGTGTCACTTCTATAATACTTCTCTATTCTGTGGGTTCTGTAACATACTGCATACCGTCGTTATTTAACAGTGGCGTAGCTTTGTCTGCGCACGATTCGATATTATATGAATGGCGTTACTTTTAAGAATGGGATTTGTTGAAATATTAATGATTCAGCTAAACAGTTCAAACAAATAATCAAACGATTGCTGCCTCCATTATTTTGATTGTATGATTCATTTTCTAAATTTGCGTCTGAATTTAAGATTGCAGCGTCACGGTGGCCAATTAAGAACCTTAGGTAGAGGGATAGGAACTAGGTTTTCAAGTGTTTGCTTATAAATTTGATTGATTACAATTCGATTCTACAATTTGTTCAAAGATTTTTCAGTTAACAGAAGTGATTCTGTGTATACATATTTCATTTTTATGAAAGAGTTATGTTTCATCTATTCTAATTCAAAATAGCAAAACTCGCATTACTGTTAGAAGTTTTTCAGTATCAACTTTTTTCCACCCTAAATGGCAAGATTAATTTTAAATTATTTGGAGTATCTTGAAGGCACAGGAGCTAGAATTGTTCAGGAAGACGCATGTGATATGATATTGTATGTTATTTGCAAAACCAATAATCTTTCAACCCTTTTTTGCCTACCCATCCTGATTATTGATCAAATACTCCTTCAGATCTTAGACTCAAAAAGTTGAAAAATAGATTGTTTTGTAAAACATAATTTTTGCAATAATAGACAAATACTCATAATTTTACTATTTATATAGGGTAGAACTCAATTTACACAAAAATGGATTTCAAGCGATGGACCCAAATCTCCGGTTATAGTTATATTTATTCGCCATATCATAATCGATTTCAAGCGATAGACCAAAAGCTCCTGTTAAAGTTACGGTTATCCACATTGACAAATTATCCTTTGCCTATATGTCACTTCGGATAACCGTAACTTTAACAGGAGCTTTTGGTCTATCGCTTGAAATCGATTATGATATGGCGAATAAATTAATACATTCACATAAAACTGATGCTACTTGTACCGTAAGCCTTATTCATTTTGGATGGACAAATAAATCCTTCCAACACTCATATTGTATTGGTCTTGAAAAAGCTGTAATGAATAAGCCTTGTACAGCTTCGATTTCATCGGCAGAAGCACTTCGAGCAAAGAGTATTCATCAGCTAACCTTGTTGAGACTAGTAGGATTGTTCATGTCCATTTCTAATAATCAGTAGTAGAATCTTGGCAATATTGGACTTATTTTTGGGGAAGATGAATCAAACCCAATTGAATTTCGTCGACGTTTCGGACATTTATTGTTCAATATTCACATATAAAACAACGGGGTTGCCCTTAATCATGACTAAAAATAAATAAAGCAGGTGGCAATACAATATTATACAATCTCCTTTAGGTAATTACCTAAATTTCAATCGGTCAGTTTTAACATAAAACGTTTACGTTGTTCCTTAATTATCCGTTCAACAGGAAGATTTAAGGAAGGAATAGCATTCCTATTAAGTAACATTCTCTGCTTGGATTAGGGGCCTGGAAATTTGTCTTCATGATTTTGATGTAATATTTCATGAGCAATTCATGCTCACCTCTATGAAAATGATCCTCATTAGTAAAATACAGGTAACAAACTCTCATAAATCTTCGAATTGATTCGATTCTTAAACATTTTCAGGCCCGACTTGTTGAAGGAAATACCTTTCACGTGAACTTGAAATTTTTCACCAGGATGTGGAAATCTATGGGAATGGACACTAGTAAAATCACACAAATACCAAGAATACTTCTTAACTTTCTCATTTTATTGACATTTCTTTGAACTTGTCAATAATAATCTCTGTAAAAATCCTTGTGAATAATTTAGAGTGTACCTCTATTCGGAAAGTTCAACGCCACACGACACTTTTCTGCAAACTAAGTATTTCATCGATGAAGATTCACGGAATTCGCAGTTTGTTGGATATATTTCAATATTTTGTACAAATGTTCCAATATGGAACATCCAAGATTTGTCTCTATTTTATTTTCTAGATCACTTTACATTATTTCAGCACTCTATAGCTACGAACTGAAATGGAAATCAATTCGCTTGTGAAATGTACAGTCGTTACTTGTGAAGTGGACAGTACATGACTGGAATTCCCGGTAGGGTTATGAACTGGGCTGCCATCCTGAAACCCTAATGCGTCTCCTGTGTGTTTAGAAGCATTTTCAGCAATTGGTGGGGAAGTAAAATGCTAAATAAGTAATAGCCACTTCGTTCGAAGCTCGCTCTGGCATTTTCTACTGCATTTGTTATTGGTGGCGGAAACCTGACAACTGAGCAAAGAATTTCAGATGTTGCGCTTTTGCCACCGAATTTTTCATTGAACTAAAATATTTCAAATTTGAAAGAAATTACCTATCTTCTAGAGAAAATGTATTGATTTTTATATTCTCACAACCATAGTTTATGCGAATGTCTTTTCGCTTCAGGCCTTCCGATGCACAAAAAAACTCAATATATGATCTTACAAACTTTAAGTTGACAAATCTTAGATTGAGGTGAAAAACTTCTGAACTCAATCGAATATTCGCTCAAATATGAAAGTTTTTCAGATTACTCTGATTTCAAAAATATTTCAAATCTTATTCAATACCCTCAAATTGGAAACCATTAGACATAAGACATGGTATATTTCAAATCTAACGGGATGTCACAGGAATCAGGGGCACCACCAAAAAAAAACGTTTACAAGATATCGGATTCAAAATGTGCACATTGATACTTTAGATTTTTTTCCATCGACTGGGGTAAACAAGATATCTTTGACTTCCGTTCCAACCGGAAATGGAATTAACTTTTGATTTTCTCATATGAACTGAACTCAGTTTTTGCATATCAGAATTATACGTTGAATTCTGAGTCGTATTTTTTCGAAATAAAATAAATAAATGACAAAAATAATTCATCGAAATTGGTTTCTCTTCTTGACATCAAATCAATTGAAATTCTGGATATATAAATTCTTGCCATTATTAAAAATCATTGAAACATTTTTCTACTTAAAAATAGTTCCTCAAATATGGTGGAAATAGCTATTACACCGAATTTGTTCAGCCGATTTCGTCCAACTGCGACACTTGGTTGCGCGAACCACCCTAAAAGTCGCTAACTCGCTTCATTATCATGTCCCTGGCCGCACAGAATCGATTTTGACGGAAGATTCGTCTTCAGTAAGTCCAACCTAGTCTTTTGAGACCATTTTCGGGCAAAAATTCGAAAATTACTCACATTTGCACTATACGATAGCACGCTGTTCACCAGAACATGCGCGCAAAAGCGCAATTTTTGTATGAAAATGCATCGGATTTGGAATGAAAACCCGGTTATAATTTGCGACGTATTTCATGCAATGTGAATGATAAAAGAGTGTTGGTAATCTTTCTAGGATTTCAAGTGCCAGAGTGATTCATTAATTGATCGAGAATTGTTGTCGCGGTCAATTTCTGATGACAATAATACAAGTTGATACTGCACAATCAGGAAGTGAAATGTGATGTCTTACCTTGATGGGTTGCAGATGAAAAACTAGGCGAATTGCCACTGGTCTGGTAACAAAAGGTACAGGTAAAGGGGAAGGGACTCAGGGATGTACCTTTCCTTCTGCTCAGCGTCCTCGGGCTTCACCTGATGAAAACAAATTCACACGACACTCCACTTCAAACTGTCAATATAACTTGCAGTGGGTTTTACCGTGTAGGCAAATAGATGAAATTATTTTTGATCAGACGAACAATGCGGCGAATAAATGCGACGATAAATTATCGATTCCAATTCGGATGAATTTTTGAGGTTATCTCTTAAACACGTGAGAACTAACTCGGGCGATTTTAGAAGAAAGAATGACGCTTGACAGACGATTCCAGCAAGAATGCGTTTCACGCCCAGCGCAACCCGAGTTAGGCAGCCCAACATACACGTTGGGTGAATAAAGGGAAGGTTCGCGACTTGACATGCCGCCCGCCCTGAAGAGTCCCTTCAGTAAGATGAACTGAAAGGCGTGAACAAACGAAGGAAGCCAGACGCAATCTACTGGGTTGGAAGAGGACACAATTTGACGACTGGTCGTCGAATGATTCCAGAAGCAGTAGCAACATCAGCTACACGAGCTGTGGAATCAGCTCCCGGGAAAACAGATGATATACGGCCAATAGACCACTTCAGAGGAGGAAGATTATCATCCCGAATGATGACAACGGTACCTGGAAGGATAGGAGTCGATGGATGCAACCACTTGTGACGCTGCTGCAGAGTATGCAAGTACTCCTGACGCCAACGCTTCCAGAAGTCCTGCTGAAATCTTTGGACGAGCTGCCAACGAGACAGGCGGTTTAGGAGCGGTGAGGGAGCGGAAAACCAGAAAATGCCCGGGGGTGAGGGCCTCAAAATCAGAAGGGTCGGACGATGGGAGATACAGAGGACGAGAGTTGAGGATTGCCTCAACCTGAGTGCAGACGGTGAGAAACTCCTAGTAAGTGAGTTTTTGCTCGCCGATAACGCGAGTGAGATGATGCTTAGCAGACTTGACAGCGGCCTCCCAAAGGCCGCCAAAGTGAGGACTAAAAGGAGGAATGAATCGCCAGTCGGTTCCGGAAGACGAAGCTGCATCACAAAGACTTTGCTGATGTTGTGGAGCAGACAATAAGCGGCCAAGGTCACGAAGGTAGTTGTGGGCACCCACGAAGTTGGTCCCGTTATCCGAAAAGATAACGGAAGGATTACCTCGGCGTGCAGCGAAGCGACGATAAGCAGCAATGAAGGCTGGGGTGGACAACTCAGATGCCAACTCCAGGTGAACTGCTTTGGTAGTGAAACAGATGAAGACAACTAGATATGCCTTGGTGCTAACGGCTCCGCGTAGGCGTGCACTCGTCACATAAAATGGACCGGCGTAGTCAACGCCAGTGGTAAGAAAAGCCATAGCAGAGGATAGCCGCTCAGGTGGAAGATTGCCCATGGGTTGTATCAGAGGACGGGGTTTGCAAGAGAAGCATCGGTTGCATTTGCGTAGACGATTACGTACTACATTACGTCCGTCCAAAATCCAGAATCGTCGACGAATGAACGAATGAGTCGCCAGAGCGCCGGCGTGCAGAAGACGATGATGGGCATCGTCGATGAGCAGATGAGTGAGATGATCATTTTTAGGCAGAAGAACAGGATGTTTGTGTCTATATGGTAATAATGAGGCGGAAAGCCGACCTCCAACACGGATAAGTCCATGCTCGTCACGAAAAAGGTGTAGTTTCATGATGAGCCGATGACGAGAAGAAGGTTTCTGAAGCTCAGCCAGCTCCTCCGCGAAATGAACAGATTGAACTAGACGTATCAAACAAGTTTCTGCTTCCTGAAGCTCAACAGAGGAGAGAAAACCTGAGCGAGAGAAAGATGGACTACGAGAATTCAGTATGAAACGTCGACAAAAGGCAGTCACGCGCTTGAGTCGAAGATACGAGGAGAAACGTTCAATCATGGTGGGTTCATCGGAGATGGCTGCTAGCATTAAAGCGGAGATCGGCTTGGCTTCGTCATCCACTTGCTCAGTTGGAGATGAATCAACAGAGGAAAGAGGCCACGAAGACGAGTCGAGAGACAACCAACGAGGACCACGCCACCACAATGGGTGATGATGAATGTCTGCGGGCATCAATCCTCGAGAGGCACAATCAGCTGGATTGTCCTCAGACACCACATGCCTCCAACAAGCCGAAGGAATCAGATCCTGTATTGCGGCGACTCGATTGCCGACAAAAGTCTTCCATCTGTGACTTTCACCACGGATCCACGACAAGGCAACAGAAGAATCGCAAAAGGCAATACATTCAGCACCGAGATGCTGCAAAACGTGGGTGGACAGATGATGCATGAGTTTTGCGAGAAGATGGGCACCGCACAGTTCTAGACGAGGCAGGGTCACAGCCTTACAAGGAGCGATTTTGGATTTTGCAGCTAGGAGAGACACATGGCATTGACCAGATGATGAAGAAGTGCGAAGATAGACGACTGCAGCGTAGCCCGATTCAGAGGCATCACAGAAGCCGATGAACTGATGAGCAGAAGATGAAACGGCTGGGATGAACCTTGGTATGTGAAGCTCTGCCAAGGAGGGAAGCTGGGATTGGAACTGCAACCACGGGGGTTGGACCTCAGTCGAGAGAGGTTGGTCCCATTCCAAGTGAAGTAGGCAAAGCTGACGGAAGAAAACTTTGGCATAGAAGGTGACAGGAGTTAGCCATCCCAACGGATCGAAGATTCTGGCCAGTTGACTCAGCACAGTCCGTTTGGTGACTGCCGCTGATGTCAAGCGGACAGAATAGAAGAAGTGGTCAGAGGACGGATTCCATCCAAGTCCCAGGATCTTGAGACTTGGTTTACGATCAAGAAGAAGGGGGTCAATAGAAGAGGATTCTCTACGATGATCAGATGGAATGCCGTCTAACAGAGGAAGATGATTTGTAGCCCATTTGCGCAACTCAAAACCGCCCGCCATGAGCAGATCCTGAACCTGCTGTCGCAATTCAAGAGCCTCAGACTCGGATGAACAGCCTGTCAGAATGTCATCGATATAAATCTCATGCAGCAAGACGTGCCTTGCAGCAGGAAATTTGGGTCCGTCATCCAAAGCCAGTTGGTGAAGGGTCCTAAGTGCTAAGTAGGGAGCAGAAGAAACTCCATAGGTGACGGTGTTCAGGCGATAATATTGGAGGGGTTCCTGTTTGGTGAAACGCCAGACTATGCGTTGATAATCCCTCTGCTCAGGGCGTATCAGAATTTGTCGATACATCTGTCGGATATCGGCAGTAAAGACAAATCTGTGTAGACGAAAACGAAGCAGAAGGGTGGAAATGTCCGCTTGCAGCTTCGGACCGGTGAGCAGAAGATCGTTGAGGGATCTGCCATTAGCGGATGCGCAAGAGGCGTTGAAGACTACTCGAATTTTAGTAGGAGGATCATCCGGACGATGTACAGGATGATGAGGAATATAATAGGGCTCATATCGAGGACAGTCAGATGACTCAGGTACTAATTCCATGTGGCCACTCTCGATATAATCTCGCATGAAATCATGATAGGCGACGCGAAGATCAGGATTATTCTCGAGGCGATGTTCTAACCTTATGAACTGCCTAGTCGCCACATTGACGGAGGGGCCCAGACGATAAGATGACAAGGGCAACCCAACAGTGTACCGACCAATGGAGTTACGGGTGACATCAGCGCAATACATAACCTCACACTCTTTCTCGGCGGGGGTCAAGGGGAGCACGTCAGGTACCTTATCGAGTTCCCAGAAGCGCCGAACGATATTGACAAGTTCCTGGTCTGAGTGTTGAGAGGAGCTCAGAGGAATAGTTTGAAGATCGGAGACGGCAGGATGACTTATCATATCAGATGGTAAGATTAGGGGTATTGAACCAGAAGACTCAGTCTTGTCAGAAGAAAAATGGCAGGTGGCTACTGACAGAGGGGGATCAAGCTGAGTTAATGGAGGAGAGACAGCAGATGATGATCCTGCAGACGATGATGGAAGAGTGTTTCGACGTGAGGCCCGAAGAGCAACCCGAAGACGTTGAGTGGGACCATTCACAGTGTCCGGTGAGAAGGAAACGTGTTTGGTCTTCTTGCGATGGCGCGCATACGGTCCATAGAGTACCCAACCTAGGGTGGTAGATAATGCACCTGGAAGCTCAGACGATGGGGACAACGTGCCGGGAAGAATAAGATGAGGGAGCACATCCGAGCCGATCAACATGCCTATGGTACGAGGAAGATAGAAAAGTGGATCAGCTAGGCTGAGTTGCTGAAACTCAGGCCATCGGCCATTGAACGCTTGGACCGGAAGGGGATCCACTGGACTGTCAATCACGTATGCTTTGATGATAAACTGGGGAGGATCTCCTTGGTGACAGAGGGTGACGTATGCGTACCCCTGGATGCGAAACTGATCCGCATTACTCAAGGTGCGAAGCTGAATAGGATCAGGGTGAATGCACAGACGAAGCTTGAAGGCCCACTCTCGGGTGATGAGGGTATGTTGGCAGCCTGAATCTAGAAGAGCACGGCCGAACAAGACATTCCGCCGGTTATCTAGACGGATCCAAGCGGTAGGCATGAGGTAGTCAGGCTGATGGGTCTGACGCAGAGAAGACCGCGGAGCTGGAGACAGATGACAAGAAGAGAACAGACGAGAAGATGCAAACAGATGTTTATTCGGCGGGGTTAGACGACCGCAAGATGACCACATTCGCAGTCACTCGGAACCACTTCCAGAGGAGGGACAAGAATGAGGGGGCGACGGAGCAGGCGAAGCTCGAGAGGATGTTGAGCCTACCGCCCTAGGGGTCTTGCACGACAGCAGCCGGAGCCCCGTCAATTTACCCCTTACTGAGCTGCCCCGAGAGGTGAGAGCACGGATTGGGGGCTCGGATGAGACAGAGGGCGAAGAAGGACGTTGGTCCGTTGAACGGGATGTCTCCTCAATGTGGGAAACGGAAGGGGACGTGGTCGTAGCAGATGCTAGGTGGAGAATCGTATGGTGTCGTCTCCGGCATGTGTGACAGCATTGATCCGAACCGCACTTGGCAGTGACATGGAAAGACGACATGCAATTTCTGCATAGTCGCCTCTCATCCACGAAAGCTCGTCGCTGATGAATGTCCATGGCCTTGAACTCACGACATTGGCGAATGGAGTGATTCGCCGAACAGAACACACACGCGGAAGACGAACCAGACGAAGTAGAGGGGCGTGTGCCAGCGTAAGCAGGACGGCGAGAGGACGGACCGGGGGATGAAAGCCCGGACGAGGAAGGGACAGACGCTGAGCCTGCCGGGGATTGAGGCCTTGACGGTTTCCTCTGCACAGACGCACGAGACGAGGTGACCGAAGTGCTCTCCAGCACTCGCAACTGTCGGTTAGTAAACTCGAGAAGTTGCGCGAGAGTGGGAAATTCATCAGAGGATAACTGCCCCTCGAACAACTGGCGAGATGGTACATCAAGGTTGCGCAAAGCCAGCGAAAACAGGAGGTAGTCGGCTGGATCAGATATGGGCAGCGCCTTGATGGCATTTATAGCATTCTGATGCTTGGTTATGAAATGCTTCAGCTGCGACAAAGAGGACACAGATGCTGGCCGGGAGTCCAATATCTGGCTTACATAAAGATCCGCCAACCGACGAGGATTTTGGTACCGGGAGTGAAGGGCTTGGTAAGCCAGAGGGTAATTAACCGAATCCAATTCAAACCCGGAGATGACCGACGCTGCCTCACTGGATAGAGCGGACGTTAGGAGGTGAAATTTCTGAACAGGCGCCAGAGATTTGTTCTGATGCACTAGGGCATCGAAGAGAGCGATGAATCCGGGCCATTCCTCGATTTTGCCATAGAAGCCGGGCAGCTCAACTCGAGGAATGGGTAAATCAACCGATGAGGATGCGAGCGCCGTACCAGAAGAAGGACATGTCAGACGACTATGGGCCTCACGTACACTCAGGCAAATCTCAAAGAACGCCGCGAATTTTGATGGTGATCCATCCTGTGCCGGTTCCTCCAACTGAGAGTTCAGTCTGATGATTGATTCATCGGCTTCCCTGAAATTCTTCTCTACCTTGATTAACTCCGACAGGCACATGTTGGCTGTATCCACCTCCGTGGTCAACCCTTTGATCAGCTTGAGCAGTGTAGACGCTGCGGAGAATGCATTCTCACGCTTTACTACAAACTCGCTGATAGATGCCTTCAATTTCTCCACCGACGGCATTTTATATTTTGAACAACCCTGGTATACGGAATTTAATTATTCACGGAAATTGAATGTGAATGAAACAGACGGTGATAACAAACAGATGCCGTAGATAAGACTTCGATAAAGATTAGCGTTTCAAGTAGTTTGTTTGAACGAATATTGAATTATGAATTCACGATGAAATAATCAGATGAATGGAATGAATAGACTGAATTATTTTTTGATCTAAAGGTCCCTGGTTTCTCGGCACCAATAATTGATCGAGAATTGTTGTCTCGGTCAATTTCTGATGACAATAATACAAGTTGATACTGCACAATCAGGAAGTGAAATGTGATGTCTTACCTTGATGGGTTGCAGATGAAAAACTAGGCGAATTGCCACTGGTCTGGTAACAAAAGGTACAGGTAAAGGGGAAGGGACTCAGGGATGTACCTTTCCTTCTGCTCAGCGTCCTCGGGCTTCACCTGATGAAAACAAATTCACACGACACTCCACTTCAAACTGTCAATATAACTTGCAGTGGGTTTTACCGTGTAGGCAAATAGATGAAATTATTTTTGATCAGACGAACAATGCGGCGAATAAATGCGACGATAAATTATCGATTCCAATTCGGATGAATTTTTGAGGTTATCTCTTAAACACGTGAGAACTAACTCGGGCGATTTTAGAAGAAAGAATGACGCTTGACAGACGATTCCAGCAAGAATGCGTTTCACGCCCAGCGCAACCCGAGTTAGGCAGCCCAACATACACGTTGGGTGAATAAAGGGAAGGTTCGCGACTTGACATTCATGTTCCAATGAACCTATATTATGTACTTAAAAAAACGAATCAACCAATTCCTCGAAAACCGCTAGACATAGGTATTGATTTAAGCTAGATCTAGGGAGAGGGAAATTGAAACAGAAATAATAAGGAGGTCCTGGCAATAATCGAGGCAATTATATACACGCTAAACCTCTCCCTTTAATTTTTCCTTACCGTTTCTCTATCCCTTACGTTTGTTCTCAAACTTACGCTTATCCTAACCCTTGCCCTTATTCCTACCCTAACACTTACTGACACCCTCAGCCCCAACCTTACATTTCATTGAAACATCAAACCGGCTCATGGAAAAGAGTGGCCCGTACCGAAAATCGAATCTCTAATTTCATGTATCCCAAACACTAATAAAGCAATAATGCTTAATAGGTATTGTATCACTCAAGGCTTTGGCAACAATGTTGTACATGCACGCGAAAGCTGATAACTTCACGCCACTGGTTTTCTAGATTTATTTTCGAATGTTATACTTGTGTGAATAATAATCTTCCAAAATAGAAACATCGCTCTCCCCCGAATCACGATTGAAGACATATTACGTGCTCCATAAAATTTTTTCAGAACGACAAGAAGATGTGGAAGAAAATTGAGCACTATCGTGGAAATACTTCCTGGCAGAAAAACTTGCGTAAGTTTTTTCCTTCCGCTTCCTAGAATGCCTTGATTTTTGACAGGTGAACGTTTAACCCATATTTTTAGAAACATTTGTGGAACGAAAGCTTGGGGTTGGGAACCGGAGTGTGAATTGATACAAAAAGAAACTGGAAGAATAAATTGGAGAACTCTGAGGCACGCGGCTTCATCGTAGCAGTGGCGTACGCTAAATTCAGAAGTTCAGAACGAAAAATTATCATTTTAGTTGCTTCATCACACTGCAGGAAATATGTTGTGAATAATTATTGAGGAAATATCTCAGCATCGGGTGGAGCGTAATTGCCTTTCTCAAACCTTACAGACAACAATGATTAACCTCACAAAATGCCGGAAAACTGTAGGTTTGTTCTTCTGGATTTTATTCTATTTTCTTTTGAAGTATTCGTGAATTTTATGTGATGTGTTAATGCTGATGATTTGAGGTAATTGGCCGATGGGGACACAGCTCTCTGTTATGACATTGCTTCGGAATTTGTAAGTAAAATAAGGACATTTTCAAACAATTAACATAAAAAAACTCAATCTATGTTCAGCTACTTACAGTGCTCGAATTGCAACTTGAGGATGGCGTTTAGCCGAAACATGTTGTTACATTGACAACAATATATGAAGCATACTGAGTGAGGAATAAGGCTTTTCTCTCATTAATAAACTACCTCACAATGGATTTCCGTCAACTGGTGATAATATGTGGAAAATTTCATCGTAATCCAATGACTAGTTCTTGAAAAAAATCATTTGTAACGAAAACTCGGAAAATGTCAGATTTACTACCAATAATACTAATAATACGTCGGCATTTTGCGAACAATTGAAAGTTAGTACCCTTCAACTGATTATCGAGATTCAATCTGATAGAATTGCTTTTCCCTGAGTTATCAAGGAAATATCCTGAAAATTCCAAATGATTATAATTCGAAAACTGTTCAGCTGATTTGGTCCATTACCGAACTTCGCTCGCGCATTCTGATATACGCAATCATACCATGAAAGCTTCAAGTCGGTGTAGCTGTTATCGTTCTCAATTTGTCGTGGCAACGGATGGTCGGCCGGACAGAATTGATTCTGACCTCGGATTTTCCATCAGTGAGTCCAACCTTATCGACGGAGGAATTTTCGTGAGAAATCCATCAGGAATTACAGATAGTAGTCAATTTTAGATTTCAAGCATCATAATGTTTCCGAATATCGATAGTTCACAAGTTGATTGACACCTTATATGTTTCTGTTTCTATTTTTTTGAAACACATATATCCAAATAAACTTGACTGGGAAGAGAGTTATTTGTTAAAAGTTACGTTGACGATTGAAATCAATAACCAATTGTTTCGCCAAACGAGAGTTCGCCTGAAATTTTATTAAAAATCACTATACAGTCGTGAGTTTATCTTACCAAAAATGACATCAATTATTGTTATGATCCGCTGAAGTTAACCAGAAAAGTTTTAGCAACTAATATCTGCCATCTCGGATTACTTGGTTCAAATTCTATACCAATTTCAGACAATTCCATAACTCTGATGATTTTGTATTCAGTATAATTTCCTTCCGATGAAAAAAAAGAAAAAATTATATTGCAAAACATTCCAAAATATACAGATGATCCAATAAATTACACTTCAATACTGTGATTAACTGGTTTGATGGCCCAAATTTGTCCAATCAAATAAATTGACCGTCAAGTGAAGTTTCTATATTAATCAGGACTTCAAAATGTTTTGTGCAACCCAAATAGTGCTTGATCGGCAATCAACGACCGTTGATCGACCATTTGGTGATCAAGCCGTCATATCCTTAATCGCCGATCAAATTATTGATTATTGAGCTTTGAATACTGTGTTGATCGACCGATTAAGCGCTTGATTGCCCGATTAACAATGATCGAGGCTTTGTGAAACTCGCCGTTAGTGTCTCGTCATCATATATTTACTATGTAGATTATTCTTCCTTGAAAATATAGCCAATAGAAAGCCCTCAATAATGTCACATTATGAACATGAACTTGTAATACCTACGCCACTGCGTTCTTCCAGCTAAGCTCGATTGATTACGGTTGAGCTTGAAGGGTCACGTTCCAGAATAGCGACTTTGACGTATCTCAGCTTTGTATTGTTACTTTTTTCGTCACTTCAATAAGAAAGCCAAGGATCAAATGTGATTATGATACCCAATACATTCGATTTCAAAACAAACTATTGTGGGGATACCCGACCCTGAGGTCTCTAGTAACATGAATTCCTGAGGAGACAGCGTGAAATCTTTTTCATCTTTTCCTTGGTGCCCTTTGCGAATTCGTGCGTATTCAAAAAATATTTGTGGCAAAATGGCCGTATGATATTTGAAAGAACTGAAGATTTTTCTCGTGATAATTGGTTAAAAAATAATCAGCGTGTGCTGATGATTTTTTGAACAGTAGTTCAACTAAATTTGAGAAAGTTTTTTCAGGACAGTAATTACACGTGAGGCGTTGTTTGGGACGAAAATGTATTGTCAAATCTATTTATTTTCTAGTCAATATTTCTACATATTTGTTGCAAATATATCCGAACACATTCAAATATACAGGGTGGTCCGAGTAGTGACGTCAATACGTTTTTTTTTAGATTCCTTACATCTTGGGGTATTTCTGGATACATGTATGTCATGCGATTCTTTGTTGTTTTAGACTTTTTTTTATTTTTTTGTGTTTTTTCGATTCATTATGTCAGCGAGGTTTCAAAAATTCATATCTTTTTATGTAGTAGGTATTTTGCAGATTTTTTCTGTTACATGATCTTCCTGAATGTTGTCTCAATAACAAAATGACTCAGCTTCCTGAAATCACTCAAAGTGACTCACAAAAAAAATTAGGTTAGAGCTTAAGTTTTCAGTAGGATTCACTCAAACATCCAATATTAATTAAATCTTCAAAACCCCTCCCTCCATTTTGAATACATACTTATTCGACAATGTTTTTGATTTTTTTCCGCTTCTAAAAAATTTTTGTCTTAACCCTGCTTTGTTGTTGCTTTCTGTCGCTTACACCAGCTCTTTGTAAAATCTCCAACTAAAAAATCGATGGCAGGCCGTTCGATCGGCCCGGCACGAGCTACAATTATTTCACAAGAATTTTAATTGAAAGTAGTCTGAAGTCATATTTCAAGGGTTAATTCACCATAAGAATGATAAAAAGTAGAAAAATAATTTTACTCGTGTTTCAATGATTTTGGGCCTATCCGCCTTCGATGACCGATTACAGCAAAACATGGCCAATAAAGTTATATTTTTTCTATGATATAAGTAGTTCAAGACCGTGCAAAGTTTTTAAATCCCGCCAGAAACTATGAAAACTCCTTTGTGTATTTTTAAATTGTTGTTGAATGTTAGAGCAAATCCTACTGAACACTAAAGTTCTAACTTTCAAGCCTTTTTTTTATAAAGGAACATTCACGGAGATTATTCCACGGAAAAAAATTCTGCAAAATACTTACTATAATACATAAAAAGATAGTAATTTTTGAAATCTTGCTGATATAATAAATTGAAAAAACTCGAAAAAATTATGACTCGAAAACTACAAAAAATCGCGCAACGTACATGGGAAATTTCTGGATACCAGTTGTTAGGGATCTAAAAAACAAATTTGACTCCACTTCTTGGACCACCCTGTATATACCTATTTTGTGTGACGATTTATTTATTTTTCGTTCTGATATATCAAATATATAAAAAATGGTATTCAATATATTTAATGATGCGCTCACAGTTGCAGCAATGCAACAATCCAAGTTGAGAGCTTAAAAATATCCAATTATCAGTCCAGATTCCAATATGATTTGATAATATTTAGTTTTATTCCTCAAATATTTGCAGTGATTATAATCATAAACTCGGAATTTCATCAAATTTGCTGGAAAATGTATGCTTTCAGCGTACCATCTCTTTACGTTGTTCAGTATACAAATTCAAAAATATATTGAATATTACACTTTTATGTATGTGAAATTCCCAACTCGTAAATATATTGTGTTTTGAAGAAAGCAAATTTATCGGAACGAAATATGAATATATCGTCCCACAAAATCACTATACCTCTGCAACATTGACTTGAAAAAAACATATATTTTCAAACCTGGTTGTGCCCAAAGCGGCGCTTCATGCATATTGGCTACATTATCGAATAATCATTTTCGACGTTTTGTTGCAAAATGGTGAAGGCGTAGGTATTTTCTGCAGCAGATTTCATATTATTCCGATGCGCTGCGCTCATAAACGATTGGAATCCAAATATGATAAACACACGAATGATATCACTGGTCTAAAGAAAACATTGAGTCGCCAAATTGAAATTATTTCTCCGTTTTACCCCTACAAATGCACTTTTTTTTCTTGATGGAAAGATTGGGTGATCCCCTAGTCATTCTTCCTTCAGAAACCTTCAAGCTCTAATTTTGCAATTGAGAACTGTATTTTGATTATGTCTAATTCTATTCTTTCCAATTGTTCCCATGACGTACACGATCATCACGAAATTTTGAACCAACTTGTGCATTAGCATTTTTCAACTAGTTACCAAGGTTTATTCTGATTCAATAGACGACTTCGGCCCACGTTGCCAACCCACAATTTACTTAGCAAGTTTACTTTCACTGGGGAACGGGAATTTCAGGACAAATTCGACATGATAAGGTTCGCATTATTTATAAATAACCGTAAAACATGCCTCGGCTCTTCAAACCAGATAATTCCTTCCAAATATAGGTTTTTGTTAAGATCGTCCCCGATTGGCTGAAATTTAAGTTGGGATTTCTGATTTCATGCAAACAGTGTCAATTTTCGTATGATACGTTCCGAAAATCAACTCTGTTGTTTCGTTTGCCGATTTTCTGCTGCGTCAATATGAAATATTCGGATGGTTCCTGGAACAAGCCCGTGAAAAAGGTTATTTACGGAATCTGGTTGATGAAAATGCGTTCGATTTACTGTCACCAGAACGATTTTCTATGGCGAATATCCAGAGCATAGAACAATCTATGTTTACTTTAGGTTCCGAGTTCAGAACTGTACGGGACGGTTCTAGCACAGATCTTAGGTCTATGCTAGAACCGTCCCGAACAGATCTGAACTCGGAACCAAAACAAACCTAGAGTAAACATAGATTGTTCTATGCTCTGGATATTCACCATAGAAAATCGTTCTGGTGACAGTAAATCGACCGCATTTTCATCAACCAGATTCCGTCAATAATCTTTTTCACGCGCTTGTTCCAGGAACCATCCGAATATTTCATATTTACGGAGCGGAAAATCGGCAACCGAAACAACAGAGTTGATTTTCGGAACGTATCCTATGAAAATTGACACTGTTTGCATGAAATCAGAAATCCCAACTTAAATTTCAGCCAATCGGGGACGATCTTAACAAAAACCTATATTTGGAAGGAATTATCTGGTTTGAAGAGGCGAGGCATGTTTTACGGTTATTTATAAATAATGCGAACCTTATATATCATGTCGAATTTGTCCTGAAATTCCCGTTCCCCAGTGAAAGTAAACTTGCTAAGTAAATTGTGGGTTGGCAACTTGGGCCGAAGTCGTCTATTAGAACTTTTCTTGTACACTGCCATGCAATATAGGTTTCAATGTCAGTTCAAATTTTTTCCGGAACATGATGAGTAGTTTCGGAGAAAATTCAGTTTTCAAGAAAATACAGAAAACATTTTTAACTGTTTTCATTACACGGTCATCAATTTAGTAGAAACTGTTAATCAGCGTTTCGAACTAGTTGACAAGTTTCATTATGAATGAACCTGGACATTTCGAGTTATAACAAAAAAACAACGATATCGAGGAAACAATGCAAAATTTTACCTTTTTTTCGCCAATATCTCCGGGAGTTGGATCCGGATTGAATTGAAACTCACTGTACTGTTGTTTGAAGTACAATTGCATTGAAATTTGAAAGCAGTTTTTTGAAATGAAATAAATAAAAAAAAATTTTTTTTTTTATTAATGTTACTATCCCAACAGAATTTTGTGATAAGTTGTGCGTCATTATCTTTCAGGTCACTAGAAAGTTTCAATCCGAACGTTCCGGAGATACGGAGGAATTATCCAAAAGTTCAAATGACTATCTATAACTCTGAAACCATTTGGCCGATCTGGTCCAATAACGAAGCCAACCACCGCATGCGGATGCTCTACCTAACCTGAAAGTTCTAAGTTGTTTCTAGCTTGCTCCGTTCGAGTAATCATGTCCTCGGTCAGACAGATATGATCTATTTTTGCACCGGAAACCCTTTGCTGAGATCATTTTCGGCACTAAATTATAGAATTACAGAAATTGGGACAAAAAAATGCACGCCAATTTCCAGAAAATGATCGCGAAAATACTAACAAGCGAGCGTTAATTAAATATGGCGAATCCATTTTTTTTTCTTATTCCTTATTCAGTTAATTTATTTCATGTTTTGTTGAGTCTAGATGATAATGGGTTGTAATGGGCGCTAAATTGTACAACAAGTTGCCAGATTGTCTGAAAAAACTGAACCCGAAAAGACTCATTCATGAGGTGAAAGAGTTGTTACTCAATAATAGTTTTTATTCGGTGGAGGAATTCCTCAGTTATAATTTTTAGCTTTTATATGTTGTTTGTTAGATTTTTCAAGTATTCGTCGTATACATTCTAAATTATTATTCAACTCGAGGTGTATAATGTGATTTAACTTGACTTACCATGTAATATTACTGATTTGATGGTGCAAATAAATATTATTATATTATTATTAAAAAAAAAAATATTATTATATTATTATATTATATTATTATTATTAAAATAGTACATATCTAAGAATTTAATGAGGATTCTTCAAGTTTTGAATGAAAACTTTCACTAATTGTTTCGATTGAACCAGGAAATAATTTAATTTATCCAGTTCTGTCCAGATTCCAAAATTCAAAAAAACAGAATTGTGGGTCTGACAACTTCTAATGATACAACGTATTGGAGTTACCTTTACGATCTTTCTGAAAAAAAAAGAAACATTTGAAACTCGATATACAAGGTGATATTTTTCCCAAGAACGTTAAATGAGGAAGCACTTATCAGTCCGGTTCTAGAATAAAACGATTTCATATTTATTGATTGGAATAGTTGTTAACTTATTACCTTATCGTCTGAAAGTCCATTTATCAAATATTGTAGGTAGACGTTTTCAAACATTACATAATTCATTCCTCAATTACCATTGAAATGAACAAATATAAGTGTAATTTAAGTTGAACGAGCTGCTGTTGAAGGATGGATTCATTATTCATCAGAAACTTTTTCATCTGTTCCGACAATGATTTCAGACAGAAAAAATCCTCATTCCTTAAGAATATTAGCCAACCCTAATCTAAAAGAACTCATCTTCTCAGTGGCCACATCGGATGAGCAAAGATTTGAAAAACAATTAGGTCTGAAGTAATTAAAGAATGAAGGTGGAAGCACTTCAAAAGAACAATACCAATCAGCGCTTCGTCTGCTCAGTGTTCATTTGGAATGGTTTCGCCTCATTTTCAGACTCAAAGTTTTTTTAGCGAAAAAATATGGGCTTCAATTTAAAATTCCATTTAATTTGCGGATCCTTTTTTATCATTCAAAGAGTCCCTACGTAGGTAAAGACACGAATTTCTTAGAAACCGTACTACTGATTTTCATTATTATAATCCGATTATTGGAAGCAATGAAGCAAGCAACTATTGAGCGTGAACACATTGGTTTCTGGAGAAATAATTTCGGACATCAAACCTATATGTGATTTTTTCTAGATCGAGAAATTGTTCAGAATTGTTTACATTTATCATATCAGTATAGGGTGAGACTATATCAGTGACTTAAGGGAAAATTATTTTAAGTCATATCTTTGAACTTTTCATTAGTAAAAAATATCAGTGTTCTGCCTTAATAATCAGAATTTCATTATTTCTGATATACAGGGTGTCCCGAGATGTTCCATATACCATATCGTTGCTCTCAGACAAGGTATTTTAAATAGCATTAGAAACTCTACCAGCATCGTAATTTCCTCATATCAGTCTCTGCAGTACTTATTGTGTTTCCCGCTCCAATATTTTCGCTTAAATATAATGGCTGTCATCCGCATAACAAAGAACGTCCCTGGAAGTTCATTATATGTGTTAGGCTATTGAAAGAAATCAGGAATAATATGAGACTTGAAACCGTTCTCTGCGGTACCCCGATAGTAACAAATGATATTGTACTGACTTCATCTCCAACCTTCACCCTCTGCATTCTTTTGAACGAATAATTCTAACACAGTTTCAATGCATGACCCCTTGCAACACAGACAGAAAGTTTATTCAACTGCAGAGAGTGTGACACATTGTCAAAAGCCGTTGCCAAGTCAACGAAAACTGCCAAACGGTATGTTTCATGAAATCCGCAACAGCATCTTGAGTGCTGAAAACGTTAACAAATCCAAACTTCTGCGGACTGATAACATGGTGTTTATCAAGAAACTCGACTAATATCATGTTGATGTTATGTTCGAAAATTTTAGCATAACTATTGATCACTGATATTGGCGATAGTTTTCAACATTATTCAGATTTCCAGACAACAGGCGTTACATTAAAATATTTCCACTGTTGTGGCATACCGTCATTTTTGTTTATTATTATTTGATCCTATCAAATAATAAACTTCAGTGATCGACAAAAAAAAAATTACCCCCCCTGAAAATCACACAGTGTTCATTTTAATGTATGTAGATTTGAATAAACTAATAAAAAAAATTCATCCGTCCGCCGTCCGTTGTCCGGGGCTTTTCTCGAATTCCTTGAAATTTAGAAAAATCTTGTGTCAACGTTGATTACATTTTCATAACTCAACCCAAAAATTTTACCTCGATGATTTCGAACCAGTAGTCCCTGAGTCTTAACGACAAGGTTGGACTCACTGATGACGAATCCATTGTCAAAATCGATTCTGTCCGGCCGGCCCGCCGTCTGGCCGGCCGGCCATGGACACGATAACTGTCGAACGGAGCCAGTTAGCAACTCGAAACTCGCAAGGTAGTTCGCGCATCGGAATGCCGTGGTTAAGTTCGTTAATGGGCCAAATCAGCCAAATAGTTTCGGAATTATTGCTCTTTGAAATTTCTAGGTTATTTCCCTAATATTTCAGAAACTACTGAAGCGATTGGATTGAGACTTGGCAGTTAGTTGGAGCATAACGACGCGCAAATTTGGGCAGAATTTCGTTGGAATTGTGGAGTAACTCAATTAAAAAAAATTTTTTTGTAAATTTTTTTCGAAAAAAATTTTTTCGAAACTATTGTTCATATTCAAGCACAATTTTAGTCATAACTTGAACTTCGTATTTAACAACAGTGTACCAAATTACAGTTCGATAAGATCATAATTTTTGGAGATATTGTGAAGAAATATGTCAAATTTCGTGGTTTTCTTCTCGATCGTTATTTTTTCGGTATAACTCAAGAAATACCAATTCAATCGTGAAAAAACTTGGCAGCTAGTTTGAAGATGCTGAGACACAACCTTGTGCAAAATTTCGTGATGATCGTATCATCAGAAAAATTTTGAAAAAATTTCAAATGATTTATCTGTTCAAATATTCGATATTCTGTGATCTTCTTATTATATTGTCCTCATTAAATTCTGAATGAACCTTCGAACTGTCATTTTTCGATAAAGTACTTGATTTCAGTTCGATCTGATCTGTATTTTTCGAAATATTAGGAAAATAAAATTTGAATGAAATCTGTGGAATCATTTGGTGGATTTTTCCTATTCACGAAATCGGCCTTCGTCATGAATATCCCAATATTTCCAAAAATACAGATTAGATCGAATTGAAATCCAGGACTTTATCGAAAAAAACCTAGAAAAGCACTGCCGTGAAGGCAGCAGCTTTTGCGCGCTTGTTCAAATTCCTCACCAAAGTGGGTATCTCCATTGAACATGCGCGCAAAAGCTGCTGCCCTCACGGCAGTGCTTTTATAGGTTTTTTGTAACGTAGGTTGATAATATAAGAGGTTGTATTATGTATTTATGAATGCTTCTTATGATGGTTGTAGTAATTCCGTCGGGACCCAGTGCACAATTATTCTCAAGCTTCGATGGAAACACAATTATTTCGTTCTCTTCAACAAGTAGTATGCACAACGATGACGCCACTGTAGACTTCTCAAAAAATTTTCAGGATACGCAAATTTTTCAATTCCATCGGTAATTTTCTTTTTCTAATTTTAATGAAGTAATTGTTGAAATGATTCACTTTTTCCTCGTTATCTGTAATAACTCAAACTTATATACTTTGCTCCAAACGAGAGACATAGGATCAATAAGTACCACAAAGAAGTGGTAGGTGTATCAATTAATTAGGTCAATGAAACTTGCAGATATACTCATTAGGTCAGGAGAATCTATTTTTTATGCATCAGTCACAAAGGCTCAGCAAGCAAAGGTACAAACTGTAAGTCAAAATTTAGCAATATCGCCGAAATTACCAAAAATTTTACCTGACCGTTTTTGGTCATGAATGTTGGTTGTTCAGCAATGGACAGAGATTATCAGATTTTCGTGTCTGAAGAAACTTCAAGGATGTAGGCTTTTTTGAGCGTTTTAGAAAGCATAATTTTTTGATGCCTTTACAATGACACAGATAGCGGCGGTAGCTCAGTGGTTAGAGCGCAAGCCCCATGATCGCAAGGTCTGGGGTTCAAACCCTTGGCCGGGAAATAACTTTTCCGGTTTTTAGAGGACCGTCCAACCATTCGCTGTTGGGTAAAAAATTAACAGTGCTGTTCCTAACGTGGCGCAAGGAATTAGTAATAAAGCCTACACAGAACACACCCGGTTACCTAACTCGCACAAGCTTCAAGCTTCTGAGTTGTTTCGTTGAAGCCTAGGATAGTCGGAAGAATACAATACAGAATACAATAGAATAAAAATTTAACAGGTTAAAAAATACCTACCATTGTCATCCGATTGCTCACAAAACGACAAAATCAAGTATCGCAAAAAAAAGAGATAATGAAAGGCCCCTCGGCTCTTTATAAGTCATGTCAAACAACCATTTTCTGTAATGTGGTTTCAGGATTCGGTAATTTATCATTTCCTTTAATTTTTAGCAGGATGAAATTGATACTTCCGCCTTCTTTGCGAAATGAGTCCGGCCTAATAAATTCTACCTTTCACTTCGCGTTGGAATGGGTGGCTAAGGATAAAATTAAGATCCTGAGGAGCTGACACCTGGCTTGAATTGATGACGTCCCGTAACATTATTAAGTCGTATAAATGAGGCAGAGGGGGAATCTAGGGATTAATGATGGACTTGGTTTGGCTTGGAAATTTTTTTCATGGGGTAGGAGACTTGGATGATCAATCGTGTAAATTACACAAATTTATTTTTATGCGCTTGTTCTAGGAAACAGCGCGTTATCTTTTCACGATGTCTGTAATTTGCGAATTTCGAACCGAAAATGGTCCTGAACGATTGGGTTGAAGAAGAATCCGAGGTCAAATTCAATTCTGTCTGTCCGTTCGGGGGTGCGTCAGAAGGTGATCTAACTTTCGAAACAAAAAACTTAGCGACTTGAAATAGTCAGATTAGGTTTGGAATCCAAATTTCTCGGTTGAGTTCGTTTACGGGTGGAATCGGTTAAATAGTTTCGGGGTGAGGCCCATTTGAAATTATTTGCAACTCATGAAGTATTGACTCTATCGAATTGAAACTTCATGGACAGTTTTGGAATACCAACCCGCAACTCAGAGGAAAATTTCGTGTGGATGCAATCGTTTAAATTTGAAAAAAATTCATTCGAAAATTTGTAAAATTTTTCATGAATATTTTTTTCTCTGAATATATGGATTAGATTTCAATGTTATTCGAAACAAACCATAGATTCAGTATTTAACAAGAATTTTTCAAATTTCAATTTTATCCGATAGTTACTTTCGGAGATATAAGGAAACGAAATGTGCCAAATTTCGTTGTTATTAAGAATTTTCACGATGTTTTCGCCATATCTCGAGAAGAACAAATGCATTCAGATTGAATCTTCGAAATAAGGTGGAGATCACCAACACGCAACTAGGTGAAAAATTTCGTATTGATCCAATAGTTGCAATTTGAACAACCGCTTAAAAGCTCCTGACCTCACGTTAGTGCTTTTCTAGATTTTTTTATGAATATGTTTTGAGATTTCAGTTGACTATGGATTTTACCAGTCACCTGAGGACGAAAGATTTCCAATCTACTGTACTGAGTACTGGGGAAAAAACCGAAAAATCGTACAAATTTTTACGCGCTTGTTCTAGGAAACAATGCGCTATCATTTTGTCACGATGTTTGTAATTTTCGAATTTTTAGCCCAAAATGTTCTCAAACAATTCCCTGAAGAAGAATCCTGGGTCAAATTCAATCCTTAGAGAGAGAGACTTAGTGACTCCAAATTGTCAGATTAGGTTTGGAGTCCAAATATGCCTGTCGAGTTCGTTACTGGGTAGAATCGGTTGGGCCCATTTGAAATTTTGCAGTTAATTCCTCGATATCTCATGAAGTATTGACTCGATCCAATTGAAACTTCGTGGACAGTTTCGAAATATCAACGCGCAACTTAGAGCAGAATTTTGTGTCGATCCAGTGGTTAGAAAATTGAAAAAAAAAATTTATTTGAAAATTTTCAAAATTCTGATGAAAAATTTTCTTTTCCCTGAAAATATTTATTAGATTTCAATCGAATCCGGCACACACCTCAGAGTCAGTATTCAACAACAATATTCGAAGTTTCAATTGGATCCGATATTTACTTTCGAAGATATAGGGAAAAAAAATTTGCCAAATTTCATTGTTATTCGGAATTTTAACGTTATTTCCGCAATATCTCAAAAAATACGAATGTAATCGGATTGAAACTTCGTAATCAGTTTGAGATTAGGAACAGGCAACTAGGGACAAAATTTCGGGTTGATCTTATAGTTTGAATTTGAACAAGCGTGTAAAAGCTTAGGCCTTACGTCAATGCTTTTCTATAGTTTTTCTTACTATCTCCAAAATTTGAAATCGTATCGAACCAAAATTTGGTATACTTTCGAAAAAAAAATCAATTCACTAACAGTTGGTCTGATGCCAACAAGACCTACGCTTCAACTAACTGCTGAGTTCCAATCTAATTGCTTGGGTAATTCCTGGAACATCGAGGAAATAACCTCAAAATTTCGAGTTACTATAACTGCGAAATCGTTTGCCAGATTGTGCTCATTAACGAATTTGCAACCTAACCTGAAAATATTCGTGCCCTCGGCCGGTCTGACAATTGATTTCGACGCCGCCTTCGTCATCGGTGAGCCCAACCTATGGTTGTCCGGACCATTTTCGGAAAACATTCGAAAATTACAGACATTTGGGCAAAATGATAGCACGTTGTTATGTCCAAAAGGGCAAACTATCGGGAAAGTCTCGTTACATTCCCAATGAACAAGCGCGTAAAAACACATGGGTAAAATTATGAATTATATTTTTGTGATTGTACTCCTTGAACTTTTTTGAAATTACACAAAAACTGAATCTCTAAGAAAGTTTTTTTGCATTGTTCTTTCTAGTTTTTGAGATTGTCTACAAAACATTTTCTGTCTTTCTAAATGCAATGATTCGAAAGTTATCGCACCTGCGTCTATCCCTAAGCAACCGTACAGCGAATAAGCCCCGGTTAATATGTATACACATCCGGCTTTTCAAGCTCCGGCACTGTTGTGGTGCCGTACGTATGTGTGCATTCTACAACTCACACTACATATTTCAGATCGCGAGTACGGCACGGCAACGGCGCCGGACGTGGGCGCTCCACCACTAAAGCTGTGTACTTCAGATAGTCAGTACGGCACCGCAACGGCACCGGATGTGTACATTCCACCAAAAACACTGATGCTGCGTACTTCAGATCGTATGTAATGCATCGCTACTGCGCTGGAGTTGGAAAAGCCGGATGTGTATATGCAGTTGCATATCAGGGATGAACGTACAATACCTACATATTGGAAGAGCTCATGAGACGTATTTCCTGGGACCCTATTCTTGAATGTGATGGAATGAACGTTCTCTATCGTAACATCAAAAATGCACCGCGTTTCCTTCGACACGCCTATTATCTCCCTTTCCAGATTCAAGAATAGGGACCATGAAGTGTGAAGTGCTGAAGTTTCACATAATTGTATATATAAGCAAATGAGTTCATAATCGAATGTCTTACTGGGGTACAACACGTACTGCGACTACAAAGAAGTTACGAAAAAATGTTGAGCCCAAAACAAGAATAATTCGACAATTTTATTTCCGTCGTGTCAAAAATCAATGAAGAAGACGGAAAAAGACCATTTTAGAGAAGTTAATATGGAACAAAATCATTCCACAATGGCATTTTTTAGCTGATAAATATAAGTGTTCAGTTCAGAACCAAATGAAATCAACCCGATTATTCACTTGCCATAGAGTGCATAAATTAACGAGGCTCCTTCCCTTGATACTTCTACTCAATGGCAGCTAAATTGTCGAATAGTTCTTGTGTCGTTTATAAGCAAGCATGTATTTTGTCCCGTTAAAAATGCAACTTTGGGGTATTTCTTTCAATGTTACCCCCTCCAAAATGGTCTTCCTCATTTTTTAACTCTCCAGGAATTCAATTATTCTTATTTTGCTCAACATTTTACGCAAATTCTTTGTATGCGAAGTACTCGGTGTACCTAGTTAGGTCGGAATGACACTCCATTGATCTAGCCTCATGTTAAATTTCAACCTGAATCGAACAGTTCATGAAACACGTATCATAAGCTCTCAGACTAAGAGTGATAACTTTTGAATCATAAAATTTGGAACAATAGAAAAAAACCTATACGTGACACAATTTCTATGTGAATTCGAAAAAACAGAGAAAAACGTAAATTTAAATTTTTTTCCGTGCGTTTTTTCTTCAATATGTAACAAATAACACTTATTCGGCTTCTCATTCGATATCTTGTATTTAGGCTCTTCTCACAAATGCAATTATGACCTCAAAATCAACTTCGTTAAC
The DNA here is from genome assembly GCA_958510865.1 of Myrrha octodecimguttata. Lineage (NCBI taxonomy): Eukaryota > Metazoa > Arthropoda > Insecta > Coleoptera > Coccinellidae > Myrrha > Myrrha octodecimguttata. The sequence goes on along the minus strand of OY294059.1, from coordinate 60,336,339 downwards.
CAACTGATAAATTCTTAAACAGCGATCAAATTTTGAATCGAATGAAAATTTGATATTCGATATGCAGGTATAAATTGATATATACTTTATGGACAGATACGAAAAATGTAAAATGAATATCAGAAATAATGGTCTTTCACGTCATATCTCATATTTAGGCTACGCTGTACAACATTTTCTCACACACAAAATACGACGTATCCGAGCATATTTCTAACAAAAACTGATTAACTGAATTCAGACTCGCACTATGAATATAACGATGGAATGACGAGTTCCTACTTTTTCGAACTGCGTGTGTAACACACAAATTTTTCTTTTTATATATGAATCCCTATAGCAATAATATACGATTATCAACGTCAAGTGTTCTGTAATAGATAAGTCGAGTACTTCAACACATTATTCCTCCTCTTCAGTGTATTTTGTTTGTGATATCCTCATATTCAAGCGTCAAGTGAAGATATTAATAATGTCCCTTTCAATATTTGTGAAACGATGAAGTAATAAATCAACCAGAAATAACGGACAAGAGAACGAAAAACTCATGATTAGTGCTTGATGTATCGATTAAACCCTACTTTGGGAGGACTCATTTTTTTGGTTTTTCCTGGGTTTCCACTACCAATATCTGAAACAGAACCATCAAATATTAAATATAATTGTTTTTTATAAAAAACGCCTATCTGGATTGAGCTATGTATCAAGGCCTGTTTCTTGGAAAACTGGTTGCCTAATAAACAATACTGGAACAACACAAACATGAACAAAGCGAACTGTCACGTTTCAGAGTTCAAATCTGCCTCTTTCATCAGACAAACGAGAAAATTTGCATCATTATTTTCTTCCGCTTTTTCGTTGTGTGAGACTTTTGTCGCATTGACATTTTTGAGACACCACAGCAACACAGATTCACTTGGTTTGAAAGTTCTTTAGTTCTACCTCTTTTTAAGTACCCTCAGCCAAAATATTTACAGAACCATGAGCAAACTTACTCTCTCCATTCAACGAAATTCATAAGAACTCTTCAAGTTTTCTTTTCAAATTGTTTGGTTCCAACATCAGTATTTTTGTATTGTCCAACGAAATTGGGACTATTTTCGTATTATTTGGAGCCTTTCGGCGTGAAGAATTGTGTATTTTATAAGTAGAAGATATCGAAATAACAAATGAAAATTATTGGTCATAAAACTTCTAGACACAAAAACGAAAAGTCAGTCGTTTATTCTGTATTATTGGGAAGTAGGCTGACTATTTTCGTAAGTACATTTCACTGCGTTGTTCCGTTATCGAACATCGTATTTTTTACCTGAAATACACAAGTATTGAATACCCTGCTAATCCAGTTGGTATAAATGCATTTGAGAAAATGACCGTAATTGTAGCCGGATTTCCCAAACTGCCAGAACCAAAGTATTATACAGACCACTGTCTTCGTAATTCAGCGAAATCAGGAGCAAATATGACAGATATAATAGAACATGGATGATGCTATTCCGGAAAAAAATCCCCCAACCTCTAGCAACTCAAGCAGAAACTGGGTATTCTAAATGTGTTGCGAAGCTCCTTAAGAGCAAGATTTACCACGTGGTGGTGAATTACTGGGTGTAGTTCTGCAGGCTTCAGAGAGTACTTTTCGTGAGAATGCGCAATGTTCGTAATTTTTGCGTTTCTCACTCCATTTCAGTTTTTATTTTCCCGAAAATTCTTGAATATACAAAAGTGGCAATTTTGCACATCCTCACGATTTCTTTCAATTATTCGCACCAATACTTATGTGCAATATTTCAGGTACAATTTCAGACATTTCTCGTAAAATTAGTGTGTCGGTGAAACACTTTGTTGATTAATTTGAAACACATTATTGTTGCTTAAATATATCTTCTCGGAGTCTACCTCATATTCGTTTGGGCGAGCCATATCTTCATTTATCACTTCTACAGCTTGAATGATTTAGACAACTTACGCCCGGAAAGCTTGTGCGAAATGCACATTCTTCCGACTTGATCGATGTACATCACTGATAATTTGGAGGAAATAGGTATTCATAAATTATTCATCAAGACTGCTATGCCAATCAGTCTTTTCATTCATTATTGCTGATATTTATCCACTTCGCTGAACGTGAAATATAATTAATTCTTGATTGAGTTCGTGAATCAATAACCTTTCGATTCAGTCAAACGAATACGATAGGAAACATTGAAGAAATATCGAAATTTCAAAGAAGAAAGAAATAATGAAATACAATACAAAAAAAAATTCGCCCATACATGAACAAGAGCTCAGGTTCAAACTCGTTGCAAAAGCGGTCATATTTCACGTATTGACCACATCAAACGCATATTGACTACCTCATGGAAAGATTTGGCCACCTTTTAGTTATATTATCCCCTCGGAATTCTGTATAAACCTTCGAGCTGTAATTTTTCAATCAAGCATTGGATTTCAATTCGATCTAATCTTCATTTTTGAAACTATTGAGAGAATAAAATTTTCAATGCGTTTATCTACGGAATCATCGGACGGCTTTTACGAATTGAAATTTGTTACACTGCTGTGGAATATGAGCCAATGTGTGATCGAAATGTTTTACCAATCTGATAAATAGATTCCAATCAACTGCCACGTTTCAATCCAATCGCTGCAGTAGTTCCTGAAATATTAGGAAATAGACTCAAAATTCAAAATAGCATAACTCCGAAACCATTCGGCCGATTTTGCTTGTTAACGATCTAAACCGTCGCATTCTGAAATGATACCTACTCTGAAAGTTTTAAGTCGATAGGATCTTCCGTACGCCCGTAATCGTGCATACGGTCAGACGGCCGGCTGGACAGAATCGATTTGGCTACTTCGATTTGGATATACTCAATTTGAATTCCGAAAGTAAAACAGGCATTTAAATTGAAGCTTTTGAAGGTTTGCGAGGTAGCTTCAACCTCTTTGGGATAGTGTCACGCTTCGTTCCGGCTTAGTTTGGGGGAACTCGTCAGGGCATGCACCAAACTAAGCCGTTTACATGCCTACGTGAGTGGACACACCTTGTGAGGACCACAAGGGAGTATACCAGACCGTTGGGGATGAGCGTATATCCGAGATCTTGAGAGGATCCTACCGGGACAGCGTGCGCGCTAGCGCCCCCTGCACGTTGACCGATGATATTGGCCAAGCGTTACAAGCAGGTAACGTAGGGTACTTAAGACGCAAGAGATGGTACTGAGCGCGCGACTTAAGTAAGAGCTGAGAAAGGGCGTTCGCTACAGGACTCCCCTTCCAGTGAAAGCGATACCAGAAAGATGCATCTGGAGGGATGTGGCCGAGACCGAAAAGGTGTTCTCCTCTAAAACGCGGCTGTGAGCGAGCCGTTTTGCCATTGCTGCGCTGTTGAGCACGAGTGTACGGCGTTTGAGCACGGTTGACCAGACCGTTTTGAGTTGAGCCGTGTAAACTGTGTGCTAGAGCGCTCTGCCTCGTCGTTCGAGGAGTGTGACCGATTTAGAGGAGGTCAGCTTTTGACGGAATGTAGTCATGGCCGTATTGGCCAGAAGATTTCCCACAAGTGCGGCCGTGATGCGGAGCAGTTGTGTGCCTTTGAAAACGTGAGAAACCCGGATTTAGAAACGCTGCGCCACTTGTGAGTTCCTATACCACTCGATATCGTGCAGTGAGCTGGGTGCATCAGTGAGCACGTCTCTGAGCAGCGAATTGAAGAACGAGAGCGAAGTGGTGATGTGGAACCTCCTCGGGATGGTTGCTGAACCATCGCCGAGAGAGGAACGGATAGGAACACACAGTGACAAGCGAAGTTCTCACTGGAAGCGAAGATGATCGCGAAGGGACAGAAACTTTGACACCGTCGTTGAATTGAATCACGCCGGGAAGTCACCAATGAAGCTTCTGAAGGTTTGCGAGGTAGCTTCAACCTCTTTGGGACAGTGTCACGTTTCGTCCCGGCTTAGTTTGGGGGAACTCGTCAGGGCCGTTTACATGCCTACGTGAGTGGACACCCCTTGTGAGGACCACAAGGGAGTATACCAGACCGTTGGGGATGAGCGTATATCCGAGATCTTGAGAGGATCCTACCGGGACAGCGTGCGCGCTAGCGCCCCCTGCACGTTGACCGATGATATTGGCCAAGCGTTACAAGCAGGTAAAGTAGGGTACTTAAGACGCAGGAGATGGTACTGAGCGCGCGACTTAAGTAAGAGCTGAGAGAGGGCGCTCGCTACAAAATCAATAAATTCAATATCAGGAACATATAATTAAATTGCAGGGCCGTGGGAGCTCTCGAAGCAGTTACTTATTTTTGATGAAAAAAATAAGCAATTGGAGTGCTGGCGTTGACGTGGAAAATAATGTTTTATTATACCTGGAAATGCAAATCAGAATTTACCAATCCTGGTCGGTATTACTTTGGAATGGTTCATATGGACTCTGAGATGACAACACCTGCCAATTTTGTTCCCGAGGTATAGCTATCTAAAGTTCCACCAAAATCAATAAATCACCCTGTTTCTCAGAAACAAATTGGCTAAGCCATATTCAATCGTCATTTTGTGGCTTCCCAATATACAATCTATTCACCATCAAACGATGTTACTCGCACATCACCCTGTATAGTGATTCAATATTTCCACAAAAAAAAATGTTTCGAAATGGAAGACACACTATGCTATTAATTTCTTGATATCAGGTAGAGTACCCCGGGATCTAAATATTCTTCCTCTCGGCGGGCTTTATTGAACATCCCTCACTATGCTCAGGACAGTGAACAGTCAGATATCAATGCAATTCAATTATTCGATATGAAGAGTCAATATTATACCTACCATATGGCGGAGTTAATTCATACTTGATGTCAATGGTTATCACCAATTGAAAGCGCAATATTCGATTAGAAATTGAATAATAAATGAGTACCATCCCTCATGACTTTTCCGTATAAAACCGGCATTTTACTGCTATCAGAAACAGAAGTCATCCGAAATCTGGTGAGTATTCAACGAGAATTATGAGCCTTCTAGCGCGAACTAAAAAAAACATTGTCTGCTACATGAAAAATATTTATTGACGTTCCTGAAGCTAGCATGGATTCTGATTGCATTGGGTGATCAATAAATCACGTTTTTTTTCATTTGAGTAGTTTCTTCATGGAAACTGTAATTCGAAAAGTATATCAATACTGGTGTATCGATCAAATTTCTTGCATTCCCAATAATCTTCGAAAACACAAAACCAACCAGATTTTCAAAATAATATTCGAATAATAATTGCAGTAGCATTTATAATGGCAGCGGGGTTTCAAAAATTCATATCTTTTTATGTAGTGGGTATTTTGCAGATTCATTTCTTGTGACATGTTTGCCCTGAAAGTTTTTTTAGTATAAAAAATAACTCAGCTTCCTGAAATTACTTATTATTATTAGTTACCCAATGCAGGCTTGAATGTTAGAACTTCAGTTTTCAGTACGATTCACTCAAACATACAATCTCAGTTCTAAAATACAAAAAGAATTTTTTATGGCTTCTGGTCGAGTTTAAAACATCGCACGCTCCTTAACTATCACAATCATAAGAAATAGATGATACTTCACCAGCCTTTTTTTGGTGTAATCTGCCTTCGAAGGCGGTTAGGCTTGAAATCTTCGAAACACTATTGAAGTTATCTTTCTACTTTTCATCATTCTTATGATAAATTGAACTGAAAAATATTATTTTAAAGTAATTTTAATACGAATACATAATCGTTCAGTATACTCTTATGCATGGTTGATTGTTGTTTTGATTCAGTCGTGATTTGATCCATGCATGTTTGTTTGTTGAAAACTCGCAATTCTTCTTTTTGTCGTTTTGTTTCGATATTATTATTTAGTTAATTTTTCGGTGTATTATCGATTAAATATGCAGAATTTTGATTGGAATAAGTATCATGAAGAAATCAATGATGTGCTCAATTCATGAAGCTCAGGAGTAGATGTCAATCAAAAACTTGTGGAACCTACAGTATATCATTGAAATCACAGTGGAATTCGGATATAACGACTCTTAAGGAACCGTCGACACTTCGTTGTTACGAACCGTACGTCGCACAGAACAACCTGATAAGTACCGCTAATTTGTTGTTTCCATTATGAATGTCATTTCCTGTCTGACGTTCATATTGAACAAATACGATGTGGTCAGAAAAGTTTCTTTTTCTGTGAAACGAATATCAAATTCATCAAAAGGGACCTCAGTGATATTTCACATTAAATATATTTACTGAAAGGAAAAGTCTGTATTTCCAGTTTGTTTAAGACCCATTTCAATTTTTTTGCCAGTGACAAGCTTGCATTGCACTGTGAAAACGATACATTGTGCTTTCGGCCACATCGTCATCAAAATTGGTTTAAGTAGAGAGAGCATTTCGTTGAATCAAAATACGCAGAAGATATGAGAAAGCCATAACGACGCATCGGAGGTGGTGTTTAAACTACTGTTATAGTATGAACAAAACACTATGCATATGTCGCTGTAAGCAGGTTGTTGCTCGAACCGGAGTAGTACTATACTGAAATATTTTTATAGCTACGCCCATATGAAACCTTACTGAAGTCCACACTTCGGTCGCTCAAAACGGATAGTCGTTATAAATGAAATCTTTATACCCAGATTTTTCTGTATTTTCTGTCTGGCCCTCATTTGAACATTTCATTGACAATTCACATAAAATATTTCAGAACAAGAACACAAAAATGAAGTTTTTCCTCGTTCTGGTCCTGGCAATAATCAACTTGTCGGTTTGGGTAGAATGCAGATTCTATTCTCCCGAATTTTCGGAGGAGTCAGTTTATAGTAATAACCAACCTAAAATGAGCCCTGCTGACGTCCGACTCTTCAATGAGCTCTATAATAGATTGTCCACTCCACTCAGAAAGCGATGCGCCAATATGTTCGATGAGGGGTGTTCCAATATAGGCATCCATGGATCTGGCTCTGATCAAGTCTGGATAAAGGACAATTCTCCTGGCAAACGCTGAAGGGCAAGATATCAATAGAAATATCTAATTATTCATTATTTCACATGAAATGATCTTATCTCGAATAAACTAACAATGAAAGTTGTTTTATTGAGTCAATTATTAAAGTGTTAACCCCAATATTTGAACCTAATTTTAGAGGCGTCAATTTCAAAGGTGCTTAAAAACATGGTGGGTACGAAGATGATATTTTTTTTGTGAATTTTGGGGACATCTTCAGACATTCGTTATTCCCACTAAGGGACTGTAGGTAGAGCTATTCAGAAATTCCGACAGGTCGTCGAGATGATTGTTATTTTAATGGAACAAGCAGAATAGCTGAAGGTATGTATTTTCTGTTTTATCTGAGACGTTCTCCAGTTCATATTCGATGTCAGATAGTATAATAATTGATTGGTAGGTGAAAACTTCAACTAGTTGAATTCGTATGTAGATCCTCAGATTCTTCAATCAACTACATGTAAGGAATTATACTTGAGTTTCAATGCAAGGGTATAGCGGATTTTGCAACATTCATTCATCGGTTGGAGTTTTACGGTTATAGCGTATAAAACAGTACAGTATCTTCAATTATCTCTGACACTTCGAACAAATGAATATCTACATTTGCAGCTTCACTCTGTGCTCCAATCATTCAGGAGGAAGCAATTCAATAGTATCTGAGGATATCAGTGCTTCAGAAGTTATAGCAAAAGTTTTCACGTACAAAGGGATGAATACACATTATGAAAAAGTTGAAAAAAAGAATGTGAAGATACCGAAAAGAGAATTGCCATAAATCACTCGTGCCTTAGACATGGTCGCGACAACATGAACTCCCACTGGTGTGTCTGCAGCGTTGCCAAGCCTATCTATTTTTTGAACATTTTGGTTCTCGCAAAGTTGAATTATACATATAATGTTACGTCACCCATATATTGCACGATTCTCCTATTGATACAGCCGACGCTCTCCATTGGCTCACCCGAAAGGAAGGTATACAAGAATAGATAGATAGAGAGGGAGAGAGAGAGATGAAGGAAATAACCCAGTACGTTTCGGAAACAGTGAAGTTTCGACCGTTTAATATCCAATATGTGGAGCTGAATACATGCAGGAGACCAATGATTCATTAGGCATGGACGTCGACTTATACTTGGTAGAATAGAAAGAATCGTCAAGAGCTTCTGCGCATAAGCCAGAATTGATAGCCATCCGGTATTGACCCTGCCTAATGCAGCTTGGATTCGTGCGATTAAAATGATTTTCCGATCTTCTGATCATCTATTCATCTATACAAAACTTGTTTCCATTGTCAGTAAATATTTTTGAATAGCAATTATCGAATTTGTAAATATTGAAACCTTATTCATCAGAGAAATAGGCACAGTTTTCAAGTTCGACTTTTTCTGATGAAGCATCAGAAAATAAAAGGAGAATGATTTGTAGAAAAACTGCAGTTCGAGATGATATTATTTCGATAAGGAATGGAATAGCCCAAAGTTCTTGGGATGATTTCTTCAACAGAAAACCAGCCATAGAAAATATCAATAGGAAACTCAACTAAAAAACCTAACGAATTATTGAGATGAACACAACTTCACATGCTTGAGATACAATTGCTTAGATTCAAAGGGATCAAGTGACCTCATCAAATTGTATATCTTTGAAAAAAAAGTAAACTGAGAAACATGACGAATATGTGAGCAAAATATGGATGAAGCAGAAAGAATAAATCTTCACACAGATTCAATAAATAAATAATAATAATAAATAATAAATAACTCTGCCAATATCAGCTGAAAGATTGATGAAGAATCAATAACGTACCTACCGAAAAACTTGGATTGAAACAATGAAAAATCTCATTTTCTCTTTGATTTTATTGCAAATGAAAACGAAAAAGTTAAATCAATCATCTTTGAAATACAAAAAAATCAACAGATGTATATGAAATCAAGATTGAGAATATGAAGAGACTTGGTGACGAAATCAGTTATCCCATTTCTGTACTTATCTCTAAAATGTCTACAAGAAGGATGTTTTCCAGTCGAGTCAAAACTTGTGGAAATCATTCCAATCCATAAAAGGAGTGGTGACATATATGATAACAACAACTGATGGCAGATTGCAATTTAACCTCGGATATTGAAAATGAACCAAATAATAATCAAAAAACAATGTTGTAATAGATCGAAAAAAATATCCCAATTAAAACCAGAATGGTTCTAGAAGACATCGTGATACCACCAAAGCTCTCCTGGAAATAATAAATGGTGGGATATACAACCAGCAGAAAATAGAGTGACGAGGACCCTAGGGGTTAGTTTGGGGCTATCGCACTGATGCCATTTTTGATATATGCTTCAATGATATAAAATTTCAGCATTGTGGCTGATTGCGCATTTTTTGCTATGACACTTCTATTCTGATAATAATAATAATAAAGTCTCTAATGGACCCAATTCGCCAAGAAATAACTTAGAATAGAGGAAGTAGAGGAATGATTCCGGAACAAGATGCATACATAAAAAACCCAATATTTGAAGATATGGAAGCAGACAATAAGTTCGAGTTAGTGTAAATAATTTGGGTATACATTCAGACAATGAATCAGATTGGATCTCGCAAACAGAAACTGTGTCTGCTAAACTATCAAAACTTGTTGAGGATGTTGAAGAAATGTGTGACCAACAAAATTATTAGAACTACATATTTTGCAACCTCTTGAAGTATGTTGCTATATGGCATACTAATGGGGAAACGCTTCCAGGGTTACTATTTTGCAGAAGAAGGCCATTAGCATTATGGGGTCTTGTATTCCAGTTCGTGTTAAGAGGTTAATTGCATATTTGCCTTTCCGACACCGTATATAGAGGAGTGTTGGAAATATGTTTATTTTGAAACGAAATATCTTGACGAGACACGGGTCATGTCACTTGTTTAATACGAGATATAGAAACGACATCATTACACTGTTACATAGAAGAAAAAAAATTACCTATTATAATTTATCAACTTACTGAGGGATTAAAATGTATAACAAGTTAACGCTGGATGTGAGAATTCCTCACGAAGGGTGAAAAAACATTAAATATCTATCAATGAAAGCTAATTTTCATTCAGTCGAAAAATGTTCGTGTCATAAATTGTTGGGATGAAGTTTCAATTCGAAAATGCATGAAAATTATTGATGTCGAAATAAAGTTTATTATTCTAATCATTTATAACAGATATTTGAGCGATTCTAAAATGGTGGTGAAAGTAAAAATGTTAAATTTCTTTTCGAACTGAACACTGAGCGAAAAAGTTCATGTTCGTACATGGTGCTCGTAATTATAAAAGCTTAACTCCAATTTCGAAGAAATTCTGCATTCATCTATGCTAATATTGTGTTCCAAATATGAGTATGTGCCCACACATATTATAACAAAAATTCACATGGAATTCCTTGTTCCTACAAACATTTATTGTATGGTCATACATAAAAATTCCGTTAAGTTTTTTATGCTGCGGTACGAGATGAAAAACATTTTCATTTCAACGGGATACATGATGAAAATAGTATACAATTCACCCACAAGTTTATAAAAGCAATTCCGCATAATAATGAGCACTTCATTGGGAAAAGTTCTCGTGCATGAAATTATGAACTTTCGGGAAAATTGGAATTTGTGTTCCATTAATTTAACTGGGTACTAGTAGCACACTTTGTTCGGTAATAGACATCATAATATATATATAGGATTTTTAATGCGATCCATAATCACACTTGATTTTTCACTTTACACTGCTTCAGTTCATCTGATAAACATTGGATGGGTAAAATGACAATATTTCATACATTCCATAAAGGAAAAAATCACTTTATCAGTTTTTGTGCGCATGTTCTGGGGTAACGCATGCTATCGGTTTGCCCAAACATCTGTAATTTTCAAATTTTTTTCCGAAACTGGTTGGACACTGCTGATGGAAGCGATGTCTAATTCAATCATGTCTCAACCGTTCGATGGACCGTCCTCCCGAGGTACAATCACTGTCAATTGGTCGTCCATTAGAATGCAACTACTGAGTTTGTTAATGCGCTTAATTCACCGAAAGGTTTCGGAGTTATTCGGATTTGGAGTTTGAAGTTGGTAACTCGCTATTTCCTGAACTACTGATGAGATGGGATAAATAATTAATCAGTAATCGGTTGTAGAATAAAAACGCGTTACTTAGTGTCGGGTTTTGTTGGGTTAGTATGGTTTGTGAATAGAAAAAAAATTTTGAAAATTTCACAAATTTTTGTTGTGAAACTTTTCTCCGGAAACTATTCATCAAATCCCGATTAAATTGCAAAAACCGTCAATTTATCATAAGGATGTAGCAAATTTCAATTTGATCTGAATGATATTGAAAAATAAAAATTTAAAATTTTTGGATTATTTCCTCCGTATCGTCGTATTTCCAGAATATCTCACAAAATACTTATCCGGTCAGTGTGGAATTTGAAAAATAAGTGGCAAAACTTTGTGTGAAATTTTCCGATCTTCTTATCATATTATCCTCGCGATATTCAGCGTGGGCATGAAAGCGGTCATGTTTCAACTGAAGGTAAGAATTTTTAGGTCCACTCGAAGTTTATTGAATGGATATTGTTCAATGAAGTGTGTTCCTTTTGGTTATTTATTAATATCAACCATAAATTTCCCTCATTAAATAAACACTTTTTTCATAAACATTTCTTTCCAGATTAGACTCAGGTAAAAAGTTACAAGCTTTTGAAATTTTCTCAATGTGCTATACTCTTTATTTGCATGTTCAACTGTGATATCTTCCTCAGAATAGCAAATCCAATTTTTGAAATTCAAAGAAACATGATTGAGGCAACTCATTTACTCACTTAATTTTTATGATGGTGCTTTTTGCGATATTATTGTAATAAAAACATTTCTCTACAGTGGACTATTGGAAACTGATCTTCCACTTGATATTCATGCAATATCCAATTTCATTCTCCAATAAGATTATACAAGATTCCATCCTCGCCTATCTTCACATTTAAAACTTCATAATAATTCTTATTTTCATCAAATTCATAATTAGCATTCACGTCTGTGGTCTGATCATAGGCCTAATATGGGGATATTGGGTCTAGGCGAAATAGATAAATATTTCTATGTATTTTATGGTCCGGATAAACGTGCGCGAAGCTTAATGTACGGCCTAGAATAGCTCAGGGGCAGATTCATGAAAATAAGGTACTTAATTCTTCGAACTTTCATCGCATTTTACACATTCAACGTTGAATATATATAAAAATAATTAAGTATTCTGAAATGATCCCAGATGTTTATGATGACATAAGATTCATGCTTATTTCTTATAGGCTTATGAATCGACAAGTCTATAACTGAGAAACCGTCTGAGGTAGGATGAGGGTGATAACTGAAGAAAATGTATCATAGTTATAGAAAATTTCAAATCAAAATTCATCTCATTCGGAGAAGTCATATCAAAGCTAAAAAAGCAGCCTGTATCTTTTTACCGGATACGAACCTGGAAAATTGATGAATAGAAAAAGTATTTCATTTGATGAAAACAGAATCTGTGGTTTAAATTATTTTACAACTCACCTTCTGTATATCGATAAAGTACTTTTCAACTCAAGAAACTTTATTTTCAATGAATTCATACGCGTTTTTCTCCTTAAAAGACCGGGATATATGGACAGTGACCACCTTGTATTTCTCGTTTATATACCTTCCTTTCGTTTCAGATTACAAATCTGACTCTTTCATCAGACAAAGGAGAACATTTTCAGAATAATTTTTTTTAGTTTTTTCGTTTTGAGTTGAGACTTTCGTTTCTAAGAAATTTCAAAAAAGTTAATTGACAAAAGTCTCAACTCAAAACGGAAAATCGGAAAGAAATATAATTCTCAAAATTTTCTCCTTTGTCTGATGAAAGAGTCAGATTTGTACTCTGAAACATCACAGTTCGCTGCCTTCCCATCGATTCAATTGTTCCAGGGGGTCAATTCCTGAATCTCTATGAAGAATTGAAGAGTATGACAATTGTCATATATGTTTATGTCGATTTTCTTATATTTTTATTATATTTATTTATTATTATTATTTATTATATTCGACTCAGTAACGAGAGGTACGGAGTATAGCAGATATAACATTGGATTGTCGAGTAACATTCGGTTCCATGCGCAGGTCATGTCTACTTGTTATTTATATTCAACTTAGATATCGACGCAAACATATGGATGGCAATTGTCATACTCTTCAATTCTTGATCGAGATTCAAGAATTGGCCCCCTGTATTGTTCATTCATTTGGCAATTTGTTTCCCAAGAAACTGCCCTTGACAAATAGATTAATCCTGCTATCCGCAAGGGCGCTTTCCATGAAAAAACATTTTATTTAATTTTTATTACTTCGGTTTTAGATATTGGGAGTGAAAATTCAGAATAAACCTTAAAATGATGCGCATTCCGAAATAAACTTTATGGATAATAAGGTTAAATAAAACCAAGGTTTGAAATCGAAAAACAGATCACTAAACTAATTGAACATTTAGAGGAGAATACCTACTCTTCATATTTATTTTTTCATCGAAAATGATTCTGGGATATTTCCGATTTTAGACCATCCATTTTCCACTTCGATAACTATACAGCTGGAATGAAATCGATCAGGAATGACTTCAATACAATTCGAAAATCCACTCATTCCGTGTGAAATTGTTATGGCTGCGGCAGCATATGGGAGGAAGCAGACTTGATATTCCCCCTTGTGCAATGAGCACGGTCAACAATTCGAACCAGAAAATGTATTTTCAACAATTGGGGAAGACCATCCGTAAATAAGTGATAACTATCAATGCAGTAAAGGAACCGTTCCAGAAAACGAACTCACAAAATGGAAAACTTCTTTGTTTTCTGTCTTCGAATTGAATGGACTTTCAGAATCCAGCATCTTAAGGAAAGAAGACACGTCGCCAACTTCGTAGGAAGGTTCACCCTTTCGTTACGACAAAGTGGTTACTACTCTGTTATCCACGTTACTGGAACAATATTTCTGAAACGTGGGTTAGGTGTGAAAAAGTTTACGTAGTTCAGTGAGTACTTATTTAACCTCTATTATATTGCGGTATTTTGTTCATACTGAATTGAAATGTCGTATAATATCCATTAGAATAGACTAAAATTTCTGCAATATTTTAGAAAATATATCGATTAAAGGATATTTAAGGAGGATTTTGCAGTATTTTTCAGGTTTCCCATAAGATTTTACTCCCAATATCTGAAAAAGAACTATAAAAAATCCAAAAGAATTGTTATTCATAGCAAGCACCCCTCCGGATTGCTCAATTCGAACTATTCATCAAGGCGGGTTGTCCCCAAAACAATTTTGACTAAAAAACAATATTGAAATGATGTAAGCGATCAACGAAGTAAACTGATACGTTTCAGAATGTAAAACTTAGTTCGATAATCATGAATATTGAAAAATCTGTAGAATTATTTTCTTTAATTCTTTTTCATATTTCAACAATTCTGTCAAATTAGATTCACTTGATATGCAAATTCTTCAGTTCTACTTCTTCATTTAGTGAATTCAGTTAGAATTGTTGATACCTAAGAACGATGGACAAAATAATCTTTTTTTATTCAGCAGAAAACTCAATTCTCGTCTCTAGATGATCTGGTCTGGTAATCAGTTTCTTTGTAATATCCCAATCTTTCATGTGATTTCCAATAGTCGAACATACATGATTCAATATTTGAGATTTTTGCATGTCCCTATTCTTTGGGTTGTTTTGTTCTCGCTTTTTGATATTCAAGAGCTGTGATGTTCTTCCTATTCTTATATGTCTTTTCATAAATTGAAGTAATCACAAACTTTCCATTTTGATTCTCGTGTCTCGATTTGAGTTGAGTGTATATTGATCTCAAATCAACTGTTGATTTAAAAACTGTTCTCCTAATGAATTCAGCACCAATTCTTCTGATTTTTTCTAAAAGGCCATAAATATAATGAATCACATTCAATAATTGGTTTGTTCATGTTGGTTCGTTAGCTTTTGTTCTTGGTTATTTGTCTGTTGAATCTCATATTCATGTCCAGAACAAGCGAATTAACACACGAAATGTTCATTATTTTCAGTTTTTTCCTCCAATTTTTAACTTTCCGTATCTGAAAAAGAACAATGAAAATCAAATAGAAGCGATATTTGATAGAAAATCCCCCTGCGGATTATTGGATTTAAACTTCTAGTCAAGGGCAGTTTCTAGGCAAAAATGTTGCCCAATGAACAATATTTAAATAATGCAAACGACCAGCGAAGTGAACTGTAGAATTATAAAGTCTATTTCTGACTTCTTCACCATACAATAAACAGATATTTGTAGAATTATCGTTTTTTGTCCAGTAGTTGCGATTTGAAAAGATGATGGTGAAGGTATAGAACATATTTCGGCAAAAGACTATTTTGATAATTAAGCTATGAACACAAATATAGTTAAACCTACATAAAAGTACGTTGTCGAGTCAATCTGCAGACGATTTTCCTGGATACGAGAATTATCGAATATTATTCGTGTCATTCAAATACGCCAATTGTTTTCTGTGCATTATGTATATATCAAATATTTAATTATATCCATGTATCAAAAACACATGTCACCAAAACTCATATTGACCATAAAGATCTCGGAATTCATCAATTTAGCAGAATGAATTGGTCGACTATTACATTTAAGAGAGATTCATTAATTTGGGATGTAAAAATTGGATAACCGTATCTAATGTTTCGATATAATCAGTTAATTACCGTGAAAAATACATACATATAGATCACAATATTCTTTTAAAATTCAAAATATTCAATAGATGACAGCAATGAAAATGCCTTTCGAGAGTTTTCTGCACAGAATCTGAAGAACCAATATTGAATATTGGAAGCCTTCAGTGATCATAATTTGAATTCATCAGAACAAATTTCAGAAAAGCTATGCTTGGCTAGTCAAGTTAGAAAATATCATATTTTTTCACAATTGATATTCAAAGTAGGCCTTTGCGCTCGTCTTTTATTATGCAATACTTAATATTTTCCGGGGAATCTCACTTTGTCGCTTATAAGCGACAAAAAACGCTTGCTCTCCCAATTATTAAATCTAAATCAAAAATTAGTTGCTCAGAGTATTCAATAAGAACGAGTAAATGACATCTCCATTTGAGTGAAATTTTCCCTGAATAATAATCTGTGTTAAAAAATAAATGGATAAAATGATTATAGTGATTTTTCATGTACACCACGTGAACTACCGTAGAAGTAGTATCAAAACTTGGTAGTTATGCTTCAACAAGCATAACGACGCGCAACTTTGAGCAAAATTTCGTTGAGATCGTACTGTCAGCCAATTTGAAAACCAATTTTCAGTATGATTCCGAAAAAAAACCTTTTTTCTTAAACTATGGACTATAATTGAAAAATATTCTCATCAAGCCTACAACTCCATATTTAACTTCAGTGTGTTCAGATTGATACGAAAATAATTTCCGGAGATATTGGGAAATAAACCTAGAAATGCGTCAGCAGCTTTTGCGCGCACGTTCGAGTTCGTTGCCAAATCAGTAATTTTTTTACGTATTGAACATTTGCGCAAAAGCTGCTGACTTCCCGTCAGTGCCTTCCTAGGTTCTAGGTTATCACAAAATTTCGAACGGCCGTAACTCCGAAGCCATTGGCCGATTTTGCCAATTAACGGATTGAACCACGGCATTCTGATGCTCAACCTATACTTAAAGTTTCAAGTCCTTTCGCAGTTATCCTGTCCTCACCAGACAACCAGCCAGACAGAATCGATTTTGATACCAGATTCGTCATCAGTGAGTCCAACCTAGTCGTTTGGGAGCATTTTCGGAAAAGAATTCGAAAATTACGGACATTTGGACAGAACGATAGCATGCTGTTTTCCAGTCTATGCGCGCAAAAATGATTGTGGCGATTTTTTTTCATGTATACCACGTGAAATTGCAGGTGCCGCTTAGGTCGCGACATGAAACCCATTGCCATGAAGGTTGCGGGGGAAGTATGACAAGCCATACGAACTCTTCATCACATGGTATAATTCGAGGAAAGTTGAGCATAATGATGGCTTACTTTAGTGGAACTCAGCTTGATATTCTTTTTCCTCCGGAATTGTCATAAAAAATTGTGGACGTTAATTGAAGAAAACTTTGTGTGTTTTTGCAGGCTTTTGTGATTATTTTTTGAGAATTTTTTTTTGGGATGCACCCGATGCTTTTGTGAGAATGCATAATGTTAGCTATTTTTCCAATTTTATTCCGTTCTAGTTTTTATTTTCCTGAAAATTCTTGAATATAAAAAGTGGCAAATATTCTTACAATTTCGCAACCATTTGCAACCAAAAAATTTTTTGAAAAAAACGAACTCTGGGGTGTTGTTTACAGTTCGAAGAGTTGCTGTAAAACAACCTGTTCAATTGATTTCGAAGTAGCTCATTCAACCACACGGAAAAATTCCATGGTTACGATAACTTGATTTTTTCTCGAATAGAATAATTGATTTCAGGGGCCAAATGGAATAATACCGGCTATTTCAAAATTGTTTCCTAACTAGAGATCGAAAATTCATTCGAAACTTGAAAGGAGTTGAAATATCACGAAGCAATCAAATATTCATTCACGTCATGGCATAAAAATGAACCGGTAATAACAACTTTTATCCCTAATGAATGGTTTTCAATGGAAAAATTATTCGAAGTTGAAGAAAAAATTGCGTTTCCTCTATGGAATTATTTCCTACCTGATGACAGTTATTTCAGAATCGTAAAAAATAAATTGAATTCAGGCAGACTATTGCTTGATAACGAGGTTTTTATAAGGCTTGGGTAGACTCTCGTTCGCTCACAATATAAAAGTTTTTCCAATTCACGAAAATTCACTTCTCTTGATGTACATATAGGGTGTAACATTGAGAAGGAAATAAAGGTCTTATCTCGTGAAAAAATAAATATTTTTGGGTTCTTGAAAAACACATTTTCTTACACAAAATCCATCACTTTATATCATTTCATCCCTTTGCACGGCAACCTCATCTCCTCAAATTTAAAAATGTAAGAAGTGACGAAAGATATGTCAACGAAAAATCGATTTTTTTTCAGATATATAACTCGTTCACATTATATTCTAATCTGAAAGTGAAATATGACCCAATTTACCTGGAGCATAAGATAATCAGCAATTTCTAAGAGCCTGTGCAGTAGGATAAAATTTTCGGCTAAATGTCCAGAGAAATTGAATGGAACAATTGCTCGAATTGAGCTCCGCCAAACGTCATATAGCGGTATAGATTTTGTTCAAAGTTCTGCCTCACATTCTGGAGAATTTCGGCTACATTCGTCAACAGAAGGTCTCTTGCATTTAATACAAAATATCATATTTTTTTCTCAATTTATTTCGATATAAGACAATAATGTTTGGTATCACATACTTTCACAATACAATTCGAAATTGTTAACTAATTGTATGTATGTTAAATGGTAAAAACCAGCCACAAATTCAAATCGGGTGAAACGCGACCATACGTCACACGTCATTGCACGATTCGACGATAAGTAGGCTTCTCAAACTAAACAGGAATAAGAGACAGAAAATCTTCAAATCGACAAGCATAACAAGGCCACATGTAGATTTATTGGGGCTGAAAATTGATAACATGTTGAATTGAGAAGCACACAAATATGGTGTTAAAGACATACTTTTCTCTTTTTAACAGCTACTTAACATAGGGCATACTTTTATGTGGTCAATTTTCACATGCAAAAAGCCTCTCGATGCAAAAAAGCATTCCGGATCATAGCTAATGTTTCTCACAGAGAACACTGTCGTCCTTATTTCAAGAACTCAAAAAAATGTTTCAGAAATACACAAAAATGAAACCACACAAATGCTGACTTTTATGATTACCCAACTCGAAGAGAATCACAACTAAAGCCTTAATTTTATCGAATGGGTCTATTTGCTCGGAATTCAATCAACTTACATTTATTTATACAATAAGATACCAGCAGGCATTAATGGTTCGAGTTATAACCGTTTCAAGGTTAGAGTTGAGCACTTACTATTGGGGCACTGTTTCTACTCCATCGGAGAGTATTTGAATTGTAAGGCATTAATCTAATAGATTATATAGATTATAAGACATGTTGGTTTTGAATTTCAGAAATACCTATTTTAAATGTTATTAGTGTGTATCAACTGCAACTATTGATTTTCTTGTCAATTTGACTTGTCACCATTGTACATTTTCTAGTTGATGTGAGGAAATAAACTTACTAAACTACTTACAATATGAGTGTATTGCATTTTCTGTGAATTTTTTTCAGATGTAATGAAAGTTTGAAGAATTTTAGTAAAGCACTTACGTGAAGTCAGCAGCTTTTGCACATATGTTTGAATTCATTGCCGAAGCGGTCTTCTTTCCAGGTATTGACACCTGCAACCGTATCGCCATTTCGTTATGGAAGATTTGGCGATCTTCTTTTCATATGGTGTATTGGACAATATTGGTAAAATAAAATTTGTGGGTATATCTACGAAATCGAAAGTATTGGGTGGATTTCACCTGTTCATGAATTCGAGCTTGGTAATCAGGTCCTAGTCTACATATTTGTATCGAGTTTCTAAGCTGTTTCTTTCGAAAATTACTGTGTTCATGATTGGTCATTATTTTCCAAATATTTCCAAAAATACAGATTCTCGATCGAATAGACATCTGATACTCGATTGCGAAATTATAGCTCGAAAATTATTTCATTCAGAATTGTATGAGAAACCGCAAGAAGAGGAAATCGCCAAATTTTTTCATCAGGTTGTTTCGTTTGGCGGGGTGGATAAGATTACCTCTCTGGCTACGAAATTGAATGACACGAACATCACGAAATTATGCACTAAGTTGTGCATCAGTATTTTTCAACTTGTCCCTAAAATTCATCATGACTACCAGAATTTTCAGAGCTATTCGGGAAATAACCAGGATACCGAAGAAAAAAACACCCAATTCAGCATATTTCTCTCTACTTCATCTCCGAATATAATCGGGTTGAAATAAACTAATCGTTTCCAAAAAATTTCTTTCAAGAAGAATTACGATTTTTTTCTTAACATTTCAATAACACGATATCACGTTATTTCGTACAAAATAGTCAGTCGCTTTTTTCAACTAGCTGCCAAGTCTTATCATGATTGAGTCTTTTCTGAGTTGGAAATAACAAACGATACTGAGGAAAAAAAAATTTAATATATGTTTTCTGATATCTCCGATAGTAGAATCCGGATCTTGAATTCGTCAAATTAATTGGAAATATAAAGTTTGTGATGAGAGAAATATTCTGTCGGAATCTGATGAAAGGTTTCGAAAAAAAAATTTCCCAAAAAGGAGAACAGAAAATTTTATTTTGAATTCACACACAATACGATTCCAACAAAAATCAGCTATAAGTTACGAGTCAGTAGACTTCAACTAGCTGTTAGTTCGAATGATTACAGCACCGAAACCATAGGCTGATTTTGCACATCAACAAACTTAATCGCCACTATCCTGAAAGTTTCAAGTCGCTGGACTTTTTCGTTTGCTCCTTTTGACAGTTATCGCGTCATGTGCATCGAACATTATATTGGTTGCTCTGTAGAAATAATATGTGAAATGACCACTTCGTACCATATATACCCCATACAGGGTCCTTCAAATACTTCAAAGTTTCAATTACACAATTTGGTTTCTGCACAGGTTGAGAGTCGTACATTCAATAATCGTTTATCAAATTCCCCGCTGAATATCCATGAAAGCTCACTTAGTCAAGTCGAGGAACTAGTTTTAATGATTCAATCGTTTCTGTGGACCAAACATGCCAGAGCAATAATTGTGTTGTGGTCGATTGAAATCTGATAATAGCCATTGCGGGCATGTTTAATTTCTCGGAAACTGATACGTAAATGATTGGACAATGGATTCCTAGTTATACATTAGAAGCTATCAATCAGGACATTTCAAATATCCAAACAAAATATTTCATTTAGATGAGGTCCATTTCTAACCGAATTCGGTGTGGAAATGGGTAATTTCATTATTTATTCCATTGAATATGATTGCGGAAATATTATCTACTCATATATTCATGAAAATCACACATGAGTACAGTTCTGCGATGAAATTTTTGACTGAAACACCGCGAAGTACAAAAGATTGGACCGAAGTATAAAATGAAAAGTAAATTAATGCAATTCCCACAAAATTGTTCATTCATGAACGAAAATTGGTTCGTATCACAAAAATCCCAACTTTGAATAAATATATACGAATTCATATATCATCAAAATATCCGAAGATATTGCCAAGTATTTTGAAGAAAATTTTAATTACTCAACA
Source organism: Myrrha octodecimguttata (assembly GCA_958510865.1). NCBI lineage: Eukaryota > Metazoa > Arthropoda > Insecta > Coleoptera > Coccinellidae > Myrrha > Myrrha octodecimguttata. Next base: position 60,314,887 of record OY294059.1, on the reverse strand, counting down.
GCTTTCAGAACCATCAACAATAAATTAAAAATAATAAAAACTAATTTCCGTCAATTTTATATATCTCACAACAGCAGTTCGTTATATTATGACTTCGTCAGGTGCCAATTATTTTTTGCGCCCATGTTCTAGGGGAACAGCGTGCTATCGTTTTGTCCAAATGTCTGTAATTTTGGATGATTGAGCTGAAAATGGTCTCAATCGACTAGGTTGGACTCACTGATGACGAATCCGTTGTCAAAATCGATTCTGTCCGGCTGGCCGTAGACACGATAACTGTCGACAGAAGCAAGCTAGCAACTTGAAACTTTCAGGATAAGTTGCACATCAAAAAGCCGCAGTTGAGTTCGTTAATGGGCAAAATCGGTCGAATAGTTTCGGAGTTATAGGCACTTGAAGTTTTGAAGTTATTTATTTTTTATTTCGGAAACTACTCGAGCGATTCGATTCAAACTTGGCAGTTAGGTGAAGTACAACGACGCGCAACTTTGAGCCAAATTTCGTCAGGATCATATTGTCAGCAATTCAAAAAAAAAAAATTTTTTCGAAATTTTTTTCCAAAAAAGTTTTTTTCTGAAAACCATTTATCATATCCAAAAAAAATCATACTCACTTTTTGACCTTCTAATTTCACAGCAGTGTATCAAATTTCAGTTCGATACGATCATAAGTTTTGGAGATATCGGGAAAAAATATGTCAAATTTCGGGGTTTTCTTCTTGATATCGTTGATTTTTTCGGTATAACTCGAGAAAAACTGATTCAGTCCTGATTAATTTTCACAGCTAGTTTTAAGATGCTGAAAGACAACTTTATGCAAAATTTCGTGATAATCGTGGTATTAGAACAATTTGAAAAAAAAAATTTCTATGATTTTCTCATCATATCATCCTCATTTAATTCTGTATGAAACTTCGAACTGTTATTTTTCGATGAAGTACTGGATTTAAATTCGATCTGATCTTTATTTTTGGAAACATTGGAAAAATAAAATTTTGATTGGGTATATCTACGGAATCATTGGGTGGATTTTAACCATTCACGAATTCGGCCTTCGTAATTAAGGTCCAAACCTTCTCTACAAATATCGAGTTTCTAAGTTGCTTCTTTCGGAAGTTATTGTGTTTACGCAGTCGGCCGTTATGCTTGGTGCTTGGTTGCTATCCGTCTCTGTCGTGCACAAAGGGGGTCGATATGAGGGGTAATCAAGAAAACTACACATATCCCCCAGAATTCCTAAACTAAGAATTACAATTTTTTTTTCATACTTTATTATTTTTCATATTCGCAAAAATATGAAATTATTCTGTTGTATTATGTACAACGAATCTTTCATCCCCATGTTCAAATCATATATTTTATATGAATTGATTCGTGCTGGAAAAGTTGTTTTATATCTAAACCAGAATATTCTGCTCCAAGAAGAATCTAGTGGCGCTTATTATCAAACCAATACCTCTTCGTCTGCTCCATTCCGGGCTATCAGATGTCAAATTAATATCAAACAAACGAAAGCGATCTCGAAGATCACCCAAAATTCCTTTAAGGATCAAATAAGGAATTCTCCTTCAGCAATGAATGTGCAGTTCGAAAATCATGAAAAATTCGTTTCACAAACCAGATAAACCACTCGCGTCATTCACTTAAAGCCATGTCCAGATGAGTGTAATCCGAACAGCGAATGCAATAAAGTTTGATGGACGATTCGACGATTATTGTGGACGACACTCAAGCTCAGCCTCGAATAATACATCAAATGCATCGTTCGAGTCGAAAACCGAGTCCTGACGGAGCAGAAGGAGCGCTGCCTCGAAGCATGAAACTCCCTGTTATTTATTACATTCGCTGTTCGCATTACACTCACCTGGACCCGGCTAAAGCCGTGTTTCACCATTTTATGGTCCGAATCAGTGCTCTTTCTGCTCTTGGTTTTTTACTCGAACGATGCATTTGAATGTACCTATTGTTCGAGGCATTCGCTGTTCGAATTACATTCATCTGGACCCGGATTCAGGAAATCTATGTGCACGCAAACGGTGTGGTGATTAGTCTGGTTCGTATAATTGAATTTTATTATAGTTTGGAAATATTTCAGTACTATCTTTTCATTCATACAAAACATATTTTATCTGTATATTCCTTCGAACAAGAGTTTTATACAATCGCTCGAATATTGAACATTGGAATGTGCAAAGAAATCACAGTAATATATCAAACATAATATGGTTATATATGGATATTAATATTTGGAATATCTTCTTCTATGCTTCTTCTCGATGATATCGTTCGAAAGAAATTTTTCGTTGGAACCTCACTCAATAATTAAATATGAAATGAGCTTATTTAAGTTTTCCTTGGCTACATATGCCCTAACAAGATCGATGTAGAAATTCAACTTGGTTGCAATTTTGTGATATCAACTCTTTGAATCATGTTATGAATTGCGAAATACGGTCCAAGAAATATTGCGGTGTACAAAACTGGATCGTAATTGTATTATAAACATTATAGACATCTGTCTTGAGTTTGAACATCCTTAAATTATGTATCTATTCTCACTAGAATCTAGAGAATGTAGTCGAGATATTGAAGTTTGATTTTTCCCTACTTCTGAAGCTCACTTTTGGATCAGAAAATGATTGAACCGGTAGTTTGTGAAAGAAGAACTGGATGAAATGGATTTTTCGGCACTTCATTGATATTTTTCCCAAAAGCTCGAAACCAGATTGTAATAGACATAAGTTTTTCTTGAGTGATTAACAATGTGAGTTTTAAAAACATCCTTTGTCAAGTACTCGAGAGTTTTTTTCAGTTCAAGCTCAACAAAAATTAGCATGCATAATATTACTTGTTTGAATGTGACGCTGCCTCCTGGACTATCAGTTGTTTCAGTTCGGATTCTGTTGCCTGTTTCCTTCTCATACGAACAAATAAAAGAATAAATGACAATGAGAAGCTGCCATATTCTATTATCTTCAATATCATCAATAATGTGGGATTATATTATCAAGCTATTGAACAAAATCCAACTTCGAAGTATACTATTTCGAATCGACAGCTCTAAAACCATGCCATCTAAGAATGAAACTGAATGCAGTTATTGTATTAATCCGCTGGAAAGCTTCCGGAATAATCATAAAAATCTGGAGTTGAATGGAGAATGGCGAACAGCAAAGACGGAACAATATGAACATTTTACTCGAGAACCTATCAATTTTCGTGTTTATCTCGACTGCTATCATAATCCCCTTTGTATATTGCTCACAGCGGAAATGTTTGCACATCCATTAGCCACTTATTTTTCGTAAAATGGATTGACTGGAGATGGAAAAAACTGTCGCAGTCAGTACGAAAACATCAATTCCAGCTAATTCCTAGTGCTCTCAGCGATCGCAATTAATTCCCTGGTATCTGGACGTCACTGTCAAATCGAAACTCCTTGGGTAGAAATAATGACTTTCCATTTTGAATAGCATTGTCGAATTTATCAATCATTCGAATTCTGCAAGAAGGGATCTCAAGACTCATATTCTGCAGACTACCGATACCAAATAGTGAGCAACTATCTTCTTATGGAAAAATGCGAGGATCATACTGTTAAGGAAACGCGCGTGGGACGCTTAAAGTTTTGTGGATTCAGTGTTCAATATAAGTGTACCTTTTTTCATACACAATGCATTGGTTGACTGCCTTTTTCTTGAATTTGTCTGTGGAAAGGTTAATTATTTCAATATGATAACGACAAATTGTACAGGGTGGTTATGAACGAACAAAATTCCAGAACATGTAAATTGACTTGCTTTATTCAGGGTGAGTTTCAGATTCGATGAAAAGTTATAAGCCTTGACTTTTTTCTATTTTATCAAGTTTAATAACATTATAGGAATTATGAATTCTGAAATGCATTCCTGCATTCATTTGCATTTTGTATGCAAATTCTTGTAATCTTCCTTTTTCTTCTGTTTTGATTCCCAAAGAATTCATGTATATTCAATGAAGAAACAAGAAAAATACAACACATTCAATAGTGGAATATTATGCTTGATTGAATATCATGAATGAAATAAACTCATCCAAATATTTTTTTTTCAATAATTCTTGTTTTGTCTCAAATCGAATTCCGTTGATAGTCAAGGAAACATATTATTATGTACATAAACCTAGAAAAGCACTGCCGTCAAGGCAGTAGCATTTGCGCACATGTGCAATGGGGATGACCGCTTTGGCAACGAATTTGATTATGCGCGCAAAAGCTTCTTCCTTCACGGCAGTGCCTTTCTCGATTTTTTTTGATAAAGTACTGGATTTCAATTTGACATAATCTGTATTTTTGAAAATAAAATTTTTAATGGGTATATCTACGGAATCATTGGACGGATTTTTACGTATTCACGAATTCGAACTTCGTAATCAAGCCCCAAATTCTCTCTACAAATATCGAGTTTCTAAGTCGTTTCTTCCGGGAGTTATTGTGTTTACGGTCCGCCGTTATGTAAAATCCACCCAATGATTTCGCAGATATTCCCATTCAAAATTTTATTTTCCCAATATTTCCAAAAATATAGATTAGATCCAATTGAAATACACTACTTAGGGAAAAAATGACAGTTTGAAGGTTCATACAGAATTTAATGAGGATAATATGATGAGAAGATTACAGAATATTGAATATTTGAAAAAAAAATTTGAAATTTCTTTTTCACATTGCTCTAATGACAATTATCTAGTTGCGAAGTTTCATCACGATCGAATCAGTATTTCTTGAGTTATAGCGAAAAAAAACGATATCGAGAAGACAACCACTAAATTCTTCAATTTTTTCCTAATATCTCCAAAACTAATAACTGTGTCGAATTGATATTTGGTACAGTGCTGTGAAATATGAAGCTCAAGGTATAACTGAAATTGTGCTCGAATATGAACAATTGTTTCAGAAAAAATTTTTTTTTTCAAAATTAAGTGACCATTCGATTTCAATGAAATTTTGCTCAAATTTGTGCGTCGTTATGGTTCAACTAACTGCCAAGTTTCAATCCAACTAGTGTAAACCGCTCCTGCTGAAAAGCTTGGAGGATCAATCTCGATCGACACGCGATTTTTCTACGAAGTTTCACGGGTTTCGGCTCAGTACTTCCAGAGAAAAGCCCTGGACAACGGACAGACAGATCTTTTTAAAGTAGCTCATTCAAATCTATATACTTCAAAATGTAAACTGTGAGCTTTTCAGGGTGGTTATTTTTTTTTCATCAAACACTAATGTCTATTATTCGATTCTATCAAATTATAAAGCAAAATTCATTTCAACAATATTTTGTCTCGTATTATTATCTAAAACTTAGGGTTCTCAAGAAATACCCTTCGCATACTTCCTACTGATATATATAGACATTTTCTATTCATGAGAAATCATAGTCGTTCGGCAGTGTCATCATGGAATGATGAACATACCCAATTCGTCAAAAGTGGCGATGCAATTGCAACGACTACCTGTTTCATTAATCGGAAATTACAATAAAACCGCTGCTCCCAGTAATTTCCTAGGAGGAGATTTCAACTGAATTCGCCTAAGATTGCTTTGCCAAAATGCCTCGGGAATGATCGCTTCTGGCGTTCTGCAAGTTATTTATTACACTCTGAACCTAAGAGGTATTCTAAGAATTTCTCCCGGCTTTCGAGTGAAAAGTTTTGGTCTAGATATCTGAGCTTCGGTGTTTTTTCATTACATTGTTATCACAGAATTAAGTACAAAGGGAAATATATTTGTTTTCGGTTACCCAAATTCTGCTTAATTGAGATGAATGAACATTATTTCATTTATTAAACTGGCAAACCACACTTTGCTGCGGAAGGAAGGTGAAAATCGATTTGTATAGAGGAGGCATGAAGATTTTGGATTAGAGGGAGAAGTGTTATTCTTTCGCTTATTTTCTGAATTCAAAATCGAGACAAAATGAAAAATATCTCTGACTCACTCAAAATGAGATAAGAAGAGGGCACCACCTTTTCCAGGAAAAAAGTTATGGATAGAGCCTCACAGTTGGGTGGTTTGAGAATTCAGGTAAAAAGCAGCCCAGGAAAGTCTGAACAGTCCCACTTTCTCAAAGGTAGGAATAAACCGAAAAAAGGTAAACGAAACTTAACAATCAAATAATATCAACCTATAACCAAAACAAGTAACAGTACACAAACACAGAAATCGGAAGGGCAACATAAAAGTTGTCCAGTGGGAATTTTCCAACTTTGGATAGCCATGCGACATGAGGTAGGTGCATGAGGTATCATTCGAAGTGCTAGATTTAAGGATTTATGAGTCACCATTATAATTACTGTTCGGGAGCACACCGTGCGTTCGTCGTCGAAAATTATTTATGAGTGTGGTGAATACGCGTAGCGCTTTTTGCAAACATTTCGATATTCTAAGACTAAGTGATGGACCTAGCATGTAATTATCTGGTCGTGGGTGAAATAGATTCAGCGAAGAAGGCACTATGAAAAAATCATCAATGCATGTTATTTTGCAGAATAAATTAAAACCCCATCCAAAGAAAATGCAAATTGTTACGGGTCTCAAAGAAATTGACTATTTTTTGCGAGAAACCTTCGCAAGAACAATGCTGGATGTGCCATTTCGGCCAGCGGAGTGATTAGCCCTTATTTTTTTTACGAAAGGGAAACAGTATCTTCTCCGGTATATTGCCGTATGATAGACGAGTTCCTTTTACCCCAATTACAGCTGCATCAAGGATACAACAACCGAACACTAATTCCGCAAGATTGTGCAACCCCTCACGCAGCTAGGGTGTCGATGAAAAAGGTCAATTTTCCCGAATAAACTGATAAGAAAGTCGAAGACATTCCATGGCCACCTCGATTGCCTGACCTCACGCCTTACGATTTTTATACGGAGATATCTTCAATCAAATGTTTACAATAATAATCTCTGGACAATGTGGGCCTTGCAAAAAAATATTCGCCGTGAAATGCAAGACATTACTTCGGCTCTCTGATGGTGTCGTGTGATTGCAAATGGAAAGGTCAGACTGCAAGAGTGTTCCAAAAAAACGGTCATCATTTGAAGGATGTCGTCTTTAAAAAAATGAAATCCGCTTTTTAGCTTTGTACTTCATCGAAATAAAAATAAATGAAAACGATGCATGTATACATTGTTTTTTGATGTTGAAAAATAGCCACTTGACACCTTTTATATGTTTGAATTCACACACGACAATAAGCATAGAATTAACTTATAGTAATTTTACGAAGATTCAATTATAGTAACCCAATAATGAGTATTATGAAACAACACTAAGCAATCAGTTATTAGGAGCCTCATCAGTTTTCACGATATATTCTCACTGAACGAAAGCTTTCAAATGTATTAACGGCTGCTTCAGGTATAAAATACTCATGCACTGTGCAGTTTTGATATGGCTCCAGGGATAATACTCGAACTCTTTTGTCAATATCTTCTAAACGAAAAGAAACAGTCTCTACGTACAATGTTTAGAAAAGATGGAGCTCCTCATACAACAGGAAATATCTAATAAGTCCCCGACGTGCGTTTACGTCGAATTGATCTGAAACTACTTCAATTTATCACCCTTCAAAGTTCCAATGGATGAAAATGTTGCAGTGGCAATGTTTTTGGCAAGAACGTCCTATACAAAGATGCTGTAACAGTATAAGTCTGCATTCAGAATCTGAGGCCTAACAGAATAACCACTCTTTTTGAGAAATTTACCTAATTGAATTATAGCGAAAGTTTGAAAATCTACCTAATCGTATAAGCAATCCATAAATCAGGTAAATCCGCTCGAAGCGATGTTAATATCCCAAAATATCATATCAGTTCTTATAGAACAGCGCCATAATCTTTCCCAAATCGAACGAATAGCTGATCGAAAGAAAACGTTGTCGGAAGGAAACACAGAAAATAAAGCATCAAGTCTGACGTAACCGAACGCAAAGTCAGCAGCTTTTGCGCGCATGTTCAAATTCGTTGCTAAAGTGGTAATTTTTTCACGTATTGACCCCGCCAAACGCACCTTTACTTCCTGATGGAAAGATTTGGCAATCTTCTCATCATCTAATCCTCAAGAAATTCTGCATAAACCTTAAATATCACTTTGGCGCGCATGGAAAACATATAGTTTTATACAATTGTTTGTAATTTTCTAATTTATTTCCAGAAAACTGTCTCAAAGGATCAGGTTGGTCTCACTGATGACGAATCCGTTGTCAAAAACGACCCTGTCTAGCCGTCCGTATGCACGATTACGGGCGTACGGAGGACTCTATCGACTGAAAAACTTTCAGGGTGGGCTTCATTTTGAAATGCGTCGATTAAGTTCGTTAATAGGTAAAATTAGCCAAATGGTTTTAGAGTAATATTCTTGAAATTTCGAGGTTATTTCTCTGATATTTCAGTGAATACTAAAAAGATTGGATTCAGACTCGGAATTTAGTTGAAGCTTAACGACGCACAATATCTGGGAAACTTTTGTTGAGCTCGTACTGCCTGTAAATCTGAAGACTTTTTTTTTATCGTGTCCATGGCCAGCCAGCCGGACGACCAGAATCGATCTTGACACTGGATTCGTCAATGAGTCCGACCCAGACTTTTGAGACCATTTTCAAGAAAGAATTCAAGAATTACAGACATTTGGAAAAAACGCTAAAACGCTGTTCCCCAGAACATACGCACAAAACAGAAGATGGACCACTGTGTTTAGTATTACTCTGGGTCAAGATGAGTCTCATGCGAACAGTGAATGCAATAAATCACAGGGAGCAGAGCTCTTTCTGCTCCGTCCGGACTCGGTTTTCATCTCGAACGATGCATTTGAATGTATTATTCGAGGCTAAGTTCAAACACCATCAACACTATTCGCCGAATCGTTTATCAAATTTTATTGCATTCGCTGTTCGGATTACACTTATCTGAATTCGGCTATATATATTTTTTTGTGTTAAGCCGAGTCCAGATTACTGTAATGCGAACCGTGAATGCAATAAATCACAGGGAGTTTTATGGTTCGAGGCAGCGCCCTTTCTGCTCCGTCAGGACTCGGTTTTCATCCCGAACGATGCTTTTGAATGTATTATTCGAGGCTGAGTTCAAGTACCATCCACACTATTCGCCGCATCGTTTATCAAATTTCATTGCATTCGCTGTTCGGATTACACTCATCTGGACTCGGCATTCTATATTTTTTTGTGTAAATCCGGGTCCAAATGAGTGTAGTGCGAACAGAAAATGCGATAAATCACAGGGAATTTTATGGTTCGAGGCAGCGCTCTCTCTGCTCTGTCAGGACTCGGTTTTCGACTAGAACGATGCATTTGAATGTATTATTCGAGGCTGAGCTCGAGTGCCGTGCACACTATTCGCCGACTCGTTTATCAAATTGCGTTGCATTCGCTGTTCGGATAACACTCATCTGGACCCTACTTTCCAGTTCATTCAATCATTGTATCCCAGTTGATATAATTTTTATTTGTATCACTCAAACCGTGGAACGGTCCGAAGAAGTACGTCGTAAGATATCAATGAAAGAAAATTCATATTTGTATATTTGTAGTTATTCCAGAAGAAAAATCTGTAAATATTAATTTATGATTTTGATGATAATATTCATACTTTTTGTCACCCACAAAATAGCACCAATGTAAAATTTGCTGCAATTGTGCATGATGTGAGATAAACTAGCATTATAATTTATTATTTGGAGCAATTTTTGGTAGACGGATACTACGCTCTCATCGCTCAAACGACGATGATCGTTAGGGACAATCTACATGGAACTATGAAATTTCCGACATGCTTTACTACCTGAGTAGCATGTTAACATAATGGAGAAACTTCATTCAGCTGAATAAATAGCCCCTTTTAATTCAGCCAGAGACACGACCCTCCAGCCCTTCACGAAATCTTTACAGAACAAGTTTCCTTATCTAATTTGCTTCTTTCTTCTAACGTGTTTGCGAACATAGCCCCCTTCGAAATTTGACAGCAGAGAATAATTTACTTTTATGTACGGCCTTGGAAATTCCTCGTGGAATTTTTCTCGCTCGGTGAGGGGGTGAATGATGAATTGAGGTCTGGTATTTTATAATGCATTTTCTGGAAAATCGCATATTCAGCTCGGCAGTGAATGTTAAGTCCGCTTACGTGTCGCCAATTTGTGTGGTTTGTCGACAATTTGCTTCCTGACTATCTTGCTAGATTGATGGTGTCGAGATAATACAGAATCAAGAAGTATAAGCCAAGGTCTCCTTCACCTCAAAAAAATGTTTATTCATATTGCACTGGGTATAGCTAAAGCTTTATGACGAGAGCAACCATGTTGTTATGCATGAGAATAATTTATTCATCTATTATAATTATCCCACATACAATACACTGACATGGCTGATGAGTACGAAGCGCCGTTTGGGACAAATATATGCGTGTTTACAAATATATTTATTGTGGTGATAATACTGGGTGTAAATTCAAGGGGTGATTCGGTGATGAAAATTAAGGTGGGTATTTGGTATTAAGTTTTTTGAAAAATATTCCCCGGAAAAGTTACACCCTTAACAGAAAAGAATTGTCTCTTTTATATATTGAAGCTTTTGAAGGTTTGCGAGGTAGCTACAACCTTTTTGGGAGAGTGTCACGTTTCGTCCCGACTTAGTTTGGGGGAACTCGTCAGGGCATGCACCAAACTCGGCCGTTAACATGCCTACGTGAGCGGATACCCCTTGTGTGGATCACAAGGGAGTGTACCAGACTGTTGGGGATGAGTGTACTTACAAGATCTTGAGAGGATCCACCAGGGACAGCGTACGCGCTAGCGCCCCCTGTACGTTGACCGATGATGTGGCCGAGCATTACAGTCAGGTAACGTAAGGTACTCAAGAAGCAAGGGATTATACTGCGCGCGCGACTTAAGTAAGAGCTGAGAGAGGGCGCTCGCTACAATATTTTCCCTGTATATTCAGCTAAAGACAAGAAATTTGGTAAATAGTATGTATCAATAGAACCACACATTTTGGAATTTTTTCAACCCTGAAATTGGCCCAAAAATGGTGGAAATAGTCAACCCCTAAGAGGCCGAATTCATTCACTTTTTCATCTCTACAACTTTTTTCGAAAACTATAACTCATGTTAAATGACATTTTATTGAACAACAGCCACCCAAATGATGATGATTGATGATTTTACTAGGCTGAAACTTTTACAATTAAAACAATGGCAAATAATAAAAAAAATTCTGTCGAATATCGACAATAAAATTATAATAAATGTAGAAAATGACCGCCTTTAGCTTCAATACCAGCATTTACCTCCCTTTCTCCTCCTCCTCATTGAAATGCGTATGCTAGGAAATATGCCTGCTGAATTTCTTATCATTTCATACCCTGCTACAATGCGATTTTGCAGATCATCGATATTTTTTTCTAGTAAATGCTTAAGTTTTCGAAAAAACTTATGTTAATAAAAAAGTTACTAAATGAATTGGGTCTTTCAGGCCTGTGGTTGTGAGAGGAAAATGTGTGTCCAAAAAAAAGTTGTAAGAAAAAAAAACTCAGGGGTTGACTTTCTCAACCCCTCCTGAGCATATTTCAGGGTGAAAAATATCCAAAATGTTTAGTTTTATTGACCAATAATATTTACCACGTTTCGAGTCTCGACCTGAATATACCGGGGAAATAAAAAGTAGAAACTATTTTTCCTGTTAATCTTCGAAGGAGTGTTACTTTTCTCGGGGGACGTCTTTCGAAAAAATTTTTATCAAATACCCATCTGAATTTTCATCATAGAATCACCATTTGAATTTTTTGGTGTTATTCAGATACATCCTGTAAATTGTAGCGATATATTGATTTTGTGTTCCTTATACATAAAAATCTGAGATTCAATAAATCAGGTGATTTATTGCTCGTATGCGCAGATCGTCCAGTTGTAGGGACTCCGTCGCAACTTCTTTCGTTCACACCCTTGGCCGGAAAGAATTTTTCCGCTTTTCCGTCCAACCATTGGCTGATGGGTTAACAATTAACAGTAATCTCCCTAAAGTGGTGTAAGAAATCAGTGACAAAACCTACACTGAACATATCCAGTCTTTCAAACGTAAAAGCATTAGCTTCTGAGGGGATCTACAGCGGAACCTAAAAGTATCTATCTGACTTCATCAAGAAAGGACACGTTAAAGGCATTTGGTAGAGCTTCCAAGCACTTTGAATTCAAATCACAGTTTACGTGTGAGACGAAGTCACTACAACTTCTGAGACATATCACTTAACTACCCACATAAGAAATTTTACATCAAAATCATGACTGATCATCAATATTTCTAACCTTTTTTGAACTTGGATTTCCAAACTGCAGGAGACTGTACGAAATACTTCTGACGTCTCTTGACTACGTTGAATAGATGGAATCAATTTATTGGATCCCACAGTTTTATATATCCGACATTCGCAAGTAGTAGTTATAGGTAGGTACAAACAAAACGAATTATATCTATTGACACCACAAAAAATATACCTATCGACTCAAAAATCAATGTTTGGTCAATCAGTTGCACTTCCTGTGCAATGTGAGTGAACTGATTTTGTAAATCATCCAATTCTACACCATTCTTCATAGCTAAAAAATGGAAAAATGTTTTCAAAACCTGGGATAACTATTTGAGAAAATAATGATACCGCTATTGATATAACGACTAGGAGACTAGGAATGAGATCCCCAAAATTGCATTTTCCTGGCTATGAAAGCATTACTTGACTATGTGCAACCAATTCTAGAGAAACACTAACTCGGTCTCAGAAGCGTCTTGACGCGCTCGCTCGAATCGGAAACTAATTTTCCCCGAAATTTTGCATGAAACTTTACGCAGTAATTTTCCAATAGAGAAATGGATTTTAATCGTCGATATATTTGTAAATATTGAAAATTCAATTTCGAATATAACCTCCAAGTTGAATATCTGTTGTATTAATTTTCAGAATTGAAAATACAGGTTCAAGTCAATATCTCATGCCTTTTTAAAAGTCTAAAACATTCAAAATGATCTAGTATACACCTACGAATCCTTTTTTTGTAGAAAAAAGTCCCCTTACAGGGTGAGTCATACATTTTTTCTAACCATAGATAACTCTCCTGAAATGAAACCTTTTATTATTTTACATTTTCCCAGATTCAGCGCAGGTTAAAACTTATGAACATTTGAATATCTCTCAATGTGATTATTATTATTATATACACTCCTGCACTTTGTTTTGAAGTTCAGCATGGCCAACTCTTAGTTTCATGTGAATTCTTAAATGTCCAATTCTTTGCTGAAAATTATATTGAGCTTGATTCAAGGCCTTCAGTAGCAGGTTCTCAAAAAAAAAGGAATTTCTCAAATTTTTAACAGATTTAAAACAGTCAATGTCAAGTACCTCGGAAACAGTGCACTTCATGATAAATTCATCATCTGCATTCTTTCTGCTAATTCCTTATAGTTTTATGAATCGGCTAGTCCAATACTCAGAAATCATTTTAATTAGGATGAAGTCATAACCGAACAATATCCGACAAAACTATAGAAAATATCGAAAATCATTGTATTTGGAATATCCATGTCAGATATACAAAATGAAAACTGATATTTGTTGGAAATTTCAACAGCCTGTATCTTTTCACTGGAGCCAAATCTGAAAAAATTTTTCACAAAAAAGGGTTGTATTTGATTAGAGAAATCGATGGTTAATATTGATGTGCACCCTGTAAATAAGAAAAAATGGGAAAAATCTGCTATCCTGCAAATCAAAAATAGTCTTCACGTTCCAAAACTGAATACAACAGCTGGAATGAAGAATCATAACTAAACCACTCATCAAAAAAATCCTTTGCTTTCGAATTCCAGCAATTTCATGAAGGAATTCTTTTTCCCTTTCCGAACGTACATAATTCCCCTTCGCCAAACCAAAATTCGAATTGCAAATATGAGTTGAGGCAGATTGCCGGCAGAATTTATTCGGTTGAGAAAGCCAGAAAAATGCATCGACTGTCGCAACCGTTATGAGAAGACGCTTCCATCCATATAATCACTTTAGCTGTCAGAAGTAGGGATGCGTATCCATAACAATTGAATTGATATACCATTTCATGAATGCCCCCGATTTGATTCAATATCAGTTCGAGTATTAATATCTGTCATTTTCAATGAGTTATCTTTTCTCAGTTGTGAACATTTTAATGCAAACCTGGAAATATCATGGAGATTTCTCAACTCCTGATTAATTTTGATTTCGATTATTATATACAACCTTGCAATGTGCCAAATTCATGTTAGCACATAAAAATGTAGTATAATCACTAGCTAATAAGAATCTGAATTATAAGGGATAAATAAACGAAAATTACATCTCTCATTAATATTTGGTTTGCGAAAGATATCAAATTTCATTTTTGCGCGCTTGTTTTGGGGAACAGCGGGTTATCGTTTCGTCAAAATATCTGTAATTTTCGAATTTCAACCGAAATTGGTTTTAAACGACTAGGTTGGACTCACTGATGAAGAAACCGTTATCGAATTTGATTCTGTCTGTTCGTAATATCAAAACCAGAGCCGCCTGTGAAGGATATGGACAATACATGTTACTAGAAAATTTCAATGTATTTTTCTGCGTATTCTTGGAATGAAATTATTTATTACTGAGAATAAGGAAAAAAAAATTTTTTTCGAGTTGGGTTTCCCAATATCCCAAAAAATACGAATATTCGTGGTGATGCGATTAGAATGAAGCTTCGTTATCAGTTGAAAAATAAAACGGGCAACTTAGTGCAACATTATGTGAAGGTACAATTGTTTGGAAATTCAAAAGAAATTGTTCTTCGGAAAGTGTAGTGATGAGTTGTTTTTTCGGGAACTATTGATTAAATTTCAATTAAATTAGGCACATACATTGGAAATATTGAATAATTCAATAAAATCCTGATATCAGAAGTTAAATTTTGGAGATATTGGAAAAGAATATATCAACTCTCAGTGGTATTTGAAATTTTGCGGTTAATTTCCTGATATCTCGATAAGTATCGACGCGATCAGATTGATACTCTTGTTCACTCTCAGCGATAAAACTGGCCGTATACACAATAGCTGTAAAAATGAGCGACTTGGATACTCGATATTTGTGGAGTTGGTTTACGGTTTGATCTCGAAGTTCGAGTTTATGAATGGAATGGATTCACCCAATATATCTGTAGATAAAGGTAACCGTTGACCAATCAAAATGTTATTTTTTCAAGAAAACAGATTATCGAATTGAAATTTACTACTTGCTTCAGGAAAATTGAGGTTCCTACAGAATGTCGGGGTCACATAAATAGGTGACAGTTTTGGCATATTTGGCAACGAATTTAAACATGCGCGTAAAATCTACTGACCGCACATCAGTGTTTTTCGAGATATTTTCATTATTGTATGTCAAGGAATAGCGTCTTGGCCACATTTTCTATTGACATGCTTGATAAATTCGTTTTGAACAGTTTTCCATATGGTTATATAGATATTGGAATTAGAGTTCGACATAACTGATCCAGAGCTCAAAATATTGTGCACATATAACATGTACCTATAGGGTTTTCAGGGATGGATGATTCTGGTAACTTTTACAAAACCTGATTATGAAGTCGAAGAAAGTACTCAAATCTTCACTAAAGTTGACCTGGCCGAACTATAGTGTTTTCAAGCCTCTATTGACCGCTTATAGTGTTTATATTACGAGAAAAAGTTATAAAATGATATTTCTTGAGATTCAGATGCAGAGAATTATTATAGCAATACCTATGAAACATATCAACATGACACCTCCATTTCCAGAAAAGGTGCTGATGGTTCCCTCATTCGTACGATTTAACGTCTCTTGATTACTTCTTTTGTTGGGTCACTGATTTATTTTGACAAACCAGCAACTCTTGAAGCATTGGAAGCCAATATTCAAGCCACCAATGTAGCCATAATTCAAGATTTTTCCAAGGAACTAGTGAAAAATTCGACTGATCGAATAGACAGTGTAAACCTGTAGCCGCGGAAGAAATTTGCCGGAAATCATATCTAAAAATTAAATGCCTAACAGTTTCTAATGAGAAATCATTTCAACAAAGTTTCTGTCTTGTGTTATCATTTAAAGTTTCCAAGCTCTTGAAGAAACAAAGTTTGATATAAGTGTTTCAGCTTCTTGTGACGACTTCCATCTCCGATTAAGAACGTAGAACATTCTGTATATCAACGAACTTTTCATTTTATCTGATGAAATAGCTTCGCTCCACCAGCCTACGAAGATTTCCAACTCTAAAGTCAAACATTAAAGCACGAACTCCTGAAATTCATCTTATTCAACAATTTTATGTTGCAAGATCCTGCGTATATCCGAGTAAACTCACATATCTCCCCAATATTCGCTTATCTCTACCCTGAATCTCCAAAGTGTGGAATCTGGAAGTCGTAAATAACATGAAAAGGGTTGAATAATTTCTCAACTCGGGCGGGGAGAAAATGCATCTCATTTATTATTAGTGGCACTTTGTAGATCTCGAGCCGAACAAGAAAATTTTTCATATTGGTAGAAGAATCGGAAGTCGAAAGATTACCTTGCATTTCGAAGTGGACCCATTTTTCTCCACATGGACCTTCTCATAACTCAGGATGGAGGAGAATCGAGCACAATCTGGAGTGAAAATGGCGCAAATCAAATTTTGGGCGGCTTTTGATGCGATTTATTTCGCGATGAAAAATGGTTTTGTTGGTATCAATAGCCCAATTCAATGATATGACTGTAATTTTATTGGCAATAAAGATAATCGTGATGCAATCAATAAAAGATAGAGTCTCTATAATACCTTCACGTTATATCCTTCGATATTGATATCTTACTATATACTTTTATTGTCTTCAACGATTCATGTCTTCAATTACTAATTATTGAATCAACTAGCATACAATGATTGTAGTAAAAAACGGTAACATAATAACGGTTACCGTTTTTCTCAAGTTTTTTACCTCAATCCTTGTGTGCAAGTTAATATAATGTTTTGACATTAAAGACGTAGTACGTTGAATACGTCAAAAGTATGTCGTAAGAATTCAATATCTAAAGATATTATGTAAAGGTATCACAGAGAAATCTGCATCTTTTCAATGCTTACTTGCTTTGCTCTTCACTTTTGCTACTGCTGTTGCTTCTCATCATCATCATATCATGACTGTGATTGTTGTTAATCTCCCTACTCGTTTTCTCTTGGGAGTTGGGGTATAAAAACAGGTATTAGGCTGCCTATCTATTTCCCATCTCTCCAGAGAGGATATAAACTATATGTATAATTTGCACTTGTGGATATACGAATGTAGAGACATATGTGTGAATATATTGACTTGAATTGAATTGAATTGATTGTATTAATAGCCTCTATTTGAAATGTAACATATTGTTGTCAAGTGGCAATAACAACTGTCATTCAATTTTTGGAGTTATAAAAATTTTTGAAAGTGTTATTTACCGCATTTCATTTTTTACCATTTTTCTGAGGTTTTTTGCCTCAATCATTGTGTGCCAGTTGATATACACAGTACGTTGAAGGCAACAAAAGTATATCGTAATAATTCAATATCTTAAGATATTATATGAAAGTATCACAGAGAAATCTGTATCTTTTTAATGATTGTATTATTAGCCTTTATTTGAAATGAAACATATAGTTGCCTAGAATCAATATCCACTGTCATTTAAAATTTGAAGCTATCATAGAAATTATAACTTACAATGGAAGCGGTGAGGGAAAGAGTAACTTGTTGTCTAGAGAAAGATAGAGCTAGGAGTGGCAAGAAGCCGCCAAATCGCATTCAAAAGCATCTTATTTCATGCTTTTTTTAAGATTTTCCAAAGATATATTATAGATTTTCAAAGGACAATGTCCTGAGGAGAAGATGGTGACCACGGAATCAAGTTTTTAAATCTCAAATGTTAATAAATGTTGAATAATTCTTCCAACATTGGATTTTGGATTGATTGAAAGTTTATTTAATTAAATATCACTGCGATATCAATTGGCATTTTGCGCGCATGATCTTATTAGGGGAACAGTGTGCTATCGTTTCATCCACATGTCTGTAATTTTCGAAGCTCGTGCCGAAAATGGTCTCAAACTACTAGGTTGGACTCGCTGATGACGAATCCAGTGTCAAAATCGATTCTGCCGTCCGACAGTGGACACGATAACGATCGAACAGAGCAAGCTAGCGACTTGAAACTTCCAGGGTAGGCCGTGTATCAGAATGCCGTGGTAAAGTTCGTTAATGGGCTAAATCGGTGAAACGGTTTCGAAGCAATAGCTGTTTGAAATTTTGAGGTTATTTCCCTGATATTTCGAAAACTCATGAAGCGATTGAGTTGAAACTTTACAGTTAGTTGGAGCAAAACAACACGAAACTTTTGCGAATTTTTTTTCAGTTCGTATTGTAAGTAGATATAACGAAAACTTTCTCGATATTTTTTGGAAAAAAATTTTTTTTTCGGAAACTATTGATCATATTCCACAAAAATCTGCTCTTACCTTGACCTTCACACTTCACATCTGGGTGTACCAATTTTCAATTCGATACGATTTTAATTTTCGGAGATATTGGGAAGAAATATGTAAAATTTCGTGGTTATTCCCTCGGTATCGTTGTTTTTCCAGAATAATTTCCAGAATAACTCGAAAAAACCTAGAAAAACAATTAAGTGAAGTCAGCAGCTTTTGCGAGTATTTCCTTTTGGTGTTTCATTTTTTGAAAATGCGCGCAAAAGCTGCTGACTTCACGTCAGTGCTTCTATAGGTTTTTTATTTTTCTTCCGCGATGTCCTTGAAATTTTAAGCACCTGCTTAGGACATTTTTGTGATATCAGAACAAAGAACAACATGAACCAAATTTTGAGAATAATTCATTAGAAAATAATATAGTTTGAAGAAGATATTAAAAAAATAGAATTGCACGAAATGAAAAAAGAATGAATTCAAGAAGAGATATATAGGTGGTCTCAACTCCATTTTTTCATATGACTCATTTAGATTTTATAAATTCTGATTAATCAATATCCCTGAATCAAGAAATGAATGTAGAATATCATTTCGACTTAAGTCAATATTTTTCAGCAATATTTTCACCTACTAATTATCATTGATGTCAATTATAATACTTCTATATCATAAAATAATCTTTCATTTTAATGCTCCTACTGCATTGTAAATTTTTAGTTCTCCTGATGAAGGAATGAATAATGAAATCTCGAAAGCTTGCGCCAAGAAAAAAGTACCTACATCAATAATTTTTATCTAATTCCTGCTATTTTCTGTAATCCGTTTTTGTAGCTATAAAAACAAATAATCCTTTAGCGAATGTAGGTTCTCATTATTTTCATATTTGCACCGAAAATTCTCAAGAAAAACGCATAAAAAACAGAATTTTCATACGCATTTAATGTTTTTTGCATGGAATACGCGGGCTTTCTGCCACCACTAGCTCTATCTCTCTCGGCAACATATGATTACACAGTGCAAGCTGACAGGCCTCATCCATGGTTTGTTATATCTATGGAAGCTATGAAGATTTCATTTGTTACCGTTTTTCTCAAGTTTTTTACTTCAATCATTGTGTGCCAGTTGATATAATAATTTGTTATTGAAGACGTAGTACTTTGAAGACATTAAAAATATATCGTAAGATATCAATATGGAAAGTTTTTATGTGAAGGCTTTGGCGGTTCTCGTGAGTTCGCACCATCTGAAAGACGGCGAGCTCTTGGGAAAAGTAGTTTCCTCCTGGTGCCATAGGTGGACCCCTGACTGAAACTACAAACGTGCGACTGGCTTCTGTTGTTGATTCCCTTAGTTTTGTTTTTCCACCAAGAGTGAGTCATCTTTTGCACTTTTCCCGCCGTACTGAAAAAGGCCGAAAGCTAGAAAACACGTGTCTACAGTTACTCCATCTGAGGGATATGTCCGTTAAATACTTCTCCATCGATGTAGAATATCTGAATTCGTGAGTTTTGAAAAATTATGAATTGATCGAATATTGAAAAATTGTGTAAATTTCAGTGAAGTTCTCCTCAAAAAGTGCAGTTTCATCTCTTGGAAAAACCAAACGTACGTTTGTGGATCAAATGAGATACCTACCTCAACTATTTACCCCTATTTTCTAGAATGAAGCTTAAATTTGAGAATTGATATCTTACGGAAAGAAATATTGTCACAATAGAAATCTACTACTGAGCTCACCTATCTACCTAGGTGATAAATTCGCACGTTGAAGTATAACGACGCGCAACTTCTGAAGAATTTTGATGAGACCTATCTACCAGTATATTCCGAATTTGTTTCGAGAAAAATGTTCCTTCCAGAAACAATTCATCTTATATCCTTATATCACATTGCAAAGGGAATTCTGCTCACACCTTGAACTCTATATGCTACAGCAGTGTACCAACTTTCAGTTTGCTACGATCATAATTTCTACATGACAGGAGAACAGAAAGCCGTTCTTGAATGAACGTGTAACGATAACGCATACTTCAAGTATAAGTCTAGCCATATCCCCTCCATAAAGTATACCACAGCAAGTTAAGAGGACAGCAGAATGCAGGGACATCCAAGCGACCAATAGAAACTACGAACATCTTCTTCGATATATCATGGACATAAGGAAATTATGTAAGAATAGTGCGTGGTTTTTTCGCGCACATCTCATCTCTGTGGCGTGAACTGTGAAATGTCAATGCAAGCACGCAAAACACGATCTTTCGTTACAAAGCAATTCTGAAAAGACCTCGAATGAGAAAAGTACTCAGCTAATGTCATGAGCACAAATGAACGATTTAGGAGTCTCTAGCGACACACCACACACACCATGTATTCTTTCACCATTGCATCGATCACATACTACATACATTTGTATAAAATGTGATGTCGATGAGTTCCATTCACATTAACAGTCAAATCTCAAAGGAAGGAGTAAACTACTTGCTTTGAGCTTCGAACAATTCGCCATCTCTCTCCATGCTAGACTACAAGAGTTTCTAATTTTGAAACATCATTGAAATGTGCGAATAATTCTGAATTGATATAATATTTCGAAAGCTTGTGTGAATTTTAGTGAATTCTTTGGAGAATTCCAAAAAATTACTTCATTAACGGGAAAAAGGACCAAGAACAGAAAGATATTACAAATTCCTCACATCATTGGCAACGTTTCTCAAATGTGACCTTCTGCTTCATCAGGCCAGACATGTACCTATCACTTCAACTCCAAAAACTCCGGATAAACGGCATCCAGAACACAATGAATAATAATGGTTTCTCAAACTAAGAATGCATCACGAAATTCTCCTTCTGAGATCAGTCAACAAATAAACATTGTGTTCTGAATGCTGTATAACCAGAGTTGTTGGATTTGTTGAAATGATACATTTCTGGCCTGATGACACAAAGAACACTTTTGCGAAACGTTGCCACTGATGTAAGAAACTCGTAAAATTTTTCTGGTCTTCGTCCTATTTTCCATAATTGTAGTTTTTCAATATTATGTGGAATAACAAGGACGAATATCTGTCGATAAATCAATAAATATTCCCCCTTGATAAGAGCTAATCATCTTAAACATCTACACCGAAGAAGCGGATCCAAGGAGAATGACTACAGCTGTTTCACAATTATTACTGATCATCAGGGTAACTTACCTTGGATATAACCGCAGAGCGAATCTCGATAGTTGTCACCTTTCAGATGGACCATTGCAGTATAACTAGGTACAGCGCGCCATCTTCCAGGAGCATCTTGCGAATCCCACCTTCGAGTGCAGAATACTTTGATCGATGTGTATGACTTTAGTTGAATCAGGTCGCTGGAAACACTCGGTTCATGTGGATTCCCAAAGGACGAAATTGTCCAACATCTACAAAAGAAGGAATTGGTCTAATGGATAAGAAAGAGCTCCAGTAATAATAAAATATCATAATCACAAGGACGAATATCTGTCGATAAGTCAACATATATTCCCCTTTGATCAGAGCTAATCATCCAATCAACCCTGGATCCGCTTCTTCGGTGTAGATGTTCTGGTTGATTGGATGATTAGCTCTGATCAAGGGAGAATATTTGTTGATTTATCGACAGACATTCGTCCTTGTGATTATGTTATTATAATTACTGGAGCTCTCTCTTCTCCATTACACCCATTCCTTTTATGTATAATATTTCGTGAATTTACATATGTTTCAAACAGTGAAGCTAAAGTATTCCAGATTTGATATCATATGGATATGGATAACTTTCATTCTCCAAAGGTTGAATTTCCATGATTTGGCAATAATTTCACATTGCACCTCGTAGACGACAAGAAAATCCAAGCCATCCGCTCAAATATCTTCTCCATTTTCAGGCATACGACTGAGTAGAACACTGAAAAAGATGACGATGAATGTTCCTAGAGCTGTCAGGGTAGGCCATTCCGTCACGTTAGAATGTGATTATGATTTGGAGGGAGCGCCACTATATTCAGTGAGGTGGTACAGGGATAACAATGAATTCTACAGATACGTGCCCAAGGAAGCGCCTCCAACTAGGGTGTTTCCACTTCCTGGTCTTCATGTAGATGTAAGTATAATCCCTTTATAATTTCTAGCACGTCGCCTAATGCGAGAAGATGGTGTAACTGTCAAAATTTAGATAGAATAGTATGACTTTCTGGAATGTTTTCGAGAAATCGATGATAATTCTGCATGCATGTTGTAGAAAACAGCGTGGTATCGTTTTGTGCAAATGTCTGTAATTTTCGAGCTAGCGACTTGAAACTACGTTGTGGCGGCGCATCGGATTGCGACGGTTGAGTCCGCCAATGTGCAAAATTGTCCCAACGATTTCGGAGTTATACAGGGTGTTCTACGAGCTCTATGACAAACTTCGACAGATGGTAGCTGTGCTTATTCTGAACATGTTTCTCCTATAAACATAGGTCTGATTCGTTCTCGTTTCGAAGTTACAAGCATTTGAAAAAATTAATTTCCATGTTTTGATCAAGTAGACCGACATAAAATATCGGTTGATATGGTAATTGACGTTATTTTTAATTATTCATTTGACACTTGTACGTTTTGAATAACAATGCACTCTTTCACGACTCAGGAATATGCAGATATTGTATTTGAATATGGGTATTCTAATGGTAATTCCAGAAGAGCAGCTCGAGAATACCGAAGAAAATATCCTAATAGACAGCAGCCTGCTCACACAGTATTTTGTGCATCATTCCGAAGGCATCGAGAAACAAGCAATCCTGCTCCAAAGAAAGCCATTCGGCCAACTGAAATAAATGTAGAAAATAAGGAAAATGTAATAGATGCTGTCCGTGGCAAGCCTTCGATTAGTGTTCGACGTATAGCTACTAATCTTCATGGATCACCAAATTTCGTATTGCGTGTTTTGAAAGGAGAAATGTTGCATCCATTTCATAGACGAAATGTACAGAACTAATAGCCGTATCGAACTGAAATTCAATACACTGCTTCGAAATATAAAGTTTCAGGTATAACTGAAATTTTTTTCGAATATGAATTAGAGTTTCAGAAAAAAAAAATTTTTTAGGAAAAAACTTTGAAAACAAATTTTTTTTGAATTGGGTGACCATGAGATTTCAACGAAATGCTGCTCTAAGTTACGCGTCGGTATGCTCCAAGTAACTGCCAAGTTTCAACTCAATCGCTCCAGTAGTTTCTGAAATATGAGGGAAATAACCTCAAAATTTCAAATTGCTATAACTCCGAAACTATTTGGCCGATTTGGCCCATTAACGAACTCATCCGCGGCATTCGGATGCGCAACATACCCTGAAAGTTCGATTTTTCGTAAGACCGTAACCGTGCATACGGACGGCCGGACAGAATCGATTTTGACGCCGGATTCGTCATCAGTGAGTCCAACCTATTCGTTTGGGACCATTTTTGGCTCAAAATTCGAAAATAACAGACATTTGGACAAAACGATAGCACGATGTTTCCCTAGAACATGCGCGAAGAAACACTGTTTTTTTGGATATTTCAGTAGTCTGTATCTTTCACCGTGGCCGAATCTGGTAAGATGGTAAATGAAGAAGTGTTTTATTGATGAGAGGAATCTAGTTTTAAATGTACAACTTAAAGACTCATCCTGTATATACATTCAAATTTGTTTCCTCGAGCTCTCCAATAGACGACTTCGGCCCAAGTTGCCAACCCACAATTTACTTTGCAAGTTTACTTTCACTGGGGAACGGGAATTTCAGGACAAATTCGACATGATAAGGTTCGCATTATTTATAAATAACCGTAAAACATGCCTCGGCTCTTCAAACCAAATAATTCCTTCCAAATATAGGTTTTTGTTAAGATCGTCCCTGATTGGCTGAAATTTAAGTTGGGATTCCTGATTTCATGCAGTGTCAATTTTCATAGGATACGTTCCGAAAATCAACTCTGTTGTTTCGGTTGCCGATTTTCCGCTCCGTAAATATGAAATATTCGGATGGTTCCTGGAACAAGCGCGTGATAAACGTTATTTACGGAATCTGGTTGATGAAAAAGCGGTCGATTTACTGTCACCAGAACGATTTTCTATGGTAAATATCCATAGCATAGAACAATCTATGTTTACTTTAGGTTTGTTTTGGTTCCGAGTTCAGATCTGTTCGGGACGGTTCTAGCATAGACCATAAACATAGATTGTTCTATGCTATGGATATTTACCATAGAAAATCGTTCTGGTGACAGTAAATAGACCGTATTTTTATCAACCAGATTCCGTAAATAACGTTTATCACGCGCTTGTTCCAGGAACCATCCGAATATGTCATATTTACGGAGCGGAAAATCGGCAACCGAAACAACAGAGTTGATTTTCGGAACGTATCCTATGAAAATTGACACTGTTTGCATGAAATCAGGAATCCCAACTTAAATTTCAGCCAATCGGGGACGATCTTAACAAAAACCTATATTTGGAAGGAATTATCTGGTTTGAAGAGCCGAGACATGTTTAACGGTTATTTATAAATAATGCGAACCTTATCATGTCGAATTTGTCCTGAAATTCCCGTTCCCCAGTGAAAGTAAACTTGCTAAGTAAATTGTGGGTTGGCAACTTGGGCCGAAGTCGTCTATTGGAACTTAGGATTTGGTTCGAGTATAGCGACGTGCCACAGCTCACAGATGTCGGGATCATATGGTTAAGTAATTTTTCGAAAGTTAAATGAAAACACACATTTCTTTGAGCAACTGTTTCAATAAAATTTCGGAAAAATTTTGACCAGATCTTCAACCCTTTATTAGATAACGTTGTTTCAAATTTCAGTTGGTTTCGATTTTAATTCCTGGAAATATTCGAGTGAACCATCTACAAATACTGATCCAATCATGTCAAATCTTGATAACTAGTTGAAAAATAATAGATGACTAACTGTGTTTTAGTGGAAATCGTGTCATTAGAACAATCACAAAAAATTTTGTTTTCAAATTGTTTCTTCGTACAATTTTTTTTCCTCAACTATTGATCAGATTTCGAAGAAATTTTTCACTGACCGTGAACCCTAGATTTCACAAGAGTTAGTTGAATTTCATTTTGATCCAAATTAATTTTTGGAGATATTGGAAAAAATATGTTGAATTCTGAGGTTTTTCTCCGTACCAATTTTATTTATGAAATAACGCGAAAATTTCTGATCCGAACGTGATAACACTTGGTAGCTAGTTGAAAATTCTGATGCAAACTCTGTGCTTCGTGATGATCCTGTCATCAGAACAAATTGAGGAAATATTTCCTGATTCTTTTTTGAATAAAGTAAATTTTGTGATAATTCAATCATATTATCCTCACGAATCCTTTTTTCTTCGATGAAGTTATTATTTCTGGGTCAACTATGGGACTTTTCCACTTGTTATTGAGTTCACACGAAGGTACAACTTTGTGCAGATTTTTCTAATGATCTCCTCATTAGAAAAATATTGAAAAAAAATTCCTTGAGAACTTTTTTCCCCAGGGACTATTTATTCAAATCAAACAGATTCTGAGGCCTCTCAATCTATATTTCACACACTTGTATCAAATGGGTAAAATCCGCCCAATGATTTCGGGGTTATACCCATTGGATCGAATTTAAATCTAATATTAGAAGATTTCCATCTGGAAGTGAAGATGTGTTTGGAGAGTTCAATACGTTAAAAGATGAACGCCTTGGCAGTTCGCATATGCGAGTAAGATCTATTGACATCACGTTAGGGCTCTTTAAAATCTTTCCTTTCGTGGAAGTGTATCGAACCAACTTTTTCTACGAATTCCATGAAATGATTCATTCAGAAGGAAATTTCTGTTTTGATGGGGATCAGAGAGTTATGTCTCCTTATCTGAAACCTATTGAATAGGGATATTGATAATGAATTACTCATCCTGTATAGTCATTATTATTGTTTATATAGAAAATAAGGACTGATATACATATTTTCTCATCCGAAGTATGCGGCATGAAATAATAGAAATAGAGTAGAGATTCGATCTTTCATGGTGAAGATTCAAAACGTGAATATGATTTCTATTTAATTATTTTTCGTCTAGTCGTGGTGATAAGTCTATTCCTACATGTATTCATGCAATCATTTTGATCCGACTGACAACATCCATTTATTAATGAGCTATGATGTAAGTTAAACATGGTGTGCCCATATAATGATGACACATGAAACTAGATGTAAATTCAAAGTACAGAATATATATTGCTTTGTATTTTCATCTTGCTGACGTCACTTTTTTTTTAAATGAGCACACCATGTTCTTTATATCTTTAAGGGCCATATTTATAGTTGTTCCTTGAGGCTTCCCTACTGAAGGCCGCCTTGAATTTGCTTTTCTATGTTTCTATGCAAACAAACTTGTATTTGTTTCCATAGAAAAGCAAATTCAAGGCGGCCTTCAGTAAGGAAGCCTCAAGGAACAACTATAAATACGGCCCGTAATATCCTGTATCAAATATTACAGTATTGACATTACAAATTCCAACTGAAATTTTTTTTCATAGGTATCTGTATCTGATGCTCACAGAGTAACATTACTGTCAATAGGACAACCTATGGCTGGCATGTTCCAGTGTGAAGTTTCAGCAGACGCTCCATTTTTTCACACACAAATGATGGCAGCACCCATGACAATAGCAGGTAAATTTTGATGAATCGAACAAGACATTCATTTCAACCGTAGTATGTAATCTGAAAGTACACATTCATACTTTCATTTCATTCAGTGATAATAGCAAAAATATATAACAGGTTTCCTTCATTTCTGAATATACAAGTCTGAAGCTTGATATTTTTGAATACTTACTAATTTCAAGAGGAATTTATAATTTCGATATTTAGTTAATGGAGTATTCCAGAGTGGCGTGATCAAAAATACATTTGGAACGATAGATACAACGATAAATTTGTTTGAAATTCCTCTGATGAATTCGTATGAATATGAACAGCGTAGTGGATAATTCACATTTCAGTAATAATAAACATAAACATTTCCCCGAAATATTTTGGAGTATGTAACAAATTCATAACTTTTGAATGAAATATTCATTGTCCTCGTTCCTTGTTAACCGTTGATTCGGCTTAGAAATGATTTTTTGTATCCATGAAAGTTTTTTACAATGAACCTCATATTGCTCCGTATTCCCTCATAAATATTTCATATTATCAATCTGTAGATGTTCAAAATTCGTTAAACTTCTCTTATATAGGGTGTATCTGAATACTACCGAAAAAATTTAAGGGGTGATTCTGTGATGAAAATTAATGTGGGTATTTGGTATGAAAATTTTTGCAAAACCTTCATCGGAAAAGCTACACTCTTCCGAAGATTAACGAAAAAATTGGTAAGTATGCTGAGAAGGTGTTGAAATAGTCAACCCCTAGGATATTGTTTCTCACAACGTTTTTTGGATGAAAATTTTCCTTCAAAAAAACATGGCTTAGAAGCACAATTGATTCACTAACTTTTTCGAAAACTTGAGCATTTACGAGAAAAACATAACTTATGTTAAATAGTATTTTGTTGAACAACAGCCAACCAAATCATGATTCTACTAGGCTAAGAATTTAACAACCAAATAAATAGCGAACAATGAACAAAAACCGGTCAAAAATCGGCAATACAATTATAATAAATGTTGAAAATTATCGTTTTCAGCTCTGAACAAGCATCTACTCTTTTTCTTATTGAAATGCTTATGCGATGAAATGTGTGCTGAATTTCTTATCGTTTCTCATCCTGCTACAATGCGGTTTCGCAGATCATCGTTATTTTTTTCTCGTAAATGCTTAAGTTTTTGGAAAATCTTGTGGACATGAGAAAGATAGTGAATGAATTGGGCTTTTGAGCCATGTTTTCTCAGAAGGAAAGTTTTAATCCAAAAAAAAGTTGTAGGAAGAAATTTCTTAGGGGTTGACTATTCCAACCCATTCCAAGCATACGTCAGGGTGGAAAAAATTCCAAAATGTATAGTTTTATTGACAAATAATATTTACCAAGTTTCGTGTCCTCAGCTCGATAAACAGGGAAAATATAAAAGAGAAACAATTTTTTTTCATAATCTCCGGAGGGGTGTAACTTTTCGGAGGGAAGGTTTTTCAAGAAATTTCATTACAAATACCCACCTAGATTTTCATTACCGAATCACCCTTCAAATTTTTTCGGAGTTATTCAGATACACCCTGTTTATAAGAAATTATCCATCAACTCCTATATCTAATCATATTATAGGAAATAATTTCATCAGGATACTAGATTATAGCTCAATTAATTTTTTTTTTCAGCGAAATTAATCGTATTTTAGTGGATAATAGCAGGAAAGTGTCGATACCTGATGAATTCTGTACATCTTGATTGAAACATAGATGCATAGAATATATCAGGTGTCGACACTTTCCTACTCTTACCCACTAAAATTTTTGGTCCAAAACGCTGTCCTAGAATGGTCAAAACTTGGGCTACTTGGCTGTGTAAACGATGATGGCGCTTACGTCGCTTTGGCAATTGCATATATTTAATTCCGCTGAATAAAAATAAATTGAGCTATAATATGATGAAACTGTTTCCCAAAAAATGAATCATATATTTGAAATTATGGATTCTCACTAATATATAAGAGAAGTTTAACAAATGTGGAACATCTACTCATTAACCATATGAAATATTTATGTGTAAAGGGAATAAGGAGCAATATGAGGTTTATTGTGAGAACACGTTCATGGATGGATACAAGAAGTTATTTCAAAGCCAAAACAACGGTGAAATCGAAACGGGAGATTGATATTACTAATGGATTCTATTGAATAGTTTGGATCTCCTTCAAATTTTGTATGTACCTATTAATACATATTAAATTCAAAAGTTATGAATTATATTGAATACCTACTTATGCAAATATTTGGAGGAAATGTACATGTTTATTATTATTGAAATTGATATATGAATTTTCACTTTGCTCTTCATGTTCATACGAATTTATCAGACGAAGTTCAAACCAGACAAATTAATTGTAGTATCTATCGTTCCAAATGATTTTTTGTGGTATTTTTGAAAACACAACTCTGAAATACTTCCTTTCCATGAACTGAATATTGAGATAATAAATACCTCTTGTAATAAGCAGGTATTCAAGAATATCAAATTTCAGACTTGTGTATTCAGAGACGACGTATATTATCGCCATTCTGACTGAATGAAATGAATAATCATTATTTAAATTCGTCAAAATGAATTTATCACCGAAAATTTTCGAAAATAATATATGGTCTAACTCAGAAAATCAGAAAGGAGTTCTGATTTGACTAGTTTTGATATGACAGGTCGGTAACTTCCGTAAATATTTCAGATTTCATATGGCAGATTGTCCTATGCCGGCATCTATCGGCGAAAACTGAAGAAGGCCAACAAAGCTGTATTTTGACAACGTTTGGACCTCATTTCGGACCCAAAATATGTCAGAGAGTGTCCGGACCTTATGTATTCAAAAGGCGGTTTCGGAAACTTGATCGGATTAACATGGGTAACTAACTCAGGTCACCCAAATGACAGATAAAACGTTCAAAATCTGTAATTTTAGTGATCCGGGTAAGTTACCCGTGTTAATCCGATCAAGTTTCCGAAAACGCCTTATGTATCTATATTGAAACCTTCAATAAAATTTCGAAATGGCAAATTTGACGTTGATCGGTCAATTCAGTAGAATAATTTCTTTTTGATATGTAAAACATTCGGACCCAACATTCTTTCATCATATATTTTTTTCAATTTGAAGTATGCGATATGTGTATCTCTCCATTCAAACTTCATAAACCAGGGGTGTTTCAGAATAGCTTCATGAGCAAGATCAATAACAGTTTTGATATGTCGTTATTCCAAGATAAAAATTATTATGTGAGCCGAGCGAGACTGAGCGATTCAGCAGGAAGATTCGATGACATGGTGAAGTATATAAAAATGTTGATAAACATGGGCAAAGAGTTAGATGACGAAGAAGTAGCTTTAGTGTCCTACGCCTATAAAAGCCTAATCAAGGAGAAAAGAAAACAGTTCAAGACCATTAATCAAATCTATGTAGATTCCAGTGAACTCGAGGAGAGAAAATTCAGAATAATAGAGGAAATGCGGAACAATATCGTGCAAGAGATAAGACAAATCTGCTTTGAGGTGATGAACTTGTTGGATAAAAGTTCTTTTCCAAAATTGATGGATGCAGAAACCAAAGTATGCTATCTAATGATGAAAGCAGACCACTATAGATACCTGGCTGAGATTTCACCTGAGGATAAAAAGACTGAGTATGCAAATGTTTCACTGAGAATTTACCAGGAGGCTGCTGATATTTCAAGAACCCAATTGGCCACAACAAATCCAGTTCGACTCAATTTGGCCTTGAATCTTTCTGTTTTGTATTTTGATATCATGAGTTTATCAAGAAGTGCCTGTATCGTAGCTAAGCAAGCTTTTGATGAGGCTATCCTCGACATAGAAAATCTGACAGAGGAGAATCTTGGGAAAACAACCCAAGTCATGAAGTTATTGACTGATAATCTAACGCTGTGGGAAGCTGGTCATCAAGAAACGGTTCAGAATCAAACAAACGAGGACGATGACGATGTTTAAATATGAATATTTTATATTCACTGTGTATTGTAGATATCCAAACATGAAAATCTATCCCGGATAATTAAAAAACAAAGTGTGGTTACTATGGACTCCTGTTTTTCGATAGTTCTCAAATATTCGCGTGGGTTGAGCACCTCTGGCTCAAATTTCGCATCAGCTTTATGGAAAAATCATTGCTACTTACAGTCGTTTAATTCTGAAATTAATAACTCGCCCATGAATGGTACTACGTTTGTTTATAATGCAGTTGGAATAACTATCAGCTGAATATTCGAATAATTATATTATAAATCTGTCATATTATCTGCATTATCCTATTATACATTTTTTTCGAATATAACCATATAATTGCAAAATTTACTCCGTTGCATTCATCTAGAATTAAATCAGAGCCAATTATGTCAGCTCGAAGTCAGATTAAAGTGACATGGTTATGAAATGCAAATGTGACGTCCATTTTGCTCGGAGCGCTTACCTAAGACCTAGACGCATACCTATCAAAGTGCTTCTTTGAATTATAACGTTTCCTCATTTTGTTTGCGTCATCTTCAATGGCTTTGAGTTCCATTTCAATACTTGAACACTTTAATTTCTTGGATTTTTGAATGTCCTCATGTTGAGCATATTTGTTTCATATAATCAAGCTCCTAATTTCTCCTAAGGATCTGCAATCATTGTATTAAAATATCTGTAGTTTTCAAATCTTAACCTTAAATATTCTGAAACGAATAAGTTGGACGTACTCACTGATTATTTAGTTATGAAATAATATTTTATATATGTCTTTATATATGCTTGGTCGCACGTGTTCACATCCTTCGATAAAAAAACTTTGGAATTCTGAATTTTTACACTCTTCTTCTAGGGAACAGCGCTTTATCATTTTGTCACGATTTCTGTAATTTTCGAATTTTGAGCCGAAAATGGTCTTAAGAGATTGGGTTGAACTTTCGAAGGAGAAGACTTAGCGATTTGAAATTGTCAGATTAGGTTTGGAGTCTACATATCCCGGTTGAGTTCGTTAATGGGTGGAATCGGTTGGATAGTTTCGGAGTTCGGCCCATTTGAAATGTTTAGGTTAATTTCGCGATATCTCATGAAGTATTGATTCGATCCAATTAAAACTCCGTGTATAGTTCTGGAATACCAACGCGCAACTCAGAGCAAAATTACATGAGGATACAGTTATTGAAAAATAAAAAAAAAATTTATTCGAAAGTTTTTGATGAAATTTTTTTTTTCCCTGAAAATATTGATTATATTTCAATGGAATTCGGCACAAACCTTGGAATCAGTATTTAACAACAATGTTCCAAATTTCAATTCGATTCGATATTTCCTATCCGAGATATAAGTGCCATATTTCGTTGTAATTTGGAATTGAAACGGTATTTCCGCAAAAGCGCGTGAAAGCTCGTGCACGTGCTAGATTTTTTTAGGTTTGAGGTATAAATATTTTGTTTGAATTCGTTAATGACAGAATCTCACCCATTGTTTCTAAGGTATAATTATTTGAATTTTTGCTCACCAGTAACTTAAGAAATACTGATCCAATCGAATTGAAGGTTGGTGATTTGTTGTTCATTGTGACGCGTCTTTTTTTTGAGGATTGTGAAAAATTGTCAACAATTTTAAATATCAGGATTACTTCATCAGATGTCAGATTGACCTTCAAACTATCATTCAAAACCCTAAGGCTGCATAGATGCTTTATCGGATATATAGGGTCTTTCAATATGGACGGGTCGATGTTGGCAGCCTGTGGCGGCCATGTTGTTTTAACGTCGTCTTTCTAACCTATATTTTTTTATTCAGTTAGTAATGCCAAATCACCATGGCAATCACCTAACCGCCAAGTTTGAATCCAATCGCTCAGGTAGTTTCTGAAATAAAAAATAAATAACTTCAAAACTTCAAATGCCTATAACTCCGAAACTATTTGATCGATTTTGCCCATTAACGAACTTAACCGCGGCATTTCAATGCGCGACCTACCCTGAAAGTTTCAAGTTGCTAGCTCACTTCGTTCGACAGTTATCGTGTCTACGGCCGGCCAACCGGCCGGCCGGACAGAATCGATTTTGACACCGGATTCGTCATCAGTGAGTCCAACCTAGTCGATTGAGACCATTTTCGGCTCAATCATCCAAAATTACAGACATTTGATTTATTTCATGTCAAAATCGACCCGTCCTTATTGAAAGACCCTATATATTAATATTTTGAACTGATTGTGAAATGAATTGGCATTAATTTGTACTGTCGCTAGTATAGTATACCTGAGTGGAAAACCAGGTTCGAATAGAGCCAAATTATTGTATTTCAAAAACTGCGTATCCAATGCTATAGGAGCAGGGCCGTAGCGAAGGTACGACAAGAAAGAGCAATGCCCTACCTTGAAATATTCATGATATTTCAAAAATATTCGTCATCAAGGTTTGCTTCATTCATAACTATCCGTAACTAACTACCCGGCTGTTCAAACCAAGTTTTGAAGGAGAATCAGTCCAAGTTGCTAACCAAAAAAGTTTTGGAAATTTTCTACTACAGTAAAGGAAAAATTAAATACCAGAATGAATTCGCCATATTGTGGTTCACGTTATTCATACAAATATAGGCAACCTACGCCTTGGGCTCTTCAAATACGGTTATTGGTGGATCCAAATATCTTTATCCGTAGGAATCATGAAACTGAGTTAGAGTACCTGATTTCACATCGAAATTGTCAGTAGTAAAACTCCTAGGTCCTTGATAATACCGAGATAATTTTGCCATAGAGAATGCTGGATAATTCTTGATAATAGCCCGAGGCCGAAGGCTATTACCCTTAAACAACAAGCTTAAGGGATTCTCTATGACAACATTTTGAGGATTTATCAAGACCCCGGGGGGTATCCGATAAGATAATTTTTTACTTTGTAGATTTCAAAAAATTGATTGTCAATCTGACGTTTAATTTAAACTTGTCGAAAACAACAAACGGAAAACACCACATGTAGGGTACTATCGTAAGTAATATCATAAGGGCATCTAATTTTTCCGAAAAAGCACGTTGCTAATTAATATTTTAACAAGAAGCATAAGTGCTGGTGGCAATAGAAATCCGAGTCGAAGATGAGGATGTTTGCACCTGCACGAATGCTTTTTGTTGAAAAATATTACTTTGCAATGTGTTTTTTCGATTTTTTTCACGGGAAAAATTAGATGCCTGATTGGTATTTGACAGGACTATTTCATGAGTAACAGATTATTCTGCATGCATTATGTATAGGTTTTCAAAGGTATCGTAATTTTTGGTGACTACAACTGTTAAGTTTTGCCGCGGGTAAATTCGAATAAACTGCTGACAGCTCCTGCCAAACAGTTTTTTCACCTAGGAATCATTTGTAATTCAGAATTGCGCGTTTCTGATTGGTGTAAATTACGACGAGGGAAATAGTCGCCGTAATCAATAGTGATTGGATGATATTTGACACATGACTCAAAATTAAGTAATTTAATAGTTAGTAGGAAATTATCAATGTAGTTCATACAGGACTTCCGTGTAGAGTAGTTTTGGTGCTAAATCACGAAGGTCGAATTCCTGAATGGGTAAAATCCGCTCAATGATTCCGTAGATATACCCATTCAAAATTTTATTCTTCCAATATTTCCAAGCCAGTACTTTTTCGAAAAAACTAGAAAAGCTCTCACGTGTAGTAAGCAGCTCTTGCGCGCATGTTCAAAGGATATCACCAAGAGTGAACATGCGCGCAAAACCTACTCACTTCACGTCAACAGAGCAACAACATGTGTTTGTTCACATAAAATTTTGTGTCCATTCCTCCTATTGTATTGAAACCTATTGATTTTATGATTTTGAAAAGTGATGTAAGTTCATAGTTTTATTCCAAAGTATACTTCGCCAGAAAGATCAACGTGTCAATTGAGAAATAGTAATTTTTCGAATTATAATTCCAAATTTGTCGTTGTAGATCTTTTTCACAAAATAAAATCTTTAGTGAGTGTCTTTTTAGGTGTACCAATAGAAGAAAACCCTGACGACCCTTTAATCACGAATACTCTTGATTGTGATGACGTGTATCTAAAAATTTAAAATATATATCCATAAAAAACCACGATACAAATACCCGGTATGCTACTAACTTTATGTTCGTCGGCTTCGCTCATCCCGAATATGACGTAGTAAAACTAGAGACCACAATCGGCACGATACAAATACTCGATATGCCATTGGACACGCGATGAGAGATGGAGAATAATCTCACCCACACATTATTACGTATAGTTCGAGAGGAGAGTGCAGATTGTGTGAGTGAGATCATCTTCCATCTCTCTTCCCATGCGCCATAGCATACGGGGTATGTGTTTCGTGTATAAAACATAATTCTCAATAGCTTCTGATGAATGACTGTTCCAAAATATCAGGGTTACTCTCGAAATGAGGGTAATTCTATATTGTACTTCCTGAAACTCTGGCTCTGCTTCATAAAACTACTTTCGGAATTTTCAATTTCGAATCAAAGCGATGAGATGTTTATTTATTATACGAAGCATGAAACAGATATTTGTATCGTGATATGAAGAAAATCTTGATCATGGAAGATTATGCTGCTGCCTAATTGTTGTTTCTGAAAGAAAGTAGGGATGGACAACGTATCAGAGAATTATTTTGATATTGTAGATATTTCAGAAGTGCCAGCCTGCCTCAGTTTTAAATTATGGCCGACTTAGAGACTTAATTAAAGCGAATGGAGTAGGAAACGTCAATTCAATCTTAGAATCCATCCATTCCATCATCTATAGGTGTCGTCGCTCGTAATACAACTGAGCCATTACAATCAAGCCCAGAGCAGTACTCAATACAACGTGATGCCAAACATATCAAGGGCAGTTGTTGAGAATAAACTGAATGTCAGCCCGCAGCTGTAATCTTGTATCACTCAATTATATACACGACACGAGATCTCTGATCGGCAGCGCGGAAATGGCCGACTATTAACTGCCGATGTTTGCTTTCCTTTGCAGTTGTGCCCGATGGCGTGCCTGTGATCACAGTGGACAAATCCAGTCTGGAGCAGGGCGGTCCACTCATTTCCGAATGCTCGGCACCAGCTTCTTTTCCTGCTATCAACCTCACGTGGTACGTCAATGACCAGAAGGTGAGCAGAACTTTATTTATTACCGAAACTTTGTAGACAACGAATATAAATTCAACAGTCTTCAAGCATGAAGAATAAAATGAAACACAAATCACATTTACCGAACTTAAAGGGTGTTTTCTAGAGCTCCAGTAGTTCGAATGATACAAGACATAATGTTGGAATAAATTTATATTATTTTCATCATGGTAGATAATTTCATAGCATTCATTCTTTCAATATGATTTGCTAGGAGTTACATAGGGATTCTTCGTTCAGTCTTCACAAATACACTCTTATAAACCCGTGTAAATCATGTAGCAATGATGATGTTCAGTGGTTTTTGTTGTAAGCTGCACTCTGTTCGTCGCTAAAATTTCGTAAGGAAAATAGTCACAGATTATGATGTTCTGAAGTTTATAAAATCGGGGGATATGTGAGTTTCAAAATACATGTTTCTCATCTCATTAGGATTAGTCTGGCGTGAATAATTTCCAGCAACAATGACAGCAATGTGATAATACATGAAATGAAGGATAACAGTTTTTTGCCAAAACGGTAGAAGCATGGGATAATCATCTATGGTTTGAGCAGAATAAGTACACAGATTGAACTACACTGGACTAAACTCTGCTGCATTCATATATAATGACAAGAAAAGTGTACTTTGAATTGGATGTGAATGGGAGTAATCAACTTAAATAGGATCTCTGGATGTAACTTCTGGTGTCCACGCCAGGTAGTAATGATCAAAGGATCATTGTGTTGAGTTTGAGTTATCTTCGAGATCTGAAACGCTAAATCTCACTGTTAGAGATCTGTGATAGTCAATTATGAATATTTCAAAATTGTGAACAAAGATGTTTTTGAGCTTATTTAGTATGATTTGATGGAAATACGAAAATTCATGCGGAATTATTTCCAACCCTCTAAAGGGATATAAGAGCCATAACAAGAACACCTGCTTTATGACTACTGGCTCCAAAACGTCTTATCAGAAAGAGAGTCTTGAGTAGTGTTCGGGAATCCTGCATCACCGAAGGGGTTGTAGGTCATAATGATTCTCCAAGAGACTGCTGGGAATTTCTTTGAAAGATCGTCATCTAGAAGACTTGAAGAACCTTTTTCAGTATCATTCAGGGCTAACAACGCTGATGAGCTGGCTAGGAAAACCAATCAGTAGATGCACTAAATAGCAGTTTTCTCTTATTGAGTGTTTAATTTGAACGAAAATCATCACCAAGTGTACATTTGATGTTAACACGCTTTAATTAAGTAGCCCCAATTTTACTAATTGAGTATATTCCTAGGTACCCGGAGCAACGTCCTATTGGACGAAAAAAGAAGCAGAGTTGGAAATATCGCACAGTAGATTGGAACTGACAGGGGTAGGAGGAAGCTGGGGTGCCATTCGTCTACGTTGTGAAGCTAATCTTTTCAGGTTATTTCGTGCCAACAGCTTGGAAGTTTCTGTGAAACCAGACGTTCCACAACCAGCTTCAGTACTGCTCATGGGATCCAGTCACACTAACGGTACGTGATATAATCCTGTTCACAAGTGAGAAAATATTCTTTCAGATCCTCTAATAATATGATGCTCACAAAATTTCATATAAGCTTTCGAGTCACTATTACAATTCTAAGTTTCAATTTCATGGAATTAGTATTTTCCTGATCATGATGAAACAGTATCGACTGGCAAACCACACAACTGGAACCATAAAGTGGATATTGCTTGTAAGCTAGAATATCCAACACATTCAGACCTCAAAACCACCCTGAAACGTTCAAGACTATTTGCGATCATATTGAAGGATCTAAGATGACCACACCTTTTTGATGATTACACCAATTGTTTGAGATTCATTCCTATGAAATGACAATTATTGTAGATGAGAAACCCACCCCCTCAATGATTCCGTAGTTATACTCTTCCGATATATCCATTATAATGAGAGAGAAAAAGAGAATTTATTGCTTTAGCGAATGGCTTACGACTTGTTGTCTGATATGAATATTGTTATACATTTATAGGACCAAAAAGACTTTAGCTAATAGAGGTTGTCGAATTCTCTAAGTGTATCCATCAGGATATTGGTTGGAACTCTGACTTAGCTATTTCAAGGTGGGGGTTTTGAGATTGGGTTCAACCCTCATTTTTTTATGGAGCAAAGGTTGTAAAGTGAGTTCTCTGCGCGACACATTTCACTGAGTGTTCTTAAACTGCTTTGTTTTGCCAGTTTATAATCTGCCGTCCTAAAAACAGATGCTTTATCTACAAAAAATCGGAATTTGAGGTTTTCTTCTCGTTGGTCGTGACAGGCTAATTTACTTTCCTACTGAGCAAAAATGCCGTATAATTCCTTTAAATATCGAAAAAATGATCTTTCATATAGCAAGATGTGAAACAGTTGTTTTCTGTCCTTAGAAAATGATCCGTAGTTGAATAATACCAAAAACAGAAGCCATATCTACTTCCGCGTGTATGCATATCAGCGTTTTCAGTTGGGAAATGTGAGGAGTGGCCATACCGTACTTTATGTGCAGAAGTTGTTGAATGTAGGTTTAATGTTCGTTTATAATTGATAATTCATTAATATAATGAAATAAAATACTCCATTATATATGTTCGCTGATGATGCTTAGTTGTACGGCATTCTATCTCTGATTACAAACAAGCTGCAGTCTGGTTCGAACGCGATAGCTCGGTGGGCTGAAGGGTGGATGTTGCCCCCCAACCTAGAGAAGTGTTGAGTGCTACATATTGGTAGGAACAATCCCGAACCTTCGTACGTTCTCATGGGGCGACCTCTTGTCGTTGTCAGGAGAAATTGTGACCTTGGCGTGGTGGTGAACTCCGATCTAGATTGGTCGGAGCACATCTCGACAATCTGTAACAGGGCCAGGAGGACTACCTATCCTATTAAGCGCTCATTCGGTGGCTGTAATATCCAGACCACCAAGTTGTTATAGACAACTTATGTGAGACCAATTCTAGAATACGCGGGCCCAGCTTGGTTGGTCACCTTGAGATCCGACTCCCACCTCTTGAGTCCGTTCGGAGATGGTGCACCAGAATTCCATT
The DNA here is from genome assembly GCA_958510865.1 of Myrrha octodecimguttata. NCBI lineage: Eukaryota > Metazoa > Arthropoda > Insecta > Coleoptera > Coccinellidae > Myrrha > Myrrha octodecimguttata. The sequence continues at coordinate 60,275,433 of OY294059.1, read as the reverse complement.
CCCGACCACCTCTCAACAGGACTACCCTGATAGCTTGAGACTGTTTGGGCTGACCAGCTTCGAGGATCAGCGTGCCAAGGGAGACTTGATGGTGGCATTCCGAGCGATGCATAGTGTCTTCGGTGTGGACCTTCGACAGTTGTTCGTTCTGAACCGAAATAACCTTCGTGGCCATGAGTTCAAACTTCCTCAACCATTTCGTACTTCCTGCCGAATTAAGTTTCTGTCCAACCGAGTCTTGGAGGCTTGGAATAGCCTCCCCGTTGCGGTGGTAAACGCGGGTACGGTGAACGGGTTCAAGAACTCATTCGATAAAACAATGTGAAGTGGTTGTGTGAAGACTTTTTTTTTACATAAACAGTCAGTTTTTTTATATTGCAAAATACTTCTTTATTTTTTGCATTTGAGTGCATAGTTATCATGTAGCTCCAGTATGATCAATATTTAATAATAACAATAATTATAACATCACTTACTCAATGCACGTATTGGGTTTCACTTGAAAAGTGTAAATGTTTTGGAAATGATGCACATACGGCATTCTTGTATTGTATTAGTCCACTTAAAAATTCATCAGAAAATGATGTATGTGATCTTCTATTGGGGATTGGGGATTTTTTATCATCACTGTATATTAATACAAGTCCAATCGAATTAACTTTTTAACCTCCACAGAGTGAAGGCTTCTAAAAAACTTTGAGCTCGATTTTCTCGCTTTATTATTGTGGGTAGGACTTAAGCAATTGCTGCATAGTAAGTTTTCATCTTCAATCATCGCTGCACATATTGTCTGTATATCCTTCAACCTGTTTTGCGGCTTATTCTACGATTCTTGTGGCAAGGGGTCAGAAGTACTGTGATTTTGAAATTAGATCCTTTTTGCGCTAGTGCAATTTGTAATTTTTTTTGTTGTCCGATGTGCTTTTTAGATATTTTGCATTTTGAACTGGTTTAATATTGCGTTGCAGCATCTTCACTGAAGGTGGAATGTTTTGATAGTTAATAACCAGATATCTTGGCTCAGAATTTTTTTTTCGGGTTTCTCATCTTTATCATAATTTTGATGCAGAGGCCTTGGAGTTTGTCCAAGGTGTCTTTCAGATTATTGTTTTGTCATAGGAGCACTGTGTCATGAGAGTATTGAAGGATCTAACTCTTAGTTGCTCCGTCATCTTGCAGATATCCTACACATATATATTATTTAATAGCAGTGGCAGTAGAGAGCTTTGTGGTACGCCACGATGAAGGGTAAAAACTGTCTGTTGGTATTCTTATCAGGTATCTCTCAAGATGTTTTCTATTATTTTTTGTAGGTAAAGGGGGGTGTTCAATTGTTGCAGTTCATACAGAAGTCTTTCATGCCAGGAACCATCATTTGCTCTTTCTAAGGCCATGCACTATGATGCTTGAACAAATTAAGGCATGTTTGCACAATGGCATTTTATTACTATCTACTTATTTTATATTTCTATTGAACCGAACAGGTATGGTCTGAGTTATTGAGGAAATATGCTATTCGTTCATCTCCGCAATCATGCGACGGATTTTGCCTATTACCGAATTCTACAGAGATATTCAAGTTCCACCGACCTTCTCCTTCCGACGTGACAGTAGTAACTGTCGAACGAAACGACTGACATAATTGAATTTGAATATGGATAGTTCAACCTGGTCTTTTAAGTATATCATCTAAATTTTGTTGTGTTAATCCGAAATGCATACGAATGTTTTTTTTTCCGAAATGTTCAAATGTGTATTTTTTCAGAGGATAACATGAGGTTAACTGCAACCTTGAGAATAATAACAACAAATGAATCTCAAAATCCTTATCATTATGCCAAATAGTTGCGTCCGTTGTCTTAAGAGGAGCGCGCTAAGAGGGTCTAGTTTTTCATGTTGAAGAATTTTAATATTGAAACCGTGGCTTCATTTCATGGAACTGATCCTTTATCGATCTCCAGTTTCACAGCGCTGTACCGATCTAGAGAAGTTACGTTGATAAAATGAAAAATTTTATTTTTACAGGAGACTTGAGGATGTTCCACACGAGTATGCCATTCTTCCTCATGACGACTCTACTGATCAGATAACTGTGTTAGTGTTCAAGTTAGAACAAATGGATTCGACAATCTGATTTCAGAGACAAAGCAAATGTATATAGATTGAGAAAATGGAGATATGTTCAGTGATAATGACTGATGTGAATAGTTAATCGGAAGAACTCTTCAATGAATCCGAAAGAAGTTAGGGCAATATTCCACATGAATATGCGGAATATATAAACGATATTGAAACTAAGTTGTAAATTTTCAGATGGGACTGCAGAAATATTGATTTTATTCTCAAGAACCTTTTGTACAGTAGGCTGGAATCACTTGCATTCAATATTTATAACAAATGACTGCTGAATCTTTCACATCAAATTTTTTCAATTCGAGACACCATCATTATGAATTTTGAAGAGTATGCGTTATATCACAATGGTGAAAAAACTTACTCTCCATATTCCATGATTTCCAGCAAGAGAATTTGTTAACGGAATTTCTGAAACTGTGTTAATGCTTGTTTTTCTATCTATGACAACTTATGGCTGAAGGATTAGGTTTGACCGATTTTCATGAATATAAATTTTGAAGGCTCATATAAGAGATTTATGTTCAATGTCTGATGTGGATTTTCAAGGTACTCAAATGAATTATATGTCGAAGATGAAAACAAATTGACATAATATATCTCGAGCATTGTAAAACTGCCTTTCCATCACAAGAGATTGAGTTGATGTACAAATACTACCAATATTGTAAGATGAATTATGTATCAACTTAATAAAGAGAATTTTACAGAAATATATCAATTAATTTCTTCCCAAGCCTATATATAATTGCCATAGTTCCAATATAAATATTTCGAGTTGATCATTGTTATTCATAATAATGGTAAGCAAAAATATTTTTACTTTAGGCAGGGTCCAAGGGGTTGAAAAGATTATGGGCTAAAGAGAAATTAATTATGTTAGACATTCTGTCGAAGAAAAAAATATTCTACACATTCAAATGGTTTTAGAGCTTCGAAGTGATGAATCTCCACATTTTCTACTAAATGCATCGATCAGAATCTGAAACCAGGAATGTTACCAAGGCAGAAACGAATAGAGTGCTGCTTGGGGACAATAGGTGGGCCACATCAAATCTCTAAAAATTTAGGACCGTTTCCAAACCAAAAGGAAACTGCTTCGATCGAATTAAAACTGCATCAGTATCCATGTGAAGTAAAGGAAATTAACAGATGGAGATTTTCGTGAAGAACGTGTTACAAACAATTTCAAACGATCCTAGGAGAACACTGACGTGAAATCAGCAGGCCTTGCACGCATTTTAAAATTTGTGGGCGAGGATGATTTTTTTTAATTTTTCTGTTGACACACAATCTATTTGCAATTATTACAAAGCTGTGCATCAGCATTATTCAACTAGTCAACAATTTTTTTAAGACCGGTTCAGTATGTTCTGAGTTATGTTGGAAATAATTACGATGCGAGAGAAGAAAACACAGAATTTGACTTCTTTTTCAAATATCTCCTTGAATGAAAATCGGATCTAACTTGATTTTTCAATGGGTAGTAAATCAATTCACTTTCCACAAAATTCCTTATTTATGAACGATAATGGTTCCGCCACACTGTGGCTTGATTACGTTCTACATTTGGACTGATACTGTCTGCAGATTCAATTTACATAGGTTCCTAAATATGCTAGATATTACAGTAAACGTGACTAAGAGTAGAATGACAGGAAGCGGCTTCAAACCCAAACCTTATTAGATAAAATGATAGAAAAAGAACAAGAAAACAGGTATTAACTAGCGTTTTTCCTATCACGTAACACCCAAGAATAAATACATACGACTTCCATATACTAGTATAATACCCGAAGATATTACCAATGATTTCGAAGAAAATTTTATTACACAACAGCTTTCAGAACCGTTAACAACATAGATTTTTTGAGAATAATGAAGATAAATCGAACAAAGGTAATCGATCAGGAGTTCATGAATTGACTTGCATGGATTGCCCATTGGTTTCTATTGGTCAGGCCGGCAGATCGTTCAAGAAAAGAATTTACCAGCACCAGAGGAATTACACAAATTTCTCGCATTCAACCTACGCTAACCACCTCATAGTGACAATTTTCGGACAATTTCAAGAACGAATACGAAATAATCTATATCGAGAGTAAAGAATCCTATCATTCTACTCCGTTCAATGTTATACCTAGCATATTCCACAACCTATGTGAATTAAATTCTCAGACAGTATCAGTCTAAATGTAGAACATGATTAAGCAAGAGTGTGGCGAAACAATTAAAGAATTTTGTAGAATTTGAATGAATTCACTACTCATTGGCAAATTAATTTACATTGAGTAAAGACCGAATCGATCAAATAAACTCATCTTCAATTACCAATCCATACAATGTTTTGCAAGAAGTTGCGCGTCAGTGCTCTAGAACTAATTACGAAGTATAAATCTGATCGCATATTCTGTCCTTCTGATACCAAAACTGATTGGCAGATTTTGCTCGGAAAAATACTTCACCGACGCATTTCGATGCGCAATAAAAGAGACAGTAATATATTGAATGTCCAGTTGGTAGAATTAAAATAATTTGCAAGTCGATAATTGCTTGAAACCTGCGAATTCTATATTGAACCTACATATTATGGCCCCAAGCCTAAATCCGAAATCAAAATCGAATTGAAGCAAGTCGAAAACTGTTTAACATCATATTGGGAAGACATTAGGCAAAATCTGGAGGACCTGCTCGGGAAGCTTCATTGTTGAAATGTTTCATATCACAAAACATAACTAAAAGGGTCAGTATCGTATTAAAAATCAGTAAGTAAAAAGTTAGTGGAGCTGCAATAATTTCCAAGCTGATCACTTCAGTAAACTCTATTATCTATTTATAACTACAGGTTATGGGCCCAAGCACTCAGTTTGCTCGAAAGGACTAGATTTCTCGCAACTGGTATGATTGAAAAGGCTTAATATCAAGAATTAAAAGAATCATAAAGACGATATCGTGAAATGAACCCGAAATCGAAAAGTTATAGGAGAGAACCATTAAAAATTACCGGTAGCTATTATACTTGGAAGCTTTAAGCAATAACAATTATAAGGAGGGCTGCAGCATGGGATTATGTATCTGAAAAGAGAATGAAACCCAGTGAAAAGCATATGAATAAACTTGAAATAAATGGATTACCTACTAATGATCTCAAATCTCAGTACAAAATAATAATTGATTTCAATGATATTCACCAACATATTGAAAGCCCTCAAGCATCAAAATTAATCATAGTTGAGCACCTGCTCGTACAGCTACATTGTTGAAAAGTTTGAATTCTCAAAAATTATTGAGAGAGTCAGCATTATATTGAATGTCTAGGCAGTGGAAGTAAACTTGTTTCCTAGCAGATTACTTTCTAAAGACTGTGTACTCTATCAACATCAAGCAGTGGTTCTACCGATACGGCTCAGCTTCAATGCACATCTTTTCTATCAGCACAGAAGAAGAGGTTTCTCTAGATTGTAGAATTCTATAGAAGAAAATCTGAAAAGTCTGCTGTTAATAATCATAGATAGAGCTCTCTCGGCTCCTAAGACTTTTTGAGAATTACCTGATATATCATTGTAACACCAGGTTTGATATATGAATCCACAATTAGATTATTATGAATATATGCAAAATTGATTTCACTGGCATCCAAATAACACTACCAGTGTTAGGTTTAACCGAATATTTCTGCTGAAATGAATTAGTGCGAGTCGCCTAGTAGTCAGAATCTGAACTACGGTATCGTTATATCCCATATGAAAAGGGATCTGCTAAGGAATATTGATCCAACGATGCCCTTGCCTCCTTCACACAAGATGCCACCAACTTCATGGTTAGGCCAATGGAAAAGTTTTATGAAATGCTGTCGAGAACTTTCGAAGAATGCAGCTAGTTATACAGAAAAAAGTTTCAAAAAATTAAGTGACTTGAAGTAGCGACATTTGATACAGGGTGTTTCACTATGTTTGTCGAAATTTCAAACAGCTGTAATTTAAGGAACATATAAGCGGTTTCAATCATTTTTGGTACAATTAGTTACACTGCATATTTGAGTTTTTATTTTTTTTCTGAAATTCCAGGTCTATAATTGAAATTCAATTGTTTTTTGAAATTTAAAATTCGGTATTTCATGATGTTGTTTGAATGTAAATTGGATCTAGACATCGACAGAGCAAAAAAAATGCTTCCAAATACAAGTTTCCAATCAGAAGGCACAAGTTTAAATAGTCATTTCTTGATAGTGGCGGTAGCTCAGTGGTTAGAGCGCAAGCCTCATGATCGTAAGGTCTGGGGTTCAAGCCCTTGATCGGGAAATAACTTTTCCGGTTTTTAGGGGACCGTCCAACCATTCGCTGTTGGGTAAACAATTAATAGTGCTGTTCCTAACGTGGCGCAAGGAATTAGTAACAAAGCCTACACAGAACACACCCGGTATCCTAACTCGCACAAGCTTTAAGCTTCTGAGGGGTTTCGTTGAAGCCTAGGATATTCGGAACAAATACAAAAAAAATACAAAAAAAAATAAGAATTTTCTGGCAGTATTTCCTGACGACAATAAAAATGTGTTCGGTGGAGTCATTAACTGAATTGGTGATCGCTTTGCCTCCGGATTCAAATAGCTAACATCTCCATCATTTTCTCAGATCATAACAGTGCTTTTCAAGAATTTAATGTGCATCACATATGCGTTATATAGAAAAAAGACGACAGAATATTTTTACACAGTGGAATCAAACCTGTAATTTTTCGATAATTGCATCCGTTTTATGTAAAATTCTACACAAGATTTCTGGTATAACCTGAAGTTTCGAGGAACAGTTATATCTCAGAAGAGCGCATTGAGGAATATCTGCATACAAAAGTATTATTGAGTCATTGGATTTGAGTCGCTTCCAATATACAGTGTGAGTCTATAAATTAGAATAAATTCAACAAATCAGAAAGAGTCCTCTTGTTGAAAATATGCTAGGCCAGGTGGATTTGTATTTTGAATCTGGCCTTTTTTGTTGAGGACAAATGTTACACAGCATTTCCAAATTCGAGATGTTATGTCATCAACAATTTTTTGAATAGCAATCGCACTTCTTCATGATTATTCTCGAAGGTTATGCAAAGTTACACATGTATACTTAATATAATGAATTTTAATCATCCATCCATTTGAATAGGTATCTGATAGTTCAGTTGGCTAGTGAAAGCCATCTTTTATTGTAAGCGATGTGTTCGTCTTTTTCAATAGTTCAATTGATCAAAGACCCACTGGTACATTTGTCGGGTGTTGCAAAATGGTGAAGGAATACCTTATTCATTTATGAGTATAAATCAAATTTCCATCCTTTTCGATCAAATTAAGATTTGATATTCAGAAGGTATGTGCGCCTTGATGTGCCTTCAAGAAAAAGTCATAAAAAGTAGGATTTCCATTTGGAAAAATAGTCGATGGATTTATATTTGGGGCATGCGGTATAACTTAATTTGAAATACACATCAACCCGTTCGAATATTTTTCCAACAATTAAACCATTCAGATTTTATTTTAGAAGACTGCGATAAAATGCTCATATTCTTATAACACCGGTAATTTCATCACATAATCCAAGATAACACTCAACTGCTTTATTATGGATCAAAAACTCGAGGGGTGGCTGTTTCTGCTGCGGATTTGAATAGCTTGAATCCCAATCAGCTTATGACATCATTACAGTGCATCTATAGCATGTTCACTGCATCGTATGTGGTACCGAAAACCGGATCTCCAAAATTCATAACCGTATCAAACTGGAATTTGGTACTCTGCTGTGAGATATGAAGTTCAAGGAATAAGCTTTTTTGATTTACTGACTGCAAGATCTCAACCAATTTTAGCAAAAAGATGCAAATATTGATGCTTCAACTGATAACCCAGCTTCAATTAAATTGCTTCAGTAGTTCGCGAAATATCGAGAAATTTTCTGGTCGAGCATAATCGAAATAAAACAAATACAAAAATATAAATCCAATCGCTCAAGAATTTTCTGAAATATTAGAGAAATAACCTTAAAATTTCAAATTTCTATAAATCCCAAACCGTTCGATTGATTTTTTCCATTAACAAGGTAAACCGTTGCATTTTGAACGGCAACCTACTCTGAAAGTTTCGAGTTGACCGGATCTTCCGTATACGCTCGCTGTCGGCTGGACAGAATCGATTAGCTCTCTACTACCATAGAAAATGCGCAAGAAATGTCGGATATTCTTTTAAAAATCTAGTCGATGATGACAAACTGTAAAACTCACATCAAATAAATCGCAATTCAAAATACTCATCGACTTGTCCAAACATATTCCTAACATGATTTATTGAATCCATTTCTAAGTTAGAGACTGGCACTGTTTATGATGTGCTCATATCAGGGTCCTAAATTGTCCTGTCATTCATGTTCCTATTTAAGTCTCGCGTAAAATGAACATGACATATTTTGAATTCTCGACGGGTGTGCGATATATCCTCCACTTCAATAAAACACGTCTCTTACGTCTTCATCCACATTCATTAATATTCCTAACAGGATGGTCTCGCTATACGAGATGTTAATAGAGGAGAGCAACAAGAGGAGCCTCACATATATATTACTGAAGAAAGGGTTGCAGGATACGAACTACTTTCCAAGGAGCTCAGAAGGAAAAGTTTTAGTTTTGAGGGAAAGAGCCTTGTCGACATTCTTCAATGAAAAGAAACCCAAAAAGATTAGATATTAACTTTTGCACACGGTCTTAACATCCATAACTTGGCTCAGTTCGGATTAGAAACCTCCTGCCGATAAGGATTATCCTCGAATCATTTTATATTGTTAATAAGGTGATATCATTGAAGTTTCGTTAGCACTTAAAATATTACACGAATTGAATGGAAATGGAGAGTCCTAATTTGAAACATACATGAAAAATCAGGACGATTGAAAAATAAAACTAGAATGCTCGGCAACACTTTGCAGTTGACATGATTAGCTTCTAATCTGCAGTATTTGATTCATTTTTCTATTCAATTTGCCTGCAGAATATTCCATTAATTTAATAAGCAAGAGCCATGAAGGCAGAAGCTTTTGTGAGCATGTTCATTGGAGATGACCGCCTTAGCAACGAATTTGGACATGCGCGCAAAAGCAGCTGCCTTAACGGTAGTGCTTTTCTTCATTCTTTATTAATAGTTGGAAAAGGCTGATGTACAACTTTGCACGAAATTTTGTTATAATCGTGAACAAATTGGAACCTAATTATTTCAAATCTTTTTTCAAATATTCTATATTCTTCGATCTTCTATTCATATTATCATCAGGTATAAACCAAGTTGTCATTATCTAATCGTGAGCTAGATTTCAATTCTATCCAATCTGTACTTCCGAAAACATCGAAAAGCTCTAATTTCAAATGATATACCTGCAGAATGATCAGATGCATTTGACATATTCACAAAAATTCGACCCCGTTATCAAGTCTCAAACCAAATCCCAGAAATACCGAGTTTTGAGGTCATTTTTTCAGGAAGTTTTTCATTAACTTCTTTTCTGCTATAACTTGTAGCGGAACGCCCCCTCTCAGTTCTTACTTAGGTCGCGCCCCATTCCATCCCTTGTACCTTGGCGTTAGCAGCCTGAAACTCCTGGCAGCATCGGTCAACGTGCAAGGGGCGCTGGGGCTCACGCTGTCCTTGGTAGATCCTCTCAAGATCCCGTATGTTTGTTCACGCCCGACGTTCTTGCATGCATTCCTTTGTAATACGCATTGGTATGTCCGCTCACGTATGAAAACTGCCTATTCGAGTGCAGGTTATGTCGGGTTCTCCCAAATTAAGCCGGGACGAAACGTGATACACTCCCAAATAGATTGAAATTACCTCGCAAACCTTCAGAAGCTCAAACTAGTACTTGGGGGAGCATCAACATTGATTGGAACCGAATTTATTCTTATACGACAATAATAGGAAAACTTATCAAATTATGAGGACAGCCGGTGCCCTTATGGATAGAATAATCGATTTCAAAGTTGAAAAAATATCCGCGATAGTCTTTTCACACTAAATCATATAAAATTGTCAGAAAATTCATTCTGGATTCCATAATTCAACCAATAGATTAGTATCCTATTCCAAACCTTACTTGTAATGTAATTTTGAATTATTTTCTCATTATGTTCGATTCAATGGATTGAATTCAGTGAAGGGAGAAAAATGGTAATTCTGCAATAGATCCCTTCATTATGAAAGTACGAATCAGCTCATGATCATTAAAAAATACCGATTTGTTGATACAGAAGGACGTGAATGAAAGTATCGTAATTGTTATGAACACAGTGTACAAATTAGGCCAATCTGCGTGCGTAGAGAGATCTCACCTGAATGGACTCTCTATATTTCCCTCTGGGTGTTTCGACTTAATTGACCAAACTTTTTAGCTGGTAATGAGCGTATGGATACACAGTTTTCCCATGCATATCTCGTGAAATCAGAATGTATATTGGAGAATTTATTTGCAAAGGTTCTTTGATGATTTCTACTGCGAATATACATCGGATTCAGCACAAAAAAAACTCGTTAAAACTTGTGGGGGTCCATTTCCGAATGTCGAACAGAATTTTTACTATTTGACATTTGTCGATAGGGATTTTCGCATAACTTGACTCAGTGGTTCATTCTCAATAGACGACTTCGGCCCAAGTTGCCAACCCACAATTTATTTAGCAAGTTTACTTTTACTGGGGAACGGGAATTTCAGGACAAATTCGGCATGATAAGGTTCGCATTATTTATAAATAACCGTAAAACATACCTCGGCTCTTCAAACCAGATAATTCCTTCCAAATATAGGTTTTTGTTAAGATCGTCCCCGATTGACTGAAATTTAAGTTGGGATTCCTGATTTCATGCAAACAGTGTCAATTTTCATAGGATACGTTCCGAAAATCAACTCTGTTGTTTCGGTTGCCGATTTTCTGCTCCGTAAATATGAAATATTCGGATGGTTCCTGGAACAAGCGCGTGAAAAAGGTTATTTACGGAATCTGGTTGATGAAAATGCGGTCGATTTACTGTCACCAGAACGATTTTCTGTGGTAAATATCCATAGCATAGAACAAACCTAAAGTAAACATGATTGTTCTATGCTATGGATATTTACCATAGAAAATCGTTCTGGTGACAGTAAATCGACCGCATTTTCATCAACCAGATTCCGTAAATAACCTTTTTCACGCGCTTGTTCCAGGAAACATCCGAATATTTCATATTTACGGAGCGGAAAATCGGCAACCGAAACAACAGAGTTGATTTTTGGAACGTATCCTATGAAAATTGACACTGTTTGCATGAAATCAGGAATCCCAACTTAAATTTCAGCCAATCGGGGACGATCTTAACAAAAACCTATATTTGGAAGGAATTATCTGGTTTGAAGAGCCGAGGCATGTTTTACGGGTATTTATAAATAACGCAAACCTTATCATGTCGAATTTGTCTTGAAATTCCCGTTCCCCAGTGAAAGTAAACTTGCTAAGTAAATTGTGGGTTGGCAACTTGGGCCGAAGTCGTCTATTAGTTTAGACATAGATGCATAGAATACATAAGGTACGGATACTCGTTGACATATTTTGGGTCCGAAATGTGGTCCAAACGTTGTCAAAATACGGATTTGTTTGCCTACTTCAGTTTTCGCCGATAGATGCCGGCATAGGAAAATCTGCCATATAAAATCTGAAATATTTACGGAAGTTACCGACCTGTCATATCAGAACTAGTCAAATCAGAACTTCTTTCTGATTTCTTAGTTGGACCATACATTATTTTCAAGAATTCCCGATAATAAATTCATTTTGACGAATTTAAATTATGATTATTCATTTCATTCGGCCAGAATGGCGGTAATATTCTTCGTCTCTGGATATACCAGTCTGAAACTTGATATTTTTGAATAACTGCTTATTACAAGAGGTATTTATTATCTCAATATTCAGTTCATGGAAAGGAAGTACTCTAGAGTTGTGTTTTCAAAAATACCACAAGAAATCATTTGGAATGACAGATACTACAATTAATTTGTCTGGTTGGAAATTCGTCTGGTAAATTCGTATGAACATGAACAGCAAAGTGAAAATTCATATATCAATCATATTAGTAATATAAATCTCCCGTTTCGTTTTCACCGTTGTTTTGGGTTCGAAATAACTTGTATACATCCATGAAAGTGTTCTCACAATAAACCTCATATTGCTCCTTATTTCCTTACACATATTCCATATTATTAATGAGTAGATGTTCCACATTTGTTAAACTCCTCTTGAATATTAGTGAGAATCCATAATTTCAAATATCTTATTCATATTTTGGGAAACAGTTTCATCAAATTATAGCTCAATTCATTTTTATTCAGCGGAATTAAATGTATGCACTTGCAAAAGTGACGTGAGCGCCATCATCGTTTACAGAGCTAAAAAGCCCAAGATTTGACAATTCTAGGACCGCGTTTTGGACCCAAAATTTTAGTGGGTAATAGTAGGAAAGTGTCGACACCTGATATATTCTATGCATCTATGTTTAGACTTTAAATTCGCATGAGACAAATATTGTTGAATAGCATAAGCCGTTAACATCGAACGTCTATAGGCGGTTTCGGAAACTTGATCAGATTAACACGGGTAACTTACTCGGGTCACTGAAATGACAGATAGAGAGTTCAATATCTGTCGTTTGAGTGATCCGGGTAAGTTACCCGTGTTAATCCGATCAAGTTTCCGAAACCACCTTATGTATTTCGTACACATAAACATAAGAATTTGAAGTTTGAATGACAATAATCTGATTTCTCACATTCCAAATGTCGATTTAACCTGTACGGTTAATTCTTTGGTTTCATTCCATTTTTTTTCAAGAGGAATTAAGGAAGCTCGATGCTCCTTGTTGGAGGATGATAATCTATTCATTTATTCCTACTTTCATGAATCTAACAAGGCGGAATATGTGAAGTTTTTTGTTCTTACAAATATCATTTTACGATTAAAATGTGAATAGTTTCCGTAGGGGATCATTTCAGTTGGCTAGTCAAGCAGCTATTATAAAGAATGGCCGACAAAAGGCAGAATGAATAGGGAAAGGATGGCAAATTCTGATAATTGCAATATTCATGAATTTTCTTTGAATAATATCTCAGGTATACCCATAAATAATAAATAATAAACTATTTGTTTCGAAACCGCTGATTTTGAATAGGTTCCAATGAATGATGACCATACTGCATATTGCATTTTACATGAAATGGTGATTGCTCTTAACCACCCGACAATTTGTGTGTAGAAAATTTTTTGATACGATATTTGTAAATTGGAGATTACATATGGAAATAGACCTCCTGCGGTGAAGTTAACAATTTGAACGGATTCTTTCAAATTGGTAGCCAAACTGGTAGATAGGTGATATCTAGGTAAAATGGTTTTGTTATCTTCAAATCGTATGATCGTCTCAAAATAGTGCATAAACTTCTCTATCTGACACTATTGATATTTTAGTTCCATGAGATCCATATTGTGTGAATTTTGAGAAAAATATAATCTCGAATGTGCCATTGATGGGTGAATTTTATAGCATTTATATATTCTTCCTTTCCAATTGCACAGTTTATCAGATCTGAAGATAGTGACCTCTTCAGTATTATTCTCTTCAGAACTTATTGCCTAACTATTGACCATAATCTTACCGAAGAATATACCCAGTAAATATTAGTGAAATATATATATGTACCTATAATAAATAGATTGTATTCTCCCGAAATTCAATAAAACTCGAATATCCTATTTGATTCTAATTCTAAGTATACATATAAATCCATTCAACCCGGTAAACCTGGTTCATTGAAGAGGAAGAGTCAATAGAGCTCCGATGAGAGATTTCTTCAATTGAGTCTCTTTATCCTGCAGGGCAAGTCGAAGACACGTTCGCATATTGTGGAACCTGGCAGATGCCCCACGTTTCAGCAGGATTAATCCTTCTGAAACAATGAGAGAATTGATTGCAGTAGATCAGCAGTGCAAAAATAGTTAATTATAGATTAGTGCTGAGATCGTGGAAACTGTCAATAGCGGTACCGCGATCTACCAACAAGCTCATTATTACTCTTAATGAAGTTTATTTGAGATCGAGAGAGAAAAAAGAATCATTAATCTATGAGGAACATGTCTATTTGACAGAAATTCAATTATCTATGCGGATATTCATACAGGTGAATTCAGGACCAATTCAATTATGCTTGTTCTCGATATGTCGCGTAAACGTGATTCGAATACCGAAAACTTGTCTGTACCTAATAAATATGTGCAAAATATGAAACCTCAAATGAAATGAATTATATTCAGTAACATCAGAAGCGTTACATCCTGAAGGTTTTTGTCTACCGATTCACCATATTTGAAGCATATGCTTCGATAACAATATCGACGTTTCAATTTGTATAAACAAAAGTTTTTTCTGTAATTTAGTAGAGGAAGAAGATCATGCCACCAGAAAAAGAGCAGGTATTTTGGTTTATTATTTGATAAAACCAAGTATGTACATTTGGATGAACTAATAAAAAAAATTTGTCCGTCCGCCGTCCCTCGTCCGTTCTCTGGGGCTTTTCTCTGAAAGTACTGAATCGAAATCCGTGAAACTTGCTAGAAAAATTGATTTTACTCGATATTGATCTTCCAAGCTTTTCAGCAGGATCGGCGTACCCTAAGGGCTCAAAACTGGGGGTGGAAGGAAAAAAAATAATTTCTGAAAACTTATCACCGAATTTTCATGAATCTCTCAACGTTGATTACTGTTGCAAAACTCAACCTTAAATTTTCAGCCGGATGATTTCCGACGGGTGGTTCTTGAGTTATAAAGAAAAACGCTGCAAATTTCCAAGAATCCCGAAAATAAATCATCGCTTTCAGTGGAATAATCGGTGGACTTTTCATCCAGAATCATATATCCAAAAGTAAATGGAAAGATTGACTACCAAAGTTTCAACAAAAATCGAGAAATTTTCAAGGGATTCGAGTATTATTTTATGAACATAATGTACAAATGCCCCATCGATATTCTCAACAATTTTATAATCGTAAGTTGTCCAAATTAAATATTTTTGGGTTTTCTCTCCTTATATCTGGAACATAACTACTGAAAATAGGATAAACATAATTATTTATAAATATCACCCTGTGAATTACAGGATTTAAGATTGAGTATCTTCATGGAGCTCAATTATATCTTAAATAAAACTTATATATAATATTATTCATGAATCATTGATTTTTGACAACAGAAAAACCAATTCCATGGAAAAATTCATTTCAAACATTGGAATCTCAATAGTAGCGTTATTCAAAATATTGAAGATTTCCAAAATAATTCGGTTAATGGAGATTTCCATCAATTTTGGTTTGCGAAGTACAATTATCGTCACCATGTGGATATTCTTTACTGGTTTCAATCGAAACCAAATATTTTTCGTACTGAGAGTTTGGAATGAGGGTGAATATAAAAGATAATGAGCATGTATATGATAAAACAAATATATGCCAAAAAATCAATGAGAAACCGGAAAACTCATTAATTGAAGAGAGTCTAATACTACGTACTACGGGTAGGAGCCTTGGACTAAGGTAGGAGCCGATGATCCACCTGTTTTATTTCTATTATTCAGTTTTGGAAAGCTCCAATTTTTCCCGCCAGATAGGATTTGAAATGAGAAATGAAATGGAACAGTTCAAGTAACATTTTATTTAGAGATTTTATGATACATTTAAATCAAACATAAATAGCAATTTCAATCAGGAATTATATACAGAACTTGAAAAAAATGTAAGTTTGTGATAGAAATTAGGTATCGACCAACATTTGCATATCATGTAATTTCCAGGTGTTCGAAAGGACCAAATTGCAGGTACATTTCAGAAATCGTGTTTATTTCATATAATAAAGGTTACTTTTGGCGACTTTAATTCGAAAAATATCAATAAGCAAATGAAATTGGAATCTTGGAAACATTGTAACATTGTAATTTGTAAAATTTGTATATAAGCCAATAAGAACATAGGCAACCAAGACGTGTGAAAAAATATGGCCAAATTCCCTAGAGCAGTTTTGAAGAAGGAAAACTCCCAGAAGCAAATCACGAAATCATCATTTTCGAAGAAATTTTGACAGGTAGGGCTGTTTTGATTCTTTGAAAAATTTTAAGGAACTTTAAATAGAAAACCTCGATCATAGACAAGGCAGAGCATTTTAAAACTATCGTCGAGACTGTTCTTCTTGCTCCCAAAAATTTGAATAACATCGTGGTATTTCAGTCAAAGCAAGCAAAGTAAAACTTGAATGAATCAAAGTACCTGGTATCCTGATTTCTAATGTAGATTAAATACATGAAAAGTTGAAATAAGAAGAGCTTAACTTAACAAAATCGGAAAATCAGAGAAGGCATCAAGCAAATCAAGATGAAAAAACAATTCTCAGAAGTTCACACTTGGAATTCTGAAGCATGGTGAACAATAAAATAAAAACGAAGTGAAAATGGACATAGACTAATACACCGTTTATAAGAACTGAAAAAAATTAATTCAGGAAATATGTTATAATATATTATATTTTTATTATCAGTTTAACTGATTTTTTTGACGAAATTTTTTATTGAAATTATTATTTCAAATTCAACGAACATTATTTTTCTCTAGATCATAGAATGCACCTTGAGAAAAAGAGAGAGAGCCATGGAAAATTCAATCAGAATAAA
This sequence comes from Myrrha octodecimguttata, assembly GCA_958510865.1. NCBI lineage: Eukaryota > Metazoa > Arthropoda > Insecta > Coleoptera > Coccinellidae > Myrrha > Myrrha octodecimguttata. The sequence continues at coordinate 60,258,535 of OY294059.1, read as the reverse complement.
AAATTTGTTTTTTTCTCGTAATTGGATCATGACGCAAATTCAAATTTTCAAAATTAATTCCAGAATTATATACAAGAGAGATTCATAACAGTACTTTATATTGCCATCGTCGATCCTCGTCATTGTTGCCTTCAACTGAGGACCACTGTCGTCAACGTTTGAATTGGTGCAGAGAAAAACAGCATAGGGAGACGAAAAAGCATATTTTCGTATTCAGAGACGAATCACGGTGCAGCTATGCACGATGGCTGTAAAAGGATAAGACGCCGTCGTGGAGAGGGACTTGTTGTTTTCTGGAGAGATTGAGCATCAAGTTGCGGCGGATGACTTGACACCTAACAAGATATAATAATAACAGTAATTGTTTGGAGAATGGCGACGCGCAAAGAATTAGAATTGTTTGGAAATCATCTGATTCATATTCATGTTTACGGATTCTATCCGTCAGGTTTAAATGCAGCTTGGGCAAACCTTTTAGCTGGTATTTAAAAACACTGCATTAAATTTCAGCTTGCTTCCATATTCATTCATATTCCCGAATATTGAAAAAATGTATTTCAGATATCCTTGTTATTTACATAGTATCGTTATTATTTGTCAATTACTCAAAAGAATCTTATCTGATTACTAATACTGATATGCTAACTTGTGTGGAATTTCGAATGAATTCGTCTGTAGAGTCATTAGGCGCCCATTCACGGATTCCACCTTCGTAAGTGAGTCCCAAACCTCCTCAGCAATATCGAGTTGCTTCTTTCGGATTAATTTTCAGTCAACCCAACAGCTATTCTTAAGCGCAATAACTTCTGAGAAAAACAACCAGAAACTCGATGTTGTAGAGTAGAATTGCATCTTACTAACGAATGACTAATTCGTGAATGGGTGAAATGAATCCAGAGATTTCCCGAGATTGCCAAAAATCCAGATAGGATGGAATTGAAATATAAGTACTAGTACTTAGTTGAATAACGATAGGTTCGAAGGTCATGTAGATTTTCTTGGAAAAGATCTGATCAATTGAACGCAAAATATGAAATAGTTGGGAAAAATTGTTGAAATTTTGTTTTCAAATTGTTTCGATTACACGATCATCATGAAACTTCGCACAAAGTTGTGCATCAGCAATTTCCAACTAACTAACAAGTTTCTTCATGATCGGATGAGTATGATGGTACTGAGGAAAAAAGCGCGAAATTCAATACTTTTTTTTCATATTCCCGATAATTTATTATAGGTCGAAATAAAATTTTGTACTGAACTGTGAAATGATTGCTCTCAGATATGTACGAAATTTCATTCAGATTTGATGAATGGTCCCCAAGAAATCATTTCATGAAAGATAACACTACCGCTGATTGGTGAAATATACTTATTGAAGGCGTTGAAACAAGCATTCTTTTGGTATTCTCTCTGATTTTGCACATCCTCTTAGAATTTGGTTTGATTCGAACTAAGTCATTCTATAGGAAAACTACTCAATATTCACTGAAATAAATAATAAGATTGAAACTTGAACAAGGGGAAGTTTTAAATATTGTGTCTATGTGAAAATGGTAAGTAAAACTTTGGAATCCTCACTCAATAGACTTTACCAGGGAATTGTATTATTTGAGTGAGTAGAATGAATGATTAAAAATAAATATTACGAAACTGAATAATCTTCCGTATATACGGAACCGTTACTTACTTATTACTATGGTTTATATTACTAACCTATTGAATATTTTACACTCTTGCCCCACCACAGTTCGTAGCTAGTAACAGCCATGAAGAAGAGATAATGACAAACCCAATAAAAACCAATATGATAAATAGTGTGGTGATAGAATTGGAGAAACCTCATCCTATGAATATCCAAGACACACTTCCATGTCTAACATTGTAAAGGGTGTTTCAAATTGCGCGGTTTAATTTAAGAATAAATAAAATATAGATGGCGCACTGAATTCCTCTGGTTATTTCGACATTTAGGAAAAGTGATGTATGACATTTATAAAAATGGCTCCGTACACGGTATAACAACGCGTTCAAATTGTGGAGATATTTCATGAAAATCAGCGTTCTGTGAAAAGTGTTTTCAGAAAATTACGCGGATTCATGGTTCACAAAATCGTCGATCTCAAAGCACTATTTGTCGAATTTTTAAAAAATTTCAAGAGATCGGTTCGGTGGAAGATCAAAAAAGTGAAAAAATACAGTCGTAGCGGTCGTTCACAAGAAAATATTGATTTGGTTCGTGAAAGTGTTGCTGAAGACCCTGAAATGTCCATTAGACGACGTTCACAACAAGCTGGACTTAGTGGGTCCACAACATGGCGTATTTTACACAAAGATTTAACTCTGAAGGCCTGAAAGGTTCCGATAACACAGGAACTGAAGCCATTTAATCATTTGAAACGTCGTTCATTCGTCAATTTCATCAATGAACAACCAGCTGATTTTTCTCAAAAAATCATGAGGCACATTTTCAACTTGGTTTTGTTAATGAACAAAATCGATGTTTCTGGGGTGAGAAAAATCCACGAATCATTCATGAAAAACCTATGAATCCTAAACGAGTCACTCTTTGGTGTGCATTCTGGTCAGGTGGCGTGATTGGACCTTACTTCTTTGAAAATGCTGCTATTGAAGCTGTAACTGTCGATGGTGATCGATACCATCGGATGATAATCGAATTTTTGTGACCTGAATTAATAAATATTGATCTAGAGGATATTTGGTTTCAACAGGATGACGCTACACCTCACTCTGTAAATGACACAATTGATTTATTGAGACAAGATCATGTGATTGGACACCGATTGACTATATTCTTTGGGGTTATGTGAACAGCCAGGTCTATAAGAATAATCCACAATCGATTCCCGAACTGAAGGATGAAATTATACGTGTCATTAGTGAGATAGAACCTCAATTATGTCAAAATGTCATTGAAAATTTCAACAAAAGAGTGGACTTCTGTAGAGCTGCAAGAGGAGAATATTTGACAGACATTATTAATCGTATATGAATGTCATAACTGATACTTCAATTACCAATAAAAAGTTTCTGAAAATGAATGCAGATTATGTGTTTTATTTCATATTTAAAAACAGCGCAATTTGATTCAACCTTTAGATCATTTACAAGATTCATTTTATGAACCTATTGTTATACATCTACATCCCAAGAAAAAAAGGTGTTCTACTTCAGAGTAGTATGAGGAAAATGTTTTCTTGAATCCCTTATGTCCGGTTTAAGCTTTCAGTTGAGGTAGCGATAGTTTGAAGGTTGCGGTGGAATTCGTATTATGTGGGGTTGTTTCGTGACATTTCGCTTTCTATTATTATGCCCAGGTCCGAAAGCTCTGTCTCATGCACTGAAAGTAACAACGAATATTGGAATGGTCAAAGGCGTAGTCCTACTATTCTACCTGGATTCCGTCCGACGTCGCAGCGGACGATGAGAACAAATATATGCTCTTACAATACAAATATAGGACTGAATCATATGAATCGATGTCCCTGAGAGTTCACGAGAAATGATATAATGCAGGAAATATATGAGGGAAATGTCGAACTGTTTTAGGTCAAAGAAGGGAAGTGAAAATTTGATTCGAGAAATCTCACTAAATTAGGAATCGACCAGTGAAGACTTTTAAATCCGCTCCTACCAGCCGTTTGTGGATTGCAAAATGGCGCATGAGTCAGCTCAATTTCGCCCCAAGTCGATTTTGGGAATTTTTCGAAAATACCCGAAAATTTCAAAAATCTTCATGCTATGGCTGATTGCTTTTTCCCATTTCACTTTTCTTCCAAGGAAAGACAAACTTTTCTTTGCTCTCTTAGACCTAGTTAGGCTCTGCGCGATGCACTTCCATTCAATTAGTATAGGATCGAATTAAGAAAATGATTGTTGTGCATAAGGAAAGAGGTGATTCAAAAGACCTTGCGAATTTATAACTTTCCAACTTAGAATTGAGGCCTTACAAAATCGAAATCAATTTCTTGTTGATACAACACTCGTTGCTGTGTGTATCATTCGCCAAAGGAAAATAGTGGACGACTGCATACCGAAGTTCGATTAGAACATAAGGCCTGTAATATAGTATAATCATAGGAATTGTAGTAATAAACTAACATAACTACAAAGACGAATATCTGTCGAATAATCAACAATCACTCAAGCTTCATCAGAGCTAATTATCCAATCAACCGAAATATCTACACCAAAGAAGCGAAATCTACAGAGGATTTTCACATCTGTTTCACAGTTTCTACTGAACCTCAGACTAACTTACCTTGGATGAAACGCAGAACTATGAATCTGGATACTCATCACCTGTCACATGGAATACTGCAATATACCTACGCACAGCGTGCCATCTTCAGGGAGAATCTTGCAAATACCACATTCAAATGCAGAATACTTAGATCGATGTGCATGACCTTCATTCTTTTGTCGTATCAGGTCGCTGCATCTGCGAGTTTATAGTTGATGGCGCGTATTTATACTGCAGTATTCCATCTCACAGGTGATAACTATCTAGATTCCTATTCTGCGGTTTATCCAAGGTAAGTTGGTCTGACGATGAGTAAAATCTGTGAAACAACTATAACCATTCTGATTGGATGCGAAATCAACCGGCTGGCCGAGGACAACATAACTCTCGAATATAGCGAGCTATAGACTTGAAACTTTCAGGATATACCACGCATTAGGATGCTATAGTCAACTTTAATAATGAGTCGAATCAACGAAACAGTTCCGGAGTTATAGTCATTTGAAATTTTGTGGTTGTTTCCCAAATATCTCAGGAAATACTCAACGATCGGAATGGAAGTTGATTGTGGTATATCGACGTAAAAATGCTAGCGAAATTTTTTGGCATCCTACGGTTAGCAAATTTCAAAACAGGACTAATCTCAAATCTTCTCATGAAAGAATGTGTCCCACGGAAACTATTTCACAGATTCCCGAGGAATGTTGCTTATACCTCAAACGTGTACCAAATTTCACTTTGATCCGATTCGATAAATTTAAACTTTTTTGGTGTTTGCTTCGGTATCTTTATTATTTCCAGAATAACTCAAAAAACTCTGACCTAATGATAACGAGACTGACTGACTGCTTCAAAAAATTTCTCGAATTATTCTAAATTCTGCGATTTTGAATTTAATTCAACCCCAGAAATTCTGTATGGATCTTCATGCTATTCAATTCCAGTTTTCCAATAGAGTACTGGATTCAAATTCGATTCTAAATTCTGTATTCTTGCTAATATTTAAAATATAAAATTTTGAATGGGTGTATCTCATCGAGTGGATTTACCCATTCACCAATTCGGCATCCGTTCAAATCAATTGTATGGAAATCGAAGGGGAGGTTTCGAATTCTTGATCTCAAGTCACTGCATTTCTAGAATTCTTGTAGTAACGGAATATTCACCATGACAGTGGAGAGTGATGAAATATTTGATTTTTGAGTTTTGCAGTCTTCACTTGACGAAAAACCGATCATGATATTGATTGAAGTAGAACCTTTCGATTCGTATATCAGCGGAATCAAAGTGTTTCAATTGAATAGGAATTGTTTATGAACTTATATTGGTTGGAAATTGATATTGAATAAAACTTTAGTGAAATTCCGGAGGAAATGTGATCAAAATTGGTGTATGAGTTCAGAACTCGCTCTGTAGATAAAAGATGCACCAATGAAAATAGTTTCCATAAGTTCCTAAATTTTCCGTAGAGATAACCGGAACGACCCTCGAAATTTCGTTCTTGGGAGGTTTCACAAAATGTTCCCGAAATTTTCGTGGAAGTAGGCCAGTGGTTGAGGACACCACTGTACAACAAACACGAGAACTTTATACCGCAGAGAATATTAGGGTAAAGTGCATGCAGAAATCCTATAATAAAGTCTCCCGCTTGATGCTGCATATATGCCATAATCCTAATAGATATTTAAGGGTTCGGTAGGAGCTTACAGGAAGACAATGTCATCAATACACTGTATTTTCTTGGGCATTCTCTGCTAGAAGGTAGAATATTCACTAATTCGAAATACTTATCATAGACATCTGATTAGTGAAATTATGTAGGTAGTCATGAATGCACATATTGTCTGTTAAGAAGGTTGATAGAACTGATAAGCAATCTGCAAGAACTCCCAAGTTCTCATTTTCGAGCAAGTACAATTTTTCAATTTGTGTCCGTCTGTTTTTAGGGAATATTCTGAAAATGAATTCGGGATGGAAATATCCACGGAATCATTTGATTGATTTGACACATTCACGAATTAGTCCTTCGTCATTATTGATATTCGATTCTATTTTACATATTCCGAGTCTCTTGTATTTCGTATCGGCCGACAAATGAAGCCGAAGAATTATATCAATGCGTATGAAAAGCTCTGAAAATAGTCTGCTGTTGTTTCATAAGCTTTTGTGAGTTCGTTTACATCCTCAGATGATGGCAGTCGTATATTCGTTCTGAAAATTTGCATGGACCTTCAAATTGTCATTTTGCGGCACAGGGCAATCTCATTATGTCCAAAGGTCTATTCTAGTTCTCGCGTAAAATGATATTGAAAGACTAGGTTGGATACAGGACAGTGTCCCAAAGGAATTCTCGTATTAATCAACATACATGGAAACTAACACCACTCAGCACAACAAAATTCATTGAACTATCCATGTCGGAAACGAGAGTTCGAGACTTACCCTTTTAGGGTAAGAACAGAACAAGTGAGTCACGGTGGAGATAGATACGGTCGCCGCAGTCGATGTCGACATCCATGTGAATCAAACACATTGAAGTTAATGAGAGAGAACAGAAAAGGTAGGTCGGTGAATATAAATAATTTACACGATTTTTCATTTTTCGATGAATTACTGAACCTCAATTCGATCTGATCTATATTTCCGGAAATATTGTGAAAATAAAATTATGAATGGGCATATCTGCGAAACCATTGCGTGGAATTTACCCATTCACGAATTCGGCCTTCCTAATTGAGGTCTAAACCTAGTGTACAAATATCGAGTTTCTAAGTGGTTCCTTTTGGAAGTTATTGTGTTTACGGTCAGCCAGTCAGCCTAACGGTAAACACAAAAACTTGCAATACTCTTTTCTACAAAATCTGAAGTGGTGATCCAAAGAATTTTACTTCACGATAGATTAGTGGTGTAAGGATTCTAGTCCCTCTCGACATCACTACTTGATCTTCAATATATCACATACATGCGTTTACGTTTTTTACCCTAATCTGTTTCGAGTCCGCCGTTCCTTTGATTTCACCTCCGTCTGTCGGCGTACTGTCTGCATATCGGTTGCATTGTTTGTCCCCGCTTTTTAATCGGTTATGATTTATTTTTACAAGAAATATTGGAGGATTGATTTGGTTCTTAACAAAATGATTTTGGGAAGATACACTTGTTCAGTCTGTAAGTACTATATCTATGTTTGTATATTTATCTGTATATTTATATGTATGTTAACTTTAGCTGTCTTTTAAATTGTGTAACTTTTCTTTGTGTGTCGAAATTATTCCAAAACCACTTTTTCTGTGATATTTTTCTGGTCAATAACTTATAGTATTGCTCGTTTTTCCTTTACTATTGTGAACAACTTCATCAATGTTACGAATCATGTTTTCCGTAAATTTTGTAGAGCCCTGAGGATGGAGATAAATTTTTCCGAAACGTCGGTGAACTGACAGAGTATCGTTTCCTGCATCCTTGATCCTTACACCACTTATCTACTGTGAACTTAAGTTCTACAATGGACAAAATCTTCTGGTTAGTTTTTGAGTCATACCCATAATAAATTTCGACATAATTTTCCTAATATCCCAAGAAACCTCCACAACCTTATGCGATCAGATTGCAACTTGACAATAATAGTTCTCTAGCCTGTTTTTTCTTGAATTCAGAGTACTTACCATCAACTGAAATTAAATGTACGTGATTGAGAAACTTCATGCAGGTTCATGCCAAATTTCGTACTACTCATCCACTGAATCGTTGGGCGGAATGCACCATTCATGAGTTTTTCTCTTTGTATCAATACCCAAGATATAATACAAATATCGAGAGAGAGTCGTTAGGAAAACCTTTGATATCGATTGCCTCAAAGCTTCTTAGAAGTAGTGCTTCTGAAGAATTATCTTCAATAATTCAGATTTACAACTTAATGAGTCTTCACGAAGTTTCTTGGATGAATTGTGCTACAGATGCTCAATATAATAATCTGTTATATCAAATCCTCTGTACTTAAATATGAACCATTCTTTCTGAAAGAGCTCTGTTAATGATCTTTGACTTTTTCATATCATGAACTAATGCCATGAATAAGCAACCGATTTTTGAAAGAATCAAAATCAGCCAATCGTAAAAAAAGAACGAATAGTGTGTAACTTATCTCTAATATACTTTCTGCGTTCAAGGTGAGTGCGCTTAAAACGTTTCCTTTCTCAAATCACATATTATTACTGTATGTCGTGAATTACTATAGGTTTCTCGAAGAAGAAATCGTTGTTCCCGAAACGAGCGTTGGATACAGGTAGCAAAGGTGGATGAGAGAGCAGAGAATAGAGAGTATAAGTAGCTCAATGGGTAGAGCGACGAACTCCTAACCGAAAGAACTCAGGTTGGTCTCCAGATAAGACAATATTGGTTCAGCATTAAGAGTGCTATTCCTAGGGTTGAGGATGCAGTAAAAGAGCCTTCATGGAATAAACTCGAAATTCTGACTCTCACAGGTTCAACACTTTTGAAGGGTTTCCTTGAAATCCAGAAAAAAAATACGAAATTCAAAATTACACACTGATTTGTTATCAGTATTCCAACAACAGTAGACTCGTTCAATTCATAAAGCAACTTGAAGCTGAATATGAAATATATACACTATTCTAGTCAGCAATTTGTTTCGAGTAAAAAGGAACCAAAATAGAAAACTATATGAATATAATATTTCATTGAATATTTCAAAACTGTGAGACTCTTCTCGCTTCTAGAAAATATTGATAAAATGAACTCCAAGTAGAAAGCTTCAGGATGAATTTCTGAAAATGTTGTTCATTCCACTTGAATCCAGTATTCCACATTTCCGATTCATCTTTTCCGTAGATATTAATTGAAGTTCATTCAAACATGAAAATCCTTCCACGATGGGACGCCTCTGTAAAGTAGGTTTGTATAATAGGAAGGTACTCAAACTGTCCGGATATTCTCGATCTGAATGCTATAAGAGGTCAGGTAAACCTAGTTCGAAATTGTCGCATCCTGTCTAGAATGGAAAAATTGAACTTTCTTTTGTGTGTGCTTCCTCATTCTGACCCCATTATTTCTTTATCCCTGCTCTAAGTTGCCCTGGAACACGAGAAAAGGTGGCCGTCGTAAAGTTACTGATGTTCCTTCGGGTGTAAATAATTCTTAATTTCTTTCTCTGTTGCTGTAGTTTGGCAACAGGAAGATGGAGGAAATAATGGTTGGGTTATTTTAAAAATGTTAGAAGTTCCTCAGAAGGATCATCTTGATAACCTCTTAGTCTAAAAAATCCTTGATATAATTCAATAAGAAATAACTTATTTTATAAATCTAATTCTATAATGCCTTCAAGTATGAAATCACTCAGTGCACTTCGAGGTTGCAGATTTATTCCAGCATGGCCACATAAGACAAGTCATATTTCTCAATCAGTTTTTAGTTCCAAAAATCATCACAGTCGAAATCAATCCTCAAGTGAATATTCGACGAAAGTATATATTTTGTATACCTAATAATTAAAATAACAAATTTCACCGTAATCATCATTCAACAAAAAATGGTTTACTTGCAGTATTCAGCGACCCAGTCAAAGAATTCTCTGAACACTAACCACGACTACTTTTTCTTTCATATTCACGCCGCATAGTCTAAAACAACATATTTCGTCACAATACAGGCTATTTCATTTAGTACGGCAGATTTATTAGGAAACAACTATAAATCAAAGATAATCTGTTGACAAGAAACTCACACAACCATGCTGCCCCATCATTAACGTATTCATTTATTTTTCGATGGTATTGACTATAGCTAAAACAACATCATGAACAACCAGATACCTGGAAAACATTTCATCGCTTCGTCGGTGTGGATATTTTGATTGATTGGATGATTAGCTCTGATCAAGGTGGAATGTTTGTTGATTAATCGACAGATATTTGTCTTTGTGGTTATGTTGGTTCATTACTACTAGAGCTCTCTCCATGGAACAGTTCCTATCTATTTCATTTAAGTTTTAAGTGGGCCTTACTTTAGATCTAACTCATCTAATTTTGAGTTTCTCTTACCTCATCTGATCATCTCGTAGATTTTTCCCTACCTGTGAGAGACAAGCAATCCTCTTTGTTTTTACGCGCTTGTTTTGGGAAACAGCGCTTTATCATTTCGTCACGATGTCTGTAATTTTTGAATTTTGAGCCGAAATTGGCCTCAAATAACTAGTTTGGACTCACTGATGAAGTGAGTGGTCATAATTAATTCTGTTCGACCGGTCGTGCGTGTGTGCGATGACTTTCGAAAGAAAGAACCTAGAGTCTTGAAATTCTCAGGTTAGCTTAAGATCCTCAACATCCCGGTCAAGTTCGTTAATGGGCCAAATCTGCCGAATGGTTTTGGTCTACAATCATTTTAAATTTTGTTTTTTCATTACCTCAAAAAAAAAATATCTGATCGGGATGAGACTTCATTGGCAGATGAACAATAGCAATATGAAGAATTATCAATAAAAAAATTCGAAAAAAAATATTTTTTTTTCGAAACTCTTCATATTCCATTTAAATTTCACTGGAATCTCCAAACCACCATTTCATAACCGGGTACTTCATTTCAGTCCAATGAGATTTTCTGATTTACCTGAGGAACAAATCAATAGAAAAGTTCAGGAAATTTTATTTAGAAATTCATATATTTCGAAAAGTGTATCTCCGATTCTGTTGAAATTTTACTCTTATCGACAGCGAAAATTCGAAGACACGGTTTCAGTCTAAACAGATATGCATTTTTTGAATTTCCCGAAACATAAAATGTATAGAATATTTCTTTACATCGACCGTTTACTGCATCTACTGGTTAATATAGTCGAAGCATTTATTGGATCCTACAGTCAGATTATCCGGGATAGCGGCATCTATTCACGTTCTACCTATGCTTTATGAGGCGATTCCCAGAAAGTTTTGTCGGTACTTCCCCGTAGCACATGAACAGTTTATCGTAATCGTCACTACTTAACAACAGTGTTTCAAATTTCAACTTGATGGGATATTCGTCTTGGGAGATATTGCAGACAATATTTAACAACTTTTCAACTAGATATTCATGTTATTCAATGAAACATATCGAGCAAAGAGTTATTTTCTTTCATTTAAGAGTTACCGTTTTGCCCAGTGTCTGTGATTTTCAAGTTTTGAGCCAAAAATGGTCTTTATGGATTAAAAAATAGCTATAAAAGCCCTGACGTGAGGCCAGGAGCTTTTACGCGCTTGTTCCTTTGCCGAAGCGGTCATCTATATAACTATTGAGCCTGCCAAACGCAGATTTTTTCATATGGTTCTCACGAAATTCTGCATGAACCTCAAGTATAATTTCCGATCAAGTTCTATATTGCAATTCGATCCAAAATTTTGAATGGGTATAACTGTCTGAAGAATAATTGTCGAATTCAACCCATCCAATCATTCGACCTTCTTAATTAAACTGAAAACCTACTCTTCAAATATATTGCCTATGTCGATTTTTCCTGAAGTTTTTGTGTTTACGGCTGGCGTAACCAGTGATAGTGAATAAAATAACATCCAGAAGAATCTACTCAGTAGCTTGATAATTGTAGATTAAGTTTGGAGTTTTATTACGAATGCCGAATTAGCGAATTAGTAGAAACTATAATGATTCCGCAGATATACCCTTTCACAATTTCAGTTTCCCGTTATTTCCAAAAACATAGATCGAATCGCCCTTCAATAAAAAATGCCACCTTGAAGCTTCAACCTAAATGGTCCTACAGAACAACCAGCAAAAAAACTCTTCCATTCAACAAAATGCAGGAGGATTCTTTAGTTTTTTTTTGCTCATTGTTCTTTGAACCCCATTTGGCTGAAACTTCAAGGACGCATTTTTCATTGAAGGGCGATTCGATCATGTTTTTGGAAATATCAGGAAACTGAAATTTTCAGGGGGTATATTGGCGGAATCATTCGATAGTTTTACTTATTCGCCAATTCGGCATTCTTAATTAATCTCCAAACTTACTCCACAATTATCAAGCTACCGAGTAGATTCTTCCGGAAGTTATTTTGTTCACAATCAGTACTTGGGCCGACCGTAAACACATTAACTTTAGAAAAAATCGACATAGGGGATATATTTGTAGAGTAGGTTTTCAGTTTAATTAAGAAGGTCGAATGCTTGACTGGGTTGAGTTCGCCAATTATTCTTCAAATAGTTATACCTATTCACAATTTTGGATCGAATTGCAATCTAGTACTTGATCGAAAATTATAGCTTGAGGTTAATGCAGAATTTCATGGGGACCATATGAAAAAAATCTGCGTTTGGCAGGGTCAATACTTGAATAATAATCTGGACAAGCAGAGCCTGATCCCAATACTAAATTAAATCCAACTTGTTAGAGCCGTTTCCGAGATTCGACCCCGTGGAAGGTCGATACAAGCTCATTCGCCATTTGGAACCTTTGGGAATCAAGTTTTTCGATCGATTTTATGGTTTAACGAGCTGGTTCTGGGGAACAGTGCCATATTGTTTGGCTCAAATGTCTGTAATTTTCAAATTTGGAGCCGATCGTAGTTTTAAGCGACAAGGTAGGACTCACTTATGAAGAATTCGTGGTTAAATTCAATTCTTTCCGGCCCTGAGCTCTTACCCACGACACACATGAAACTTTCAGGTTTGGTGAGGAGTAGAGTCTGATATTCTTGCTCGTTATGGTTTCGGAATTTGAAGGACAAGGTAGGTATGTTGAAATTGTACTGTTATAGTTTTTCTTAACAAATTATAAAATCATGAAAAATAATTCACGCATGAAGACAAATTCCACTTATTCAATCACAGTATACAATGGTTTGAGATAAATCAAAAGCAGGGAATCCTACCATAAAATATAAGATATGTCCAAATCAATCACGGTCCACTTACTAAACTCATGATCTGAAAGTGAAAAAACTTTGAATGAATACCTTGAATTTTATAAATGTATTATCTAGTCAAAAAGTAGTGAATTATTATGAAAAATATATATTATATATATATTTTAATATTTCATTGAAAGATAGTACGAGAGGATTGAATTGAACATAAGTAGCAATTTCGAGTATAAATTATAGGAGGAACTCCAGGGAAAATGTTACTTTGTGAAAGAAGAAGGAATCAGGTATTCGAAAGAAACAAATTGCTGGTATATTTCAGAGTGTTTTATATAATAAAAGTATCTTTCGGCGAAAATAATATGAAAATCATGAATTAGAGGCAAATGAAATTGGAAACTTGGAAGAATTGTTACATTTAGGTATGATTTTGTGGAAATTTGTATATTTTAGAATGGAAACATAGACAAATGGGATTTCAACAAAATTGGCAAAAACCTCCAGTATTTCACAACATTGTTTCAAAGTTCAGTTTGATCTGATATGTATCTTTTCTTATTCAGAAAAATATGTGTCAGATTTCTTGGGTATTTCCTCGATATTGATTTTTTACAGAGTAACTCAAAAAATCCTGAAATAATGAAGTTTGGAATGGACGTACGTGCGTACGCAGAATCATTGCATGAGTTTACCAATTCTCGAATTTGGCTTTCGTATGAAATTGAACCGGTTCAACAAATGTCAAGCCTCTAAATGGATCCTCATTTTATGGTTTTTAGTTAATCTGACCTCAACCACAATCACTAATTAATTAATTTACAGGTCAGAATTCGTGAAAACTCAAAATCCCCCCCTCCTCCAATGCTTTCGAAGATATATCAATTCGAAGTTTCATTTTCCCAGTACTACCAATAACGCAGATGTGTTAGAATCGAAATTTTGCACTTGGTTGCAAAAATGACGGCGTGAAGGTTCATGCAGAATTTCTTGAGGAAATGGCTTCGAATGTGAATAAGCGCGTCAAAGCTCCTGACCTCACGTCAGTGCTTTTCCAGATTTTATAAATTCAAAATAGCACCGGCGCACTGACCTCACGTTAGGGCTTCTCTAGATTATATAGTTTGAAAATAGCACAAGCAATCGATCGGTTACTGTGTCAATTTTGACAATTTTTCAAGGACATCCAGGACCTTCTAAATATAATACTGTTCAGTTAACTTCTGAACTAGCAACAGTGCACACTTCATTCAATTTGTATAACATAGAACCACTCCTGAACATTTCATGATATTTATCTGATCTTTTCGAATAAATCAAGGATTGAGTTCCTTAAATCTGTATAGTAAAAGACAATTAAGTTAGATGTAATATACTCACTTGCTCTCAATAATGACTATCATACATTTGAATTAGAATGCTCATAAACCACATGACCATGGTAGAATTCTCCCGCTTATAGTTGCCCTGAAATTTAGGAGAATGCGGCAACCGTAAAGTTACTGATACCCTTCCAGGTGGAAATAATTCTTAATTTCTTTTTATGTTGCTGAAGTTTGGTAACAGGAGCTTGGGGAAAGAATTGATGGGTTTGTGTAAAGAACCAGTTAAAAACAGATGGTGCGAATTCTTTTATTTGTGACTTCGTCAGCGTATACTCTGTGAACCCTATACGAAATTGCAATTTCTATATCACCCTCGATTACACCTTATATCTTTTGTCTTCCCAAGGAAATGAAACTCTCAATTACACAGTGGCCTTCATGATAACATGCGCTTCTTTTTGGGAAACAAGATATTGATCAATTTTCCCAAAGTTTTGTAATGGTCTTGATTTATCATTGACTTCTACTTACTAACTCTGCCGGCAGTTTGGTCTGTTTTCTGCTAGTTCTCGAAGGAAAATACCGAGGGATCGAAATTTTCAGGATAGCGTCAGACCCTAAATAAAGGCAGAAACTACCTTACATTTCTGAGAATATATCCATCCAAACTTCAAATGATATTCCCACAATAATTTGAAAAAACACATATCCAATCGAATTTAAGAGCGCAAACTCTTGCTGAATTTCGTGAGGATCGTTTTGTTGGAATATTTAAAATTCTAGAAGAGCACTGACGTGAAGTCAGCGGCTGTCATCTTTTTACGTATTTACCCTGCCAAACTAACCTTTACTTCTCGATGGAAAGATTAGGTGATCTTCTAATAATATTATAGTAACGACATTCTGCATGAACCTTCAAGCAGCATTCGTTTTTCATTCAAGTGCTAGATTTCGATATGATCCATTCTGTGTTTTCAGTTTACATTGGAAAAATATTATACGGGGTGTTTCACCATAAACTGGTCAAACATATATAGCCGTATAGATGACATTGGGAAAGTCATTTTTGCCTCATGACATATGCCCCGTTTTCAACGCATAAGCGACATACAGTGTGTTCAATGTCAACTTTGAGCAATATTCTGATAACTGTGGTGAGTTATGTGTGACCTTTGGAATAACCATTCTGGGTCACATCTTAGTAAAAAATTAAAAAAATATTTCAAAATGGCGGAAAACCTACAAAGTTGGAATTTTTTGTTTTCGATTGCCAAAATGGAATGCATTATTCAAATGTACCCAATTTTCTAAGATTTTCTGTGAAAATATTTTTTCAAAATTCAAACTCAACTTTTTTTCACATGTCTACAGTGAAAAAAAATTTCACCTAAAATTGTTGAAAACTTTCAAGGTTGAACTCACTTTTATTTTGAACACTGCTGTGAAAACAGAATGAAAAAATATCCATTGTTTTTTATCTTATAGCCTTCCAAAGATACCGCTTGGAGTACTTGAATAATTTTTATTTAAGAAACTGGTTGCCCTATGGAGGCCAAAATTGTGCTAATAGGACCCTAGAATGACCTGGATAGAAATATGAATTTATCAAAAAAAAAAATTTTTTCAAAAAAACTTTGATGGGATTCGAACTCACTTCACTTACGGAGAATAGGTACGCGTATAAATTGGATTTATTCTGATTATAATGACGTCCGTTACCAGGCAACGGTAGTTCATCGAATTGGACCCTATTTTTCGAATCCGGAGAGAGTTCGATTCCTACCAAAGATTTTTGGAAATATTTTTTTTTCTTAATAAATTCATATTTCTATCCAGGTCACTCTGGAGGCCTATTTGCATAATTTTGGCATCCATAGGGCCACCGGTTCCTTAAATAAAAATTATTTAGGTACTTCGGACGGAGTCTTTGAAAGGCTATAAAATGAAAACCAATGGATATTTTTTCATTCTGTTTTCACAGCAGTTTTCAGAATGAAGGTAAGTTCAACCTTGTAAGATTTCAACAATTTTAGGTGAAATTTTTTTCTTACTGTAGACATGTAAAAAAAAAGGTGTTTGAATTTTAGAATACTTTTTTCACAGAAAATCTTAGAAAATTGAGTACATTGAAATAATGCTTTCCAATTTGGCAATCGAAAACAAAAAATTCCAGTTTTGTAGGTTTTCCGCCATTTTGGAATAATTTTTCCAGAATTCTACACAATTGAATTAACCACCAAAAAATACTAAGATGTGACCAAGAATCGTTATTTTAAAGGTCACGCATAACTCACCACAGTTATCAGAATATTGCTCAAAGTTGACATTAAACACCATGTATGTCGCTTATGCGTCGAAAACGCGGCATATATCATACGCAAAAATGACTTTCCCAATGTCTTCTATACGGCTATATATGTTTGACCAGTTTATGATGAAACACCCTGTATACATAGATATATCTTCGGATTCATTATGCGTATTTTACTCCTTCGCAAATTCTAAGTTCGTATTTAAGCTCAAACCTACTCTAATTACAAATTGAAAAATGACAGTTGGAATGTTCATATAGAATTCCTGGAGAAATTATGATCAGAAGATCGCACAATATAGAATATTTGAAAAAACCTTCTTTTCGAATTGTCTAAAAATCATGATAACGAAATAACACAATTAAAGCTATTGTTCCACTTTTTATCATTCTTATGGTGAATTAAACTTGAAAATGTGACTTTAGAGTAGTTTTAATTGTAATTCCTGTAAACTAACTGTAGCTCGTGTAATTTTCACGATAATCTTGGTCTCACCACTGATTGAAAATGTGAGCATATTTCAATATTGGTAATTCTGGAATGACTTGCTTTTGCATGAGGAATAAAAAGCATAATTAACTGAAAAATTACTATTCACTACAATAAATTGTTAAAATCCCTTCATCGAACTCGAATACATAATCGTCAACATGTATTGTGTAAGTTCCTTTCCGCTTCTAAAAGGTTTCATCACAATTCTGTTGTTACTTTCCGTCGCTTACATCAGCTCTTTGTAAAATCTCAAAATAAAAATCGATGGTGCTTAGGTCTGGTGAACGCGCAGGCCATTCGATAGACCCTGTATCCATCTGATTTGAAAATGATACGAGCCACAATTTTTTCCTAGGAATTTCAATTAAAATTACTCTAAGGTCACATTTTCAAGTTTAATTTACCATAAGAATGATAAGAAATAGAAAAGTAACTTTAATCATGTTTCATTGATTTTTAGCCTATCCGCCTTCGAAGGCCGAAAAAAAAGGCAAATAAAGTACTATTTTTTCCTAGGATTTTGGCTACATAAAAAGATATGAATTTTCGAAACCCCACTAGCAAAACCCCACAAAAAAACTTTAACTACGCGTAATATACAAGGGGTATTTTTGGATACCCCCACGTGTGAGGAATCTGAAAAAAATGTATTGAGGTCACTTATTGGACCACCTTGTATAGTCGGAGAGCTCATGACACATGTTTCATGAAATTTTTGATTCAAGTTGAAATTTTACGTGTTTCATATACAGACTAGATGAGTATGTAATCGAGAGTTTTTTCGACCCACACAGGTACACCAGGTATAAGGCATATGAAGAAGTTGAAGGGAAATGTTCAGCAAAACAGTAACATTTCGATAATCTGATTTCCGAGTAGTGAAAAATCAATTAGAAGGACCATATTGAAGGAAGAAACATTGAACAAAATTACACCAACGTAGCATCTTTTAGGTTGCAAAATAAGTTGTCAATTTAGGAAGAAGAATTAATTCGACATTTCACTTGTCATTGGAGAAGCCGGTCACCTTTTTTTCGAATTGTCGAATACTTCCTGTTTGGTCCTTAACCAAACACTAATTATTTTCTTCTGAACAATGTAATTTTGAAGTAATTTTGTTCAACATCACACCCTCCAAAATGGTCTTTCCCATTGATTGATTCACCCTTTACTACAGAAATAACAGTGTCGAATTATTCCTGTTGTGTCAAACATTCTTTGTAGGCGCAGAACCTGGTGGATCCAGGTGTGTCAGAAATACACTCGATTACATACTGATCTAGCATATTATATTTAGTTATGAAAAATTTCAACTTGAATCAAACACTTCATGAAACATGTTTCATGAGCTCTTGGACTAATAAAGTAAGTTCACACTGTCGACGCATTATTCGAAAAACACGAATTTTGTACGAAATGAGCAGCCTACAACTAGAGCACAGAAGGAAACAATCGAAAGCGATACCTCTAGTTGACCCGCGTCGGAACGAGCGTCGCCCACCGCGATACGCGCCGGTCCTGTTCGTCGGAAAATCCGCGATAACAGTAACCGTCGATTCGCCGGTCCGCAAGCGGCGTGGCGTTGGAGAAAAACATCCTTCGGTGCTTTCAAAGGAGACGTCGGGGCGCGCGTCTTGTGTATGTTCCACAGACTTGAACCACTGAGGGGCGACCACGGGTTTTTATGTTCACTCCCAGCAGCAACGCCATGGTGAGTTTCTTCTCAATTGAATTTCGTTGAAATGAACAGTTGAAATTCACGCTGGGAAATCGTTTGGGACCTTTTCCTTTAATAGGGACGCGTTGACCTTGAAAATTTCGCTCTGTTGATTGCTGAGTATTTTGGATAATTTAATCGAATTGTCACTGAAATATGATCACTTTATGCTGTACCAGTTTATTTTTATTATTTGGGAAAATGAAGAAATAATTGATATCTATCTCCAATTCATAGTTGAACTTTCTCAATAAATATGAATATCTCGTGAAAAACAATGATATATTTCATTGTTGAGTCAGTTGAGAGATTTCATAATATGATTGGTTTGCTGAGATCTGTTTGTACTCTTTTGTTCCACTAGTACTAATTATTGTTACCATTTAACGTAATTTTATGTGTGATTTAACATATTCCAGCTCTGAGGCGGAGTTGAAATGAAATATTCGCATTAGTTACGAAGGGTTTCAATTTCCACCATTCTGTGAAAGCTCTAACCCAAGCTTTTTGATTGCACCTAATATTATGCTTGATTGTGAAGACAAAATAATCTTATTCGAATCTGAAGATTCGGATTCTAATGGAGTCTGAGTCAGGGTTGTCTTAGATACTTCTAAAAATGGTCTAGCTGCCAGATGAGTTACTTTTTGAAGGAGTTACCGAAGTTACTCTGAGTATCTCGTCAGCCATCAAAACATAAAAGTTTATTCTTTATCTTTAGGTGATATTTCACCAAAAAAGTATGATCCTTTTTCAGTTCGTTTCTATACAAAGTATGTCTTTCAATGAAAGTGAAGTAAAGTATTTTTCGATTATGTGGGTTAATGGAATTGAAGAATGTGTATGCCGTAATTTCTTTGACACCAGAATTAGCCATACGTGGAATTTTCAACATGAACAGAACCACCACTGAATACAAAACACTAAAAAAAACAAATGATTGATAGAAAAATTATACATTAATAATGAATCTATTCGAACATAAAAATTAACACACTTCATTCATCAAATTCATGGACGCCATGTCATATCATCAGATGAAGAACCGACAGTAAGGGTACAGCAGGGTGGCATTCTCGGACCAGTGTTATTCAAAGTCTACATCAATGACGTCGCGTATGTAACAGATATCAACATTAACAACTGTACTGCTTGTGTTAGCCCAGTCCCAATAACCAATGGGATAGACAACAGTGAAAAAGTCATGTATGTAGATGACACTAATTTTCTTATATCTGCAAATGGCATTTCGGAAACTGTAAGAATCACTCAAAAAAATCCCCACAATATCTCAAACTGGTGTTCAGTAAATCAGCTAACCATTAATTCGAACGAAACAGAGTATGTTGTTACTTGTACCTCTCATTCAAAAATCAGAAAGCCAGAAATAATCAATCTTGATGTAGAATCAATAAAAGTTTCGGATAAGACTAGATTTCTGGGAGAAACAATGGACTATCACATGAACTGGTGTGATCAGATCACCTATCTTCAGGGAAGGCTTAACAGGGTACTCTACTCCCTTCGCATCTTGGCTCACCAAGAAGATTCTGAACTACTGAGAATGGTCTATTTTTCAAATTTCCATCGGCACTGTCTTATGGAATCATTGTGTGCGGAAATAGCTCGGACATCAACAAAATTTTTATCATTCAAAAAAAGCACTAAGAACCATACTCGGTTTGACAAACCGAGCCTCCTGTCGTGGATTTTAAAAGTCACGGAATACTGACAACCATCGCTATGTACATATTCAGATGTTCACTTTTCTTGAAAAAAAAACCCAAATTACTTTAGTTGTTACGAAAATGCCAATAATACAAGACGCGTTAACCCCTTTCTTTTGCCCATTTGCTCTCTTTCTTCAACACGAAAAAATGTCGAACATATGTGCCTAAAACTTTTTAATGAATCACCCAAAAAATATCAGGTTATAAATAACATTGAAGAATTCAAATCCTCTACAAAAACGTTCCTGTTAAATTTGGAGCCATATTCAATCACGGAATACTTTAAAACCGATTGTCGGATCTGAGAGATTCCTTTAATCATGTTTTTTGGTTTTCTATGACGTTTTTTTGTTTTCAAATGTAATTTGATCATAAAATAAATATATTCTCATTCTTATTCTTATGCTCTTCCAAACATGAATAATTGAACTAACAACATACGTACAGCCTCTGAGCTTCGCTCATTCAGGTAAATGGGACTATGCTCCCAGTTATTACTTATCCATTCTTTTTCGATATCTGCCATACTTTTTGTTATCTCAGATCCTATTCGGCATCTGAGATACTTTTCGTTATCTGAGTCACTCTTCGGTGTCTAAGATACGTTTCGAAATATAATATACTTTTCGATTTATAAAATACTCTTCCATATTCGAGATCCTTTTCAGTATCTTGTACTTGTAGGTAGCCTAGATAATTTTTAAGATACACAGTACAGTTCCTTTTGAGAAGTGTCTGAGAGACCAGTGTTTTCGAGTAACTGAAAAACTATTTATCTGATCGAATCGTAACTTACTCCTAGTTGCACAGTATCCACATAAAGATTGTCGCAAAGTTTCGTGTAGAACGTATCAATAAAAATTCAGAGAAATCATAGTAAATCAGTTTCTCCTGAATACGCATAGATTATCAATCCATCTTTATAGGCGATGTGGACAGATACGTTACCACGTGGATTTCTCATGCTAGATATTGGCGGCTGTGGGTTCCATACTAGCAGTAGAGATATTGTCGGTATCTGATTGAACCTATTTCATTTTTACTCATTTTCATCTGAATTGAAATCTTTATACAACGATTGAACCCATTAAATTCATTCACGTATTCATTCAAGTAAACTTGAGAAAATTGAAGAATTCGCTTGGATATACGATCTGCGCGGAACACCGGGGATCGATTTCCAGTGGATATTTGTAACTTTGCTTTCTCAATATGTAACTCGAAGAATATCGTACGGATTGAATTGTGCGTTCGAAGTTGGGTTTGAAGTACTGACACGATTTCAAGAAGAAGAGTTCAAAGTAACCTATATTCAGAAATTCTTAACTTTTTTCTATAGGCAGTAAAGTTTTGAGAAACGAATTATTTTTTTTATCGTAACTCTAACATCTGATATTCCTATATTTCCTATGAAATATGTCAAGAGGCAGAGGTCTCGTGACAAATTTTGCTCAGAGGACCGTCTGTAACTATTTCTTGATGTTGAAGGTGTTACAATATTGAAACCAGTGCCACCTGTGAAGGAAGTGGGCAATATATTTCTGGAAAAATTAAATGTATTCTCTTGAGTATTCTTGAAATAAAAATTATTCTCCACTGAGAATGAGGCCAAATAATAGGTAAAAATTTGTTCGAGGTTGCTTTCCCAATATCGTTACGATTAGATTGAAGGTTCGTAATGATGGGATCAGATTGAAGCTTCGTTGTTAGTTGACGAATAAAACCGTCAACTAAGTGCAACATTTCGTGAAGATCCAAATATTGGAAAAAAGACAAAAAATTGTTTTTCGAAAATTTTGTCGGAACAAGTTGATTTTTTCGGAGACATTTGAACGCATTTCTATGAAATTAGGCACAGATCTCGAAAATATTGAATATTCAACAACAATGTTCCTAATTCAAATTTGATTCGATGTTAATTTTTTCGAGATATTGGAAAAAATATAACAACTTTCAGTGGTAATTTGAAATTTCGAGGTTATTTCCTTAATATATTGATAAGTACCGACGCTTCAACCGACCGTAATCATAATAGCAAAAATAAACGACTTACCGTGGGTTTCACAAAGCTTAATCCTCTGATCAACGCCTTGATATTCTGTGGTATTGCTAAAAATGAACTGAAATTGAACATAGAATTGTCTTGATCAGAACAATCAAGTTAATCAGAGCTTTGTGAAACCCGCTGTTAGACACTCAATATTTGTGGAGTAGGTTCTCGGTTTAATTTCGAAGGTTGAATTTGTGAATGGATTGAATCTACCCAATAATTCTGTAGACGAAGGTAACCATTCAAAATAACATTTGTCTAATATTTCCACGAATGCAGATGGGATCGAATTCAAATCTAGTACTTGATCCAAAGATGATGAGGTTCATGCAGAATGTCGTAAGGACCATATGGTAGTACAGCTGAGTTTGGCGGGGTCAATACGTGAATAGGATTTGTCATATTTGGCAACGAATTTGAACAAGCGCGTAAAATGCTCCTGATCTCACGTCAGTGCTTTTCTAGGATTTATACTTTATTTTACAATTTCATATGGAATTTCGAAACTTTTGACCTCAGTTCGGAAGAATTTCCTTAGCAATCGGAAAATGTTGAATGATGTTATAGCTGGAGTGACAACAAAACTTTTGAGTTCACTTCCTATTCCACATGTTGCAGTTCAAGCTGAAAAAAATAGCATCATTAAAATCACAAGTATTTTAGACAAATGAATTGAATTCAGTGAGTGGAATATTGAACATCTTCACCATTTTATGTTTTGTAATAAAAGCTTCATAGACCAGTGGTTCCACCTTAATATGGCTAAATTGAGGGGTAAATAAACGAAATAGCTTTTCAAATTGTGCGAAACTAGCATGCAGTTCTGTAGATTCCCGAGTGATCATTAATAGCTCTGCTTGTTTCATTGAATCAAAGTTTTTTCGGACTATTAATCCGCAAAGTGTGTCCCTGCTTAAGTTTGTTGAGTTTCTAGTTTATATCAGCAGTATTGAGAACATTGCTCACTTAATCTCACAAAACTATCGTTGTACAATTCATCATACCCGATTGAATCCATTTCCGCTTGTTTTGAAAGTCATACTAGTCAGATTTCAAACTTTGGGAAGAATTCGCTACTCCAAATCCGGCTATTGAGAAAAAAAATACATCTTTCGACCCAATTTCATTTCATGGCCGTGTATCGTTCAACGTTTTATTTCATACTGCTCAATATTTTTTTCAAAATTGAACTGTCTATTCAGGTAGTTTGAAGGTGTCAGTAATGTGTCAATTCATGATGTAAAACCATCCATCATTAATACAGGATGATAATGTAGTATGCTTTGAATCAGTTGCTAACAGTAACAAAGATTTTTTTTATTGATTGTCTTGCCTGTTTTTGGTTTTGAATAATTTCAAATAAAATGTATGCAGAGATTTTGAAAAAAAATTCTGAAGCGCCGGCGAAACTTATCCCGGCCTAGTCTTCCGGACGGCATCGAAAGGAATACGAGATATTTTGTGAATGGCGCAAAACTTAAAATGTGGAGAAAATCCTGAATTAAATCATCTGAAGATGAATCCTGAGTGGTATCTGATGCTGCCTCAGTAAATATTTCAAATAATTTTAACTGTAGTATCACTTTAAACATTTATGAGTGAGTTTATTGTAACCTTTATTACTAGTTTGTTGTGATAAAAATCGTTCATGTATAAGTTAAAATATACCAGTTCAGTAAAGTTACTTTACCGGCCTAGTGATGTAATGTATCATTTCATTTCATTGGGCTCAAATGAGTCTGGGAAATGGCACATTACAGTACAGTATAGAATGAAAACATTTTCGGCATAAATTAGAAAATAACAGACATTATCAACACTATTATTCTAGTCATTCGACCAAACTATGGGGTAATGACAAAATATACAAGAATCGACAACGTCAAGATAAATTATATTGACCCTGACCAAGTTTCAATAGAGCCAACCTGATTAAATTCTAGAAACAAAAACTTGATATATAAACTTGTTCATTCTAAGGCCTACCGATCTAATTCATGGAAGTGTATTGAGTATACGTATGCCTGAGCGAGTTATAGCGGTTGAGAATAAAATTCTATACGTGCACTAACGAGAGGTGAGAAGCTCTTTCGCTGCCAAAGCGGTAAGCTATTTACGTTTTGACCCCACCATTGACGTGAAAGGTTTGAACAACTCTGAAAGGGAAATAAATTAACTTTTGAGATATTTCTGAGGAACGCTATGAGGTGCAGGCTACAGTATCAACTTTATAGGTGAAGTAAAAACGCTGCAAATTTTACACAAGGGTTTATTATTTTCTCATTTAAATAACCCAATATACCATTGATATCTTAAAAAACTTATATATCATGCATAACTCATTGGTTTCTCACAACACAGAAACCAATTCCATGAAATAATTCATGTGAACATTGAAATCTCAATAAATACACTTGTATAATTGAATAACATTTCGACAAGCAGAACGCTAACTGAGTAGCAAAATTTAAAATATTTAGAATGAGAAGAGACGTTCCACAGTCGTTCCACCTCTTGATGAATGAATGAACTAATCAGATAGGGTTTATCCTTTTTGAGATATTAGGGAAATAACCTCAATATTCAAAATGGTCACGAAATTTTTTGCCAATATCTGCACAAATAAATATCGATCAAAACTGAAATTTGAAACACTGTTTCTGAATGTTGACTCTGAAACCTGTACCAAATTTCACTGAACTTTGATGAATATGTATCCGAAAAAAAAATGTTTAAAAAAAATTTTTGCATTGAATCGAGTGTCTATATTTCACAATTAGTCATGATGTTTCAATCCGAACGCATTCGTATTTCTTGATACTGAGGAAATAAACTCAATCTTTCAAACTAACACCAAAACGTAAAACAAAATTCAAGACTTTCCGCTAATATCAAATGTGTAGATGTGATTTCTACTAGGATTCAACTTTGTTATGAAAAATATTAATGAAATAAAAAAAAACTCAAACTTCCTGAGCAATCGATCTGAAAAAAAATTTTTCCACAGCAGTTATCCGATTCACTTGATTTACAAAGTATATCCACCAGACAAACTGAAAAACTAAAGTTATTTTCAATAACATTTCGGTAACAATTAAATATATCGTGAACCTCATCAGGTTGAATTCGAAAGAATAATTCTAGATTATAAATTTCGTCCGTTGTTATCGAGATACACTCAACCAAGAGGGTGTGAAATCAGAAACTCTGTTTGATGTAAAGACGTGAAATTCAAACAAGTAGTTTGCCGACAACCAGATGATGATACATGCGGAATATTTTTGTCTAGGCTATATCCCTTGTCTAAGGTCACAGACCCCATTCAGAACAGGTAGATAGATTATCGGCTCCTGACTTTAGTCTAAAGCTCCAACCCTCAGTATTAGATTCTCGACAATCGACAATTGATGAGATTTGCGGTTTGCTATTGATGTTTTTGCATATTATTTCCTCCAATTTAATTTATCATATAAATGCTCATTATTTTCTATATTCACGCTTATTTCAAACTGACAGTACGAAAGATTTTGGATTTCGATTGAAACCAGTAACGGATATCCACAGGTTGACGATAATCGTATTACGCAAACCGAAATTAATGGAAACCTCCGATCAACCGAATTTTTTGGAAATCTGCATTATTTCAAATTGCGCTACTTAATTCGCGTTCTGCATGAAAAAGTGTTATTCAGTTATAAAAAAGTATTTATTGAGATTTCAATGTTCCAAATGAATTTTTTCACGGAATTGGTTTTTGTGTTCTGAAAAACCAATGATTTATGAATAAAATGAAAGTTTTTTCAAGATATGAATGAGCTTCACGAATAAATTTAATCTTAAATCCCGTAATCCGCAGGGTGATTTCTATAAATAATAATTTGATCCGATTTTCAGTAGTTATGTTTAAGATATTGGGAGAGAAAACCCAAAGATATTTAATCTGAACTACTTACGATTATGAAATTGTCAAGAGCATCGATGGGGCATTTGCAAATTGTGATTATAAAATAATAACGCATCCATTAAAAATTTTTCGATATGTGTTGAAAATTTTCTAATCAATATTTTCATCTCCTTCTAGATGTATGACTCTGGATGAAAAGTAAACCGATTATTCCAGTGAATTACAATCTTAGAACTGAATGCGATGATGTCATTTTCGACATTATTGGAAATTTGCAGCGTTTTTCCTTATAACTCAGGAACCACTGGTCGGAAATCATCCGGGTGAAATTTTTTTTTTTTTTACCAAGTTTCACTGATTTCGGTTCAGTACTTTCTGAGAAAAGCCCCGGACAACGGACGGCGGACGGCGGACGGCGTACGGCGGATGGCGGACGGACGGATTTTTTTTTATTAGTTTATTCAAATCTACATACTCCAAAACGTAAACTGTGAAATTTTCAGGGGGGGTTGAAAATTTTTTTTTGTTGGTCGATCACTAAGGTTTATTATTTGATTTTATCAAATAATAAACCAAAAGAAAATTCACGTTGCGCATAGGAATATGATATCCAGATGCAAACTGAACTGAATGGATTATTTTCAAGAAAAAAGATTGATTGCGAGATGAATATTGTGTAGGTCAGAAAGAGTTTTATTCATAGCGTTGATGAATTTTCGAAAATTACCTCTTTTCTTTGAAACCCCTGCTTTGATCCCACAGGATCACAAGGATCCTGCTTTAAAGCTTGGAACGCCATCCTGAAGAAACAGGATTTTTGTACGAAATTTCACAATTTTCCACCCAGTACTTTTGGAAAAAGTCTCGGATACCACACAGACGTTTATTTTTCATTAATTCATCATAACCAACATACTTCGAAACATGAACTGTTCAATTTTCAGGGGAAGGGTTGATAAATCTTGGTTCATCACGGAAAATGATAAAATCAAATACCTTATAAATCGAAAAGTATTCAGCATCAGGGAGAGTCATCAGTTTAGTGTTCGAATCATTAATAATAAAAGATATGATGAATCATGCAGGAGCATTTCAAAAAAAAATGGGAATACTGACAATATATGCTGTATATGTCCATGAATATGTACTTTTTGCTAAGAGTAATGCAGAACTATTGAAGAAATGAGAAAATAAGAAAACATTTTATGAAACAAGAAACATGGATTACATAATATATACCTAAAATATATGTTCACAACATCTCAGAGGCAGGTGGAATATAGATTATACTTGAAAATTCATAATTCATCGCCCAATAGAATAAAAACTTTGAGTAATATATCAAGGCATTCAAGCCAGAATTATTTAAATATCTTATATGAATTTTGAGCCCTACAGCTTAGAAGAGTGTTTGAACTGTATAAAGAGCTTTTGTGATTGACGTTGTTTCATTTCACTTCTGTGTACATTGTATATGTGAAGTGATTGTGAAATGAAAGGTTTTTATTATTATTAATATTATTATTATTATACTTTTATTCTACTATTATTATTATTGTTTTTACTATATCATCTCCAGAAACCTGACCACTGAGCATATAATACAGAGTATTATTAAAATGCAGGTACCTATCATTTGAAAGCATTGAAGATTTGGGAATTATACAAATCCGTTTAGTCGGTCATTATTCAAAGAATATTTCTGTGCACTAATTTATAAAGTTCAATGGAATCCAGATAATTAATAATAATATTTTCAGATTATCTATTGATGTTGAGACAAGATTCCATGAATATCGAATGAATTTCACCAAAAATAAAAGCAAGTCCACCGTTGCAACCCATTCCATTTAGAATGGCCACTTATTTCCATCGATAGATTATCTGAAAATAATACATGTAAAATCAAAAGGAATGAAACTCAATTATCAAGAGTCATTATTCGTCCAGAAAAAATTTCTTGGAATAATGAACGACCAAACAGATTTGTGTAATTCCCAAATTTTCTTTGCTTTCAAAAGATACTTCCACCCTCCGACCGCTTCCGATTCATTTTTCATTTTGTCGAGAATCAAAAAACGAATGCAGAAATGCAAATGATAAACTTTTAGGTATTTAAAAGTGAGTTTGTAACACAAAAATCTGACGTCTCACATCACCTAACCAAACAAACTGACAACTGACGTAACGTTAACAAAAACGTGTTGCAATACGTCACTTTTGAAACGACCGTTAAAACCAAAACGTTATATTTAACGTAACCGTAATAACCTGTTAGCTTTGTTTTGGTTCCGACTGATTCAGGACTGTTTGGGACGATTCGAGTATGCGCAATTGCCGTTTTGAGTCTGAAAAATCGCAATCGCGCATACTCGAACCGTCCCGAATAGTTCTGAATTTGGAACCAAAACAAACCCAACGTTTGCGCTATTCAAAAGTTGCAAAATCTCTCTATTGGGACTTCAAACCTTATCTAACAATTTCGAGTCGCTAGGTCCTTTTCTTCGAAAGTTAGAGCACATACGGACGGACAGAATTGAATTTGACGACGGATTCTTCTTCAGGGAGTCCAACCTTAGTTTAAGAGCTTAAAATGCGACAATAACAGACATTTTGGCGAAGCGATAACGCACTCTTCCCCAGAAAAAGCGCGAAAAAACAGAAGCTTAATCAATGGAACTTCTCTCGGATGTCTTCAAACATGCACTCAATCAACAATATTTTACTATATTTCATAGACAAGACTACCATAATTGAGGAGTATGCCAGAATAAACAGCACAGTAATTATTTTTTACCCATTCACGGCAGGGGCAGAGGGTAGTAAAGTTCACAGCCATATCGTCCCGAGACCGAAATATCTAATTTTCTTTACGCATGAAATGAGTTTCATAACAGAGTCTGCGCGTCTGACATGTTGGCAGTGTATTCATGTAGACAATTACTCGGCGACAAATTCATTGTCGCTCCCTTCGCTATGCCCCATGAAGGTCAAACTCTAATCTCACTTTCATCCGATATATCCATAAAACTATATCATTTTTGGAAGGTATATGTTGCAATGAAATATTATAGTGTATTCTCCTTTGATATCAGATGATGAGAGAAACAAAAAATTGTCTACGCTTTATTACAGGCAATATTTTTCACCTCCCATATGATGAAGAGTTACGGGAAAGCATAAGAGGGGCGATGTAACTTAGATAATAAATTCTCAGGAATAATAAAATGAAAATAATGATGTCGTTGGTTTAATCTATCTCAGGGAATACTTAAAAAAAAAAGGAATATACCGAACTTCCGACCCTTAGGTGCCCCATTAACAGAATTCCTTCGAGAATATATTAAATTATGAAGAATTGAGTAGATATGAAACAATTACCGAATATCGGTTGAAGTATACTTTGAGATGAGTTCGCATTGGGCTTTGAAGATTTTTGGGGTAAACTGTTCCAATACCTGAAACAGAACTATTAAAAATAAAATGAAAATTATTATTTATCTAACATTACCACATGGACGAATATCTCGATAAATCAACAAATATTCCATCGTGATCAGAGCTAATCATCCAATCAACCAAAACATCTACACCTAAGAGCGGCGTCCAAGGAGAATTGTTACAGCTATTTCACAGTCTTCACTGATCCTGCGAACAACCTAACTTGGTGAAACCGTCGAATAAGATTGTAGATACTTATCACCTGTCAGATGAACCATCTCCTTTATTTGTTAGGTGTTGGACGTTATAATCTTGTGGGTAACCACATGTTTCCAAGTAACGGAGATTGCAAACTGTATTATCGCAGATGCAGCGAACTTATACGACAAAAGTATGTCATGCAAATCGATCGAAGTATTCTGCACTCGAAGGTTAGGATTTGCAAGATGCTCCTTGGAGATGGCGCGCTGTATGTAGTTATACTGCAGTGTTCCATCTGACAGGTGATAGATTCTTAATTCTTTATCACGGTTTGTTCAGTAAGTCTGAAGAATAGTAGACTGTGCGACAGCTATAACCATTCTCCTTGGACGCCGCTTCTTCGGTGTAGATGTTTCGGTTGTTTTCGGTTGGATTAATTACATTATGCTTATAGGTTATAGTTCAATCGTTCTCGTTTGAGTTCACAATCATGAATTTTTCAGCAGATAAGTTCTCCAGAACGAATTAATATAAAATCAAAAGTTGCTGTTGAAGAATTGAATTTTTTGCTATTTTTTACCGAATTTAATTCGAATAATTTCTATGTAAGAATATAACCGTACATTGAAAATATCCACGACTATCTTGTTGAATAGAGATTTGAACATTGGAACAAGACTAATAAAAAAATTTTCATGAAAAAAATATATGAAATTTCTGACAGTAGCATTTTAGTTACAGAATTTCAAAGGGAAGCCGTTATTCGTTTCTTGCCTAAAGTTTAGAGAACTGAACTACATGTCTAGTTCCTAGTGAATGAAACTCATGGTCGTTCGCTGTCAACTATTCTTCTAGTGACATGCGTTCTGTTCTTGTGATTGATCATCTCGTTCGCTGTGAAATATTCTATACATTCTTCATAGTATTTTTCAAGCCATATTAGCTGTTGTTCACCAGATGTTAAGATACAGAGTATTTCACCATAAACTGGTCAAACCTATCCGTATAAATGACATTGGGAAAGTAATTTTTGCCTTATGACATATAGCCCGTTTTCGAAGCCTAAGCGAGATATAGGGTGTTTAATGTCAACTTTGAGCAATTATCTGATAACTGTGGTGAGTTATGCTGAAATAACGGTTTTTGGTCACATCTTAGTATTTTCTGGCGGTCAATCCAATTGTTGTGTAAAATTCGGGAAAAAATAGTCCAAAACGACGGAAAACCTACAAAGTTGAAATTGTTTGTTTTTGATTGCCAAAATGGATAGCATTATTTCAATGAACCCATTTTCTTAGATTTTCCGTGAGAAATTTCTTCCAAAATTCAAACAACTTTTTTTACACGTGTACAGTGAAAAAAATTCACACGAAATTATTGAAATCTTCCCAGGTTGAACCTTGATTCTGAATATCGATGTGAAAACATAATGAAAATATATCCATTGGTTTTAATTTTATAACCTTCCGAAGATTCCGCTCGGAGTACTCCGATAATTTTTATTTTGAGGAACTGGTGGCCCTAATGATGCCAAAATAATGCTACTAGGCATCCAGAATGACCTGGATAGAAATATGAATTTATCAAGAAAAAAAATATCTCCTAAAAACCTTTGGTGGGAATCGAACTCTCTCCGCATTCGGAAAATAGGGTCAAATTCGATGAACTTCCATTACTTGATAACGGACATCATTACAATCAGAATAAATTCAATTTGTACGCGAACTATTGTCCGTAAGTGGAGCGAGTTCGATTCTCATCAAAGTTTTTCTGAATTTTTTATAGATTCATATTTCTATCCAGGTCATTCTGAGGGCCCATTAGCAGAATTTTTGCCTCCGTAGGGCCACCAGTTTCTTAAATAAAAATGATTTCAGTACTCCATGCGGAATATTTGGAAGGATATAAAATGAAAACCAATGGATATTTTTCATTCTGTTTTCACATCATTGTTGAAAATGAAGGTTAATTCAACTTCGGAAGATTTCAACAATTTTGGGTGAAATTTTTCTTTTTTGTAGACATGTAAAAAAAGTTGAGTTGGAATTTTGGAAACATTTTTTCACGGAATATCTCAGAAAATTGAGTACATCGAAATAATGCTACCCCAACTTGGCAATCGAAAACAAAAAATTTCAACTTTGAAGGTTTTCCGCCATTTTGAAATATGTTTTCCAGAATTTCACACCCCAATTGAAGAGATAACCAAAAAAGACCAAAAACCGTTATTTCAAAGGTCACGCATAACTCAACAGTCATCAGATTATTGCCCAAAGTTGACAGTAAACACCCTGTATCTCGCTTATGCTTCGAAAACGGGCTATATGTCATCAGGCAAAAACGACTTTCCCAATGATGAAACACCCTGTAAGATGTATTTTTTTAGTGTAGGGATCTTATGTGTTTTTGATTGTTCCAGAAAAGTCATTATTTTACGTTTCTTCCGTCAGTTTGGATTTAGGAGCTCAACAACATCTCTGTAGATGATTTGAAAACTTTTTCCAGGACCTTGACACTCGATTTCATGCGCTCTCTACTTAGAAGTGACGGAGCATGTGGCTGATAACGTTAGATTTCCATTGGATCTATTCTCGAAATTTCGAAATTCTTAGAGACTCGATATTTGTAGAGATGATTTTGACCGGTGTTACTTATTGACTTTTGCAGAGAAAAACTGTAGATTCCTTAAGAAAACTAAACAATATACCGTGTTATGAATCTAAAAACCAAGTTTCAATTCTGTCGGATAAATATTTTTCGGATTATTGAAAAATCAAATTTCGGATGACTTTAACACTGAAATTGGGTTTTCCCTATTAAAAAACATGATCTAGATATTAATGCTCAAAAAATGACCTGGTAATTATATTATATTACCTGGCAATTTCGATACTAACGGCCAGTTTCACAGAAATGTAATTGTTCGATCAAGGGCTTAAGTGTCTATCAATAGTAAATTATGTGCTCGACTTCAGTTCATTTTCGACCGAACCATGAAATTCTAACTGTAATCCACGAGTTGATCAGCCGTCGAAAGTTTTGTGGAACCGACGGTAGGTCTATTCCTTCCAAGGTTGAGCACTTTTTCCAGGAAAATACGGAAAATATGGGGTTCAATATTCTCACCAACACATCTAATTTATCATTCCTGAACTCATATTTTTTTCATGGAGAAAATTGCAGTTAACATGAGCCCTTAGGTATTTTGAAAACAACACAATTATTATGAATAGCATTAACATCTGTCAAACTGTCCACATCATAATTGAAAATGTTTATCTTTTTTTCGATTGAAAGAGTTATCCGAATAAAACCTCACTTTCCTGGACGTTCTCTTTGTACGATTTGATTGGAATATGACATTGTTGGCAACGCGAATGATTGAATATTTAATAATTTTTTACGTTATGAAATTGGAAATGTTCACGCTGTCGAGTCAACCGATTCAAATAGGCTAGAAAGCGTTATCAGTTCGCCGAGAATTCTCTTAAACACTTGAATTATAAGGCAATCGTGTTCCAATTCAATTTTGCACGGCCAGTCCAATGTGAACAATGTTAATTTAACGATGAAGAATCAAAGGATTTATTTTTTAGACAAGCTCGATATTCAAATATTATACTAACCTATTGGGCATAATGCGCTAGATAATTCCGTAATTTTAAAAATAACCATTGGACTCATTAAAATCTAGTACATATGTTCATAAAATGTCTACCTTAACATTCATATAAAAATTCTCGAGGATCAAAGAACCAGAAGATCACAAAAATTGTTATGATCTGGAAGCCAAGTATCGTGGGACACTATCCAGTATATGGATTGATCCATTCTGGGGACAACGGTTGTAAAACCCCATTCTTCACAAAGTAGTTTTATGGAATCTTTCTCGTGAAGAAATAACTCCATTATTCAACTTCGAATTTCGGTGAATGTAGTTTCAGAAACTGTTCGTTAGATGCAATTCAAGAATCTGCCACAAATTTTCGTTTAACTATATTAGGTTTCCGGAATTACAGACCCAGAAACAAACATTGAACTATAAAAGTCTGAATGAGCCTACGTCTCGGTCTTTGAAACGAAGGATATTGCTGACAGTTTCCTTTGCTCTGTAAAGCCTACGCCATTTTTCCAGTAACATAAATTTGTCGCTGACCCCAAAGAAATAAAAACGAAGGAAACAATTGGTTCGTGATGGACAAATGTCCATATATACGATGTAACCCGAATGACTTGAAGAACAACAATCTATCCACATTTTCCCCAAAAATCACTTATCCCTTGTTCGTTTCAACATTTTTCGAAACATTGAGTGGGATCAAAAAAAAATATTTTTCAGAGTTAAAAATGTTTGCCATTTCGTACCAGAATGATGAAAAACATCCTACCATTATAACGAACGGTCATATTAGATTTCTATGAAGATTATTATTTCATTCAAAAATGTGTGTATTCATATTTCGAAAATACCTGACCTATAACCTAATCTATCCATGTAGAATGAAGTACGAAGTGGAATACTAAATCATCTGTTCATGCAGAATATGTAGCAAGGATCGAACTAGTGAGCTCAGTTAATTGCACTTCGTGATATATCTATTATATCGGCAGATTCAAATTAGGTTATATGAGCCACTAACCGATCTTATGATACGCCTTTTGGAGCTGAAGTGGGTTTGCAAATACAGGGTGTTCCTGTATTGGAGATACATACGGAGAGGGAAGAATCTTGGAGTAATTTAAAGGAAAAAGTCCTATAAACATGGGACCGCAGACGTATCATTTTCGTTCGTGTTACATTATGGATTTCGCAATGTAGTTCAGTATTTTGTCGGTCGGCCAATGACGCCAACGTGTCCAAATTCGAATCGGCAGTGTCATCAGTCGTCGAAAAGGCAACAAATACCTAGTATTGAATTCTAGAAGACACGACAGAAGTACCACGTATGTTGTGTATCGACGGGGAATATTCACAAATTAATTGTCAAGTTAATTCCATCTCAGTGTTCAGACTCTGTTCAATCATAATGTTCGAAAATATGGTTTGAATGGGAGGAATAAAAGGCCAACTGCATTTTTTCAAAATTTTTGGTACATGAGTTCACTACTTGTACACCAAAATGCGATCTTACAGTTCTAGTTATATTTATTCCATAAAATGGGTTTTTCATATCTCCCCTTTTTCCTTGTACCTGTAATTGAGGAACACCCTATATACACATTTTTTAGTAAATATATCTATCAGTTTGCAGTTATATATTTCTACCAGTTAGGAGTTTCAAAGATATAAAACCGTACGATACAATATATGTATTAATTTGAAACATCCAACAACGCCAAGAGATGACGTCACACATTCATATTTTTCGATTGAAAAATTTTTTCTTAAAAATTTTAAATTTCTTTTCCATATTTTGAAGCACTGCGCAGGTTACATTTCAGGATTGCTGGAAACTGTAGGCGTACTCTCTACGTAATATTTCTTGTCTAAGTTTGATTCTTCAAATTAATAAATATATAAGATTTTATATATATATTTGAATCTTCAACTCGTAAATATATCGTGTTTGGTAGAAGATAAATATATCGGAAAGGAAAATAAATATTCCACCACACAGAATATAAAACCAATAAATATATTGACTCAAAAGAAATATATTAGAAAACACACTTTTGTCCTAAACAGCGGCTTATATGAACTCGACGTAGTTCCAAACGTGTAAGGATAGTACAAATGAGCTCAAACACTTTTTGTGATATATTAATCGGCTGAAGCTGAACTGGTAGTTCAGATGAACTTTTAGTGGTTATACACTGATGGTACTGATAGTACAAATGAGTCAACTGAATCACTTTTTGTGATATATCACATTAATCGGCTGAAGTCTGAACTGGTAGCTCAGATTAACTTTCAGTGGTTATACACTGATGGTTCGAATGAATGCCAAGTTTCAAAGAACTACTGAATGATATCGTTCACTTCTTAGTTCACTCTCAATTGTGAAAATCTAGGTATGTCTAAAATATTAATACGAACACGAATACAAAAGAAGTTCCGCGAAAAAATGGAACCAATAAATTCAAGTTTTCAATTGATCTTTGAAGGAACTTCGGCAGCACTATTGTTCACTTCACTTCATTATAAAAATCTTGTAGGATAGTCCTTCCGTAGACAATTAAGATGGGTAAAACTCTGAAATTCCATGCTATTCGGATAATGAACTGATTGAATTTCATATCAAATCGCAATATGCTGCTGGAATTCATAGAGATGAAAATAACGAATCTTTGAATACGGAAATGAAAATGAATGATGAGCGTCATGCAACTGTGGCAAAGCGTTTCATATCTCTATTCGGAAACAGATAGAATTCTATTTTTATATGATAACTCATTGATCGAACTCGACAAAGTAAAAATGTTTTCAGTTACACAGGATGTTCCATTTTTGCTGGGAGTGTCATCAAGTCTCATTAAAGAAATTTTTTTGGTCAAATCTTGAACATTAGTCACTCTCTCGAACGGTCTATGTGAAATCACATTGTGATGAATAGGGTATGAAAAAAAGGCCTGCCACATATGATGAATGAAAATCTACCTCATTTCAAATGAAACGCAACAAAGAAGCTCTACCATCTTCGTCCAGTTTTCTTTATGGCAATAGATTTCCTTTAAACGGGGTATCGTTCGGAAGGCTTCAGTGATGATTTTTGGATTTTTTTTTTTGATATATTACCTACTTATTTTGTGAGAATGCGCGGAGTTAGTTATTTTCAACCCCATTTCAGTTTTATTTTCCCGAAAATTCTTGAATATGAAGAAGTGTCAATATTGCGCATTTTTACATTTTTTTCAACCATTCGCACCCGAAAATTTTCTTGAAAAAACGCAGACTGGCTCCCAAAAGTCAACCCGTTATGTTCGAGATATTGTTGACTCTTCAGCAGGTAATTTTCATGAAAAATGGCAGCTAGTCATATTTATCCGCTAAGGTTTCGTTGAACGACTTGATATTGATATGATATTTTCATGGTGGCCGGCTAAAGCTCATGATTCAACAATATTAATTTTTCTCTTAGGCTATTTTGCAGAGGATGGGAGGACTCAATTGAAAAAAATGGAAGACATGTTGAACATAGGTTTCAATATCCACTTTCATTGAAGTTTATATGTAATGTTAGCGATAGATAATCCTTTTTGGAACAATAAGTTGAGATGATGGTGCAAAAATCCTAGTAGAGAGAGATTTTCGAGTTGAAAAATGGGACAGGAGCTGGGATAGATCGATTGT
The DNA here is from genome assembly GCA_958510865.1 of Myrrha octodecimguttata. Classification (NCBI taxonomy): domain Eukaryota; kingdom Metazoa; phylum Arthropoda; class Insecta; order Coleoptera; family Coccinellidae; genus Myrrha; species Myrrha octodecimguttata. The sequence continues at coordinate 60,220,950 of OY294059.1, read as the reverse complement.
TATGTCGATTCTGAGAATTTTTCAAACATACTCGGCGAAGTCGAAACCTCACACGCTTGAGTTTATTGGTTAGCTCTGTATCGCAGATTTCTCCCAAAGCAGTAGAAATATCGTCAAAATTTTTCTATTTCAAGTTTAAACTCGCTACGATTTACTTATCATTCCATTAATAAGGTATAAAAATATTCTTCTCAAAAAAAAACGGATTCAAGAAAATAACATTTTTTTATTTGTCGAGTTTGAGCAATAAGGAAACACCATTGAAAACTAGATGCCTATCTGTTTCCTGAACATCGCACCACTTTCGCGGGATCCTGTATATAGCAGAGGTGAAAATCGAGAGAAATTGATATTTATATACTCAGTTCCGAAAACAAATAAACGAATGGGATCAGAATGTTTATTTTCAGATTAGAAAATCAAGGGATGACCTACTTTTATTCTCATCTACGACCTATATTTCTCTTCATATTTAATTCGAATGGGACTTAAATCTTCACTTCCGCGAATTTTTATTCGTAACATTTGCACACTAGTATGGCATCTGTTGAGTGTTGATGTTTAGATAAATTCATATATTTTTATATCTCACTACATATTTCAGGTCCATGGACGTTTCGAGTTCACTGAAATGTATTCCTAATGCTGCAATAAACATGGAGGGTTTATAGTATCCACAACATCTATAATTTCGTTTTGTTGATCGAAACCGGTTTAGTCAGACATCGAAATGGTTTCATTTGACTTGAAGTGAGAAGCTTGGACGCGCCAGTTCAAATTCGAACCTATTTTCTCCAGAAATTTTGCATTAACGTTAACGCCTCCATTTTCTAACCAAATGCTAAATTTCAAAACCATCACGTCTTCGTTTTAAATATTATGGAAACAATATTTCGAAATGGAAAATCTTCGTTATCATTACGAGAATTTCACTCATTCAGAATCCATGATAAAATTTTTTATACGTTGTTTCCTTCTGGAAGTTAATGTGTTTACGGATGGCCTAAGGGCCCAGCGTAAAACACGATGTAAATCCATTTGGAGAATTTGTCAAGTCAGTTCAATTACATAAGGTCAAATTCGCGCATTGGTAAACTCCACCCATTTATTTCCATCCAAATTTGATTTTGAAAACTTTTCGAAAAAAAACCTTCAATGAAATTCCATTGAGAATCCATTCACTATCAGAGTACCGAACGAAGGTTACGGTTGTATGAAATTCTATTTGCAAAAAAATCTCGTAATTTCATTAACGTTTTCGAATCATCTTTATCAGGAATCATTCGGTAAGCAACTAAATCATCAACTTCATCATTGAAAACATACGAAATTGTGTATTATCGGAAAGTTTTTATGTATAAGTACGTTAAAATGCTGTTGAGGCTCTGCCCCAATGCTCACCATTATTTTCGCCGTAAACTTCTACCTGCTCCATTGTCTAGAGCTTATGACTTCTATCCCGGAAAAATCTTCGATTTTATAAATTTTTATTTTGCTATCAACTGATTCAGACTTTTGTTTTATGTATAAGAGGAGAGAATTCTCGAAACCCTGCCTAAATCAAACTCTTAATGACACACCGCTACACTAGTATCGAATACTCCTCAAAAATGTTATATTTCAAGACTTTGCATACCATTTATGAAGAAACTAAAAAAACCCGAAACGGTACTGTTTTCTTTTGGAAAGGTACCCCTCATACATTTGCAGAAAATCGTAGTTAAGGAGTCTCCTAAACTCCAATTTACATTTCCCGGCGATGCTCACATTTCTAGATATGAATTCATTTCAAATGGAAATTCTAGGCTTTTCATCTATCTATCCACCATCTTCGGGTTTCTCCGATCTTGTTCGAATTTTTTGAAATGAACCCATCTAAAAGAATACTCCCTTCAAAAATTTTAGTCCTTCGGCGTGGTTTATGGGGATATCAAAAACCTCAGTTTTCTGCTGATGTGAAACACTTGGCGAAGCAGAGCTTTCATACAACGTATTTTTTATACAGGGTGATTCCGGAGGAGACCGTCAGATTTTGCGATAAGTTCACACTAGTCAAGACAGTCTCGAAACAATGTCTGGTTTATGGTTGGGGTTCTCTATTGAGAATATACAGGGGGATTTGTCCAATTCAACCGATTATACTTGCATTGATAACTTTGGTATGGCTTATTCGATTTTAATGAACATTTCAGCGAAGTACAATATTGATGAGCACATTCATTAGTTTCCAAGTTTTTGAGTTTCTAATATTTTTGGCACACTTTTAGTTTTCCGAGAAAATTTTACAAAAAAAAAGACAATCGATTCTACTTCTATTGATAACTTTGGTATGGCTCCTCTAATTTTGATGAAATTTGCAGTGTTGAACAATCTGAATGAGTTCATTCAATAATTGCAACAATATCCCAAAATACAGGGTTGTAATTGTGATAATTTCAGAATTTCAGAATAAGTGTGCAGTTGATAAAAACACCCTGTACATTGCTTTTCCAAATCTTTCTTATTTGTTTCAGATTCTACCATAATATGTCATTATTGAGAGGTTTTCAATTTTTGGGCACAACTCCGGTTTTCCTAGAAAATATTTTTGAAGAAGAGCATAATCGAAAGTTGGCTCACAAGCGGTGAGAGTACTCTGCACTAGGTAGGAAACCTGTACCTATTGTCCAAGGCTGCAAAGTTGTTCGTCACTTCTAAAATATTCTCTTCAAATTCGAAATTTATTTTCAATTGCTCATTTTCTGCATATAATCATTCCATTCAGAAAATTACTTAATTTAATTTCCGCTTTTCAATGAAAGAGTTATTTTTATGAAACAGTGACGTTATGTGATTTCGTTCAATAATGTTCCCATCAACGGTTTCAAAAAGTATGTAAAATGTTCAATTAGATAGACAATCTTTCAAATTAAAAATTGTCCAAAAAAAGCCAATCCCCATTCAAACCCGTTAATTCTGAAAGATCTATGGTAACCATCATAGTAAACAACAGAATATGAATATTTAATAAATAATCTGTCACAAGTTAGTTATATTTTGGAACTTAAGAACTGCTTTGCATCCTTGGAATATACAGCTTTACTACCTAGTGCAGAATATTCTCACTGCTTCTGCGCCAAATTTCGATTATGCTGTTCTTCAAGCATTTTTTCTCGGAAAACCGGAGGTGTGCTGAAGAAATTAAAAACCTCTGAATGAAAACATATTATTGTAGAATCTGAAACGAATAAGAAAGTTTTCGAAAAGCAATGTACAGGGTGTTTTTTTCAACTGCACAATTAATCTGAAATTCTGAAATTATCATAATTACAACTCCGTATTTTGGGTTTTCTTGTACTTTCTACACTGCAAATTTCATCAAAATGGGATGAGGCATACCAAAGTTATTAATAAAAGTAGAATCGATTGGAGCGAAATTTCGACATTGTCTTTTTTTGATGAAATTTTCTCAGAAAACTAGAAGTGTGCCAAAAAAATTAGAAACTCTCAAAAAATTACCTATTATAGTAGAATCGTAAAGAGATAGCGAAATTTTGGAAACGCGATGTACAGAGTATTTCTTCAACCTGCATAATTAATCTGGAATTATCACAATAACAACCGCATATTTTGGAAAAATTTTGAAATTATTGAATGTGCTCATCAATACTGTACTTCGTTGAAAATTTGATTAAAATCGAATGAGCGATACCAAAGTTATCAATAAAAGTAAAATCGGTCGAATCGGAAAAATCACCCTGTATATTCTCAATAGAGACCCCCAACCATAAACCAAACATTGTTTCGAGACTGTCTTGACTAGTACAAACTTATCCCAAAATCTGACGGTCTCCTCCGGAATCACCCTGTATATTCTCGTTATGAAAGTTTCGAAAGTGACACAGGCGGCCGTACAACTTAAACGTTCAAGACCATTTTCGGTGAAAAATTCTAAAACTACAGACATTTGGACAAAACGATAACCTGCTGTTTTCTAGAACAAGCAAGTAAAGGGTAATCTGGTAGTGAAAAATTTCACACATATTGAAAATTAACTTGGAATAGATCAAATCTGACCCACACAGTTTGTTACTACCGAAAATGGACAATCACCTAAGAATAAGAGTTTCCTGTTTCATTCTCTCACAAATCGTAAGAGATCTATTCTCTAGAGATCGCTGTTCTATTGTCATTTGATTCAAGAATGCGAAGCCTGCTAACACTTGCTTCCGCTTGTTCAGATCCCAGATTGTCAGGAATCGCGAGCCAAGTGTCTTTGTCATTCATTGATTTCAAAGATATTTTGATTGGCCGATGGACGGAATTTTCCTATTTGTTTCATTTATGTTATTAGTTATTCACCAAGAACGCCTGAAAATCAGAGAAGTTAAAACTGCTCAGTACAAGTAACGAGAACGAAAGTTAGACATTCTTACTGAATCTACTTCTCGAGTACATCCATATTTCAAATAATTCATTCACCGTCGCTGCCACTTTCAGATTTAGACCCCAACTGAAGGTAGAAGAATCAAAAAATAACTTGCTAGAGGAACGTAAATGGAATAAATGGGATCCTGAAAATTCCATTAGCCGATGCTCAGCAAAATATGCGAAATCAGATTTCCTGAATCTCTTTCAATGCATTTGAGGAATATTTTCTGAGGAATCGATATTTCCATTCAATTTTATTCATCTTGCATACATTCCTTCCACTCAAAACAATCGCATATATTTATGCGATTGGATGATGCCGAAATCGTTCAGAATTTCACGTTCTGCCCTGCCCAAGATATTTTGCAATAACGAGGGTGTTATCTCAGCGAACCCCGAGGCGACAGAATGTATTTATGCCGTCTTCTGCTCGTTATTTTTTTCTTGTGTTAGGGTAGGGTATCGATTGCAGAGTGTCTCCTTGTTGGTAAACACGACACGGGCCATTTATAAACTCTAAAATTCGCTTTATTCCATTGGAGACAGACACAGGTATACCTATCGAAATCAGATGGCATTTCTAAATATAGATTTGAGTGAATGAGAAATGGGCATACGAGCAGATTTTGTTATTTGAATCAGTATCTGGCTAGACTGAAATAGAATCTAATAAAGGACGCGATATGGATGGAATTGAATGGCATCAATGCCATAGAGGTACGTAAATATGAGTCTAAAATTGGGTTGAGCTATTATGAACGGACTCTAGAAGATTGATGGAATTAGGCCAGATTTCAACGAGAACGTGAAATGATTTCTTGAGATGAAATTCATTTAGCATTGTGCTCCCTCATCACTTGGTACACTTTCTTCCAAGAATAGACCCAAGTTTTTTTCCCATTTTGATCAAATATATGTATGTGGGAGGTACGAGGTACACGTCAAACTTACCGCATATAAGATGAATCCTGGGTGCATATCTTGATTGCAGATGCTAATTCCTCTCTTCGTTAGCGTTATAAACGAATTTCTGTTGATTCAAATTGTTCTAATGACGGTAATCACAAAATTTTGTACAAAAATGTTCATTGGTATTTTCAAAAAGGTTCCCGAATTTCGTCATGATTGTATTTTTTTTCGTGTTATACCGAAAGAAACAACAATACCGAGAGAAAAAACCACGAAATTTGACTGATTTTGGTTTATTATTTGATAAAATCAGATTGAAAACCTCAGTGATCGACCAAAAAAAACAGATAACCGTCCGTGAAAATTTCTTGGTTTACATTTTGAAGTATGTAGATTTGAATGAACTGATAAAAAAAAATCCGTCCGTCTGCCATCCGCCGTCCTCCGTCCGTCGCCGGGAGCTTTTCTCTGAAAGAACCAAAATCCGTGAGACTTGATTCAAAAAATCGTGTGTCGTTCGGCATTGGTCCTCCAAGATTTTCAGCCAGATCGGTGTACCCTGAGGGCTCGAAATTGAGGGTTGGAGGGGAAAAAAATTATTTTTCTGAAACTCACCACCGAACTCTCAATGTTGATTACTGGTACATAACTCAACCTAAAAATTTCCACCCGGATGATTTCCAACCAGTGGTTCCTGAGGTATAAAAAAAACGCTGCAAATTTTGGGATGAAAAACCAATGAGTTATGAATAGTATACAGCGTGCCAAAAAAGTAACATAACTCGTCAATAATTTTTGAACGAAGAATTATTTAGGATTATCCTCGCACCCGTCGTGTTGTGTTCTTTTCAATTCATTTTTAATTTCAACCCATATTGCATATTGAGCGGTGTGACTGAAAAAAGAATTTGTTGAGCTATTTTTTAATCACAAAGTTAACACCTTGTGCTTGGTTTTTTTTTGAAAAATATTGCATGTGATAAATCGCATCAAAGGTCATTCGATGATCAATTCAGTTGTGTGAATGGAAATAAAGTTAATCATTAATTTAATTTGAATTACGAATCCATGGGTTCGAGAAACAAACGTATTTTTTTTATTAGTTCATTCAAATCTACATACATACAAAATGTAAACTGTGATGGGATGTTATTTTATTTTTGTCAATCACTTAGGTTAATTATTTTATTTCATCAAAAAATAAACCAAAATCCGTACCTGAAGTTTTAGGCTGGTCGTCCACTGCACGCGCTTTCGAGAGGCGCGATAGGAGCGTAAACGAACGAGCTTGCGCGACAGATCCAAATGAATAGAATTCTAGGTACCGTCGTCGACGCAGCGTGTTCATACGGGCGTTTTCGAGAGAGTTCGAGCGGTGCAATCGTATCCCGATCAGTTTGGATCTGCCGCGTCTATACGCTCGAAAAGAGGATATATCCGACGGCAAGTGGAATGTATGGTTTGTGAACGGAATATTTGTTGAAGCTCGTTGTGTATTGTTGGTGAATTTTAGATGGATCAGATTGGGTTAATGAATGTTGTCTTTTTTCTTACATTAAACTCACACCCAGAACTTCTGTAGGTGTAGTAGCCTATCTGAAATTGGATTCTTTGGCAATAATCGGCTGTATAGCATTCCAAATATAAATTATCCAGCGCGTTTCGCCATTATCTCGGTTTTTATATCTCTTAATATCTCAATATCTATTATCAATTTGTTTTTTAGTCTGTGACCAATTTGTTTTTGTTCCACACGTACTGTAATGATTCAACTACGTTCCAATCAATCTCATATGCAGAGCGATCCTTTCGATCACAAAATAAACATAGTCTTTCCCTTATCAAACGCTACGGATTTTTTAGTAGTGACCTGTTTTCTAAAATACGCATGCACTTCCTAGCAAAATTTTAAGAATTTCTGAATATTTGTGTCACCATAATTTCTTTCGATGTTTGCAGTTTTCAAAGTTCCGAAGTCACGTTCTAGATACATCAATAACATATTTTCCTTCTGAAGGTGACTTTTCACTAATAAAACCCAAATCAGCTATAATTTTGAAGTTCCACTTCCTTTGTTTTCGAAGTACCCAGGTCATCAACATTCACACTTTAAGCTCCATTGCAGTATTATAAATGAGTATACGATAATAATCTGTTTGGCGGTCTTCGGGCAACTCAGATTACCTACGCCGCCTACATCTGTAAAGTTTTGAAGGTTGTTCCGATTCATTATCAAGATGGTAAATTTTTTCCGATAATTTAATTTTTTCTAAATTTGAATCTACCGCAGCTCAAAAATTTTTCCCATCCCGTAGCTAACATACGCCTGATCAAGTAAGATTCATCCATAAAATTAATTATTTATTCTGAATCCATCCCGAATCACAATTTATCAATGAACACGGAAATCCGAAGTACAAATGCTCTGCTACGCAAAAGCAAGAAGGCACCGAAACCTCACGGACTATCTGCAAGTGGACGATCCCGAAGCCTGAGACCGCTCGGGTCGTAAAAGCTCATCGGCGCTCGTGAAACGCGTAGCTCATAAACGCCCCTAATCGCTTCCAGTGGACGACCAGGCTCAACTCTAATTTTATGTATCGAAACAAAGCTATGTTATTAAACAGACTGATTCCGAATTAAACGTGTATCTTTATTAATTCCTCATTTGCTGTCGATCGAACCATAATTATTGGTAAACGAATTTCGACAGTTTACGAGATATTGAGTCCTTGTGATTTTCAACGATTGCCTGTTACCTTCTAATTCCACGACTTATGTATGCAAAATATATTTTGATAACTTGCCATCTTTCTTCTTCAATTCCCTCTAAATTTGCATTAGAAAGCATTCATTAGTCTCGTTTCAGCAGATTTTTTCTAAAGCAACCTCTTGAATGTCCGACATAAGAAACGATGCATGTGTAATAAGAGTAGATCTAGTCCCCATTTGTAACCATCCCAATTCATTTTTAAAATCTTATATAACATAGTTTTGTTTTCTTTATAAGTAATATATCCTTGTCTGATGAAAATTGCCCAAAATTATAATTAAACTTTGACAATACAAATACAATCAATGGATTATGAATATTGTATCATTAAACGCTTAAGCAACCAATACGATTAGACGTTCTGCGCCGCGACATATTTGACATCACATCAGTGCTTTTCCAAATTTTTCCCATCTGAAGTCAAGCAGCATGTATAGGATCAGCACCTGAATGAGTGATACGGATAGCTATAAAGTTCCGAATATTCTGAAAGTTGAAATTGCAGTTGCAAGAAACATTATTCTAAAGTTAATGAAAGACCCTTCATATTGAAGTCAACGATATAAATTTCATCGAGCTCCGGACAAGGAAGAATTTAATGCATTCACAATGATGTCCTACCAATAAGCAACACATCCGAGAGAAACTTCCTCTCAAAGAGCCAGGATAAACTCTTCCCGAGGGAGCACATTCGAACCGACTCCAGTTCAACTGAAGTTCCATCCTTGTACACTAGCATACTTGATGCAATTCATGAAATATTCTTCCAGGGTATTCGAGAAACCTGAATGGCATTTCACTCTTGTTGACATCGGTTGAATGGAAAATACAGCACGTAAGTTCATTCCTATATATTTCAGCGATGGCAACAATCCAGATGTGGAATCCTGAAATGGTTGATCCTCTTGTTGATCTTTGACAATGAAATAATTGGGATCGATCCTGAATTGAAGTTAGGAATGAAGAAGAGACATATAAAAATCCATGGCTTTCGAAGAGAAATTGAAATCATTAAATTTTGCATTTCCATTGCTTGCATTGCGTGCATATTCTAGGGTGCCAGCGTACTATCGTTTTGCCCAATTGTCTGTAATTTTCGAATTCGCAAACGACAGGATTGGAGTCACTGATGAGGAATCCTATCTTAACATCGATCCTAAACGGTCAACCACGATAATCTGAGAATAGAGAAATCTAACGACTCGAATGGAAAATGCAGCTCCTACTCTCATATACATACAGGGTGAGTCTTTGACCTTGCAGAATATTTTAACAGAAGATTCCTGAAGCTGAAAGAAACACATTTGTCCTCTAGCATTTTTTCCGATTCGGCCTAGATAAAAAGATATAGGCATTATAAATTTTCATAATAGGCTAGCCGCCCCTGGAAACCTGAACACTGAAGTTTTTCAAAGCCTAGGATATACCATTCAAATCTTCGAAATAAATAACTCTGTTATGACAACAAACGTCAACTTACTTTTTACATTCCAGTTGGTGAAAAAAGTTGTATTTATAGTACAATAAACAAGTTAGGTATCCCAAATCTCGTGGGCGATAAAAGTTGAATATTCTTCTCTGGGTTTCATTTTCGATAATGGGGAATTCATCTAGCTACCACTCATATCAGCTTTGAGATTCATCTTCAATTTGTAATCATTAATTTTCTTTGTTTCTTTCATTTTCTCCAAGAATTATCAGATTCAGACATAATCCATTCAAACTTTCATTTTCATAAATAAATAAAACAGATGTACCTCATTTATCTATGAACGTACACACGTTGCCAGATTGACGAACAGAAAGAAAGAACTCTTCGAAATCAAACAACACACAATATGCTAATTCTATGTATACACTTGTAAAGTCTATGATTCTGAACTGAACTATAAATCTGTGGCTCCGTGGTTTTAAGGTTATGTCATGGTGGTTGTTATGTTATGAAAGCGCATTTGAAGAATACCTCAAAATAAATACTATCAAAGTTCTGTACATAATTTCAAGAAATATGGGTCTGCAGAAAGATTGCATTCAAATCAGTAAGAATCCCCATTATCATGGAAAAGTGAGAAGTAAATCAATTATACTACACAAATTAGCTCGAAATTGAAAAGGAAGCTTCTTGAATGGATAGTGGTGTGGAAATTTGCTTGAACATTAGGAGTATTTAAATTGTAGAAGTTGAGGTGAGGTTATTCATATTTCTCCACTTTCGAACTAACAGCCAATTTACAATGGACATAACTTAACCGTAAATTTACTTATACATAAAATGTAAGAATTTAACAACAGAAATCATAAGGAATAAGAATAGAACTGCATTCGACTTATGGTCAAAGTCAAAAGCAAAGTTGAACCTATTGTGAAGATTTTGGTACTTATGAATTTTGTAGTTTCCTCTTTGATTTTTACGCATTTTTGCGGGATTCTTACGGTTACGTACATTGTGAATTGGCCAAAGTGGGCTACTCCGCTCACAAATCATTCCAAATAAAAAATGCTAGGATTCCATTCTCAACTTTTAGACGTGGCAACGCGGAAAAATTGAATTCTGTGAATTTTTTGAACAGAGTTTCATTCAGCCAAAGTACCCAATTCTCGGAATTTCACAGATATTTTTTATTTTTCAATTTCAGATTACTCGAAAACGGCGCATCATACGAAAAAAATAAAGAATACTTTTACTTTCCAAAATGGTCAAAAATTCGTGGAATAGCATTCAAATTATTTTTAAAAGTTAGATTCTTTGAATTTCTGTTATTTTTATGAAATGTTATGGTCATATCAAAGAAACTGGAGGATGTGGATGAAATTTTGTAATCCAGGAACATTCATCGTACCAATAAAAAACCATATTCCAAAAATCATCTCATCTGATGAGATCGTTCGCGAGATATAATCGAAAATTAAATTTTTTTATGGATTTTCAACAGTCTGTATCTTACGAACCAAGCCGATTCGGAAAAAATGGTAAGGGAAAAAAGTGTTTCTTTTGGCTTCAGGAATCTTCTGTTAAAATATTCTGCAAGGTCAAAGACTCACCCTGTATATTTCGACAATGACAACCCTCTCGCCCCGTTTTTTCCCGAATCTACTACATCCTTAATGAAAAAAACCTAGGAAAGCACTGCAGTGAAGGCAGCAGCATTTGCGCGCATGTTCAATGGATATGACCGGTTTGGCAACGAATTTGGACATGCGAGCAAAAGCTGCTGCCTTCACGGCACTGCTTTTTTAGTTTTTCACGATACAGTTCTGGATTTCAATTCAATCTAATCTGCATTTTTGAAAATATTGAGAAAATAAAATTTCGAATGGCGGATTTTACTCATTCACGAATTAGACCTTTGTAATTAAGCCACAAATCTCCTCTACAAATATCGAGTTTTCAAGTCGGTTCTTCCGGAAGTTATTGTGTAACAGTTACTTTCGAAGAAAAAACTCAGAAGCTCGATATTTGTAGAGAAGGTTTGGATCCTAATTTCGAACGCCGAATTCGTGAATCGGTAAAATCCACCCAATGATTCCGCAGATATACCCACCCAAAATTTTATTTTCCCAATATTTCCAAAAATACAGAGTAGATCGAATTGAAATCCAGTATTTTATTGAAAAATGAGAATTTGCAGGTTCATATAGGATTAAATGAGGATAATATGATAGGGAGACCACAGAATATTGAATATTTGAAAAAAAAATTGAATTTTGTTTCAAATTGTTCTAATGACACGATCATCACGTAATTCTGCACAATATTGTTCTTCAGTATCTTTGAACAAGATGCGAAATTTTTTCGTGATTGAGTCTGTATTTTTGAGTTATACCGAAAAAAACAATGATATCGAAATGAAAATCACCAAATTCTACATATTTTTCCCAATATCTCCAAAACCTATAGCCGTATCATATTGAAATTTAATACACTGCTGTGAAATATGAAGCTCAAGGTATAACTGAAATTGTTCTCGAATATGATGAATAGTTTCAGGAAAAAAAAATTTTCTCGAAAAAAATTTTGATAAACTTTTTTTTTTGAATTGAGTGACCATACGATTTCAAAGAAATTTTGTTTAGAGTTGCGCGTTGTAATGCTCCAACTAACTGCTAAGCTGCAATCCAATACCCTCTGTTATTTCTAAAATACGAGGAAATAACTTTGAAATTTCATGTGGCTATAACTCCGAAATCATTCGGCCGATTTGGCCCATTAACGAACTCAACTGTGGCATTCTGATGCGCGAACTACCCTATACGTTTCAAGTGGCTAGTCTGCTCCGTTTCGACAGTTATCGTGTCCACGGCCGGCCGGGCAGAATCCATTTTGACACAGGATTCGTTATCAATGAGTCCAACCTAGTCGTTTGAGACCATTTTCGGCTCAAAATTCGAAAATCACAGGCATTTGGACAAAACTTTAGCCCGCTGTTGAGGTGCAGGCAATAAACACGTGTTTCATCCTGATCTTTATTACTTACCGCGTTTGTTCCTAGATCGGTAGATCATTTTTACTGGTTGCTGAGGCGAACAGAACAGTAAGTGAATCACTGACCATTCTAGAACGGTAAGTGAGAATGACTGAAAATATTTTCAGTCATTCATTATTTCAATGAGTATTTATTCATTGAAATAATGAAATATTTCATATACAATTTGAATTTGATTCATTTAATATTTCTCGGGAATAACTACGGAATAGCCTTTTGAATTTCTCTTTCTCAGAAGATTTGATATCACTGAGTTTGAAATCATATTAGTTGAGTTCCGATATTCCTGGCCAGTACTGGCCAGTAAATTTTGACAGTTGATTTTACTGGCACTGCTTTGGTAACTGTTCGTATCAGTACGAAGCTTTCCGAAATTACTGATACTGGCCAGTACTGGCCAGGAATATCGGAACTCAACTATTATGCGCAAATTCAGTTGATTATTGTCACTTTGACAATCTACAATCAATAAGCTTTCATCACCAAGACAACTGCTTTCCTTATATTCCTACACAACGTTGATGAATCAGTTTCTTGGATAATTATTATTTTGTAGTTTATGTAAAAAGTGTGCCTAAAATGCAAAAAACGCTACGACTACCGATCTCAGACAATAACTGTCCTCGATCGGTAAACTGTCCTCACCTTTCTGTTACTTATTATACTATTTCTACTAGGTATGCTGAATCTCCCCTGTGTAATTCAAACACATCTGTTCTCCATTATATTTGAACGAGATGGACCGCAAACTGTTGCCAATCCTTTATTCTTGTGCATAGAACAAAATTATCCTCAGTTCCACAATTTCTTTCTTCTTCGACGAATTAGCTGTTGTAAACACCAACTTAATATTAAGATAATCTTATATGATTGTACAGCAAGAAAGCAATACATTCAACATGTTTCATGAATCTGTCAATTACAGATGCCTTGGCAGTAGAAAACATTGATCATATCCAATCTGAAAGAGTCTCAATTTGAAAAGGTCCAATTCGAGCTAGGAAAAGAATTCGAATGACTACAAATCCGTCGAATCCTCCATTTCACGGCTTCTTTTCGAAATTTTAAATTATATCTTCCACAAGCCCACAAAACTTACCTTCGCGTGTTGTTTGCATCAAACCTCCTTGAACATCACAGGCTTCTAAATCATTCTATTCAAATCTTCCACGTGCGTCGAGAATTATAGTCTCTCGCAGAACTATCTCTCTGGCTCAGCCTCACCCTCTGGGAGACAAATACAAATGCGAATCATTCCAGCTGGTGAATCGTTCCAGAACTAATTCGTTGCCGATTGTTAAATCGATCTGGAGCTGTTGAATTAGAATGAAGAATTTGATGAATTAATGCAAAGCCATTACTCCTAGTGTTCTATTTACTGAACAGGCTGGCTGAAATAGGTCTCAACGTGCATTATTCTGACAAACATATCGTCGAACCTACTGAAATATTGAAGACTGTGTGGGACTGAAACCATGTCAAACATGCCGAATTATGGATGTGGCCCCATTTTGCAGCCAGATGCCGATACAGTTGGGGTCACTGCTATCCTAGAGGTTGATATGACAAGAACATTTCTGACACAACGTGGAGAAATTATGATGGAACTTCGGATTGTTGAAATTTGCTTTGTTGAAAAAGAAATGTTCACATCAGATGACTTTTTCAAGCGACGGGACAGGATGCAACACACTTTCTCGCAAGATTACTCTGAAGTATTGTTGAGTTTTGTTTATTATTTAATGAAATCAAATGATGAACCTTAGTGATCGATCAAAAAACTACCCCCCTGAAAATTTCACAGCCTACATTCTGAAGTATGTCCGCCGCCAGTACTCTGGGGCTTTTCTCTGAAAATACTCAACTGAAAACCGTGGAACTTGGTAGAAAAATCGTGGGTCGCTCGACATTGATCCTCCAAGCTTTTCAGCAGCATCAGTGTACCCTAAGGGCTCAAAACTAAGTGAAGGAGGAAAAAAATTATTTCTCGAAAACTTACCACCAAATTTTTATGAGACTCTCAACGTTGATTACTGTTGCATAATTCAACCTGAACATTTCCACCCGGATGATTTCCGACCAGTGGTCGTTATAAATGAAAACGCTGCAAATTACCAATAATCCCGAATATGAATCATCGCATTCGGTTCTAAGATTGGAATTCATTGGAATAATCGGTTAACTTTTCATTTAGAATCATATATCTTAAAGTAGATGAAAAGATGGATTACAAAATTGCAACACATATCGAGAAATTTTCAACGGATTTGTTTATTATTTTATGAACACATATTCAAATGCCCCAACGATATTCCTAACAATTTCATAAGCGTAAGAAGTTATAATTAAATATTTTTGGGTTTCCTTTCCCAATATTTGAAACATAACTACTAAAAATCGGATGAAAATTATTATTTATAGAAATCACCCTTCGGATTATGAGATTTAAGATTTAATAGCTTCATGTAACTTGAATAATACTTAGATATTATTCATGAAGTATTGGATTTTCACAACACAAAAAAAATCAATTCCATGGAAAAATTCCTTTGAAACATTGAAATCTCAATAAATACTCTTGTATAACTGAATACCACTTTTACATGCAGAACGTGAATTAAGTAACGTGATTCCTAATAATGAATTTCCCAAAAATTCGGTTGATCCGAGGTTTCCATCAATTCTAGTTTGCGTAGTACAATTATCGTCAACATGTAGATATCCATTAATGGTTTCAATAGAAATCCAATATTTTCCGTACTGAGAGTTTGGAATAAGGGTGTATATAAAAAATAATGAGCATGTATATGATGAAACAAATTGGAGGAATTATGCAAAAAAATCAATAACAGACCGAAAAACTTATCAATTCTCGGTATTTATAACGTCTTATTTTATCATCCATGTCCATTATTTCAAAGTCTCCGTAAGAAAAATATTGGATGTCGATTTAATTTAGTAAGGGATATTCGCTTTTTGATGATTGATGAACTACGCAAACCAAAAATCTAGGAAACCCCCGATCAACCGAATCTTCTGAAAACTTTCATTTCAATGCGAGACCTCAGTGTGGATTAGGCCTACAGGAGAAACCCCCTCAAAAAATGCCTCTTTTACTCTACCTCCTCGGTGGTGTGGAAAAGAGTAAGATTTTTATAAGAGTTGAAACGACTGCGGAGCGTTTCTTCTCATTCAAAATAATTATTTTAAATTATGCTACTCAGTTATGGAATTGGTTTTTGTGTTGTGAAAAACCACAGAGGAGGCTGTGACATTGGTTCGGGCCTGATTATCTGACAGCATGCCTATTCTCTAACTTCAATTACTCGATGTTTTTCCACCAAATTCCTAGTATACAAGCCCAGACAATGAATATATTTCCTGCTCATATTCAAAGATTAAAAGGATGTACACAATAGGTCTATTCTTTTTTTAGGGTTTCATGGGTTTTCACTCCCAATATCTAAAACAGAACTACTAAAATTGAATAAAATTGTTTTTTTCATCAAAAACGCCCTTGTGGATTTCAGTATGGAGCTATTTGTCGTGGGCAGTTTCTTGCAGAACAGATTGCCTAATGAACAATACAGGAAGAATACAAACGATAAAGAAAGCGAACTGTGACGTTTTCAGAGTACAAATCTGACTCTTTCATCAGACGAAGCAGAAAATTTCAAGAATTATTTTCTTTCGATTCTTAGTTTGTATTTTTTGCGCTATTGTTCTAGCGTAACAACTTGCTATCGTTCTTTCAAAATGTCTGTAATTCTCGATTTTTTTGCCGAAATTAGTCTCAAACGATTAGTCTGGACGATGATGACGAATCCAGGTTCAAGATGAATTCTATCCAGCCGTCCGGCTGACCGTCTGGCCGTGGACACGATACCTTTCGAACGGAGCGACCTATCGACTTAAAATTTTCAGGGTATGTCGGTTGTGGTTAAGTTCGTTGATGGGCCGAATCGGCCAAACGGTTTCACAGTTATAGACATTTTCAATTTTGAAGTTATTTCCCTTATATTCCAGAAAGTACTGAATCGACTGTATTGAATCTTGGCAGTTGGTTGAACGATATAGACGAGCAAGTTATTGCAAAATTTCTCAGAGATCGTATTATCACTAAATGAAAAATAAATTTAGACAAACATTTTTTCTTCGAAAACTATACTGCACCAAACTTGGAACTCCATATTTCACAGCAATATACAAAGTTTCAGTTTGATACGGTAGTAATTCTCGGAGATATTGGGAAAAAATCTGTCAAAATTCATGCATTCATCTTCGGTATTGTGTTGCTTTCTTCAACAACTCAGAAAATATGTTCAATCGTGATAACACTTGGTGGTTAGTTTGAAATTGCTGATGAACAACTTCGTGTGAAAGTTCGTGATGATCGTGTCATCAGAACAATTCAGAAAAAAATAATTGTTTTTTGTTGAAAAATATTTAATATTCTGCGATCTTTGGATAATATGTTCCTCATGAAATTTTGTATGAACCTTCGAGCTGTTATGTTTAAGCATGTTTTGGGTTATATAGTGCTGCAATCGATTCCTTCGATAGTCGATTGTTCTAAGTTCCTCATTTGGAAGTGGGGTTTATTTTTCAAACATAGGATACGTCTATTACTATCTTTGTACTACTATGTGATATTTCGCTTGTATGTTTTTGCTTTAAGCTCTATTTCTCCAGTGAATTAGTTACTCTGTATTCAGCTTCGATCTTTCAAACATGGAATATTTTTCCTCATCATCGAGTTTTTTTTCTGTTTGTATTATGTACGTGGTTTACTTTTGTCGAAATATTCTCCACTTTGTTATTGATTTTCATTGGTGCCTTGTAGTTGAAATCGTTATATCTTATATTTTATATATAATAATAATAATAATAATATTTATTTCCTCCTTATAACAATTACAAAATAAAAGGGAACATGAATTGACAAATAAATATTCAGATCCCATAGAAGGATGAAACCTGTACATGGGACTGATATAGAAAACACAGTTCCAATCACACAAACAAGAGCAAAACACAAAACAATGACAAAAATGGAAAGCTATGTCTAATTTAGATGCCTAGAGTTCGAACGACAATCAACAACTGTTCATAACCACTGCAGACACAGCACAATTCATCAAGGCTTGCTCAAAATTCAGAAGTAATAGGTATTCTTCTCATCCACGTATTTGTGCACTTGCATCCTGGGTAGTCCCAATATCCACGCTTTAAGGTTTCTCTTGAATGTTCCAGCACTATTGCTGTTTCTGATCTCAATCGGTATCAAGTTATAGAATCTGGGTGCCAAGTAGGAATACGATCTCTGCAGAATGTTTTTATTTGATTTTAAAACATAAGATTTATCTTTCTGTCTAGTTTCATAACGGTGCTCAATTTTATTGAGTTCGTGTTTATTGATAAATAATCGTATTGAGTTTGTTTGGAAAAATCCGAGTTCCTTTTTAAAATTAGTTTTGAATTCAATGGAAAAAGCAGGAGGCCCTTGAAGTGTATTAATTATTATTTAAGTGATAGGATGAATTTAGTGAAGGACCATCTGTAGTTACATTGAATACATTGGACTATTGAAAGGAATGTATATTCCAGATAACATTTCAGCGCCAAAATGCGCTGATAATCCAACGCCCGTGTTGACAACATTATTTCTTTAACATTTCTCTTGCCGGTTCTCTTGTTGAATAATGTTTTAAGGGACTTGGATAATTTGAATAGCTGAAACATAAACTAAAAATGGACAAATAATCTATGGAGATCATTACAAATTCTGATATAACTGATTCACTAGCAACAATGAGGAAATTATATATGCTGTTTTAAGAGGAACGGTATCGTTACTCAGCTATAAACAGCTCGGAATTTAATATCAGTGTTAAAACTCAATTTCCCTCTAGTTGATTCTTGTACTCCAAAGGCATCAGAGAAACCTTTTTCAGTTTGTTCGAATCGAACAGATTTTTCCGCTGTAATCCCAGTGGCTGAACTTTCCATTCGAACATCCCAAAAGAAATTAAATATTTAGCTCAACTAATTGGAAAAGTAGATTGAACTTCCATATTGTTCCATATTGTTGTGAGTGCTGCTTTATTTTTTTATCGCATCGAATCGAGATTCTGATTTGAAATTGATACCAGAATAATCAAAATTTCATTCGAGTAAATAGAAGCAATCACAAACCAACAATTCTTCCAGATGGGTACGTTCTGAGAACCAATTTCTCCGGATACTTTCGGACAAAAAGCTTGCCAAGAAACATCTGTTGATGCTCATTCAACTTATTGCTTGTTCGAACCATTTCAGAATAAATTGGATTCATTCATCCTTCATGAAAACTTGTTTATGGAACGAACTATGCAATGTTCATGAATACACGGAGTTCGTTTGTCTTTGTGGACCGAGTACGTGTATACCTCTATCATGTTTGCGTTCGTATTAACTGACATGGAGTAATTAGGAATATGTAAATACTAATTCACAGGTTCTTGGCTGACCAAATGGTCTATTCTACCAGAAATGCATTCGAACTTGAATATACCCCATGAAGGTAATTACTCATGACACAAAGGAAATTTTGAATCCAAGTTGGTATTTTCATTGATTCCACTGAATAGACAGGCAACCTACAAATTCCATTTTTTTTTCACCGGGAAAAAGAAATTTCGGAACGAATTCGACATGAGGTCCGTGGCGTTATTCATGAATATCCGTAAACTGCTCCTCGGCTCTTCAAAACAAATAAATGAATCCAAATATGGATATTCGTGAAGATCATGTCTGATTGCCTGAAAATTTTGTTGGTACTCCTGACTGCACGTCAATACTGATAATGTAGTTTATGTAGGAAATGTAAATCTATTGCTGGTTTTCAGTTTCGAAAATATGTAATGTTTGGTTGGTTCCTAAAAATTAACGGACCTTGGTTGCTGAAAAGTGGAAAATGTTCTGTCCTCAGCAAAACGAGATTTTCTATGGAAACTCGTTATCAACCATAGACATATGCACATGAGGCATGCGGAAGCTGGTAGCAATGTGAGAGGCAAAATGAACAAACTTCTCAAGTAAATAGGAAAATATACTGATTTCTCGCAAATCATTCAATAAGAAGTTTCGAAAATAAAAGGATAATGACAAGAAGGTTCTACTTGAGTCATTTGTATTATCCTTGCCTTACCTTAGTGAGATAGGAAAATACATATGATGGGAGATAGGTCGTCTTTCTCTGGGGGTAACCGATTTTATGGTGTTATCGGGCAGTGCATATTTCTATGTCTATGTCAAATGAATATATCCATAGAGTTAATAGTTAACAGATGTCATTGTTGTCTTTTATTTGAATGAACCAGGCGTTTCATTTTTCAGTTTGATTGAACAAATTACCAAAATATTCTTTTTTGGGACCATTCAGACATCATCTTTACAAAATTAATATTTGATTCAAGCCAAGACGCAAAGTACGGGTATCAATAAATGACGCCAACCCAATTATGTCTAATTCATTTTCAAATTCCTTTTACCCAGTGGAAGAAACTTCTCAACATTTTTGGGTTGGCAATAAGGACATGAGTCTCCTATTCAACGCTTACCATATGCATCATAGAAAGCAATAGAATTGCGCTGAATAGTTTTCATTCAAATTTGCAATGATAGAAATGGAATATTTTGACGTCTTCATAAAATCGAGGACTAATAGTTGTCGTATTTGTTTATGGATCAATAAATATTTCACCTCGATCTGAACTCACTTTATAATTGAACAGAGCCCCTATACCGAAAGAGCACTATTCTAGGAAATCACATAGTGCAGTTTCACCTAGTCAAATATTGAAAGAATTCTAGATATTTGTTACCTGCTGGATGGCAGTTTTGCTAAGAAAATTTCATCAGCACCATCTGCAGGAACCGAAACCTTCGACAATATTTTTTTCTCCTGAAACAACAAGAATAACAGGAAAGTATCTATTTTCCGCGCTCATGCTGAACCTCTGTACCTTCACCCCAAACTCACACAACATCCATGACCTCGCCGGGATTCGAACCCGGTACCTTCAGCATCCTAGACAATGTCTTCATTCTCTAGGCTACCAAGGTACCCAGTGTAGTTCAGGATGTTCCATGATTCTGTGAAATACAAACTATTTATGATAGACTACTCTATCCATTATTTTTCAGTAAAGCTACAACACTCGTTTCTTGATTTCCGTACAAGAAAATAGCATAACTGAATCTTCCAACCATGTTTATATACGTGAAAAATTGAATTCACATAATATTTTCTCAAATTTATTGATTGCCGAGAGTAAACACATTTTGAAAAATACGTAATTACTACGACCTCTATGAACAAGGTGTAATGTGTCAGAATCTCATGGCCAACCGGGATAGTTTATAAAAAATTTCAAAAAGCACTGCCGTGAAGGCAGCAACTTTTGCGTGCATGTTCAATGTAGATGACCGCTTCAGCAACGAATTTGAACATGCACGCAAAAGCTGCTGCCTTCACGGCAGTGCTTTTTGAAATTTTTACTGATAAATTACTGGATTTCAATTCGATCAAATCTGTATTTTTGGGATTTTTGGAAAAATAAAATTTTGAATGGGTATATCTACGGAATCATTGGGCGGATTTTACCCATTCACGAATTCGACCTTCGTAATTAAGCCCCAAACTTACTCTACAAATATCGAGTTTCTAAGTCGTTTCTTCCGGAAGTTATTGTGTTAACGGCCAGCCTAACGGCCTACTGCGTAAACACAATAACTTCCGAAAGAAACAACTTAGAAACTCGATATCTGTAGAGAAGGTTTGGAACTTAATTACGAAGGCCGAATTCGTGAATGGGTAAAATCCACCCAATGATTCCGTAGATATACCCAATCAAAATTTTATTTTTCCAATATTTCCAAAAATACAGATCGGATCGATTTTAAATCCAGTACTTCATTGGAAAATAACAGTTCGAAGTTTCATACAGAATTTAATGAGGATGATATGATAAGAAAATCATAGAAATTTTTTTTTTCAAATTGTTCTTATGACACGATTATCACGAAATTTCGCATAAAGTTGTCTTTCAGCATCTCAAAACTAGCTGTGAAGTTTTATCAGGACTGAATCAGTATTTCTCGAGTTATACCGAAAAAATCAACGATATCGAGAAGAAAACCTCGAAATTTGACATATTTTTTCCCGATATCTCCAAAACTTATGATCGTATCGAACTGAAATTTGGTACACTGCTGTGAAATATGAAGCTCAAAGTGTGAGTGGAATTTTTTTTTTGGTATGATGAATGGTTTCCGAAAAAAAAATTTTTTGGAAAAAAATTTCGAGAAAAATGTTTTTTAAAATTTACTGACGATATGGTCCTGACGAAATCTGGCTCAAAGTTGCACGTCGTTGTACTCCACCTAACTGCAAAGTTTGAATCTAATCGCTCAAGTAGTTTTTGAAATAAAAAATAAAAAACTTCAAAATTTTAAATGCCTATAACTCGGAAACTATTCGGCTGATTTAGCTCATTAACGAACCTAACCGCTGCATTTTGATGCGCAATCTATCCTGAAAGTTTCAAATTGCTAGCTTGCTTCTGTCGACAGTTATTGTGTCTACGGCCGGCCGGACAGAATCGATTTTGACACCGGATTCGTTATCAGTGAGTCCAACCTACATAGTCGATTGAGACCATTTTCGGCTCAATCATCCAAAATTACAGACATTTGGACAAAACGATAGCACGCTGTTTCCCTTGAACAAAAAACTCGCAAAAATGAATGGAGTATAGGTAACTTTTAAAACCTCTATTTAGGATTACAACTCCGCGTGGTCTGACAATCAACGAATAAACTGAACAGAGTGGCGTAAGGACTATACAAGTGAATGAAGCACATGCAAACAAACCGTAAAGCTATTGATAAGAATATGTAAGAATAGACATCGTCCCGCCAAATTATTTTGACCTTGATGACATTCCACTGGTGCCAACGTGACTCACAATTGTAGTTACAAAAACTTGAAAAAACCATTCCAACACGAGACCTACCGACTGAATTTTCAGTAGTGAATGTTGTGTACGTCCGTTTTGAGAATGTATACTACTACATTATAATTGGAATAATTCCAGTCACTAGTCATGTCGAAATGAATTAATATTCATAATATAATCATACAAACCAGAAAACAATTTCGGTAGCTTGTAATCAAATGGAACACACCGTTCTGCAATATTGTAGGGGATCAACTACCACACTATTTCAAATTTCATATTATAGTAGGAACTGATGGAAACATACATTTTTGATTAACAATGACTGGAAATCTAATTCTCTTTGCATATACCTGAATAATAGTCCTTATTTTCATCAAATTCATAAATGAATTGTATTAAATTACCCAATCAGTGTGGATATAATAATGAAATTCTATGACTTTCCTGAAAAGTCTTTTGTGATCTGGTCACCAAACAGAGAAGTTACTCTCTCTATTCTGTGGTCTGGATGAAAGTCGGTGGAGCAAAATCAGGGCATTCACCAGCTCGGGGGCGACTCCACAAGTGAAATTTCCCGATTTTTCTTCAGATTTTATAACATTGAACCTTGAATACATCGGGCACTGTACGTTTCAAAGGAAATATTGACGAATAATTGGTTTTCGTAAATGAATTACAAACCTTTCAGTGCGTTGAGGTCTAATTTCATCGAAACTTCCGAACTTTTTGAGAACGCTTTTATACAGGGCGAGTCTTAGTTGTACATTAATATCAATCTTAGGGTCATGTCGTCGAATGGAACACATTATCATGTACGATTTTTCAAGATTTATCCCCGTAAAAAGATACAGGCTGTTGAAATCCTCAAAAACAATAATTCTTTCTTTTGTAGCTTTGACATGGTTTTTCTGAATGAAATAACTTTAGGTGAAAAGTTATAAGAATGTAAATCAATTCAACTTCTCAGTTCAAGAAATAGATGATTTGATGTCTTCAATCTGGAAGATTTATTTTCTTTAGTTGGAAATATAACAAATAAACTCTGATAACTCTTAAGAATAACTCACTAACCTGGAAGAAATCAAAAACAATGCTATTCCTTTAGGTTTTCAATGAACAATCTTTGAAATATGAATTGACATAAATTAATAATTGACAAATCAAGGCATTCTCTAAATTGAAATTAAATAAAACATAGAAAGGAAAATAGAAAGTTGTCTTTTGAAGAAAATGACACTGATCATTTTTACATCCCCCCACACAAAGTATGCAACAACCACTATCTGTTGGCGTTGTCATATGGGAGCAACTTTGTTACATGGAAATAATTATTGTCCTTTTTCCTATTTCCAATGTCTATCTCATAGATAGTGTCTGAAATTTTCTTCACTATTGGAAAAGGTCCTATTCTTATTTCCTCAAGTTTTTTTCTATTCAATTTAGATTTATTTTCAACATAAACATAATCTCCAATTTTGAAATCATAATCTTTCCTGTTGTTGTCGACTAATTTTTTATTGTATTCATGATAACGTAAAGAATTTTTAAATGCTATTTCCTTATCTCTTGGTAAATTACTCTTTTCTATAAGTTCTTCTGGAGCAATGGGATCCGTTTTTCCATAAAGTAAATATTCTGGACTATATCCAGTTACAGAATGGTCTGTCCTATTGTATTCTTCAATACATTCATCTGCTATTTTCGTCCAAGCTCTAGTTTTCTTCTCATTTTGTTTGCACCTTATTCTGTTCACTAATGTCTGATTCAGCCGTTCATTTAAACCATTTGAAAAAGGACAGTCTACTGCTGTAAAAATCAATTGTATATTCAAATTTTTCATGTGCTGTCTGAATTTTTCCGAATTTATTCCTGGATATTGATCTGTTAATAATGTTTTTATTGGTCGTTTATCTTGAATTTTATTAATTAATTTGATGAAGTCTTCGGTTGTTTGGTGTTTGGAAGTACTCGCAAATGCATATCGAGTAAAATGGTCGACTAAGAGATGAAGGTATCTTTTTGAAGAGCGATTTCCAGCAAAGCCTCCAATTGTGTCTAGTGACATTATCTCAAAGGGTTCTTTTGCTGGACCCAGCTGTGAAAGAAGTCCATACTTTTGACCTACTCTGGTTTTATTTTTACAACAGATATCACATGATCCACAAACTTCTCTCGTCAGCGAATCCATATTTTTAATGTAATAAAACTTTCTAATTTTCATATTTATCTTACTAGCACAAATGTGGCCATAATGATTGTGCAATTTTCTGATTAACTCTTTTCCAAAATCATTTGATAAAATAATTTTTTTGCTATTTTTATGCAATTTGTAAAATATTTCTTTCTGTACAATAGTTCTTTTCATGTTATTTATCATCAAGAGATTATTCTGCTGATCGTTTTTTATTTCATTTAATGCCACCAAATTAACTGTTCTTAAACATTCGTCCATATTCTCCGTTTCCTCCAGAACTGGGTTTCTAGAAAGACAATCTGCTTCTACATTTTGTTTTCCTGGTTCATATTTAATCTCAAAATCGAATTGTGATAAATAATTCATCATGTCACCCAACTCTTCATCTGGTCTTGTGCGAAATTCTTTTCCTTCTAATGGTTTATGGTCAGTAATAACAACGAATTTTTTTCCCATTAGCCAATATTTCCAAAATTTTATTGCCTCCTTAATTGCCAGACATTCTAGGAATATTGCTTTCTTATTCTTCTGATATTTATTCAGTTTTTTAGAAAAATAGGCTACGGGTTTCATTTCACCATTAATCTGTTTTTGTTTAAGAACAGCTCCTACTCCTTGAATACTGGCATAAGTATATATAGTAGTATGAGCATTTAGGTCGAAAATTGCAAGAACTGGTTCAGAACAAAGGATGTCCTTAACCTTAATGAAAGCTTCCTGACAATCCAATGACCAGTTGAATTTTACATCTTTCCTCAGTAAATTATGCAAGGGTTCTAATAATCTAGCGGAATCTTTAATATATTTGTGATAAAAATTAACTTTACCCAAGAATTGCCTTATCTTCTTCCGATTATCTGGTGGAGAAAAATTCCTAATGGAAATCAAATTGTCATTTATGGGTCGTACTGTATTATTTCCAACAATATGTCCTAAATATTTGACTTCTTCTTTGGCAAAATTGCATTTGATAAATTTAAGTCTGAATCCTTCCTTACATATTGCTTTCAAGAGCTCCTCTAAATGTTCTATATGTTGTTCAAATGTTGAAGAAAATATGAGAATATCATCTATATAATTTTGGCAGAATGAATTCAATTTATTTTTCCTGATAATATTATTCAAAATACGTTGAAATATCGCAGGAGATGTTTTAAGTCCAAAAGGTAGACATTTCCATTGCCAGTGACCATTTTGCGTCACAAAAGCAGTCTTATATCTATCTTTGATACGAACAGGAATCGACCAAAAGGCAGAATTCACATCTAATGTAGTAAAAAACTTTGCATTACGGGTTTTCGCTAAGATTTCATCGATCAATGGGAAAGGCTGTGGTTCGGGAACAATCAATTTATTAAGTTCACGGAAATCGACACACAATCTTGTCTTAGATCCCTCATCTCTTTTATATGCCAACGTGACTGGTGCTGCAAAAGGTGAGGAAGATTCTTCAATCAGATTCGCTTTCAACAGTTTTCCTATTTGAAATTCTATTTCTTTTTGATCCTCCATTGAACATCTGTATGGCTTTTTGGCTACAAATTTGTGTTCTAAAAGTTTTATATGTGCTTCATTATTCTGCACCAAACCAATATCAAATTTGTGTTTTGCAAAAATATTATCATATTTATTTATCAGCATTTCAATTTTACTTCTCTGATTTGTTGTCAAATGTTCTAATTTCGCTTCGAAAAGTTCTGTTGGTATCCCTTCATTAAAGTTGATGTTGTAATCATTGTTACCATTATTATTATTGAAAGATTCGATCTTTTTCTCTTCATTCATATCTAATCTTTGATAAATATTCAAATCAAAATCTTGTTTCAATTGAAAATTGAAAATAGAATCTAATCCGAGTAGAATATCATACTCGAAATTTTTATCTTTAATTACAAAAATCTCAACTTCTATTTCAATGTCATTGATTCTCATTTTTGTACTTATTTTTCCTGAAAAATTTGCCCTGCCATTGACTGTTTTGAATGTGTTCCTATCCTCTTGAATGTGTAGACATAACTCATCTGCCACTTTCGAATTCAGAAGAGTGACATTTGAGCCAGAATCATAAATTCCACATAATTCATTATCATTTACGAACACTTTCAATTTGATCAATGGCAGCAAAACTAGTTTTTTTGATCGGAAATGGTCTCATTTAATTCATCCTGTACCCCAACATTGTTCACCATTCTTATGTTACCGGATACGTTCTCTTGTTTAAAATTATTAAATCTCCTATTCTTTAGGCGACATAGAGCTTCTGGATGAAATCTCCCTGGGAAACCATTTTTATCACAAATTGAACATGGTTCCTTCTTATCCACTTTTCTATTTGTTAGTGAAGGAAGTTGTTCGGCCGATTTGTTCATTTTGTCATTTTTGGTATTTCATAATATGTTTCTGTTCCCGTAGTCTGTATCCATTTAAACTTGAATATATTCTTCTTCGCATCAGTATTTGATGTTTCAAATGCTATGCAAATTTTCATGGATGTGGTCATTATAGCTCGAAATCTCAGTGCAGTCCTTAGAATATCAACCAGATAGCTTACGTTTTTGATTTATAAGAATGTAAATCAATTCAACTTCTCAGTTCAAGAAATAGATGATTTGATGTCTTCAATCTGGAAGATTTATTTTCTTTAGTTGGAAATATAACAAATAAACTCTGATAACTCTTAAGAATAACTCACTAACCTGGAAGAAATCAAAAACAATGCTATTCCTTTAGGTTTTCAATGAACAATCTTTGAAATATGAATTGACATAAATTAATAATTGACAAATCAAGGCATTCTCTAAATTGAAATTAAATAAAACATAGAAAGGAAAATAGAAAGTTGTCTTTTGAAGAAAATGACACTGATCATTTTTACAAAGTTTTCTGAAACTCTGACTAAAATTCTTCAGAAATCACTTTCATTCCTGTTAACACAGTTTCTTTAGTTATGATTTTATCGATTCATGGAACTATGAGAGATTTGTATGAAGAGTATAGATGAACTTTATCTTACGCCATCACAAAAATCTTCAATCATATTGGATTACTGAACTCCTCTTTGTGATTTCCCCTGAAACGGATTGTTTCCGATATATTAAACGTTGAATGTTATAAAATCCGATTATATTTGAGAAATTTCCTAATTTTTGTGGAATCGCCCCTGAGCTAGTCAAGGCCTCGAATGAAGCTCCACCCACGTTCAGCCAAACTATAGAATACACGAGTAATCTATCTATATTTGGATATAGGCACTATGTCCTCATGTCGATGGACCAGACTTTTCATTTAAATTATAGAGTTCAATAAATGTGTTCACGCTGATTGAGTGATTGCAGATTATTTATATAAACATTTCTTGAAGATTAGAATGATTATGGACTCAAAAATATGAGGAAAGGCAAAAATGAAATTGTGTATAAATTTACGGTGGGAGAGATTGGATATTGCACGAAGACGTGGAAAATCCAATCTCTCCCACCGTAAATTTGTAGCCAAAAAGCCATACAGATGTTCAATGGAGGATCAAAAAGAAATAGAATTTCAAATAGGAAAACTGTTGAAAGCGAATCTGATTGAAGAATCTTCCTCACCTTTTGCAGCACCAGTCACGTTGGCATATAAAAGAGATGAGGGATCTAAGACAAGATTGTGTGTCGATTTCCGTGAACTTAATAAATTGATTGTTCCCGAACCACAGCCTTTCCCATTGATCGATGAAATCTTAGCGAAAACCCGTAATGCAAAGTTTTTTACTACATTAGATGTGAATTCTGCCTTTTGGTCGATTCCTGTTCGTATCAAAGATAGATATAAGACTGCTTTTGTGACGCAAAATGGTCACTGGCAATGGAAATGTCTACCTTTTGGACTTAAAACATCTCCTGCGATATTTCAACGTATTTTGAATAATATTATCAGGAAAAATAAATTGAATTCATTCTGCCAAAATTATATAGATGATATTCTCATATTTTCTTCAACATTTGAACAACATATAGAACATTTAGAGGAGCTCTTGAAAGCAATATGTAAGGAAGGATTCAGACTTAAATTTATCAAATGCAATTTTGCCAAAGAAGAAGTCAAATATTTAGGACATATTGTTGGAAATAATACAGTACGACCCATAAATGACAATTTGATTTCCATTAGGAATTTTTCTCCACCAGATAATCGGAAGAAGATAAGGCAATTCTTGGGTAAAGTTAATTTTTATCACAAATATATTAAAGATTCCGCTAGATTATTAGAACCCTTGCATAATTTACTGAGGAAAGATGTAAAATTCAACTGGTCATTGGATTGTCAGGAAGCTTTCATTAAGGTTAAGGACATCCTTTGTTCTGAACCAGTTCTTGCAATTTTCGACCTAAATGCTCATACTACTATATATACTTATGCCAGTATTCAAGGAGTAGGAGCTGTTCTTAAACAAAAACAGATTAATGGTGAAATGAAACCCGTAGCCTATTTTTCTAAAAAACTGAATAAATATCAGAAGAATAAGAAAGCAATATTCCTAGAATGTCTGGCAATTAAGGAGGCAATAAAATTTTGGAAATATTGGCTAATGGGAAAAAAATTCGTTGTTATTACTGACCATAAACCATTAGAAGGAAAAGAATTTCGCACAAGACCAGATGAAGAGTTGGGTGACATGATGAATTATTTATCACAATTCGATTTTGAGATTAAATATGAACCAGGAAAACAAAATGTAGAAGCAGATTGTCTTTCTAGAAACCCAGTTCTGGAGGAAACGGAGAATATGGACGAATGTTTAAGAACAGTTAATTTGGTGGCATTAAATGAAATAAAAAACGATCAGCAGAATAATCTCTTGATGATAAATAACATGAAAAGAACTATTGTACAGAAAGAAATATTTTACAAATTGCATAAAAATAGCAAAAAAATTATTTTATCAAATGATTTTGGAAAAGAGTTAATCAGAAAATTGCACAATCATTATGGCCACATTTGTGCTAGTAAGATAAATATGAAAATTAGAAAGTTTTATTACATTAAAAATATGGATTCGCTGACGAGAGAAGTTTGTGGATCATGTGATATCTGTTGTAAAAATAAAACCAGAGTAGGTCAAAAGTATGGACTTCTTTCACAGCTGGGTCCAGCAAAAGAACCCTTTGAGATAATGTCACTAGACACAATTGGAGGCTTTGCTGGAAATCGCTCTTCAAAAAGATACCTTCATCTCTTAGTCGACCATTTTACTCGATATGCATTTGCGAGTACTTCCAAACACCAAACAACCGAAGACTTCATCAAATTAATTAATAAAATTCAAGATAAACGTGGAAAATCAGCGTTCCAATGGTCAAACGTAGAGAAAAATGTATTTATAATTATACCGCACAAAGCACCAGATCTCGAAGATTTCGTGAGTAAATGGAATTTCTCAATCATGCTTCTTTGAATTTCAAGCAATAGATTTATGATTCTGCAGAACATATCACAGAGACGAGCGATCAGGATCGTGGGGGGTTTGAGCTATCGCGATTGCTGTAGAAATACCAACAAAGTCTGGGTATACTAACTTTCCCGTCTCTTTTTATACTAGAAAATTCACTATACACTCATAAAACTGAGGATATATATCTTCTACAGTCAGATATGCACAAATATGACACGAGTAATAAGTCGCTAATTAGGAAAGACTTTCTAAGATTAAGTAGATCCCAACACGGTCCGAGGTTTTGTGCGGTGTCTCTGTACAATAAACTTCCTCGTGGGGTGAATAATCTGCCGATCGCTAAGTTCAAGGCTAAAGTGAAGGCGATGCTGGCAGTTAATACATTTTATTCTATTGACGAATTTTATAATGTGACTCTGGATGACACAGACTTCGTGTGAGTTTTTTTTTCCAGGAGTGAATGTTTTGCATTTTTATGTTTACTTTTTCAAATTTCTTTTATGACCTGTGAAAAGCAATGTAACATTTGTATTAATCACCAATAAATCTCTCTCTCTCTTTCTCTCTCTCACTGTAAGAGATATCTGTGTTGATCTTACAAAAAGGAGCGAAGTGTATATAAGTACATTCGGAAATATCCAAAGGCTTCAGAAACCTCTAACCTGGAGCGATCCCGAAAACATTCCGAATGAAAAGGGTCAAAATCAATGTGTAAAACTTAAACTCTCACACTGTCTTAATGATTTCTGTATTCATTTCAATGAATCAACCTCCAGTTCAAAATAATTCCATCCGCAAAAATTCCTGTATAGTATGGTTTCATTTCGGAACATGTATAAAATGGAACATGAAGGTGTCACAATTCTGAATACTCAATGCTCATAATCAATTTACTGAATCCTTCATTGGAAAAAAAACTATCAGTTAACTTTTGTAGAGTTTTCGCTCTGTTTCCTTCCTTGAACCAAGATTAATTTAATGCCAATACTTCAATCTTCAATATAGTGCGAACGTTACTATCGCATCCGTGAGATACGAGACTGTATAAAGATCGGAGGTAAATGGATGACTTTTTAAGGAAATAGGACAAGGATGCCATAAAGCACCACAAAACTATCTTCAAAATGGGGATAGAGACCGTTGAATTCACTCTCGATGTCCTAGTTCACTCCTCCATGAAATCCATCGAACGAAAACCAATATCAGATGACCTACATAACCGCACGGTGCATTCATCCATCTTTCAGAGTGCATCAGTTCGACGTCCTTCGAAAAAATTCATTTGCCGTCTACTTACGAGTCGTCAGACAGTTCGATATTTGATTCGAAGAAAATATTTCAGTCGATAATGTTTAAGGTTATTTTTAAATCTATATCGGCTTCATAAACTTATTATGTTATGTTCTGTGATTCAGAGTAGATTTATCCAACGAGATAATTTCAGATTCCAATTATATTTCGTATAGGCATTATGCTTCTCACTCGAAAAAAATGCCTTTCTTCCTCCCATACGTAGACGAAAATTGTCTTGGAATATTGAGTTGACGGTTGTCCGACCTTCTTTAAGTGCTTTTACTTTCGTTCATTTTGACGCATATGCCACGCAGGTGAAGTCAGAGTAGGTTTTCTCATTTATTTTACCCCAAAGAATTCTTTTGTGAGCAGAGATCATGCAGTGCTTGCTTTAAATGCTTTTAAAAGAATACAGCATATGTCACGTCACATCGGAAGGACAATGATGCACAGGAACACACTCTGCATACCACAGAATAAAAATATATAAGAAGTGTAAACTCCCTACTGATCTGTGGAAACAAAGTGACGGCCATCTTAGATGGCCATTCACTAGCGACACCAACGGCCACATGGGGAACTAATTTTGGATGGAAAGCTCACTAGCGACCCTAACAGGCAGAGTTGAAAGTATTTTGTTTGTGGCGGGAATATTTGAATTAACTGCTAGAGCTAGGTATAAGATAGAAGGTAATAGAAATTAACTTCATACTACATTTTATGTTTTCAAATGGAATTTTACTCTTTTTCAGTCATGAAAACCGAAAAGACATGAAGTGAAATCCATTACATCCCTATGTAATATGTGTTAATTATATTACGTTTCTTCATTTATTTCTTCCGTTTAAATATACAAAATCTATCAACATTTTATAGAGAAATAACGAAAAGGTCATTTGCAATTCATTAACTTTTAACATTAACGAAGTGATATGTTGAAAACATCATTTAAAGATATGTCCAAAAGAGTGTTCCATCAAAGGGTTGCTGAATCCACTTTAATCCACGGATCCTGGAACTAGTGGTGAAAACCTAGAAATCAAATATTTGAATTAATTCAAAATTGAAAACTTTAGGAAATCACCCTTTTTTTTCTAGAGGAAAATGTTGCTCGAAAATATTGGTAGGCTTTCCTACATTAGAAATACAAGTGAAAATAATGAAAACTATTGGGAATGGAAACAAATTGCTCCTGCGTTACTGCATCAATACAGCGTTACAAACTTTGAAAAGTAGAGAGATATTGCAGTCTCAAATTCGTGTGACGTTACTACCGCAAACGTTATTTTTGACATCTAAGCATGCGCAGATTCAGTTTCAGAATAACGCGACGTTAATCGCGTTAGCGTCTAACGTTATTTACGGAAAATTGCGAGCCGCAATTTACGTTGCGCTATTCTATATCGGAAGGATTCGTTAAGCATCGGGTCATTCCGGCTCCGATCACTGTTATAGAAAAGATGTTTTGTAACACGTAAAACACGTTTTTTGGTGTTTATTACACAACTTCCTCAGATTTTTTTGAATCTATTTTATAATACCCTTTACACACAACTGATATTAGATATTAAGATTTATTAGTGCTACCACACCTTCTTCTGCAATAGCACCAGCTGAAATTACTGCTTCCGATTCCTTTTTCATTTTGTCCAGAATCAAAAAACTAATGCAGAAATGCAAATGACGATTGAACTCAAGGAGCATGATGTAAGTAAAACATGGTGTGCTCATCGGCTCA
This sequence comes from Myrrha octodecimguttata, assembly GCA_958510865.1. Lineage (NCBI taxonomy): Eukaryota > Metazoa > Arthropoda > Insecta > Coleoptera > Coccinellidae > Myrrha > Myrrha octodecimguttata. The sequence continues at coordinate 60,187,711 of OY294059.1, read as the reverse complement.
TCTGTGATCGATTTACCAATGATGACGTCACTTTTTTCATTCAAATTCAGAAAACACAGAATATATATTTACCTGTATTTTAATCTTGCTGTCGTCACTTTTTTTTCCGATGAGCACACCATGTTTTTTACATCATGTCAAGGAGTATAAACGTGAGTTTGTTACACAAATATCTGACTTCTCACATAACCTAACCAAACAAATTAATAACTAACGAAATAGTACCAAAAACGTGTAGCAATACGTCTACTTTTGAAACGACCGTTGAAACCAAAACGTAATATTTAGCGTAAAACCGTAATAACATAACGTTTGCGCTATCCGAAAGTTACAATATCTCTCTTTTATGTACGACTCTGTTAACGCAGAGGCGATCTCTATAAACAATTTTAATTTTTTTGCCTACTGTTCATTTTGAGTTTGAATAATTTGAAAGATACAGTTCTCTATGAATTTGGTATAAGGACTGCTGCTCAGGGGACAAATATGATTGTGAATCCTTATTTTCGTAAAAATACAGGTTTATTTTCAACTAAAAAGGAATTTTCATTTTCCTATATAATTTCGGCAACTTCAGCACTAGAAACAAAGCTTGTTGTATCAGGCCTTTTTACTGAAGGTTGGTCAGATGTTGAAGGCATCAATGATTTTCGCAGAGTCATTACTGGAACTATTATAGCTGTCTTCGGAACTCAAATCATAAGATTCATATCTACATGCACAATTATGATCATTCAGAACATATTCGGGAATTGCATCAATATTGAAGCCTTATTACCAGGTTAATAATCTAGGATTCTTAGCAATATCGAGAGAATGAAGGTTTTTTTTCAGAACTAGATATTATCACAAACCTTTGACATTACTCGCATGAATTTTCATCTAAGGAAAATTTTCATGTGAACTTAAGTTTGATCGAGGAAGGTTTCATTGATGTTTCAGATATTATTACAGGAGCCAAATGAGAAGAGACCACAAAAAACCGTATAGAATATTCAAAAACTATTAGCTCATCTAGCCAGTACCCTTAGTAAACAACTCCATTTTTATTTTACCGGCAAATTTCTAGAAGTCAAAGTCAAAATAGTCAAATGTCATTTCAGATCATCCAGCCCGACGGAGAAAGCTATACTTTCATATCTTCTATCTCCCTAAATCTCGCGTGGCCGATCACAGAAAATTGCTTCCCATATTCCACTAGGAGTTTCACCCCGCTAGGGCCGCTACTGCATACCATTTGAAATCCAAGCATGGGTGGACGAGGTCAGTACCTGAATGAACGACAAGTGTGTGTTTAATATGTATTCGCTCACAATCTTCAGAAAATGTTGACTAAATCGCTTATGAACAAGTACAATGAATCTCCTGACATGACAGTGTTGCCTTTCCAAATTATTTGATTCCTAATAACTCTCAATTTAACACTGGAAAGCCGAGTTCGACAACTATGAGAGATTGAAATATCGGTTGAAGCTTATTTTGGAAGGATTCTGCATTATTCATAGATTTTTTCAGGGTATTCACTACCAATTCCTGAAACAGAAATGTTAAAATTTTAGTGAAATTGTTATTTATGAAATACACCCTTCTCATATAATCAAGAGAAAATAATTCTGCAATTTTTTTCTTTTGTCTGAAGAAGTCAGATATAGAGTCTGAAACGCTACAGTTCACTTCGTTGATCATTCGCATTGTTTCAATATTGTTCATAAGGTAACATTTTTCCTAGAAACTGACCTCGGCAAATAGTCCTGCAATCCACAAGGCCGTTTTCTATAAATAAAATTTCTTTTATTTCTAATTGTTCAGTTGCAGATATTGAGAGTAGAAACCCAGAAAACATCTGAAAAAATATGAGAGATTTTACATGTTGAAAATTTCAACTTTCGTGAATACTGTACTAACGCACGTCCAACAATTTCACCTGAGAAAACTTTATGGGCAACCTTTTACGAAAATGGAAATTCACCATTTGTATCAAGAACTGAACATTTCCATTTCAAAACATATGTATTTTCCGAATAAGAACGCACTCCGAAGATACCTTCATTCAGTTCAAACAGCAAATAGTATTCATGTTATCTTTTCATTATTCAACTTGTTGGTACAGAGGGATATGAACGAAACATCCAGGCTTCAGGTCTATGAAATATGTGTTGTAATTTGTAATGGAATAATATAAACGCATAAATAGGTTTCCGTTTCCGAACGGAAGCATATGTTTGTTTCCATGTAGAGAATTTGCTAGAAATTGTACACCTTGCAGTTGATTTCGTATCAGCCCAACAATAATGAACAAACCAACAATGTGTTCATGATTGGTTCTGTTTGTGTTGCGGTATACAACGTAGCAAATCAGCAGGAAGGTGGCAACTTAGCAAAATAATTCGCAAGCGCCTCCTGGAGTGATTCTTACGCAATCATGATGTGAGAATAAGATTAGCATTGGAATTTTCACAAAACCAGCTGGTACTTTTCGAATTTTTTTTTCAATTTCGAGCTTTTATTTTTGAAACTTAGGGCATGTATCCTACTGAAAAGTTTGGGCTACAAACGATTTTTCTGCGAAATAGCTTGCACGGCAGGTGTACGAATTTTTACGCGCTTGTTCTATTTGTTAACTGGAATCAACACACTTCGAAACCTAGCGGGGGATATTTTGATAGGTGAATTTTGTTCTGTAGTAAGCAGTGATAAGCAGATCAACAGAAAATACCCAAACTGTTGGAAATTTTATTTGATGAAATACTGTTCCTCAGAAATACCTCGGTTTGGAAAACATCTGATCCTATACACTTGAACAAAGGTACATGATCAGTGCGCAGAACAAGGTGAAAGAAATAATGTTTCCAATTAATAATTTGAGTTTTAATTTTATCGAGCTTGCGTGTCGGTAGATAATCAATTTTAGCCTTCACCTCAGACAGAGTTTAATGAAATTCATACATAAAAGATAAAAGTGACAACAGAGGACTTCCTGCTCACCATGGTCTTTTCATTACGTTTTCCTCCTACGTGACGAGAATTGTGGTACGAAAATAAATATTGTAGTTGGATTCCGGAAAATGAATAGAATGAAACAGGTTGCCACTTTTCATTAAACTTCCGAGTTCTCAAGTGAAAGTTACAATAAAGAGTGCGGTCTAACCTGAACAGATGGAACTCTTTGCACATCCTTGGGACGTCCATTAGTAAGAAGCAAGGATTACAGGGTTGTCAGATCTATTCTGGATTTATTGAATTTTCATGATGAAGGTTGTTTTTTTTTGAGAGTTTTAGAACTTTAAATAACAATGAGAAACAGAAATATTGTTGGAATTCATTTTTATTATTGAAATCTGAAAGATTATTTCATGAAGTTCAAATTTTAATGTGTTTTTCAGCACATATCTGAGTGCCTATTTGTTACATAGTCCATTCGATCAGTTCAATTTCTCACTACTTTTCGAATAGATCTGGGTCCCTATTCTTGAATCGGGGAGGGGAGAAAATAGGCTTGTCGATGCTGTTGTCAATAAAACGAGGTGCATTTTTGATGGAACGATAGAGAACGTTTATTCCATCACATTCAAGAATAGGGTCCCTGGCCGTATGACGTCGATGGTGACTTAACTATTAGCTTCCAATGCTGCGAGAGTTGCTGGTTTGTTGGCATAAACCAATGACATATTACAGCCCCATAAAAAGTAATCAAGAGGCTTTGAATCGCACGAACGAGGGAAGCAGTTAACAGGACAACTCCAGGAATTGAACCAATTCAATTTAGAAATAAATTGATTGCCTACCGCTGTATGGCAAATTGTTTGCATCAAATTCAACTCAATTTATTCATCCGTGTGTTTCTACATCCATCAAATACGTATATTATATAGCTAAGAACTTATTTCAAGAGATAGGAAATAGCTAGACAACTTGATATCTGTTTTAACGGAAACGAGAAGAATTGGGGAAAGGAATAGATGTCATCGATACTTTGCTGATTAATTTTTTGAAACTAAATCGTCAGCATAGCTCGATAGCCTAGTAAGGACCGTCGATGCTGCCCTCGTCTACACCGCACCAAATATTTAATTTTGATAAGTTTGAATCGAGAAAAGTAAACTGAGTGCGAAAACGGCCAATAACTACACGAATGGCTTGCTCCTTATGCGTTTTGAGTTGACCGTTCGGTCCAAGTTGCCAACACACAAATTTCTTTCGAATTTACTATCACTAGGGAAGGAGAATTTCAGAACAAATTCAACATGATAAGATTCGCGTTATTCATAAATATCCGTAAAAGATGCCTCGGCTCTTCAAACAAGATAATTCCTTTCAAATATAGATTTTTGTTAAGATCATCTCTGATTCATGTTAAAAGCGTGAAGTTTAAAAAATGTTACCTATTGACGGAATTTGATGGATGAAAAACTGTTCTTCCTATCACCAGAACGACAGTCGATGTTCTATGGTAACATATCCATAGCTTAAACAATCTTTATTTACTTTATGATCCATAGAACATAGACGGGACAAAAATCTACAATGAAAAAATTACTAAGTATGGTCTATGGATCATAAGATAAATATAGATTGTTCCATGATGTAAGTAAAACATCATGGATTGTTCTATGCTATGGATATTTTACCATAGAACATTGACTGTCGTTCTAGTGACAGAAGGATTGCTTTTTCATCAATCAAATTCCGTAATTAACCTTTTTTCAGGAACCAACCGAATATTTCATACTTACGGAACGGAAAACCGGCAACCGAAATAACTTAGTTGATTTGCGGAACATATCCTATACAAACTTGACTCTATTATCATGAAATCAGGAATCCCAACTCTAATTTCAGCCAATCAGAGATGATCTTAACAAACACCTATATTTGGGAAGAATGATCTTGTTTGATGAGCCGAGGCATCTTTTACGGATATTTATAGATAACGCGAACCTAATCATGTCAAATTTGTTCCGAAATTCCCCTTCTCCAGTGATAATAGATTCGAAAGAAATTTGTGGGTTGGCAACTTGTACCGAAATCGTCTGGTTGAAGTGAATTCATACAACTTGGAAGCGGTTTTCTGAAGTTAAACGATTCATTATGAATTTCCATATATTACTGTCAACATAATTTGACGTTTTAACGGTCAAACCAAAGACAAAAACCATCCTAACTCCCCATGCAGCTGAAAATACATTCATTACAAACAGGATCCAAAAGGCAGGTCAGGTCATGAGCTGTATACCTACACAGGGTGAGTGGTATTTCAACCACATATGGTGGACTTCAACTGAAATATCAAAACAGCCATATGATGATTCTTTTACTTCTTCAGTTAATGTTGCAGCATGATTCATACAATTAAGCAACGATTTCTATTGGTCATACCTTTGGAACGTTTCCATCAATTTGTCTCTTTTCTTCACGGTATAATATGATTCTACTGAGCAATGAACTGCGGCTTCCAAAATTTTGAAAATTTAGGACCACCCTGAAATATTCTTATTCCTCTCTGGACTTCAAGTAATCTACCCTGGATTAAAAAACTTTTAACTTTCATATTCAAACGGAACTTACTCACTTTTGCGCGCATTTTCTAGGAAAACAGCGTGCTACCGTTTTGTCCAAATGTCTGTGGTTTCAGAATTCTGAACCGAAGATGGTCTTAAACAACTAGGTTGAGTTCGTTAATGAGTGAAATCGGCCAAGAGGTTTCGGAATTTGAGTCTGTTGAAATTTTGAGGTTATTTCCGTGATTACTAGAAAACTACTGAAGCGATTAGATTGAAACTTGGCAGTTGGTTGAAGTGTAACAGCACGCGAATTCTTGGAACATTTTGTTGAGATTGTACTATCAGTAAATTGAAGGAAAAAATTTTCAAAATTCTTCACGAAAACTAATCATTAGATCCTCAGGCCTTGACCTGCATATTTCACAGAAGTGTGCCAAATTGTGGTTTGATTCATCCGATCATAATCTTTGGAGATATTCGGAAAAAAATTGTCAAATTTCGTGTTTTTCTCTCGATATGGTTGTTTTTTTCGAGAAAACAGGAAAAATACAAATTCAATCATGACGAAACTTGGGAGCTAGCTTGAGAATGCTGGTGAACAACTTTCCCTGAAATAAGAACAATTTGAAAAAAATTTCAAATTTCCATTTCAAATATTCAATATTCCGTGATCTACAGTTTATCCTCATGAAATTTGGTATAAACTTTCGAACTGTCATTTTCCGATGAAAAACTGGTTTTCAATTCGATCTCATCTGTATTTTTGGTAATATTGTGAAAACAAAGTTTTGAATGAGTATATCTGCGAAATCATTGGGTGGATTTTACCCATTCACGAGTTCAGCCTTCGTAATGAAGGTCCAAACCTACTTCACAAATATCGAGTTAACAAGTCGTTTCTTCCGGAAGTTTTTGTATTCACACAATCACTTCCGAACGAAACCGCTTAGAAAGTCGAAATTTGTAGAGTAGGTTTGTACCTATTCCGAAGGCCAAATTATTGAATGTGTCAAATCCACTAAATGATCCCACGGATAAACTCGGCCTTCAGGACGACCGTGCACACAATAACTTCCGGAAGAAACGACTTAGGAACTCGATATTGGTAGAGTAAGTTTGGGACTCAATTACGAAGGTCGAATTCGTGAAAAGGTAATATCCGCCTAATGATTCCGTAAATATACCAATTCAAAATTTCTTTTCCCGAATTTTACAAAAAAACAGATTAGATCGAATTGAAATCGAAAACAACATAGACAACAAGCAGCTTTGGCGCGCATGTTCAAAGGATATCACAAAACTCGAACAAATGCTGACTTTTTGGTTTATTATTTGATGAAATCAAATAATAAACCTTAGTGACCAACAAAAAAAAAATTTTAACCCCCCCTGAAAATTTCACAGTTTACGTTTTGGAGTATTTAGATTTGAATGAACGAATAAAAAAAAATCCGTCCGTCCGCCGTCCGCCGTCCGTTATCCAGAGCTTTTCTCGGAAAGTACTGAACCGAAATCCGTGAAACTTGGTAGAAAAATCATGTGTCGCTTGGGATTGATCCTCCAAGCTTTTCAGCAGGATTGGTGTAACCTAAGGGCTTAAAATTGGGGGTTGGAGGGAAAAAATTATTTCTCGGAAACTTACCACCGACTTTGTTTGAAATTCTCAACGTTGATTACTGTTGCATAACTCAACCTAAAAATTTTTACCCGGATGATATCCGACCATCTCTGAGTTATAAAGAAAAATGCTACAAATTTCCAATAATCCCGAGAATGAATCATCGCATTCGGTTCTAAGATTGGAATTCAGTGAAATAATCGGTTAACTTTTCATCCAGAATCATATATCTTTTAGAGGTTCACGATATATTTGATTTTTACAGAAAAGTTATTGAAAATAACTTTAGGTCTTCAGTTTGTGTATTGGATAATTTGTGAATCAAGTGAACTCTTATCGGATATATGCACTGTGGACAAATTTTTTTCACATAAGTTGCACAGGACGGGTGAGTTTTTTTTCATTTCATTTTTTTTTTGTTTTACGTATTTGTTGTTAATTTGAGAGTTTAAGTTAATTTTCCCGAAAGTTTCTCAAGAAATACTAACGCGATCAAATTGAAATATCATAACTAGTTGTGAAATATCGACGCTCAATTCAATGCATGATTTCGTGAGAATTGTATTGGAAAAAAATTGAATTTTTTCTAAACATTTTTTTCGGAAGCTATTCATTAAAGTTCAATATAATTTGGTACAGGTCTTAGTCAACATTTTGAAACCATATTTATTTGCAGAGATATTGGCGGAAAATTTTGTGGCCATTTTAAATTTTGAGGTTATTTCCCTTATATGTCAAAAGGCGCAAACGCAATTTAATAAGTAATATCGTGAAGATCGTACTGGCAAAATATTAGTAAAAAATATTTTTCGGAAATTTAACTTAACTGTAAAGAAAGAAACAACATAGTGACTTGACCTTTGTAAAGTAGTTTTTTAAGAAACTCAATACCAAGATGATTTTCTCTTCAACTCCAATATTTCATAGGAAATGTGATTTGGAATGAAAAATATTTAAGATCTTTATGAATAACATCCTCTAGGCTTAATTATAAAGTGATTCTTTCAATTCTTTCCAGCAAAATTTTCGTTATATGTTGATACCTTAGTGAATAGGTTTATCTACCATATTTCGGGAATATATTTAGATGAGACAGACAACATGGATACGGTAATTGATTATATCGGTGACAGGACTGATAATTCTGATGATCAGTCGGACATAAAAACTCCTCATTGTCGTAACTCGACAGATTTGTCCCCAGATAATTAGGGAATACGGCCCTGTGCATTGGTCTCACTTTTCGAGCGAGTTAAGGCGGTTCGCCCTTCAAGTGGTTTTGTGCGTTATTATAAACAGAGACATATATAGGCATGTAAGATTTATCCTTGGGGATATTTGAAAATTCCAGACATAAGTCAGTCGGGATCGGAATTGGAAGCGATAAGCTTGAGGTCGAAAACGCCGAGGCTCGGCTCAAATATTTAAAATAGGTTTTTTACGTTTTTGTTCATATTTTCACACGATCGATTATTTCGTATCGGCACTAGTCTAGTATATTCATTTTACAACTAGGAATCGAATTAAAGTGTGTTTTTTTTAACTGTTCAGTTTGATTTTGGAAACTATCGAACCTCCTAGACGCCAGATCCTAACGGCGTGTAGGACTTCGGCGGGGAATTCAAAACACTCATAGTAATACTACGGAATCACAAAAAACACGAAGAAAGTTGCTAAAAATCTTCTTCAGGTATCTACATTTTACTGACTGATGGTATGTAGTACAACAAGGTTTAAATATGGTCCGGAACGTGCCTAAATAATTATACAAAGCGTAAAAGTGAGAGTAGGTATAAATTGGGGTTTGCCACAGAGTTTTTAGGTTACAGAAAAATATTCAGTAGTGGAGAGCTATTCACATCTGTTTGTTCATTCAATAGGATTTTGCGGGTGTTGTACCTATTGATTTCTAACGACTCTAGGAGTTATGTAGGTACTTTTGGTTTCGACGTGGATAATTTTGTAGTTACTATTGAATTTAAATATTTCACATGAATTTCTTCATGGAATTGATTTTCGTTTGGTGAAAAACCAATGAGTTATAAATAATATATACGATTGATTTGAGATATCAATGGTATTGGGTTATTAAACTGAGAAAATAATAAACCCTTGTGTAAAATTTGCAGCGTTTATTTTCTAGGTTTATTCAACAACATATCTCACGACCGATATTCCCTATTCCACATGAAGAGGTTGGGATTGTCTCGTAGAAGAATGAAATGATATGATGATAGGTGTTCTTCCAGAAAATGTTTCCCTCAAGAACAAAATTGACGGGTCCAAGCGATTTTCCAAAATCTTCATTTTTTACTATATCAGAACTCTGTTTCGTTTTCAGTCTGACACCATGTATAAAGTGTCGTCCAATTAAGATTTCTGAACTTTGACAGTTGATACTGTTCATATTCTTGTGTGAATGATGAAATTGTTTCATTAAAACAGGTGTTCCGTTCGGGCAATGATTCGCGTGTTTCATCAAACCGAGAGGACTGTTAGGAGTTATGTAGATTAATTCAAGTCTACTGGTACTGAAAACCATGAATCAACACCTGCACGAAGACAAAAAACAAAATGATGGATTTCGAGCTGGCGGCGAGTTTCAGATTAACTGGTGATTCATTATGTTCCTGGAGCAATTGCCGCCTTTGATTACTTGGTAATATAAAGAATCAAAACAAAATAATACTAGAATATTCAGAAAAGAAATCTAATCCTACCCATTCATGCTTTTTCCCTGGTGGAATTTGAAAGAAACGTCCGCCATCAAAAGCTTTATTTCATCATTAAGCTCTATTATCTTCCAGAAAAGCTTGAGCTTAAAAATATCCCCCTATCTGAACACAAAACAGTCGAGATCCTCTCCTTTTTCTCAGCACAATTTGCGATCCATTGTGGAGAGGGTATCACCTGATAAAAGGATTTTTCACAGGGGACGTTAAAAATATATAATGGAACATTTGATGCGATATTAGGTTCTCATCTCCGAAGTAAAAAAGAACCGAATTGAAGGAAACACAAACTCCCTGAACTTCTGCTGCAATTTCCGAGAGAGTTCACGTGGAAAATACGCTGCCGGTTTAAAACTGGATTGTTGATTATTTCAAGCTTGAATTGGAGCTGTGAGATAAAAGAGGGTAGATCCAGAAAGCTTAGATTACATCTGGATCCGATGTCAACTTTGTGTATTTCGTACATATTGTCACCTGATGGTTTAAATTGCAAGCTAAGATGTAACATGTATTCGAACACGCTCTGATAATAATTTGAAATGTGAAATATACAGGGTCCCACAACCGTGGCGTGGTTTTCCATTTTCTGTATTCAGGAAATAAATAGAAATCTAGTTTTCCATACTCCATTAACTTTTATAAGCTATCCCGGTTTGTCATGACATTCTGATACATTTCACCGTGTATATTTTGAAAATATTAGGTTATAGTCATTTTCCTGTCAGATAACTACACAACGTTGTCCTATGTACATAGGGGTCGCACTAATTACTTATTTTTCAAAATGTTAATTTACTTCTGGGAAAATAATGAATTTGAGAAAATATGATGTGAATTCAATAATTCCAAAGACCTAGCGAATGTTGAAGAAACTTTTTTCTCTGTTAATACTGGGAATATTCCACATACATGAACATGGTTGGTAGATTCAGTTATACTTCTTGTACGGAAATCATGAATCGAGTGTTTTGGAATTTTACTGAACAATGATGGATAGGGAGGTCCGTTACTTTGTGATAGTTCATTCGAAAAAAAAAATTACTCGAAATACCCGACAGTGAAACTTCTAAACGAACAGACGGACCTATGGAATGATTGTTTCCAAAATATCAGTTACTATCGGAATGAGCGTAATTCTATATAGCACTTCCTGATTGTCTGTCCTTGCTTCTTCAGATTACTTTATGTACTTTCAATTTATATTTCGAATCAAAGCGAAATGTTATGTTATTATGGTTGGAGCTGAATTGTTATTTGTTATTAAAAGAGGGTAGAAATTTGCAACGTCGCGTTGAATTATTTTAACATTGTCCATATTTCAGGAGCGCCAACCTGCCATGGTTTTTGTTACGAAAACATGATAGACCTAAATCATTGTATATACAATGCCTAAATCATGGCCAACCGGGATAGTTTATAAAAGTGAACGGAGTATATGACGACTTTCTATGACGAGTTCGACAAAAACAAATTGTCGTTGGTCGTGTAGGTTGTGCCATTTTTTTCGTCGGTTCCAACTTTGTTTTTCAAATGACAACTTCTATTATATCTTTTTCTATTTCTACATGAAAAATATATATTGAACAAAATTACCTGAAATTGAATATTTTAGGAGACAGATAAGTGTTTTATTCAGGACCAAACCCAAAGTGTTCGACAATTTGGTTGGCATGGGATAGGAGCCAGGAGCCTCGTTGATTTATCTTCTCTATGGCACGTAAATTATCGGATTAAATTTTTTGTTCACTTAAATAATGCAATTTTGGAGTGATTCTCTTCAACTTAACTTCTTCTGCATTGGTTATTTCAGTCAACTGAACTAAATTCTCGAATTATTCTTGTTTTGCTCAACAATTTTCAGCAAATTCTCCTTATGCGCAGTACATTGTGTACCCACGTAGGTCAGAAAGATAATCAATTACATTCTCATCTAGCCTATACAGGGTCCCTCAACAGTGGCACGGTGTTCCATATCTCTATTCAGAAAACAGATATGAATCTAGTTTTCTATGATGTTTAATTATTGCTCGAACCCGAAAAATTGAAAAAAATGTTTTCTAAATAGCAACCTGTACTTTTTTAACTTTTTCGGTCCCTACATGAAAAATAAAATACACTTTATTCATATCTCTACCACGAAAATATCAACGGTTTTCGATATATTCTGCCAAACATGTCTTTTTTTCCCAATATTCGTCACTCAGAGTATTTGCGATTATTAAGTTGTGCCAAGTCCTATTGGAATTTATTTCTGGTCAAATTTCGAACATTGGTTACTTTCTCAAACGGTATATCTGAAATCGAAGTGGGATATACAGGCTATGAAAAACAGCCTGCCACATATTGGAAATAAAAATTAGCAGAATCTCCCTTATTTCGAATGGAACACCCTATATTTTATCGATCCCTAAGAAGCACCAAAAAAAGCTGAACAAATTTCGTCAAGTTGTCCTTAGGGTTAATTTCACTAGCCCTTAAAACAGCTCTTTCTTCTGAAGAATATTTCTAAGCAAGCGATCGATCCCAACTCCTGCTTCATTTCACAACTCGAAAAACTCTTTTACTAGTTTTTTTTGCACCTATATCTCAAATGATCGGTTCAAAAAAATGTTTTCTAACGCTGAAAGTACATGAGTTCAATAAAAGTTGATATTGAAACATATGTTTAACATGTATTCCATTTTCTTGAATTAAGTCAATGTTCGAAAGACTGTTCTAACCTGTTCAAGATAGCTGGTGTAATCTGCGAATAGTATTCGTAATTCAATGCCGCATCTTTTCGTTTTTTTGAATCGGAGGTAATCTAGCGGGCCACCATTGTTGAAACAATCATATCAATATCAAGCCGTTGAATGAAATCAAAGCGAAGAAATATGAATAATTACCATTCTTCATGAAATGAGTTGTAAGAAGTAAAATTGATGAACTTAACCATGAAGACTACCAGACGAGATTTGTAGAGCTTTTTTGGGGGATTCTTATGGATCGATAAAATATAGGGTGTTCCATTTGAAATACGGAAGATTCTGCAAGTTTTTATTTCCAATATGTGGCAGGCTGTTTTTCATATCCTGTATATTCCAGTTTGATTTCAGATATACCGTTTGAGAGAGTTATGTACAATATTTGACCAGAAATAAATTTCAATGGAACTTGGCACATCCCAATAATTTTGAATACTCTGAATGACGAGTATTGGAAAAAAAGATATGTCAGGCAGAATATCTCGAAAATATTTTTAGGGTGAAGAAATGTACAAAGTATATTTTATTTCCCTTGTAGAAACCGAAAAAGTAATGAGAAATACAGGTTGCCATTTGAAAAAGTTGTTTCCCACCCAGGAAAAATCCAAACACTCTGTATTACAGAAAACTGTTTCAATTTGTTGAGTTCGAGCAATGAAGTAACATGAAAGAAACCCAGATTTTAATCTGTTTCCGAACCAGCGAAACACCGCGCCACTATTGCGGGACCCTGTTTGTACCATCATCACTAAAGAACTCGAACTTAAATCAAACACTTCATGGAACCTGCCGCATTTCAGGGCTGGGCAAAATACATGCTTGGCTTAATTGAAATACAAATTACAAAATACTTTCTCGCGGGTATTTGAAATACAAAATACAAACTACTTTCAAGTAGGGTATTTGAAATGTAAAATAACAAATACAGTATTTTAAATATTTCCATTTGAAATACTAATTACAAAATACATTCAGATGTTACGTAGGATGTAGAAAGAGTACAACTAATTCAGCTCAGCCAATTAATCGCTAACAGAAGAATTTCTTCTCGGAAAGGAACACAAGATTTCTGAATGAAGTTTCAGACAAAAAGCCTTTTGTTGGGGAATGAATAAAACCGGTTGAAGAAAAGAATCTTTCTACAGGTTCTGATGAGCACAAGTTGTTTTATATTGTATGAATACATTTTTCTATATTAGGATAATGTTCAAGGATGGTAAGCTCCTTTTTTTTATCGTTTTTGGAAGCTGACTAACTCCAACTCTGTTTTGGAAGTCTGCAGTCGATCACTGTCCCTGTTCGCAAAAACAATAAATTCGTCTTCTTCCTCACTATTTTTAATGCTATTCCCAGACATTGATTTTGAATTCTCTGACTCTCATCTGTTATGATTATTTCTGGCAACCAACGCATTTTATAGCTAGGATGATAACATGTCGCCAAACCGGTTCCATTCACTTCGGGTGACATTTGAGAAAACTCGTCGAAGTTTCCTTCTGAACTCTCTTTCAGTCATGATATAATAACTGTGAAATGTCTCAAATTGGAATCCTGCAGCTAATCTAATCTAGTTCTTATGGACATATAAAATAGGTAGAAGTTTGCCGTAGTAACAATTGATGTCCTGAAGATAATCTAGAGTCTGTACATTGTCATTATAATTTGTCGATTTATTGGTACTATAATCGCTATTGACCACTGTGAAATACTTTCCAATTAAGATTAGCGGATACGTCCCCGCATTAACTCCGTCTCCATCGCTGCCGTCGTCCGGGACCGAGGAAGGAATTTGATCTTTCATCGTTAAATTCTCACTAATAAATTCGTCAAATACACAGAACTCAAAAATATTTAGTTAAAATAACCGTTTAAGAGCAGAAAACAAACCTTACGAGAAGTTCAAATAAGAAATACAGTTCAAGAGTTAACCTGTCCCTATTACAAGTATTTCGGAAATTACCATAGCGCAGGACCTCTTCTTCTTTTCCATTTGCCGAAAATATTATTGCTAGCAGAAGAACTAGATTAAGCAAGTGAACATCTTGCCATCTGAGGGAAGGTTCAGGGACGATTTTCTGTAGAGCGCTAAACGTATTTTTTCGAAAGTACATTTCGAAGAAAAAAGTGTTGAATTACAAAATACAAAATACTTCAGCGTCAGGTATTTGAAATACCAATTACAAAATACATTCTCGAGAAGTTATTGAAATACAAACACAAAATACGTATTTGTATTTCAAATACGTATTTCAATCACAAGTTATTGAAATACCACTCAGCTCTGATCATGCGCTATTCATCCGACTTTGTCTAGAAAAGATCCCGTCCCTTCGCCATATATTCACAACTGTTTACTAAATCCAGAAACACACTTACGGGTAGTCGAACGGTTCCTAATCTCTACGGACTGTGCTCCTAACTAGTTATGATAATTGATCCTGCATTTGTATGCATTGGAAAATGAGAATGCATGTCACATTCGGTCCCCGTTGAATTACACCTATGGCAAACAATAAACTCGAAGCGTACGCGTTTCAGGAGTGTCAAGAGTCTCGTTTACAAACACTAATTATCTTCGTTTAAATATTCAGATGCCCATATACCCATATTGTTAACTGACATACTTC
Source organism: Myrrha octodecimguttata (assembly GCA_958510865.1). Taxonomy (NCBI): domain Eukaryota; kingdom Metazoa; phylum Arthropoda; class Insecta; order Coleoptera; family Coccinellidae; genus Myrrha; species Myrrha octodecimguttata. The sequence goes on along the minus strand of OY294059.1, from coordinate 60,172,489 downwards.
ACTCAAGTTGATATGCGAACAGTCGATGAGAGTCTTTCAGTGGGTTTTTCACAATCACGTATTCCGATTTCAGCGTTAAAATGAAGTATTTCATCGGTGTGAAGTTTTCAGCCCAAAAATTGGAAGTTGGGAACTCTTTAATGCTTTTTCAATTTCAATAGAACTCTTTTCAATAGAGGCATTGGTTCTGCCCAACACTGCTTGACGCCCAGATGAAACAATCCGTTTTATACAGGGTGTGGCAGAGTCGATATAAATATTCAAGGAGTTGAAGGAACAGATTATTTCCGTGAACTCCTTCGTAAACCTCATGGTTCTTCAGATATCAGTTGTTCTTGTCGTTTCGAAAACTTCCCTACTGTAATATCCCATTCTTTTTTCAACCCTTCTACCTACTCGCAAAACCCACCCATGGCCAATACGCTGTGATCGTCTAGTGAAATGAGTAAGACTCAATATTGTGTTCGCAACCCCAAATACTTTTATATTGAGAGAATGAGAGAGAAGATTGAGAGAAAGGTCAGGTTAGAATGAATAAAACAACAAGTTTGCTATTCGGTGCGGTTCTCTGGCAGGAGGAAAATGAATGCCTAAGAAAAACTCCCGAACCGATATTTATCAAAACATTATATCAGGAACAATTAGCTCTAAATGGTAGATTCAATTATGCTCCTATCTATTTATCTAAGGTTCCGAAACCGGCCACCATGGCGCTGCAATCTTAAATTCAGACGCCCGTCCAGTTTCAAGAGGTGACTCAAGCCCCATCTATCTCAAAACGACGAATGTCCTTGAGTGAAACTTACCTTCGAAAGATATCTAACGAGGTTTTTCGAAAATTCTCAACAAAATTTCAATTTTTACAATATTTTGACAATTCTATAGTGAATACGAAAAAGTGTGAATACAAACTTTCAATATGTACGATTTTTGTTCTTTCGTTCTGAAGTCCTACTTTTAAGATGACATAGGTAAGTTTCACATCCCAATATGGCTAAATCTGGGATTGACAATTGCCAAAACTTTGGCCCAAATGACAATGTAATATACGAATTCGTGAAATTCATTTCATTTCCTGCAATTTTTTGACAATATAGCTTTCTATAGCGAATACGAAAAAGTGTGAATACAAACTTTCAATATGTACGATTCTGGAAATCTCAGAAACGAATTATAGGATCCCAACGAAACTTGCTTGATAGTTGGTCGTTGATTGCTGACGGAATAAGTTGTGGAAAAATCCCAAAATTTCAATATACAGGATGTTGAATCTCAGCTTGCAAGAACTCCAATATTTTTCAGATACGGACCTGGAATTTTTAGGTAATTTAAATTTGAATCGATCTACCTGTGAAACTTGAACATATGTTACAAATATCAACCGAATATACTCGGTGGTTCAAAAGTTATGAGAAATCGAAATTATCAATGAAAACATGAACCACCCTGTATCTCGGTTATGGAATTGATTAGACCTATCATATATAGGTTTTCTGGACTCGCCTAGGGTAGTTCTAGCTCAGGTTACCGTATGTTCATTTACCAATGAAACACCCTGTATATAGGAAACTAACATTTTGGATTGGGTTATATCTACCAAATAGTAGGTGGGTTTTACCCATTCACGAACTCGGCTGTCATATCAGAAGCAGAAACCGGCTTGACAAATATCCAATCCTAACATTATTTATTCTGCAACATATTGTATTTACGTTACAAGCACGTTAGCTCACAACTTGACATCAGTACTTTTCTAGAATTTCTTTGTTTTCTCATCTCTACTGACTCATTTCTCCTCCCTGGCCTGATAAACAACTTGAAAAATGAACATTATTAATGTTTAATGAACAAACTTCTTATTTACTGATGGAACATATGTGCCTTAAGGATCAACAAAAATTTTAAAGCCACAAGGAACGAATATTGGTTGCAAGATAATCCTGGAAAGTTAATCTACCGGATATTGCCTTGCCTTCGTACAGTAACCGACTGAACAAAACTTCCGTTACCAATATTTCCACTTTCATGGCAGTTCTCTTTCATCACTGGAGATTTCTCTGGATGTGCCTGCTTTTCTTGATCGGTCCCGATGTATTCATCGATGATAAACGAAAAATGTTCCTCATCTCATTGTTTACTATCGTTTCCATTTATTCTCCCATGTATATGTATGACGGTATAGCAGAGTTTTACATTGAAGAATAAGGAAAACATCAAGGAAAATAGGAGAACCCTCGGAAATCCCAAAGGGTGTCAGTACTTCTTATCATCCTAAACATTTGAGATGCTTTTTTCTAGAAACAGTTGTACAGGGTGATTAACTAATCTGGTAACCCAATTTACTAGGAAATTGCCGAATATTTTCCATTATGGATGCACGTTTGCTATTAATCAATGTGAACTTTGAATCCATGCGAAAAAATGGGAAGGGCAAGCGTCGCGGCGCCGTCAAATTTTTTTCTTCCAGAAATAAACCATTTTCATCATGCCATTCGGAGGGTGATTCCATTCTGGTATTTTTTCCAAACAATTTTTTTTATCTCGCTAGGGATCTGTTAATATTAATTTTATTCCATTAATTTTTTCAGTATTGTGAAAATAAACCTTAATTTGAAGAAATTAGTTTATTTTTGTTACTTGAATTCAGGACGGATTTACAACGAACTATTTCTCGATAGTGATAGTTTAGTGTTGTCAGTTCTGCAGAACTTTTTGGTTATCGAATATTTTCCTAGAACATTTAAGATTTCTGCTCGCAATATCTGAAACAGAACTTGAAATCACGCTTGCAGATTGAGGCGTTCAGTATACCCTTGACGAAATGTTTGAATCCCGCCATCCGTAGGGGCGATTTCTATAAATAATAATTTTGTTCAATTTTCAATACATCCTTTTCAGATATTGATCTTTTAGGGTCTTCTTATGATACCTTTACGTAATCAGACATCCTCAGCGGAACATCCCAGAATAAGAGTTGTTTTCAATATTATAAGGAAATTTTCAAGATAATAAAGAAGCGTTCTAAAAAAGAAAATCCAGGAAGTGAATTGCCACTGTCACCCTTAATATAGGATATATTATGGTTATGGTGGAAATTCAAGAGATTTCGTTAGTTATCGAAAAAACTTTTATGGTTATCATGAAATACTTTTCAGCTCAAATAAAAATGAAGAAATAGTTTTTCATGGAGCTTTCATTAATTTAAAGATTAAAATGAATGTCTCCAAATCAAAGCTTACTGTCCCAATACAGGAGAAATGTAGGAATAAAATTAACCTGAAACACGTTGCCAAACGCTTCCGATTTAAAATGTAGAAAATACACTTTATTTAATATAAATAAATATCAATGGAATAATCTTTCGAATAACATAATAAAATATTCTACAAAAGCAGTTCGTGAGGTCAGGAGCTTGTTGCCAAAGCAGTCACTTATTTTATTGATCTAATAAAACGATCATTACAAAATTTTGCACAAATTTGATGATTAGCAATTTTCAGCTAGCTACCAAGTGTCATTATCGTCGGATCAAAAATTCTTAAGGTATTTTGGAAATAACAATGATATCTAAGAAATAAAAAAGAAAATGTTTTCATTTATATCTGCGAAGAATAATAAACAATCAAACAGGAATCTAAGACTATGTTGCTGAATAGTGACTTCAAAGTCTGCGCTGAATTCCTTCGAAATCTAATGAATAATTTTTCGAATAATAAATTTTTCAAATAAAATTGGAAACTTTCCGAGAGGAAATATTTTATTTTATTCCATATTCTTCACCATCATCATCCTCAAGACATTTTTCAGTATGTATGTATGTTTCCAACACGAAGCTGAAAAAGTTCATTCGTTTTACGCATCGAAGCACAAGTTTTCATATTTTCATATTTTCCGCTGATCTATAACAAGAAAAGTGCAGTTTGGAGCCCTATCCCACATACAACCTGGAATTCCAGTTCAAAACACACACGCACACCAAGTACCTAACCAAGCCAGACAATAAAAGTCATTCCTTGTAAGAGTGAATAATAAATTATTTTTCATTGAGAAATTTCAAGGAATTGTCTAAGAAAATAATTTTGGTAAGGAGATCCTTGATCTTTTCGTTATGTTATCAATGGATAAATTCCATTTGAGAAACACATACAGCTGATATTGCACCCATTTACTTCTTCTCTTATTAACTTTCCCAAATTCATCAACTTCTAGTCATATTTTCGAGTTCAGGATCACCGAGGAGAGGCAATATTCGAACTTTTCTCATTTTCGAGCAAGCACAAATAATGCAGATACTGCTATGCGGAAAAATATCTCAAGATGTGCAATAATTTCTCTTCACACTAGACCAAATATAATCAAAGTTTCATACCTTTTTATATCGCCCTCGGGTATTTTCAGAATTTCATCTCGCATAATATGCGATCCCCATTATACTTAATTATTAATACACTTTCCACTTGAACTATATATACTGATGGAACGACCAATAGCAAAAGAACATGCCGCGAAGCAGAATAAGAAATAATCCAATTCATATTATCTTCAATTCCGAAATTATTAAAAGCGCATTACAGCATGTCCCTGTATTTGAAGTATTTGGGATGTTTTGCAAACAGCTCTGTTGTGTTAATCTCCTTATTTCGTCTCTTTTGCGGAGAAATTCTCCGAGCATATTAGATGCATACATTATCTTTTAGATCCTTGAATTTTCCCCGTTAAGTCCTGATTATTAAGTCACCCGTAGGGAATGTAATATGATTAATCGATTCACTACTCACTTTGTTACTTCAGGGCAGAATTATGTTAACTACCATATGCTTGATTGAGTTATTTCAGATTGAAGATATTCTGATATCGATGAATAGATAAATCAAGAAGGGAGTCATAACCATTTTGGGCTTAAAGGACTAGGTTGGACTAAGAGATGGAGAAAAATTATTTTCAGACAAATCGATCATGGAATCAGAATCAATTTTTGACAGTTCCAACAACTAATCGAATTTGGTATCCTAAGAAAAATATTTCACCCAACCATGTCAATATAACTCTGATAAATACATTCAGGGCAATTTTCAATACCTATGACAACTATCAAAAAAATTTCCGCTGAATACCCCTTGAATATTAACAAATGCCTCATAATTTTATGACAAATTCCTCGAGCTGGTTACAGCTGAAGGCTGAGGGCTGTACCAAGGGACAAGCTTTTGATTGTCATAAAATTATCTCGTCAACTAATGATGTGAGCCAGATTTCAGCTCGATATCTTCATTGATTCATCACTATCCTTGAAATTTTTTCAATTATGTTATGCGCGTAAAATCAGCTGACTTTATGTCAATGCTTTTCTAGAACTATCCTAATATTCATTTCCCCAGATTGTCTGTAAAATTCGATTTCTTGGCAGATATTGATTCCAAATGACAAGGTTCGTATTGATGAAGAATCCAATGTCAGATTCAATTCGTTCCGATCGGCCGTCTGTAGGCCAGTTGCCACAATATGTTTCAAATTCACCAATCAAGACACTTGAAGCTTCAAAGGTAGTAAAAGAAGCCTAAGCCTATCGAAATACGAGTCCGTAAATGGGCAGAATCGGTCGAACTCTTTTAGTGTTATACTCATTCGAATTTTTCGGATTATTTCCTCAACATATCGAAAGATACGTGTTTGGTTTGAATATTCGTAATTAGTTGTTGATAAGCAAATTTCGTTAGGATTGTATCATTGCCAATTTTTGAAAACTTTTTACAACTTTTTCAGCTGAAACTATTCGTCAGATGCATATGAAATCTGGCACAGATTGGCAGGTCTATATTGAACAATATTGTGTGACATTTTGAATCGATCAGGAGTTTGTTTTAGAATATATTAGAAGAAAAATGTCGAATTTCGTTTTTATTTTCTCAGTATCCTCATTGGTTCATTAAGTCGACAAAAGCTGCACCTCTTAGTTCTTGAATGAAAATCGATCTTTCAATCATAATATTCTGTATGGACCTTCACTCCGTCATTTTCCGAACAGGTCTAGATCTCAATTCGATTCGTAATCAGTTTGGGTAAAGCCCTTCCTTTGATGGATTCCGCCTTCGAACCTTCGAAATTGAAGTCCTAACCATCTCTGCACAAATCGAGCCGTCGAGTTTTCGTTGTTGTGCTAGCGATCGGCCTAAGACTAAAACATGTAAGAAAAATTTTTCTTATAGCCTCAGTGAAATAGCGAGTTGAAATATGCAACAAATGTATTCTGCGGAAAAAATGAATACCGCGTTCATGGTATTCGATAACCTTTTTAGGGTCACACGAATGCTATTTCCATAATTTATCTTATATGCAAAAAACTATACTAGTAATAGTTTCTGATAAGCTTATGCAGACGAAAAAGAGAAAACAACAAAGGAGTTCATTCATGAAATCTAGCAATGATTAGCTTATTATTCCATGAGTAGTTCACAATATCTGATTCTGTTCATTGAATGTACATATTTTGTCCCGGCGCATTCGCCATTTTGCGACCAAGATTATAGTCTGGATTTTTCACTTCAAATGCACATTTGTTCAAAGCTGTTTCAATTTTACAACCACTGAAGTATGTAGAGAATATGGACTAGATATTCATGAGAATATGTTCTCGACGCTTCTGTGATTTTTTCGTTAACTAATAATTATTGTTCGATTCCTTATTCATTTCAGGACAAGTGCAGCATCCAGACATTTTCATTTTAACATGCAATTGAAGAAATAGAAAAATTAGCTTAGTATAATAAGAAACGTCAGTGCATACCTATAATTTATTATGTCTTATAAATCCTCATTGGTTTAGACTGCTTCAAATATTTTTTTGAAGTCGAATAGATACCTACCGAGCATAGAGATATTTTTTCCGCCTAAAGGTTGATTCTCACTACACTTTCCGTAACCTTCCAGTATCCCTTCCGTATGATTTACGTCAAAATTTAGTAGGCAAAAATGTCATCTAGACGGAACGTGAATGCAACGTATAGTGTACAAGCATCAATTCATTCACACCTTATAATATTTTACGGGAAGGATACTGGAAGGTTACGGAACGTATAGTGAGAATCAACCTCAACAAATAATTCATTATTCCCAACAGTGTTATCCATTTTGGAACCACATTCAATATTATCGAATGGTACTACACTGATTTTAATCGATTCAAACATTGGATATATAATACCGACATCGACGGCATTGGTGGAAGTACAACATGAATTTCTATCCACGAAAGTAATTTTTTTATGGAAGGTGGGTGCACAGGCTTATTCACCCTCATCGTTAATATTATCTATGGAAAGAAGCTCTTCAGTTGTGACGAAAGGTCGATTGAACATTATCTAAAAAAAATGGCGTGTTTCCTTATTCCTATCAGAGGACATATGTTACCTCTAAGATATTGTACTCATTTTGAATTAAAAGACGATGAACATAATAAAGTCGTTATTTCCACAGCTCACAAGAGAAATTATTCATACTCGATTGGGTATTTATAGGAACAATTGAGTGAACCAAATAATGTTGACGTTCAATACCAAAACAATAGTAGGAATTAAGTGTGACATATGATAAGTATATATTTGGATAATATGTCATCCTAACATAAGCCACAAGTTCATTTCCTAGATTTATTAGATCTCTAGAGTAAAATAACCAATTATGAATTTATGGTTGATAGTTCCCCACTATAAAGGATTGTAGCGTCCTTCATTTGTCTGAGGATCTGAAATATTATCGTTTGGAGTACCGAACCAGGTCGAAGGTCCTCCCAGTCAGAGAGCAAATATAGGATTTATTATTCAATGCTTTCTGCTGGTTTTTTGTTTCAAAAATTATGTCAGGAGATTTTGTCGAAATAAATTCAAAATGAAAAAATTATGTTCTTATGAAAAAGACATATGTTCTCACAAGTTCTAATATCACTACACTTATGCGGGAAGACAGAGTTTTGCCTAAGGTTTTCATGTCTGCTCCTGTATCATACGTTAAATGTATGGTACCCCGTTTACATTTTCTCTGCTAACACTATGATATATCAAAGAATGTAATGCTTGTTTTCAAAAGAAGATATTTACCTATTATATATACCTAGATTCAGCAAAAAAAATTCTTCCTTAAATCTGCTCGTCACTATTTATCTGATTATATTTCATATCAATTCAACCAAACAATTTTTTTATGAAACTTATTTTCCAATAGCCAATGATGACGATAATAAAGCGAAGTTGATTCCTAAGGTATTTCACTTATGATTAGGCAGTTAAAGGTTTATCTCACTATACGTTCCGTTACCTTCCAGTATCCTTCCCCTAAAATATTATAACGTGTAAATGAATTGATGTATGTACACTATACGTTCCGTCAACATGACATTTCCGCCTAAAGTTTGACTTAAATTAAACGGAAGGGATACTGAAAGATTACGGAACGTATAGTGAGATTCCAACTTTATACAGGGTGTTTCACCATAAACTGGTCAAACACATATAGCCGTATAGATGACATAGGGAAATTCATTTTTGCCCAATGACATATACCTCGTTTTCGAAGCATAAGCGATATACAGGGTGTTTAATGTCAACTTTGCTCAATATTCTGTATACTGTGTTGAGTTATTCGTGACCTTTTGAATAACAGTTTTTGGTCACATGTTAGTATTTCTTGGTGGTCAATTGTTGTATAGAATTCGGGAAAAAATATTTCAAAATGGCGGAAAACCTACAAAGTTGGAATTTTTCGTTTTCCATTGCCAAATTGGATAGCATAATTTCAATATACTCAATTTTCTATGATTTTCCGTGAGAAACTTTTTTCAAAATTCAAACTCAACTATTTTTTTACATGTCTACAGTGAAAAAAAAATTCATCCAAAATTGTTAAAATCTTTCGAGAGTGAACTTATCTCCATTCTGAACACTGGTGTGAAAACAGAATGAAAAAATATCCATTGGTTTACATTTTATAGCCTTCCGAAGATTTCGCTCGGAGTACTCAAATAGTTTTTATTTAGGAAACTGGTGGCCCTACGGAGGCCAAAATTGTGCCAATAGGCCCCCAGAACGACCTGGATAGAAATAGTATTTTATGAAAAAAAAATTTTTTTCAGAAAAACTGTGATGGTATTCGAACTCGCTCCACTAACGGACGCGTATAAATTGGATTTATTCTGATTATAATGACGTCCGTTACCAGGCAACGGTAGTTCATCGAATTTGACCCTATTTTCCGAATGCGGAGGGAGTTCGATTCCTACCAAAGTGTTTTATAAAATATTTTTTTTCTTGATAAATTCATATTTCTATCCAGCCGACTCTGAAAGGTTATTAGCATAATTTTGAGATCCGTAGGGCTACCAGTTTCTCAAATAAAAATTATTTAAGTACTCCGGACGGAGTTTTTGGAAAGCTATAAAATGAAAACCAATGGATATTTTCCATTCTGTTTTCACCCCAGTGTTCAGAATGAAGGTGCGTTCAACCACGAAAGACTTCAATGATTTTGGGTGACATTTTTTTTTCACTGTAGACATGTGAAAAAAAAAGTTGAGTTTGAATTTTGGAAAAATGTTTTACCGGAAAATCTTAGAAAATTGGGTACATTGAAATAATACTATCCAATTCGGAAATCGAAAACAAAAAATTTCAACTTCGTAGGTTTTCCGCCATTTTAAAATATTTTTTCCAGAATTCTACACAATAATAGAATTGACCAGCAAAAATTACTAAGATGTGACCAAAAACCGTTATTTCTGTGGTCACGCATAAGTCACCTCAGTTATCAGAATATTGCTCAAAGTTGACATTAAACACCCTGTACCTCGCTTATGCTTCGAAAACAGGGTATATGTCATAAAGCGAAAGTGACTTACCCAATGTCATCTATACGGTTATATATGTTTGACCAGTTTATGGGTAAACATCCTGTAGATAATGTTATATTCTCAAGTTAATCCTAAACGGAATCGAGATTTCAAAAATTATTTAAATTGAAAAACTCAGAGGTATACATAATGATGTTCCCAAAATGTCTAGTCTATATTCCATACATAATTCAATCAGTGGAACATCAATTGACATGTTCATATCCTTTTTTGTAATTTTTTTACTTCAAATGTTTAAGTATTTAGAATTTTTCACAAATGGCTCTACTTCGTTGATCTCTTGATATGCGTTCGTGACTTCGAATTCTTTGAAGTTGTTTTCTCGAGTTCTCATGAATCCTTCAGTGAATCTAATATGATAAATGGAATCCACCATCATTTTATAGCTATTACATTTAATTGACCGTCATATACTTTCATGCAATATTTTTATTGAAGCTGTTTATGGTTCCATAATTGCTTGATATCAATAAATTGGTCTATTAAAGAAAAAAGTGGGCAATTAAACAATTTCATACGAAATTCTCATATATTATCGGCAAACGCCATGTAAAAACAGAAACGCACGCCAAGAAAGGGCGAATATGAAAACATCGTGTGAACCAATTCATCTTTTTTATGGTCCCACATTGACAGACGGATATTAACGGAGGATTCATTGTAGGGTGATTCTCACCTTCACGTGGACGTATTGACTATCTCCCACGTGCCTCCAACACGTTCCATACTACTCCATGAAAACTCCGAGAAAAGCTCTGAAGATAACGTTTCCATTCTGCAGATCGTAAACAGAATAACTTCAGAAAAATCAACTGAGGGACTCTATTCCTCTGAAATAGGTTTGGAACTTCATAACAAATATCGAATGCTTGTAAAAGATAATTATATGAATAAATCTATTCAGAAATTTCTTTTCCCTATATTTCAGATAATGGAAAATGTAAAATGAGGGCTTTGAGGTTCTTGCAAAACTTCAAATAACTCCAACAGTTAGTTCCTAAGATATAAAGTGTGAGACTCTAACCTTGGAATGAATTCAGTAAATTGAAGACAGTTATGCTCGGTGTGATCGCTTTGTATTTCAAATTGAATACTATTCGATGTTAGAAATTGTTGTACAGCATGTCCCAAATTTCAGACCTAAAATCATCGACTTTTTCTGAAATGACAACTTTCCTTTCTTATTACCATTCTTGGAGGATAGGTCAAGTTATACATATGAACAAAAATCAAATTTTATTTCATTCGAAAAGGAAGCAATCTGTTCAATATTCAGGATATGGTCAGTCAGTTGGTGGATACTATTTCTAGCAGTTCTTGCATTTCAATTCAGGTCAACTTAACTTGGATCCAAGTTTAGTTGACCTGACGATCAATAACAATTGTGAAACAGCTGTAGTCATTCTACTTGGATCCGCTTCTTCGGTGTAGGTGTTTTGGTTGATTGGGTGATTAGCTCTGATCAAGGGGGAATATTTGTTGATTTATCGATGGATATTCGTCCTTGTGATTATGTTATTCATTAAATTCAATAATATAATCACAAAAACGAATATCTGTCGATAAATCATAAAATATTTCCCCATGATCAGAGCTAATCATCCAATCAACCAAAACATCTAACCAAAGAAGTGGATCCAGGGAGAATGACTACGGCTGTTTCACAGTTATTACTTATCGTCAGATCAACTTACCTTGGACAAACCTGCAGAGGGAATCTCGATACTTGTCACCTTTCAGATGGACCGCTGCAGTTTAACTACGTGCAGCGCGCCATCTTCCAGGAGGATCTTGCGAATTTCACCTTCAAGTGCAGAATACTCTGATCGATGTGCATGACGTTCATCCTTTAGTCGCATCAGGTCGCTGTATTTACGATATTGCCGATTTACAAACAGCGTCACGACATTGGAAACACTCGGTTCATGTGGATTCCCACAAGACGAAAACGTAAAACATCTAACAAAGATAGGAATTGGTATAATAAGAAAGAAGAAGAAAAAAGAGCTCCAGTATCAATAAAATATCATAATCTGGATCCACTTCTTCGGTGTGGATGTTTTGCTTGATTGGATGATCAGCTCTGATCAAGGGGGAATATTTGTTGATTTATCGGCGGATATTCGTCCTTGTGATTATGTTTATTTACTATTACTGGAGCTCTTTTTTCTCCACTAGACCCATTCCTATCACAAGGACTTAATGAAGTCGACGTTCATGAAATACTCCAGCCAGCCAGTTGATTTCAACCAATTCAACTATGTCGGATCAAATAAATAACATTTTCTTCGATCAAAAAGAGCGTCATTTGAAATATTGATTATCCATTCTGAACATACTTTCAACAAAAAACTTTCACCGATCTCTTGAATTCCTTCCGAGTTAGACACGATTGTCACGACATTTCGAAAAGTCTTCGAAATAGGAAAATGTCCTTAGTTGGGATATAACGGCATCATATATTCTCCTTAATAGTACACATGTGCACCAAATATTGAATATTCAATCAATTTGAAAAGGACGAATACCGGTCAACGTTTAGCATAATGTTAGCAAGTTAATGGACAACATTTCCAGCATTCATTGTATTTGAGTTGATATCAGATCAGTTCACCAATGTAAGCCATCGAAAATTTGATATTTCCTTGGCATTTTTAAATTGATATACCCTTTAAGAATAGCCATAAAAAGTAATATCGGATCAACTATCAGAGTTGATTTGTTTAACTTCACCTAGAATATTATTCATTCCATATTGATTTCGGCATTTATGTCGAGTCCTTTCAACCATTGAAGTATTCACATTTAGGCCGAAAAGTTTTGTGCTATCACTGAAAGGAATAGACGACTTCGGCCTAAGATGCCAACCCTCAATTTTCTTCACAAATTTACTATCACTGGGAAACGGGAATTTCGGGACAAATTCCACATGATGAGGTTCACGTCATTTATAAATATCCGTAAAAGATGCCTCGGCTCCTCAAACAACATATTTCCTTCCAAATATATGGTTTTGTTAAGGTCATCTCTGATTGGCTGAAATTCAAGTTGGGATTCCTGATTTCATGTTGATAGTAAATTTGTGGGTTGGCAACTCGGGCCGAAGTCGTCTATTGATTCGTCACATAATCTGATCTCTCTCTCTCTCTCTCTCTCTTTATCTCTTGGACATGGTGAGATCGTATGAATGTTGCCTTAGTAAGCATTGACAAAATCCAGAGATCAGCAATGGACTATCATCAGCCAGAGCTACAATTAGATCCCTCGGATAAATATCATCGTTTAAATTGATGAACAAACTGAGGAATATCGGACCCAGATTCGAACCCTGTGGCAAACCGGTTTGAGTATTCAAAAAATTCGAGTCGACATGTTTCACATTATTTTTCGAGTCAATGTGTTGATTTCGAATATCTTGCTGTCTCTCAATCAAATCTGATTTCATTAATTCTGAACACCTATTATCAGGAATAAAGTTTTCAATCAATTTCAAAATTTATCTTGGTCATGGAAGAATTAAACTAATTTACAAATAATAAATGTGAATGTTTCTCGTCGAATATGGAGCATGATCAAAATGAATTTACTAGTAAGCTAGTATATTTTTTTGGCTAGATATGATTTCTATTTTCAGTCCGCAACAGAGCGGGAAAACCATATATAAACGAAAAATCTTCAACAGAAATCTCAATCACGAACATTATGAGAGAGGAAACAGGAATACTATCTCCTATTCCTGATATGGCCCACAAAGATTCTCAATAACTGCTTAATCTGCATACTCTCGTCAATACTGAATGGTAACCTTCTGATTCAGATGCAGAACACTAATTTCTTTTAACCACGTGACGGAATAAGGAAGAAGTTAAATCACATAATTTTCAGAGGAAGTTCGGATTCAGTCCTATACATTCGAAATCACCAATGTACATTACTATACTAAATTTTCTATTATATGCAGGGGGAATTTCAGCCATAAATTTCCCTCATCTGATTAAACACTTTTCTCCTTTGCCATTTTCCAGATTCGGCTAAAAAGTTGTAAGCACTTGAATAACTCTCAATGTGTGGATGAACTCCTCAATTTCGTCTAAGAGTTCAACATAAATATCTCTCCTGGTAATCGTTTTTGCAGAATGGCCAATTTATTGCTTGAAATAAAAGAAATCTGATTGGAAAAACTCATTTTCTCATTTAGTTTTTATGATTTGGTGCTGTTTGCGGGACGAAATTTTTTTACCGACACTTGACTATTGCAACACTGATCTTCCACTTGATCTTTTCGCAATATTCAATTGATTCCTATACTGACTCAAGCTGTATTCGCATTCCTCATGCTAAAACATCATAGATTTGTGAATTAGTTTTAATACCCGATCCAAATCTAGAATCTAGAAAGAATCCTTGGTTGAGATTAATACACAACTTGAGGACTCACCCTGCATACAGCATTGTGAAGAAGAATATACATCAAACGCAGACATGCTCATTTCTCGGTTGGAACTCGAAACTATCCAAACTAATTTCATGGGAGAAGTTCATTTCCTCAGATCTGTAATGTGAAGTTTTGGAAATGGTCAAATTCAAATCTCGACAGTCCTCAAGTCGGATAGAAGTTGGGTTTTATCGCCATACTTCATTGAAGTAGCTGACGAAAAACAGGAAAAATATCAAAAATCGTTTTGTATGGCGTCAAATGTGTAATGTATGAATTCTTAGTGATTTCAACTATTGAAGTTTAACACAATCCGCCATACATGCGTTCGAGTTGGCTCATACAAGGTTAATTTGACGCAATATCTGAAGTAGTAGTGAAATTGAGGAGCTTCATTGCTCTTGTTCAAATTAATAAACACCCATTCAGATGTGACTACTCTTAAAATGTAGTTTTACCCCTAATAAAACGATTCCGCGATTTTCTGATAATTTGATCCTCACGAAATTTCGCTTGAAATTGAGAGCATTCTGCGACAGTGAACCAGATTTCAGATTGATTATATCACTTGTTCTGGAGAACGGCGTGTTCAGGGTGAGTGTTCAAATTGAACATAAATTGTAACCATAGATTCGCTTTATCAAATGAAACACTTCTTTCCTTTCCCATTTCTCCAGGTTCGGCTCAGGTGATTCAAATACTCCCCAATGTGCTTATACACCCCCACACTTTTTTTAGTGTTCAACATAGTTATCTCTAACGGTCATCTGAATTGCCTTATCACCAATAAATTGCTGGAAACTCTCAAAAAAACGAGATTGAGAAAACTCATTTACCAACTTTATTCTTATGATTTGGTACTTTTTGCGTAATTATTGTGATGAAAATATTTCACTAAGCCTGACCATTAAAACGCTTATCTTCCACTTGATATTCATGCAACATTCAGTTATTTCCACCATGAAATTAAACACAATTTTATCCTTGCCGATTTTGTGAAATTTATGATAATCCTTATTTTCGTCAAATTTATGAATGAATTATGGAAAATCATTCAGCTAACCCATAAACACATTAAGTGAACTCTATGAATGCTATGGAAAGTCTGGTTCATAAACATGGAGACACGTCTGTGGTCTGCTCACGAAATAGATAAATATTTGAATATTTGTTCGTATTCTGTGGTCCGGATAAACGCAGTTGTAGCTTGATTCACGGCCTCTACTAGCTCAGAGAGTTGCTCAAGGTTGCAGAACGGACAAGGCCGCGTAGTTATCTGTCAAAAAATTGAACCTAGGGTAGGTGTTATGAAACTATTTTGACAGATAATAAGAAGTTAAATCTGGTTCAGCAATGAGAGTTAACTTCTCTCTGTGGTCAAAATTTTTTAATTATACAGTGTAGAATGTGTCAAATTTTCATGACCTATGATACCGACTTACTTTATTAAAGTGAATGGGATATATATGAGGAATATCTAAAATTTCCGTTTGCATATAAATAATTGAACATCAGACTGATATTATAGTTTCTGAACTATTATTGAATTTCTCCTGGAAATATAACATTGGCATGGAATTTCTACAGTTATAAAATGAGTTCCCGGCGTTTTTGTCACTGCTCAATTTCGAGAAAAGCAAATTTCATTACAGGAAACTACGTTCAAGGGAATTTCCGTTACTCTTTAGTAGGATAGGTTGCGGTTATCATCGAATTGTTCCATTATTCATACTAACCGAGTTTTCCTTGGATAATGAGATTTTCCGGAGTGTGTTGCTGAGTATGTTTTCATAGAGAGTACCGGTAATGAATATTCATTTCCTGTGTTTGATTCAGACATAAATATATTCTGAAAATGTATGTAATAAGGCGAAATAGTTTGTGGAGGAAGTTAATAGGAGAGATATAATAATGAAAGGAAAGTTTCAATAATGGAATTCGTTCGCAACTGTGAAGAAAAGCTTTTTCATTACTATATTACTGCATTTAAATGATTATTTCTTTTCCATTTCATTTCTGTTTCTGTTTGCGTCATTCCATAATTGCGGTTTGGTTATTCATGAAGTCATTCAAAAGAATGAATACTGATAGCAGCTCTAAGCTCTTAACTGAATATTTAAGAAATTAATACTCAGAAGCCTTTAGGCGCTTGTTCGCATTCGTTACCGAAGTGGTGACTTATTCAGGTATTTTCCATTCACTTTTATGAACTATTCCGGTTGGCCATGACATTCTGACACATTTCACCGTGTATATTTTAAAAATGTTAGGTTATAGTCGTTTTCCTGTCAGATACCTACAACGTTGTCCTCTCCACATAGAATCGAATCAAATCGGATCAAAATTTATTCTTTTTCCACATTTAGAGTGGTCTGATGTTAAATACTATATTTGAAACTCCCAAGAGTTGCAAAGAGTACCTAGACAATTGTCTGTTTGTACTCCTGGACCCTCAAGGGTGTTGTATGAAATGTACAGATCATACAAAAATGGCAGTTCGACATGATACACAGATGGAGAATACAACAATGACAGGCAAGGAAACAACAATTAAAACTTTTTCGAGGGTGTAACACGCTTCTGAATCAGCATTGTACGAATTTCAACTAACTGAATCAAATCTGCCAGGATTCTCAATTATGAATCTTCTGATTTCTGACCCAAAATAATTTATCCTCTTACACCGCTTCAGATCATTTGGAATGAGGTTGAAGAGCCTAGGACCAAATACATGCACGATCTTTGAGTTGTCGACTTTTTGGAAAATTGAAATTTAAAATTCATATTTTGTGCTGACCTAGTCACTCCACCTCCCTTCTTTTCATAAATATACTGTTTTCTATACATTCTTAAAATACATTAGTTCACGAAAACACTTCTGATATTCATTTATTTAGTCCCTTCATACAACAGATTCGTTGAGTATAATCCTCGTTTTTTTAGAATAATTTTATTGAAGTATTTTGTGCAGTTTGTAACGTCCGCAGCGAAGTGGGAAATGCACCCTTTCAAGCAACAATACAATACCTAATTTGTGACTCTGCAAGGGTATTATATAATAGAAGAAGGATGTTCCTTGGCAGAATGTCCCTCAACCAATAAAACCGAGGACTCAATGACATTTTTCTCTTCGTTACGTGTCTTATGTGCTCTGTCCATCTTAGGTGCTGATCTAAAATAACTCCAAGATAGCTCATACAAGCTTAAAAATAAATATCTATTCATATTAAATGTAATTCCTGGGTTTCACTTACATACGTCGAAAATGTTGGAAAGCTTGTGGTAAATTATGGATTCCAAATCATCAGGGTTACTATTAGAAAAAGCAGATTTCAACTCTTCATAGCACTTCCTGATACTTTGTCTCGGCTTCTTCAAAACAACCTTATATATTCAAAATTGTGTATTGATCTCGTCAAAAGCAGCTTTTCTTCTTGATAAATATATTTTGGGGTTCTTAAGCAGAGTCGTTCTGATGAAATTCTGCATGAATTGAAATTATTCAGCAACATTAGATATATAGATTATCACAGCAACTCCATCGCGTTCGTGAGGACGTCACTGGTCCAAATATCTCATTACATAACTACTTCACTTCGAAGGAGAAATACTGATTGGATCTCTCAATTCGAAATATAAGATATGAATCTATTTATCTTTGTTGTATGTCCTCTTTAAATTTCGTGATGAACGATGAAAAATATATTTTTTCGAAAATTTCAATAATAATATTAATAACACAAGTTCAGAACATTGGCGATATACAATGAAATAGTGTCAAAAACCCAGAAAAGCACTGCCGTGAAGGCAGCAGCTTTTGCGCGCTTGTTCAATGGAGATGACCGCTTTGGCAGCGAATTTGAACACGCACGCAAAAGTTGCTACCTTTACGGCAGTGCTTTTCTAGGTTTTTTCTGAATTATTCTGAAAATAAACCTCGATAACAAAGAAAAAACCACGAAATTTGATATATTTTTTTTTAAATATCTCCAAAACTTATTATTATATCAAACAAAAATTTGGTACACTGCTGTGAAATCAGAAGGTCAAAGAGTTACTGAAATGTTATCAAAATGCAATTAATAGTTTCAAAAAAAAATTTACGAAAAAAAAATTCAAAGAAAACTTTCTTTTAATTCACTGACAGCACAATCTCGACAAAATTTCGCAAAAATGTGCAAATCCTAATGCCTTTAATAGTTGCCCAGTTCCAACCCAATCACTCCTGAAGTTCTCGAAAAATCAGGGAAATTACCTAAAAATTTCTAATGGTTATAACTCCGAAACTGTTCAACTGATTTTGACCATTAACAAACTCAACCTTAATATTTTGGAATGTAACTAACCCTGAAACTTTCGAAAGTCGATAGAATCCTTCGTACGCCCGCAATCGTGCGTACGGCTGGCCTTTTCATTGAAGAATAGATCTCATAATGTTGAAAACACTAGGTAGATATGACGTAATATCAATGATATCATAGTTTCTGCGAACTCCAAGGAGCACCGAGGAACCAGTGTTACAAGAGGTTTCCTTGAAGCCTAGGAAAATTGGAAAAACACAATACAATACAAAAAATACTGGAACTGTCCTTGATGAATAAAGTTTGAATTCTGCAATCTGCTGAGGCGTTTTCTATTATTAATGATTTCATTCAGTTTTGAATAGTTCTTCTGCAGATAATGGGAAAGAAAACCTGAAAACTAATACAGAATTCTCACAAAATATTCTTTAATTGATATATTGCCAATATCTCAGAAACAACCATTATAACCACAGCAGTTTCGAAGCTGTCATTGAAGAAATGAATATGTCATAATTGAGCACTTTTTAAGACCCATGTTTTAAATTTTCAACACTCACAGATGACGAATATCTATCTCTATAGCTATTACGAGGAAATTCTTCTAAATTATTTGTTTGGAACGGAAATATAACGAAAACTTCTTAATTGATTATTTACATACTCTACCTACGATATATCTACCTACACAGGTGTAACGATGAGTGTGACTTCATTTTCCACGCACACATAACCCTCTATACAGGGTCTTTCACGAGGAACCTCACCCATATTTATACGGGAAACTACTGAACGTATTTTCATGAAATTCAGCACTCATAAGTATTTCACGATGCTGATGAAATCTAAAATATTTTCAAGGCATGAGCACCTCCGGTTTTTCCGGAAATGACGTCAACTTCCGTTTTTCAAATTGGAACACCATTTTTTTATTGCAGAAATAGATTTTTCAAGATGCAAGATTGATGTATCCACTTTAAAAATCGAAATCGCGATTCATGATACAGGGGGTGAAAAAATCGCTTTCAAAGTTAGGGATGACAAAATCGTGAAAAATCAATTTTTTCAAATTAGAACCCCATTTTTTTATGGCAGATATTGAATCTACGTTAAAAAATAATGTGAGTGTATGCATCACACCCTTGCCCTAAAATGGATATTTTCTGAGTTATTCACAAAAAACTGTTTTTCGTCTTGAATTTTCAGCTATTTCTTTTCCCTTCACGCCAAAAAGATGAAATTTTCAGGAACTGTTATTTGAACCATGCTGTAGATTTTTCACCCCTTCTTGAAACCGACTTCAAGTTACTATTAGGAGAACCATGGCAAACTCCCGCAGTTATAACTAGAGAAGATGCTCAAAGTTTTGACCGTTAATTTCTAGACATTTATTTATACGTCTCAGGAATGCTTCGTGCGTTGCTCTTCTTATTTCATCGGGAGGAAGAGATCTACAAAAGTGTTTAAAAACCAAATTGAGTTTCAAAACTATGAATCTAAAAATCTAAACAAACCTGAACGCATTTCTGACTCGTTCTATGCAGTCCTCTTTATCAGTCAGGGGAGTTGAGTAGACAATATTTTTTATCCTACCCCAAACATAATAGTCTAAAGGAGTTAAATCGGGAGAACGTGGTGGCCAAAGATGTGGACCATTGTTCGCCAACCATCGATCTTCAAATAGCCTGTAGAGGATATTTGACACATTGAGTGAATTGTGTGGAGGCGCGCCATCTTGTTGATACCATAAGTCATTATGGTTCTGTACTAGCGGCTCAACTATTTGAGTCAATATGTCAGAATATCTATCTCCTAAGGGAGAACATTCTTTAAATAATGCAAACATGTGTAGTGTTCTATCTTACCAGTTAAAGTCCCATCATAAATGTGAACATCGAGAATTGCATTATTTTTGATGGCGCAAAAAACATTGAAACTCCAGGTCTCTTGAAAGTTCCATTGTCTGAAGTGGTGGTTGTTCTCTTCATCCCAATAATGACTGTTATGCCTATTGAAAGAACCATTCTTTGTGAATTTAGATTCATCTGTCCAAATTATACAGTCCAAAAAGTTTTCATTCTCTTGAAATCGAATCATCATAGCTTCGCAAAACTCTGTTTTCCTGACGAAATCAGTTTGCTTCAAATGCTGTACCCTATTGAATTTATATGGGTGCATTTCATGTTTTTTTAATATTCTCCAAACACTCGATTGAGATAATCCCAGATCAATCTCGGCATCTTTGAGAGAATTTTGAGGATTCACACGAAAATATGCAAGAACTGTAACTTCGTTGTTCTCATCTTCTACTACACTTTTTTCTCTGTGTGTAGTTTTCTTAACGAAAGATCCGACATTTCTCAAGTTTGTCATGGTTCTGTTAATGGTATCTCTCGTTGGTCTGGGTCGGTCAGGAAACCTCTCAATGAACAGTCGAATCGTTCTATCTACAACTTTATTACATTCTCCATGAAGTAGAATGAGATTTAAATAATCTTCATTGGTAAAATTAGGCATAGTGATCGATTTTATAACTTAATACGAATTATCACCAAATTAATAGTAAACACAAAATGCTACTGAATAAAGAGGAATTTGGCAGATGTAATTAATGATATCTATCATTAAAAAAAAATAATGTAAAACATGGTAAGTTTTTGCATATGGTTCATAAGGAATTATTTATTTATCACTGGAGAAAAAACCGATGGCCGATTAGTTGAAATAAAGAGGTTTCCGATACAAATTCGAATCCAAATTCGCCATCTATTTAGGAACAACCTGTAACTTTTTTCTCTTGCATATTAGGGTAGTAAAATCTAAAACATGGTTTAAGTAACAGTTCCTGAAAATGTCATCTTTTTGGCGTGAAGGGAAAAGAAATAGCTGAAAATTCAAGACGAAAAACAGTTTTTTGTGAATAACTCAGAAAATATCCACTTTAGGGCAAGGGTGTGTTGCATACACTCACATTATTTTTTAACGTAGATTCAATATCTGCCATAAAAAAATGGGGTTCTAATTTGAAAAAATTGATTTTTCACGATTTTGTCATCCCTAACTTTGAAAGCGATTTTTTCACCCCCTGTATCATGAATCGCGATTTCGATTTTTAAAGTGGATACATCAATCTTACATCTTCAAAAATCTCAAAAATGAAAATTTTCCATCCAAAAACCTCGAAGTTATTCTTGTTTCAGCGGAGCTCTATTTTCGATTTTTTTTCGAATTTTCCCGCTCAGAGAGAATTTTCCAACCAAAACTGAAAAATGTTACATCAAAATAAATTGAAATTTTCTAAGGAATCTATTTCTGCAATAAAAAAATGGTGTTCTAATTTGAAAAACGGAAATTGTCGTCATTTCCGGAAAAACCGGAGGTGCTCATGCCTTGAAAATTTTAGATTTCATCAGCATCGTGAAATAATTATAAGTGCTGAATTTCATGAAAATACGTTCAATAGTTTCCCGTATAAATATGGGTGAGGTTCCTCGTGAAAGACCCTGTATATTTACCTATATGAAATAATGTACCTTCATACGTGAAATACGATGAGAGAATTCTATGTATGCGAAACAAGCTCGGAATGAGAAGGAATGAATTTATTTCTGAATATTCGATTGATATCTAATGATAATAACCACCGAACGCATTGTATACTGTCCCCTGTATATATTCGAAATGAAAAACGGTGAAAATTTGAAACAGGGGTCTAAATTAGTGCTTAATTATGAAATATTCATTTCTTCAATGGCATCCCTTTACTAGCTTGACGACAAACTAGCAGAGCCCACTTTTTCTCGGTCTACAAAAGGGTGCAAAATAAGAACAGGGTACTAAATTATTCCTTACTTAGTTCCAAATTCTTGTCAAAAAATTTTTGCCAGCTCTACCGAGTACTTTGTTCAGATTGGCCGGGTTGTTCGAGAGATTTCTTTTTAAATTTTGATTTAAATGTCACAGATTAAATCCCACGCGCAAATCTCAAATGTGTAGACCACGGAAGCAACTTATTCGTTATCCGTGTGTGTGTACGTGTAGTGACTTTTGGGCTTCGGAGGGGATCTCTGGGTTTTATGTTGTTCAGTATGAGCACATGCTGAAAAGTGTGAGTAAGCTTCATTGCTCGTCCACTGAATTTCATTCGAAGGAATTTGTTGATAAATTGCCTACCGAACTTCAACTCGCCACCCTAGCTCAGTATATTGGGGATCATTTTGGGTCACCATGATCTTGTATATGTGCATCTTGAGGTCAGTATATAAAATCCTTGTCACTGTAGTGCCTGAAATCCGAAGAGCAGATGAATGTTTGACTTATAAACGATATGGAGGTCCTCACCCCATGCAGAACCTTTTTTCGAGTTGGTGCACCCAAGAAGAAGAACTTCCAAGGTTTTCCTAATAACAATTACCACAACAAAAATAAAAAACCCGTCATCTCTTCCGACCATTGCATGATAGGCCTTGGAAAAAAAACTATTCAATCATCTGAAGGAAAACATCCCAAGTCGAGACATAATACTTCCCACCGTAATTTTTTTGACATCTGAAAAATAGTGATAGCAGAATCGCACAATAAAACTACCTGAAAATATTATAATTCTTGCAGAAATTCTGAGATATTTTAGTGCCCTATTTTTTTTCACATAGGTACGCTTCATCAATTCGCATATTTAATGCTTTTGAACTGTATTGAGTCATAATGGAGGCGTATTTCGTAGGAAACTCCGCTGTTAATTTCGGTTCGATTACCATATTACCCATAATTAAGTTTTTTATAGCTGTATTCAATTTTCAAGTAGCTTTACAATGTTGAGCAAACAAGACCGCTCTAATCAACTCAAAACACAATCCAGTTCCGCTAAAATGGGCTCGATGTAGATATCTCACAGATTGACGTAACAGGATTCCAGATCATGAGGCAAGGGTTACGGATTAGAAATCTTCAATGAGAATACTAACGAAGGATAATACGGATTTGAGCATTTATTTGGTACATCATGAGGATTACCTATCACTTTATTTGGTTTGCGCTTTCATTAAGTTAGGAGAAATTCGAAGAATTAATCAGAACTGTTGATAGAGATTCATGAATATTCCCTCGTTCACAGTAGCAGCTGTATTGAACAAAGAGAGTGCAATCGAATCTTTTATCGTGGTTATTAAGAACGAACTACGACGTCGTGGAAAACAAGTTAAATTAGGTAATACCAAAAAACCTAGTGAAATATATTGTTTATTTAGCCGGGATCCAAAGATAACTGTTCAACATTCAAGCAGAAAGGTCAATCTGTTGTCTGAATTTTCTATTTTGAGTTTAAAGTTGCCCCCACTCAAAACTCATTCAATTACTACAGTGTAGTATAGAATCAGCTAATTTTTGTGATGCGTCATGACGCCAACTGATCAATGCGATTTTCTGCGAAAAAGTTCATTTTTGCGCGCGCATGTTCTGGGGGAACAGCGTGTTATCGTTTTGTCCAAATGTCTGTAATTTTTGATGATTGAGACGACAATGATCTCAATCGACTAGGTTGGACCCACTGATGACGAATCCGGTGTCAAAATCGATTCTGTCCGGCCAAACGTGGACACGATAACAGTCGAACGGAGCCAGTTAGCGACTTGAAACTTGTAGGGTAGTTCGCGCATCCGAATGCCGCAGTTAATTTCGTTAGTGGGCCAAATGGACCAGATAGTTTCGAAGTTATAACAATTTGGAATTTTGAGGTTATTTCCCTCATATTTCAAAAACGACTGAAGCGATTGGATTGAAACTTGGCAGTAAGTTGGAACATGACGACGTGAAACTTTGAAGAAGATTTCGTTGAAATCTTATGGTCACTGAATTTAAAAAAAAAATTTTTCAAAATTTTTTCTTTCTGAAACCACCTCACATTCGAAAAAGATTCCAGTCATATCTTGAGCTCCATATTTCACAACAGTGTACCAAATTTCAGTTCGATACGGCTATTAGTTTTGGAGATATTGGAAAAAAATATGTAAAACTTCATGATTTTCTTCTCGATATCGTTGTTTTTTTCGGTATAATTCAAGAAAAGCTGATTAAATCGCGATGAAACTTTGCAGCTAGTTCAGAGATGTTGAAGAATAATATTGTGCAAAATTTTATCGTTCCATAAGAACAATTCGAAAAAAAAAATTCTATTTTTTTTTTCAAATATTCAATATTCTGTGATCTTCTCGTCATATTATACTCATTGAATTCAGTATGAACTTCCAAACTGTCAATTTTCAATGAAGTACTGGAGTTCAATTCGATCTAATCTGTATTTTTGGAAATATTGGGAAAATAAATTTTGAATGGGTATGTCGGCGGAATCATTGGGTGGATTTTATCCATTTACGAATTCGGCCTTCGAAATCAAGGTCCAAACCTCCTCTACATCTAGTTTCTAAGTTGTTTCTTTCGGAAGGTATTATGTTTACGCTCCGGCCGTTAGGTTTGGTAAAATCCGCCCAATGATTCCGTAGATATACCCATTCAAAATTTTATTTTCCCAATATTTCCAAAAATACTAACTAGACCGAATTAAAATCCAGTAATTTATCGAAAAAAAATCTAGTTGGAATGTTCAAATTTGTTGCTGAAGCGGTCATCTACATTGAACATGCGCGCAAACGCTGCTGCCTTCACGGTGATGCTTTTCTAGATTTTTATTTGAAAACTTTCAAGTACGAGCAAATGTCATACGTCAGCCGTTCCAAGACAGATGACAAAACAATAGTTCCGCGAGAGTTGACGAGAACTTTGTTTTTCAGTGCGCCTATGAATAGTAGCCATAATAGTAACAAATTTGTGATAAATCAAACAGGCTGATAGAGTACGGCCCAGCCGTTTATTCACTTTTCACTTCGTCAAATTATTTGAATCACTTTATTTTCGAAAATACCTGAAACAGTAATAGTATTATGCCCTACTTAGTCAACTACTCTGTTGCCGAAATAAGATGAACTTGAATAAAATTCTCGAATAACACTATATTTTAAAACTTAACAATGGATATATGTTCGATTAGGGCGAATTAATTTTGACACAATCGAATTAAAGTCTCTTAGTTGGTGAATTCTCATTATCTCCCAGATTATTCCGCTCTTTATTTTTTTCAGTCTTTTTTACCCAATTATGTAGAACTAATTGTGCAAAAGTAGAAAAAAGTTAATGTAGAATAAATTTCGAATTAAAACTACAACTACAAGTTCCATTGAATTCCGATAATACAAGTCTGAAACAATGCTATGAACTGTAAGTTCACATGAAATACATTTTTATTCCCGACTAACCAGAGATTTCGAGGTGACCACTTCATCCATCAAACTATATTTTAAAATTGAACACATATGTACGAAAATGAAATTGACAGACTCCTTGGCTATTGACAAAGCGTTCCGCTGTAAAGTATCGAAATATTCATTATTAAAATTTGATCCATTTTCTGCTGTTATCAATGATATGCACTGGTTGTATGAAAGATTTTTAGAAATTGTATGAGCGGTATAGCCCGGCAAATACATTTTTTCCATATCGAAATAAGCTTTCTCTACTCATTTTTCGGAAAACCGAAACCACTAAAATAACCTTCATTTCCATCAGATTTATAATTACTTTTGAAGGATTTTACTCAATATTTCCTTACCATTTTCCTAAGCTTATGGCCCCAAAACGAAACTCACAAGAAAACGAAGTAATCCAAAGAGAAATTCACTATTTACACTCAGACACGTAATAATTACAGCACTGAAACACCTAATATTAATATATTGCACTAATTTCACACTTGCTGCACAGAAGAGATAGTTATTAGGACTCGGAGTCATGAGGGACGAAACAAAAACCTTAAATATATTCGTATAAGGAATGAATAGACAATCCATACGTTATAGATGGGGTATAAGTATATTTTTTCCTTCCATAGAAAACGTTTTATCGTTCAAAAAAAAAAATAATTGACCTAGCCAATGTTGACGCTGGGAAATAATTATGATGAAAGTTTTCAGTACGCATGAAAGTCAGAGTAATTTCAGAAAGGAAATTAATTCAGGAATTAATTTCCGTCATGCCTGAAGCAATATTTACGTGAATGGTGATTATATAACGGGTTAATGGTTCATGACATCACATGCAGTTTCCAAAATTCGAAATGTTGTCAATTCATTGAAGCTACTGCCCTGAAATATAGAAACCGCTCACAATAATATTGATTATAAAAATAATAATATCTCTGTTGAGCTCTTGGAACAAAAGGAATGCAACACATCAACTGAAACATAAATAATCAAAAAATAATTCAACTTTTTCTACACTGATACACTTATCATCCAAATATACTTCAACACTATTATTGTCTTTTTCATTTTTATTTCATCTGGCTATTCGAGAATGTTGGCCATTTCTGAATAGATAATATAATCCTCAATTAATTTCACCTTAATCTTCGAGTAAAATCTCTGCAACAACTATCGAGATTAATCTCAATCTAGAAGATCAAATTGGATATTGGGAAAAATAACAAATCTCCCCCGCAGATACCTATGCATAACAAAACTGTGTGTAACTACTCTCTAGTCCACTAACTATTTCTGCGTCTAACGCACTTCTCGCAAATCACGTTTCCTTCGTCTATGCAGAGATATATCGGTACTAACCACATAAACCTTGGTAAAGATATGTCTCTGTACGAAGGAAACTACAAGTACCTGTAGTTAGCAACGATATACCTCTGGATGAAGGAAACTTGGTTTCCGAAATGTGCATTACACGCAGAAAGTGTAAGGGGATTAGAGGATAGTTACCTTCTGTTTTGTTATCTGTATGCTATCCACAGTGAACTCAAGTATTTTATCGGCAAGTTTCGTCAATACACGTCTAGCTCATTCCCTTCAAGAACTATAACGCTCTGTTTCCGTTGAAATGCATCTCAATGAAATGAAGAATTCGTAGGAAAACGTTCATTCGAAGGTTATTCAGTACCTTCAAATTATATAAAAGTCATATTTGTAATTCTGAATTAGAATATGCAGACATATAATCACGAAAATAAACTGAATCTTAGTTTGAGATGAACTTAAGAAACCTTCAAGAATGCTTCGCAATAAATAATATGCAGAGATGATTTTCGTGTGAACTCGAAACCAATTTTGTTTTCATGCGGTGATTCAATAGATTAAGTTTTTGCATATCTCATTATGGGATTCAGCTCAAAAAGAAAATATCATGAAAATTTACTTCAAAGCCAAAAGTCCTTCTTGGAGCGAAACTATGATTTACAGTAGGACCCAGGCAGATACTACGAGTCGCCATAATTGCTTATTCTTACTTAATTATCGATGTTTCGGTAGGATTTGGCATTATATCGCTGGAATATTTGAGGTTTTCGCTCCCAATATCCAAAAGAGAAGTGTTGAGAATGAAAAAATAAGGATGATTATCATGAATTGAATAATGATAATAATAGTTTTTAGTTAATTTTAAAAGTTCTCTTTCAGATATTGGGAGCGGAAACCTAAAATTATCCTGAAGAATAACGTGTGTTTTAGCTGACTTAAGGGTGAATTCACGACGGCTTGGCGGTAGCAGTGCTATTTGATCCGGAATTTATCATTTCAGAAAGTATATAACAGGATAAACTATTCAGTTACAAAGTTTCGTCAGTTTCTCAAATCGCCAGATTCAAGTCTCGTAAACCTAAGGAAAACTGGCACTTAAAATGAAATATGCGTGATTTTTTCACTTTAATAATTGATTCTCCATAAGAAATTTCCGGTTATGAAAGTTTCACCTTCAAATGGAATTTTGTCAGATATCTAAGCTGTGAGTTCGATGAACAAGAGGAAATCAGAGAAGTTGCTCTTTCCAGCAACTTCAAACGAATTCCATGAGTGATATATTATTTTCTGCTTCCCTCTAGTTTTTCGCCTTCTTCCTTTCAGATAAATTCTCGAAATACTTCGTGAGTCCCAAGTTGCTTCAATGACGAAGAGGCCCTTAAATGAATAAGATGATTTGAAATAGGATGCCGAACCTTAATATTTCCTGTTACTAGATCATTAAAAAAAACTATTGAACTACAGGCTAGTAGAACTTTTGAGTTGAAATTGTTGTTTTAATATAACACATATATCTTCCAAGATATTCTAATGAATTTTTGCACCACAGGTCGTTGCAAAAATATATTTTTCTTGATGCTGCAGATATTTGAATGGTAAGCCATATATACTCGCGAATATATAATACACCCCTCTGCGTTTAGTTTATACATTATTGATTGATTTATCATTCGTCATCAAACTTTTTTCGTCCACCTTGAGATAATTACTTAGGAAAATGAAATAAAAATCACACCTTCAGATTTCAACCATTTAGAAATTAACACTTATCCTTCGTGCAATTGCTTCAGTTATTTGTTGGAATTTAAGAAGGTACGCAAATTGTTTTCAATTTTGATAATCGCGTGTAGGTCGGAAAAAAGTCAGGAAACCAAATTTGTCTCCGAAAGAACAAGCTTTCGAAAAAATATTCTCATTTCAGAAAAACGCAGAGATGTGCATTTCATATTTCCGACTATATTAGTTGTTTTATTGGTAAATGAACATGAGGTTATCTGAGTTAGATCTACACTTAATCTGATGCATTCCGTAATTGAGATACAGGGTGTTTCATGTATTCACCAATAACTCCAATTTTGAATTTTTCGAACAACCCTGGGTACGGTTGATATTTGGAACGTATGATTAAATTCCACAGGTTAGGTTGATGAATTAGTATTCAAATTCCCAAAAAATTGCAGGTTCGTATCTGACAAATATTGAAACTCTTTCAAGCTGATTCTATATATTGGAAATTTTGGGAATTAATTGAGATTATAAAAAATATTAGAAAATCTTGAATTGGGTTCAGTTGATTTAATTGCCTCACGCGTTATTTTACTCATAGAAAACCTCAATGAAACACCCTGTATATAGTGCACTTCTCGTACATAAAAAGTTATCGGTATTCTGATGGAACAACGAATTTCATTTGAAAACTTCATAACTCTGGAACTCAATAGTCGCGAGGATTTTTTGAAATTATTAATTTCAAACTACAGAGAAATTCACACCCTCCTGGTAAAACATTTTATTTGAAAACATCTTGCAGATAAGTCAGCTTATTATACAAACAAATCCAAATACTTGGAAATATAGATCAGTTAAATTACTTGCATCTCCGTCATCCATGAGTAACCATGCAGATCAGGTAAATTGGCTCATAACGAAAAAAATGGATAATAGTTAATGAAGAAACTCGAGCCTAAAAGTTTTGGAATATTCCCATGAGTAATAGTCGAAAAATGTTTCAGAACACCTACACAGAAAGATATGTTAAATCCTTATACAGAACGTTACACACTGCCATCTGTTGAAAACTAGGCCAGATAAATGATACGATAAGTTAATGTATGTCAACATGAGTATGAATTAATGAGTATCAGGACAATCCTTCTGAAGCCATGTTAGAAACACAATAACAATATATTGTATCGTTACTGTGCTGATCAAAATATTTTCACAAACCCTCAACAACTCACGGATATGAAAGGAAAATATTTTTCAATATGTGGTAGAGCACACTGAATGGAACTGGTACTCGTAAAAATGACAGTATATGTGCAGCGGAACGCAGGAAATTCTTATTGCTAAATGACTCGAAGGCTTCAGTGGTCAATAGAAAAATTCCATTGTTATCTCTCTGATATTTTCAGGGACGAAATGGATATCTGGAGTAGGTTTCGTATCCAGAAAATAATATACACATGAGCGCTTTTCGTTCGAGTTGTTCACATATCCATGAATATTTTTTCGATCGATTTTAATTCCTATTGAATGTATAATGTTTTGTCTTGAAATTCTTGGTGTATACAGAGTCTTCCTGTGGTCTATCATTTATCACCGTATTTCACGATTAAAAATATTGAGAGATGTTGAAAACGTGTTTCCTCGACGTCACTCGAGATGGATTATTTTATTTTCTCCAGACCTGAAGTATCGAAAATCATGAAACTTTGATTGATTCTTGTTACTTAGGAGTTCAAACACCTAATGTAATAATACAAACATTTCAATCGGGTTTGTCTCAAACTGGGAACCTCAATGGTAGATTTCACAACAACTTTTCTGTACCTGAGACCTTCCAAATTGGTTTTCCCGTTCTTGTTCTAGGAAACAGCGCACCATCTAATTGAGGTCCAGATCCACTCTACGAATAACGACTGTCTACGTTTTATTTTGGGGAGTTATTTTGAAAGTAAAAATTATAAAATATTGATTTCAATAATGATAATAGCTACCGAAAGAAACTACTAGGACATTCGATATTTATAAAGCAGGTTTGGGGATTGATTACGAAGTTCGAATTCGTGAATGAGTAAAATCCGCCAAATTATTCCGCAGATATACCTATTCAGAATTTTATTCCCTTTATTTTTCCAAAAATGCAAATTGGACAGGTTCATGCAGAAATTCGTGAGAACAATATGATCAGAAGATCGCCAGAACTTTCCATCAGGAAATAAAAATGCTTTTGGTGGAGTTGATTAGTGAAAAAATACCAACTTTGACAACGAATTCCGCATCGGTGCCTTTCTGGATTTTTTTTCTGTTATCGACCCTCAAATACAGCCAATCGGGCATGCAAACCGACATGTGCCCCATTACTAAAGATACGTAGGACATATATGCGCTCGGATATTGCAACGTAGCTGTTTTTAACAGTTTTGAAAATCTTCACACTCTTCGACAATCGGAGTTCGGGCATAGGTTTTTTCATTTAATATAACATTTCTTCTTATTATCTGAACTTCGAAATCCAACAGGTCCTCACAATGCTTGGGTAAATTCGCTATTAGCACCTTGGGCTCTCCTACTATTGGAAGTTAGAAAATCTTATGAATTATACTCGATCCGAAGTAAGAAGAAAATGCAGGAAAGCTTCAATATGTATACGCAAAAACGAGAGTGTATATTCTTAGAACAACATAAACTAGGTGACAGTAGAGGTCATCTTTGGTTAAGTAAATGACTTTATCCTTATCATAATGACAATGATTTAAAGGTAACTAAACTCGAACAAAGTTTCTCTTTTCATTTTGTTTGTGAAGAAACCTGAATAGTACAATTATTTTTAGTTATTGCTCGGCAGTCAACTTTTTTAAGGCAAGTGTCCCAAGTTCGAAGACTCTGAAATTATAACTAAATATGGGATTTTGACAGGGGTATAATTGTTCTCTATTGAGATGTTGTTTTTCATCAGCGAAATTAGCCGTCGTATTCATTGTACTGCAATACCAGTACTACACATTACTGACATCTATGATCGAATGGAGAAAAAGTGCACAAATAAGACCAAATGGTCAACCAAGGCATAGTTTATGGTTTGGTAAGGCGAACCTTAAGTTCCGTTGTGCCCCCCCTTTAGAGCTGTTTCCACACTACGCTACCTACAGCTCGCGCTCCAGCTCTAGAGCTCTAATGAATTCGAATATCTATGAGGGCTTCAAAGAGGCTAAGTTCTCATTCCTCCTTTGATTCTACTGTCCGAGACATTCCTTGCGCAGGCTTGCAATGGCTAGGCATTTTGAAATCAAGTGTGCAGGAGTTTCCTTCCTCTTTCCCACAGAATTTTCACTCGTCAGTTTCTGATAAGCCCATTCTCATCATATGCTTCCTTCAGCGACACTGTTCTGTGAGAAAGCTTGTTGGACCTTGCGATTTTAAAGTTCCGAAGGAATTTTTTGGAATGATCCATTCCTGAAAGATTCCTCCAGATTGCTTCTCACTCATTTTAAAGTTCCGAAGGAATTTTTTGGAATGATCCATTCCTGAAAGATTCCTCCAGATTGCTTCTCTCTCATTTTCTTCCTTTTCCAAAAACACTTTCTTATTGGTTCATTTGCCTATACAGAAGAGAGATTTTGGAAGTTCAGTGTTCTGATATCAGCTTGACTATTAGAATGGATCAGTATGTCAGACCCTTGATAGTTCCTCCAGGTCTATGTCTATGCATTTTTCGATTGCAAGTATTTCTGCCTGGAAAACACTCGACATGGAGCCTAAAGATAGTGTACACTTGATTCTTCGTCCATATACTCCAGTGCCAGTCCCCATCACGGTTTCAGAAATATTTGTATATCATTTAGCGGTATTTACTTAAAATTTTTTGGTTTTCCCATTCTTCCCTTTCACAGGGTATTGAGTTAAAGTACTTTTGGGTGCTTACTGTTTCAATAATAACATTACTAGGTAAGTTCGCTGATGAGTTATACCTGTTCAGACGAACTACAGAATGTCGAGAAAGACACTCCAGGCAATTTGCTTCAAGTTACCGTTTTGCTACTTACTACGCTTCGAATGGATGATCGTGGTTGGTGAAGAAGGTACACCAGTTATTATATGTACGCTTTATCGTCGTATCCGAGCCTCTAGACTATTTTATACCATCCAATTAATGCTGCCTCTAACTAAGGACCATTGTAGTCAACATTTGAATAATTTCTGAGAATGGCAACCGTGGGAGGTAGAATGGCAGTATGTCATATCCAGGGAAAGACACCGCTGTGGAGAGTGACGTGATAACTTTTTTGTTGAGAGGCATGTACACTGAACTGTACAAACTGTGATTTGAAGATCAAAAACTCATTGTTACCTATCACCTCCTCTGTTTATCCGAGTCATGATGAGAGCTCTGCGTCATACACTGAATTTCGCAGACTCTGGTACAGTTATTAATTCATGAGTTGCTTGGGACGAGTTGTCTAGCGTACATATCGCCCATCTTCATCGATGCCTAGACGTGTAAACGTGTACTAGAGTTCATTAAGCTACAGGACCGTAAAATATACTTTTCATTGTATTTGCTTAGATAAATATCATAATCACATTGTCAGTTTTTCAGTCTGTTCCTGTTTTTTATTAGCTTGTCAGTAGTAATACCCCTAGGGCCTTGATAATACCGAGATAATTTTGTTATAGAGAATGCTGAAATCCTGTTGCTTGATAATAGCCCAAGGCAAAAGGCTGAGGGCTATTATCCTTGAGCAACACGCTTAAAGGATTCTCTATGATAAAATTTTGAGGATTTATCAAGGGCCGAGGGGTATTCGATAAGATAATTTTTACTTTGTAGATTTCAAAAAAATTATTGTCAATCTGACGTTCAATTTAAACTCGATGATCCTCTTCGTCGAAAACACCAAACTGAAAAAACACCACATGTAGGGTATTATCGCTGTGACCCATAGGTACTTGGATGAAATTTGACACATGACTCAAAATTAAGTAATTCATTGGTTACTATAGTAAGTAAAAAATTATCCATGAAAAGAACCGCTTATTAATCTATTGGAGATGATTTCTCATATTGAGAGGCCTGTAGCGTTCCTTATACACCTGAGGATTTGAAAAATTATAACTTAGAGGATTGGACCTGGTTGAATAAACTCCTGATCAGAGAACAAACGTTGGTGATAATATTTACTGCTTCCTGCTGGTATTTCGTCTATTTTTCTGCTGCAGATATGATTTGGAGATATTTTATCATTCTTTATTCAAACGAAAAAATCTGGTTTCAATGCAACCATTAAGTCCTCATCATGAATAAGTCAGCTTTTTTTCTTCGAACACATTCCAGCTTTTATTTATACGGAAAAAGACAGAGTTTTTCCTGATTTTTTTTTTCTGTGCTCTTGTATCATACGTAAAAACCCAGTACCCACTGTTCGTGTACATTTCCTCGGCTAATAATGTGGTAACAGAAAGTGTTTGATATACCAAGAAATGTACTGCTGATTCTAAACTATAGATGTTCACGAATTTATTCTTCCTAGATTCAACACTTCCAATGTCACTGAGTATAAACATATTGTCGGAATTCACCTTCGCCGGTTCAAAGGAGACTGTCTTCAGGAATTTATGCGGAATTCATTGAACGTATTCTAGCTGCATACCAGACGACGAAATGTGTCTGGATGTGACAAATTACCGCCTTCGGATGCCTCTCTCATCACTATTAGAATCGAATAGGAGATCAGAATTTCTTATCATATAAATCATGCCACATTCGAATGAGATTTCAGTAGTTTACAGGAATTCCAGTGGCCCTTTGGATAGATACTCATACCTCGTAATGACCCCAATGTAATGGAATTCGGATCGAATTTATTGGAGTTGGTTTTGAAATCGGGATTGGTGCAAGGGAAATTTTCATCCTAAGTTCTAGAACAGGGTATTTTGTATTCATGGATATTCTAAATTATAAGTACCTATATCAGAACTTTGCGAAATATCTAGATTAAGATCTCCTTCTACACGCTAGTGTTATAGAAATCGTTGTGCCTAAATGTGTATAATTTTAAGAGCAAACAATACCATGTGTAGGTAAATTACGGCGAGGTAACACAGCCACATTCAAGTTTAAGTAAACCTCGTTAATATGTCCAGGTCAGGCATTTTTTTTAAGGATGTGAAGATCCGATTCTCTCGTGAGAATGCGCAATGTTAGTAATTTTTTGCGCGCATGTTCTAGGGGAACAACGGGCCATCGTTCGGTCCAAATGTCTGTAATTTTCGATGATTGAGCCGAAAATGGTTCTAAACGACTAGGTTGGACTCACTGATGACGAATCCGATGTCAAAATCGATTCTGTCCGGCCGGCCGTCACCACGATAACCGGCGTACAGAGGGTTCCATCGACTCGAGAATTTCAGGAAAGGTTGCATTTCAAAATACAAAGATTAAGTTTGTTAATCGGCTGAATCGAGCAAATAGTTCGGAGTTACAGCAATTCGAAATTTTCAGGTGATTTTTCTCATATCTCAGAAACAACTGTAGCGATTGAATTGAAACTTGGCAGTTGATTGGAGCATAACGACGCTTAACTTTGAGCAAAATTTCGTTGAATTTTTAGTCACTGAATCTTGAAAAAAATTTTTTCAAATTTTTTTCCGAAGAAATTTTTTTTTCTGAAACGATTATTATTATTCGAGAACAATTACAGTCATACCTCGAGCTTCATATTTTACAGCAGTTCACTTAATTTCAGTTCGATACGGCTATTAGTTTTGGAGATATTGGAGAAAAATATGTAGAATTTCGTGGTTTTCTTCTCGATATCATTGTTTTTTTCGTTATAACACAAGAAATACTGATTCAATCATGATGAAACTTTGACGCTATTTCAGAAATACTGAAAGATAATATCGTGCGAAATTTCGTGATGATCGTGTCATAAGAACAAGAACAAGAAAAAAAAACAATTTCAATTTTTTTTTTTCATTTATTGAATATTCTGTGATATTCTCATCATATCCCCATTGAATTCTGTGTAAACCTTCAATCATTTCAAAATAATTTTGAATGGGTATATCTGCGGAATCATTGGGTGGATTTTACCCATTCACGAATTCGGCCTTCGTAATTAAGGTCCAAACCTTCTCTACAATTATCGAGTTTCTAAGTTGTTCCTTTCGGAAGTTATTGCCTAATGGCCGAACCGTAAACACAATAATTTAGAAACTCGATATTTGTTGAGAAGGTTTGAACTTTAATTATGAAGGCCGAATTCGAGAATGGGTAAAATCCACCAAATGATTTCGCAGATATACCCATTCAAAATTTGTTTCCCAATATTTCCAATAATACAGATTAGATCGAATTGAAATCCAGTAATTTATCGATAAAAATCTAGAAAAGCACTGCCGTGAAGGAGGCAGCTTTTGTTGGAATAATCAAATTCGTTGCCGAAGAGGTCATCTACATTGAACATGCGCGCAAAAGCTGCTACCTTCACGGCAGTGCTTTTATAGATTTTTTTTCATTTTTCCCTCCATTTCAGTATTTATTCTCCGAAAATTCTTGAATATAAAAAGTAGCAACATTGCGCATTCTTACGATTTTTTTCAACCATTCGCATCAAATATGTATTGAGAAAAACGAACTGTGGCCTCAAAAGGTCACTCCGTTATTTGAGGTATTATTTGCTCTTAACGCGCATGCAATCATTCTGTCCGAATATCTGTTACTTTCGACTTTTTTTCCGACAACACTCTCATACGTCTAGATTGTACTCACTGAGGATACATTAATTATCTCAATTCCTAACCAATCAAATGCGAAGCGCTTCCGAGGAATTCCGAGAGCATTCGTGTGAAGTCGGTTATTGATCGGCTGGATCTTGGCGGGATTTCTCTCAACGCAATCTGTGACCTGTGTTTTGTGTTTTGTTTACTAACCTTTAATCGACTCACGACTTGATACTTGCTACTGTTCTGTTATATTTTGAAGAATAATTAGCAGTTCAAATTGTCCAGACGTTTTGAAAAAGCAATTATCATTACTTTGCTACACAATTTGAGATTTTCCCCTAAATTATGGACACTGTAAGGTAGGTTTAATTTATGCATCATGGAATAGTTTTTTGATGAAATTTCGGGTTTCTTGCAGAGTGAATCCACTAATTTGTAAAGAATATCGAAAGGAGATTACCAGCCTATCTAATAAAAACAGGCACCTCCGGAAAATACAGAAGCATGATTCTCCATACGTGGAAAGGAGGCCGAATATTATGTGTTCTCTTAGTCCGAATGAATACAGAGAGAAGTTTCCATCCTTTAATGATTTGGATAAGCATTTTACAAATATCCACAACATGAAAATCACAGAAAGTATTACTAATTTCAGAAGCCATGAAGAGTTTGAAGCATGGCAAGGAGAGGAAAACAGACATGTTAATTGTGCTTGTACTAGGGCTGTTGAAAATAAGAAGGCGGATAGAATTGTGTACTACTATTGTAACAGAAGCAATTATAGAAGTATGTAGAAAGGACACTTCTGACCATTGAGAATCAACTGTGTTGAATTTAAGGATACCAAAGTAACTGTGTAAAATGTAACGTGAAGCTAGGAGGAAGTATTCATATTCAGGGAATATGCCCCTCAAGATTTTCATTTCAAATTTTGACAGATGGTAATAACAATTAACTAAGCATATATTCGTATTAATCTGATTTTATTACCTCTTATTAGACTTATTTACAGTAACATTTATTTTGTTGAAACACACGTGGCACATGTGGATGTTTCGATAACAGCAGACTCTCAAAGTTACAACAGCGAGAAGCGAGTCAGTGTTTTAGTTTCTCCACATTCAGATGAAAACGATACACTATATCTCAACGAACCTACAAGAAGCAAACGTATTTTCCAAATGATAAATAAAACTTTCTCGCACGTTTTAAATTCATCATTTTCGGGATCTTTTCATATAGTTTTTTGTTATGTAAAGAATGTATATCTTTATCTTACAAGGTTGATGGTAGTTTCTGTTTTTATATAGCTTAGGTGTAGTTAATATTGCTAATGTTCAAGATGCTTAGAAGTTGTGAAATGTGTATGATGTTTTGAAGGTGAGGATTAATGCGATGTGTGTATAGTTACAGTTCTTAACATATTCAGGTGCAAATAATAATTAAAGTTAACACTCTCTTAGTTCTTACTTTCATGAAGAAACACAGTAAAAGTATTCAGTTTTAGAATTTTATTATTTTGGATTGAAATGTACTCTGTATTTATACAAATATTGCATTTTGGTTCAGGTGTAGGGGAGTTGGGAGCTAGTTTCAGACAATCCCAAATGACATTCATATGTTAAGTTGGGATTTGAATCGATGATGTGAAAAACTGTTTTCTCTCTGTTAGCTTTGGATTGCTAACCCTGGAAGTTATCGAATATTAATTTTTTCATTTGTTATTGTGATAATTTGCTCGAAGTTTATAATAAAAACAATTTCAAATATGATTATTATGTATATTTTTTCTGTTCCTTATTCCTTTGAAGTAATAACCTACTCTTCATTAACTATTTTATAATGAAAATTTGGTGAATTTTAAACTGAATCATTGATGAAATGTGGATCCTTCACCGATTTGCAGATAGAAAAGTGCTAAGTAGAATATTAGAGAAATACTAATTATTTGGAAGTTGAATCAGAAAATACTAATATTTAATAAAATAAATGAAGCTTTCTTCTTTGGGACAGTGTTGCTCAGGCAATAATTTAAAGAAAGTTGATTATCTAAGAATATATTAAGAACCTGAATAATATCTTTTTCGGGATATCCCGAAGATTCAGAATTCATCATGCATTGTGATAATTCATCGTGATATTCCTAGCACGTTCTCTACATCTAAATTTATTTATTAATAAAATGGTAATTGATACACAACGAGGCAAAAACATCTTAATTTTGGCCAATATACTGAATGAATAACATGTAGAAATACTAATGTAAAGCACATTGTACTTTACTGTTTGTTTATAATAATATACCTTATCAAATGGTAATATACTGAATTAATGTAATATTATGTTTATTACTATACATTCTACTGAAATACAAACAGTTCAGTACAATTTACAGTACACCACATATACATTAACGTCTTGTGGACAACGTGAGATGATGACAGTTTTGTTAACTTCAGATACTTCCAAGCAGAAATTCAATTCAAACTGGCGCCAAAGAGACCACGCCCACATCGATTTTGATTGGTTAGGAATTTAGACAATTAATGTATCCTTACTCACTGATGACGAATTAGTTATTTGTAGTATATCGACACGAAACTTTAGCAAAATGTTGAACCATATGATCCACGTCAGTCTATTTATCAATAAAAAATAATTTTTTGGTTAGGCTCGAGCTCCCGAGCAGAGTACATGTCGGAATTCATTACAATACAAAATTGTAAATTATTTTCATTCTAACAAAGCAAAGAAAAGTCTTGGTTACCCGCAACTTCTAATTATATGTTTGCAGAAATATTCTCGGTTGTTCTTCTGGCATCTACAGTCGAAACCAGGTGGATTCTCATAGTTCAGAAGATATGAATTCTGAATTGATGTATTCAAAGATCACTTTTTCATCATAGAAACGGTAAAACTTTTTCAATCAGTCCACAAATTATCTTTGAACATCAACCAAAGATGAAAATTTGTATGAATAATGGTTAATATTCAACAGACATATTTGAGACCACCAAATAACCTCAAAAAATATTTTTCTACTGATTTCCATATGCTCCAAAATTGAAGTTTTGCTTCGGCGCTATTTAATCGTTCAGAATTTGTGTATTCTTCAATGACAGTACAAAAAAAATACTCATTAGTCATATATACGTTCGCCAGCAAGAATAGGGCATTGTTGCCTGACTTCACTTCTTAATCGATCAATAATCTGGGAGAATACATTGGTTGTCCACTATTTACAATTTTTCTCATTAAATATCTAGAATTCTTGAAATAATCGCCAATATTCGTTTTGCTTAGATTGAAAGACAATTTGTGAACCATACAGGGTGGTCATCGTTTTATGGTGAATAGATGATAGCATTGTATATTGTTTATACAATGATAATAGCTTGGGAAGTCAAAAAACTACAATTAAATATGGGCTTAAGCCATTCGTTTCTGAGATACAAGGTGATTGATTGATTAAGGCAGAACCTTAAGATGACTATTCTCTTCAAATTCGGGAGATATTGTCATCTCAGGCCATTGAGCTGTTCACATAAACCATACTGAAATAGTACAGACCAGGACTGAGTAATTTTGATTTTTACTTCCCGGTCTAATAAAACACTCTGTACATGGAATATCGAGTTGTCATCACTTTATTCTGCATAGATTTTTCTTTCGAATACTGTAATTCCGTGAGCAGGACACCAACTTGTTTTTTCATCGAAAATAATTAAACGCTTATAATGATTGATTTGAAGGAATGTTTTTTTTTGAAGTTCAAATTGAGTTTCAATATTCAACCAACAATAATATACTTATAACTCTCATTTATGGAAAACCTGCCTGAAACGCGGTGACTACAAAAATATTCCATTCAACATTTCTTATCAATTGAATTATTTTGCTGGTTATGATATTTTGAGATTTTTCTATGAAGTCATGCCTTGTTTTCTGAATGATTATTATTACGATTTGGTTCTGTGATTCCAACAGCGGTGAGAGAATATAGAAGAAGGTATCCTGACAGAGCAGTTCCAAACCACCAAAAAATTCTAGTTCTTTGCTCTCGAAAATCATGAGTCTTGAATTGTTTTCAAGAAAAAAATTTACGATTGGTGTGCTGTTCACGTGAAAACATTCGAAAGAAAATCTATCAAGGATCAAAAGATATGAACGATGTTTCATCGAACCTGGGAGTAAAATTAAAGTTTATGAGTCCTGCTCTGTACTATTATGTATGTTTTACATGAAAACAGTTCGATGGAATGAGATGTCAATAACTGCCACATTTAAGCGAGTTAGTTGAACGGTTCAGAGGTTATTGTCACTCAAAAGTTCTGCCAAAATCAAAAAATCTCAGAAACCATAAGTGGTTAATTATTCCTATTAAAAAATAGACGATTGGTGTGCTGTTCACGTGAAAAACATTATTCAAAACGAGCTCCATGAAGAATCAAATGATATCAATGACTAATTGATATTCTTTGTACAGAGTGTTTCATTAAATCTGGGAGTGGAAATCAAAGATTCCGAGTCCTGGTCTGTACTATCAAGGAATGATTTACATGAGAACAGTTCGGTGGCCTGAGATGACAATACTTGCCAAATTTTAAGGCAAACTAACTGAACGGTTCAGAACTTATACGCACCCATTAGTTCTGCCGAAATCATTAAATCTCAAAAATCATAAGCGTTCAATTATTTCCGTTGAAAAATTTAACGGTTGGTGTGCTGTTCAGCCTGTATAGACGAAGTGAGTGAGTTTTTTATAATGGAAGAACGATCCTGAAGATGCAACTTTCCGTTGCTTTGAGGCCTTAATCTTCCAAACCACGAGAGACCGCCTAGATATGATTGCAGATTTCCAGTTCAAAAAAACAAAATGCATATACAAATGCCAATTTCTGGACAATATCTTCGTGACTGTAAAATTCGTAGATTCACCAAAGTCATCATTATAAAATAATAATAACAATAAATGAATATTTTCTGGAAGTGTTCAATATTCGTTAAAGCATCTAATGTATTTGAGAAATTCGGAAGCCATCAGTTTTTCATTCTAGAGAAGTCACATTAGCCTAAGCTCGAATTATATACTGCTGTGTTTCATACACTTTACATACACAGCAAACATACAGGATTGCCAAGAGACGACAGGGAGTATAGAAATTTAAATACCAATAACTCACTCTTCAGGAAAACAATTTGATGCTCCCAAATGAGCTGGATCACTTCAGTCTCGTATTTCTAGGGAATTTCTATTTCTTTCATCAATTAACTATGATCAAGAACTTAGCAACACTATATGATACACACCAGCC
Source organism: Myrrha octodecimguttata (assembly GCA_958510865.1). Lineage (NCBI taxonomy): Eukaryota > Metazoa > Arthropoda > Insecta > Coleoptera > Coccinellidae > Myrrha > Myrrha octodecimguttata. The sequence continues at coordinate 60,130,460 of OY294059.1, read as the reverse complement.
TCTCGACAAAGTAAGGCTGTGAACGAAAATGACGGCTGTTAAGGACAAGATATAAATTCCTCTTCATGGTGATTTATAGCCTAACGAAAGTGAACATAGTGAAAGGGAAGTGAGAACACAAGACACATAGAAACCAATTATGTCCCGACCAATCCAATATAACGAAAACAGAAAACGCTTCCCGATCGATAAAATCCTTAGATGTCCGTGAAAAGCTGAAAGTGTGTATCAGCCCAATAAAAAGGTAAGGTGCGGGTTCAAGGTGAACCCCATTCGTTGCATGAACCCTTAAATGCTCCTTGGCATCGGTGAATGACCTAATAACATATTTCAATTATCTCAGATCGTCACGTAAAGGAAACGGTATCAGGTTTATCTGCTCCTATTTTCACGTTCTTTGGTAGTTATGGTAATCAGGAAAGCTTTTCACGTGGCAGTTAAACGTGATACCCTTCAGAATGTTTCCCTGAATGGATATGGTATCGATATACTTAGAATCAGTATCCGAGATGTAGTCTTACGAAGTATCTTGTATAACGAATCTGACAGTTGAGGTTCAACTTGCTGATTTGTAATCCTACCTCAAGAAATTTGTGAAGAGAAACGTCAGTCAGGAATTTGTGCACGTTCGATCAAGTTCGAACGGAACCGAATAGGTTCATTCAATCAACGCTAGATGTGGCACATTTCAGCTGTCATTTACGGGCAAGAGGTGGAAAATGAAGCACACGATTGGATTAAATGAGTAATTTTTCTACGATTCCGAGTACTTTCCAAAAATTCTCAAAATCAACGCAGTAAGTGATACAGCCCAGCTCCTTCACCATTCGGCAACTCTGAGAAACGGCTCTGGTGCAGATATTTAACTACCTTTTTGCGCGCATTTTTTAGGGGAAAAGCGAGCTTTCGTTTTGTCCAAATGGCTGTAATTTTCGATGATTGAGCCGAAAATGGTCTCAAAGAACTAGACTGGATTCACTGATGACGAATCCGGTGTCAAAATCGATTCTGTCCGGCCGGCCGTGGACACGATAACTGTCCAACGGAGTGAGCTAGCAACTTGAATCTTTCAGGGTAGTTCGCGCATTGGAATGCTTCAGTTAAGTTCGTTAATGGTCCAAATCGGTAGAATAGTTTCGGAGTTATATCCACTTGAAATTTTGAAATTATTTATTTTTTATTTCAGAAACTACTCGAGCGATTGGATTCAAACTTGGCAGTTAGGTGGAGTATAAGAACGCGCAACTTTGAGCCAAATTTTGTCAGGATCATACTATCAGTAAATTCATATCCAGAAAAAAATTCCACTCGGTCTTTGAGCTTCATATTTCACTGTACCAAATTTCAGTTCGATACGATCATAAGTTTTGGAGTTATCGGGAAAAAGTATGTCAAATTTTTTCTCCATATCGTTGCTTTTTTCGGAATAACTCGAAAAATACTGATTCAATCCTGATGAAACTTCGCAACTAGTTTGAAGACGCTGATGGACAACTTTATGCAAATTTTCGTGATGATAGCGTCATTAGAACAATCCGAAAAAAAAATTTCTGTGATTTTCTTATCATATCATCCTCATTAAATTCTGTATGAACCTTCGAACTGTAATTTTCCGATGGAGTACTGGATTTCGATTCGATCTGATCTGTATTTTTGAAAAAATAAAATTTTGAATGGGAATATCTGCGGAATCATTGGGTGGATTTTACCCATTCACGAATTCGGCCTTATTTAATTAATTATTTCCAAAATGCAGATTAGATCGAATTCAAATCCAGTAGTTTATCGAAAAAAAATCTAGAAGAGCACTGCCGTGAAGGCAGCAGCTTTCGCGCGCAAGATCAAATCCGTTGCCGAAGCGGTCATCTACATTGAACATGCGCGTAAAAGCTGCTGCCTTCACGGCAGTGCTTTTCTAGATTTTGGCTCTAATATCTGCCCCCAAAGCAGATCAATAACTAGGATTAATTGATGGTGTACACTAGTCTATAATATACATCCTGTATATTTGTTTCAGAATATCACGCAGATGGTTAGGTGATTTTAAGAGGAAATGTTCAGTAAACCCATTGTCATAAAACCCCTGAACTTTTGAAGAATGCTTATTTTTTTATCACATCTCGAATATCTGGCTAAATATTCTCATTGATTTTATGAAATCTGCTTATGTCATCTACTTCGATTTGTTACAGTTCTCATTGATTTAAGACAAGATTCATGAAAACTGTTATGAATCTTGACGTGAATTCAACGAATTTTATTGATGGAAATGATTTTCAAAAACTATTCATCCGATTTCAGAGATGTTCAACTCAGACCTTGAAGTTTCCTTTAATTTGAATAGCCTTATTTCAATTTTTATTCTAATGGGAAGTTTGTCTTTAGAAATATTGGGAAAAATATATGTCTCATTTCGTGCATACTTTCTCGATTAGGTTTCAAACAAATTAAAGAATTTATTTTCAACTATTTGAATGTTGCTATATCTTCTCTCGAGAAGTGATTTTTAATCAAGAAATGGATTTCAATTAAATCCAATTTGTGTTTTTGAGATATCAGGAAAATAAAATTCTGAATAGATACACCTGCGGAACCATTAGGTGAATTTTACCCATTCGAGAAATCTGTCTCAGTTATATAACTCCAAACCTGCTCTATAATAATCCAGCCCCTAATACGATTCTTCCTGTAGTAATTGTGTTGTCGCCACAACAATAGTTTCGGAATGAATGAATAAGAGACTCTATACACCTGCGGAACCATTAGGTGAATTTTACCCATTCGAGAAATCTGTCTCAGTTATATAACTCCAAACCTGCTCTAGAATAATCCAGCCCCTAATAGGATTCTTCCTGTAGTAATTGTGTTGTCGCCACAACAATAGTTTCGGAATGAATGAATAAGAGACTCTATACACCTGCGGAACCATTAGGTGAATTTTACCCATTCGAGAAATCTGCCTCAGTTATATAACTCCAAACCTGCTCCATAATAATCCAGCCCCTTATACGATTCTTTCTGTAGTAATTGTGTTGTCGCCACAACAATAGTTTCGGAATGAATGAATAAGAGACTCTATACATGTTAAGTAGGTTTGGGGAGTAATTCCGGAGGTCGAATTCATAAATAGGTAAAATCCGCCTAATGATTCCCAAATTTTTTTTCTTTTTACTTCCAAAAACGAAGATCGGAAAGATTGAAATTCTAGTTCTTGATTGCAAAATTTCAGAATTTTATGAGGACTATATAAAAAGAAGATCACCAAATACTTCTGTCAAAAGGAGAAGCTGGCTTTGGCAGGATCAATAAGTAACTAGGAGACTTCTTTGACCTTGAATTTGAACAAGCGCGTGAAAATAGTACATTTTTCTTAGAATGTTATATTATTATAGGATATATCGATACATTGTTGACAATTTATTGTCTCAACGAACTACTTAGCGGCTTACGATAATTTGGCAAAAATGTATCGATATTTTCGATTGAAATTTTTGTATGCAGTCGCTGACTACTCTTTTTTGACATCAAAGTAGAATTTTAATAAAGTAATGAATTTTAATCGATAAACAGAGTGACGAATGATGTGCCTGTATGAATTGATTATTTTCAATTTGAATTTCTTCGGTGCCAATTCTAATATTTTCATTCTCAACCCTATTTTGTCCCAATTCGAAGTTGGAAAATTATGGAGAGCCCCAAAAAATGATTTACCGTCATTATTGGATAGAATTGTAAACAACTATTTTGATTCGCTTCATTTCAATACATCCATTTTGATGTCCGTTTCTTTGATGGCCACCGCGGAGACTTATTTTTCTACAACTAGCACACAAGTGGAATCGATCTGTTCAATGTGTCGTTGCATAAACTCAAGAGAAAAATACTTCAGTATCTATCTGCAAGTTATAATAAGTTATGTCGATAGGAGGGTAGAAGAATTCATCGTTAAGTTTCAAATAAAATTGTGGTTAAATAAAATTTGGTATATTCTGCTAGGGTTACAGTTTATTAAAATAAATGAATGAATCATCTAAGTTATCTCGCCTTATTTCCGATGTTATTTACCATCATCGTCCTATTTGTGACCTCATCTATGAATATTCTGCATCAGATATAAAATATTCCAAGCCATAATATCGCATACCAATTATCCAAAACCTGATATCGGAACCATTTGCACTCTATCCGACAAGGACAATAAGCTGGATGAACTTCGATGAACTTTTTATTTCCTTATTGTTTTTTATGGCGATTCCCGGAACATTATCTCTTCCGGGATTAATGCCTCAGCTCGTTTAATTTTTACAACGGACGTACCTACTTTAACTTTCCGTACTGAAAAGTTTTAATGTCCGAAGGCTGTGTAAACGCCAGGCGCCACTTTAGGTGGTTTGTTACAGGAATCAATTCCGGGAGCTATCATACTTCTGTCGTTTTAGTATCGGATGTTACCCGGATCGAAGTGTTTGCTTAAATCGGAAACTTTAGATTTGTTAAGTCTGTGGTTGAATTGCCGAAGTGGAATTGAAAGTAATCAGACTAGTCCTTATGATGTTTGAGCTTCACTTTCTCGTTTTTATGGTTTTTCTTGGAGACAATATAGTTGTCTGGATTTTGTGTTTATAACAGAAAAAAAAGTTACTCTCTCAAATCCAGATACGTGAAACAATTTCTTGATGGGGTCATTCTGTTTGTAGAACAGATTTTTTCATTCGGTAACTTCAAACATCGATCAGGCAATACATTATGGTCCTGTGAACGGTAGAGCACCAGCAAAATTGCCCTTACTGTACTGATGAAAATGCCCAACAGTAAATCTAGAAAAGCACTGCCGTGAAGGCAGCAGCTTTTGCGTGCATGTTGAATGTAGATGACCGCCTCGACAACGAATTTGAACATTCGCCCAAAAGCGGCTGCCTTCACAGCAGTGCTTTTCTAGATTTTTTTTCGATGAATTATCCTCATTAAATTCGGTATGAACCTTCGAACTGTTATTTTTCGATAAAGAACTGGGTTTCAATTCGATCTAAGCTGTATTTTTAGAAATTTTGGAAAAATAAAATTTTGAATGAGTATACCCACGGAATCATTTGGCAGATTTCACCCATTCACGAATTGGACCTAACGGCCGGACCGTAAACACATTAACTTCCGAAAAACACAACTTGAAACTCGATATTTGTAGAGAAGGTTTGGACCTTAATTACGAAGGCCGAATTCGTGAATGGGTAAAATCCCCCCAATGATTCCGCAGACATACCCATTCAAAATTTTATTTTCCAAAAATACAGATTAGATAGAATTGAAATCCAGTACTTTATCGCAAAATAACAGTTCGAAGGTTCATACAGAATTTAATGAGTATAATATGACAAGAAATTCACAGAATATTGAATATGTATTTGAAGGAAAAAATTTGAATTTTTTTTCGAATTGTTCTAATATCAGGATCAACATGAAATTCAGTACAAACTTGTGTTTCAGCATCTTCAAACTAGGTGCGAAGTTTTATCGTGATTGAATCAGTATTTCTTGAGTTATACCAAAAAAAAAAACAACGATATCGGGAAGAAAACTACGAAATTTCATATATTTTTTCCCACTATCTTCAAAACTAATAACCGTATCGGATTGAAATTTGACACGCGGCTGTGAAATATGGAGCTCAATGTTCGCGCTGATTTTTTTTTTCAAATGTGATGAACTGTTTTGAAAAAAAATTTTTTTTAATTCACGGATAGTATGATCTAAACAAAATCTCACAAGAAGTTGCGCGTCGCTATACTCCAACTAACTGCAAAGTTTTGATCCAGTCGTTCCAGTAGTTTCTGAATTATCGCCAAAACAAAGTCAAAACTTCGAAGGGCTCTAACTCCGAAGCTGTTTGTCCGCTTTCGTCCATTAACGAACATAACTGTCGTATTTTGAAATGCAACCTACCCTGAAAGTTTCAGGTCGATAGGACTCTCCGTACGACTGTAATCTTGTCTACCGACGGCCAGCCGGCCGGACGGAAACGATTTTGACACCAGATTCGTCATCAGTTATTCCAACCTAGTCGTTCGAGACAATTTTCGGCTCAATCATCGAGAATTACGGACATTTGGACAAAACGATAGCACGCTGTTCCCCAGAACATGCGCGCAAAAAACCGCTGCATAGCCCTAAAGTAATTGTTTGGTGCACTGTATTCCAAACTTGCGTCATCGGCCCTTACTTCTTCGAAAATGTCAATGGCAATGGTGGTACCGTGAACTCTTAGCGCTATATCGAAATGTAAACCAACTTCTTCGCACCTGAGTTAAGAAGACGTAGTGTTCCAAACCAACGTGTGGTTTCAACAGGATGGGGCGACCGACCATATAGTCAGAGCAACAATGAACGTTCATTCATCCTCTCTTTCCTGGCCGCCTTATTTCCAGGTTTGGTGACGTTCATTGTCCTCCTCGGTCCCCAAATTTGGTCATCTGCGACTTCTTTCTGTGGGGACATCTCAAAGCACGAGTTCACTAACATAAGCCCCTAATATTGAAGGAATTGAAGGAAGCAATTCACGTGGAGGTCGCTGCAGTTGGGAGAGGGACGCCACCCAACTGATGTGATATTCCACACATAAAATTCCAAAATGCTTCAAAATTCTGAATCCGAATTGTTTAATGAAAACTTTTTGAGTAACAAATACCGAGGTTATGATTTTTTCAAAAACGTCCGATTCATTTCTGGATCTCCAGACATCATATGTAAAGATCCTGTCGCTTAGATAGAGGTTATTTCAGATTGCCTGAACCAGAAGTGTACGAGATAGAGTGTGTATTTTATATGTTCAGTTCCTTATATCAGAAGCAGCTTATAAGGGTGATTTTTGAAGATATTAACCATTACAAGATCTGTTGACCCGACTCATATCAGATTTTATCCAGTTACACTCTTTTGGCGCGTACAAGGATTAGCTATTAATCATTGCCGGGGTTTATACAAATTGCTCTTTATAGAATTGTTCTGATTGCAACTTTGTACGATTTACTTCGGGTCTGAACTGAGCCCATTCTTATTATCATCGATTAAGGCACAGTAGGTTATCGCCAGGATAACATTCCTTCATCAGGTCATATGCATTTCTCATTTATAATTGTGAGCACATAGTTGTATGTGAATTTGCTCTAAAGATTCCTGTCCATGTGTACTGTAAGTTATTTGGAATACAGGCTATCTAGTTGCTGAGTTCACGTTTTTCGTAACCCTCTCATATACCTGCTTTTTACACACTTGTTCTGGGAAACAGCGCGTTATCATTTCGTCACGAGGTCTGTAATTTTAGAATTTTGAGTCGAAATCGGACTCAAACGACTAGGTTGGACTCACTGATGAAGAATCCTAGGTCAAATTGATTATGTCCGTCCGGCCGGCCGTGTGCGCTATAACTTTCGAAAGAAAGGACCTATATAGAGTCTTGAAATTCTCAGGTTGGGTTGAGATCCTGAATATCTCGGTTGAGTCCGTTGACGGGCCAAATCTGCCGAACGGTGTTTGTGCTAGAGCCATCTGAACTTTTAATAAGCAAAAAGCATATCTCAGGTTCTGTTTGAGTTTCATTCTAATCGACACCGGAAACTCGAAGCCTCTGTTTCAGTCCAAGCAGATATGTGTTTTTTGAATTTTTCTAATAATAAGTTCAAAATATTTGTTCGCATCGACCTTTCACGGCATCTACTGGTGAATAGTCGAAGCATATACTGGCTCCTACAGTGACAATATACCGGACGCGGTATAGCGACGTCTGTTCACACTCTACGCCTCATCTGGTGATTCCCTGGAAGATCTATTGGTACTTCCCCGTTGCGTATGAGCAGTGTATCGGAATCGTCACTACTTCACAAAAGTGTTTCAAATTTCAGCTTGATCGGATATTCGTCTTGGGAGATGTTGGAAAACATATTATGTCTGATTTCGTGCTGATTATTATTAATTAGTGCAAAATTTCTCGATCATTTCATTGGAACAGTTCAAAGATTTAGTTTATAAATACTTGATATCTGCTGATCACAATGTCTGTCATTGTCGAATTTCAAACTGAAATTGGTCTCAAACGATTAGGTTGGATTTGCTGAGACATAATGAATTCTGTTTTGCCGACCGTGTGTGCTCTAACTTTCTGAAAAAACGACCTAGAGCTGTGTATCAGTTTATGCTCGGAGTGTGAAAATCTCGGTTGAGATTGTTAATGAGCGAAATCGGAGTTATAACAATTTGAAATTTTGAGGGGTTGTTCCAAAATCAATTGATGAGATCAGATACCAATACGCAACCTGTTCACATTTTTCAGATGATCTGATCGTTAAAAAAAATTCAAACAAATGTTTTTCGAAAAAATTTTTTTCGAGAGACTACTTATCAGACCTGGATGAAATTTGACACATACTTCGAAGTCAATATTTGAAAACTTTTCGACTCGATCAGATATTCATCTTATTTCATGAAACAAACTAAGCAAAAATTATTTTCTTTCATTACGGGCTTATTCTAGTGAACAAAAGCGATATCGTTTTGCTCAGTGTCTGTGATTTTTTTTAAGCCAAAAATGGATTGAAAAAAAATTCGTTTTCATCTTTAAAAAAAATCATCCGAATGCAATGAAAATTGGTACAGAACTTGAAGTAAAATATAACAATAGTGCTTCAAATTTCACTTTTAGCGAATATTTATCTGCAGAGAAATTGGAAAAAATATGTCAAATTTCTTGGCAATTTCAAATTTTGAGATGATTTCCTCAATTTCTCGAAATGAAGAAAGATTGTCAAAATTAAACTTCCTTAATAGTAATGCTTACGCATAACATTCGAGATTTATTCATTTCATCACTATCATTGTTAATCATTTCCGAAATAACTCAAAACATACCGATATATATCCTAGCCTCTATTATTGCAAGAGTATATAAATATCTGCGGGATCACAGGAATTAAAGTATTTGGCGTTTGTAATTAAACTCCAAACCTTCTTTTCAATGATTACGTCTCCAAGCAGATTCTCTCGGTACTTATTGTGTTTACGATCAGCGGTTAGGCTAGACGTATTTATAGTTGCTCCTTGAGGCTTCCTTACTGAAGGCCGCCTTAAATTTGCTTTTCTGTGCAAACAAGTTCAAGTTTTGTTGCATAGAAACGCAAATTCAAGGCGGCCTTCAGTAAGGAAGCCTCAAGGAGCAACTATAAATACGGCCCTAATTATGGCAGCCGAATTCGTGAAACTGAACAAGCGCGTAAAAGCTGCTGACTTCACGTCAGTGCTTCTTTAGCTTTTTTATAACCCCAGACTAATTCGAAATCCCCAGGTTTCTTTTCACCTACATAATCAAACTTAATATCCCATGAGTTAGTCGTGGATATAGTTCAGTCAGTCAAGATTCCTAATATAAAAGCTTATACCTATATACATCTGTAGTTTTTTATGCAACAAATCTAATTTCCTGTAGCCTATAGATTATATGCGTGTTCGAAAATGATGTCAATATTACGTCATTTTTGGTAACTGTGGTTCCTGCTGACCGGAAACTAAAAAGAGGTTTTCGATTTAGATTGAAATTTATATCAATTCAAAACTTATTATCATTGAAGCGTAAATTTTCAGGAGAAGAAGTTCGATAATACAAGAGCTCAGTTCCGTTGCGAGTGAAATTCCTTATTTTCGTTCTGAAATTACTTCCATTACATTTCTAAGTTCTAGTAAAAACGATCTGTTCCTTTAGTTTTGGGGCATTGGCTAATCGACCAATGATTCATGTAACAAGTTGTTCGCATTGTTGAGTTCATTGGACTATCAATGAACACGGTATAATTAATTTCCTGGCAATGTCGCAGTTTGGAAACTTTTCCTCGATATTGAATTACTGGGGTTCATTATTAGTAATTCGAATTTCATAAAGTTTCTCGAAACGACCTGCGGTCGGGCAAGGATTTCATTATCAGCTTTTTTGAACATCTGAGAGAGCTTTTCCAATCAAGGATATTCGACCTCAATCTGATAAAAAAAAAAAAAAATTTCTGAAAGCATCCCCCACAGAATAATGAAATAAGATATTATATTTTGAGTAATAGAGTTATAGTTTTTGAGGTGCCTAAGCGTAATTCATTGAATGCTATGGAGTCACTACCTCGAAGTCGAAGGCTTTTGCGCGCTCATTCAAATTCTGAAGTTTCGATACAGCTCAGGTAGTTGTTATTTGTTGGGCAGGCTTCGAATTTATTCAGGTCAAATTTATGAGAAGTAAAATCCACCCAATAATTCCATAAACTCACACAATCAAATTGAAATGTGGTATGTACTTGGTTGAAAAATAACGGAATGAAAAATTATGCGCAATTTTAGCCAAATTGCTAGATTCTGAGATATATCGTTTCTGGGATAATTTATTATTATTTGCGATGGTTCTATAAGACTAGCGTCAAGTTGTTTCGCCTGAATTTTTGCAACTTTCGAAAAATCCTAGGTTGAATTCTATCTTAATTCTATATGGCCTTCCGTTCGACTGTTGTCACGATAATTTCCGACCGTAGAAAACAACGAGTTCGTGCAAAAGCGAAAAACATTCTTCATCTGAATACTAGATTTCAATTCCATGTTTCTGCAAATATTGGAAAAATAAAACTTGAATGGGTTATACAGAGTGAGTCTTCAAGTTGTACATTTATTTTGACCCTAGATTCCTTTCATTAAATATATCACTTCTTTCATTTACCTTTTTCCAGATTCGGCCTTTGTAAAAAGATACAGGCTGTTGAAGTTTCCAGAATAGTCTTTCTTATGAAGCTTTGACATGATTCCTCCGAACGAAATGAATTCTGGTGTGAAGGTTTATATAACTATGACACCTACCTCATTTTAATCAATTCCAATTAAGCTCAAACGGTTTTGAGGTCAAAGAATCCCCGATTGATAAAACTATAAGAAATTAGCCAGGAGAATGCGGAGAAAGTTCATTCCAAGTCATAATAATCCTCGATCATTTCAAAATACTTAGTTATGCTTTATTTATTCTCCTCAAACGAACCGTTTTCGTGATTTAACGTTGAAAGTTATAAAATGGGATAAAATTCGAGATTTTTCCCGATTTTAGTTGTTCCGCCCCGTAGCTTGTGAAAGCCGTGAATTAAGCTCTGCCCGCGTTTACCTGGAACTCAGAATACACATAAATAGTCATCTTTTTCGTATAAACCAAATATTAGGTCTATGCTTCATCATTCATTCATCATTCACGCTTATTAGGTTCAACCTGTGGTTATGTGCCCAGTCACGAAATATTTATATATTTTATTGATATAATCATAATTCTTTGAATTTCAAGCAAAAGATTAGTGATTCTGCGATACAAATCACCGTAAGAAATTATTGTGTTGAACTTGCAAACAAGTGCAAAAGTGTATCAGCACATTGAGAAATGTTTAAATGCTCATAACTTTTCACCTGGACCGAACCAGGAAAAATGGTTCATGAAAAAAGTATTTCATTTGATGAGAAGAATCGATGGTTGAAATAAATAAACAACTTGAAGACTTACCCTGTATATGTAGAATCGTAGCGCTCACCAGTTAGCAACACAATATCTGGAGCTAGTAGCAATACTATCGCACTGTAGATTTCTTGGCCTTCACTCGTACCTAACATATATCATATAATTTCATCCAAACTTACGGACTAAACTTGCACGAAGTGGACGTCTGAATATAGAGACAATGTGTTTCAATAAAGAAATAAATTTTGGCATAGAGAAAGAATAAAATTACAAACAGACTATCCTGTTGAAAACACATACAATAATTTTATATTTTCAAAACCTATAGTTTTTGAGCTCTTGTATCAACTAGTCAATAGTTCGAGCTGAATTGGGTAGATAAGGGAAAGAAGCTGCTAACAACCACTCTCTTTCAAAGTTTATTCCATTCTTATAGTAACTTGAACTCAACTCTTTAAGTTTCATTTTATAACAGATTATAGTGTGTGGTTGAACCAAATTTGAATACTGGTACATTTGCTTCCCCAAACAAATTCAGATTTAAGAAGTTATATTGATTCAACAGCTCCATAAAATGATTTTCCTTTTTTTGTTATATTCTATAGTAGAAGAATTTGAGGACATATCCCATATGGAGTAACCGAAGGCACGTGTTTCTGGCTTTCGGCCTTTTTCAGTACGGTAAGGAAAGTGTAAAAGATGAGCAACACTTGGTGGGAAACAACAAACAAACGGGCTCAAAAACAGAAACCAGCCGCACATTTGTGGTTTCAGTCAGGAGACTGTGGATTCCAGAGCATCACCTAACGTCGCACACGGAGGCAGCTATAGACATCTGTGTGAATATCCGAGTCCAGGATTATATATGAAAAAAGGAGTTACGAGGGGGTTGTCGTAATATTTTATGAACATCCGTATATCCTCCGTAGTTTATTATGTATTTACTTCTGGGATTTAATTTGGAAACCAAATACTATACTTTCATCTGGTCTTCCATTCATCATAAGGTGCATCTTTATCTCAAAAAATGCCAGATCTTTGTGGACAGCAGAATGCCCTTACATTTTCTATGATTGAACAAGGTGATTCGAAATCAGACGTGAACCTTGTTCGTTTGACTCATTTGCTACCGAACTCTGCTGTAATAGATATGAAAAGAGGATTGAGTAGTGTTTTGAAGCTTGGGATTTAAATTCTTCTGATCACTGCTGCAATATTCCTTATGCTGGACATTCAAAAGCATGCTCAGGAAAAATCTGATGAAAATAAACTAGTGAATGCATTCTGATGAAAATTTGTTTGGGTAGTGAACTAGAGAAGAAGGAAGATGAAGAAGTGTTCAAACTGAAGTTGGCATACCTGAAGTGTGGAAATCAAAAGTTGGCAAGTAGGCAACTGCTGAATATCACAAGAACTTAAATATCTAGAAAACACCTCCTCCAAATTTCACGTTTTTTCATTGTTTTTTTATGGAAAACGCCTTTGCAGATTGCAGAATTGAAATATTTTTCAAGAGCAGTTTCTTGGGAAACAGATTGCCTAAAGAACAAAACATTAACAATACAAACGATAAACAAAGCCAATTGTGACGTTTCAGAGTAAAAATCTGACTCTCTCATCAGACGAACGTGAAAATTCTCAGAATTATTTTTTACGACTTTTCGTTTTGAGATTTAAAAAAATGCATTTAATCTTAATCGTTCTGTCTCAAATATTAGGCGTGAAACCCCAGTAAAGAACCTAAAACATGATGTGAAATCCTCCCAAAATGAGATTTAATCGATAAGTCAGTATTCTCCCCTATTCAGTTTGACTTCAAATACTGCTATAATTAAGAGAATCATAGTGTTGGAAAAATATCTCAAATCCTTCGAATAATGTCCGAAAAACTCATGTGGTTTGAAATGGTGCTCAGAGTCGAAATCAATCATTCTGAAATAAAATTAATTTCGTACAATTGGCATCATGTGAATTTAAAAGAAGAAATTGATAATTTAGCGCTGATACTATGTTGATTTTTCGTCAGATATTCGACCTTGTGTTAATGTATGTCTAAAACTTATTTTTTTTTTCAGATGTGATTCATGCCAAACAAGGATTCTCAAACTGCCGTAGAGCAAATTTACACCTACTCTTCTGAGCTTCATCAACTGTGTTCAATGAGCTAGTTCTTTCAATCGTACCATCAATGTTTCTATGGATGCGGCGTCTTTCAATAACTCAAATCAAGCACTGCTGTACAACATATACATTGCTGAAGTGCCGATCGACAACATATCGGATAGTGATGTCAATATTACCAAGACAATCACCAGGCTGACGTCGCCACTAGCGGTCACTGTAGCAGTGATGCTGGTTTTCCTGTTTTCTCCCATGATACTCATTGGGAACTCTTTGGTTCTGGTGGCCATGTATAGATTCAAGAGGTTGAGAACTCCAAGTAACTACCTGATAATGTCTTTAGCAACTTCAGACCTAGGAATAGGTGAGTGGTTACATGAATCCGTTTCTTTTTGTACTCCGAAAGAAGATTCAAGTTCAAGAGGTGATATAACCATCTGCAACAAAAAATATTCCTGATACTTTTCCTCAAACTTCAGTCGCAGATCAATCAGTTTACCCACAATCAGATATCCGAACTGCACATTCAACGTATATAAGTTAACTCGAGCAAATTCAACAGAAAGAAGCCAGTTGCAGTGGGATATTTGTTCCAAGAAATATATCGACAGGAAATATCGTCGGCCATGTTTTCGAAATTTTCGAGGGAAGTTGTTGATGTCATAATTGTATAAACGCTTCGCAAGTATCAACTTTCTTATTGTGTAGGCATAGTGTTCATGAGAAATTCTAGAAAAGCACTAACGTGAGAGGCAGGAGCTTGTACACGCTTGTACAAATACGTTGCCGAAGCTAGATTTGATGTATTTTCGCACTACTTCCGAGAGATATTTGAAGGAAAATTCTTACCTCTTGAAGCTTGGCGTGAAATTGTGCGTTGATAGTCTTAAAATGGTTAAGAAGTGTCAATCTGATCTAATCATCAGTTCCTGATACATGCAAGAAATATCCTTCAAATTTCTAATGGTTATAACTCCCAAACAGTTGAGCTGATTTGACCCATTGGCGAACTCAACCGTTGTAGGAATTGGTTCATGGAAAAAAGAAAGCTCCAGTAGTAATGACCGTTATATTGTCATAAACAACCTTCCCTGAGAGCTTCAAATGGCTTGCTCGTTCTGTTCGAAAGTAATAATGGTAACTGACGGCAGCTAGCCGGCTGGCAAGACAAAATTGAATTCGACTTTTGTCATCATTGTATCAAATCCGTCTAGTCGTTTGAGACAATTTGAGAAAAAAAATCGAAAAGAAGAGATATTTGGCCAAAATTGAAACGCGCTATTTCAAAAAAGAACCTACTCCCTGCTAAAAAACCTTTAAAAGGCAATTCCAATCTCATAGCCACGAAATGTTGCATTATTTTACGCGTCAGTATTCTACAAGGATTTTTTTTCCAATATCTCTGAAAATGAACATCGGATCTGATCCAACATTGAAACGCTTTTGTTTAACATCAACCCCAAAGTTTGTGCCTAATGTTATAGTGATCTGTAATATAGTCTCCAAGAAAACCATGTATTTGTAATAAAAATCAGGATCATTTTCGAAATTTATATTTTGATTTCCTTGCGAGTGAATCCCTACGGAATTAATCCCAAAGTTGCTCATTTGATAATCAATGCCATCAGCACTTCTTGAGATATCGATTAACTCACCTCGAAATTTCAAATGGGCTTAACTCCGAAACCGTTCTGCTGATTTCACCCACTAATGCCCTCATGGGAGATATTCGGACTTCAAACATAATCTGACAATTTTAAGACGCTAGGTCATTTCCTTCGAAAGTTGGAGCACATAACAACAGACGGCCGGACGACAGAATAGTATTTGACCACGGATTATTTTTCAGGGACACCAACCTATTCATTCAAGAGCATTTTCGGCTCGGAATTCGAGAATTACAGACATTGTGACGAAACGCCAACGCGCTGTTTCCCAGATCAAGAGCGTTAAAATCGTTTCAGTTTCCTATTTATCTAATACGCTTTCTGGTAAATTCGTATAGCTATTTTTTCTTTATAAAGGTACCTACCGAATATTTGGAAAGCTGATCTTGAGGAAGTTTTCGCAATTATGAAATTAATACCTCACCTCGAACATTTCTTGAGAATATAGCGAATGAAATTTTATTAAGATTTGTATTTTGGAATTAATTTTCCACTGTTCTTTCGGTAATTGCCTAATTTGCTCGAATAAATGTTGATACCGTGAATGTGAAATATTGTTTACTTTTGATTAAGAGCAGATCTATCACCGTGTAACGCGTCGTGCCTTGATATACCTACCCTCCTTTCTGGAGCAGAATACGGAAATTTTCAAAAAGACAAAAGAACCATGATGTTCAAGTAAAAAATTTCAAGGCCAAGGATATTGAAGATTACTGAAATCGAGAGGAGTAGGCTGTCTCGAATGTTCCGTAGCTATAAAAACACTAAAATTATCAAGAAGCAATGACGTGATGTCAGGATCTCTTACACGCTCGTTTTTATGCGCTTGTTCTTAGAAACAGCGCTTGATCGTTTGGTAACGATGTTTGTAATTTTCGAAGTTTAAGCCGAAAATTGCCAGAAAAGGTTAGGTTGAACACCCTAAAGGAGAATCCGTGCTCAGATTCAATTATTTCCGTCTGGCCGTATGTGCTTTAACTTTCGAAGGAATATACCTAGCGACTTGAAATTGTTAGATTTGGTTGAAAGTCCAAATATCTCGGTTGAGTCTGTTAGAGGGTGGAATCGGTTGCATATTTTCGGAGTTAGGCCCATTTGAAACTTTGAGGTTAATTCCTCGATGTCTCGTGAAATAATGATTCGATCAGATTGAAAGTTTACATATAGCTGAGCAACTCAGTGCAAAATTTCGTGTGGATCTCAATGTTAGGAAACTGAAAAATATTCATTCAATCATTTTATAGATTTTTGTTGAAAATTTTTTTTCTCTGGAAATATTGACTACATTTCAACGAAATTTGTCCCAAACCTTGAAATCTGTATTTAACAACAATAATTCAAACTACAATCCGATCCGATTTTACTTTCAGAGACATAAGGAAAAAAATATGCCAAATTTCGTTTTTATTTGGAATTTCAATATCATTTCTGCAATATCTCAAAAAGAACAACTGCAATCAGATTTAAACTACGTAATCAGTTGAATATCTACACGCAACTAGGTGCAAAATTTAGTATCGATCTAGTTCTCAGAATTTGAACAAGCGCGTAAAAGCTCCTGACAACACACCACTGCTTTTTTTGGATTTTATTACCTGGATATCAGATGATTCACCTAGCGAACTAGCACAGGGTTTTTTGCACTGTCCAATGTACAGCTTTACTTCGTGATTTTGCGATTTTTTCAATATATGATCCTGATCAGGTGCATATTTTTCAATCGAGTACTAAATATGAATGTGATGGATTGTCTTTCTCTAAATAATAGGATATCATATTTTAAATATTGGTGTAGATACCGTTCCAAAAATCATAATGTGGACACTCATTCACGTATTCGGACTTGCTAATTGAGCCATAAACATGACCTTAAATTATTTTCTGCAGTGAATCAATCCTTGCCAAATTTTGTTTGTTTCAATTGAATCAGTATTCTACGACACATCCATATAACTCTGAAATCGTTAAGCTGACTCCAAATATTGAGGAACTAATATGTTGCATTCGGATGTGCAACCTATATGTACATTGAAAATCCCTCTAGCTCATTTCATCCGGAAGGTACCGTGGCAACGTACGGACGGCTGAACAGGATTGTATTTCACGTGATATTCTTCTTCAATGGGCCGTACGTAATCGTTTGAGACGATTCTGAAAAATTTCGCGATCTAAGACCCTTCGGCAAATTGATAAAGCTATCTTCTCTCGAACCAATCTAGAAAATCTGATAGTGTTCACGGGAAAAGGAATTGAGTAAAGCGCAATCAACTTGAACTAAGCCGAAGTTTCGTCGATACATTCAGACTTAATCAAGGCTACAGAAAAACAAAAAAGGTAAACAAACAAGTATAACATATATGTAAATTTTTAAAAAAAAAAAATTTTTTTATTTACTGACAGAATGATCCTGACAGAATTTGGCTCAAAGTTGCGCGTTGTTAGAATCCACCTAATTGCCAAGTTTAAATTCAATCGCTACAGACTGAAAGAAACTTCAAAACTTCAAGTGGCTATAACTCCGAAACTATTCGACCGATTTTGCCCATTAAAGTACTTTACCGCGGCATTCCAATGCGCGACCTACCCTGAAAGTTTCGAGTTCCTAGCTCACTCGATTCGACGGTTATCGGGTCTACGGCCGGCCGGACAGAATCGATTTTGACACCGGATTCGTCATCAGTGAGACCAATCTAATCGTTTGAGATCATTTTCGGATCAATCATCGAAAATTACCGACATTTGGACAAAACGATAGCACGCTTTTTCCCTAGAACATGCGCGCAAAAATCAATGCATTGGAGTGTTTATATTCATAAATGGTCGGTTTAGAAATATTCAGCTATCAATGGTCTCTAGGTTGATAACTGCCGCTTATCGTTCTGGAATTTGGAAAATTAGTAATAATATGGGTGAGTTGCCTTCGCCAACATTATTGTGGGGAATATCAACCACAAATTGCGTGTGCGGTTGAAACCACCGCATTGTATCGGCTGTGTGATATTTATGATACGTTATCAATTAATTCGTTACTCTCCTCCACAGAGGAGTTGTGATGATGTCACAGGAATTAGGTTCACTTACAAAAAAATCTCAATTTTTTCAGATATCGAATTGATATTCTGGTTATCAGAGCAGTGTTACAGATTGTTTTCCATGATCGGAGCAAAACTAAGGAGGTGGTGTGTATACGATTAAGGTTCCTTCCAGAAATCAACGTTACCAATATTTTCATTAAAACTCCTATTTTACTTATATTGCACATTCAGATTATTCATAGAAGTTTGCCCGGAATGTTGTTGGAATAAAATAACATACAAAGAGAAAAAAGTTGAAAGAAAGAAATGTTTTGTATTTTTTTTACCTCAGATCTATTGGAATTTCGAAAATATAATTTTTAACGTCATCATAAAGCATCAAAGAATTCCACTCAGAACTGACCGGTCGGTTAGAAGCTAAAGGTATTTCGTTTTAGTCACTAATGAGGGGTGAGTCTCCAGCTTTAATTTATATTAAATTCTTCTGGGTTTATGGAATTCAGCACTCATACTCCACAATCATACAGTTACTGGATGGAGAAATGATTTCAGAAAACTTCGAATTATATTTTTGTGAAAACAGGGTGGGAAACGAATGATCCTTTGAAATGTCAAGAGAATGTCCTATATAATGGGTTTGGTCCGTACATATTCTTGGTTACTATAGTAAGTAACCTGGGCGGAACGTATACAGGGTGGTCTGCGAGTAACTGTACATCGTTTGAAGGTAACAAACGATGTACAGTTACCATAGTACATACAGTTACCAAGGTACAATTTATTTATATAAGGTACCTTGGAAAACCATAATATTCAAATTTAAATACAGGTTTTCAGAATACAGTGTGATTGATTGATTACGGCACATTTTGTGTATAACTCGTGAGCCATTCAACGCATTCGCTTCAAATTTGGCAGGTTTGGCCACGTGACGCCATCAAACTGTTCATATGAACCATACCGAAATAGTACAGGCCAGGACTAGGAAAATCGATTACTAGTTTTAGGTCTTCCGTATATGGAATATCAATATCGGAAATTTAGATTTTTACTCCCAGGTCTAACGAAAAACACTGTACAAGAAATATCAATTCTTCGTTAATAACATCTGATTCTACATAGATTTTTCTCTCGAATACTTGTTTCTACGTGAACGGCATACCAACTATAAACTTTTTGCTCGAAAATAATTTAATGCTCATGATTTTTAGGAGCAGAGAATGGGTGATATCCTAGAATTTCTAGTGGTTTAGAACTGCTTTATCAGGATACAATATTCTCTCACCGTTGCTTGGATACGGCAAGGTAGGGCAATGCAATGCCCTACCTCAAAACACAATTGCCCTACCTTAAAAAAGCAAAAGCATAATATTCCGAAAATTCATTACATCGACGAAAATTTTCACTGCCCTACCTTCAAATTTAAAGCGAATATGTTGAATGGTTCACAAGTTATAGCCGTTTGAATTTTCTGCAGAAATCTATATCACCCTGTTTCTCAGAAATTACTAGCCTCAGCCCATATTTGATTGTTGTTTTCTGGTTTCCCAAGGTACCATCTATTCACCATCGGAGAATGTACAGTTACTTGCGAACCACCCACCATAACAGATATGGATGACATTACTAGGGGCGTTCGTTTATTACCTCAGACTGCTAGGATTGCTCTTGAGCCGTTCGTTAGTTACATCCAGATGGGGAAGACTACAAATGTCAACCGATCGTCAAACAAAATCACAGCGAGTCGATAACGTTTCTTTTCGTCGGAATCGTAGACAAGAATGGAGTTTTTTGATTCCGTTCAATTTTCATTTCGTTCTAGTTTTTTTCGTTAGCACAATTCGGACAAAATAATTTTTTGAGTGGGAATATATATAATTAGCTTAAACGGCGTTTGTCCATTCTTAGTTAATTTTGAGATGCAAAATACATCTGAAATGCCAACCAGGGAGAATAATTATGTTCAGAATTCCGTTACTACACCTCGGCAAAGAGCTCAGCATCTGAAATACTCTGGCCTTCATGATAAATCAACAAGTCTCTCCACTAAGGACGCCTAATTCACAGAAGCCAAGTAACTTTATTATCATTGGATTTCTTCTACTTATATATGAAAAAATAATTATTCAAAAATTATCGGTGAATTCATATAACTGTGAAACATTCTAAGGGATCTTTGAAGAGTTGATTTGCAAATAAGCGCCCTGTTTCTTCAGCAAGCCCCTGTATTTTTTCAAATCTGTTCGTTCGTCGTCCTCTTAGTCATGATCAAACATTATTTGATATTATTCTCTAATTAGCTCTAATGAAGTTACATTTATTCCATTTCTTCTAACGAGCTGAGAAATAAACACTGCAGAAAATAAAAATACGATAAACAATTTTCGACATCAGTCAGTGATACACAGATGAGAGGATATGAAATATTAATGGTCTGTGATTCTCATTTCGTCTAAGTCGTTCGTTTACTTCAGATTAAATCTGATGAATCCATGAGATCTGTGGCCACGTGATCAAAAAATCCGTCGCCTCTCGGATGCAATAAATGAACGCAGCAATTGAAATTATTCCTCTGAACATGAACAGGAAAATGATTTCATTAATTTTCCAATCATAGAGCAATATTAAAGGAGGCGTGCCTTCCGCATTTCGATGGAGCATTGAATATATAACCTGTTCTCGACGAAATATTATTTGAAATTCCGTAAATAATTTTCTATCCAGGTACTGCATGATTTAGGAGTATGAGTGTAAAATCTCATATCGCGTATAGCTAGATGTGGTATACTTGAGAGTTAGACCAGAAGACTCACCTATTCGCAACTACTGCTAAGCGATACGCCCTCTGGCGATAGAAATTCGAACACTTCCAAGCTAGTAGTTTTTCGACGAGCCTGTTATTCTAACGTAATTTGCTTACTTTTGGAGTTCATTTTCGAGCTTTTGTGTTGTTCTCCGAAAGTGTTTGTAATATTCATCAATCGATTCCTTTCTTTCCGATTGAAATTTTCGATTCTATTAATTCGAAATGGCATCCTCCCGAAATGACTATTGTTGTGTGCCTCAACTCAATGTTATTCATGGTCAAAGAAGAAAGGATCATCTAGTGCCTCTAGTTTTCATTTTTTCCAAGGCCAAATGAAAGTAAAGTTAATTTGGAAACAGCATTCGGCCGCGAACTCAATGATAGAAGAAAGGCCTAGCTTTAGAGATTGAAGATTGGAAAACAGGTCACGAAATACATGAAAGTATGTTCACTGCATTTCTCTGAAGATGTTTATTTTCATAAAGGTGAATTACCTATACCATGTATTCATTTCGAAACAACTTCATGTCATAATGTTTTCAGGTGTAAATGTAAATAAGAGAATTTTGAAGAAAAATGCTGCAGAGAAACTAACGAGCACTTCTACAGCTACCTACACTACTACACAAAATCAAATTCTAAAAGAGTGATCTGGTTGAAAATCTGACGAAAACTAGATATACTGTTGATAATAGCTGAAGTTAATCATATAATTACATCAATACATTTCATTTCTGTATATATAGGTAGGTTGAACCAGCTGTGACATTTTTCATTTTGTATGTGTACCTTGAGCTGCTGTAATATGAAAATGAAATCAATTATATGTCTATCTGTTTTCTTTTCTTTAGAAAAATGATGCAAAAGAATTTAAGCAGAAAATCTGTTTTCATTTTATTGATTCACTCGTTTGTAAACAAAAAACAAGTCATATCAGTTGGACTGATTCTAGATTAACCACATAATATAGCCTCTGCATTCAGCACTTCTTCACATAAATAAGAGTTCTTAAATTACTTACTGAGGTGCTCATTTTTCCAGAAATTCGAGTAAACTTAGATATTGGTTCATTTTGATCCACCAAGCAACATACACCAAAATAACACCGAAATTATCCTCCAGGAACGATTCAAAGTACGATTTTATATCGTGATCCAAACGAAAAGTTCCTTCTCAAAAAATCTTACACAAAATTATAATAATTTCTTTAAATATTCAAGCCCTGCTTAATAAATATTCGTTCTCCACCACATTTCTAACGTTTTTTTACATAAAACTACTAGCTTGGACAGGTTCCAAATTTATCTGTTAGGGCGCTGGCATCTTCGCAGAAGTTCCCAATCGCAAGGTACAAAAACAAACTGAATTGTCTATTGGAACCGATCGGCATTTTAGGTTCCATATCCGAGAGGTAAGAGTGGAAATATTATTCATGGAACTGAGCTCACCTCCACTTTAAGCTTTCAGCTTTTCCTTGTTCCTTAAATAACCGAATTATCGTTTTTTTTCCACAGCAACATTTAAAGAATGAAGACGAAGTATTTTTCATTATCTTCGAAACGCTAGAATTATCTTTTCATCAGTACGAGAGTGCGTACATGTTATCATGGATAAACTATCGTATTATGAATTAAATTGAGTCAAATAAGATGTAGTATCTATCATATTCACGAACACCAACCTAGGAACAAAACTTATGGGTTCTAAATGGCGAAGGGCAAGGACTGATAATTATCAATCTTGCCCCTCCGGCATTTTGAACTCATTAGTTTAATTCCTAATATATGAATATGAATATATGAATAATAATCCATAACTCATCATAAGAGAAAAGTCTCAATTGATCAACCAAAAGGAAATATGTAGCTGAGTAGGCTAAATTGTTCAATATATTCTACAAATTTCATTTCATGAACTGAACAGTCTTAACTGATTTATTCTGAGAATTTACCCTGAGAGTTCAACGTGGATGTCAATACGACTAACGAACTTGTTTGAGGAAGAATCAGATCATTGAACCTTGTCCGGAACACGAAGGGAAATGAGAACGAGAAGTATATCGTTAGTTGGCATAAAATTTCAAAGAGACCACAGGGGTGACGATGAATAAGGTTGCTAATTAGACATTCTCTCCGTGAGGATACAAACTCGTGCATGCACTATCGGCTATTGACCTTTCTTCAGATGAATATTAGGTGTTCATCGATGATATGATAGTATTTTATCCTTTTAAAAAGGATACTGAATCTCACATATCGGACAGAAAGGGTTTTCATCATTTAAAAAACTACTGACTTCAATATCATCCCAGATGGGCACTTTTTCACTTCAAAAAAATCTTTTGGGGTTCGGATAGCAACTTGTTTTAATTGAGTGAGGTTCTGTTATTACCCGCATTAAACTTATTCGAGAAATCTATGCGACAAACTCTTTCAAGCAACACACAACTTGAAAGTTTCAGAATGAAAATTCAATTAAATACCGCGAACATTGGTTCATAGAATGTAGCCAACATTTCGAATCAAGATTTGAGTGATTTTTCGTTATTACAATTGATTCACTACTAGAAGATATGCTTAATTCCACTTATTTGAGGGGGTGAAGGGTGAGAGGGTGAGGGGGTGAAGGGTGAGGGGGTGAGGGGGTCCAGCGTGAGGTGACGTAAAACTTTTTTGTATTTTCATAGGGATTCTCTCCCATATATGATTTATAATATTATTTGTGATAAATAAAAACAATTTATTTTAATACATGTTTTATTGTCCTATAACCAAATATTCCCATAATCATTTGAATATTTCACATACATATTTCATTCTAACTTAATGAAAATGGGGATGTTGGATGGAACTTCCTCGTCGAATCCAGGCCGGAAATTGAAAATCGTCCAAAACTTCTTATCATCTTCAGTCTAGTTTCATACTCATGAATTTGTTTCTTCAGATCTCGAATATTCTTGAGATGCTTATCCAGTATATCCATTTCGTTGTAGAATCAATTCTAAAGTATATTTATCGAATCAATCCAAGAGTCGTGTGACTTGTCCAAGCCCAACCAACGAACTAAGACTTTCTTTCCCTTTCGACGAAGGACCTTTTCCACCAAAAATACGTAGGATTGGTTACTTGAACTTTTTTCATTTTAAAAATCTCTGTGGTCCAGTTGGGCGTATAACCTTTTGAAAAAACATGTTTGGCTTTACTGATCCTCACCATATCATTAACCTCGAATTTTCCCTTTCCAGCGATCTTGATATGATTGTATCTAGTTTTCAATAAACTTTGCTCATTTTTCTTATTAACATCACATGGTTTCATTCCGATAGTACCATGTTTCGTCTGATTATATTCATTGACAATACTGGATAAGTTATCGATCCATTTATATGTTCCATGCAAACTGAAGTATTTGAATAATTTTTCCTTAATAGTTCTTATAACCCTTTCAGCCATAGAAGCTTTGGTTTTGGAATAAGTAAAATAATGTCTTACTTTAATTTTAACTTTTAATTTCGGACTTGCGCCCGATCTCCTGTTGCATATCTACTCTCGTGCAACCCAGAATACGTCATCGAATACAGAAAAAAGTTTGCTTTCATTCGATATATAAATAAAAGATGCACGTTATGAATTTAAAGTAACAAGTCGTACTTGTTCACATCTAGCTGCGAAGAATTTCGGTCAAGTGCGTAACGACAGTCATGGTTTTCGAAATCTTTACACATATTGCTATGAGATGGATGATATCTCAATCAGAAACGCTGCTAATTTCATACAATGGGGTTTTTCTTTTCTCTTTTCTCAGTTTAATAACCCAATACCGTTGATATCTCGAATAGAACTTATATATTATGCATAACTCGTTGGTTTTTCACAACACAAAAACCAATTTCATGTAAAACATTGAAATGTCAATAAATACTCTTGTATAACTGAATAACATTTCCTCATGCAGAATGCTTATTGAGTAGCATAATTTAAAATAATATTTTGAATAAGAAGAGAAGTGCCACAGTCGTTTCCCCTTTTTAAGAATCTCACTCTTTTCCACACTCATTAAATTGCGAGTCGGTATTCTACAATGGAATATAAAGTTCAAATCAGATAGCGTTTGCCCTTTTTGACATATTAGGAAACTAACCTCAAAATCTAAAATGGCCATGAAATTTTTCACCAATATCTCCGCATATAAATATCGGTCAAACTGAAATTTGAAACACTGTTTTTAAATGTTGACAAAGACCTGCAACAAATTTGATTGAAATTTGATGAATATGTTTCCGAAAAAAAATGTTTAAAAAAAAAATTCAATATTTTTTAAATACAATTCTCACGGAATTTCTCATGAAATAGAGAGTCGATATTTCACAACTAGTCATGATGTTTCAATCTGATCGCGTTAGTATTTCTTAATACTGAGGAAATAAACTCATCTTTCAAAGTAGCACAAATCCGCTTATATCAAATGTGTAGGTGTGATTTCTACTAGGATTCAACTTTCTGAAAAATATTAATGAGGACGTAAAGATGCGTTATGACGAGAGTAAGCTCTGGTTTCGAATTTTAACAAGTTCTCAAACTCTCCCAACGTCAATGCTTCCCAGAAAATTTTCATTGGATTTGAACGTCGAATCATTCGAACGATTCCGGAGTAATACTCAGTTTGAGTTCATTTCCTCCATATCTTAGGTACTACTTGAGCGATCGGACTGGAACTCGGTAGACAGATGAAGAATGCTGACGCATAAATACTCGAAAAACTGTCTTCGGATTGAAGCATCACCATATTCCGAATTTGATTTTTGTTCAGGAATTATTTTTCGGAAACCATTTATCAGATTTCAATTGAGTTCAGCACAAACCTTGAAGTCGATATTTTTGAACAGTGTCCAACTTTTACTCCAGTCCGAATTCTATTTTCTGAGATATTTAGGACCAAACATGTTGAATATCGTTGTGATTACCTTATGATAGATATTTTACCCAATAACCGAGGATATATCAATTTACAGCATTTAACTCCACGTCACTGCTTTTCTAGAATTTTATTGAATAATTATTGAAATGTTGACCTGGTATGTGAGCTATCCTAGTTCCTTCGCCATGTTGCAATCTGGATTCTAAAACTGAAATATCGGCAACCTACTGGTTCGATTAACTACCGGTACATTGGATCTATTGCAAACGACAAATTTTTTGCTATGTTCATTTGATCACGTACACTTTTTCATCTTGAAACTTTTTTCAGGTATGTTCATGCCCATTGGAATGTACCTCGAACTAGGTGGTGCCTATAACTTATCGAACATCAAATGTTTATTCAGCTACGGTGTAGCGATCACCCTCTGTTGTGTTTCTGTACTGGTGATGGTGGCTATAGCAGTAGACAGATTCACATCACTCGCTAGACCTTTGAGGTACAACAATCTTATCACCCACACGGCTGTAGAAAGATACATTGCTGTGTTTTGGACTTACTCCTCACTAGTGGGATTTTCTCCTCTACTGTATACGATTATCAGTGGGGTGAACTATAGGTGAGTAAAAATGGTAAAATTTATATCCATATACAGTGTGTCCACGAATTGGGTGCCGGTAAGGCGTAAATGACGAAAAATTTTCGAGTTAGACTCTGATCGCTCCTGCTTTGTCTCAAACTGAGATGTTCAGAAAATGAGCCAAATCAGTTAATATACAGGGTTGTTTAGAACTGATTCAACGAAAATTGTCAAGTACCTTGGTTTTAAAAGATATCGAGAAAGTTTATTGTGAAATTTTGTTCAGAATGACGAGCTGCTGCAGGAACTCAATTTTCAGATAAATCAAATGCTGGAAAATTGTGTTCAAAACTTCTTGAATAACATACTACCAGGAGATCGGCAAACAGTACATTTTCAGCAAAATTTTTGATCATGACAAAATATCCCATGCATCGGATTGAAAAAATGTTCATGACTAACTCATAAAGTCAAGGTACGCTGATTCATCTGAATATTGAGTTCCTGCAGGAGCTCGTCATTCTAAACAACTTTTCCCAATAAACTTTCTCGATATCTTTTAAAACGAAGGTACTTTATTCTTAACAATTTTCACCAAATCAATTCTAAACCACCCTGTATATTAATTGATTTGGCTCATTTTCTCAACATCTTAGTTTGAGACCAAGCAGGAGCGATTCCCAGAATATCAGAGTCTAACTTCAAAAACTTTAATCATTTACACCTTACCGGCACTCAATCCGTGGACACACTGCATATTGCGGCATATGTTGTTGAAATAATGAAATTAACCTCATATTCTTACATTTTTACAAATTGAGAAAATCAACGGTCAGGCCACTTCATTCCGGTGTTTATATCCTCCAGATAAAATTATACGGTATGTTATTTCGAAAAAGTTAAACCTTCAAGTTCTCGGTCTCCATGCAAAATGAGAAGAAAATGCGAAAAAACCTAGAAAACCACTGAAGTGAGCTCAGGAGCTTTTACGCGCTTATTCACATTCGAAGCCGTTTCCTCAAGACATTTTGCATAAACCTTTACGCCATAATTATTTAAGTGCGGAATTCCGATTCGATCACATCTGCATTATTGGTAATATTGAAAAAATTTAATTTCGAATGGATATATCCATGAAATCATCTCAAGTTTTCCCGAAAACGACCTTCCTAATTTAATCCCAAAGCTGCTAAAATATATCGAGTCTCTATGTCGTTTTTTTCGGATGTAATTGTGGTTGAGGACGGAACTGTCAATCCTAAAATGAGAATCCATTTAGAGACTGGATATTTGTTGAAGCTGTTCAATAACAAAAGCCGAATCCGCGAAATGGTGAGATCATCCAATGAATCCACATTTGAATATTCATTCGAAATTTCATTATGTTTTTTGAGTTGAATTAACCAAGAAATTCGTCACATGTTTCTCCCAATAACTGCGAAGATAAATATCTCATCAAACTGAACTTTGAAACATTGTTGTAAAATACTGACTCGAGGTTTTCGTCAATTTCATTGAAATCTGATTAATTGTTTTCGGTAAAAAATTTGAAAAATTTCGAATACATTTTCACAATTTTCTACCCCTATAATCCACACCAAATTTTGCATTAAGTCGTGTGATGGTATTCCCCAACTAACTACATAGTTTGAATCTGATCGCCTCTGTTGTTCTTGAGATATTGAATGAATAACCTCACTCTTGCAATATCTCCGGAAACGAATATCCAATCGAACTGAAATTTTAATCACGGTTTTAACATACTGACTTCAAGGTCTACCACAAAGTTCAGTCTGATCGCGTCAATAGTTATGGAGATATTGAGGAAATATTCTCAACATTTCAAATAACAACGAAATTTTACACGATTTTTTTCCTAATATCTCCGGAAATAAACAGAAGATCAGATTGACATTTGAAGAACTGTTGTGAAATACTAACTCCAAGGTCTGTGCCAAATTTCAACGAGATCTAGGTAATTAATTCAGAAAAAAATATTTTTTTCGATAGGGATGTGGATAATTTTCGAAAAACAACATTCCCAAAATGTTTTGAAAATAAGATTCGCGTGAAACTCTGCAATGAGTTGCGTGTTGATATTCTCCCTCTAATTACAAAGTTTCGATGTGAACGCATCTGTACTTCTTGAGATATTGAGGAAATATCCTCAAAATTTCTAACAACAACGAAATTTGACATATTTTTTTTCATATATCTCTGGAAGTAAACATAGTATCGAATTGAGGAGCTTCGTTATTGAATACTGATTTTGAGGTCACTGCCAAATTTCATTGAAATCTAATCAACACTTTCCGAGAAAAAAAAACTTTTCAACGGCTGGACCGTTAACACAACAACTTCCGAAAGAAACAACTTAAAACTCGATATTTGTAGAGAAGGTTTGGACCTTAATCACGAAGGCCGAATTCGTGAATGGGTAAAATCCACCCTATGATTCAGCAGATATACCCATTCAAAATTTTATTTTGACAATATTTCCAAAAATACAGATTAGGTAGGATTGAAATCCAGTACTTTATCGAAAAAAAAAAGTTCGAAGATTCATACAGAATTCAATAATATAATATCATAATATGAGGAAAATCAAAGAATATTAAATATGTATTTGAAAGAAAAAATTTGAATTTTTTTTCAAATTGTTCTTATGACACGACCATCACGAAATTCTGTACAAAGTTGTGTTTCAGCATCTTCAAACTAGGTGCGAAGTCTCATCAAGATTTGATCAGTATTTTTGAGTTATGCTGAAAACAACAACGATATCGGGAAGAAAACCATGAAATTTCAAATTTTTTTTCCAATATCTCCAAAACTAATAAACGTATCGAATTGAAATTTGATGCACTGCTGTGGAATATGGAGCTCAGAGTTTGCGCTGAATTTTTTTTCAAGTGTGATGAACAGTTCACGAAAACAAAAACTTACTGATAATATAATCCCAACAAAATTTCGCGAGAAGTTGCGCGTTGCTGTACTCCAATTAACTGCCAAGTTTCGATATAATCGTTTCCGCAGTTTTTGAATTATCGCCAAAATAACTTCAAAAGGCTCTAGCTCCGAAACCGTTTGGCCGGTTTTGCCCATTAACAAACTTAACAACCGCATTTTGAAATGCAACCTACACTGAAGGTTTCAGGTCGATAGGATACTCCGTACGACCGTAATCGTGTCTACGGACGGCCGACCGGCCGGACAGAATCGATTTTGACACTGGATTCGTCATCGGTGAGTCCAATATAGTCGTTTGAGACCATTTTCGGCTCAATCATCGAAAATTACAGACATTTGGACAAAACGATAGCACCCTGTTTCCCAGAACATACGCGCAAAAATGAAATGAAGAACTAGCTTCCGCGTCAAAAACGAGATGAAAATTCTTATCTTCAATCCATTAAGTTAATGCTGAATCATTCATCGCATAGCCCCACTTATTATGATGGCAATTAAAATCACGACAATTAATTATTGAAGGATATGAAAAACTTATATTAAAGTTTCTAGGCCAACGGGTATTAGGAGGTCTATAAATATCAAATATTTATTTATTTATAATATCAAAGTATTAAAGTATTTGAAAGCTATAAAGAATATACCATCATCTTCAAAGACATGATAATTGTGAAGCTGGTTTGGAGTTCAATAACGAAGGCTGAGTTCGCGAATTCAAAATTTTTCTTTGGCAAATGCATGCAAAAAAGAGTTTAAGACTAGATTATGGAATATTAAATATTCAACAAATATATTTTGAAATTTTTCCACCTAATTGTTTTAATGAAAAGATCCTGAAGAAATTCTGCACAAGTGTGCACTAGCATTAGCCAGTGATTTGCCAAGTTTCATCATGATCGTATCATCTTTATATTATAGTAGATGAATCGCGCAAAAAGATGATTGTTCAGTTGAAACTAGTTGATGAGAGTCTGTCAGCTTTCGCAAAATTGTATAGATGTTACATTCAGACCAGTTTAATTGACACATTTTTAAAATCATGAAACCCTTCCTTCTAAGTTACACGGATCAATCATGTTATCGTTGCTATGCCAGTTCGAATATATACCAAAAATTCCCGTAAAACCTTGATATCTTTCCCCCGGGAAAATTGACACTCGTATGTAAATTGACCTATCGCATATTCATGGCAACGGGGGAGATCCATTAATTATCTACATTCATGAGAGGAGATCTGCACCTAACACCTGTATGCACGTAGGTAACGTATAACTCATAAATTATCGAAGTGAACTGTGGAATGAAATATCAATTTCGGTATTTTCTCGTTCAGGAGAACACGGTGATGTGTTTCGAGGAAAGTAAAGGGTCTTTCAATAAGGACGGGTCGATTTTGACATGAAATAAAAAAGGCCGTGTGTGAGATTTTAACGATTTTTTTTTTTTATTTGAAAGAGCTATATATGCCATTATGTGTGGAAAATCACATCGTTTAAATGTCCGCCGCGGCTTCTCACGGTGGCACGAATTCGAGTTGTCCAATGTTCAACAACTCTGCCGCATAGTTCGGGTTGAATTTCAGCGATAGCCTGAGCTATGTTGACTTTAAGGGCATCGGTCGATTGTGGCTTATTGGTATAGACCTGCGACTTAAGAAAACCCCACAAAAAAAAGTCTAAAGGTGATAAGTCGCAGGATCTCGGTGGCCAATTCACGTCACCTCTGCGAGAGATAACCATGCCCTCAAAGCGTTCATGCAGAAGATCCATGGTGGCATCCGCTGTATGGCTCGTAGCGCCATCCTGCTGGAACCACATGTCGTCTAAGTGTAGATCGTCCAATTTGGGCCAAAAGAAATCGGTGATCATCCTTCTGTACCGTTCGCCTGTGACGGTAATGGCCTCACCAACATCGTTTTCAAAAAAGTACGGACCAATAACACCGCCGGCCCAAAATCCGCACCATACGGTCACTTTTTGTGGATGCATGGCTACTTGGTGAACTTCGTGTGGGTTGTTGTCATCCCATATACGGCAATTCTGCTTGTTCACATAGCCATTCATCCAGAAATGCGCTTCGTCGGAAAAAATGATTTTTCTGCCAAAGTTGGGGTCCTCTGCCAAACACACTGTAGCCCAATCAGCGAACGAACGGCGTTGCCTATGGTCAGTAACTTTGAGCTCCTGAGTGAGTTTAATCTTGTACGGGTGCAGCCCTAAGTCCTGACGCAAAATGCGCCACGTTGATGTTTGTGAAAGACCGAGTTCTTGTGAACGTCGATGAATTGACTGCCTCGGGTTCTCTTGCACACTATCACGGATAGCAGCGATGTTCTCGGCCGATCTGGCGGTCTTTGCACGTACGGGTGTTGGCAGATTGTTTATTGAACCGGTCGATTCGAATTTGGCCACCAAACGTTGGAGAGTCGACTTTGAAGGACCACCTCGTCTGCCGTAAAATGGGCGCAATGCACGTAACGTTTGCACTAACGAACACTCATTTTGGTAATACATTTTTAACATTTGGACGTGTTGCTCAACCGTGTAACTTGCCATGGTGATTTGGCATTACTAACTGAATAAAAAAATATAGGTTAGAAAGATGACGTTAAAACAACATGGCCGCCACAGGCTGCCAACATCGACCCGTCCCTATTGCAAGACCCTTTACAATAAAGATTCTACCAAATCCATTGGGAAATTGCTTATTCTTTCGGATACAGAAATGTCCAATATGAAATTCCTATAGACTTTCGTGGACATATTTGACAGAAGCAAAACTATGAACATGGCTCAATGTCGATTAGTGGATTTCAACAAAATATGTGCGCATGCGCCAACAGTGTCATTTAGAGCGTATGAATGCCAGATTGTGAAATTAATCAGGTGTTACAAGGAGGTCACTTCATTTCGAATTGTGTTTTCTCCATATAGGTTGTAAAAAATATAATATGAGAAATGAAATAAGCAGTTTTTGCAATATTGGGAACGTAAAATACAACTTGAGAACTGTTTGGCCGAGATGGGACATTAACGAACACGACCAGCGCATTTCCATATTCAACCTACTCTAAAATTTCAATTCGCCATTTTTCTACGGTTTAACGTTATCGTTGCCAGACAGAATCGATTTTGACATCGGATTCTTCATCAGCGAGTCCAACCTATTGTTAGGTTATACTGGGAAAGGTGGTATCGGCTTCAGAACTCTGGGGTGAATCGAAACACTCTTTATCGAATTGTCGACGTTTCAATTATTTATTGGGATCTTCTTCAGGACAATTTCGTCAGGTGTAGTGGTGTAGTGGTAAATGTTAAACTTCATTGGAATCCGAAAGTTTGCATCACTTCTTCACGTGTCTCATTTATAGTGTTATTAATTCAATGGGATACGATGTTTTCTGTTCTTCAATCAATATGGTACTCCATACTCCAGTACCATTTTGACTGAAGAACAGAAAACATCGTATCCGATTGAATTAATAACTCTTTACAAGGTGTTTCATCATAAACTGGTCAAACATATATAGCCGTGTAGATGACATGGGGAAAGTCATTTTTGCCTTATGACATATACCCCGTTTTCGAAGCATAAGCGAGATACAGGGTGTTTAATGCCAACTTTGAGCAATATTCCGATAACTGTGGTGAGTTATGCGTGACCTTTTAAATGACGGTTTTTGGTCACATTTTTGTATTTTTTGGTGGTCAATTCAATTGTTGTGTAGAATTCGAGTAAAAATATTTCAAAATGGCGGAAAACCTACAAAGTTGGAATTTTTTGTTTGCCCAATTCATTGGCATTATTTCTATGTACTCAATTTTCTAAGATTTTCCGTGAAAAATTTTTTCCAAAATTCAAACTCAACTCTTTTTTTACATGTCTACAGCGAAAAAAAATTTTCACCCGAATTTGTTGAAATCTTTTGAGGTTGAACTTTTCTACATTCTGAACACTGGTGTGAAAACAAAAAATTTTTTGTTTTGATAAATTCATATTTCTATCCGGGCCACCAGTTCCTCGAATAAAAATAATTTAAGTACTCCGAGTGGAATGTTTGGAAGGCTGTAAAACGAAAACTAATGGATATTTTTTCATTTTGTTTTCACACCAGTGTTCAGAATGAAGAAAAGTTCAACCTCAAAAGATTTCAACAATTTTGGGTGAAAATATTTTTCGCTGTAGACATGTAAAAAAAAGTTGAGTTTGAATTTTGGAAAAATTTTTTCAGGGAAAATCTTAGAAAATTGAGTACATCGAAATAATGCCATCGAATTTGGCAATCGAAAACAAAAAATTCCAACTTTGTAGGTTTTCCGCCATTTTGAAATATTTTTCCTCGAATTCTACGCAACAATTGAATTGACCACCAAAAAATACAAAGATGTGACCAAAACCGTCATTTAAAAGGTCACGCATAACTCACCACACTTATCGGAATATTGCTCAAAGTTGACATTAAACACCCTGTTTCTCGCTTATGCTTCGAAAACGAGGTATATGTCATAAGGCAAAATTACTTTCCCAATGTCATTCATACGGCTATATATGTTTGACCAGTTTATGATGAAACACCCTGTATATGAGACACGTAAAAAAGTGATGCAGAACCAAACTTCCGGATTCCAATGGAGTTCAACATTTACCACAACACCATTATACACCTGACAAAATTGTCCTGAAGAAGATCCCAATAAAGAATCGAAACGTCGACAATTCAATAAAGAATGTTTCAATTCACCCCTGAGTCCTGAAGCCAATTCCACCTTTCCCAGTACAGCAAGAACGAGATTCGAGATGTTATGGTTATGTTATAGAACCAATTTCTGTGAAAAATTCGATAATGAAGAACATTTGGGCAGAGCGATAACACGCTTCGACCTAGAATATGCGCGCAAGATGAATAACAAGGAAATCATTCGGGATTACCGCTTAATCAGCCTCTTGAATAGTTCATCAAATATTCCAGAACATCATTTATTAACGAGTTAATGCACCTGACAAAATGTTAAAATATTACCACACCACTACCACATAATTTTCCTGTCGTATTTTTCAAATGAAGAATTCACGAGTCTAGGATTTCTTTATCTTTCATTTTCTCTTAGCTTGCGGGTTACAAGAAAATTTCTACCGTCTTCGAGTTTTTAATGAGTTGTGAGATAGTTCTCATACCTGTCTTCTTCAGAATCTTCCTCCAATTACATTCAGAACTTCTCAGAGATTTGCCAACTTAGGATTAAAAGCTTTGTTGACAACCTCGTAATTTCCTCATTATTTAATTTCAACTACACTGGAGAAGCCTTATTTACGTTTCTTCAATAATTTCTTCCATCTCCGGTTATTTTTTATTCACAATGAAATCATAATTACCCTATCAAAAGAAACGACGCATCATCGTTTTCATCAGATCTCATTCGTCTGTAATTATCGAAAATGGTCTCTGTCCGTCTGGCTGGCCGTCCGTCCGTAGGCACGATTACGGGAGTATGGAAAATCCTATCAACTTGAAAATTTCAAGGTTAGTTGCATCTCAAAATGCAATGTTTGAATTCGTTAATGGGTCAAATCAGTCGAACAGTTTCGGAGTTATAGCTATTTGAAGTTTTGAGTTTATTCCACTGATATTTCGAGAACCACCGAAGCGATTGAATTGAAACTTGGAAGTACGTTGGAACATAACTTTTTTTGAAAACTTTTTTCAATTTGAGAATATCTATTCATCAGATTCGAATGAAATTTGGTACGGGCCTTGAAATCGAAATTCAATAATAGTGTTAAAATTTTCAGTAAGATCTAATGTATACCTTCAAAGATGTCGGAAAAACATTTGTCAAGTTTCGTATCCGTTCGAACAAACTTTTGTCGAATTTCTTGATGATCTTTCCATTAGAACAATTCACAAGATAATTCTTCTTATATTCTAATCATGAAGTCCTCACAAAATGCTGCATGAATCTTCAACCTAGTACTGGATATCAATTGGATCTAATATTTTTTTTCCGAAATATTAGGAAATCGTTGAGTGGATGTTACCAATTAGCGAATTCAGTCTTTGTCATTTAACTTCAAACTCGATCTACATTTATTGGGTCTCTGAGTCGATTCTTTCGGTAGTTTTTGTGTTAACTGTCAGCCGTTAGAGCAGCCGTAAACACAATAACTTGCCAAAGATTATATGTTTAAAGCTTAATTATGGACGCAGAACTCATGAATGTGTATTATTCACCCATTCAAATTTTATTTTTCCAATATTTCCAAAAATAAGGATCAGTTCTAATTGAAACCTAGTACTTAATTTCCATCAGGAACTAAAATTAAGTTTGGCGGGGAGTAAACGTGAATATATGACTCCTGAACGAGCGCGTAAAAGTTCCTGACCTCACGTCAGTGCTTTTCTAGAATTTTTATCTATCTATTAAATACCACTGAGTAGCATGATCCCTCATCGCCAGTTGTACTAAAAGATTCATGCTCCCTGGCGATTTCATTCAATCTATGTTGTATATGTATACAATGTCGTAACTTCCATCCAATGTGTAATCCCTCCGGTTATTGTTAGTCAACACTGTGCTGATAATTTATGAACGCAGTATTTGATCTCAATCTCCAGTGTGTTACCCCTAATAAATGTGGACCAGATGGAGGTATGAACGTTGCTTTTGTGTTCTGATCGTTCAAAAATACATCATTGTACTTCACACTTCGGTCATCACATTCTTCGGTGTATCACAGTGTTAGCTGAGGAAATGTAAACTGGGTACCATACATTTTTACGTATGATACAAGAGCACAAATAAGAACCTCGGCGAAAACTCCGTCCATCTTGACATGAAATCTGAAACAGAAACAGAGACAGAAAACCAACAGGAAGCAGTTAATATTATTACCTCCATTCACATGCGACCAGAGACAGGGACATGAAGGTTGGAATCGGTCAATCAGAGAGAACGCGGTATGGCGGTTATTTTGAACTTCGCAACGTGAATGATGACTGTACTATATGATGTGCCTCTACTTCTATATGGTGTGTCTTTGGTTTCCTACAGTTTTATCTCGAACTGGTATATTCTTAATTGATTTTGATGAAACCGAGACTGTGTATTTCTCTAATTGAGATGAAAAACTGGATATTTATGTATTAGTATGAATATTGGAATTGGAATTTAGTAACAGGAAAGTCGATCCTTTTTTTACGCGCTTGTTCTAAGGAACAATGTGACGAAGCGTTATTATTTCACCAACAATTCTGCAATTCTCGAAGTACGAACGGCAAATGGACTCAAATTACTAGGTTGGATTAACACAGTGATAAAAAATTTATTTTTAAATTAAATTGTTTGTCAGGCCGTAAACACTCTGTAACTTCGACCTTTCGAAGGAGAAGACTAGACTAGAGCACTTACTGAATATCCTGGTTGAGCAAACTCAATATAGAGCTCAATCCACCAAACAGTTTCCTGGATTTACTAATCTGAAATTATGAAGCTTTCCTAAATAATTAACCCAAAAAAATCCTCTGCGTGCACAAAATTGAAACTCGGTAATTATGGTTGTGATTTTCAGTGAGAAACTCATCAGGGATTCGATATTTGATGGGCAAGTTTAGGGCCTAATATCAATGAAGGACGAATTCGTGAATGGGTCAAATATATCTGGAATGGGTGCAATGATGCGGTTCATCATACGCCTGATGATTTAAATCATTTACGAGTTGGTCTTTGTGCACCAAAACTCCTCTAGTCCAACCTAGTAATTCAAGTACATTTGCCGTTCGTACTTCGACAATTGCAGAATTGTTGGTGAAATAATAACGCTTCATCACATTGTTCCTCAGAACACGCGCGTAAAAAAAAGGACCGACTTTCATGTTACTAATTTTCCAATATACAAACTTATACATAAATATCCAGTTTTTCATCTAAAATAGAGAAATACATAGTCTTGGTTTCATCAAAATCAATTAAGAATATACCAGTTCGAGATAAAAATGTATGGAACCAAAGACACATCATATAGAAAACTTATCATTGACCTTGTGAAGTTCAAAATTACCGCCATACCGCGTTCTCTCTGATTGGCCGATTCCAACCTTCATGTCCCTGTCTCTAGTCATATATATATATATCGGTTTAGAACGTGCGACGACGTTGTCCGATGTCCAGATTCCACCTCCTTCGGTCTTCCCATTGCCCTGTCGTCAAATTTCGATCACTCATAGCTTTCCGTATTCCTTCGATCCAACTTTTTTTTGGTCTTCCTCTTTTTCTCTTGATGTTAGGTATCCACTCCATTGTCTGTTTTGGT
Source organism: Myrrha octodecimguttata (assembly GCA_958510865.1). NCBI lineage: Eukaryota > Metazoa > Arthropoda > Insecta > Coleoptera > Coccinellidae > Myrrha > Myrrha octodecimguttata. The sequence continues at coordinate 60,092,548 of OY294059.1, read as the reverse complement.
AATCGTGTTTGTCCCATCCTTTGAACATGGCCATACCAAATCAACTGTTTCCTCTCTATATCCTTCACAACTGTGCCCTCTATTCCCATTAGATGACGAATTTCTTCGTTTCGTATTCCTTGTATTCTCGACACTCTGGCAGATCTCCTCAAGGCATCCATCTCTACAGCTTCCAATCTTCTCCTATTTCTTTCTGTCAATCTCCAAGTTTCAGATCCATATATAAGCTGGCTCTTGATCACCGTATTGTAGATGTTGAACTTTCTCGATCGTGTTATGTTCTTATTCCATAATATTCCATTCAAGCATCCAATCACCTTTCTCGCTTCTATTATTCTTGTTCTTATTTCATTGTCGTCCGTTCCGCTGGTGTTAAACTTTACTCCCAAATACTTGTACTCGTCGCATGATCGTATGGTAACTGTGTTCTCAATATCTAAGTCACTCACTTCGTCTCCTATGCAAAGGTATTTAGTTTTTTCTAGATTAATTTCTAATCCCCAATCTTCATATGTTTCTTTAATTTTACGTGTCATGTATTGTAGATCTTCTTTGTCTCCCGCTATTATGACTTGGTCATCAGCAAACTGTAATGTGTAAATCATCGTGTCATTTAGAGGTATGCCCATCCCAGAGCATTTTCGTTTCCACTGCATTAAAGCATGTTTTATATAAATTTTGAATAAAGTGGTTGACACAGTACATCCCTGTCGTAGTCCTTTTGTGACATAAAATGGTCTTGACAATTTATTTCCAATCTTAATTTTAGATGACGATTGTTTATAGAGATTTTTCAATGCGTTAATCAAAGTTTGGTTGATGTTCGTGTTCCGTAGTGTTTCCCACAATTTAACCCAAGGTATTGAATCGTAAGCCTTGGTTAGGTCTAAAAATAAAATATGGGTTGATAAATTTACCGAATTCCTTTTTTCAATTATCTGTTTCATACAGAACACATTATCCGAGCAGGATCGTCCGGCCCTAAATCCGCTTTGTTCCTCTTCATCCCCAAATTCTCTCTCGTTTAAAGTTCTTAATATTCTTCCGTACAGTCTGCTGAGTATACTTGTAACTGAAATACCTCTGTCTCTAGTCGCATGTCCTAAATTCGCTCTCTGACCGGGAGGGTCATTCGTCATTCGTTGGACCTACAAACGATGATATAACAGATCTTCAGAACATATGTCTCTGAAGTGCCTTGTATTTTGAACAACCCTGTATGTAGGGAGTGAACGTATTTCATTATGAGTGAATGATACTTGACATAGTGGTAATCTATATCCGAAATTTCTGCTTTCGATGATTTCAAGTTTATACCCAATGAAATGACTAATGTTTAAATCAAACTTTATTCTGCACAAAAAGGAAGTAAATCAATCAATTGCTCGAAAACCGCCAAATATGATTAAGTACAAGTTGATACTGAAATATGTGGCGAGTCAAAAAAAGCAATAACATACAAAATGTTTCCTTAGGAATATCGAAGTTGTAAGTACTGCAGCGCTGAAAATATTCTATATCGATAGAGCAGTGGTTCCCAACCAAGAAACAAAATTTTCAATGAAATCAAAAATTGTGTCCTTCTTAAAAGTCCAGGGTGTTACTGCCTTTGGTCAATTATTATTTCAATAATTTGAACTTACAAAGACCCAATGCCATGCTAGCTATGATGAATGTGAACTAAACAAATATATAAGAAATATATGACTCACTAATCGGTGTCGAAATATCAAATATTTCCAGGAGTGTTGATGCCTACTTTATCTTCAACTCTAACGCACTGATCAGGAAGGAAGAAAGAAAAATAGTACTATTCAAGTTGAAATTTATTTATTTATTTATTTATTTATTTATTTCTCAAACAGATTTTACAATCTTTTCACATGAGAAACTAACATGTATCTTGGGTATTGAATATATCGCAGCAGCAAAAAAACTTAAAAATATATAAGGTAGGTATAGAAAAAAAGGATTAAAAACAAAATTAGATAAAAAAAAACTATTCATTTCTGAAGTGTATGTGCAAATCAACTAAGAATAGTCTAAGAGAGAGGTCAAAGCTGAGATTAGACTGGTCAAGGACTCTGTTCGTTATCTTAAGCATTTTCACAATGGGTGAACCATAAATAAAAGTCGTCGTATGAGGTATTTCGAACAACTGATTCAGTCTGGTGGTACGAGATGGAACTCTCAATCTCATAAAATCTCTCAGTTGCGGTGTATTATAGAAACAATTAAATCCCTACGATATCCTTCAATCTTCTGTTCTCAAGAGACATTATTTCAAATTCATTTCTGAGTTGGACCGATCTTATCGTATTATAATCTGGATAAATGTGATACTTTTTGAAATAAAGATATCGCAGTAACTTGTTCTGTACCTTTTCAACTGTTTTTTTGTATGCATTTAGACCTGGAAATCTTCCGATTGTATATTCGGATGAAGATGATAGTTCCGTCCCTTCTTTGAATGAATGAAAATATGTTGGTGGCACTATGATACTATGATACACTTCCACTGCTTGCGGGTTGAAACTATGATCAGTTCGGGTTGTAACTATAACGATGACTGTGGATTGAACTATAAACTATGCACTTCATGATGAGTAACAATCTATATGCGGTAAATTTGCAGAAAATTAGAGAATAGCGAGTTTTATCGGAAAGCCAAGAAAACAACTTTCGCATGAAATATCTAACTAGAACTAACTATGTGAAGAATAAGCGAACAATCGCATGAATGATTTGCAACATGTGGTGTCGTATGAAACAAAACCTGTAACCTATTGTGAATTAAATAATACGAATATAAGGAAAAGGCACCACAACGATGGGCCACCATGTATTGGTTATTTGAAAATTGGCTGCTTTACACTGAGAGTACTCTATTGAAAATTCACTCGAAGATACGTACATACATAATACAATACAGTGTCAACAACCAGCATTTCGAAAGAGAGGTGAGGACGTAGGAAGAGTCTTCGAAAATAACGACATGCACCTCCTCCATGCAATCCTCTCAAGGACTCAGTTACCTTACAGGTAAAGTCATTTATTTCTGGATAGTGTAAATTGCCGATATACGTGAGCTGCATTTTATTCGATATTGAAAAAGTGGAAGGAACTCTGTATTTTCAAGCTGCATCGAGCATGCAAATTTTTAGCGATCTTTATTACTCGATCCTGAGTTTATCTTGAATCCTATGAAAAAACTACTGGAAACAAGGGCCATTAGGGCTTTCATATTTATATTTTCGTATTCTGCGGATTATCCTGTAGGTTTCGAGGTTTTGTTCATCTGTGCATTTGAAGTTGAATCAATTTTCAGTTATTAGTCTATAATGTCCAGCTACTGGCTTCTTCCAACTTTACATGATAGTTCCTAACATTTTACCTATTTAGTCCATTAGTGAACTCAACTTTTGGGTATGCAACTTCACCTGATAGTTGCAAACCTAACCTAACCTAACCTAGCCTGAAAGACGCTAGCTTATCGTGGCAAAGCAGTCAGGCGGCCGGTCGGCAGAATTCAATTTGACATCGGATGCTTTATCATTAATTGTTACCTAGTCGATAAAGACCATTTGTTGCAAAAAGTTCGGGAAAGGTATACCCGCGAAGATTTTCGTCGCGAAGACATTGATTAGATTTTTGCATCAATGTACGCAGTGGGTTCTACTGAACAAAGTTTGAAGCCGAAACTGCACTCGTAGTTTGGAAGATAAAGTTTTGCAAAGTTCTAATCAGATGCATCATTTTTGGATCCAGTTCTAGATTTCAATTCGATCCAATCCGTATTTTTGGAATTCTTGAGAAAAACATTTTGAATGGTTACCTTCATCTACAGAATCATTATGGGCGAATTTAATCGATTCACAAATTCGACCTTCTAGATTAAACCGAAAACCTACTCTACAAATAACGAGTGTCTAAAACATTTATTATCGCAGGTATTGTGTTTATGGCTGGTCTAACCACTGAAAGTGAACAAAAAATTCAATCTGTTCGCGTAGGTAACTAACGAGATATTGGAGAAATATCATCGGAAGTTCAAAAAATACTGAAAGTTGATATATTTTTTCCGATATCTCCGAAAATCAAAATCATGATAACTGTTGTTGAATATTCTATATTTCAAAGATCTGTACCTAATTTCATCAAAATTCAATCAATAGTCTCCGAAAAAAACAACTCGACAAAAATTTTTGAAGAACAATTTCGCTTGAATTCCTCAACAATTGGATCCTCACGAAATGTTACACTAAGTTGCCGATATCATTCTTCAACTAATAACGAAGCTTTAATCTAATCTCATCGTTATGGACCTTCAATTTGATCGTATTTCTTGAGATATTGGGAAACCAACCTCAAAAAAATTTTTTTCCTCCGACAAGCATGTATCGCCTAGATATACTGAAATCGGTAATTTTATTTATTATTATAAAACTTACGATAAAAGAATGATTCATTTTCCATAACTTTACTGCCTGTAGCGAAAAGATAAGAACTCGAACTTTTCTTCTTGAAATCACCTGCGGATTTACATCTTATATATAATTTTCGGATTTTATAATTTTTCTGGTTATACATTCCTAATAAAATTTTTCATCCTTCTTCGTGTCAGTTCTTCAAATTCAACTTTCAATGCACACAATTCAATGCAAGCGGTATTTTTTGAGTTAGATATTGAGAAAAAGAAATTACAAATATCCAATGAAAATCGATCCTGAGTGCTCCGCACAGATGATATAGGTATGTGATATTTTCAATGTGCGCAAGTTTTTCATGAATAAACAAGTGTACAAACACGTGATAAACTCCGACTCAAGCTTGGTCCCCACGATAGGTATTTAGGGTTCAAAAATTGCATGGAGACGGAACGTCACCGGGAACACACATCAATCCGGTTTACGGAGCGTATACTGGAAGGTTACGAATAGAGAGAATCAACTGTTATCCTCAATTCTGCCCAATTTGAAGTTCCACACCTTCTAAACTTGCGGATCAATACCCTATGATATGCCAGCAAATAAGTTCGACACTTTCAGTACCTTCAACGCCCAATTCCAATCGGGTTATAGACCGCAACCGAAAATTTCTCAGCAATAATTCATCTTTGCACTGCGCGGGACGACCCTTCCTATGAAAAATTCACCAATTCTCGGCACGTCTCTAGAAGTAAAACGAGAAATGAGTTCGTTTCACAGTAATCCTGGAATTTGCCACCGGAAATATTTCGGCGCTGCCACTCATTCAATTTCGTATAATCATCTGTGTCACCATTTAACTCTTCAGCAACGGCCATACAGCAGTCTCGAAATGAATAAAACCAACGAAATTCACGGAAAAATGTATATTTCTTCTGGAAAAATTATTTCCCCAAAATTCAGCTATATGGCTTTGCCACATAAAGGGGAGATTAAATTTTTCGGATCTAATAGATGCACAAGAGACCACTTAGGAACATCAAGAAAAACCATGAAGATGATTTTTTTTTCGATATATTTGGACTATTTGCGGGAAGAGTCAGAGAGATGTGAGGTTCTGACTTCGTACTCTACACAGAATCTGGGCAACAGTGTGGGGTTTGGAAGGCTATCCCAACAAAATTTGACTCCCCACAAAACTCAAAAACGAAGAATTCTCGAAGATTTTGAGGAAAACAGGTAATCTACTATTTTGAGGGACTCGAATTTCCATCGGGAGTTCGTTCCGACAAAAGTGGCATCAACCCCCAATATTTTCTGAATAGGGAAGAGATGTCGAGTATTGGTAGTTTGAAAGTTATTCATGTTCTGTACAAAAGTCAGTTGAAATTTTCGAAATCAGTTCTTAATTCACGAAATGATATAATATGTAATTATACAAATTTTAGACTCTAGGGAATATTTTAGACAAGGATAGCTTGAAAATTGTTTGCAATAGTAAAGTGGAGTCATTTCTCATATATAAATAATAGTCTAGGATGCAGCTCATGTGAATGTTTTGGAAAAACTACAAGTTGCACAAGACAACATAATTCGAGTAATGTTCACACTGAAAAATAGAGAAGGAGTAGAAGTATTTTACGAAGCTGAAGTAATGCTGGATGTGAAGTTAATTGATCAGAATGGGGACTTAAAAATAATTGGGCATACTTATGGAACCAGACAATCTATAGCCTAGCACCATGCTCGTATAGAATGACAAGAACTCATTGTCAAAAAGTTTTCTGCAGCTCAGAAGTCTCATCACTAAATTGTTCAATAAAAAATTCAAAAATATGTCTCTGCTATCGCGCTATCGTTTTTTCCAAATGTCTGCAATTTTCGAAATATTTCCTGAGAATGGTCTTAAACGACCAAGTTGGATTCACTGATGACGAATCCGGAGTAAATATCTCAGAAACAACTGGAGCGATTGGATTGGAACTTGGAGGTTATTTGAAGGATTACGACACGCAACTTTGGGTGGAATTCAGTTGAGATCGTATTCTCAATAAATTGAAAATGTTTTTCGAAAATGAAATCTATCTATCGATTATCGACTATAATCAGAAAAAATTTCTCAAACCTAAAGCTTCATATTTTACTGCAGTGTACCAACTTTCAAATTGATACCATCAACAATTATGTCAAATTTCGGGGTTTTTTCTTTTGTACCGTTTTTCCGTAATAACTCAAAAGAAAACCTAGAAAAGCACTAACGTGAAATCAACAGCTTTCGCGCGCATGTTCAAATTTGTTGCCAAAGCCGTCAGCTCCTTCGAACATGCGACTTTACGTCAGTGCTTTTCTACTCTTTTTTGTGGACGATGATTTACATTTTTGCTTTTTAATTGCATCGGAATTTCACTATCCTAACCTTAGAACTTTGAATAATGTGTAGCACAAATTTAATGTTTGCATTTAAAATAGGCACATTTCGAGCATGCTTAGGTGTCTTAGTTCATAAATAGTATAAATTGTGAATTTTCACTTCTCTAAAATAAATGGAATTGAATTGAATTGAAATAACCGTCAAAAGGTGATGGTCACCAAAAATTTAAATCGCTCAAACTCAAGAACCTAAGAGTTCTGAAAAATTCGAAAATGATTTTCAAGCTCTGAATAAGGAAAAAAAATCTCCATGAAGACATTGTTCCGAAAAAAACACCAAAAGGTAGCAACAATCCCCAGTAGTGGCTTAAATTTTTGTTCGGACAACCAGTAGGTGTTTATATGAATGAAAATGTGAAATATCTCTGATCTTACAAAAACTGTACTGTCGTGAGAAATTTTTAGCAACAATTACAATAATATGATATTCCAGAAATCGTTTTTTGTGAAAACGTATACAGCATGAAATTTTGTCATCTTAGATATGCCAAAATTATAGAACCGATTGAACCACACTGACAATACCCATTCTGTTATCTGTGACTACACCCAACTACACTCATCTGCACTCACAATTGTAAGTCTGTGGAGTTAGTGTACAATAACATTTTCATGCAGGTACAACGAACTGGCCTACTGACCTAATTATTTTATCTCACGATTTTCAGTCCGGAAAAACAATTTTTCTCTTAGACGTTGATTACACTCAGTAACTTTCTACGATAGGAAGCAGGTGAGTGAGTAGGAAAAAGGACAACGCGAGGCCTCTCTTCTCAAGCTCCCCGCGCTGCTCTATACACCTTTTATAGGCCGTTTTTCGTGCGGAAGTTCAGGGGACTGCACTATAAGAGCCAGTAAGTGATTATATTCTGCCTAGCGATGATCGTGCGGAAACGAGATCTGTATTGAGAAAAATGTCTACTCCAATGCCGAAGCGGAGTATACTATACTGCAAAAATAATCACGCTTTTAAGAAATCTTGAACGTGGAATAGTGATATACGACGCCTAGAAAAAATCAGTCAGAATATATATACTGACAAACTCAAAGCGAAGAAATTCATTATCTCTTTTAGTTCATAGCAATCATTGATAGACATCGGTTTCAGATCAAAATGGCGCAGGGGAATGGATCAATTGCTCATTGTATCGATTTTAAAAATTTTTCAAGAATACGCGTTGAAAGAACACGTTGATAAGTTCATTTATCAACTCAATCTTTCAGATTCCGTCTGTTATTTCGATCAAATCCAACATAGAATAACAATATCATAGAGTGCTAACTCCCTACTGAATCTTTTGGGGAAAAATGACAGCGATTCAAATATTCGTGCAGGTGCCTCTAGACATTTGAATTGTTGGATTTCTTATTGTCTATTGTGAGTCATAAATCAGACAATCAATTCATCAAGTCAAATATATTTCACATATCCGCTAACGAATAATTATTTTTTATGATTGAATCCAGAGATTAACTACTAAGATGGGTTAAATTATTGTAGTATTCTCATTGATCCAAAATATAAAACTTTACTGCAATGAAGAGTGATGACACAGTCCATGAATATACGGAAGTCTTACTACAATAACTATTGATATTAAGAATATATTTTACGTGAGGATGAAACTGAAATATTGAAACATTTAAACTTACGGTTATCACAAAATATATTTATCGAGTTTCGAAAGTCCCAACTAGCACTGGCCAGTAATTCGATCCGTTTTTATATTACCAAGTTCTTGATGCTATGAAAGTTTGAAGGTGCTAGCTCTCTAACACGAATAAATTCAATCCAATTAAATCTCGTTGGTTCACAAGGATAACTGGAATATGCAAATGATAATTGATCTCCACATACGTCAAAGATTTCTATTCGAACTATTCAAATTGTATCATTATCGAACAGAGATTGCAAACAATAAATAAAAACTAATTTTTGACAACTTGAATTTAATTGAACAATTAGTGCTTGAAGTGAATTCACTTCATAATAAAGGTTGTTTTTTAGAGGTATAGAATTTTGAAATGGGATGAGACGAGGATGAATTCTTAAAATTGACTTAATGCAACAGATAGTCTTTGGGCATTGCAATTTAAATATAGTTTCGGAAATATGACCGCCACGGCTGGCTCGGGCGTGATCTAATCGGAGGTCCAATTTTCAATAACTTTTTCTGACATTTGTTGCCGTATATCGGCAATAACGTGGCGAATGTTGCCCTCCAAGTGGTCGATCGTTTCGAGCTTATCGGCGTAGACTAGCGACATGTCCCCACAGAAAATAGTCTAGCGGCGTTGAATAGCACGATCTTGGAGGCCACCTAAATTATGCAGTTATCAAACGTTTCCATCAGTAAACCAATTGTGGCACGAGCTGTGTGACATGTTGCACCGTCTTGTTGAAACCACAGCTGCTGCACATCATGGTTGTTCAATTGACGAACGAAAAAGGCAATAATCATGGCTCTACAGCTGCACACGATGGCGGAGAGACTGATTCGGGCCTTCCTCTACGCTACGCTCTACATCAGCAAGGGCTTCTTCTGTTCTCACTCTACGACGCCTCTGTAGATACGTATTATCAGTTATAGTTAGTGTGGTGCGAAAACGGTCCATAGTTAGTCGAATTAACGGTTCTAATGGACGATTATGTTGACCGTAAAATGGACGTAGAGCGCGATGCGTATTTCGAAGAGACCGTTATTTTCGAAATGAATTTGCACAATTTGGAAGCGTTGTTTGAGCGTCAGTTTATGCATGTCGAAATGCCAGACTAAACTGAAAAAATCACACAAAAACTGTTACAGAAGAAAACCTCATTCTATGTTCTGCACTGGAAATCTATGACAACGCTTATCTCCAACATTTCCGCAACAAAGAGACTGCAATGCAAGTTCATAACAAAACACACTAAACAGAATCAGTGATTCATCATCTACACTAGTGTACAGCAGTGTAGATCACGAAGACACAACGAATAAGGCTAAGCAGTTATATTTGAAACGAATACTTGAAGTTTGATTCAAACTCAGCTGCACCTGCACTGAACCTATAAGATCCAGTGAAGTCAATGTGCAAAATTCGAAAATACAAATTCTAAAGCGGTAATGGTCCCTACTTCAAGTAGGCACCCTTCTCGTGTTTTACATGGGATCTAAAACAAACTCTCCAGGATTAGAGTAACAAAGATAGCTGATGATTTGCATGCCTGATGAAGCGTGGAAATACAAGGTTTCTTCTTTTTTTCAATGCTGAATAAAATGCAGCTCACGTATATCGGCAATTCACACTTTCCGTCCGTAAGATACTTCACCTGCAAGTTGACTAAGTCCTTAAGAGGATTGCATGGAGGAGGAACATGTTGTTATTTTGAAAGTCTCTTCTTGCATCCTCACCCCACTTTCGAGATGCTGGTTGTTGAGACTGTATTGTATTATGCATATACGTATCTTCAAGTAGCCTTTGAATGGAGCACACTTAGGGGCCAATTAAGTTTCAAAACAACTCTTCAAATATGGAGACGCTATGTGGTTGATTTTGGAAGTCATTGTGTTAACGATTGTCCGTCAGTCGGGTCACTGTCAAGTTGAAACATTCGAAGAGCTGTCTGAGAATTTTACTGAATTCATATCCCTCAACAAAAATATGACTGGCTAACCAAACATCTAAGCCCTTCAGATAGGACTATTATCCGTAATTTGTCCTAGAATAACCGTAAGAAACACCCCTTTTGTTCCGGAGTTGTTACTTGACACGTGTAAAAGTAGAAGTGCAAGTCGAGAAACTTTGTAATTGACGAAGAAACCATTGGTTCCGAAACTAAGACATAAAAGGTTTCCACTGTTTCGTATTAGTATGCTATCCAGAGGGAACTGATATTGTATATCTCATATGAAACTGTGAAGATGAAATAAACGCTTATATGTGACATCCCCTTGAAGGATGCATGTTATGGAATCAAGCATATTCAAATCTGACCCTGGTAGTGCGAAAGCCTGGTCTTCACAATAGAATCACTGGACCTACTAATTGACTGATTACTGCAGCATTATATTCCGATGATTATATTCTTTGGAAAAAATTGATGAAACTATTCTTCTCGATATCGTGCATCGATTCATCCTTTCAATGTAATCTGAAACAGGAAATGTGACACCCGAACTGCTGACCTAAAAATAGCTCACATCGGAGGCTTCATCCTATTTTTCTCCAGCTTCTAAATGAGAAAATGAATTGCGAAATTCAACTCTTTTCCTACCGTATCAGATGAATACAGTATATTGTCCCACCGCCTGATTCGTTGTATGATGTTTCTGTTGCAGCTGGAATTCGATTCATGCACAATGTAGCCCATGCAGTGCCGCATCTAGGATTTTAGCACCTGTGTAAATTTTCACTATGTGCCCTCGAGTGAATTTATTTTCGAATAACCACATAATTTTCCTAATAGAAAGTATTCATTTCATTTTGAAGAGCTTCTTCATTCCCAACTATCTGCCAAATGAATATAAGGTATTCAATAAAACACACTAACGTATTGGAAAAGGATAATAAGTGTAAGAAAAAAATTCGAACGATGATATCTCCGAGCCCGCATAGGACGTATTCTGCCATTTAACAAACTCAGCCTACGTATACACACCACAAATGAATGAATATTGAGAACGCAAACAGTTTCATGAGTGTTATGACTTGGCACAGAAAATTGGCCGGTAAAGTTGCCCAGAGAATCAATTACCTGATTTAAATTTGAAAACTCTTTCCACTATTTCCAGACTCGCATGCACTTACTGCGCTTAATATATAATTATTAGTCCCTCTTTTTCAAAACTGTTTTCCTACAAATCCTGCTGCTGCTGGATCATCCCAGATGCCGAGAGAAGAAGAGAATTCAGATCAGGTGGGGTTATCTTGCCCCTCGGCGTCGGTCGTAAGCGTCTTTGTTATTTAGGATCTTTCAGCGGATCTCAGATAATGGAAATCTTAGGGCAATAGGTATTATGTGCGACTTTTTTGTTTGGTATTTACCTGTTGCCCCACATTTTGCAACAAATTCATGCACTGCAACACCACTCTGAAATATGAATGAAGATCGAATTGAAAAAATCATCATTTTCAAGGAAAACTTCATAATTTTGTAATTTTGCGCCCTTAAAAAGCTTGCGCCCGTGTTAAACGTCTCTTTCGCCGCAACCTAGATCTGGCGCTGAGCCCATGTATGTATGATCTGTTTTTGCTGGATCTGGTATATCATTAAGGTTTATTGCACATTTATTTTGTTCATTTCAAATTCCAATCGGATACCTGAAATTTTTCAGGGGAGAATATATCTCTCGAATACACTAAGTGTATCTATCTATCATCCAATGGTTCCACATATTCGAATTCTCATCATTCCAGTTTTTTTTTGAATATTCTGTAAATAACAACAATGTTGAGGAAATAACCAAGAAATTTCACAGATTTTTTTCCAGTTTCACCGAAGATAAATATCGGATCAAACTGACCTTTGAAACACTATTGCGAAATACTGACTAAAGGTTTTGGCCGATTTTATTGAAATCTGATGAATAGTTTCAGTAAAATTTTCAAACAAAAATTTTTCACCCCTAAAATCCTCACGAAATTTTGCGGAGGTATTCTTCAACTTACTTCATACTCCGAATCTGATCGCTTCTGTTTTTCCGGATTATTGAGGAAATAACCTCAATCCTCCAATTTATCTGGAAAATGAATATCGGATCAACCTGAAATTCAAGGCAGTATTCTGAAACATTGACTAAACTCGAAAAACTGTAGTGGAATACTAACTTCAAAGTATGTGCCGAATTTTTCGAAATCTAGTTTATAACTCAGGAAAGACTATTTTTTTTTCGATGAAGTAGTTGATAAATATTTTCAGAAAACATTTTTTTCGTAGTTGCCCGTTGATATTTTCCAAATATTCACAAAGTTTCGATGTGATCTAATCTGTAAGCGTTAAAAGGTTTCACTTAAATATTCGCATCACATCCTTCATTATTGCTCTCGCGCACACGCCTAGCTTTACTATTGAATACTTTCTTTCACACACAAAAAATCGGAAAAGTGACACACATTCTATACAGAATATAGCAAACACGGAAACTTTCCGAACACTGAAAGTGAAAATGTAGCAAATTGAATCACAGAATAGAGAAGTATGACGGAAGGAAGACACCTTGATATTTCCATAGTTATAGATGTAGCCAGATTTCGTGACCTTGAGAAATCATAAGAAAAATTAGAATAGAACCTGGCCACAGAAATCTTATCATTTTCACAAAATAGTAAGTATTCCTTATTCCATGTTGGTATTGTTTAAATATTATATTAAAATGAAACAAACAACACAATCCAAAAAGTGAATGTATAAAGAACCAAGAGTACAATGAAATCGAACACGAGGAAATAGGTAAGCCGACGCACGTTGACGTTGACAACATTGAATACACACATAGAATACAGTAGTTTCAATTCTTATCTTTGTCTGTGTGTTGCAATAAAATTCATTAACTAAATGGCGGATTGGAACATGCGCATGTAAATTTGGGACATTGGAAAAGGGAGAGTGTCGCTTTTGTAATACTTCTCTATTATGTGATACATATAGTCAAACATAACTACAAGGACAAATGTCTGTCGATGAATCAACAAATATTCCACCTTGATCAGAGCTAGTCATCCAATCAACCAAAACATCTACACCGAAAAAGCGACGTCCAAGGACAATGGTTACAGCTGCTTCTCTGATTTTACTGATTTTCAGACCCCTTTTCCATGATTAAACTACAAATTAAGAATCTAGATACTTCACCTGTCAGATGACACACTGCAGTACAACTACATACAGCGCGACATCTCTCAGGAGCATCTTGCGAATTCAAACCTCCGATTGCAGAATACTTTGATCGATGTGCATGACTTTCATCCTTTAGTCGTATCCGGTCGCTGCATCTGCAATATTGCAGTTTACAACCTCCGTCACGATTTGATACATAATATTGTTCCAAAAATATATATTCGATATCCCTTACAGACGCCAATGGTTGGAACATTCAAACGTATTCGCGAAGACATTAAAATTTTGATAAAAAGTTTATTGGCCAGTAGCTCGAAAGTCAATAGGTTTAGGTTCTATCGAGAATTTTCTTCCTAGAATCTTCTAGGGATTCACTCCCCCAGTAATCATCATCTTATTCTGAAACACTCTGAACCCCTATAGTAGACGCAACTAAAAGCTCTTCAGCTGCCCCAACTCGTAAAGTGAGAGCATACTGATTTAGGTTTATTGATATAAAGCGATTAACTATGTCATCTGATTTAAAGAGGAATGTAACAATTATGTGAATTGTTTTGTGTGTTCCGAAAGTTTATATTTTTTCATTCCATTTCCACAGAATGCAAATTTCATTTGGATGAAAAATTGTTCAGAATTTACAATGTATTGTTATCATTATCCACTTCACTTGAATTGAAAATAAACATACATATCCATTGCGAATCGACATGATGTGTAATCTACGTTGAGAACATCGCGATTTTTCTTCATGAATCAGATAATAAAAACCAGATTTGCATAGTTGTGTGGTCCCATAACGCGATTATGTAAACAGAGCAATCAGGTATGCCAATACCGTAAAATTGTACAAACCTAACGACTATATGCAGTAACATTTCAGTGAGGTTATATGGTTCAAATCTAATTGATCATAATGGAGATATTTCGAATATTTGCGTATATCGTTTCCTTCAGCTTCTAGGAAACTTAATTTCTATTCTCTTCATTTCAACTTGAATCATTATTGAAGTACAATTTCCATCCCGATTTTCCTATTTAACATCATTCAAGCAACACTCAAAGAACTAGAAATTCGGAAATTAATACAATTATTCTGTCGTTAGATACATTACTTCTGTCTATTGATATATTTATTCTGTCAATTGATACATTTGATCTGTCATTTTAGAAGGATGGATTTGCGCACGTAAAATAGATGAAAAGGCGCTCAGAAATTTATTTCGTGTCAATTTCTCAGTATAACAATGATAAGGGACATAAATATGACATTTTTTTGATTAATATACATTGTTTCTCACTTTGATTGAAGCAACTCATTATTTCATTATAGAAAGGCTGATTTTGATTTTGTTGAATGAAGTTCTCTGAAAGCTTCAAATGCTGAGAGGTAGTTGTTTTAGATTTATATTTTTCATATGTTACTACAGAACCAAATATCGGCTCAACAATGTCAATTTTTTCAAGAAGACTGGAAATACCTCTGTCAAATAAGGCACATCTGAAATCGAAAACATTCGAGCAAATGTAGTTCTATATTATTTTAATGAAGGCTTCCCTGAAAGAATTCTGATTCGATTTTATATAACGGTGCATTCAAAGTTCAGAAATATTCGAACCAGAGCATTCACCATTTGCAACTGTCTTTTCTAGAATAGTAAAAATATTTTCATGTCCATGTATCTCCTTCGATTTGTGCGAATGATGCTCAAATTTTTTATCCATTATGGTTGCAATTTTGAAGATATCAAGACGGATGATTGTAAACACCAACTTTCATCTGGAGCAAGATACGCGATATTTGTTGAGTGACTTTTAATGGTGTAGATGAGTTATCCCCAAAATTTACTACTACATCTAAAGATAAAACTATTTGGATTTTCATTCTAATAATATCCAATCATTCAATCATACCAAGTTGAATTCTAGTTCCTTTTTGTATGAATTGTAGGAAGGTTTATCCAATATTCCATAAAAATCAGGTTGATAGTTTCTGGCATTCTTCTTTCATACATTTCTTCTGTCCGTATTTTCCTAGTGAACTCGGGAACTTTTGCATTCTACTATGTAATGATATTTTACAAAAAAAGAGATGGTGAATTTTTACACGATTACATGTATTGGAATCATCATAAATATGTACGCTATGATTGATCGTTTCATTTTTATCGAGATGATTAATAGATTAATCCCTATCTCTCTCTGCTTTGGCGGAGAACAAAAGAAGATAGAGTGGAAGATACACCTATTAATCAGTTCAATGAAAATAAAAACGCACCCATTCATTGTCGAGATATTTCATTTCGTTTCTAGTTTCAATTATCATAAGGCTTGACGGTATGAATTATGTACGAGATATTTCAACGCAAATTCCTCCCAAATTGATTCATTTCATCGTTATATGAATACCGGCAAATTCGCCATTTTGCAACTATTGCTGATAAATACAAAAAATAAGTTCAGTTCCTTGGTAATTCAATTTGTACGAATAGATCTCGAATTCTATGATCGTTCTGATTTGAATTCCGATAATATCAGAATGATCGACTGTTAGCACACCAACTTCCAACTGAAGGATCTTATATGCTCGATATTTGTACCGTAGGCTTTGACACCAATTGGTTTCTATAATTCCGTAGTTTCTGAAATATTCTCATCAACTTTTTCTGCTGGTATTTTTCTAGTGATACTATCCTCATGAATTCTTATACATATAAGACTTGTATTGACGTTTCTCGAAAGCTACAGACTTTAAATAGGTAGGTATATTGATTTCAAGCATGCAGTTCCTTGTAACTGTCAGACATGAATGAACCACAATTCCGTTATTTCAACTGAGAATTATTGACTCTAATCTGTGGCAAATTTCAAAATAATTCAATTTGAACCATCATAAAAAAGAAGTATTTGTGATTTATTTCTTTGGGTTCTTGTTCTGACTGTTTGTTCAAACAGTCTTCCACAAAAATTATACTTTGCAGTGATCCAAGCTCCAAGGAGAAAAATTCAATAAATTGACCACGTTCATGAAACATGAACGATGAATGAAATATGCAGGTTTATTCTTATTTTGGCAACTTCAACGTAAATTTTGATCGATTATCCATAGACATTGATATATCGACGAAAAACTTTATATGTTCAGCTCTGAATGCTCACAGATTCATAGCGTAACGAGAAGCTCACTTGTAATATTGCAGACTAACGTGCACAGTGCCATACATTGCTTATAGAGCCGCGCATTCGCCATTTTGCAATTACTGCTGCCGAGTTTTTAGAATTATATCTAAATTATATCAGTTTTTTTTCAGTTCCAACATCGATCTGATATCTCTACAAGATTAATTGAATGAAAGGAATTCGGCAAACTAGTTTATGATAAACCTGGTTTCTTTGAATTAGATGCTATACAGTTCTTTATTTTCGGTTTTCTCATCTGAATCGTTGAAATTTTTCATTCCATAAAAATTATTGAAATATAGTGAATATTTTGCTGAAACATTGCAGTTTGATGGAGACTCATACTTTGCATGAGAATAATTTCAATGTCAATTTAGAAGCTTTGAAATGGGACAAAGAAAAGTTTGAACTTTCTAGTCTTTTTCGTAGTCCATCAGCACATAAGCCATATAAGGACAGAATAAAATCGTTTTTCATACACGAAACCATCCCAACACACACGTCACTAAAACAATTCAACCTCAAT
Source organism: Myrrha octodecimguttata (assembly GCA_958510865.1). Taxonomy (NCBI): domain Eukaryota; kingdom Metazoa; phylum Arthropoda; class Insecta; order Coleoptera; family Coccinellidae; genus Myrrha; species Myrrha octodecimguttata. Next base: position 60,075,168 of record OY294059.1, on the reverse strand, counting down.
GACACTTTGAAAACGAGTAAGTTATAAGTGATTGGGTTGACGAAGAGAAGGGAAATTTTGGTGAACTCAAGAAATATAGAATGGATGAATTGTCGTCAACATTTCGACTTTGTGTGCTATGAAATTGGTTGTCGCATATCACGTCTTTTATTGAAGTTTCATTCCTTTGAAAGTGTACACACTTAATATGCAATTAGAAAATTATCAGGGATGGCAGTGTCTTATTACCTTCCCTGCTGGTTTATCTCTACATCTGCATCCGTCAACCTAACAACCCGACCGAAACCACATCACAAAATTCCATCTTATCCTCAAATTCTACACAGCTTCCATAACTAAGAGGCGATGAGAATGCGTGAATATTCATGAAAACTATGCATCACTGTTTATTCATACAAAATATCCGTTTCAGTAGGACCGAAGATTGCTCTTTTGGTGGCCTGGTAGCGAAGCCCGTTCAGCTATTCATGTTCTGTGCTGTATACGGTCCCAGTGCTATCGTTCTAATGGTCTGTTATGGCTACATATACTTCATAGCGAGAGGTCATGCCAGAGCGATTTCTACGGAGAGGCACTCGATCCCCAGGTCACAGGAGAGCGAAACTCCGACGGCTGTTCATCCGAGATACGGCCTAGCGCTGGCAATAACTGCCGGCATGTTCCTCGGACTGTGGTTGCCGTTTCAGGTGAGCTAAGATCAAAGTTTAGTAATCTATATTGTTTGTTGGAGAATTTCAGTTTAATCTAACTGAATCCACACCAAATCTTTCCATCGGAAAGTAAGGGTGCGTTTCACACGGTCTATAGGTGAAAAGATAAACGCTTTAATAACCAATTTGACCATGCACGCAAAAGCTGCTGATTTCACGGCAGTATCTTCGTATTTTTCCAATCTATCATGTGATTTCCAATGGTCGAACATACATGGTTCGCTATTTGGGAACTTTGTATGTCTCTTTTCTACATGTTATTTTTGAATATACAGTGGAAACGTCACGGCTATTAAACATCGGGAAGCGAGAATACGAGAACCACTTAAGAAATAGAAACATACAAAGATCCTAAATAAGAGAACCATGCATGTTTGAGCATTGGAAATATGATGGATTGAGGTAATACAAAGATCAACAACAACAATGACGGAACCAAATATTCTAAAAGGAAAAATTAAGAAGTCCTCCTGTATTTTGCTGAATGGAGAAAATACTTCCACCCATTGTTCAATTTGGGTGGACCATTTTTAGCTGCTTTAACTGAAAAAAGAACTAAAATTGAAAAACTTCCTTATCAAGTGGCAATAATGTGTTGCTGTTGTTTTTGCGCGCATGTTCTAGGGGAACAGCGTGCTATCGATTCGTCCAAATGTCTGTAATTTTCGATGATTGAGCCGAAAATGGTCCCAAACTACTAGGTTGGACTCACTGATGACGAATCCGGTGTCAAAATCGATTCTGTCCGGCCAGCTGACCGGCTGTGGACAACCAGTTAGCGACTTGAAACTTGGAGTTTAGTTCGTGCATCCGAATGCCGCGGTTAAATTCGTTAATGGGACAAATCGGCCAGATAGTTTTGGAGTTATATCAATTTGAAATTTTGAGGTTATTTCCCTCATATTTTGGAAACTACCAGATCCATTGCATTGAAACTTGGAGCATTACGACGCGCAACTTTGAGCAGAATTTCGTTGAAATTTTATGGTCACTGAATTAAAAAAATTTTTTCTTCAAAATTTTTTCCGCAAATTTTTTTTTTCCTGAAACCATTGTACATATCCCAAAACAGTTCAAGTAATACCATGGGCTTCATATTTCACAGCAGTGTACCAATTTTCAGTTCGATACGGCTTTTAGTTTCGGAGATATTGGGAAAAATTTGTAGAATTTCGTGGTTTTCTTCTCGATATCGTTGTTTTTTTCGGTATAACTCAAAAAATACTGATTCAATCGTGATGAAACTTTGCAGCTAGTTCAAAGATGCTGAAGGATAACATTGTGCTGAATTTCGTGATGATCGTGTCATTAGAACAATTCGAAAAAAAATTCAAATTTGTTTTTTCAAATATTCACTATTCTGTGATCTTCTCATCATATCATCCTCATTAAATTCTGTAGAAACCTTCAAACTGTCATTTTTCGATAAAGTACTGGAGTTCAATTCGATCTAATCTGTACTTTTGCAAATATTGGCAAAATAAATTTTGAATGGGTATATCTGCGGAATCATTGGGTGGATTTTACCCATTCACGAATTCGGCCTTCGTAATTAAGGTCCAAACCTTCTCTACAAATATCGAGTTTCTAACTTCCGGAAGAAACGACTTAGAAACTCAATATTTGTAGAGTAGGTTTGGGACTTGATTACGAAGGTCGAACTCGTGAATGGGTAAAATCCGCCCAATGATTCCGTAGATATACCCATTCAAAATTTTATTTTTCCAATATTTCCAAAAACTGCCGTGAAGACAGCAGCTTTTGTTGAAATGTTCAAATTTGTTGCCGAAGCGGTCATCTACATTAAACATGCGCGCAAAAGCTGCTGCCTTCATGGCAGTGCTTTTCTAGATTCTTTTGATAATGTCAATGTGATGAAAATCTCATCTAACGAAATTATAAAAATAATTTCTTCGAATTATCTCGTAACTATCTGATAAAGGAGTCAAATTTAGACTCTGAAACGTTACAGTTCACTTTGTTCATTGTTTGTATTATTCTGATATTGTTTCAATCTTGAATCCGCAAGGGTGTTTCCTATAAATATCAATTTCATTTAATTAGAAATAGTTCTTTTTCAAATACTGGGAGTGCAAATCTAGAAAACATCTGAAAAACAATGCGAAGCAACATTTCGTTTTGTATAAGGGGCCATAAAGGGCCAGCAAAAATATTTTGCTATATTCGCGTGCAAAGGGTTTTCGAGATTACAAAAATGGAACTTTTCCCCAGAAACGAAAATCATCTTTCATAACCCGATGATTCTTAATTTTAGGATAGAAGCCTTCTCTTGCTCAAGTTATACAATCCACAAAACTTTAGATATAAATTTATTAATAGGTAGGTTATGAAGTTTCTGAAGAATATTTTTTTCATCAAAATCTAATCCGTACGCTCCGTTAATCCGAACAGAGGTTTTTTTTGATAGTTCGGATTAATGGGCACCACTGTATTGGAAAATACAATTCCGAAGGGACAAATTATTGAGTAGATTTAACCTATTCACGAATACGATTTTCATAAGTCAGTTCGAATCTTCTAGGAATATGCAGTTGTATTATCTAGGGTAAACCTAACGGCAGACTGGATATTCAGAGATCAGAGCCGAAGGCCGAATTCGTGAATGGGTTGACTCCACAGAATGAGTCCACAGCTATATTCTTTTTGAAGTTGTGATTTCCCAATAGCAAAGCCTCGTGAATCCGAACAACCAAAAACAAATTCCTGTTCGGAGTGCTTGAGCGTACAGAGTTCGCTAGTTGAAACCGAAGCATCTTTGGAAGGATATATACATACGTATTCAATGAGCTTATAGAACAAATTAAATCAGTGACATAAGAAGTATTTTTATATACTGACATTTAAGCAAAAAAATAGGTGCTTGGCGACCCCGTAGATGGAAACAATCTTGTACACGTCTAGGAATCTACGAAATATGATGGTCGATGTCTGCTTGTGGCAACTCGCTCCACGCAACTCGATTTTCTGGAATTAACTCTGCGAGAGTATGTGGAGGGTTGCTAATTGGACAACCGACATCTTGATAGACAACCCCTGTTGAAATTACTAACATGGTGATAACCTGAGGCATTTTGTTACGCTCAACTATGGCTTAACACAAATCGGCTGTCGCGCAATACCTAATAATGATAATAATAATAAAGTAATTAAGTATGTTCAACAGAAATATTAGATTGAACGATACACTCAGATTCGCTTTCGTGCCACAAGATGAAATTGGGAATGTTTTCAATATCATTAAATCCAATGTTTTGGGTAGAGGTGGATTGAACATCTCCTCTCTGAAGTTATATTGTCCTGTTATTATCCCCTATATTATAATCACATTATAAACACCTGTTCGGAACGCTCTTGCTTCCCCTCTGATTGGAAGCGAGCGAATGTGATCCCTTTGCCAAACTCGTAATCCCATTTCCGATCAATCTCTATTTTACCTGACTGTGTTATCGGAGGTTTTAAAGAAGGTTATGGTGTTGTCCTATCTACAGAGGAATTAATATTTATACCGCAGACACAGTCGGGTTTTAGGACGGGACATAGTTGCGATACAACGTTGAATGAGATCCTGAACAATATTTATAGGGCTATTGATGACGGTAAAGCATCAATTTCGGTATTGTTGGAGTCTACTAGAGCTTTTGATACCCTAGATCATTTAACTCTGATTTTTGATTAGGACTTTTCTAACAGAGAGAACACAATGCGTGGTTTTGGATAGGGTTGCCTCTAGTGAGCGGAAGGTAGAACGAGGAGTTCCACAGCGAAGCATTTCGGGTTCTTTGTTTCACATTATATATACCTCTAGTTTTATAGATTGTCTTTTGCTCCCTGTGGCGAGGGTCAGGCCAATTGGAGCATAAATGTTGAATATTTTTCAATGTAAGCCTTTGCGGAACGATTGTATTATCCATCCACAAATGAAGCCTTCGTAGTTGATGTCCCTCTGATACTGAAAGGAACTTTTAATTCGATTCTTAAGGAGTTATCGTGTTATCGGTCTGCCTGAGGCTGGTCTTCAAAGGTTGGGAAATGGCACCTCGAAGGTTCATGCAAAATTTTGTCAAGGTCATATTATTGCAAATTCCATTCATAACGAAGTAAAGCTGCATTGAGCTGGGTCGAAACCTAAATAGAGGGGGGCTGCTGTGACGACGAACTCGAACAAGCGTATAAAACTCCTGACTTCACAACAGTGAAGAATTTTTCAATATTCCTCGTAACGAGAAAACCATTTATTGGTTTCACATTCCCCATTTCCATTAAGAATGTATTAGACATGTTGTGATGTTCTGGTTTCTTTTTGTCCTCCGGGAAATATGAAAATATATGAAGGTTCCATCGCAAAATCGGAATCTAATGATTTCCATATTGTACAAAATAACCATTGCTAACCTTCATTCTCCTGCTTGTTTACTTCGATGTTTTTTCCCTCGGCATATTTATGATTGTTTGTGAGGACTTTATTGATACAATTCCCTCAGAAATTTATATTCGTGATTTCCACTTCTTATAATTGTGCTATTTTCCTTCCACATATAAAGAGGATAATAGCTAACCTATTTTAGTCGAATAATGTTCATGGAAGGAACAAATTGATAGGACAAATTTTCTCTTCATTCGCTAGTCAATTGAACCATTTTCCTGTCATCTCCTTAAAATTATTGCTTTTTTTGAGCCAATCATCTTTATTTCGTTTCGCGCCGAATTTGGCCCATTCTGATCGTAAATATTGAATATCACGGATGCGTTGAGAGAATAACTATCTCTCACGAAAAGATTGCAATACATGGTCAAGTATACTATGATATTTTTCATAATAAAATAATATAGAACACGAATTGACATTTCGGATTTTCGACTAAAGCACTACTCTGGAAATATCAGCCATACCTTTTCTACGGAGGACATTTAAAGCCCTTCAACCTGGGTTATTATTCGACCCTTGTTTCCTGTTCAAGTTTTTGGGGTTATAGCGCCCCCTCATCGGTGGATGCGTTTTCAAGTATCCACCGTACAGTAACATGTGTCTTTTACGAACATCAGTGAAATTATTCATGTGAATTCTGCTATATAACATATTATAAAAAATATCAATAAAATCACTCAATAGGCCATGGTAATTGAACATGTTCCACCCTGTGGTTAGGGATCATTTTTAAAGGTTCATTTTCAGACATTGTGAGCGAAAACCTATAATAATCCCTTTAAATATAAATATTGATAATGTCTCGACAACTTGACCACGTTTCACTAGTGCCAACCTACCACAGTTCTAGTGACAAAAACTTGATAAAGCCATTCCAAGGCCTTCCGAATGCCTAAAAAGTGAATTCAGTATGAACCAATATTGATGAAGATGATACTGTATGTCTATTTTAAGTTTTGAAATTTCCAGGGTAAATTGTCGTTTTTTTCTTGAAATTTTTTTTGATAGGTTCTGGATTTTCAGAATCTCAAGAACAGCAGTCTATCGGTCAGTAGGAACCCAATATACCGTGAAAATAGGAGAAATCGGAAAACACCTTAAAAACTATGATCAAAAGAACGTTTGGCAGAATTGAATCACCGTGTAATTAATGAACTGTTAGAAAAACATTTTGGGGGTTGTTTGATATTCCCATTGAGGTCCTCCATATGCGGTAGGAGTACCTATGTACAGTTCCTCGTGACTCACCCTGTATAGACAAATCATCGAACATCCTATATTATGTATAATGAACATTTGATAATGGTTCTCGAGGGAGCTGTCCAACAGGATAGTTAATTAATATATTCCTCCAAATCCATTCTTGATCAATTAGAGTATTACGTTGCAACGAAGCTCTTTACGTTATTTGGTCCAATGTGCTGATTAGCCATTATGCAGATATATATGCCACGAAGTTCACTCATTCACTGAATCTAAAGCCCCATACATTGATGTACCTAAATGTGAATATCCAATATTCAGGTTGAGTCTTTAAGCTGTACATAACCATAATTTCAACCATAGATTCCCCTCATGAACACAGCACATTTTTCATTTACTATTTTCACACCTTCCAGGTTAGGTGATAAAAATCCAGGAACAAATTCAAGACCAATTACATTGATTAGTAATTTTGCGAAAATTTTCAGGGAGTGTTCGAGGAGGGGAATAATGGATTTTTTAAAAAAATAATCCTTTTTCTAGCTCACAATTAGGTTTCAGAAGGAAATTTTCAACGGAAAATGCATTTTCAGACTCGTTGATAATATTTTCTCAGGGTTCCAAAACCACTATATTTCTAGACCTTGAGAAGCCTTGAGAGTAATAATAAAATAAACATAATCACAAGGACGAATATCCGTCGATAAATCAACAAATATTCCCCCTTGATCAGAACTAATCATCCAATCAACCAAAACATCTACACCGAAGAAGCGGATCCAAGAAGAATTACTACAGCTGGTTCACAGTTGTTACTGATCGTCAGGTCAACTTACCTTGGATAAAACCGCAGCGGTCCATCTGAAAGGTGACAAGTATCGAGATTCCCTCTGCGGTTTATCCAAGCTAGGTTGACCTGACGATCAGTAACAACTGTGAAACAGCTGTAGTAATTCTCCTTGGATCCGCTTCTTCGGTGTAGATGTTTTGGTTGATTGGATGATTAGCTCTGATCAAGGGGGAATATTTGTTGATTTATCGGCGGATATTCGTCCTTGTGATTATGTTTATTTACTATTACTGGAGCTCTTTCTTATCCATTAGACCAATTCCTATCTTTGTTAGATGTTGGACGTTTTCGTCTCGTGGAAATCCTCATGAACCGAGCGTTTTCATGTCGTGATGGTGTTCGACTAAAGGATGAACGTCGTGCACATCGATCAAAGTATTCTGCACTCGAAGGTGGGATTCGCAAGATGCTCCCAGAAGATGGCGCGCTGTACTTTGTTAAGTTGCATCGGTACATCTGAAAGGTGACAAGTATAGAGATTCCCTCTGCGGTTTTATCTAAGGTAAGTTGACCTGTCGATCAGTAACAACTGTGAAACAGCTGTAGTCATTCCCCTTGGATCCGCTTCTTCGTTGTAGATGTTATGGTTGATTGGATGATTAGCTCTGATCAAGGCGGAATATTTGTTGATTTATCGACGGATATTCGTCCTTGTGATTATGTTTCTTGAACATAATATTCTCTTCGAACGTCTGGCATTTGTTGGGATCAGAGGTCTCACTCCGAAAATAATTACTATTTATCTAAGAGATTCAAATTTTGAAGATTAATGATTCTTCTAGCGATAATTTGCCTGTTTCTGTGAGTGTGGCGAAGGGGTCGGTGCTGGGTCCAATACCTTTCTTACTATATATTAATGGTATGTTAAATATGGCAGATTTTTTTATTCTGACTTGTAGGGGAAAAAATCAAACTGTTGAACAAATGGTTAAGTTACAATCATTAAAGTCTGAATATCGATGAAATAAGTTCGTCACATTTTCATCGGTATCTAGGAGTCTTCTACAGGTAGGTATGATCATAAGACATAATTGCGACGACGAGACAGTCTGTAGATGTTCCTCAATGAAACGAAGAAGTTCGATCAAATACTTAGGAATTCGCTGCGGTGATCATGTATCGTATATGGTTGATAGACTTAAAAAACTCATATATAAATTTTACCAACTACGTAAGGTTATGAATAAGAAGAACTTGTTGAAAGTGTATGATGCTTTGGCGGAGTAGGTCATCAGTTATTGTGTTGTTGTCTGGGGTGGGCTCTTTTGGAGTCCTTTCAGAAGTATAGACGTAGTACTAAAAACACTTTTGAAAGTACTTATGAAAAAAGAATCTCGATATTCTACCGAGTCATTACACAATGGAGAGAGAGTCTTTTCAATGCGGCAACTGTGTGCCTTTCGCAGTTTGCTGTGAATGACGAGCTGCCCACAAATTTTTATTTTTCACGCATACCACACCCGCAGGAATTGTTGTTAACGTTCCTCGTTTCAGGCTCACACATTATCAAAAGTTTGTGATGGTTTTTCGACCAAACCTGCCAATTAAGCTTTTTTGAGAAATAAGTATCAGTAAAGGAAAGAATTGAAGGTGTTTTTGTTTACTGACTTTTTCAAATTGAAGTACATGCTTGATACTGACATTCAATTTTAGGGGGAAATTATAGAGATTAAAAGTTTTATAATTTGGTTTGTATTCAATGCTCAGATGATTGTTAAGATAGGAACAACTTTTTATTCAATCAAATTGTAATTTTAAAATATTGGATGAAGCCTCCTTCAGTAGTCACTTTTATGTTACTAAAATCATAAGAAAAAATTTATTTCAAGTCATTATAAGAATCATCAGTCATTTTAGAATACTCAATTATTTTTATAATGCACCTTCTTCGAGTTAGTCAACGTTGGATGTTATGAAATCTCATCAAAATTCCACTTTTTTTGTGGATCCACCTCTGACCTAGTAAAAGCCTAGAACTAATGAAAGTGAGTGTAGCTTACACTCACTTTCATCCAGAATCACCCAAATTACAGGTATAGTTATTTCTCTTCTTTGTGACCAGACCATAAACATGGAGAACATATCTCTATATCTATGGGCCAGACCTTCCAAATAATTCATTCAGTTCAATACATGTGTTTTAGAGTGATTTCATACATCAATAATTTATGAATTCGATTAAATTAACGATAATTATTGAATTTTCAATATGAACACGATGTCTTCGATAAAATTGATTTGTAAGACTGAAGCGGATTTATTGGGGCACGTGAAATATAGATAGAAAGAACGAACAACGAAACTAGATATCTACTTCACGCAATAGCTATCTTCATCCACACAATACATGAAATCGAACCCGATTCGAATTTTCTGAGGCACTGTTATTCCAGAGATCTTTCTTCATCTCAAAAGTCAATCATATATGTAGATATTCAAGATTATATATTTTTACAGGTTATCGTTTTCCCACATTACTGAAAATTTAAAATTTTGTTGTCGCCCCGAAATACATATAGTCCGTCTAAAAACTATCTGGAAAAAACATAGCTCAATTTTAATTACTAAGCATACATTTGATTATAAAATCATAACAAAATATTCATCTCATTATCTTATACAACCCACATTTATCTGTTAGGACTTGACATAACGTCATGGTACACCCGAAACTTGATCACCTCCATAATTTCCGGTAATGGTAGTTCAGAACTGTAAAACTGACCTAATAAAATCATCTTCATTTCGTGGCGCTGCTCGTTCAACTTCAATCTTCATTACTCTCCATATGTTTTTGATGGAACAAAGATCTGGTGAAGCTCCTGGCCATGAAATGGTTACAACTTCGTGTTCTTGCATCCAAGCTTGATTATAGGACGAAGTACGATATCATGAATTATCCTGCTGAAAGCGCCCCCCTAGGAATATACAGGGTGATTCCGGAGGAGACCGTCCGATTTTGGTACAAGTTTACACTTGTCAAGACAGTCTCGAAACAATGTTTGGTTTATGACCGATTTTACTTTTATTGATAACTTTGGTACAGCTTATTCGATTTCAATGAAATTTAAGTTGTTATTGTATTGAATCCAGATTAATTGTGCAGGCTGAAAAAACACCCTGTACACCGCGTTTTCTAAACTACGCTATCTGCTTACGATTCTACTATAATAAGTCATTATTTGAGAGTTTCTAATTTTTTTGGCCTACTTCTAGTTTCCCGAGAAAATTTCATCAAAAAAAAACAATGTCGAAATTTCGCTCCAATCGATTCTACTTTTATTTATAACTTTGGTATGGTTCATCCAATTTTGATGAAATTTGCAGTGTGAAACAATCTGAATGATTACATTCGATAATAGCAAAAATCTCTCAAAATACAGTGTTGTGATTGTGATAATTTCAGCATTTCAGATTAATTGTGCAGTTGAAAAAAAAAACACCATGTACATCGCTTTTCCAAAACTTTCTCATTCGTTTCAGATTCTACAAAGATATGTCATTGTTCAGAGGTTTTTATTTTTCTTGGTACACCTCCGGTTTTCCTAGAAAACATTTTTGAATAAGAGCAAAATCGAAATTTGGCTCACAAGCAGTGAGAGTATTCCGCACTAGGTAGGAAAGCTGTATCGTCCAAGGATGCAAAGTTGTTCGTCACTTCTAAAATATTCTTTTCAAATTCGAAATTTTTATTCTGAATTGAATGATTTCATACAGAATATTAGCAATTAAATATGAATTTGGAATTCGAAAACAATATTTTAGAACTTAAGAACTGCTTTGCATCATTGGACAATACAGCTTTCCTACCTGGTGCGGAATACTCTCACTGCTTGTGAGCCAAATTTCGATCATACTCTTCTGTTTTCAAGGAAAACCGGAGGTTTGCCAAAGAAATTAAGAACCTCTGAATGATGACATATTATTGTAGAATCTGAAACGCATAAAAAATGTTTTGGAAAAGCAATGTACAGGGTTTTTTTCAACTGCATAATTAATCTGAAATTCTGAAATTATCATAATTATAACCCTGTATTTTGATAGATTGTTGCGATTATGTACTCATTCAGATTGCTCTACACTGCAAATTCTATCAAAATTGGATGAGCTATACCAAAGTTATCAATAAAAGTAGAATCGATTGGAGCGAAATTTCGACATCGTTTTTTTTTGATTAAATTTTCTCAGAAAACAAGAAGTGTGCCAAAAAAATTGGAAACTCTCAAATAATGACCTACTATAGTAAAATCGTAAACAGATAGCGTATTTTTGGAAACGCGATGTAGGGGGTGTTTTTTAAACCTGCACAATTAACCTGGAATTATCACAATACCAATCGCTTATTTTGAAAAAAACTTTGAAATTAATGAATGTGCTCATCAATATTATACTTCTTTGAAAATTTTATTAAAATCGAATGAGCCATACCAAAGTTATCAATAAAAGTAAAATCGGACAAATCACCCTGTATATTCTAAATAGACATCTCCAACCATGAACCAAACATTGTTTCGAGACTGTTTTGACTAGTGTCAACGTATCCTGAAATCTGATGGTCTCCTCCGGAATCACCCTGTATAAGCATACGCCGATTCAGGAGAATATATGCCACAACACTTTATACTATTGATAGTACCATCAACTATACAGAGGGTTGAAAAGCACCTCGGTAAGATATTTCTACCCAAACCATTATTTTGGTGGGAATTTTGAACGGTAACAGGTTGTATCGACAGGATTTTTAAGTAATTTCCACCAAAAAGGATACAACTTTCAAAATGTATAAAAACATTTTCAAAATTATCTTCTTGATAAAATTCAATCTATTATAGGGTTTTTCGGTGTAGCCGTACCTTTTTTGTGACATACGGACGGTTTCTGGACATACTTTTATATTTCGTTGATTTCCAAATCTCTTAGCCAATTCGCGCAATCCTAGGCGCAGATTATTGTATCGCCCTGAAGCCAAAGAATGGTTTAAATTGTTGCCTATAATCTTACGCGATATTCCTGAAACTGTTCTATGCCTCATTTATATATGCCATTCTTTATTGTCTCATAAACTGCACTTTTCCCAGTTCAATCAATTGCAATAATTTTTGTAGCTTCGAAAACCTTTTCTTTTCAAATATTCTACCTGTTTTCTTTCTTCAAGTTGCGATATCATTTCATAAATCGTATACCTGTTAACAATCAACAATATTTAACTAATCCTGACGCCACGCATTTTTGGCCATATCCGACTACCTGCACTACCTATTTTATACATTATACTCGTCTTAGATCAGACTTCAGATACTTCCTACACCGACTATAGTTGCAAAAGGGTTATGTCTGACTCGCCGAGATAGAATCCGTAGCTATATAAAGCCAGGTCCAGATAAGTGTAAAGCTGGATTTATAATCCCGTTCAAAGTTAAAATGCATTAAATGCGCAGGGGCATTTATAAAGTCCGCAGCAGCATCAGCTGACTGTTGGTGTGCCACTCTCCTTCTTCTTCCGCTGACGTTCAAGATGACCATGTTTCATCATTTGACGTTCCCGTTCGGATCTTAACCTATATAGTGAGGTGAGGATGCACTTATAGTTCAGAGAATAGTTTGTTTATTGATAAGCTACGCTTGGTTTGGTTAGATTCTTCCAACTTTAACAAAGGAAACCCAAATTCACAGGATATTTGACCTCTATAAAACCTCAAACGCGAACTGGCCGAACGGCGAACGTCAAGTATATAAATGGGGTATAGTTCGTTTCGACAACGGGAACGTTAGCGGGAACGTCAGCTGCGAACGAGAACGGGAACGAAAAGTTTATAAATCCAGCTTAATGCGAACAGCAAATGCAATAAAATTCAGAAAGTTTTATGGTTCGTGGCTATGCTCTTTCTCTTCCGTCAGAACTCGATTTTTACCTGGAAGGCTGCATTCGAATTTATAATTCGAAGCTAATCTCGAGTGCCTTCCACACTATTCGCATTGTCGTTAATCAGATTTTATTGCATTCGCTGTTCGGATTACGCTAATCTAATGCGAACAGCGAATGCCATAATTCACAGGGAGTTTCATAGTTTAAGGCAGCACCCTTTCTGCTCCGTCAGGACTCGGTTTTCAACTAGAACGATGCATTTGAATGTATTATTAGAGGCTGAGCTCGAGTGCCGTCCACACTATTCGCCGAATCTTTCATCAAATTTTATTGTATTCGCTGTTCGAATTACACTCATCTGGACCCGACTCAAGATACAATTCAACACCAAAAAGTCGTTTAAAGAAACTTACTGTCCTGACTCGAGAGGCATGCGGCTCGGAGCGAAAAAGACGTCCTAAACACTTCCATTTGAACTGACTTCAGAGTAACTTTATGATTGGGGACTTGGACAGAGGATTGAACTCCAGCCTTCTTAAGCACAAGCCGTGATGAAGGGAAGAAGCGGCAAAAAAAATCTAGGCCGTTGCGGTGTCGGGTGTTTTCGAAATATTGTCTCTGATATTGTGGAATATGAGCGTTAAATAAATAGGTATTCACTTGTACCATAGACTAGTTCACTTGTACCCTGTTCACCACTTGTGTCGTTCGCAGGTACTTTATCGTCTGAACTATGAAATAACATCAGCCAGAGTTCAAGAAAACTGTGCGTAATCAAGTGAATTGATTTTTCTACTGCTAAAAAGTGAAGTGAAGTGCTTCTGTTCTGAATTTGGTTGAGTTGAGGACTAGTCCTTTCTTTCGAATACTGTTTTCTACGTGAACTACAGCAGAATGTTTGGTGTTTTGGAACTGCTTTATCAGCTTCTATAGTATCCCCTTACCGTTGCTAGTCCATTCGAATTGCAGAAACCATAATCAAGTATTTATCATATCGCAATACAAAACGTTCAAAAACGAGAAATAATTCGAAAGAAAAACCACAGAATCATAAACCAGCAACAAAATTCAATTGATGAGCAATGTTGAATGAAATACTTCTGTGGTCTCTGCCTTTCAGGCCGGTATTCCATGAATAAGAATAATAAGTATGCATCATTGTTGGCTGCATATTGCTATTTAATTTGAACTCCCAGATGTATAGCAAGCATAAGTAAGTAAGTTAATGAATTCAATATCAGGAACAGCTTATTACATTATGCAGGTCGATAAGAACTTTTAAAAATAATACGCGTTCAATTTTTGTATATAAAAAAATTGAACTCTTGGTGTGCCTTCCACGTGAGAAACAGCGTTTACGGCCCTGCATAATGTAATGAGATGTTCCTGATATTGAATTTATTGATTTAAATGCTTGTTTCACTCTTGGGAGTTCGAATTAAGTTGCAATGAACATCATGTTGTATATTTATGACTCTTATTTCTGGAATACATGCCTGAATCGCAGTGAAAAATCTATGCAGAATCAGATGTTCTTATTTTCGATTGAGAAACAATTGAACGGTTGGTGTATCCTTCAAATGGAAAGCGAAATCTATGCAGAATCAGATGATAGTTTCGCCAAACAGATATTCATATACAGAGTGTTTTACAAGACCTGGAACTAGAAATCGAAATTTCCTTGTCCTGGCCTGTACTATTTTGTAATTGTTCATATGAACAGTTCGATGCCCTGAAGTGACCAAATTGAGCTTATACGTTGAATGGTTCACGAGTTATAGACATCTGCCAAAATCAATAAATGGAAGGTATCTTAGAAACTAATAATTCAATTGTTTTCTGGTTTCCCAAGCTACCATCAAATGATGTGCGGTTCCTTGCGGACCACCCAATATATTATAGGTATTGCAAACATAATACAAGACACAGTGCTAATTCCTTCCAGTATCATAAAGTACGTACCTTGTATCCATTTCCTATACCGAATTCAATGAGAAAATTGTTATTTGAAGCTATGCGAAAATAATCTCTGAAAATCATTATTCAATTGAAAATCGTACAATTATGTTAGGAAAAATCTTTTTGGCAGTTTTTCTCCATAATCATTATGGTTTCAAGATTCATCATCAAACACAGAAAAAAACATACACAAGATGAAATTCGGAAGTCTAAAACAACAAAATTTCAAAGCTGCACCTGGATTTTCCAAGTTGTTACCTGAAGGTCCTTCAAGACAATATTCCCTGAAAATTTCAATCGATTCGGGTTGATCATTCAAAAGTTATAACGGATTGAAGTTTTCGGTAAAAACCGAAAATCAGCCTGTATAAAATGTATGAAGAGAGGAAGGTACTTTTAAATAGTCATTTGATAATCACCTTAGTAGTAGGTACACGTTCCTGGTGACTCACCCTGTATAACAATATCGAACGAACACATAATTCGATGGAATGAGATCGATATAAGTTCATTTTTTCGAAGAAAAAAAATATGGGGAGTAGTAGAAAAGTATCGACACCACAACACCTATTATTCTATTCATCCACTTTTAGATTCGGCAGATACTTCGGATGAACGAACTGGCCGTTCCTGAAAAACCAAGCATATATAATAATTATTGGATAAAACACAGTAAGTGAAAGGTGAAAGCCATCAAAGAAGGCTGCAATTACAGGGTCAAATCAAATTATTGCTAATGGTAACGTGTTGCATTCCAACACAATTTTCCGATAAGATCCAATTTGTCAAGGGTTAATTGGATCTTGCGCAGAACAAAAACGAAAAATGCCTCTTTCATGAGAAGCAAATGAAAATTGATTGCCAGAAGCGTTTCCCTCAGGCGTTTGCCAAATTGAACTTCCTCCCAAATTGAAACCAATTTGACCATTTGCAGTCATGTGATCGAATTACTTGAATTATTAGACGCTTAGTCAATATATCTGTAACGGTTATATCTAAAGGGTTTGTTATTTTCCAATCACTTGTGCTTTTTACGCGCTCGTTCTGGAGAACAGCACGCAACCTTTTTGCCCTTAAGTCTGTAAGTTTCGAATACTCTGCCTAAACTGGTCTTAAACAACTAGGTTTCAACTATTCACCACCTACTGGTGAAGAATCTGATTCAATTATGTCCGGTCGGCCGTGCCTCGGTCCGTTTGAACAAATTTTCAACGAATAAGATAGCTACTTAAAACTTCCGGGGTAGGTTGCATATCAATATTTATAAATACGTTCATGGGCAAAATCCGACAAACGGTTTTGAATTTATACCCTTTTGAATTCTGAGGTTATAACCTCCATATTTCAAAAGTTTTTATCAGTAGATGCCGACATGCAACTCAATGCAACACTATCTTTAGAAATATTTTTGAGAAACGGTCAATCAAATTTCTATTAAATTTGGTATATTAATATACAAGGTGTTTCAACATGAACTGGACAAACATATAACCGTGTAGATGACATTGGGAAACCCCGTTTTCGAAGCATAAGCGAGATCACAGTTATCAGAATATGGCCCAAAGTTGACATTGAACACCCTGTATCTCACTTATACTACGAAAACGGGGAATATGAATATGATGACATTGGGGAAGTAATTTTTGCCTTATGACATATACCCCGTTTTCGAAGAATAAGCGAGATACAGGGTGTTTAATGTCAACTTTAAGCAATATTCTGATAACTGTGGTGATTTATGCGTGACCTTTGAAATAACGGTTTCCGGTCAATTCTTAATATTTTTTGATGGTCTCTTCAATTGTGGCGTAGAAATCGGGAAAAAATATTTCAGAATGGCGGAAAACCTTCAAAGTTGGAATTTTTTGTTTTCGATTGCCAAATTGGATAGAATTATTTCAATGTACTCAATTTTCCAAGATTTTCCGTGAAAAAATTTTTCCAAAATTCAGAATAAACTTTTTTTACGTAGTTATCTACAGTGAAAAAAAAATTTCACCCAAAATTGTTGAAATCTTTCAAGGTTGAACTTACCTTGATTCTGAGTACTAGTGTGAAAACAGAATGAAAAAATATCCATTGGTTTTCATTTTATAGCCTTCCAAAGATTCCGCTTGGAGTACCAAAATAATTTTATTTAAGAAATTGGTGGCCCTACGGAGGCCAAAATTGTGCTAATGAGCCCCCAGAATGGTCTGGATAGAAATATGAATTTATAAAAAAAGAAATTCAAAAAACTTGGGTGGAAATCGAACTCTGCGGAGGCATTCGGAAAATAGGGTCAGATTCGATGAACTACCGATTCTCGGTAACGGACATCATCATAATCAGAATAAATCCAATTTATACTTGGACTATTGTCCGTAGTGGAGCGAGTTCGATTCCCACCAAAGTTTTTTTGAATTTTTTTTTTTTTAATTCATATTTCTATCCAGATCATTCTGGGGGTCCATTAGCTCAATTTTGGCCTCCGTAGGGCCACCAATTTATTAAATAAAAATTATTTTAGTATTCCGAGTGGAATGTTTGGAAAGCCATACAATGAAAACCAATTGAGATTTTTTCATTCTGTTTCCACACCAGTGTTCAGACTGAAGGTTAGTTCAACCTCAAAAGATTTCAACAATTTTGGGTGAAATTTTTTTTTTCACTGTAGACATGTAAAAAGAAGTTGAGTTTGAATTTTAGGAAAATATTTTTACGAAAAATCTCAGAAAATTGAGTACATTGAAATAATGCTATCATATTTGGCAATCGAAAACAAAAACTTTGTAGGTTTTCCGCAATTTTGAAATATTTTTTTCAAAATTCTACACCACAATGGAAGAGACAATCAAAAAATACTAAGAATTGACCAGAAAGCGTTATTTTAAAGGTCACGCATAACTCAACACAGGTATCAGAATATTGCTCAGAGTTGATATTAAACACCCTGTATCTCGCTTATGCTTCGAAAACGGGGTATATATCATAAGGCAAAAATGACTTTCCCAATGTCATCTATACGGCTATATATGTTTAACCAGTTCATGATGAAACACCCTGTATATGTTTCACCAATTTTTGGTAAAACACCTTTATATTTGAGTTGATAATAAACGATAACTTGATGAGATATTTTTTTTAGAAAAATGTGAAATGTTGTCATTATGTCTTTCATTTATAAAATGCATATCCGGTGTGAAATTTTGATGCAGCGAATTTTGTGGAGATCATGTCTTGAAAAAAAATCCATAAAATGTTGCATGTCTTGATAAAAATTAATAAAATGTTGCACAAATTTTTACAAAAATTTCATACTTCAGAAAATACTGATATTATTAAGTCTCAGTAATTTGTTGAAGGATAACAGTGTATGAACTTCTACAAAATATCGTCAGTATAATAGGTACTATAGAAAAAATTCTCAACTTGGTAATTCGTTGAAAGCGTCGACTCGCAAACTTGTGCCAACTTCACGAAAATCGTCCAGCTATCGTTATACCTATGATAAATTGATTTTGTGATCTTTCAATCATATTATCATTGTTTAAGGTCCTTAAACAATGATATTATGGTCATGGTGAATTTCTGCATGAACAGGGCCATAGGTAGGAAACGGCAAGGTAGGACGATGCCCTTCCTTAAGACACCACTGCCTTCCTTAAGACACCACTGCTCTACCTTAAAAATCAAAAACTAAATATCTGAAAAAACCATTAGATCAATGAAAAATTTCACCTTCAATTTGAATTCCCAACCTCTTATTCAACTGTAGCTACGGCCCTGTGCATGAAACTTCAGGCTGTCAGTTCAGCACGTAAAAGAGTTCAATCCAATTCGATCATGGTGGTAGGTTTTACCTCCATGGATCCGATTTGTATATTTGCTGATATGTATAGGGAGATTAATTTTCTCATTGGTCAGGGCCGCATCTCGGGCGTAACAAAAGTGGCACTTGTCACAAGCGCAAACTCCGCAGAGGCGCCAAAAATTACCAGAAGATAAAAAAATAACTGCGCCAGGCGAAATAATTCGACATATCACTACTCGGTGTTCATGTATACGCCTCTTAACAAGGGATGCCGAGGAATATTTGAACACAAATATAGCTGGCCTTCTCTAGAATTTGCGTACTAAGACTAAAATAACCACAAGATCAGCAAACCTTCAAGTATTTCTTCTTAATGATTGATTTCTGGGAAATAGGGCGAACTTTCGACGAAATTCGAACGACACAACTCGGTATATGGATAGCACAATCTATTTCCGCCGTTTACACCCGCTCTTTCGAAAAGTTTAAGCAGTCCTATTTCATACATTTTGTGGAATATCTCTAGAACACTATAATACGATAAATAGATAGGAGGAGAGAAAAATCTCAACAGCACAAAGCAGCACAAACCTAGCTGAATTCAGTAAAAACAAATTTCGAAAATCGAAAAGTACTGCGCCAACCTCACACTTATCCGGGCGTTCCACTTTGTACATTTTGTGGAATATCTTGAAAACCGTCTGGAATAAAGGGAAAATTCCAACGGTACAAATCAGTACGAACCTAGCACAATTCAGTCCAAGAAAAAAATATCCGAAAATCGAAAAATATTTCATAAAATTTTTTTCGAAATCTTTTTTTTCGAAAAATCAGCCGGACTTTCGTGAAAATTCCAACAGCATAAGTTAGCTCACATGATACTTTCTAACTGAGCCAAGGAGTGAGTCATATGGATATTGCCGAAAAAAACATGGGCGGTATTATGTTTTTCGAGATGAGCAGTTAGAACTTTCTCGAGAATAACCTTCTCCGTTCAAAAATATTCCAGCAGTTTATTTCTTTCCTTCCAATTTCAATAAGATCATTCACCTAAAAATGAGAAGTCATTCTATGAAATCCTCCCCCATAACCTCGACCACTGATGGGACTGAGTCAATTTTTGCGCGCATGTTCTGGGGAGCAGCGTTCTATCGTTTCGTCCAAATGTCTGTTATTTTCGAAAATAGCCTCAAACTGCTAGTTTTCACTCACTGGTGACAAATCCAGTGTCAAAATCGGTTCTGTCCGAAAAAAAAATTTCATTTTTTTTTCGAATATTCAATATTCTGTGATCTGGATTTCAATTCAATCTTATCTGTATTTTGGGAATATTGGAAAATAAAATTTTGAATGTGGATTCATTGGCTTAACGACCGATCGTAAACACAATAATTTTCGAAAAAAAAACATCTTGGAAACTCGATATTTATATAGAGTAGGTTTGGACATTAATCAAAAAGGCCGAATTCGTGAATGGGTAACCGCACAATGATTCCTTAGATATACCAATTCAAATTTTATATTTCCAATACTTCCAAAATACAGATTGGATCGAATTGAAATCCAGTACTTCATCGAAAAAAACCTAGAAAAGCACCAACACGAAGTCAGCAGCTTTTGGCACATCTTCATATTCGTTGCCAAAGCAGTCATCTCCTTCGGATATGCGAGCAAATGCTGCTGACTTGACGTCAGTGCTTTTCTAGGTTTTTATCACCAGACGCTCCAGTTTTCGCAGAAACCTCCATGTACTAATAAATTTGATTTGAAAACGGACAAATTTCTACAAACTTATCGCAAAATTATGGGATTTTTAGGTTATGCTGAAAAGGCTCTAGTGCCCCTGGAATACATTTCAGGAATTTAGTTGATATTATTTTTTTTATATTTCGATCCATAGAATCTATGAGCCTCCCTCCCCCTAAATATATGAACGTTTATTTCCGGACACAGTGTATAGTAACAAAATCCAATAAAATAATGGACGAATTTCCATTTATGTTTCAGATTTGTATGCTGATCGATGTTTTCATAGGGACCAACATTCTATCGGCCTGGATATCTGTATACCTTGCTCTACCGATTCTGGCCAGTAGCGCCTTCAACCCTTGGATTTACGGATACCGAAATTCTGAGTTGAGAACGGGAGTAAGGAGAGTTATAGACGATCTACTCACAACCTTCGGTTTCACCTATAGGAGTCAGCAGGTAATATACCATAAGTACTTTTGTAGGTATGCAAGTGTTGAGGCTCAGAAATCGATTTTCCCATCGAAGATCATTGACACTTACGAATCTCGGTTGGTCCACGGGTAGTAGATATACCTGACATGAAGTCACTTTTTACGCGCTTGTTCTAAGGAAGAGCGCGTTATCATTTCGTCACGATCAGGGCCGTATCTAGGGCGTGGCAAAGGTGGCACTTGCCACGGGCGCAAGCTCCGCAGGGGCGCCAAAAAATATCGAAAGATAAAAAATAATAGGAGCGCCAGGCGAAATAATTTCAGGTCATAAAATAATAAATACTGTCGCGCGTCGGCATGTGTGCTTACCCCTATTTTCACGAGTTTTTTGCGCTTCATCAAGCTTGTGGGTATCTCTTCGACAAACGGTACCATCTATGTTTGTGTGAAGTGTGTGGCTACTTTAATACAATTCTCCGATATTCCAGAAATTCATTTTAGTTTCAATTCACCATCACCATAATTTTGAAGCCCAAGAAAGAGGAAAAATATATAAATACGAGACATCGTGAATATTCCCACATTTCTATTCTGGCGAAAAAAGTATATTTCAAACTACGTTGACTGCTTAGTGTGTTCTAGAGTCTCTAGCCATAAAACTAATTTATTGTTCTATATATATTGCGACTTCCATAAAAAGGAATTGTGGTATTTTAGAAATGAAATCTGTATTTCAATGGTTTCAATAAATATTAGTGAATATCTATAATATATTGTGTATTTTTTCAAAAAATATATGATTGGAATCATGAAGAAAAAATACTTTAAGAAAATATGATTGATTAAAAAAATGTACGCAAATGGGGGGCACTGTCTATTATTTTGCCACAGGCGCCATAGTACCTACTTAGATACGGCCCTGGTCACGATGTCTGTAATTTTCGAATTTTGAGCCGAAATAATGGTCTTAAAACGATTGAGTGTTGAACTCCCTGAAGAAGAATCCATGGTCAAATTCAATTCAGTCCGTCCGTCCGTATATGTGCTCTAACTTTCGAAGGAAAACACTTATTGACTTGAAATTGTCAGATTAGGTTTGGAGTCCAAATATCTCAGTTGGCCCATTTGAAATCTTGAGGTTAATTCCTCAATATCTCATGAAGTATTAACTCGATCAAACTGAACCTTCGTGAACAGTTTTGGAATACCAACTTACAGCAAAATTTCGTGTGGATCAAGTTGCCAGAAAAATTTTCGATGAAATTTTTTTTCCTATGAAAACATTGATTAAATTTCAATGGAATTAATATTATTTAATTTATTTTATATTCCTATGTCATGTAAATTGTCGGATTCACTTCGTTTGGCCTGAATTAAACACTTATTTTTGTTCCCTTGAGAGGCAACTTTGGGGTCATTTTGTTCTGAAAATCGCGAGATTTTTTTGCCCAATATCAGTAATTTGTGGATTTTTGCGGGAGACCATTTCACATGCATCTGAAATAAAATTTTGAATGAGTATATGTACGGGATCATTCTGCGGATTTTACCCATTCACGAATTCGACCTTCGAGTTCCTAAGTAGTTTCTTCCGAGTTATTGTGTTTCAGGCCGACCGTAAACACAATAACTCCCGAAAGAAACAACTCAGAAACTCAATATTTGTAGAGTAGGTTTGGACTTTAAATACGAACGCTGAATTAGTGAATGCGTAAAATCCACCCAATGATTCCGCAGATATACCCATTCAAAATTTTATTTTCCCGAAAATACGGATTGGATCGTATTGAATTTCAGTATTTTATTGAAAAATGACAGTTCGAAGGTTCATACAGAATATCATTAGAATGTTATGATCAGAATATCACAGAATATTGAATATTTGAAAAAAAATTTGAAATTTTTTTGAATTGTTCTAATATCACGATCATCACGAAATTTAGCACAAAGTTGCGAATCAGCATTTTCAAACTTACTATCATTGAACATTCCGATCAAATTATTTTTTTCGAGTTAATCCGGAAAAAACAACGATATCGAGAAAAAAAAACACGAAATTTTATATATTTTTTTCCAATTTCTCGAGAAATTATGGCTGTATCGAAATGAAATTCAGTACACTGCTGTTAAATATGATTTTCAAAGTATGATTGAATTTTTTTTCGGATTCAATGAATTGTTTCCGAAAAAAAATTTTTTCAAAATTTACTGATGATGTGACCCCAACGAAATTTGTTGAAAAGTTGTGCGTTGCTATGCTCCAACTAACTGTCAAGTTTCAATTCAATCACATGGATAGTTCCTGAAATATCAGGAAATTTATGTCATAATTTCAAATAACCATAACTCCGAAACCATTCGACCAATTTGGCCCATTAACGAAGTTAACCTTTGAATTTTGATCGCCCGTAATCGTGGTGACGGACGAACGGACGGCCGGACGGACAGAATCGATTTTGACAACGGATTCGTGATCAGTGAGTTCAAACCAGTCGTTTGAAACCATTTTCGGGTCAAAATTCGAAAATTACCGACATTTGGACAAAACTACAGCATGCTGTTCCCCTAGAACATGCGCGCAAAAGTTTAATAAATGCAGTGATCTGTGAACTAGTCTCACATAACATTATTCGTCATTAGTTTTTTGTGGCATTAGAAGTTGCCTCAAAATGTTTTCTTTTAACCAAAACAAAGATTATATCTTTTATGAACATCATTGGAAAACCTTCAGGTATCTATTCCTTCAATGTACAGTTGGAAAATTTTCGATGCTTTCCTTTCGATGTCATCTGTTGAGACGAAGGCCTGCAGGCCATCGCATATATAGTTAGGTAATACCAACCCTTCTTTCCTTTAGTATACAATACTTATTTCCTAATAAGAATCTCCATATGAGAATACTAGAGTTGCATAGTTGCAAATATTATTTCCCACATGAATTTGTGCTTGTTCAGACAAACCGATGTATTAAATACGATATCCCAGTGAATCTCGAGGAGATAGTAGTCAGACAGTAATCAGATAGATTGTAAACGCTTCCTATAGTTAATAAAGTCGATTTTTTAAAAACAAGGTTTCTTCCCTTAAAAACATAATTATATATAATGTCTGAGGTCCTCAATACAATATTATACTATTGTGTGAAAATGCTTCCTACTTATTTTGAAGATTAATATTTTTCAGGTTTCCGATCCAATAGCTCTTAGTGCTGCAGCCACAGCAGGAGACAACGCATCATTCATACACTACACGCAAAGAGACTGTGTGCAATGGAAGCCAAATGGTGATTTTCTTTTAGTGCCGATAGCCAAACCAGAAAGTTCCGGTGTAGTTTCGGAGAGTGACTTGCCTAACATTATACGTGATAACCCCAAAATAATAATAACATCGGAGCCTCACAGAAAGTTGAAGGGTTCCATAAGCATGGTAGAGAGCTTTGCCATAACCAGAGGTTCCGATATACTGATCATCAAAGGACGTGGGATGCTGCATGGTGCCAGTATTATTTGAACAAGGAATTGTGCGAAAAATATTTTTAGGAATATTTGGTCGTGAAAAAAGAATAGATAGGAAATTATATAGTCTCCATTCGGAGATTTGACTGAAGTATTACTTAACGTTATTAATTTCTTTGATCTCATTGTATGGTTGAATATTGGCAAGTACAGCAAAATCCAATCTCTGCTCGCTCCAGTTGTTTCACTTCGAGTAGAGAAAGACCTAGAATATCACTCATTCATCTTGAATTTTTAAATATTTATTCAATAAAATGACTCCCTATTGTGTTAAAAGAGATGGTTAAAAATGGAAGATATTCCTCCTACGGTTATTCAAAACTGAAAACACTTCTCCCTATATTTTTCAATATCTATGATTCGAATCCGAAAGATTCCGATATGCACCGAAAATAAAATATAGCACAAAAAAAAGTCTCTAAGTTGAACCAGATTTCATAAGAATGAAAAAATCTTTGAATCTCTCATATATTCTAGAAAGTTGAAAGTCGTGCAAGAAATATAGCCTGTATTTCTTGCACTACTTTCAACAACGTTCATTTCAAGGATGAAGGGAATAAGTACACTACATTCACTTTTATAAAGTCAGTCCGATAGGCCTTCAAATAGGTTCATCTCAATGACAAGAGCGTGACATTCTTCTCGAAATTGTCCATCAGCATTTGCCAACCAGTTATCAAGTTTCATGATTAATCGAATCAATATTTTTCGAGTTATTCCAGAAATATAGATATGATATCAACACAATCTTTTCCCAATATCTGCGAAAATTAAACTCGGATCAGAATGAAATTCAGAACACTGTTGTATCACATAGATTTCAAGGTTTTTGCAATTTTTTCGAAATCTGATGAACAGAACTCTTTTTCTCAATTTAGTGAAGATAAAATCCCAAAGAATTTCTGCTAACAATTGTGCTTCGGTATTCTGACAGATACTATAATGTTCTAAGTTTCAAATCGATCGAGAAAACCTCAAAAATTCAAATGAGTATAATTATATAGGTATACAATATATATCCAAAACCTTTCAGTTGATTAGGCCCATTAAACAAGCTCAAGTATCGCGGCATCGGCTGGCTGGTCGAACAGTATTGATTTTGACATGGGATTCGTCCTCAGTAAAATTACAGACATTTAGGCAAAGCAGTAGACTCTACACTGCCAGTTTAAAGTTTTTTCAGGCCCTGGCCGCAAAAGACTGACAGGCCCACTTGATACTGGAAATTTTGTTTGGGTCTAGGCGTTTTTCGGGTCCCTGGGCGCCTGCCCCTAGCGCCCAGTGAACAAACCGGCAGCTGTTTCCAGGAACATAGGCGCAAAAATGAGCATTTAGTGAAATAGCTGAATTCTCATTTGTGCTATACAAATATGAAATTTTTATGCTCATTGGAGTAAGTATTATTTACTGCATAATTTCGTAGTCTGCTGAAATAATGGAGAGTTTAGAAAAAACTCCTCTATTTTTATGATTTATTTCAACATGAAATGGAATTTAAATTATAGTTCAATGCGTAAATTTTTGAGTGCACTCCTATTTTGTAGTATAACTCAGATTTTATCATTCATATCACCCTATATTGTAGTCTCAATTATTCAGAGCATCAATTTAGGGATCGTATAATTTCATGAGATTGCCAAGTTTGTTTATTATTGTAAATATGTTATTCGTAATAATTATTTTTCACACAATGAAATGATATTTATTTTGTGAATGTGAATTTGTACATGAAAGCCGCTGTCTGTGATGAATGGATGATCCTATGTGAATAAATAACAAAGCATATGCAAGAAAGAATTATCGAAATATCTATAATAGTGGAAATATTTTTACAGAATGAATGAGAACTGTATTATGAATTGGAAGTCATATGTGTCATATTTATTCTTAAGTATCAAAATCATCAACAATCTCTTCATTTCAAAATTATCCCTGTAGTGCTGAATACTCTGAAGTTTTACTCTGGAAATTTTCAAATTCAGATTTTCTATTGAAAAATTTAGTTGCGTGGATATATAGCAAAAGAAATACTTTGGATTTCATTAAAATAAGTACTTCAGGGAAACTAATGAGTTATAATTATAGGTCAATTTCCATTATCTTGTTGTAATCAACTTCAAAACTGTGTAAAAGTAATTTAGAAAATATAATATGTATAGTAGGCTGTGATGACAGATTATGAAGGATAAAATTTTTTTATGAATTGTCTTCAATTGATTTAACTTTATCCATACCTATACTTCCATTCATCATCTAAAATTTAGAAACTCGATATTTGTTGAGCAGGTTTGAAGCTTATTAAATTACGAGCACCGCATTCGTGAATGGGTTTAAATCTACCCAATGATTCCCAAGATTTATTCATTCGAAATTTAATTTCCCCAATATTTTCAATAATACACAGCCGATCAAATTAGAAACTGAAACTCAGTTTAGAGAAGATGGGTCGGGCGATATATTGTAAAGATATTTTCCTTTCGAACATGACAGGTGAAATAGAACAGACTTGGTTGGTGAGGCCACTGATGTCGAAGAATGCGTCTCTCTGGAATCAGTCCAGCGGATTGAAGAAGAATGTAGCCGAAATACTACAGAATGTAAAGCGCAATTTTGAGCAATATTTATACCATTTCATGAAAAGTGGCTGGGCCCAATTTGGACATTTATTAGGAAGATCTATTCAGGACACTTATCTCGATTTTCTGAACAAATTTAACCTCCTGAATTATCTCTTTGAAAAATTTGGTAATGATCTATATGCTCTATAGGTGAATTGGGTGACATTTCATTTGAGAAGTCCAAAAACCTCGCACTAATTCCATGGAAAATTGGATAAATCGGCATATGAAGTATGTCAGAACCTTATGAAGAAAAAATGTAATATGCAAAAAGCTGAATTATGAACAGTTTTTGGGCTACAGCCAGTCAATCAGGAAAAATTCGCATCTTCAGACTCTTATAAGTCAGCATGTAGACCATGAAAGTTTAAACCTTAGTATAATTAAAAAATATTAGGTTAATATTTCTGTAAAACGAGATAACTATACACAGAGGTCATAGTAATTACCACAGATTACAGAATAAATGGTAATTACAAATGTAACTGAACCACACTAGTCATTGGCACAAATATGGTCACAGACCCCATCTGTGATATGTGAAAATTGGCAACGTCCATCGAAATATTTGGAACTTATCGACATTTCAGTGGTGCCAACCTATCTCAGTTCTACCATTGAGGATTAAACCATTAATATTAATACTCAATGGTTCTAGTTACAAAAACTTCATAGATCTAATTCTAGGCCTACTGATTGACTTTGTTAAACTTATAACAGTGGATGGAGTCAAGAGAGGGGTTGGAAAAATGTTTAATGGTACTATCCAAAAAGTTTATTATTTGGGATAATAATAAACCAAGATCTGAATATTTTCGAAATTTTCTGATCACACATTTTGAGTTGTTCATGAGTAATTCAATTTCATGATTATTTCATTCATAAATTCGACATAATAAAGAAAATATTGACATTCCATGTTTTTTCTCTATTTTTTGCACCCAAAAAAAGGAAAACATTAAGCAGATCCATCTAAACTGCTAATTTCACTGGTTAATTGAAGATTTCCGGTAAGATTGCAAACTACAAGTCAAATCTAATTTAAAATTATATTTTCGCGGTTTTAGTAAATCATTTGATATATTCTGGTTCCACGCAATTATGGATGATTAAGACTGCTTCTCAAATATAAAAAATATTCACTAAATAATTCATATATTACAGTTACAATTTACACAAAAAAAGTATAAATATTATAAAAATTATTTTTCACATAATAAGAAACAACAATCATCAGTTGAAATCATTAATATCTTAATATTCAGCTCTAATTGAAGAGAGCTAAGACCGATCTAGAACATAATGAATAGATTCAATTATAGAGGCCCATTCCACATGAAATAATTCACTCATTTCGATATTATTATATTATCAGACTTTCCATCGGATTTTTTCAATATGTTAATAATGGAGTACATTCTCTTTAGGATAGTACTATATTTTGAAACTCCATCGAGTCGCCTGCAAAATATGATGAAAGAATTTAATGCATCTATCGGATTGTTATCTACTATTCCACTATTTCAATCGATTTATAAATAAAAAATCATAAAAATAGAAATTTTGATCCATGGAAAAATTTGCTGATTTTTCCTATGAACAACCCACTAAAATTTTAGATAAACATTTTACCATAATTACAGCCCATAGATATTCAGAATGATTTGGTTCATATTTACGTAATTTGATCAATAGACGACTTCGGCCCAAGTTGCCAACCCACAATTTACTTAGCAAGTTTACTTTCACTGGGAAACGGGAATTTCAGGACAAATTCGACATGATAAGGTTCGCATTATTTATAAATAACAGTAAAACATGCCTCGGCTCTTCAAACCAGATAATTCCTTCCAAATATAGGTTTTTGTTAAGATCGTCCCCGTTGGCTGAAATTTAAGTTGGGATTCCTGATTTCATGCAAACAGTGTCAATTTTCATAGGATACGTTCCGAAAATCAACTCTGTTGTTTCGGTTGCCGATTTTCCGCTACGTAAATATGAAATATTCGGATGGTTCCTGGAACAAGCGCGTGAAAAAGGTTATTTACGGAATCTGGTCGATGAAAATGCGGTCGATTTACTGTCACCAGAACGATTTTCTATGGTAAATATCCCTAGCATAGAACCATCTATGTTTACTCTAGATTTGTTTTGGTTCCGAGTTCAGAACTGTACGGGACGGTTCTAGCATAGACCAACAAAACAAATCACTTCATCCTTTGCTGGAATCGAGTCTTTCTGACCTTGAGAAAAATAACGGACATAACCACACTTATTTCTTCCGCTTAACAAAACAGCTCTTCTTGCGAATATCTTGAATCGAAATATATACCTAAATGGATTTGCAGGGATTCAGTAATCACAAGATTCAAATCAGACTATGATTTTCGAACTAGAACCGTCCCGTGCAGTTCTGAACTCGGAACCAAAACAAACCTAAAGTAAACATAGATTGTTCTATGCTATGGATATTTACCATAGAAAATCGTTCTAGTGACAGTAAATCGACCGCATTTTCATCAACCAGATTCCGTAAATAACCTTTTTCACGCGCTTGTTCCAGGAACCATCCGAATATTTCATATTTACGGAGCGGAAAATCGGCAAATGAAACAACAGAGTTGATTTTTGGAACGTATCCTATGAAAATTGACACTGGTTGCATGAAATCAGGAATCTCAACTTAAATTTCAGCCAATCGGGGACGATCTTAACAAAAACCTATATTTGGAAGGAATTATCTGGTTTGAAGAGCCGAGGCATGTTTTACGGTTATTTATAAATAATGCGAACCTTATCATGTCGAATTTGTCCTGAAATTCCCGTTCCCCAGTGAAAGTAAACTTGCTAAGTAAATTGTGGGTTGGCAACTTGGGCCGAAGTCGTCTATTGATAAACTATGTACATATAGTTATGGATTATATGAACCACATCATTTGAAAACTGAATAACCAGCTGTTTTGGTAATTACAGAGAATGTTATTGAATTTTATCAATTTGCCAAATTTCAATCAGAGTTATCAGACCAATTCTCCGGATAACAAGGGTATGATGGTGAATTAGAACTAGACCACCTTGGTGATATTATTTCATTCTGAGGAACTGAATTATCACGAGAATTTTGTATAACAGACTTTCTAGGTTGTTGGCTTTGATAGTTATAGGAAGAATCATTAGAATTTGTATGTGAAGTATTTTGCGTAGATAAATCAGTCCAATATTTGGTTGATCCCTCAGATTGATATTCTGAATATGATGGTTCACTTTTCAGCACACTGTTTGGTAAACTATCATAATTAAAGGGTGTGTAACTTGTAGAAGGTAGTGGAATACTGGGTGAAGCACGACTGTTGTTTTCAAGAGCTTCAGCGGCACAACGGCTGTAATATCTTGGGGGTGATGCTCTATATTTTGCACGAATCTCTGGTGGAACACAGGCTACGGTTAATGGATTCTCATGCCGAATTCTAGACTTCACAGATAAGTCGATTAAATCAGGAGAATTTTCAGCATTGTAATATGAATAAGGTTGAAAACTTCTATTGCTAGTAGGAATGTAGGCGCTTGAAGATGCTGAAGCAGTGGAAGATGAGGCTTGATTTGCACTGTATGAAGGAAACAACTGCTGAGCCATGAGCTGTTGCCTATAACGATTCATGACTTCCTTTTTAGGTCTTCCTTCATTGCCAAAACTGAGCTCATGGCCTGCCATATGAGACGTTTCTGAATTTTGAGTTAGAATATCATTAGTCCTCGCATCATTAACAGCCTGAGACACAAACTCTTCCTTCGGAGATGGAATATAAAGTAAAGGACCATTAGAGGGGCCTTCTTCAAGAGACGAAGAACCATGCCTGTGCATATCTGAATATCTTTCTCGCAATCTTTCGGTGAAGGATTTTCTGAAGAAGGTAGCTGATCTTGATGGAATACCTTCTTCTATTTCTAATTTGGGCATCGAAGAATTGGGTTCTGTTATTGTATGACTGCTGGAACTACTAGATGATTCATTGCGATTTCTTCTATTTCTGGAAAGAAGGGATTAGTTTTTATTTATATTTAACTTACAAAATTAAATTAATTCCTAAGTTTCACAATATACACGGTGTTCTACAAACTCTATGACAGATGATAACTAACTGTGGATATCCTGAACAATTTTTTTCTTATAAACATTGATTAGATTCGTTGTGTTTAAAAGTGGGTTGAAAAATGAAAATACTGATCAGCAGAGCATCTCGTCCAATTTTAATTAATTTAATTAATTGGCATACGTTTTCAATATCAATGCATTACTTCTCATCTCAGGATTGTGCAATAGACGACTTCGGCCCAAGTTGCCAACCCACAATTTACTTAGCAAGTTTACTTTTACTGGGGAAAGGGAATTTCAGGACAAATTCGACATGATAAGGTTCGCATTATTTATAAATAACTGTAAAACATGCCTCGGCTCTTCAAACCAGATAATTCCTTCCAAATATAGGTTTTTGTTAATATCGTCCCCGATTCGCTGAAATTTAAGTTGGGATTCCTGATTTCATGCAAACAGTGTCAATTTTCTTAGGATACGTTCCGAAAATCAACTCTGTTGTTTCGGTTGCCGATTTTCCGCTCCGTAAATATGAAATATTCGGATGGTTCCTGGAACAAGCGCGTGAAAAAGGTTATTTACGGAATCTGGTTGATGAAAATGCGGTCGATTTACTGTCACCAGAACGATTTTCTATGGTAAATATCCATAGCATAGAACAATCTATGTTTACTTTAGGTTTGTTTTGGTTCCGAGTACAGATCTGTTCGGGACGGTTCTAGCATAGACCATAGATCTGTGCTAGAACCGTCCCGTACAGTTCTAAACTCGGAACCTAAAGTAAACATAGATTGTTCTATGTTATGGATATTGACCATAGAAAATCGTTCTGGTGACAGTAAATCGACCGCATTTTAATCAACCAGATTCCGTAAATAACCTTTTTCAAGCGCTTGTTCCAAGAACCATCCGAATATTTCATATTTACGGAGCAGAAAATCGGCAACTGAAACAACAGAGTTGATTTTCGGAACGTATCCTATGAAAATTGACACTGTTTGCATGAAATCAGGAATCCCAACTTAAATTTCAGCCAATCGGGGACGATCTTAACAAAAACCTATATTTGGAAGGAATTATCTGGTTTGAAGAGCCGAGGCATGTTTTACGGTTATTTATAAATAATGCGAACCTTATCATGTCGACTTTGTCCTGAAATTCCCGTTCCCCAGTGAAAGTCAACTTGCTAAGTAAATTGTGGGTTGGCAACTTGGGCCGAAGTCGTCTATTAGAATAATTTTATCTGGACTGAGCAACTCTTGAACTGTCATCAAGGTCAAAATAATTCGGCGAGATGTTTCATATTTTTATCAAGTATTCTATGGTTGGGTCAAATAATTGCTACAACCCAACTTTTTTCTATTATACCAGATGAAATGTGTCAAATTCCATAGCCCACCAACTGACTTTTAAAGAATAAATGAAGTATAGCTCACAATCTTTCACCCAAATAGTACCCATAATGCATTCCCTGCTGTTCAGATATGAAAAACACTTCCTGTTGAATTGAAGTTGCTGAGAGGTTTTTTGATGTTTTTGATAGAAAACACTGTGCAAATTTCAATACATTTTAAATTTTTGTTTCCACAGCTCCATGGGAAAAGCTAGAATTTGTAAGTAAATGAATTTCAAGTCGTTTCAATCATTGTATCATATGAATAAATCGATTCAGTAATGAACACTTGCCAAGCATCTAAATAGTATAGTTTGTAATGATCAATTTCACCTTATTTCATAATCCTGATTGGGAGACGAACTACTGGAACCACTACTAGAGCTTGAACTTGAATTTCTTTTTCGAGGACAATGCTTTGAACAATGAGGCTTTGATAAGGAACTGGAAGCGCTCTCTGATGGTCTAGCTTTTTTGAAACCTTGTTTTCTAGACCGACTTCTTCTCCTTTTCGTTTCTCTAAAACTGTCTTTATGTTGATTGTTTGCTATGTTAGAATTTCTCCTTGATAGTTTCTTTCCAATTGATGCCTTAATTCTCAGGTATTTAGCTAAAGGGACATCATCCAGGACACTACTACTTGAATCCTCATCAGAATCATTATCGGGTAACCTTGATAGTCGCCTGTTATCTCTTTCTTCCCGAGTCACCCTCTTACGTTTAGGTTTTCTAGGCCTCTCCTCTTCTCTTCGCTGATCTTCATTGCTTGATGACACTGACACCTGTAAAAAAGTTTATAATTTTTATAATTATATTCAGTTCTAGCTTGTTAAGCAATTTAATCCCGAATTTTTATTAGATTTATAGTGTAAAATAACCAATTATGTATCTATGGGAGATGATTCCCCAATATAAGGGGCCTGTAGCAGTTTTAATTCATCTGAGGATTTGAAATATCATCACTTGGAAGACCAGACCTGGTCGAAAGATCCTCCCAGTCAGAGAGCAAATGTAGTTAATATTATTTACTGCTTTCTGTTGGTTTTCTGTCCCTCTTTTTGTTTCAGATATTATGACGAGATACTTTGTCAAAATCAATTCCAGATGTCGTAACAATTTTCCGATGAAAAAGATGCAATCCATGTTCTTTAAACAAATTCTTACAATTATACAGGGAGTCAGAGTTTTTGCTGAGGATTTTATCTGTGTTCTTGTATCATACGTAAAAATGTATAGTAGTCCGTTGACATTTCCTCAGCTAACACTATGGTATACCAAAATATGTAATGCTCATTTTCAAATGAATATATATATATATATATAAGCAACAAAATAACTAACTGAAGCACACATGAAGACATTGAGAGAAAGAGAAATATAGCTTTATTGATATAAATCAATTGGCTATAGGCCGAAGTCCTCCTGCCAGTAACATATCTAAACTTTTTATTAAATTAAGATATTATAAAAAATAAAAGTTATTCTAGGGAAAGTAGATGTTCATACAGAGGTAGTGTTGGTATTTTAGCACGTGGTATTTGCTGTGTTTCGTAGTGTTGAATCAAAGGTGCCATAATTGTCTTGTTTATTAGCTTTCCAATGAATTTCCTGCCCTGTCTCAGCAGATGGTTAAGAGGGTTGTGCAAGGGGTTGTTGGGATGTCTCATCTTTGTAATTTTCCTTAAGCTTGTTCTTTCTCCTACCTCGATGTTCTTGAGGGCTGTTTTAGGGCCGGTATTATAAAACTTAACTGGAAGTTAACAACTGACAGTTTTGACAGTTATGTTAGGACATATCTGTCAATACTGTCAGTTAAAGTTAAAGATAACTTCCAGTTAAGTTTTATCATACCGACCCTTAGTTGAATTTACGAAAATTGTGTGTCCATATTCTAGCAAGGGACGACATATCATTTTATATATTGAAGTAGCAGTCTTTATATTTATGCCCAAGTTTTTGTATGTCAGTGATCCAAAGTGACCAGCTCGTGTGATAACTGCTTTCTTCTGAATTATGATGAGGTGTACTTTGAAGCTCAATTTATTGTCGATTACTACTCCCAAATATTTGCACATGTTGGTGGGTTTAATTGTTGTGTTCTTGCCAATTTTGATATTTGGAGAGGTGTCCTTGATGTTGTGGTTGAAAATGAGGAGCTTTGACTTTTTTGGATTCGTCTGCATTCTCCATCTTCTCATACATGCTACTGTTACATCAGTTGAATCTTGTAACTGCTTCATGCACTTTCCTAATGTTGTATCGTGGGTGACAAGTGTTGTGTCATCAGCAAATTGTAGTGTGTAGGCATTTTTGTTTATTTCTTCTGCATCTATGTGTCTTGTTGTTGTTATATGTCATGGCAGTATAGGTTATATAGGGTTGGGAAGAGGGGTGAACCCTGAAGAAGGACTTGCTGGGGTGGAGGGATCAGATATCTCATTTTGCACTCTGATCTGTATTGTTCGATAAAGACATTTGGACACAACTACTCTGTTTACTATGTAGGTCAAGTTGAAAGCAATGAAATTTCAATTCAGCAAGGCAGCACACCAAAGATTCATGCAGTACACTGGACATGTTTGCGCGATAGCAATAACCAAAATTCTAGAAAAGCATTACTTGAAGCCAGCAGCTTCTGTGAGCATGATCAAATTCGTTGCCAAAGCGTTAATCTTTTCACGTATTGGCCCCGCCTAACGCAGCTTTATTTCCCTTAAGAAGGCCTAACTACGACCGTGAACACAAATACTTTAGAAAGAAATTACTTAGAAGCTATATATTTGTAGAGTAAGTTAGGGGCTTAATAATCATGAAAGTCAAATTCGTGAATAGATAAAATCCGCCTAAGGATTCCGCATATATACTAGGCATATCTGCGGAATAATTGGGCGGATTTTACCCATTCATGAATTCGGTCTTCGTAACTAAGGTCCAAACTTACTCTACAAATATCGAGTTTCTAAGATGTTTCTTTTGGAAGTTATTGTGTTCACGATCTGCCTTGAGAACGACCGTAAAAACAATAACTTCTGAAACAAACGAAGTAGAAACTCGATATTTGAAGAGTAGGTTCGGACATTCATTACGAAGGTCAAATAAGTGAACGGGTAAAATCCACCAAATAATTTTGCGAATAATATACCTATTCAAAATTTCATTTTCCTAATTTCCAAAACACACAGATTGAACCAAATTTAAATCCATTACTTGAGTGAAAAATATCAACTCGGAGGTAATGACACGATCATCATGAAATTTTGAAGGAAGCTGTGCATCAACATTTTTCAACACATCACCAAGTTTGATCCTGTTTGGGTAAGTATTTATTCGAGTTATTCCGGAAAAAATGATACTGAGGAAAAAACCACGAAAATCAAAATAGGATAAAACTGAAACTTTGAACGAAGCTGTGCATCAACATTTTTCAACAAGTCACCAAGTTTGATCCTGTTTGGGTAAGTATTTATTCGAGTTATTCCGGAAAAAACGATACTGAGGAAAAAACCACGAAAATCAAAATAGGATAAAACTGAAACTTTGAACGAAGCTGTGCATCAACATTTTTCAACAAGTCACCAAGTTTGATCCTGTTTGGGTAAGTATTTATTCGAGTTATTCCGGAAAAAACGATACTGAGGAAAAAACCACGAAAATCAAAATAGGATAAAACTGAAACTTTGAACGAAGCTGTGCATCAACATTTTTCAACAAGTCACCAAGTTTGATCCTGTTTGGGTAAGTATTTATTCGAGTTATTCCGGAAAAAACGATACTGAGGAAAAAACCACGAAAATCAAAATAGGATAAAACTGAAACTTTGAACGAAGCTGTGCATCAACATTTTTCAACAAGTCACCAAGTTTGATCCTGTTTGGGTAAGTATTTATTCGAGTTATTCCGGAAAAAACGATACTGAGGAAAAAACCACGAAAATCAAAATAGGATAAAACTGAAACTTTGAACGAAGCTGTGCATCAACATTTTTCAACAAGTCACCAAGTTTGATCCTGTTTGGGTAAGTATTTATTCGAGTTATTCCGGAAAAAACGATACTGAGGAAAAAACCACGAAAATCAAAATAGGATAAAACTGAAACTTTGAACGAAGCTGTGCATCAACATTTTTCAACAAGTCACCAAGTTTGATCCTGTTTGGGTAAGTATTTATTCGAGTTATTCCGGAAAAAACGATACTGAGGAAAAAACCACGAAAATCAAAATAGGATAAAACTGAAACTTTGAACGAAGCTGTGCATCAACATTTTTCAACAAGTCACCAAGTTTGATCCTGTTTGGGTAAGTATTTATTCGAGTTATTCCGGAAAAAACGATACTGAGGAAAAAACCACGAAAATCAAAATAGGATAAAACTGAAACTTTGAACGAAGCTGTGCATCAACATTTTTCAACAAGTCACCAAGTTTGATCCTGTTTGGGTAAGTATTTATTCGAGTTATTCCGGAAAAAACGATACTGAGGAAAAAACCACGAAAATCAAAATAGGATAAAACTGAAACTTTGAACGAAGCTGTGCATCAACATTTTTCAACAAGTCACCAAGTTTGATCCTGTTTGGGTAAGTATTTATTCGAGTTATTCCGGAAAAAACGATACTGAGGAAAAAACCACGAAAATCAAAATAGGATAAAACTGAAACTTGGTACACTGTGTGAAATTCAGGAGCCAGAGTCTGTGCAGAATCTCTTTGAATAAATTTTCGAATAACATTTTTCTGAGATGAATTATTCTAGTAACAGGATCATCACGAAATTCTGCACATTGTTCCCCTTCAGTATTCTCTAACTAGTAACCAAGATTCACCATGATTGGATCAGTAGTTTTTGAGTTATTCCGAAAATATCAAAAAAAACGAAATTGCACATATTTTTCGACGATATCTCAAAAAATTTGACTTGTATCGAACTGAAATTTGTTACACTGTCGAGAAATATAAAATGTTTCTGTACCGAATTTATCTGGGATAGTTACCCGAAAAAAGATTTTTCGTGAAATGTTTTTATTTTTTCAATGTCACGATCACCTCAAAATTGTGCATGAGCAATTCTACTACACAACTCCACTGACTTACAATTCTCAGTGCAGCTGGGTGTAGTCACAGATAACAGAATGAATGTAATTGGCATAGTTCAATCTGTTCCATGATTTTCACAGAATACAAATATATAATAGATGATGTTACAATGTTGTTTTTGTTTATCGATCTGAAGGCGGCACAGTTTAACTGAGTTGCCAGAAGGTGGCACCATTGCCGACGTACTCTAGATACTTCATTCTAAAACAGCATAAGCGCGTCGGTCATGGGCGCCTATTCTTGAATGCGGGGAAGAGAACGAATGATCGAAAGGGGGCGTGTCTACGAGTTTTTCAGGGAAACGGTATTCTTGAAATGAATGAGAGCTTCACGGAGAGCGTGCGATGTTTCTCTTACGATTTGTGATGGAACGATACATAGAGGACGCTAATTATGTTTTGGGTATTTGACAATTCGGATCTATTTGGCATTAAGTCTTAACAATTTCGATTACCTTTCACTACAAGATTTCTGTTTTCACTCGAAGATGGACATGGCAAGTGCAATTATGTGGGAAGTACTGAATGAAGATGTGGAAGATGCAGAATTACAATACCAAATAGGTGTCGATGTGCTTTCTAAACGGAACCCGTTTGATATATCTGATCAAAAATTTATCAAAAAAGCTCAACTCGGAACAGTGTGATTTCATTTCAGTTTTTTTTCATATCCTCCCTTGAATAATCTGAATTTACCCGACCTATGTACATTTCAGGTCTTTATGTAATGTAGTCGGTAAGCAGCCCCTTCTGTTTATATCTGATTGGAAGTGATCTTTTTTTTCCAAAATGATCCATTTTACAATTTTCCGAAATACGCTTCCAACTCTTATGACAACTGTATGATTTCAAATTTGAACTAAGACAATGTATCACAGAAATATAGTCTATGTAGATGCATTATACGTAAAGTTGGCTACATGAATGAAGTTAGCTCCAAGTCTGTCCAAAATACTTGTTTTTGATTGGTTAGAACATTTGGCATAATTGTTCGTCTATGACCGCTCATTCGGACTGCTCCTCATCTTGACTGCGATGGTATAAACGTTCTCTATCGTTCCATCATAAATGCTTGCGTTTCCCAGCTAACGGCGTCGAAACGCCAATTTTTCCACGATTGTTCTCTTCCCAGAATTCATGAATAGCACTTCTTGACGGTCAAGAATACGGAATTGAAGTTTTGACAAATGGAAGGAAGGTCGAACTGGAGATTGTGCCATAGAGAACGTTCTATACCATCGGATTTCAAGAATTAGGCCCCAGATCGCTCACTACGCCGCTTCTGCGGTTGTCATAGGCAGGTGTCAGAGGATTCAGCCTATCTGATGACTCCACTGGCACTGGGACGAAACAACTTTCCCTAAGAGCGCGCCGTCCTTCCGATGGCGCGAACTCACGAGAACCGCCAAAGATCCAATCAAATGAGATCTTTTTGTATGATTAAATTCCATTTCGAATTACAATATGATGAAAATTAATTTCGTACAGAAATGGCCATACATACAAAGCACGTCTAATAATAGAACTAGAGACAACAACAGATGTCTATGATCATGATTTACGTATAAAGTGCGAATTCACGCTCCGTCTAGGAATGTTAGAGATACCATGTTGCTATGTCTCAGGACTTACAGGTACAATTATACCAGGGCTTCGCCAATTCCAAGAATCTCGCAACATGT
The DNA here is from genome assembly GCA_958510865.1 of Myrrha octodecimguttata. Lineage (NCBI taxonomy): Eukaryota > Metazoa > Arthropoda > Insecta > Coleoptera > Coccinellidae > Myrrha > Myrrha octodecimguttata. The sequence goes on along the minus strand of OY294059.1, from coordinate 60,035,766 downwards.
AAACACTGCCAGTAGAACAGGCATAGACTTTTTTTGCCTCAGATACCCCTCCATTGTTCGTTATGTCAATCGAAATTTGTTATGATCTGTAACTTTTTTTCTGGAAGTTTTGCATTATACTTCAATATGTATTAGGTTGCACTTATTATTATTATTGTATTGTTCGTTTGTAAAATTGGGTTTATCCCGTTAATAAATAAATAAATCCATTTGAGCAAATGTGCGCTCATACTGTTCGCGGACGCACGGATAGCGTGCGTGAATGACCAGTGTCCATGTTAATATGCTCAATGTGGACGTAAGTCAACATGACAAATAAATAAATTTCTGTCACACAGCTATTTGTGCGCGCACATTTGCTCAAATGAATATCTACCTTAAAGGGGCCTTTAGTGCGAAGGAGATTCGGGTATTTGGGTAATCGGAAATTCACCCTATTGGCTGACGACGATCGCGTAATCGTCGATCTCCGATTACCCAAATAAACGAATCTCCCTTGCACAAAAGGTACTTTACGTACTACCATTATGCATAACTATCACAGAAGAAAACGTCACTGCACTCATAATCTCTTACTACACCAACATCCAACATTTCCGCAACGAACAGAGTGCAAGTTTACAAAACACAGAATGGTTTCAGTGGAGTGAGTGCAGTTCATACAACAAAAGGACCTTACGAGTTAAATCATGATTGGATCAGTGTTTTTTTGAGTTACACTGTCATGGAATATAGTATTCAAGGTCAGTGGAAAATTTTGCCAAAATCTGATGAATAGTTTTTGAATACTCTTGGCAACATAGCTCATGTCAACTTCCATCTTATGTTCACGTTTTTATTTTGAAATGTGAGTAGAATTATTTTTTGTTTTCAACTTACGAATGCTCTTGATATGATTTTGAACAAAAACAACTTTGGGATCCATTTTATAATCATGGGGTGTTTCAGTGAGGCACAATGACAAAATATTGCACAACAGGCAATAGGCAATCAATATTTCATAAAATGTCAAGTAAAATAGCTTATAAAATCGTTTTGATTCCCTTAAAAACACTGCACTCTGCAGGAGCTGTCTAGTTTTGATTACAATATTAAAATCATCAACATAACAACAGTTTTCTCCAATGATTTATCCTGCCTTATTCACCAATTTGGTAATAAATCAAAAAATAATAGTTGAAGAAAACTCATGTCTTTTGCACTCTGAATATTTATTTACATTTGTTGAGTAATGAACAATAAAACTGTGAATGCATCAAAACTGGACAAAAGTTTTTACCCTATCAATATACTCTTTCAGGCTGTTAAGAATAATAGGACTAAAATTGCCAAATTTCTAAAACACAGCTTGTGTATCAAGAATACTGACTATAGTAGCGCAGTTTGGAATTCACTGTCTGAGTTGATGAAAAAAATAAATTATACTTACACGTCTAGACCTCCTAGACGATGAACCTTCAGCAAATACTTTTGGTTTCGGAACGAAAGAAGAAGTCATAATAACATCGTCATCAGAATCACTACTGAAAACTTCAATAACCTCAGGGTTTTCTTCTACAATCATCACATCACTACTGTCATCTTCAGATATATCAATGAAAGGAGTTGGAGTTGTTGGTCTTTCATAATAGTTGATATTCCTATCGTACCCAATCATGTCGAAAGGGGATCTCATAAAATTGTAGAATTCATGGACAAAATGGTCTGTTCTGTTACCAAGATAAGACCTAAGCAAATTTCGGAAGGGACGACTGCAAATATGATACCTCAGGAGGTAATCCATTATTGTGTCCACCACTTGCATCACATCTTGTGTATTTTCATGCAGTAAAGCATTCAATTCGCGATTCAACCAAGGGACCAAACGAGCTCTACTACTTGGGTTTGATCTAAAACAAATAATCATTTATTAACACTAGATACCGTTGTAAATGTAAAATATCAGTTGAACTCAAATTTTATAAATTTACCGAAGCAATGTTATTCATGTTTGAGCAGTAGTGACAAAGAATTCATTACAAGCTAACATATTTTGCAGATTGCCAAACTGATAATAAAAGAACTTTTCTATCAGAGATGATTCAGACTGTTTGGAAAGTTAGGAATATATAAAAAAGTAACAGAGTATATTTTTTTTTCACATGTAAACATTGCAAGTTTCATATGCATTGCTTCTATCATAAGGCACATTTGATACACACTTTAAGAACCATTAAAACTGAAATCCATTGAAATTTGAGCTCACCTAAAAAAGTCTGGAGTGATTTCTCGGAATCTCATTGTCATACTAACAGGGTCAGTATGAACACTAGCCCACAAATTAGAATCGTAAATGGATCTTCTAAAATTAGTAGTTGTGCATCTTGGTCGTCTTCTAGGTCTACCTGTATAGGGGCTACAAAGACTTCAATTATTGAATTGATTTGAATAATTTGAGAAAATACTCACGTTGAATGTGGTAAATAATTAGAAATAGTGATTCCATTTGTGAGAGAATGGCTCATCAGCATCCTCTGAATTGCATTTTCACCATGGGTGTTAACAGTGAAAGTGGTTCTGAATGAAAAAAAAATTATTCTCCAATTCAAACATTTCTGAACAAAAAGACTCACCTGAAATGAAATCTATGGTGTCGGGAAGGTATAGGAGGACTATGAGGTAAAATTAAATGGTATTGTTCATTGTCTAATATGTGAGTAGGTCTTGGTTGCTCAACGATGTGTTCCTCATACTCTTCATTTGATTTAACATTGTGAATAATGGATTTAAAAGGTTGTTTACATAATGGACATTCTGCTTTTATCTGAAGAAATATTTCATATTGGGAAAAAAAATTCGGACAGTTCATGCCAAATACTATTCTCATTTGTTTCACCTACCTTTGACCACTGAAGCAGACAATTAAAACAAAATTGATGCATACATGTATCCGAAAAACATTTATTCGAACATGATCCTAAGCAAATTGCACAATTTGGTGGAGGGCTGGATGCATTCGAAGTATTTAACAACTTGCTGTCTGCCATGTTAAGTGTTAAAGGCCCAATAAAGGGAAAACTACTTGAATAATCTTCAATAGATCACGAACTACGAATGTAAAAAGTCAATTGCTACATCACACATGATCAGAAATTTATCACTGGTATCATCAAATCAAAGGAATAGAACTTTTTACTTTGATATTAAAATTCATTATTCATTGACATCCAAAATATTACATTTTGTCAACCACAGAATACACAATTCAATGAAGTCAGCTGTCCACCACCACAGAATAAAAATGTAGCTCTTCATTTTTGCGCGCATGTTCTCGGGGAACAGCGTGCTATCGTTTTGTCCAAATGCCTGTAATTTTCGATGATTGAATCGAAAAGGGTTTCAAACGACTAGGTTGAACTCACTAATGACCGGTATCAAAATCGATTCTGTCTGGCCGGCCAGCCCTGGACACGATAACTGTCGAACGGAGCGAGTAAGCGACTTGAAACTTGTAGGGTAGTTCGCGCATAAAAATGCCGTCGTTGAGTTCGTTAATGGGCCAAATCAGCCAAATAGTTTCAGAATTATAGCAATTTGAAATTTCGAGGTTATTTCCCTCATATTTCAGAAACTACTGGAGCGATTGGATTGAAACTTGGCAGTTAATTGAACCATAACGACTCGCAACTTTTAGCAGAATTTTGTTAAAATCTTATAGTCACTCAATTTTGAAAAAAATTTTATTCAAAATATTTTCGAAAATTTTTTTTTTCTGAAACCATTGTCCATATTCGAGAACAATTCCTGTTATACCTTGAGCTTGATATTTCACAGATATACCAAATTTCAGTTCGATACGGCTATTAGTTTTAGAGATATTGCGAAAAAATATGTAGAATTTCGTGGTTTTCTTCTCGATATTGTTGTTTTTTCGGTATAACTCAGGAAATACTGATTCAATCGTGATGAAACTTTGCAGCTAGTTCGGAGATGCTTAAGGATAACATTGTGCGGAACTTCGTGATGATCGTGTCATCAGAACGATTTGAAAAAAAAATTCAAATTTTTTTTTCATATATTCAATATTCTGTGACCTTTTCATCATATTATCCATAATTTAAGCAAAACAAGGTATGCTCATCTCCTCAACTATGATCGAATTTACCAATAATGACGTCACTTTTTCTTTCAAAGCACACAGAATATGTATTTCCTTGTATTTTAATTTTGCTGACATCACTTTTTTTTAGATGAGAACACCATGATTTCACATCATGATATTTTCCTCATTAAATCCTATATGAACCTTCAAACTAACATTTTTCGATGAAGTACTGGATTTCAATTCGATCTGATCTGAATTCTTGGAAATATTGGGAAAATAAAATTTTTAATGGGTATATCTGCGGAATCATTCGGTGGATTTAACCCATTCACGAATTCGGCCTATGATTCCGTAGATATACCCATTCAAGATTTTGTTTTCTCAATATTTTCAAAATTACAGATTAGATCGAATTGAAATACAGTACTTTATCGAAAAAAACCTAGAAAAGTACTGCCGTGAAGGCAGCAGCTTTCGCTGGTAATCCAGCTATTATTGTTGCACCAGCATCGCCTCTCCACTTATGATTTTTCCCCTTTTCATATGTAGTACAGCACACTTGTCAAGTCCCATTTCCATTTTAATTGATTCAGTGAAAAATGCCACAATTTTAAGCTGTCTCAAATTTTCAGCATTGATTCTCCACCATCGCATAGTGTCCACTGGAGTGCCTTCAAACCTCCAGAGGAAAATAAGATATAGATATTTGTGTATTCTTCACTTCCTTGGAAACGTTTATTTATCTTTTTCTTTTCTTCTTCTGTAGTCTTTCAAGGCACAATCATGGCCAATAGAATGATCTTTTCTTCAGGATTTGAGTGGTAGAACACAGAGTTTGCACCCAACTGAACTCCACCCTGTGATTGACTTTATCAGGTTTTCGTTTGGTTTTTGTTAATATAAAGATTATCAATTAAGGCCTCTTATTATTATCATATATTAATTCACCAACAGTCGTACTATATTTGCGTTTTTAAAAATTGACAACTTCGTCTCGTAATTGTTTGTCTCAATGTTTTTAAGTGTATTTACAACTAATGAGGAATAACCACAACATTTTTGGCCCTGATGATGAAAACAAAGTTTTCCTAAAGCTAGGCAAGAAATAAAGAATACTAAAATCTACCTCGTTTCAGTCGACATCCCTTAAAACTGCACACATATATTTATTTATATAATAAGTAATTATAGGAAATACCAGAGCGATCAGAATTAAACTTTTTATCTAGTTGTAGAATACAGGTGTGCAATAAAACGCGAAATTTCGTGAGGTGAAAAATAAAAAATATCCATTCATCAGATTTCGATAAGGTTTGGCAAATCTTCCCATCAGATATTAAAGCTCCGTTTGGTGGGGTCAATGCGTGAAAAGATGACCGCTTTGATAACGAACTCGAACAAGCGTGCAAAAGCTCCTGACCTCATTTCAGTGCTTTTTCTTGAATTTTGTATTTCATGTGGTTGAGTTACCTAGATATTTCATCATTTTCTTAGAATAACTTGTAGTGCTTCACGTAGAAATCCATTTGTGCATTTCGTTATCAGCGTTCAAGTTGAGATACAATTATAATTGATCTTTTCTTGTGGAAAGATGATAAACTGATATTGATAGATATTGAGTAGGTTCCAAAATTCAGAGAGTGATACCCGTGATTAAAATAATAAAAACGAGAATAATTTATTACAAACTAAAGTATCAACAGAACAATACAAAATTTAGATGAAGTGGTGATGAGAAAATTTTATTAAATGCAAAATAAAATGCTAACAGAAGCATAACTTAAACAAATGGAATTCTGATGTTTTTGATTAATTAGATAATTGAATACCGAAATTAAATTCAATCGGCATTCATTATTATGATGGAAAATTATAATTATTCTTCCTCTTCAACTTCTGCTTCATCTGCAGTATCTTCTTGAGTCGCAGCAACATCTTCAGCTTCCGCAACAGGTTCCTCTTCTTCGAGGTCTGTTTCTGCTACGGGCTCATCCGCTTGAACGTTTTGATTTACTTCTTCGTATTGTTGCATCTGTTCTTCTAGCTCTTCATTAGTGATATCATGGAGTTCTTCTAAATCTTCATTAGCGACATCATGGACTTCTTCATCTCTTTGTGGTTTTTCTTCGTCAGTTTCAGCAGTTTCGACTTGTTCGTCGACTTCTTGCATGGCAATTTCAGATTCTTGTTTCGCTTTCTCTGCTGCTTCCGCTAGTTCTCTTTCTTGCCTTTCTAATTCTGCCAATTCCTCTTCCAAACGTTTCTGTTCTGCCAACTCTTTCTCCTGTCTAGCAAGCTCTGCTGCCTCTGCTTCCCTTTTAGCTTGTTCTGCTAATTCGGCTTCTTGCCTCGCTAATTCAGCAAGCTCTTCAGCTTGTCGTGCGAGCTCAGCTTCTCTCTCTTCCTCTGCTTGTTTTGCAATTTCTTGGAGACGAAGAAGTTGCTTTCTCTCTTCTTCAGCCTTTGCCTCTTCAGCTTGGCGCCTTTCTTCTTCTAATCGCTGAAGTTCTTCTTGTTCTTTACGTGCTCTTTCTATCTCGGACTTCATGCAAAAACAGGGTATAATAAATATGACTGTGATAAAATGTATCAATTTGCACTTAACAGAACGAAATATACCTGTTTAGCAAGTTCCTCTTGTCTAAGCAATTCTGCTTGCCTCTCAAGCTCAGCTGCTCTTTCTGCTGCTTCTTTCGCTGCTCTCTCTTTTCTCTCCTTGGCCTCCTGAGCTTCTTTAGCTGCTTGCTCTTCAGCTAAAGCTCTGTATTCGGATATGGATGTTTAAGTTAACTTTTAAATTAGATCTTTTTATTTTACAACTCACTTTTCCTCCGCCAATCTAGCTTCCTCCCGTTTCTTTTTCTCCTTGAGCGTGTCCTCAACGGATGGTGTGTCCTCAGCATTGATTCTGGCCAATCGGGCTGCTCTTGCCTCACGCAGTTCCTTTATTTCTGGAGGAGTTTCGTCACTTAGCTGCTTAGAAGAGTTAAATCTTCTCGATGGACGAAGTGGAGAAAGTGGGACTGAAACGATTCAACAAAATAGTATTTTATCGACAATTCAAGATAAAAATGTTTTGAAGGCAAGAAGCTACTCCACATCGATTTTACTAGAACTTTACGAAAATAGATTCACTCATGGATTAAAAGCTTTGTCCACAACCATTGAATAATACATATAGGTATATATTTTGATGGCTCTTGTTGAAGGGAAATTATAGTTGTTAATCAAGCTCGTAGATGATAGGCGTGTATAATGAATAACATACACTTCATGCATAGATCAACTCATAGTTTTGATGTTTCTCGTAAGCTTGACAATTTCCAGCAGTCACAGAGAATGAAGGTGACCATTCTGACAACTCTATTGTGGGTTGTTGAAAATGCAAAATCATTCCAATTTTACCAATGAAGTCGTGGACAAGGTATAGTATTTAACTTGCATATAATTGCTATCACTTGGGTGGTTTGCGACACTCGCGTGCGGCTCTCGTGTAGCAAACTTCACCCTCGGTAAAAATAGCAGTCATTATATGCTCGATGAATAATATACTATTTTATACCTACTGATGATGTTGTACCTACCGTGATTTCACCTGACTACAACATTCTTAATTTGATTATTGGTTCATTATGGACAGGTTGAAGTCGCACCTTATGAATATTGAAGTATAGTGATGTTTTGAGTGAATAATACGAAATCATTGAATTTCTAAAAGGAAATTAGTATCAAAGTCAATGGAATATGATGATGTGGAGTCATGATTTAGCAGCATCACAAAAATGAATATTTAAAAGAGTTGTTAGTATTTTTTCATATAATATTCTACATTATTTCTTGAACTTACACAATTGACTTTTTAAGGGCCTATTAATTTCCATCCATTGTCGTGATAATATTTGTCGTATTTTTTCATTTTCTGTGTTATGTGTTCATTGATATGTTAGGGAGAGTTCAAAACTTCTAGACAAAAATCAAAAATAACTATGGAAAAAAATTCATGCTGAAAAAAGAACTAAGAAAACTTTGCAGTTAGCCAAGTGTTTATTTTCAGGAAGGAAAGGAAAATTGATGATGTTACTGAAAGAAATGCATACCTTATATCATGCCAGATAAAATAAATCAAATATTTCTATTCGGTTGGTCAGGAACGAATGAATTAGAAGGTCAGCGACAGATCAAGATTTTGGAATAGTCGACATATCGTATGGAAGTATGAATACATGAAATTATTAAAATCATCAGCAGTTCTGAAAACATTGCTCGAAAGGCTTATATGATTTATGATGGTTCAGGAATTTACTTCATAGATTTTTGTTTCGGTTTATTTCCTTTTGTGTTATTTATTACGCGTCCTCCTTAAAGGTTTTAACGAGGTTTTTCTGACGAAAAGTTCATCAGAATCTTATGTTAGAGTTACTCCTGAATTATTTGCTTTCGATTTTCGTCTGACAACAACTTCCTGGGCAAAATATTTTTCCGAAAGAAATATCCACAAGACTTGAAATTTGCGTGAAAGGTTTAAGACATAAATGTAAGGTGGTCGTATATATGAGCAAACTCCACTCAGTTTGGTTCCAGGAATATATACGCCGTTGAAATTTCGATTCTAAATATATTGATGCGAATACAAATTTAAGGAAGTTGTTAGCTAATTGTTTGAGTTGAAACTATTTTCATTTCAATATTCCCGAAAAATACAAATAGATAAAAGTGAAAAATTATGGATACATGTATAAAAAAAGGCATCAATTACATGAGTCACCCGAAAAATCATCTCTATTCCAAAACGAGTCCTGGATTTCAATTCCAGTATCTACTGAAATCTTGGAAAAATAAAATTTTGAATTGGACGGTTAATCCAAGAAGCATTGGGCAAGTTTTACCCATTCACGAAATCACCCTTGGTAATTGGAATTTAAATTTCATTAATTAACCTTTATTGGAAATATATTAAAGTAGTTGCACTATAGCCTCAATAAATATGAAGATCCTCATGTCAAGTTCATATTTATTAGAAAACTATAGTGACTTTACACTTTATACTTGTATGAAGTCACTGTACAGAAAACGAGATGATGGCACCATCTCTTAGAGAATGGCTCGATCTTGAGCCCTTTATACTCTTAAAAAAAGTGGAAGAAAATGCTAAGTCCCAGTTTTAATACATTTAATGAAAATTGAAAGTCTAAAATATGAATAACTTCTCAGGTGCATACTTAAATTTGGATTTTCACATTTTATTTTTTATTTTATCATTTTATCTCAAAACAAAACAATTGTGACTTGATATGATTTTCCATTGTGGCCTTCATAAGCTTTTATTGCTTGCTAGCAATCATATAATATCATAACATTTCAAAAAGAATGAACAAATCAACAAAATATTTATTAAACACATTCAGCTCTGTGAATCGCACTTCATAACAAAAAAATGTCGAACGACAATAAAAGCGATCAATCAGTGTGTAAATATTTATAAAAATATTTCAAATAATTATATAATTGTGCACATAATATATTCTCAAAATAACTCGAATGTCGGCAGGAATCGCAGAGATAAAAATACAGAAAATCCAGTCCTATGCCAAAACCTGTTGGCAAAGTTTCAACTATGACTGGTTCGAAAAAATATTGCTTTAATGTTAAGTTTACTAAATTTCACCTACTATATCCATTGTCCATTTTACGGCGTTACATTTGTAAGAAAGCAGTGTACAATACTTATCGGATTCATTAATTCTGCCTAAGTATTTTTGGTATTTCACTCGATTTTGAATTGTACTTCAAATGACGAAGCAAGTCTGGGATGCTCCAAAGGATAAACAAGATATGTTATGTGTAGAAAGGGTAAAAGAAGTCTGTATAAGGTTCAGAGAACATCAGCGATAAGTTTATTCAGTGATTTCGGTAATTTCAGGTTTGGATTCTTCAATTTTTTCAGCTGCAAGGAAAATCGTTGAAGTAAATATCAGTGTTAGGAACATACAAAGTATCTTATAATTATAAGAAGCTCATTCAAAAACGATCGGAAATCAAATCTGCCATGCAAATACTGTTTTTCAATCCAAAATCCCCCAAAAAAATTTATCAGCAGCTATTAGGTAAGGTATAAGCAATGATAATTTCATGAAAAATTATTATTCACTAAATTTGTTAAATTAACAATTTTTTAAGCTTTTGCCAGTGGATGACGCAGGCTATCCCCTAAGAAAGGATCTTCCTTATTGTTTCTTAACTATATATCCAACCAACCTTTTTATTGCATTGAAACTTTTACGATGTATGTAAATCCTGTGATATCATTCGTCGCATTAAAAGTCAAGAGAATCCAGGTTCGGCTTCACCAAATATTCACAGTTTCTCTAAACCCGAAACACAAAATTCAAATATTCGAATTTGACACATATTTTGACAGAAAGCAATAACGGAACGAATTCAGGTTCAGTAAACTACTGTTGAAAATAACGGAACGCGTCAGAGACGTCTCTGAACGCGTATCAATAAATTCGAAGGTGGTAGGGATGACTTTAGATCGAGGCAATGAAAATGAACTTTTGTTTGTGTGGGCTTATATTTGGGTTTTCTGGAAGGCACGTGGACAGACAGTCGAAAGAATCTTGTTGATTGTGATATTCTTTCTTCTCTGATTCACACATTCACTCTCTTCTATAGAAAACTGTATTTTTTAGCATTCGTTATTCCCGAGAGCACCTCGGTATCTCATTTATCATGCGATCTAATTTAATTTCAATTGAACCAATCAAAGTGTCTATATTTAACACTATGTTGCATTTATTCCTCATCAAAATTGCCGAAAAATTCTTGAGGTTGATGAATAAGGACAGGGTTCTAACGTGACTATTGACAGTGCAGTTACTAACTTGGCGTGATGAAATAGTTACAAAGCCTACATAGAAAACGCCCTTGGAACTGGGCGTTGCACAAGGGGTAAAAATACTCTGTTGACTGAAATCGAATTATACAATTAACTTCGGATTTTCAGTGTGAATATTAAACTCATAATGCAAACCCCTATTAAAAATAGTTTATTCTTGTAATTTTTCGGAAATTCTTGCTGATCGATATTTGTTATTGTTTTTACCCAAATATATATTATTGAAACAATATGCTTTATGATTGCACGTAATAAACTTTTTGTGCCGCCGTGAAAATTTTAGGTCCGACCCCTTTTAAGGGTAGTTTATTCCCGTAATATTTCAAAATACTTTACGGAATGAAAGTTTCCAGTGTTGATACCCCAAAAAGCACTTTCATTTCCATATGCAGAGATACATATGGTGATATTCTGATCATATTTTCCTCATGAAATTCTGCATGAACCTACAAGCTCTAATTTCTCAATCTACTACTGGATTTCAATTCATCCTGACCTGTTTTCTTGGAAATATTGGGAAAAAAAATAACAAATTGCGGGATCACTGGGTGGATTTTACATTAACCAAGGTCTTCTCAACCTTGTTAACCGATCTATGGCTGTCTATTTGCAAAATTTCGAGTCTAATTTATTTTAGGACGATAAGATTGGACTCACTGATGAAGATCCTATCTTGAAAACGTAGAATTCTGAAAATTACAGAAATTTGGTGAACATTTTTTCAATTTTGTTCCTACTAGAATCTCGAATACAAGATAATCTGGAATTATATATAAAGAAAGGTATACAGTATGGCCTGAATTCTCTGGAGAGAAAAAAATCGAATCAACCGTTAAAATGCTTAAATATATAACAAACATCGATAGATTGCCGAAGGTATGATCAATTCGGAAAGGATATGTTCTAAATTGAATTTTGCGTGTTTTTATGACAGAAATTCAGCATCTTTATACAAATTATTGCAAGTATGAGGAAAATTCTGAAAGGATCAGTATAATGGTCAGACGAAACAAAGTATACGATGTAAAATCCAAAAAGCCACCGTTTAAAAGTTATAAACAAAATAATTTTTGACTCAGTTGTATATTCTCCTGCTGGCTTCGTATTCCCTTCGAGGTCCCTTTCATAATATGGTAGGGTTATGAACAGCTATTCGTGATACACCCTATATAATCCTTGAAGCCTGTATTATTATACTTTCCTTTATAATGCATTATTCGTGGTACTGCTATACAATTTTAGCACGTTTCGAATTTTATTTTTCGAAAAGCTTATATTACTCAAGCAATAAATAGCAAAAAAAAATATTTAAATTCGAAGCCAAAAAAAGAAAACAAAGAGCACTGCCAAACTGCTCATCGTCTACCTTTTGATGGCTCAATAGCTTTTTGTTTCTTTTCCTCCCTGAATTTATTGATATAGAAACTCATTAGTTGGATATCGCTCTTGACGGGATCTTCATAAATGTAGACGTTACGTCTACGTCCATGGACTCCTCTATCTCCCACATAAGAGACACAGGACAAGTGGCCCTGACCTAAGGATAGATTAATAGGACAGATGAACTCATTTATTATGTTGTTTGAGTTTTAATTGTACATACTAGGTATGCCTTAATGGGATGTGAATATTTAAGAGGGCTTCTATTGGGGCCATTTCAAGAAAAAAACTTCACATGTACGTCGTAAACGTATACTTACTTTGAAGATACAAGGTGGTAAAGGTTCCAGAAAAAAATATTCCTTAATTACAATGATTCTATTGGAGATAGTTCTATGAACTTTAGGACACGTTTCAACTGCATCACGATCATAGACTTATAAAACTATATGGAAATGGCTCCGAGAGAGAGGAAGCTGGCTGACAAAGATGGAACTAGGCCGGGCCAAACCATAGAATACGGCATAAATAAGACAGATCAGTTCGAAGCCATAGACTATATATAATTATAAGTTTATGTTCGAAATACATTTTTTTGTGAAAAGTTTTGCAAGTCGAATTTGTGTTTTCGAAAGTATTTCAAAGCAGATTTTGTGATATTTCATTCTGAATTAAAATATAAATACTGGATGGAAGACATAATTTTCGTTTTTTTTTGTGTTTTCGTGAGCTTTTTGAATATAAGTTGATTTTCTTCATTTTGAAACGTATTCACTTAATAATGGTAAATTCGTGTTGTGCCATTAATTGTACGAGGAGATATAAAACGAAAGTAAAATACAATAATTTGGAAATAGCATTAAAAAATTAAATGAATGTAATTGCTATGAATCCGAGCGCAGAAATGAATTTCGCACAGTTCTTCGCTATTTAGTGCATTCTAATCGTTTGAGATCATTTATTGCACAAAATTCAAAAGCTGCGTGCAGACACGCGAGCTGAGCGACTTTCTACGCAATTTGATTCGGCTTCCTCACAAGTTTGGACGGCGTTGAATTGAATTGAAGTGCTCCGGAAGCCGCTCAGCTCGCGTGTCTGTACACTTCTCAGGAAAAAATCAGTTGGAGCTAAGAATGCCTTCCTGAAACCGGCCCAAGAGAATTCGAAAGAAAAAGAGTCATTCATCGAATATTGTTATTGATTAATCATTTCGAAAATTCATATCGGACCTATGTTCACATTTACCACCAATTTTCAAAACTTCAATGTAATCTAATATACCAAGAAGAAGTCATTTCCCCGGAGATTCCCTAAGTAAATGCTTGATTTTATCTCTAGCTCAGCGTCATATTGTGCAAGTGAGATTATTCTTCATCTCACTCTCCATGCGCTATAGAATACCGGATATTTGTATCGTGTATCTTGTCTATGGCCTGCCCGATCCAGTTCCATCTCTCCCTCGGACCTCTCACTTGCTTCCTTATCCCCATTCGACTCTTTAGAAATGAATTCGTACGCCGTGTCCAGAGAGTTTAATATATCTATCATCACGATACATTTTCTGACAAACAATTCTATTATTTCCACTAGTGGGGCCGTATGGATTTCTTATTGAATATTTTTGAGAATGAAATGGTACGATACTGGTTTTTCCCAAATTGAATAATTTTTGTGATTCTTTTTCGTTTTCTAGAAAATTTTATCTGTGTATTCTTCTTTTTCCTAAGCATGGTTTCCGCTAAATATAATGAAAATCGTTTTACTTGAGCGTCAAACTGCTGAAAATACTAGCCGATTCACAAGTTATTTCTACGGAATGGTTATCACCTGACATTTACAGTAGTTTAACACTGAAGTAGAATTAGAAGATCAAATTTCTTCAGAAATGAATGAGAACTTCAAAACTAATTCTAATTTTAAAAACACATTGTCGTACCATTTTTCTCTCGAAAAATATTCAATGCGAAACCCATAAAGACGACACTGGTGAAAATAATGAAATTGTTTGTGTATCAGGAAAAATTTTGGATGCAGTGAAAATGTATACCGAAGTTCATAGGATTATCTGTGTTAGAATCATTGTAGTTATGAAGTAAAGATGTTTTCTGGAAACATAAACGTCATGTATTTCAAAAGTTTTTTCTTCCTAGAATGGCTCCAAGAACAGCCCCCCTAAACATTAGCATAATGTCATTAAAGAACAACCTGAATACTTGTAAACTTTTAACATTACGTTGTATATTTTCGAAACAAATGGTCGAATTTGGTCTATTTACAAAATAGTGCTGATTTGAAGCGAATACCTTGAACTTGTTTCCGAGATATATCTGACAAGTTAACCAAATAAGTTTAAAGTTCGAATATTTTCTTTTAATTCCTCATAATCGATACGATAAGTGATCGATACTGGTTCATCCGCCATTTCGCAACTACTAAATTAATCCGAACATTATTTCAGGCTTGATTTGGTCCACCTGAAGTTTTGGCATCACATATATTGAAAACGACCACATCTTAATTCAGTAAAACACTTTTTAACCATTGAAACTGATGGTTCCGAGTCGACATAGGATTTATTGAGCCTCTATCGAGTTTTTGAACTTTCGGCGACAAACAATGCTTGATTTAATGAGCGCACGAGATTTCCATTTTCCTCGAAATTAACGACACAAACTGAATAAAGCAGCTTGCGTCTACTGACAGAAGGAAGTTGAGGGGAGTTTCCAAGAAATAGTTTTCAAAGAAGTTTGCCGTCTGTGATTTAAGGCATTAGATATGCAAAATGAAACTCACCGATATACTTTTTGATGGGTTCTGTGAAGTAAGTAACGAATTGCACCCTTGAGTTCTTTGGTGAAATTTGCATTAATCTATTGATGTAGTGGTCATTTGACAACCTTGCTGGATATTCGCCATACCTTAAAATCAAAAGAAAAGCTATTTAAATATCTTACTTATAGGATGACAAAATAACAGGGAAATATCATGTGTATTTTTGACAAGATCTATAACAAACAGGATAGGATGATAGCTATGCTTTTTCTCGTCCATTTTCCATTAAGATTGTTCTGATTATTTTTTTCAATTATACAAGGTGTTTTACATGTTCAAATCAAAAGTAGATCGACCAACGAAGAAACCGGTTGGTATCACCACTTGTGATCTTTCAATAATTATTTATACGTTCTACACTGGGCGTACCTCTGAAATATCAAACCATTCTTTCTCAACTTAGGAGTATGCGGTCATTGTGTTTATATGGGGCTTTTCTTAAGGAAACGCCATAAGAGCTACTCAAAAATACCGGAGGAAGTATTCAAATAGACACCAAACACTACCAAGAGTATTTAGTGCATCATTCTGAAAACTTCCAGAAACAAGTAAACCTACTACAAAAATATCCAGGCATCTGACTGAAATTAATGAAGAAAATAAAGAAAATGTATAAGAAATTGCTTTGGATTTCTTCAACTCATGTTCGGCATGTAACTAGTCATCTACTCCTCATTATATACTTTACCAATTGAATAATGTGGGAATCAGGGCGAGCTTAAGCTCTAAATAAAAAAGGACGACATTTCGACTTCTTTGGGAGAAAGTTAAGAGGTAGAGCTAACAACTGAACCAAAGAACGAGATTTTCGACGTATTTTTTAGAATGCTCAAAATCGACCCAGTAATGCCCGTACGCATAGTCTGATCGACCATGCGTACGGGCATAAGCGATATATACTTGATCCTACGCCATATTGCAATTACAGAGATTGTCTTATGTGCCGATGTCTTTTGCGTGATTTTTTTAACTCAATCCCAACGAGAAGGAGCTCACAAGTAAACAAGAGAAGTGTAATCTCTCAACGATTCCGATTTTTCTCTAAAATACTCAAAATTGACACAACAATCGATATATCCTACCCCTTCGCCATTTTGCAACTACATTGGGCCAATGTCTTTTGCAGAATTTTTTGAACTAAAATCTTGTTATCATAAAGTCCAAATAACATTCTGCATGAACCCTCAAGCTATCAGTTTTCAATCAAGTACCCACTAGATTTTAATTCATTCTGACCTGTATTCTTGGAAATATTGAGAAATTACATTTCTGCATGGGATTGGGCCGATCGCACCTATTCGCATATTTGAACTTTGAGTAAAATGTTCCCAATGGTTCCACAGGTATGTACACCCATCAAAATTTAATTTTTCCATTGCTTCCAGAAAAAAGATAGCATCTTACTGAAATCTAGTACCTACATGATCGAAAAATGGGGATATTCTTTCGATTTTCCTCAAGTTACCAAGTTTAGTCATAGTCGAATCAGAATATTTCCGGTTATTCTAGAAATATCAATAATATCGAAGAGAAAAATTCGACATAATTTCATTCCAAAATCTCTGGAAATTGAAATCGAAACACACTGTAATTCGGTATGATTAAACGTGACAGTTTGCTTTGGTTATCATTTATATTATTTCTTTTTTGTTCATCTTGCAATCCACAAAGGAGTTTTCCATGAAAAAACAATTCCATTCAATTTCTAATGGTACTGTTTCAGATATTGGGATTGAAATCCCAGAAAAAATCTTAAAAATGATGCAAAATCCTCCTAAAATGAGCTTTATTCGTTATGTAATTCGGTGCATTGTTGTAAAATATTGACTCGAAGGGCTGACCAAAATATCGTCGAAATCTTATCGATAGTTCTCAACCAAATTCAGAGAAATTTCGAAAAAAAATTTTTTTCAAATTCACCAACTATACGATCCCAACAAAATTTTGCAAGCAGTTGGACGTGGGTATTCAATCACTTAATAACATAATTAATTCCCATCGCATGGGTAGTTCGTGATATATTGAGCAAATTACCTAAAAAATTCAAATAAGTTTAACTCTCAATACGCATCCTACCCTAAAAGTTTCGAGTTATGAGCTCTTTTCGTTCTTAATTGATCGTGGCACTAGCCAGCTGGTTGGGCCATTTTCTACTCAAAATCCGAACATTACAGACAGTTCGGCAAAACGATAGAAGGTTGTTATCTAGGACTATAGAATAAGCTTAGCTATCATCTGCCAAAGTTTGTCAGAGCACTTAAAAACTCACCTATTCAGGGCAGTAATGGGGTAACTCCTTTGGCGTTGTACTGGTAAATGAATGCTTTTCAAGAGAGAAGCTGTTTGAGCACGAATCATTCTAGTTTCATCATCAAATATCTACAATAAATAAAACGGAATGAAATATTTTCATAAATATCAATGAATTAAGCAATAGTATACAATAGCTTTGTTGAAACAATAACAGAATATAAAATAATATAAATATATTATACATGGAAATTTGCGAGAGATCGATTAGGTAAATTTGCCTGCTGATACCATTACTGATCAATGGATTCCTTGATTTTTTTCAACAGAACGTGAGGCTTATTTTCGCTCTTATAGCAGCCTGCTCATATACCAGACATAAAGCATTATTTCATTGGATCGATCAGCCATCAAAACTGCTAAATAATCACACATATTATATATTTTTGAATTCAGAAATGTGAAACTATATAAAGAACACAAAACGATTCCTCATTTAGAGCTTGCCAAATTTTCTACATAAAATAAATATATTATTTGTCAGGTTCTTAGCAGGTTTCCACTACCAATATCTGAAAATAACTATTAAAAATAGAAAAAAAATATTTTTTGTAGAAATGCCCTTTCAGATTGCGGGATTCGAGCTATTTGTCAAATGCAGTTTCTAGAAAAAATGTTGCCTAATGAACAATATCGAAAAAATGCAAATGATCAACGGAGTGGACCGTAACGTTTCAGGGTCTACATTTGACTCCTTCATCAGACAATAAAGATAAAGAGCAAATTTACAGGCTTGAATTGAAAAATCATTGAACGATGATAATACTTAAAATGTTCTTTTTATTGTCTGATGAAGGAGTTATATATAAACACTCCGAAATATTCGAGTTCACTTCCTTGATCATTCGCACTATTCCGATATAGTTCATTGGGCAACATTTTGTCAAGAAACGGCTCTCAAAACTAGTTTGAATTCCGCAATCCGCAAGGTTGTATTCTAGAAATAATAATAATCTTATTTCAGTAGTTCTTTGTCAGATATTTTCAGTGAAAACTTAGAGAAGACCTGAAAAATAATGCAAAACCATACCAGAATATCGCAAATAAATATATATATTTGAAATTTTTAATATTTCTTCGATTGGGGGCAAACGATACTTCCAAGATTCCCATGAAAATAAATTTCACGAGATATTGCAATTTTGAAATTAGGCTATTTCTTTAAAATTGATGCCAATAGGACTAATTTGTATTATTGTATTACAGTAAGGAAAATGAAAGGCTCTGCATTTTTTCGAAAGAAGGTCTGTGAAGTAAAACCCTTAAAATTTGCCAATGAAAATACCGACTATGTGTCCCTCTCCATGATTATAAAGTACCCATATAAAGTGTTCCATACAAAACTATAAAACCTTTGTTCATTTTCGTTTCAAATGTTTCGCAAGCTATCTTCCATACCCTCTATATCACCGGCTGAACAAAAAAATAATATCAATTGGACTTGCATTTTAGAGCATGAATCTAAAAAACTGTCAATTTCGAAAGAGGGTATGTAGAACGCAACCAGCATTTTCAACGAATAAATCGAAAAGCTGATAAAATGTAGATATAGGTTGCCAAATAAAAGAAAAATTGTGATATGTTCAAAAAACGCAAATAGATTAATTTGAACGCCATGGAGCAAGATACAAATTATCAAGAATTTTTTTATGTAGTCCATGGACAAGTCACTGTTGCCGCACCCTCAATAAACCAATTCAACTGCATCATGTAAAGGGTGTTTTTTTTAGCTGATGAGAAGTTAAGATGGTTGTTGTCTAAGGTTTGACAATTGAGAATGTCAATTTGCCTTGAGATTTCTGTTCGGTAAGGTTTGACAATTCATTAGGAATCGTCTAAAAACAGAACACTACTTCCAAACTGTGGGAATTTACTTTGAGAAGTTAATAGAATACTTTGTCCATTTAACGATCAACAAAATCTGCCTAGTGAGCAAGCATTTCGAGAAGTTAGTTATCATTTCGCTCTTGGTTTTTCTTCTTGATTGGAAACCATCAACAAGACAAAGAACTATGGGTACAGAAGAGAATATTGCTGCTTGAGCGCAAATTTTTCAAGAAGATGCCCAAATGCCAAAACGTCGCCATTTTCAATTTGTTGGCCTTTTTTCTTCGACTACGTGGAAAATCGGCGACATTTGGTTCTAACAAGACTTGTCATACAGCAGCTTAACCATCAATGTATTGAATAATCAATTTGATGACAACTTTATTTCAAGAAGGGACCCTGTTAACTGGCCCCCTCGTTCATACGACTTAACGCGACTAGATTAATTTTCATGGGGCTATTATAAGGGCCGGTACTATATAACTTAACTTCAACTTTAACTGACAGTTTTGACAGTTATATTAGGGCATAACTGTCAAAACTGTCAGTTAAAGTTGAAGTTAAGTTATATAGTACCGGCCCTAAGTCATTGGATTAAGCCGACAAGCCAGCAACTCTCGAAGCATTGAAACCCAATATTCAAGCGCTCTTTGTCGCTTTACGGCCAGAGTATGTACCTCGTAGCCGCGTGAGAAATAGGCCGGAAATCATATTTGAAAAAACATGCCATGAAATTATCTACTAGACTATAATTATAAAATTAATTCGAACAATATCCCTGTCTGGTATCATTATTTAAAATTCCCTAGTTTTTGAAAAACACCAATTATAGCAACAAGTATGTCACTTCATCCAACTATTGCATAAAGACCTCGTCATACAATGAACACCTGGTCTAACTTTCATTTCGATAATGGACGCATGCAGCAATAGGCAGAGATTGAATATAATCAATATTATTAATAACTGAAATGAAAGAATTTATTCTATGACCTTCGAAAAGGTTTTCACCGCGTTTTGGACAAATATGGCTGCTTTCAATTACTCATTTGATGACATTCAGAAAAATTTCATCCTAAATCTATAACGGTTACTAAATATGTCGCGGCAGCTTTGAGCTCGATATTAAATTTTGTTTAGTGAATTTAAATTCTAATTTTTAGGTAGGTTATGCAAAGTAAAACGACATTGTGGTTTTCCTAGTATTTTTTTTGTGAAATGTTGCTTAGTAACTTTTATCAAAACTGTTTATTCTTTTTGTGTTTTTTCCATGAAGGCAGGTTAACGCATGGTTAACATGCCTCATATTAACGATGGCATTTCCATTGCTTACGGCTACAGTGCACTCGGGATTGCGACATCGCGAGTGGGCTTCTCGCTTATTGATGAAACTGTAATAGTTAAAGTTAAGAAAATCTAGGAAAGCACTGACGTGAGGTCAATAACTTTTACACGTTTGTTCAATTTCGTTGTCGAAGCAGTCACCTGGTCCTGACGAAATTCTGCATGAACCTCAAGCTATCATTTTCCGATCAATTCTATGCAAATCGTAATTTTGGATATATTGAAAGAATTGAATTTGGCATGTGTTTCCTTCATCTATGGAATCATTAGGCAAATTTTACCCATTCACTTACTTTGTAATTGAACAGAAAACCTACACAAATATCGAGTCTTCAAGTCGTTTCTTTTTAGAAGTTATTGTGTTTGAGATTGGCCTAACCGTAAATAGTGAACAAAATGACTTCAGGAGGAATCTACTTAGAGATTTGATACTTGCGTTTTAGATTCGCGAATTGGTGAAATATACCCAATGATTCCGCATATCGCACCTATCGTGGAATACTGTAACATCTCCGAAATGTGCGATTTTCAGTTTGTTACACCAAAACATTCGGGATGACTTTACCTTTGTGTGGTATAAATTATAACAAATTTAGTTCTTGCGCTGGCCGAGGAGAGGCGGAAGTTTCATTTCGAAAGTGGGGGAATTGATCAAAGTCGTTTGCGAAAGACTGTGATAATTCATTCGCTCTCCAGACACCGGACGTGCAAGAGCCATCAGGTGACAATTTTTCGAAAATCGTCGACCTTGTTATCGTTTCCTATTAAATCGAGGTCGTAGATCACGAATATGTCATTAGAAATCGTCCAGTGACAACCGTTTAGAAATTATGGCGGAAATAGTGAAAAAATTTCGAAATTTTGGTCAACTTTGAGACGTCGTGCCGACCAAAATAATGAAGCTGGGTGATGTCAAATTTTTTTACGTGCAGTTCGATCCTTTATCTATGAATTAAAACAGATTTCATCGTCCTACTCTCATCAAGTCGGTAATAATGATTTTTTGAAAAAAGGTCCAAAATTTTGGAACTTCAAGGACCTCTCACGTCCAGGACGATTTTTTTAAAAAATATCTGACCTTATATTCTTGTTCTACGCCCTCGAATTAGTAAGTGTGCCAAATTTCACGGCGATAGGAGTCGGAAAATTATTTTTCGAAAATTGAGATTTTCTTAAGGGTAACCCCTTAAAATTTTACCAAAAATAGAAAGTTCTACGATCGACCTGAAATTTGAAACATATACTAATTCGAGGGCGTAGATTAAGAAAATCCAATCAGAATGTTAGTGGAGAGTCTGGTTCGTTTTTTATGGCCCGAGGAAAATCGAAAAAATTGGACCTTTTTTAAAACAATCATAATTTTTCAACCAGAAGACTTACGTCTATAAAATAAGTGGCTACGTACTCACAAAGGATCCAGATATAACCAAAAAATTCGATATTGTCCAGCCTCATGCGTTTGATCTGTACGACGACCCAAAGTTGACCCAAATTTCGAAATTTTGGTCAACTTTGAGACGTCGTGCCGACCAAAATAATGAAGCTGGGTGATGTCGAATTTTTTCACGTGCAGTTCGATCCTTTATCTATGCAATAAAACAGATTTCATCGTCCTACGTTCATCGAGTCGGTAATAATGATTTTTTGAAAAAAGGTCCAAAATTTTGGAACTTCAAGGACCTCTCACGTCCAGGACGATTTTTTCAAAAAATATCTGACCTTATATTCTTGTTCTACGCCCTCGAATTAGTAAGTGTGCCAAATTTCACGGCGATAGGAGTCGGAAAATTATTTTTCGAAAATTGAGATTTTCTTAAGGGTAACCCCTTAAAATTTTACCAAAAATCGAAAGTTCTACGATCAACCTGAAATTTGAAACATATACTAATTCGAGGGCGTAGATTAAGAAAATCCAATCAGAATGTTAGTGGAGAGTCTGGTTCGTTTTTTATGGCCCGAGGAAAATCGAAAAAATTGGACCTTTTTTAAAACAATCATAATTTTTCAACCAGAAGACTTACGTCTATAAAATAAGTGGCTACGTACTCACAAAGGATCCAGATATAACCAAAAAATTCGATATTGTCCAGCCTCACGCGTTTGATCTGTACGACGACCCAAAGTTGACCCAAATTTCGAAATTTTGGTCAATTTTGAGACGTCGTGCCGACCAAAATAATGAAGCTGGGTGATGTCGAATTTTTTCACGTACAGTTCGATCCTTTATCTATGCAATAAAACAGATTTCATCGTCCTACGTTCATCGAGTCGGTAATAATGATTTTTTGAAAAAAGGTCCAAAATTTTGGAACTTCAAGGACCTCTCACGTCCAGGACGATTTTTTCAAAAAATATCTGACCTTATATTCTTGTTCTACGCCCTCGAATTAGTAAGTGTGCCAAATTTCACGGCGATAGGAGTCGGAAAATTATTTTTCGAAAATTGAGATTTTCTTAAGGGTAACCCCTTAAAATTTTACCAAAAATCGAAAGTTCTACGATCAACCTGAAATTTGAAACATATACTAATTCGAGGGCGTAGATTAAGAAAATCCAATCAGAATGTTAGTGGAGAGTCTGGTTCGTTTTTTATGGCCCGAGGAAAATCGAAAAAATTGGACCTTTTTTAAAACAATCATAATTTTTCAAGCAGAAGACTTACGTCTATAAAATAAGTGGCTACGTACTCACAAAGGATCCAGATATAACCAAAAAATTCGATATTGTCCAGCCTCACGCGTTTGATCTGTACGACGACCCAAAGTTGACCCAAATTTCGAAATTTTGGTCAATTTTGAGACGTCGTGCCGACCAAAATAATGAAGCTGGGTGATGTCGAATTTTTTCACGTGCAGTTCGATCCTTTATCTATGCAATAAAACAGATTTCATCGTCCTACGTTCATCGAGTCGGTAATAATGATTTTTTGAAAAAAGGTCCAAAATTTTGGAACTTCAAGGACCTCTCACGTCCAGGACGATTTTTTCAAAAAATATCTGACCTTATATTCTTGTTCTACGCCCTCGAATTAGTAAGTGTGCCAAATTTCACGGCGATAGGAGTCGGAAAATTATTTTTCGAAAATTGAGATTTTCTTAAGGGTAACAACCCCTTAAAATTTTACCAAAAATCGAAAGTTCTACGATCGACCTGAAATTTGAAACATATACTAATTCGAGGGCGTAGATTAAGAAAATCCAATCAGAATGTTAGTGGAGAGTCTGGTTCGTTTTTTATGGCCCGAGGAAAATCGAAAAAATTGGACCTTTTTTAAAACAATCATAATTTTTCAACCAGAAGACTTACGTCTATAAAATAAGTGGCTACGTACTCACAAAGGATCCAGATATAACCAAAAAAATTCGATATTGTCCAGCCTCATGCGTTTGATCTGTACGACGACCCAAAGTTGACCCAAATTTCGAAATTTTGGTCAACTTTGAGACGTCGTGCCGACCAAAATAATGAAGCTGGGTGATGTCGAATTTTTTCACGTGCAGTTCGATCTTTTATCTATGCAATAAAACAGATTTCATCGTCCTACTCTCATCGAGTCGGTAATAATGATTTTTTGAAAAAAGGTCCAAAATTTTGGAACTTCAAGGACCTCTCACGTCCAGGACGGTTTTTTTAAAGAATATCTGACCTTATATTCTTGTTCTACGCCCTCGAATTAGTAAGTGTGCCAAATTTCACGGCGATAGGAGTCGGAAAATTATTTTTCGAAAATTTTACCAAAAATCGAAAATTCTCCGATCGACCTGAAATTTGAAACATATACTAATTCGAGGGCGTAGATAAAGAAAATCCAATCAGAATGTTAGTGGAGAGTCTGGTTCGTTTTTTATGGCCAGAAGAAAATCAAAACATTTGGACCTTTTTTAAAAAAATCATAATTTTTCAACTAGAGGACCTTCGTCTATAAAATAATTGTCTACGTACTCACAAAGGATCCAGATATAACCAAAAAAATTCGATATTGTCCAGCCTCATGCGTTTGATCTGTACGACGACCCAAAGTTGACCCAAATTTCGAAATTTTGGTCAACTTTGAGACGTCGTGCCGACCAAAATAATGAAGCTGGGTGATGTCGAATTTTTTCACGTGCAGTTCGATCTTTTATCTATGCAATAAAACAGATTTCATCGTCCTACTCTCATCGAGTCGGTAATAATGATTTTTTGAAAAAAGGTCCAAAATTTTGGAACTTCAAGGACCTCTCACGTCCAGGACGGTTTTTTTAAAGAATATCTGACCTTATATTCTTGTTCTACGCCCTCGAATTAGTAAGTGTGCCAAATTTCACGGCGATAGGAGTCGGAAAATTATTTTTCGAAAATTGAGATTTTCTTAAGGGTAACCCCTTAAAATTTTACCAAAAATCGAAAATTCTCCGATCGACCTGAAATTTGAAACATATACTAATTCGAGGGCGTAGATAAAGAAAATCCAATCAGAATGTTAGTGGAGAGTCTGGTTCGTTTTTTATGGCCAGAAGAAAATCAAAAAATTTGGACCTTTTTTAAAAAAATCATAATTTTTCAACTAGAGGACCTTCGTCTATAAAATAATTGTCTACGTACTCACAAAGGACCCAGATATAACCAAAAAAATTCGATATTGTCCAGCCTTACGCGTTTGATCTGTACGACGGCCCAAAGTTGACCCAAATTTCGAAATTTTCTCACCAAATCCGGAATATTTTCCAAACCAAATCAGTTACGCAAAATCTAATTACACATTCGTAGTCTACGTGTTCGAATCCATAATATATGATGTGCATATTGTCATAGCTTCAAAAATAAAATTTCGTCCCAAATAAATTTTTTTTTCGGAAATCGTCGACCTTGTTATCGTTTCCTATTAAATCGAGGTCGTAGATCACGAATATGTCATTAGAAATTGTCCAGTGACAACCGTTTAGAAATTATGGCGGAAATAGTGGAAAAATTTCGAAATTTTGGTCAACTTTGAGACGTCGTGCCGACCAAAATAATGAAGCTGGGTGATGTCGAATTTTTTTACGTGCAGTTCAATCCTTTATCTATGAATTAAAACAGATTTCATCGTCCTTCTTCCATCAAGTCGGTAATAATGATTTTTTGAAAAAAGGTCCAAAATTTTGGAACTTCAAGGACCTCTCACGTCCAGGACGATTCTTGTTCTACGCTCTCGAATTAGTAAGTGTGCCAAATTTCACGGCGATAGGAGTCGGAAAATTATTTTTCGACAAATCGAAAGAAGAATAGTTAGGTAAAAAATTGTTTACATAAAGTCTGCGCTCAAATAAAAAGTTATAATGCAGATGATGAACTGAAAAAACAAAAACTTCAAACGTCATTTCCCAGAAGTTCAGATTTTCGAGATGTTACAGTATTCCACGACAGGTGCGATATATATCCAGTCAAAATTGAATTCACCCAATATTTCCAAAAATACAGATCATATCAAATTAAAATCTAGTGCTTCGATAAAAAATGACAGCTTGAAGGTTCATGTGGACTTTCGTGAAGAGCATATTCAGACCGCCATAAATAGAATATTTGAAATTTATTGATCTAATCGAACGATCCTCACGAAATTGATCACAAATTTGCTGATAAGTAATTGCCAATTAGCTACCAAGTTTCATCATAACAACGACATCTAGGAAATAACCAGATATCAGAAATTTGACAATTCTTTTTTCATATATCTCCGAAGATCAATATAGGATCAAACAAAAAATTTCCGAAAAAATTATTTTTTCAATTATCTGCCTCTACGATCCTCAGGGAATTTTGTGAAATGTACGACTCGGTATTCTTCAACTATCTACGAAGTTTAAATCCGATCGTTGTTCAGGAGGGTATGGGAGAAATTAACTCAAAATTTGACATATTTCTTGAAAGCGGATCAAACTGAAATTTGAAGCACGCTTGGTGAGTGTTGACTCGAGAGTTCGGGTTAAATTTCATTTCAGTCTGGTCAATGACCAATTTCATTCAAGTAGAATCCGAAAAAAATTTTTTTATTATACATTTTTCACCATTACAAGCCTCAGGACATCTTTAATAATGTTAGTAGTATTTTACGTCTAGTTACGGAATTTCAATCTGACCGCGTCAATACTTCTTGAGATGTTGAGGAATTATCTTCAACATTTCGAATAATAATGAAATTCAACATATGTTTTTCCTATATGTCCCTGAATGTATTTCGGATATAGGATTGGAATTTGAAACGTCGGTAAATATCGATTTCAAGGTATATGCCAAATTTCGTTGGAATGTTGTCATTAGTTCTTGAATTATCTTCCAATAGATTCCCACGAAATTTTGCATGATGTTGCACAAAAGTATTCTCCAACCTATTACGAGGTTTGAATTTGATGCATCTGTATTTCTTGAGATATTGAGAAATAACCTCGAAATTTCAAATGACAAGGATATTTGACATTTTTTTCTATATTTCCGAAAACGAATATCGGATGACATTGAAATTTGAAACATTTCAGTTGATTACTGACTCAGATCTGCGCGTTGGTATTGTAGAATCACATACATAGTTTAAATCTGATCCAAGTAGTACTTCATGAAATATCGAGGAATTAACCCCAAATTTCATATTGGTATAACTGCGAAACTGATAGGCCGATTTTATCCAATGATGAACTAAACCTTGATACTCAGGCTCCAAATCAAACCTGAAAATTTCAACACTTTAGGTCCTTTCCTTCGAAAGTGAGAAGGACATAATTGAATTTGACCACGGGTTCTTCCTAATCGTTAAAGACCATTTTCGGCTCAAAATTCAAAAACTTCAGACATTGTGATGAAATGTAAAGCGAGTAAAATGTAATATTGCTGGAATATATCCATGCTTTAGACTAATCGGACTATACGATCACCTCCCGCATTGACGTTGCCCAAATTTTCAGAACGAATTTCTCGAAAGCAAGAAGCTGACTCGGGAAATAGCATTTCGCTTGCACTTTGGCCGTATATTTATACGAGTACACGGACTCTAGGAAATCCACTCATCCTAAAAAGACTGAACTATAACGATATGACTCATACTGGCCTCAGTTTGGGTAGAGAATGTTCTGTGAAGAAGAAAATTCAAATCCATTTCTTTGTGACCTGTAATTTCTCGCCGATAATATCTTGTAAGACAAAGTCAGGAGAATATTTTGAACGAACATCATTACTCGAAAACTACGAAAATTATTATGCGTACATTGATACGTTAATTTACGTACTTCTGGGGGTGCTTCACGCCAAAATGTTTTTTTAAGGCCGTGTGTATTAAAAAAATAATCAAAAAGGAGAGAGGACTTCAATTGAGCAGGAAAACTCAAAGAGCAAAATACAACCGAAACGTCAGAGTTATTTGCAGGAAAGAAGAATTTCAAAGATTGTACCACACCTGCCACCATATTTATTTTGTATTTGTATTTTCAGATTATCCGAAGTTTGATTTGATGTACACAATGTACAATTCACTTGAATATACCGTATAGAGATTGGTTTCATAAAGATAGTCTTGGGGACAGCGCGAAATTTTAACGGAGGATACTCATTTGTGATGAAAAATGGAAACAATTTCGAAAATTATTATATATACTCAAGATCATTATATTAACTAACAAATAAAATAAATTGTAGAGTAACAAATCCAGTTACGTCACTCTAGACACCAATCGAAAAGTGAAAATTTCTTATCTTGATGTTTTTAAGAACAATCTCTATGAAGAAATTTTCCAATAAAGGGTGTCTAACCCTCCAGATTTTGTTAACGACAGCCCCAGATCTCCTTAAAATGTTCCTTATCAGGTAATCAAACTTATTTCGATCAATTCCTTGCCACTGTTTATTCAAGCAATTCAACAATTGATCTCTCATTTGAAGCACCTCCGCAGGATTCAAAAAAAGATTCTGCAATATATCCCATACGAGTTCATTAGAATTCACGTCAGGAAATTGTGCTGACCACGGCAAAACCTCAATTTTCTGTTCACGTAAGAAACCAGTGACAGTGTGCGCTATATTAAGACTAGAATTATCGCAATTCAAGATTTCACCGAAAGCTGTAGCATATGGCATAATAATAAGATGTAAAATGAGGTTTTGGTACTCCCTAGTAGCCCTGGAACTTTCTACGGGAACGAGATTTGTTCAACGGCATATTGCTATGCCCCTAAACTATCACTTTTCCACCTTTGTATCTATCTACATCATGTACAGTTTTTAAATGAGCGGCATTAGTACTCTCTTCTTATTCTAGAATCTGGCCCCAAACCAAATCTTCATTTCTCACCGTTTGATTACTAACATTCAAGCTACCAACATTCTGCAGTTCACTACTCGATTAATTAACTGTCAAATTTGGGGTTCTCCATGTAATAACGGGTTAGAAGAAGAGGAAGACTTTTCTCCACAAATGAAAATGCTAATCTTTTAACAAGAGTAATGCATTTCGATGAGCTCACTCATTATCAGACTCACACACTGCTCAGCTACAATCTTCTGATCAGTTGTGACACCAGTTAAGTAGAGCTTCCTATAGGTAAGGACTTGGTATGCCAGACAAGCAGATTTTACTTGTAAGTAAAAGTCCATTCTTGAAGTGGAGTTGCTATTATAGCGGCCTAGAAGAATAGGAAGACTTTTCTCCACAAATGAAAATGGTAATTTTTCAATAAGAATAATGCTTTTCGATAAGTTCACTCATTATCATCAGACTCAAACACTGCTCAGCTACAATCTTCTGAGCAGTTGTGACACGAGCTAAATAGAGCTTCCTATAGGTACGGACTTGGTATGCCAGACAAGCAGATTTTATTTGTGAGTAGAAGTCCATTCTTGAAGTGGAGTTGCTATTATAGCGGGTTAGAAGAATGGGAAGACCTTCCTGCACAAATGAAAATGCTTATCTTTCAACAAGAGTAATGCTTTTCGATGATTTCACTCATCATCATCAGACTCACACACTGCTCAGCTACAATCTCCGTATAATATCTGAATACCTTTTGAATGACCAGCATGTCTTTCTCGGACATCTCCAGTTTCCTGAAAATGTCTTATAGTGCTTTTTAAGGAGTTTACCATTTCATAAATATTTCGCACATATGCTACCCTGTAAGGGACCAATTGCTTTTAACTGTGTGTTGTGATTTGAATGATGCCTATCCATAACTACTATGTGGAAAATCTGCAGATTCAAATGAAATCACGCTTATAATAACTCCACTATTGATGCAATGAAATCTGAAATCAATCAAACTTACCCAACATCTTTTTTCGCAATCAATTCAAGAATTAAAAAATCGTCAAACTTCTACATGAGCATGTTTTTCATCTTGAGAAAATATGGAATCAAATAACGAGGTGTCCCCTAGACTAGTTTTATGTGTGTCAACTATCTCTCAGTGAAATATCATTGTGCATTTCAGCCTCCACAAGCGTGCAGCGGAGTTAGTAAGCAAATAGGTATGAAAAACTTCAACTACTTACACGTTGCATTCTCAAAGAGCGATAGGAAAGGTCGTCATCGTCTGAATAATATCTGTATCTTGGCCACCAATTTGACAGATAATTGAGAGAGCTATATGGCCATAAATTATCAGAGTATATAGGCCTGTATACTCGATAATGATTCGTATAATCGGAAAGAGGCAGATCAGTTGATGGATTTCGAATGTAAACCATTCTCTAAAATATTCAACTTCTCAGAATTGCTCAGGAGGCAGAAAATCATGCTATGCAGCACATTACTGAGATTTGAGTCTTGGGACTTATTAGCATGTTTTCATTAGCAGCAGAGCTGAAAATATATCTTTCGAGGTTAGAAATATCATCTCCATCTCCAAAAAATACTCTTGGTTCATCCGGTATGAGTTGAGATGAAATAATAAAATTCTTCCATGGCATCGCTTCGGAGTATCGTTCCTAGTGTAATTTTCCTAAACAAAAGTCTTCAAAATTTTGCAAATAAGGAATTTTATAAATGCGATACTTATTGGTAGACTTCCAATTGCAACAGACATACCTTATGGAGGAGTAGCAATGTGTAAGTTTATTGAAAGCACAGATGAAAGAAGAAGCCTGTTTTGAAATGATCTATTAGTTGCTTACAACCCATGCTAGCTTCAATCAAATGGGAAATTGAAAATACAAACACAATAGCTTTATTCAGTATCACATTTGAAGAATGAGTTTATCCGTAAGCATTTCAACTGCTTATTATTTATGGATTTATAATTCTTCTCAATTCCACGGAATATTTGGAAATTTCGAGAAGTCCTCCGTTTTTATAGCTCGAGAAATACCCTTACGTAGATCTTCTTTGGTCGGGTAGTTCTCGGGTTTCAATGATGATGACATTAGCAATTTTTCAGGAAAGGCTGAAGGTATCTTTCTCGATGTTCAATTAACAAAGAAAAGATCTTCTCTGTTAAATAAGTTGTTAAATCAGCATTTTGTATTCATTTTCCAACTTCCTTTCATCCTGCTATATTAGTTTTTACCTTAGAAACATTGCGATAAAAGCAGATTTTTTAATGAACTCAGTATATTTAATACGGCTCTCCTGCTGCATTACCTGCATTAGGACCACATTAATATATGAGAGAAGATCCAAAAGTTCAGGAAACGAAAGTATAGAACGAATTCTTTCACAGTTTAAAGTTAACAAGTAGTCACTTGTCACACTTCCAGAAGTAGGTTTGGCGCCAAAAAAAGAACGAATGAGTTCTTCAATATCAAAATGGATTCAACCTATTTGTATCAATGAACAGTACGAATAAATAAGTACCGCTACCCGACTCGTGCTCAAACAATTTTTCACAAATTGATTGGTGAGACACATCGGTTCAAATGGCTATCTCTCTCTGATTGAATTTGAAGTTCAGTTGAAGATATCACTAGCCAGCCAGAGACAAGCAAATATGCACCACATTTCGAACATTTTTGATAGCACAGGGGGCCGATTCTTGAATCTCGATCAAGAATTGAAGAGTATGACAATTGCCATATGTCCGCGTCGATTTTCCAAGGTAAATATAACAACAAGTAGACATGACCTGCGTATGGAACCGAATGACTCACGACAATCCAATGTTATATCTCATATCTCTTACAAATATTTCGTTTATTAATGACATTCGTTGAAATTTTCAATACACAAAAAATATTGAATCTGCTCTCTGACCGGGAGGATATATTAAACCAGGTCCGGTCTTCCAAGCGATGTTTTTCCATAACCTCAGGTGAATGAGCAATCGAAAGATAACTAAATTGGGAAGTTTTTGGTGAAGAGAACATTTTCGTAATTATTCATTTTTCATCGACAAACCTATTAGAAAAATATGATTGATAATTTTCACCTAAGAACTTTTATGTTTATCTGCTTACCACGCCCGCAGTAAGGAATTTTTTGACAAAAAAAAATCTTGTGTTTTAGCCAATTTCATGCCCTTTCGAGATATGTGATCAAATTGAATGAAGCTACAAGGATAACTGGAGAGTGATTGATTTTATAAAAAAAATTAGATATTCCTTTTAAACACAAAATGTTGAATTGAAAAATTACCGTTAATAATTTGACCATGTTTTATATAACTTTTTTTGTTGGAAATCGCATGTAGAATCTTGCCTTGAAGTTTTGGACTTTTTAAAGTAGACATCCTGTATATACACAAAAAATTATGCACGACTATTATTCAGTCAGAGATACAGTATATAGGGTGTTTAGTTACCCGATACATATTCGGATGAAGAATAGTTCATAATGTTCTCTTGACTTTACAACAATTATATGGCGGCATGTATATCTTTTCACAAGATTTTCCATTAAATAACAATCGCACAATTCATTCGAAACAGCAATAACC
Source organism: Myrrha octodecimguttata (assembly GCA_958510865.1). Lineage (NCBI taxonomy): Eukaryota > Metazoa > Arthropoda > Insecta > Coleoptera > Coccinellidae > Myrrha > Myrrha octodecimguttata. Next base: position 60,003,218 of record OY294059.1, on the reverse strand, counting down.
GAAAAAGTTCACAAGGGATTGGTTCAACTCTTTCATTTCAATCCATTCATCTATTTGACGTCATAGTTGGGGTTGAATAGTTTGTTTTAACGATGCAATTTTTAATATTATAATCATGAAATACTTTGAATATCTCCGCTCCCAGTTCGATTATGTGCCGGCTAACCAAACACACCGTATAGTGGTTACTTGTTCATTTCAAAAAGGGGGAAAAACTAGAAAATTGCCCCCCCTTCACACCTGTCTTTCGGAACTTCTCTCGCAATAAGGAGATCATTTTTTGCAATTTGCAATAATTTTACTCACACGAGGATAATATCTAGGCCAATACCAATAATATCTAGCACTTGATGATTGAAGTTCATAATTACTAGATGTGTATCTTGGCCAGTTATCATATAATTGATCAAACCATGAATCAAAATATAAACTTCTGTAGAGAGGAGTAGTATTTAAATACCGTATGACGCTATAATGCGGTTTCCTCAATTGGCAGTATGTGCTATAATACGGCCAGTAATCATTGTTAGTACTAGTATACCGACTTACTGGCCCATACTTCCGGTATAGAGAAGAAGAAGAGCACGAATCACTCAGTAGGCTTGGATATCGAGTATAAACAATTCTCTGTAAAAAATTCAGTACAACAAAGGGTCCAAAGTGGTTAGTCATTGCTCATAGCTGTCATAGCACTAATGTATCATTGTGAAGCTGATAGTTATTTTTCGATAAAACTTGTCATTTATTCGTGGTTAATGTGAAGTGTTCAACATTTCAAATAACTTCAATTTTTGAAGCAACCTTTAATCTGTTCGCATATTTATCGTATATCATCAATTCTGTGAACTACAAAAATGTATCGAACAAAATGAAAAATATGTTAGCTTCAGCGGAAAAGCATGTGTTGTCCATGTGCGAGTCTTCAACTGATAATGAATTCAGTAAATCATAGACATTTCTTTCAGTAATATGCTCGGACAGGTCGATTAGTATGTAAAAAGTACCCTTATTGAAGATATTATATAGCGTGTCCCAAAGTTGAGATATGACGTCATCGATTATTTTTTAAATTGTAATGCCACTTTGTATGACTTTCATCAAAGGGTATGTAAAGATACACATACGTTGCAAAATCCAATTTTCATACAATTCGAAGTGGAAGAAATCTGATCAACGTTTAGGAAACCATTGTCAGCAGTTATGTTAATGGACAACATTCTGAGCATGTATTGAGAGTAACAAAATGTCGAAGAATCTTTTCAAACAATTCATTAGTATACATAGAATGTATGCCTTCTCGAATCGAATAAAATTTGATTTTTAGTATTCATTTGTAGCCTAATATACCTACCCCTTCAAGGATAGTCTTGAATAAGTAGAATTGTTCAACATTCTCAAACATCGAAAAAAGCGTTATTCAAAATTCTAATCAAACTGTATGTGCATATTCCTAACGAAAAAATCGTCCTTGATTTACTGAGTTATTTCAAGTAGAGGCTCGCACTGTATGTGAGTAATCTACAGAAGCTTAACTACTTTTATTCTACTTGTATGAAAATTTACACTTACATAATGAATGCTTTGAATTTAATTTTTGGAATGATCGAATGTGTTTGATGAATCCATTTCTAATCAATGTGCTCGAATGAAATAGATAATAAATGATTCCAAATAGTATAATTCTTATATATAGCTTTGAATACAGAATTTAAAGCAAATTGTTGATAATGAAACATCAAATAACACATGGTTTTCAACCATGAGATTTGGAAATTTAAATAGCATACCTAAAGTGAAATTTTTTTTCTTCATGCTTTCCAGTTTCATACAAGCCCTGTAATATACCAACAGACTGATACACGCGAGATGAAATTGATGTAATATAGAAACGGTCTAGGATTGTCCAATTAAAGGTTTTATTTTGAGAAGCCTGCTTATTGGCACCTATCATATAAAGTTGTCATCTTAGACAAATGGTATATCTACTGTCATAAGCATTTATTCAAAGATCTTAATAAGAATTTGTAGATATGAAGACCTATACAGAATCTACTTAATAGGGCATACATACCCCTTATCCCCCCTTGAGTAAGCCCCTGCTACGCTTACCCTTCAATGCCTTTTTCCAAAGATCAAACTGACCCTCCAATTTCATAGTTTAAACTAACAGTAAAATATTTTTTGTGACAGTTTACTTGTTCAACTTCAAAATGTGTCAAAATGAGCACAATCAGTTGCGAATTTTTAGAATTAATCGAAGCAGAAATTAACCCTTTCAAATTGGTAAAGAGCTTTGAGTTCAATCGAAGCCGGTCTATACAATTAGATATTGAAAATGAAAAGGATAACTTTTTGAGTTACAGGGAATATGATCAATTTGAAATTGACTATTCTCATTTGGAAATTCTTGATTCCCAATTTGAATATGACAAGTCTCAATTTGAAGTTTCAAAAATATAAAGATGAAGTTACATCTATCGAGTATACTATGGAAATATTCAGAAACTAGTTTTAAACGTAATAATTAATGAATTTCCAAATTTCTTGAATAAGAGTGGCAATGACTGAATAAAATCGAGTTCGTTAAAGGCCGGACGGGGGATTAAACTAAAAGCAATAATTTTTCTCGTTGATAATCATGTATCAATAATATGAAGCTACGACGATGACCAACTTCAACAGATTTTGTCACATTCATGTACCTCTACTCACAAGTTGAAATTTACAGGGCCACTAGGTTATTGGAAGTGCTCCAATTGCCCCATTATGACTCATTAATCGAACCTAAATTTAGGATTAATAGCATGTGCTGATGAAATCAGTTACCTATATATTTTATCTATTATTATTCAGTTTTTTTCTGTTAGTTTATTTCCAATATCTAAAAAAAACTATTAAAATTCAAATAAAAGTGTTATTTATGAGTAGCGCATTTCCTGATTGCGAGATTCAAATTATTTGTGAAGGGCAGTTTCTAGAAAAAATGTTGCATAATGAACAGTATTGGAATAGGTTGAACGATCAACATTTATATCTGACCCCTTCATTAGATGAGAGAAAATTTGCAGAATACTTTCGTATTTCAAGATTATTGCCAAGTTGACATAACAACAGCGCAGATTCACGTGATAAGTATGAAAATTTTTGAATTCTACTTTTTTAGAAGAATTTGGTTCATTTAAATCTGCGAAATTATTTTCTCTATTCTTCAAATACAGGATGACCTTTTCAGATTATCTGGTTCAGTAATCAGTATTTTTGTATCATCCCAATTTATCATGTGATGGTCGAACAAATAAATATAGTTTGAATCTCGATATCTGCAAGGGCGTTTTTTATGAATAATAATTTTATTTGATTTTATATATAATAATATGCAATACTCTCAAAGCCAAAATATACTTTAATCGATACATTTTTCTATCACTCGAAAATTCTTCAAACGAAGGGAACGAAAGTGAACGAAAAATATTTTTTTATTGCATTAGATGATCCCATGTGGAATATGCTCTGTTAGGTTTGAAATGCTATAAGTTATACTTACCACAGCAGAATTTGAGTTGAGGTAGTTGTTAGTAGCGGAGTATGATACCCAGGGCCTCATTTTGTTCTCAATCCAGTCATATTCCCGTTGAAGAAGTGATGGTCTAGTTGAGTAGACTTTTGGTGGTGATGTCACCACAGTCAATCTCTTGTGTCCCACATAAGGAACGATGCGATCGTACGAGTGTACTATATGTACCTATACATAAAATCACTCAATAGGAGAAATTCACTTTTTAGCAGAATATGCTAGTTGATAGATTCAATAAAAATATGCCAGACAATATGTTTCGATAGAGCTGTTAGGAAAAAGTATTTCAATTACTATTACTATTACTTATATTTCAATTACTTTATATCTACTGTATAGTTACTTTGAAGTATCTCAGTTACTGTATTTACTCTCTTCATTTTTTGACAAAAAGTAACTACTATCTTATACTTCGAGAAAACTCCTTTTAGACAAGCTACGACTCCTCCGAAGCGAGAATCTAGACAGTAAATGGCAATATTTTCTAATTAAACTTGAATGAGCTGTATCCTACAGGCAGTTTGTATTTTGAATCTTTAATGGCCGGTTTCACAAAACTTTAATTGCCCGATCAAGGGCTTGATTGTCAGTCAACAGTCAATTCTGTGCTCGATTCGATTTGAGCTTACATTTTCTATTTCCCAAACTAATTATGTCAAGAAATACATTACTTTATTCGATATTAGTTAAGAAACTCCAAACCTTATACAGAAAGTGGTCCGCGAGTAGCTGTACATCATTCGATTGTGAATAGATGGAACTTTGGATTTCGAAAGAACATTTGGATGTCTATAACTCGTGAAAAATTCCACGTATTTGCTTCAAATTATTGTCAGCTCAGGCTAGCGAACTGTTAATATGAACCATATCGAAACAGTACAGATCAGGACTAGGAAATTTCGATTTCTAATTCTATGTCTAGTGAAACACCCTGTACATGGAATATCAATTTATCGTGAACATCATCTGGTTCTTCGTAGATTTTTATTTTGAGTACTGTTCTACACATGAACAGCACACCAACCATTCATTCTTTTTCAATCGTAAATATAAACTCTTTTGATATTTGAGATTTATTCCTTTTTGTTCTGGAAAACAACTTAACGCTTTTGATTTTTGAGAGCATAGAACGGGCGATATCCTCTAATGTACTGTTTGGAACTGCTCAATCAGGATAACTCTTACAAGATTCTCCAACTACTGCTAGACAATTCGAATTGCAGAAGCCATACACAAGTACCACATAGTAATACTAAATTGACATGATCACAAGGACGAATATATGTCGATAAATCAACAAACATTCCACCTTGATCGGATCTAATCATCCAATCAACCAAAACATCTACACCGAAGAAGCGGATCGAAGAAGAATGACAACAGCTGTTTCACAGTTGTTACTGATCGTCAGGTCAACTTACCTTGGATAAAACCGCAGAGGGAATCTCGATACTTGTCACCTTTCAGATGGACCGTTGCAGTTTAACAACGTACAGCGCGCCATCTTCCGGGAGCAATTTGCGAATCCTACCCTCGAGTGCAGAATACTTTGTTCGATATGCATGACGTTCATCCTTGAGCCGCATCAGGTCGCTGAATGTGCGATATTGCTGATTTACAAACACCATCACGACATTGAATCGCTCGGTTCATGTGGATTCCCACAAGACGAAAGCGTCCAACATCTAAGAACATCTTCGGTGTAGATGTTTTGGTTGATTGGATGATCAACTCTTATCAAGGGGGAATATTTGTTGATTTATCGACAGATATTCTTCCTTTTGATTATGTTAATTTATTATTACTGCAGCTCTTTCTTCTCCATTAGACCAATTCTTATCTTTGTAATACTAAATGTTCGAAAAACATACTTCAGGAGAAAAATCTCAGAACATAATAAGCTGTAACAAAATTCAATTAATAGGAGGGATGTTAAAAGAATTATTTCTGTGGTCACTGCATTTCAGGAATGTGTTCCATAAATGTAAGTAATAAATATGCCATTGTTCGCTGAATATTGCACCTCAATGTGATTGATTATTATATTATGTAGGGCCGAAGAGCTCTCAAAAATCATAAAAGTAGTATTTCGGTTTGGTGCATATCCACAGTTAGATGGCTAAAGATACCAATACCTGCCAAATTTTAAGCGAAAACGTTGGATGGTTCACGAGTAATAGGCATCCAACGGTTCTGCCAAAATCGATTAATCTCAAAATTCATCATCAAAGGATGTAGAGTTACTTGTGGACCACCCTGAATAAAGTAACTCGAAAAGGATCTTATCTTGTCAGATTGTTCCATTTGAAGTGTAACGAATATATATACAAAGTAACTTCAGATACTCTTTCGAAAGATAACTTATTCAGCGTCTAGATATACCTTTCCAAAATATTTTGATAGCCTTACATACCATATTATAAGAATAAAAGTTCAAATGAACCAATATGTCCTCAACCACTCAACTCTTCGAGCTACAGAGTGACATATACATATTTCAAAAGCTAATCAAATAATGAGTAATTAATTCGTCAAGGATCATCATAAAAAACGAACTCCATTCACTTGTATGAAGTCAGTCGGTAGGCCATGAAACCTTGACACATTCCACTCTGTATAATTGAAAAATGCTACAATATGGTAATTTTCTTGTAACAAAAACCTGGTGGACCTATTTCACGAATTATAAAATGAATGGAGTATACAGGGTGATTCATGAGTGACCTAACATGTATCAGTGGCGAAAAGAGAACTTCAAGGTGAGTCGAGAAAATTTTTTTTGTTCATTGGTTACGAAAACACAGGTGTTTTTAATGTTTGGTTTAAAATTTTGATATTTCGGAAATTATTATTTTGTTGAATTTTGCTAGAATTATTCCTCTATTGATATGCCATTCTGGTTGTATTTAAATCCAGGGTTGGGCTGGAAAGTTGTGATCTCCTGTTATTTGTTGAACAAGTTCATTTTCCGACCGCAGTGTCCCGGATTAAAATTATGGCATATTGACAAGATCTAACAAAGTAATATTACTAGCAAATTTACGAAACACCCTGTATCTTCATAACCAATGAACAAAAAAAATTTTCTTGACTCACGCCATTTACGTATGATAGGTCACCCATAAATCACCATGTATATAACCCATGACTGAATCGATAGGTATATGCTCTTTATTTTCTTGTAACAATCGACTATGGTTGTTTAATTTTGCTGAATAGTGTTTAGTTGTTGGGTTCTTTAGCATTTGATTCATTTTTTATATTTAGAATGCAACAACACTGCAACAAACAGAAGATGGTTCTATGAATTTTTTTTGCATTAACTATTAATAGAAAAATTGTAATAAAGTACCTTCCTTCTGTATATTTTTTAATTTCTATCATCATTTCTAGACCTCTGAAGGTAGGTATACGTCAGATGTATGGGGTTCCTTTGATCTTGCTTAATTAGTTACGCAACTTTGTTCCAATGTCCTGTTTATCAGAATAACAGGAAATTTGTACTGTGTTGCAGAATGGCGAAGGGGTCAGTATTTTAAAAATTCAAAATAAAAATAAGAAACACGCTTTGACTATCGAAGAAACTGAGAAACTTTATTTACAAGAATCTCTGTGTTGGAAAATAAGGGAGATCACGAGACGAAACAATGAACTCTTGATTAGAGACGGGAAAAGAATTTTACCAAGTCTCGTTTCGACTCTCATAGTCCCCGAAAATGAAATACGATATTTTTCAATCTAAAAGTGTAATCAATTGATAGCAAATGAATAATTGTGTTTCTATTTCCAATGTTATTATCAATTATCAGCCTCGTGTGCCTAACTTATATTATTCATTATGGATCTGAAATACACATTCCATGGTCAATTGAATTGAATTGAGAACTTCCACATATACATAGAATTGTTAAAAACCTTCAAATAATTCTAACGGTTGATTTATCCTCTAGGACAGATTGATTGAGATTAGGTATGGTGCGAATGATCTGGTAGATGAAATCTGCACAAGAGCCATTTTCTGAAGTTGCTAAATGGTGCATGAGACGGGATAGGCCACTTACTGTGTCGATTTTGAGGCCAAAAGGTAATGTTCTTTCGTTTAATTATTAGCTCTATCTTTCAGCTCTCGCTCAGAAGAGCCAAAGTGGGTGTAGTTTCTTAGTTCAAGTTAAAACTCGTCCCTATTTACACCTTATTCGATTAGTATACTATGGAATGAATTTATCAGTGTCAACCCTTTGGTCTAAAAACTTCTGTTGTCACCCAGTTCCTTACGCTTCACTATGAGTAAATCGTGCTGTTTATTTTTCGCCAGATATTTGAATTTAGTTCCTATTTCAAAGACTCATTCAACTTTTACGTTAGATTGTTGATACATGTATGACAAGGAGACAAGGGAAAGATATCATGTTATTAATTATGCATGGAGAAATAGATAATTTTTTGTAATTTTCAAGAATCTGATTCCAACTGATTTTTGATGAATGGATTCACAAAATCTGGATTCACCCAAATGACTGGTTATTGTTGGAATGAAAAACTGTTGAGGTGAAAAAATTTTCTCATTTATTAAGCTCAGTTCTCGAAAAAATACTTAATGGTCTAAATAATTAAATTTTAATCGAAAAAACAACCGAATGTTCATATCGTTCCTAATAATTCATTTTCATCCTTAGAACTAGATTGATAATTGAAAAAAAGCTTCGTTAATTTGTTATGAAATTCGAGAGTATAGAGGGTGATATAGAAATTGACCGCAAAATTTCGGCAGCAAAATCTTTGGCTGAAAATAAGACAATTTGGATTTCAATAAACGTATTTTTTCCTAAAAAGCGAAGACCAAACCTGACAAGCATTCATCTAAAACAATTCATTATTAGTTTTGTTCTTATCATGCTATAATAATTAATTAATACCTAGCACCGAGGCATTCGCCATATTGTGACCTTGGCAGAGACGTCTTTATCCTGATGAACAGGACACTAGAACCAAGTTGAAGAAGAATGAGTAAGTGATGTATGGCACCAACAATATCATATTTAGCATGTTTCTATTACTATCATACCATTAATAGCAATAAACTCGAAATCAATTCAACTGGAAAGTTGTTACATCTGAACATCCATATTCAGGTAACATACTCTTCTGATTATGACTTGTTTCCTTTTAGGGCGCATAGAAGATACTGGTTGATCCAACTCATGAATAGTCGAAACCCCAGAATACCATTTATTTGAATGGTCGATAAATAATTTTCGAAAACAGGCAAGAAAATACTCGAGGTCATAATAGAAATACCATTATAAAATATTATTGATTTGTTCAACCATTTTGACTCACCTTTCCAAGGCCTGGTAGCACTCGCACTTGACGGGATGGTACAGTCTAAACCATTAAAAAAATAGGATTATCATTTTGGACGAGACGGAAATGTTAGTAAAGAAAGTTGAACACATTAGTGCGAAAAACATTCCAGCAGAAAGTCTTCAGAATCGGCAATGGTACTAAAATAAATCTTCAGGAATTTTGAAGATTATATTTACCCCTTAATAATGTGTTCTAAAGGTCAAGTTGGTTAGTTGAAGGACTAGGTGAAACGGAGTGGAAAATATGCGAGGATACTCTTCTGGTCGAGAAATTAAGCTCTAGATTCGATTATATTAAAATATAATATCATATATCCAAAAATATATTAACATTTCATCTGTTTGAAGCGTAAAAGAAAAGTATCTACAAGAACACTTGTACTAGCTTGTGTTTAAAAACCTTCCTAATATATAAAACCGTGATACATTTTCTTCCAAAAAATATATAACAAAATAAAGATATCGATAATGATAAAAGTTAATAAACAGTTGCAGAATTAAACCCTGTAAGAATAATGGCGATAAGATGTACCACCAGGAAGTCTGCCGCTAGTGGTTGAGCTGTAACTAGAAGAGTAACCACCAGGTCCATCTCCTCTTGTACGGCTTGACCTTTCTACATTGTACGAGTATCCACCTGGACCTCCTGTAGAGGAGCGAGATACTGATTCAGCAGAAGTGTAAGACCTAGAAGTGGGCCTTGAGTAGAGATCACCAGAACGGTTTGTATCCGTATTAGAGGAATATGAGTAAGAGTAAACTTCCTCAGCTGCTCTACGGCTTCTGTCAGGAGAATCACGTACCACGTAATGTCTTGGGCTCTGTAGAAAAGAAGGAGCATGGTCACACTCAAAATCTTTGGATACTAACTTGCAAGCTTTGAAAATCAAAAAATCAAATCAATTAACAGTGTGTTTCTGAAAATCCCACATGTTCATCTTGAATAATTTCTGACTATACAAAACAATTTTACGATAAGCAGAAAAAAATTGACTGGAAGAATTTTCTCTACATTTGTACCTACTTTAGTATTCGTATTTTACTTATTTTCTAACGTTTTTGGAGGAAATCCTTCAGAAACTATGAGCTTGCGCGAGTTAAAAGCATCATCCATCCTATTCTCCTCAGTAATGTGTTCATTTTATTATCACTATGTTTAGAGTTTTTAGAATTCGGAATAGAATACTAAGAGGTGATCCGAACTCTCTATTTCATTTTCTAGGAATCTCAATTGTCTTAAATATCGAAGTTCATCCTTATTGCAACCAGGCGAAATGAGCTATTTTGAGTTCATCATGTTTGAACTACCTCTACTGAGCTGATTCATTAGAGCAATGCGGAAATTGAATTCGCTTACAGTAGTAGATTCTTTATAAATCTGAATTTCATGTTCTTGTACTAATTTGGTCAGCAGAGAAATGCCCAAACTTGAATAATTCAAAAACGGTCCATTTTATGTGTCTTATCGAATCGATCATAAATCTGTACAAATATTGGCAACCTAAAACTTTATCCATTCATGTAGGAATATATTTCAGAATTAAGAACTAGAACTATCTTTAGATATCCACATTTGGTGCTGTTTGTTTTCCTATTGTTAGGGTTAATAGGATCCCGACATGTTTCTTCACCTAATTGAATTAATTTTGAATCGGAGATACTTTCAGTAGAAATATATTTTCCAGCAAAAATATTATAAAGATCAAATCCTACTAGAAATCGTTATACAGGTTCGTACAGAAAAGTTTTCATATTTGTATTGACTGGAGTGATATCACTGGTGTCACAGGAATCAGGTTCATCCCCAGAAAAAATTTACATTTTTCAAGATATTGGATTGAGATTTTAGACATTGATACTACGAATTGTTTTTCATTGACTGGAGTAATTATTGTGTCTATGACTTCCGGTTTAACCGGAATTCGAAGTTACATTCGATTTTCACTATTGAACTGATGTATATTTTTGTATATTCGAATTTAACGTTGAATATTGGGTGGAAAAAAAATAAAATCAAGAAAAAAACAATTTCAATCAAAAAATTTTTGTTTTGTTTTTGACTTCGGTTCAATTATAATGATGATAATGATGATTGATGTATGAATTTTTGTCGTCATAACAGATCATAACAGTTCATTGACCACTAGGGCCGAAGTTACACTATTTTGTTTTAGTCTGATGCAAGGGATGAGCATTCTGCTCTGACTCCAATTATACTGACTTTTGGCTCATGAAATTTCGCAAGCATATTCCCTGATTATACAGTATCTGGATAGAGAAATAATTTAATTTAATTTCCAACCATAGATCATTATTGTAAAGTACTTTTTCTCCACATTCCAATGGAGCATTCGTTTTCCTACTCCGTTCCGCAAAAATATAATATGAAAAAATAACTGAACCTATTTCTTTATCCAATTACTGTATGATCGCAAGGGACTTAAACGCAATACCTGAACCTAAAACTTCTGACCAAATGGTCGATTTTGAGTAGAAACATGTTTCAATGATTTGTAATCGCGATCAGAATAGATATATACTGAATTCAAAACGATTCGATGGAAAAAACGAAAAAACATTTTTTGATTGAGAATTTTTTTCGTTCATTCCATTTATTTATTGTTTGACGACATTCTACCCATAATTCAAAGGATGTTTCTTCTTGTCTTGACATCAGCCACATGCCTCAAATTTTCTACAATTACTCAGTAAACACCCTGACAGAATAAACCTGACAAGGAGGTAACCCCAACCCCATCCCCTGAGAGAAAACTTGACGCGTTAAATACATGAAATAGAACAAAGTTTATATTCATTTAACGCCAAAAAAAATACCACACAATACATGTTAGACCAGATTAACTTCCTCCCCTACAAATTCAAGCTAAATCAGCCCTTGAATCGAAAAGGCTGCGAAACACCACAACTTCAAAATACTGAAAGATACATTTCAAGGAATTAAATATTGGTGATTTATTTCATAATTGAAGAAAATATCAATAAGACTCGTATAGAATAACTATTGGCGCACTCATATTAAATTCAAATTATGAAAATTATTCACTTCCTTCAAAAACATTGTCAACATAACCACTATTCACTGTAATAAAGGACAACGATACAGGATTGAATTTGGACAAAGGGATATGTTAGATTATCTATTGACCACTTTTGGAAACGGACATGGAATTGGTGTACGAAAGACTGAACAAATAAGAGAAGATTTTATTACATAGTGAAAAATTGAGAACAAGAATACAAAAGGAAACACACAAAGCATAAATGCAAGCTCAGTACTAAATAGCGCCAAGTATTCATGTATATCTAAATCGAGGACTAAGCACTTTCACGACTAAAAGTAAGCAGGTTTCTCAAGATTTTTAGCTTTTGTGGAATTTATCATTTTGACAGCATTGATCAGTGAACTCTAGGATTTTATTTTGTTGAACAGTTTTGATTTCATTAAGCTTTAAAGGTATCTAAATCGAGGGATATCCTTTATCAAGATTAATTTCGAGGCTTGTCAAAACTGTACTATCTGTCTAATGATTATGATTGAATTATACCTAGCTTTTCATTCTCATCATAACATTATTGATTGCTTAAATTGGTAAAGTAAAATCAGAGTTTCTAATTATCCTTCTCTTATAGGGCAGATCAGGCTGTTCAGCAACTTTGTGTATACGAGGCAAAACTGTGTCCATGCACTCTGAATTCGAATATGAACTCTCGTTCTTTCTGATAGCCTTCAGAACGTTCTCTCTCGTCTGATCGCGCGCTGAGACGTATGGTTTGGGGGGTTGAATGATGCTTTTCGGTTGAATTTTCGCTTTCTCGCTAGGATGCAAGATCGATTTTCTCTCCGGTTTTTCTTCGTGTGATATTCTCCTGCCGAAAGCAGTCACTGGATCTGGTACGAGTCCTGGCCGTGGAACGAAAGGCACCTTTTCCCATGGAATATCGCGTTTCTGCAAGAATCCAACTATTAGATGCCATTCATTCCACGCCAACTCCACTGAAAACTGCTAAAAGCGGAATGTTTTTGTGAGATGCCTACATCAGGAAGGAAAAAGTAGCCAGAGCGTTGTTTTTCAGTTAATTAACTCGCATAAGTGTCAAGTGTTATTTTCAAACGTGATGTAATTGTTGAGCATTATTTTCTGGGAAGATTACAGTGCGCGTCAAAATTATGAAACAAATTCATTTTCTCAGAAGAAAAATATTTGGCAACAAATTCCTGAAACAGGTCAATTTTTTTCACTTCAACCAAATTTTTATGCATTTTGAAGGATTTTTGTTGCACCCTGTGCCATCCCCATCAACCCTCTAAATTTTTTGAATAGGGAAAGTAGGTCATGTGTTACTTTTTTGGCAAGGTCTTTGTATCTTTCTTACAGGCTTGAGAAATTTTGAAGAAAAAAAATTTTTTTTTCAAAAATTAGTTACTTCAAAGAGGTTTTCAGTATGTGCACTTTGTCATGGCTCATTTAATTTGAGACGATGGTACCTGATGGAATTCGTCACCGAATGAAAGTTGACCATAACAGTTTTGTTCATGCACAACTTTCATCCTCTACGAACCCTTTAATGGAGAAAAAAAAAATTTTCCCGTGAGGGGGTTGGAAGGGGTTGAAAGTTGTGCATGAACAAAACTGTAATTGTCGACTTTCACTCGGTGACAAATTTCATCAGGTACCATCGGCCCAAAGTTTATGAGCCATGACAAAGTGCACATACTGAAAACCTCTTTGAACTAACTAATTTTTCAAAAAAAAAAATTTTTTCTTGAAAATTTCCGCAAGCCTGTAAAGAAGATACAAAGACCGTGCCAAAAAAGTACCGCATGACCTACTTTCCTATTCAAAAAATTAAGAGGGTGTATGAGGATGGCACAGGGTACAACAAAAATCCTTCAAAAATGCATATAAATTTGGTCAAAGTGAAACAAAAATTGACCTGTTTCAGAATTTTGTTGCCAAATATTTTTCTCCTGAGAAAATGAATTTGTTCCATAATTTTGACGCGCACTGTATGTTTCAGTCCAAATTGCCAACCCAAAAATTTCAAAAATTGTGTAGGTACCACTGGAAAAGCGAAATTTCAGAACGAATTCGCCATGTTTAGGTTTGCGTCATTTGGAAATAGCCGTTTGCTGCTCCTTGGCTCTTCAAACCAAGTACCTAACAGGGTCCAAATATCCAAATTTGTGAAGATCATGTCTGATTGGATAGAAGTCGTATTGGAGATACTGATTTCACATCAATAATGTCAATGCAGTTCATGTAGGATATGTTCCGTAAATGAAGTTTGTTACGCCGGGTTCTATTGCTTTTCGTTCCGTAAATATGAAATGTTCGTTTGGATTCTGAAAAAAATTCTGGGAAAACGCTGACGTAAAGCCAGCAGCTTTTCCTCGCATGTTCAAATTTGTTGCCAAAGCCTTCATCTTTTCGCGTATGGACCCCGCCAAACACAGCTTTACCTTCTGATGGAAAGATATGGCTTTGTTCTTTCCGTGGTCCTCATCTCATATTATCCTTCCAAAATTCTGCATGAAGGTTCAAGCTGTCAATTTTTTTACAAGAAGTAGAAAGAAAAAACTTAGATTCTATATATTAGATAGTGGATGTGGACCTCAATTATAAAGAGCGAGATTTATTGGAGTCCATACAAAGACGCTCCACTAGGATACCATATGGAAGAGTGCGTCCAACATACGAACAGCGCTTGGCACTTTTTAATCTTCCCCCCGTTCAGACTCGAAGGGATCGTGGTGACTTGATCGTTGCCTTTCGAGCTTTGACTCAGAGATTTGGGATCGACATGGGTGATATGTTTGACCTTGCTACTACCAGCCAACTTAGAGGGCACAGATTCAAGTTGACACGGGAAAGATTCAAATGTACCCCACGCCAATCTTTCATCACCAATAGGATATTCCATAATTGGAACAGTCTTCCGGATACGATTGTTGGCGCCTCTAGTGTCAACTCCTTCAAGAACAATTTGGACTCTTGGTGGCGAACCGGTGTGTGTTGATGGCCGGGTTTGTGTTTTTGGTGATTTTTTTTACTAGTTTATTTTGTTTTGAATTCTTTATTAACATTAGTTCCACACTCTGTAGTTTTTCATTTGAAATTTGTATATGAGTTGAGAAAACTCTTGTCTGATGTATAATAATAATAATAATAATAATAAAGAACAGCTAAGATCCACCCAATCATTCCTCAGATATGCCCATTCAAAATTTGTTTTCCCATATTTCCCAAAATACTGATTAGATCGAAATTAAATCCAGTACTTGACTGAAAAGAGATAGCCTGAAGGTTTATATAGATTTTTTTGCGGAATGTATGACCAAAAGATCGCTGAATTCGAAATTCGGCCCATTAACATAATTAAACGCCACATTCTGATGCCCGACTTACTCTGAATGTTACATGATGCTGAAGGGTGTTTTTTTTAGAGGTATAGAACTTTGAAATGGAATAAAACAAGGATGAATTTTTGAAATTTACATGAAATTGGCTTTATTCAAAATATAATATTTTGGCATTTTAATTCATATATTATTTCTGGCATATGACCGCGACGGCTGGCCTGGACGTCATCTACTCTGGAGGTCCAATTTTCAATCACTTTTTCCAACATTTGTGGTCGTATATCGGTACTAACGCGGCGAATGTTGTCCTCCAAGTGGTCAATCGTTTTTGGCTTATCGGCGTAGACTAGCGACTTCCCATATCCCCACTGAAAAGAGTCTAGCGGCGTTAAATCGCTCGATCTTGGAGGCCAATTCACGGGCCCGGAGCGTGAAATTATACGGTTATCAAACGTTTCCTTCAGTAAATCAATTGTGACACGAGCTGTATAACATGTTGCACCGTCTTGTTGGAATAACAGCTGTTGCATATCATGGTTGTTCAATTGAGGAACGAAAAAGTAATCATGGCTCTATTCCTGTGCACGATGGCAGACTGATACGGGTCTTCCTCTATGCGACGCTCTACATCAGCAATGGCTTCTTCTGTTCTTACTGTACCGCGTCTCCGTGGATGCGTTTTATCAGTTAGAATACACGTCCATTTTTAGTCGAATTAATTGCTCTGATGGACCAGCCGGACTTGAGCCATTTTGACACCGGATTCGTCATCAGTGAGTCCAAACTATTCGTTTTAGACCAATTTCGGCCCAAAATTCCAAATTTATAGACATTTAGACGTTCCCCAGAATATACGCGCAATAAAATAATATATGAGGAAGAAGAAATAACGATTGAAAGAAACCGTAAATAGACTGATCTCTGTAAATACTGTACTGTACTCTTCGAAATATAAAAGAACCTACTTGTAATTCATAAATCCCCAAAGAAACGAATCGGCTCTTCGAAATATAAAAGAACCTACTTGTAATTCATAAATCCCCAAAGAAACGAATGATGTCGTGTTCCACCAAAAAAATTGACATAATCAGAAGCACATCAAGCAAATCAACTGCACTTTTATGACGATTAATATTTAACTTTGCACACGTTTTATTTCGTCAGCGCAGCAATAGAATCGGAGATAATCGTACCGCGAACCAAATTTAGCTTGGCTGGATTCTAGAATTATTTTCGCCTGGTTCACATACTCTCCACGATTTTCGTCAAATAAATGTCGTTTTCTATTTTCTCTCGTGAAAACGATGCTAGGAGTATTTTTAACATTTTATTCGATACTATTGCTCGGGAAGTATTTTCATAAGCGAAACTCAACACCTGAGTTCGAGAAATTATTTTTAGATTATGTATTGTTTCAGTCGCCTACAATAATTTATGAGAAATTTCAGCGTCCGAACCTTTTACCGATAGCTTCCTGAAATCGCGCATCTATCCCGAAATTATTCGCTAATGTTCACCTAAATATAACTCAAATTCACGATAATATCTGGAAAACCCTCTGGATTCTGCACTTTCAAGAATTCAGAGAATCAGATTCTGAGTAAATGGCCATGTGAATTCTTCTGTTTTAAACTGTCTTAGTTAAAGAATATGGAAATACAGATCATTGGTTTAGATTCATTTCAGTCATTAATTGGGAAACAAAAAGATAATTGAGTTCGATTTATAGACCGAAACAAATCGAGAAGTATGAAACTTGGCAGTAACTTCGTTCTATATCATTTTTGAAATACACGCCCAAATCCAAATCTGAACCGAATTGGGAGATGGTTTGGTGGAATTGAATTTCGAATCGAGTGTTTTCAAATAATACGCCAAATACAAGAAATTGTACCAATAAATGTTAGTAACTTGACTCGGAATATCAGGAATCCAATCCATAGCGACAAACTATTCTGCAAACGTTCATTGTGCATTTTTCACTATTCAAGCGAAGCAAATGCAAAATGAAATGTAGTTCGCCAAAAAATATGGTTATAAGATACACCAGGATGCTGAAAACATATTGTGTCACTGAATTACCTTCAACGTTTCAAGTTTGGCAGAATACAAAATTGGAAATTTTCCGCATAGAAGTGGTCAAGTATTACAACAAAAAGATGCAACAAAAATACAACACTAATAATCATCCCAACTTTAGGTCTCAAAATACAGAACATAATATTTTCCGAGAGATAAACTGTAGGAACGCAATATTTGCAAATCAGAACTGGGAAATGATTGGAAAGTCAAATTCATGAATGGGAATAACCCGCTCAATTATTCAGTATATATACCCATTCCGATGGTTAGTGCATAATTTATGCAGGATCATACAATGAGAATATAGTAAATTTGTTTTTCACCTGAAGGAAAGGTGCGTTGAATGGGTTCGTTACCTGAATGAGTTACCGCTCTAGCTACAAATTTACGAACACGCAAAAGGTGCAGACTTCACGTTAGTGCTTCTTTAAATTTTTACGTGTTTTTCAACAAGTATAAACTCAAGAATTTCAGGTTAGATTGCGCATCCGAATTCACGGATTGGCTTCATCCAAACAGTAGAATGCTTTCGGAGTTATTATTGAACCTTTCTACCAGTTGTTGAAAATTTCCGTGTAAGACGTTATCAAACGAACATACATGCGCTCGAAATCGCCTGACTTCACGTTATTGCTTTTATCGAGTTTTGATTAATTGTTTGATTTTGCTATCGCTTCGTCCAAATGTCTGTAATTTCGATTTTTCCCGAAAATGGTCCCAAACGACTAGGTTGGACTAACTGATGACGAATCCAGTGAGAAAATCGATCCTTTCAGGCCGAAGACACGATAACTATCGAACGGAGCAGCCGTTTGAAATTTTGAGATAATTTCCTCAATATCTCAGAAACTACTGGAGTGATTGGATTCAAACTTAGCGGTCAGTTGAAGCATAACGACTCACAACTTTGAGCAATATTTCCAAATTTTTTTCGAAGAAAATTTTTCTTCTGAAACTATCTAACATGTTCCGAGAAAAAGTCTGCTCAGACCTTAAGCTTAATGTTTTACAGAATTTCAGTTTGATACGATTATAATTTTTGGAAGTATCGGGAAAATATGAGTCATATTTCTTGTTTTTTTCCTCGGTATCGTTGTATTTTCGGAATAACTCGAAAAATACTATTTCAATCATGATGAAACTCGGTAACTAGTTTTAAAATGCCGATAAACAACTGTGTGCCCAATTTCGTGATGAACGTTTCATTGGAACAATTGGAAAAAACCTAGGAATGCACTGACGTGTCAACAGCTTTTGCGCGTATCTTCAAATTCTTTGTCAAAGCGGTCATCTCCTTTGAACATGCGCGCAAAAGCTGCTGACTTCAGGTCAATGATTTATAGGTTTTTTTGAATGATAAACCTTACTTGTCTCTACAGGAAAAAAATTGTAACCTTCCCTGCAAATCTCACGGTTCACTTATGTATTGGATTTAAATGAACAAATAAGAAATTTATCCGCCGCCCGTAAATTTTGTCCGAAAGTATTGAATCTTATCCATGAAACTCAGTTGAAAATGCAGTGTTATTCAAAAGTAATAATTATTCGATTTTTTTGGTCTTAAATTAAGCGAAACCCGTCTTGAGTTTGAAAAAAGACAACATTAGGGATAGTAACCTAACGAAGTCAAAGTATGACGAACGACAGTTGTGAGAATAAATAAAATTAGCGAAAATTGTAAATTGTTTAATATTTCAAATTCGAAAGTAATAATTTATCTGCGAACACCACTGGAAGTAGAACGAGATCAAATTCTCGTAAATGGATCGGCCAAGCTACAGGGATATTTTGAGATGAACCTTTTGATTTACAGGGTGATTCAAAACTCAAAGGAAATACAAAAGTTGGAAATACTAAACGTATATAATTTATTGACGAATGAGTCAAATTTATGTCGAAAAATTTGGCTACTTTATGACATTTTTTTAAATTGGACAATATTCTCAAAAAACAAAATAATTTCGAGAGGATAGTCATGACGATTTTTAGTTTTTTCTCGATGAAGGGGTCAGATTCGAAACGTTACAGCCATATTCGTTTATCTTTTATATTGTTCGAATATAGATCATTTGGCCATTTCTCCTAATCCGTAGGAATTATTTTCATGAAAAATATTTTATTTGAATTCAAATAGTTCTACCCAGATACTGGGAAAGAAAAACCAGAAAAATATCATTCGATCTACTCACAATTGGAAAAAATTAAGAATATCGATGGAGCATTTCGTTTTCGAATAGGTACTTTTGCTTCCATAGAAAAATTTGAGGCAATTATATTTGGACCATGTTATATCTATTAAGTTCTGGAAATATAGATCAATAAGTCGAATGTTCAAATGTGTTAACTTGTAGGAAACCGGCATTGTTGAAAATTTTAAAACCTTGAAGAAGTGTTATCAATTTTTCACAAAAGGGGTTCAGTAAACGAAAAACCTTTTAATCTCGTTCCAATAAACAGAAAAATATTTCAATAAGAAATTCCGAGACAAAATAAGAATTGCAACAGTCCAAATTATTCATAGAAATAATTTCGTATCAACTCAGAAACCGTAAACATGTTACAGAATAATGAAAATAAACTGTTATAAATATTTGGAGAGCCTTCTGCTTTGAGAATACGAGTATCACAAGGCCGCGAACCAATATCGCATGCTCCTAAAATAAGTATATTTCAGAATTTCAGGCCATGTATATTTCCTTTCACATTGATATTCCGCGCCAGAATTTTCGAAATTCTACATTCTTGCACTTATTCTGATTTTATTAGGTCACCATGAAGTTGATCAAAATATTTTCGGAATCCTTGCCCGAGAGCATATGTAAGTAGATATCTGATACTGAAACTGAACCTCCACACAAACTAGTTTGAGTTCTCATTACGTTAAAGTGTTTTCATATTTCGATAAGATTCATCTATTAGATATAAGATAGGTTTTCAAACTATTCATTTAATAACAAAGTATTAAAGAATATCAGGAAATAGGACCATGCAATAAGTGATGTTAAGTGTTAACTATCACAGTTCACAGTAGTGACGTTTAGCAAGAGTTGCCTTCTGCTTCTTCAGGCCAAAAATTTACAAAAACCATGTAACAGCAGATATAAATTTGCAACAAACAAGGACCATTTTGATGCGTATAAAATTCTGAAAATTAGTCAGGCAGTGAAGCAACTTTCCGTAGGTTTTTGTATTACTTCCTTGGTCTGCAGATGTTAACTTCTGCGAAATGTCGCCACGATGTTATTCAAGACTCAACATTCTTTACAGCATGGTCCTATTTCCTGATCTCACTAAATACAGTCAAATTGTGGAGGACACAAAATCCAATATTGACATTATAACAAGTATTCAAGTGACGAAATTACGAACTTTCAACATTCCTAATTTAATTTTTGCGATCATGTTCTGGTGAACAGCGTGATATCGTGTTGTTCAAATGTCTCTAATTTTCGATTTTTTCCCGAAACTGCTCTCGAACGACTTGGTTGGACTCACTGATAATGAATCCTGTGTCGAAATCGATTGGATTGAA
Source organism: Myrrha octodecimguttata (assembly GCA_958510865.1). Classification (NCBI taxonomy): domain Eukaryota; kingdom Metazoa; phylum Arthropoda; class Insecta; order Coleoptera; family Coccinellidae; genus Myrrha; species Myrrha octodecimguttata. Next base: position 59,982,282 of record OY294059.1, on the reverse strand, counting down.
ACTTGGCAGTTATATGAAGCATAACGACGCGCAACTTTTTACGGACTTTTGTTGAGATCACAGTGTCAGTAAATTGAAGAAAAAATATTTTTTTCGAAAACTATTCACCATTTTCAGAAAAATCCTGCTCGTACCTTGAGCTTCATTTTTCATAGCCATGGATCAAATTTCAATTTGATTATAATTTTTGGAAACTTTGGAAAAAATAGGTATATCAAATTTCGAGGTTCATCTTCGTATCGATGTTTTATTCAAAACATCACAAAAATACTGATTTGAAAATGCTGATGAAGAACTTCGTGCAAAATTTCAACATGATCGAGTCATTTGAACAATTTGTCAAAAAAAATTTTCAGAATTTTTTTTCCAAATGTTCGATATCCTACGATTTCAGGATCATATTATCCTAATAAAGTAATTTTAGAACTATTGGAAAAATAAAATTTTGAATGAATATATCTGTGAAATAATTGGGTGGATTATACCCATTTACGAATTCGGCCTTCCTTATCAAGGTCCAAACCTACCCTACAAATATCGAGTGTCCTATTCGTTTGTTTCAGAAGATTTTGTGTTTACGATCGGCCATTTGGCCAACCATTATCACAATAACTACACGCTGAGTTTCAATCCAAATGTGTAGTAATGAGTTTTTGAGCGATCTATATCATAACTGTCTCAAGCTCCACACTATGCATCTAATTTATGAAAGAAACTTCTATGATGAACGGATATAAAATTCCAAGAAATTTAGAATTAACTCATCTACTCAAATAAAGAGATTTTGTGCATTAACCTACTCACGAATAACCAGAAAATTCACATTTTCTCGAAATTCACATTTTCTCTTCGTGAAATGGCTGATTCCAAAAGCAGTGGTAACTGTTGTCTAATCTACGTGCATATTTACAGTCCAACACACGTTCCGGAAACAATTTAATCTTTGTCATCATTCAGCTAATATTGTATGAATTTATGCCCAATGTGATTTTATATTCGCAAGTCGCTCATTATAGTGCTTACCTAAATTACTCAATAGTTTTATCATTTATTTTAAACTCAAAGTGTGGATGCTCGGTTTGATTAAGTTATTATATTTTTGTGTTCCAGATCTACTCAAATCGATAGTTTTTTGTTTTCCTCATGAAACAGTTCTAGCATGCTAAATAAAATAATGCATAACAGCTTTCAAGGTAGTTACTTCCGTTTGTTTTTCGAAATGGATTTCCAGTTGAATAAAATCTCTTGATCAGATAAGCTTATCACATTATTGGAACCGTTGAATTTGAGGTTATTTTAAATCACTTGAAATATTAACATAGGTAACTAAATGATTTCGCTTGCTGTCACTTCTACAACTGCAATAATTTCAAACAGACACTATACAACTGAGTACGAAAATATTTCGAATTTTGAATTCAATACATCAAGCTGACAGTTCCTAATTAATTTTAAATGAACTTTGTTAAATCTTGGCTTGCGTTACCTCTATTAAACCTGTCCAAGAATAGTCAGAAAAAATTTAATTGAATGAAGTAAATGTTTACTTATTTAAGTACTGATCTCTTGCGGCATGCAAAAACGAAGCATATTATTTGTCCACTGAATCAAAAAGGAATACACTAATTCTAATTCAAACTGAAGTGAGAGTGGATTTCCAGAAAAAAGTTACTATTGATTTCTTTCTGTCCATTCGAAATTTAAATAATATTAATAACAACAGATGGACTCTCCATTATCCAACAATAATGTCTTCATAAAACGTTGTTCAACAATTGAAATGCGATAATCAAATAATTGTTCCATTTCGAATTGTTTTGGGAAAGGTATAGGTAAATCGTAAATTATTACTCTTCTTGAATATCGATAGGTTTCTCTAGGTTTTCACTACTAATATCTGAGAAAAAACAATTAAAAATTGAAAGAAATTATTTTTTATAGAAAACACTTTTGCGGATTGCTATTTGTTAAGGGTACTTACTAGAACAATATTGGAATAATTTAAATGATCAACGAAGTGATTGTGAAGTTAACGTTTCAGAGTCTGAATTTTTGGTCCATTTCTATAAAACTCACATCGAAGAAACACTATGGGTAAGATTGCAAAACCCAAATAAAATATTGACATCAATCAAAACGATCAATAAAAAGATATTCTCTCAAAATAGAATTTGGTTTCGAAGTGGATTACTATTAATTGCCAGTAACATGTTATTGCTATTTTTTCAGTATGTTTCTTGTGGATGACAACTATATATGCAAATCCAATTCTGAATGTTTTTGAAAAATCGACGATTGCGATTGGAACCTATTCTGCAGAATTGGTATTCATTTTTTGATTCAGCTCATCACAAAAGCACCAAAAATAACACGCAACATAAACTTACCGAAGTGGTGTATGTCGAATAAGAAGGTGTGTAGCGGTACGGCCTTCTGGTCGTATAAAAATCGGACTCGTAAACCATTGTGGCGATTTTTCTTAGGGATCGTTGGAGATTGGACGGTGGCGACTTGTTAGACCTGGGTTTTGAACTGGACTGAATGGCGATCCCAATTTTCAGGATTTAAAGCCAGGATCTAGTCTACGGAACTGCGCCTCCACTTAAATGTATTTTTAGAGCAGTGAGGAATCGGGTGAATCAATTTTTAATTTTAAATTGTTTGATTATCAATGATGTGTATTTTGTCATAGTTTTGGATTCATTGGAAGATCAATAGATCATGGATATACGGTGGTTTTCCACCACCAAAATTTAAAATTTGTGCTAATAAAAATTAAGAGGTTTGGATAATAGAAGTTCAAGGTAAGATGCAAAATGCCCAGAAAATCGTACATTCCAATGAGTTTCAACGGCTAAATATGTATATAGGGTGATTCCAAATTAGACGCGTACCCCGGGGGAGGGTAAAGTGTAACTCATTTGCAGTCGTATGAGTCATATTCACTGATGACCAGAAATCAATAGTTTCCGAGATGTTTGAGCTCTTTATCTTTAAAATTTTTCCTACATTGACCAAATATGATATGAATTTTGGAATATTTTAATCAGAAAGGATATGATATGTCTAAAAAAAGCGAAACTATGACGTATAAGATGTTAAACAAAATACATAGTATGGTTCGAAAGGTTGTCTATGAAGCAGGAATATCCAATTTCTAATATCGATTTAAGTGCAACTTTCGAATTCCTCAATTTATGTGAGACGAAATTATTTCCTAAGAGTAAACTTAAAAATCTAGAGAAGCACTGACATGAATTCAGCAGCTTTTACGCGCTTGTTCGCATCGCGAAATAGTGACTTGAAAATTTCAGTGAAATTTTAATGAAATATAAAAATTTTCAAAAAAAAAATTAATTTTTTTTTCTAATTTTTCAATGGATAATTCTTTTTATTGACACTGTTCATCTTCCAATCAAATTTCATTTCGATCAGATGAATATTTTTCGAGTTATTGCAAAATCAAAATTTCAAATGGCTGTAGCACAAAAACCACTCGGCAGATTTGGTCCAATTACGAACTTAACCGAGATATTCGGGTTCTTAATCTAACCTGAAAATTTAAAGACTCTAGGTCCCTCCTTTCGAGAGTCACAGCGCACAAGGCCGGCCGGACGGTCAGACGGACAGACTCGATTTTTACCACGGATTCTTCATCAGTGATTCCAACCTAGTCGTTTGAGACCAATTTCGGCTCAAAATTCGAAAATTACAGACATCGTGACGAAATATGAAAACGCACTGTCCTCAGCGCGTAAAAATTCACGAAAAAATAAACTAGGATGAGAAATATTTAAAATATCACAAGAACACAAATATAAATTGAATTGAATTGAATCTGGGAAACTAATGATTTTCGATCAACAAATATGACCGAAAGGACTGCAAATGAGTCATACTTACACATCCTCAGGGCCGGATCTAGGGCGTGGCGAGGGAGGCATTTGCCACAGGCGCCAACCAACTAGGGGCGCAAAATTATGATTTTGTTTCTTGAAATTATGTTTTTTCACTTCTAAGTCCATTCATATTTTAGAGCGGTGCTATAGTGCATGCACCTGTTGTACAATATGCGGCGACAAGTAGTTACTAATGAATTAACAGATGATAAATTTACACTTGTCGGTCGCCCTACGATTCCTGATCGCGTCCAGATGTTTGTTATTCGAACACTAAAGACCTCGATTAGCGGCAAGTTCAGAGGGAGTTTAATGGTTCGAGCTAGCGACTGTAGCGCTCCGTCTAGGGTCGGTTTCTTGACGGCATGACAAAGAGATTTAGACCGTCCACATTACTCGCCGAATCGTTCATCACAACGGCTTTGATAAGGGTAATGATGTATTTCGAAGACGTTTACGACCGAAAGGCTTGATGAAATCACCCCAGTCTTATTAATACTACTTTTTTTCTCGCATGTGGGGTACTTCCATGCAGCGGTGCAGTTGATGGCATCAATAAGAAAAATAGGAACCAGGAACTTGTGCAATATCGCAAATAACGTGATCGTGCAAGCGGACCGGGAAATTATTCGTGCTGGAAAAAGTTAAACAATTTCAATCAGGTATGTTTGGATAATTCAATTTTGAGTTGAGGATTTTTGGGCGCTCGGTCAAATTATATTCTGTCCGTGCACACGAGAGTCAATCATATTCGAAAGATATAACTTAGAGACTGCAAAATTCATAAGGTTATGTTTGGGTTGGTAACATGTCGGCGATATTATCGTTCGAATTTTATTTGCAAGATCAAAGTATATCGATTCAATTAAAATTGCGTTGTACCATGATTACACGGAGTTTTCATATGTATAAGAAGAAGATACAAAAAAAGTCAAAATGTTGAGAAGAATACGATAAATTTATCGTATCTCTAGTATTTTATTAATGAGCTTCTTAGCTATGTGTACTACAGAAGAAGGATCAAATGTAGATCAAATGAATAGTATGATTCTTGAGTTTCACTGAAATATGAAACCTTTTTCTGTCCTCCTGACATTTGTCGAGCATTGAGACAATTCAGATATGAATATAAACGAGCGCGCAAAACATTCCGATTCGACGTCCATGCATTTTCAGAATTTTATTTAATTTTAGGTTGATATAACCAACTGAAATGCCGCCCAAGAAACTATCAGGATCAAAATCTCGGAAGATCAAGGATAAAAAAATATTAGACCTAAAAAAAATACTAGTAATATCTCAAGTTACTTTAAGAACGATGCGGGTATTGTGTCGACAAAAAGTGGTTCCACTATAGCGAAGCACATCATGTAGCGGAATTTCCTTCTACTTCTTCAAGTACCGAGCCTATCGTAAGAAAGTATTCCATTTCGGATAATTCGGACAAGGAAAATTCTTTTGACGAGGAATCAGGACTTACTGAGGTTAAACATGAACCAGTTGATTTTAATGACCCTACATCATGGCGAATACAAAAAGTAATATTGAAATGTTCGTTATGACCACTTTCATTTATTGTTCTCTTGAAGCTTTGAATGCTTATATATTATTTTGAGAATACATTATTCTATTCGCTTCCTTTTCGTTTTCTTCATACCCTCATTATCGTATATTAATACGTTTGTGAGTTCTCTTCACTACCTTATAAGATATATTGGAGATTATAGTAATTTCTATACACATATTGTTTGATATATCTAAGAATCTAATGCTCGTTCTCAAAAGAATATAAGTATAGTAAAATATTTTAGGAATAGAGTAAATACTATCATTCATGAAAAGTATGTAGTCATTGAAAAAAAAATTTGAAAAGGGCACATTTCGATATCTTGCCACAGGCGCTGAAATCCTAGATCCGGCTCTGCACATCCTTCATGGTTCAAGTCTAATTTATAATCATCCTTCATTATATACTATACTAATTGAATAAGGAGTGCGTTCGCCATTTTGCAACATTTGACAATCTAACCGCTAGGTCTTTTACAATGCTGTCTCTGACATTTAGAAATAGGCGAATCTATCTCTGAGGAGATTTGATGACCCACACTAGTATACTATACTAATTGAATAAGGAGTGCGTTCGCCATTTTGCAACATTTGACAATCTAACCGCTAGGTCTTTTACAATGCTGTCTCTGACATTTAGAAATAGGCGAATCTATCTCTGAGGAGATTTGATGACCCACACTAGTATGTACCTAACTCATTTTTGCTCGTATATTCTAGGGAACAATCTGCTAGCGGTTTGCCCAAATGTCTTTAAAGGCGCAAACTGATGGACGCGTCTGTTGCTCAAGCGATGACATTTGAGTTGTCAGATGCTCTCCTACCAAAATCGCGCGATTCTTTTTTGTAGATGAATAATTTCAACTTCAAGAAAATGACGGGATATTCAAAACATTCAAGAGGTTGTTCATACTCGACTGTCATGATTATAGGCACTTGTTAACAAAATAAGCTCTTATAAGAAATTATTATTATTATTATAATTAATTCAATCCTTCGAAAAATATAGGTATAAAACCAATTCCTATACTTGTTGAAGAACCAGATCCACGCGGAAATAAATTCATACAATTTAAAATGTGACATTTCATTAACAATCGCGAGTTTTCGTAATGACAGATGTCAGCCACAAATAACTGACATTGGGCAAAAAAATTTTTTTTTTCGACGCGTCCATGAGTACGAGCCTTTAGTCGTGAATAGTCTCAAACGACTATCGGTTAATAATAATAATAATAATATGTCTTTATTTCAAATAGAGAAAATGTACTTACACATACTCGAAGTGAAATAGGGTCAAAATTTACAGCAAAAATTCATTCACCGAATATGGCTCTAGCCTCAGAAGCAGTTGAAAGATCTGTCTCTTAAAACCGATCAGGGTAGTTTCTTCTCTCATTTTGGGTGGCAGTTTGTTGAAAAACTTTATGCAGCAGTACTCAGAATTGCGCTCGGTTAGGGTCAGTCTATGTCTAGGGTATTTCAGTTCCGTTGTTCTTGTGTTATATTTACTGGTGGTTTTATGTTCAAAATATCTTTTATTTTTAAAAACGAATAGGAGACATTCTTGAATGTAGATAGCGACTGCTGTGAGCAATTTATTTTGCTGAAATTTTCCTCTGCAGGATTCTCGGAATCCCAGTTTGTAAATGATACGGAGAGCTCTTTTTTGTATTTTTAGGATTTCCTCCATTCCAGATGAGGCTCCATAAAAGACAATTTTTGATTCAAAAGTAGCCTGGTATATTGTTTTCAAGGACGTTTTATCAAGATATCTACTCAAGACACCCAGGGAGTAACAGATAGAACTAAGTTCTTTGCGTAACTTGGAGACATGGTCATTCCAATTTAGACAGCTGTCTATTACCAGACCCAAGAAGTTACTACTTCTCTCCAATGGTAATTCGAGATCCATTGTTCTAATGTATTCAGGCATTTCAAAGTTTGCATGGCTGGTGTGAAATAAGATGGCACTTGTTTTCTGAGGATTTAGACACAACTGATTTTTTAGGAACCAATCATTTATTTTTGTGATGGTAGAATCTATGAGGCGCCTTAGATCGGCTAATGTTTTTGCTTTCAGCAACACATTTGTGTCATCGGCATAGTTTATTAATGAACACTCGATTATTGAAGATGTTTCAGCAAACAGGTCATTCATGAAGATGATGAAGATGATTGGTCCTAGAATGCTTCCTTGAGGCACTCCTAATTCAACAGGAAGTGGTTTTGATGTGGCTTTTGATTCTCCATCTGTGATTACAACTTGTTGGGTTCGGCAGGAAAGATATGATCTAAACCATTCGAGTGAGGTTCCCCTTATGCCATAAGAACTCATTTTTTGAAGAATATGCTCATGGTTTAGAGTATCAAACGCTCTAGAAAGATCCAGGAAAACTGCGATGGTAAATTCAGAATCCTCCAGGGCCCACAGTGTTCTCTTTATAAACTCGAAAATTGCAGTCTGCGTTGATTTTCCCTTAATAAATCCATGCTGTGAGGTGGACAGAATATTCTGATCAACAAGAAAAACCATCAGTTGTTTCAATACGACTAGTTCGAAAACTTTAGAGAAACTTGGGAGCAGACTGATGGGTCTATAGTTTTCCGGTGCATCGTGGTTACCCTTTTTGAATAATGGTTTTACTAGAGCCCTTTTTAGTTGTTCAGGGAAAATACCTAGCTTTAGTGAATTATTAATCAGGTATGTTAAAGGATAGACCAGTTGTTCTTTGCATCTTTTAATAATGTTCATTGGCACTCCATCTACACCACAGCTGCTCTTATTTTTCAACAGTGACATTATTTTCAATACTTCTTCTTCATTTGTTTGTTGGAATTCAAATATATTCGGGTTTTGGGGAATATTGGAGCCTGATTGAGGTGTTTTTTTTAGTTATTAAATTCTTTGCAGATGTTGAGAAATATGAGTTGAATCGATCTGCCATGTCATCAAGATCTTCCAGATTGGAAAAGGTACTATTACTTTGTCCCTTGATTGTCTTCACTGCATTCCACAAACTTTTAGTTTTATTGTCCGACTGTAGAATTTGCGTACTAAAAGTTTTCCGTTTTTCTTCCCTTAGAAGGTTGTCATATTCTTGTTTTGCAACTTTATATGCATCATGAAAAATAGGGTTTTTTGTTTTGCATAGGTTGGACTCCCTGATGACGAATCCGCTGTCAAAATCAATTCTGGCCGGCCGTACGCACGATTACGTGAGAACTAAAATACTGAATACTGAAAATGAAAACCCTACCGACTCACAACTTTCAGGGTAGGGCTCATTTTGAAAAAATGAGCGCAGTCGGTTGAGATCGTTAAATGACGAATCAGCCGAACGGTTCCGGAGTTATAATCTTTTGAATTCCAGCAATTTTGTTGGTATTTGCGTATGGTAAGTAAATTTTGAAAATATATTTGGAATTAAATCTAGTATATTTGATTGAAAAAGGATAGCTTGAAGGTTCATGCAGAATTTCATGAGGATCATATGACAAGATCACCAAATCTATTAATGAAGTATTAAAACCTGACAGGACAGTTTAATTCTCGGGTGTTCATCTGAATGACACTCTTAGTTGAGTGGACCATGTGGATGAAATATATGCAAGAAATTGAACAGCTGCTATTACGCTCGTTTGAATCTGAAAAAATGCTGCAATCAAGCTGTCAATGCTGTCAATCAAGCGCATACTATGCATTACAATACTCAACAGGTATGCAACAATATTATTGGGAACGTTAAATTTGGAACCTTTCCAAGCTAGTACTGTTATGTAAACAGACCTTAGAAATGTGGTGGAGAACGAATATTTTACTAAGCAGATCTACAATTATTTAACCACAACTGTTGGAATATTGAGTATTAAACTTGATATTTGTGAATACATATATTACAAGAGGTATTTATTATTTCAATATTTGATATATGCAGAAGAATTCTTTCAGATGAGTAACGTATTCAAAAATACCCATAGGAAACATTTTGAACTATAGATACCACGAAGTATTTATCGGGTTTGAAATTCTTCTGATAAAACCCTACGAACATGAACATCAAGTGAAAAACTAATATTTCAATAATAATAATCATGAACATTTCCCCGAAATATTTTATGTAACAAATTCATGACTTTCGACTTAAAGATTTTTTTCGGTATTTTTCATGAAAGGAGATTCAAACTTTTTTGTTTAGGCTTCGAAGTGACTTCTTGTATCGATGAAAGCCTTCCAACAGCAAACCTCATACTGCTCCTTGTTCCCTTTATACATATTTAATATTATCAATGAGTAGTTGTTCCACATTTGTTTTACTCCTCTCCTCTTATATATTAGTAAGAAATAAGAATCCATCATTTCAAATATCCAATTCGTGTTTTGGGAAATAATTTCATCAGATCTAATATGTAGATTTTAGGTCAATTAATTTTATTCGGCGGAATTAATTGTATGGGCTTGAAACAGCAACCTTAACGCCATCATCGTTCACAGAGAGAAATAGGACAATATTTGAAAATTCTAGAACCGCGTTTTGGACTAAAAATTTAGTGGGTAATAGAATGAAAGTGTCGACACCTGATATATTCTATAAGTCTTAGCCGCAATATACGTTTTCGTCTAGCAAGCCGCAAGGGCGCCGCATTTGTAACTGCGATATCTTTGTTCTCTGTATATCAAGCCATTCACACATCGATGATCGCGAACAAACTGGATATATTTTAACAGCAAATGTTCATTTAATTGATCCAGTTCCGTAAGGTAGCCGGAACTTTAAAGAACAATTGTGTATTAAATTGATCCGGCAACACAGCTGGAAAAACCGAATGTGTATTCGGGCCAAAATGAATTTAATTAAGAATCACGTCGATCTCGTTTAAACCAATTTATGATTATCTGTGCACAGACCAATCTTGTGTTTCTGTCTCTCTGAATAAAGAACAAAATCATAGACAAATAATTAAATTAGTTTATCTATGAACAAAATTTATTCAAAGGTTTCTGTCATATTTCAATTTCTAACCTTAAATCTCATTTTGAAATGTGTAATTTGGTTGGTAATTTTCATTGTTCAATGTCTGTATTATTTGTTACAGTTGAACTGATTGTTTACTTTATCTTAGATAATACAAGAATTAGTTAACTATAAATATGTGTAAAACAATCTTGATATTGTCTACAATATTTACTTTTGTAAATTGTGTAAATAAGGTATCTGTTGACTGTAATACCCTCAGATTGGGACAGTACATGTGTCCCGACCCTAATTATGATCTTATTGATCCTAAAACTCAACAAATTCGTGGTTGTAGACAGGATAACAAAGCTAAAGGTAAGTAATTCCAAATTTTTTTCAACAGAATCACTTATCCTGATTTCCAGTGCAATGTCTAACGATTGAAGAGATTAGTTGTACAGAAACAAACAAGTCTACTTTTTTCAAAGAAATGCCTTGTAAATGGACGTAAGTTTAGATTAAAATACACCAGTAAAACATCTGAAAAATATGACATTTTTAGGAATGGTTACTACTTTGATACAGCACTTTTACTTTCAATATTTTTTGGAATGTTCGGATTAGATAGATTTTACCTTGGATATCCAGCTATTGGTTTAGCTAAATTATGTACCTTAGGTTTTATGTTCCTGGGTCAATTAGTAGATATAATTCTAATATCAACACAAGTAGTTGGACCTGCAGATGGCTCTGCCTACATTACTCCTTATTATGGACCTACTGTAGAAGTTGTAACATTCAATAACTTCACCTTTCGGTTAAAACAAGATGATTGGTGATGTTGAAGCATCAGTAGAAGGGATACCAGACTTACACAATGTGAAATCGATATAGTTTGATGGAAAATCAATATCGATATGGCAAAAGTACCACATTAAAAGATTTGATGATAATATATTGGATAACTCCACCAGGGATAGAATTGGAGAAAATTGCTATCAGACTGAATTAAATTTAATGTATTACTGGGAAAAAACTTTTGACAAAACTGTATATTTTTTATTTCATATTATACATGCAATTGTTATATCTCAAATTTATTTTGATTGAATAGATTTTGATTTCAAAAGCTTAGTTCATTTATATTCATGCAGCATTGGAAAGTATTGACATTTTATTAAACTGTTTTGAGAATTTGTGGAGAAAAGAAAAAGATTCAAAAGCTTCGATGAGTAATGCAAAACATTTACCTAAACTCAATAGAATCATTTTTGAAAGGGAAAGAATTATCACAAATCTGGATTCTTACAATGTTTTTCAAAGATGTCGGATTTAATATTAATGAACACTGTTGTCAAAAACAGGTCTTTGTTAATTCCAAAAACAAAGTTATATCTGCATATAGTATGTAAAAAATATTCTTGTTAATACTTTCAAATTTTTTTTAATCTCACATGAAAACTGCCAAATTACTTGATTCTCCATTTAGATAAGATGGGAGGCATGGTGAAGTCCACGAGTTTTCCTACTGTTTACCTGCCAATTCGCACAAGCAAAAATAGGTCTTTGCTGGTACTTTTTCTAGTTTTTTGGGATACCTTACTCTAAGGATATGTTTAACATATTTATTGTTATTTTGTCATTGCTCTTTAAATATGTGAGAAAGTCCTGGAGTTTCTGCCAAGGTTCCTATGAAAGCCCCTATATCGCTTTGCAAAAAAATTGGCTAATCCATTGCTGTAAATCTTGGACTGAACGAGAAGTTCTCCTTTTCCCTTCAAGTGCGTGTAACACCTGGGATGACTTTGAAAAATGGTAGAGGAAACTGCCATACATGATTAATCTTTAAGCCAATAATTTAAGTTTTTGCTAATTTTCAAAACCGCTGAAGTGACTCCATTGAGCTGAAAAGATGAAGAAATTTCCCATCATGAATATTGTTTTCCATCCATAAAGTTTCATGGTTTGATTCATGAAATCTTGTGCAGAATTCCAGTATTATCAAAAGATGATTCAGCAGGCCTTTTGATATTCGTACTCTTGAAGAGGGGCAAATAATTTCTGAAGAACCATTCAACATAATGGCATTGGAAAAACACTAATCATGCTTCTCTAGAACAGAAGGCTCTGTTGCCATGGGGGGAGCAATGTTGAAACGGATGTTAAGATGGCGAGAAGGAAGGTGAATGAAAAAGTGATATACAAAAATGGAATGTTATGATTTTCTTATTTCTTTTAAATTATAACATATAAGCAATTAATATCAATGAGAGTATTCGAGAATGATTTTAAACTGTACATCTTATCATCAACCAATTCCTATGAACAATAGTTAAAGTACAATTCTGAATTATAACAAATAAATAAACTCTGTAACACTATGAAACTATAAAAATATAAAAAATAATTGATTTTAATATAAGTACCCACATTAAATAAAAAAATTTATGTTTCGTGCTTTACATTAACCTGAATCAACTATATTGACAAAATCATTTGATGAATCCCAAAATGGATTAAATGTTCTTGTAAAGTCACTATTCATTATTCGAAAAAATTGGTAATACTGTGTCGTTTCCTGTTTATAAACAGCAAATTTAAAATTTGTGAATTCTAGTTATTAAAATAATTATTTGAAGGGCTATTATGGAAGCACAATGTTTTTTTTCTAGAATTCATGATTAATTGAGAAAAAATCGAACTTTGCCAAATGATTTGGAATCGTAATATTTCTAGTAAATATTGAAAATACTCATGAATATTATTCTGACAAATTTAAGACCCATTGTATTATTTGAGCATTTTTGACGGAAATGTTTTCTTTATTTAGCAACTATCAAAGGCTTTCTACTTGGGAGTATCATGTAGAAAGACATCAATAAGAAAGTCTATAAAGCATCTTGAAAAACTCTATTATATTCCAACCCTAACAATATTGAAACATATAATTATTATGTGAGACAAGAATTGTTATTAATGCTCATTCTTCTTTTAAAGTAAAAATCACCTTTGATAATAACTAAATAGGATTTATCTAGGAGTTTTTCAGTGATGGATTATAATTCAAATATTTAATTTCATTCATTTCAAGTTGGCCACTCAATCTGAGGCAAAACAAGAAATTTGGCATATTCATCATCACTAAGATGAACGCAATGTTTAACATTAGCTACCATTCAGATTTTTCTCTCTCTGAATCTTATGACTACAGCTACTAAAGGCCACAATTTGCATCTTCTTTGTTATCATTTGCAATATGCTTTAAAAATATCTTTTTGTTTTAGAATCTCGGATGGCCTCAAATAGGTAGCCAACTCTGTTTGAAACACCATAAATGATATATCAGAAAAATTTACTGTTTTGAATTACTGAAGCTAATTATTCCTCAAAAAAACGATTAAGATTATGTATTTACAATCGGCACTTTCCTAATAAATAACTAAAAAATTAGGCCAATTGTTAAGCTTGACTGGGAGCAGAAATGCCATAAAAATTGAACTTTCACCTGTTTAATCAAGTAAACTGTAACTCTCATAACTCGTAATAAATACCCAACAAAGACGCATATTACAAGTGTTGATCGTAATGATGGAGCACTAAAGGTGGATTTCCATGCATCTGTCACGATGGTAAGATTGTACAAAAATGTTGTGAGTGGTCGAAATATTCAAATTGGAGATAACGCCAAACATTTAAATGACATTAATTGAAATTCTATCTTGCAAGTACAATTTATTCTTTCGATTTTCTCACACCAGATTGGAGCATTCCCACAAGCTAGAACAGACTAATAGAGGTGAGAGGATTTAAAATTAGTATTCTCGCCGAATTATCATTAGAATCGACTAGGTTGACATTCTTTTCAGTGGCACCATCCAAAATTGAATGTTTGAAACTGAGACGGTCCACTGTGACTTTGGTGAATTATCAATGTAGTGATATTCTTTATACTATCTTCACTGGGATTAACTACAGTGACTATACAAGTCTTGCATGAAGTCATCATAAGATAACCTAAGATTCTCAGCAAAAGCAAATAGCTCAGTTATAATATATATCATTTATTTCAGTGAGATGTGGCTAAGGGTTAACTCACACGTACCACATCGCTACCATAAAACTGTGGTCGGTCCGTCGCAGTTGCAAACCACAACTGTGCGACAACTTTATTGTCAGGCAGTGGAACGTGTGGGTAAACATGCCTCAAAACAATTTCACGATAGATTTCCAAGAGGAAGCACTGCTGTGAATGTGACGAAGAAGGCGGAATAAACGGTTCGTCTTTTACTAGGAGTAACCGATTTTGTGGTTTTATTGCGCAGTCCAAGTACCTATGTCTATACTAAACCATAATATATGTCGGACAAAAATCGATCGATTTTATCAGGCTGTGACAGATGACAAATCAATAGTTTTGCAAAAGTTCATCGAAATTTTTCTTCATCGCGTCCATGAGTAAGAGAGAAACCCTTCACACGCTACGATAAATTGCTTCAATTAAAGCGCACAGATTACAGACGTTGGAATATCTTTTAAATGTGTGTTACGACTAAGATGAATAGAATAATTGTGTCTGTGGACTAACTCCGCAGCCTAGTTGATTGAGAGATTGACTAGGATGCTGAAGGTACTGAGTTCGCATCCCGGCGAGGTCATGGATGTTGTGTGAATTTTATAGTGGTAGGTATATATTTGTGTGTCTACAAATATTAAAAAGTCTCTAGTTGGTATGAATCTGAATGAATGTATAAAATTTTAAAGCTTGTGTAAATGTCCAAAGTAGCCGAGGACATCATAAGGAGTGAATGAATGGTCCTTTTACTTTCATTCGTTTTCCTACTATATCATTAGACCAGTCTGGGGAATAGTGGGAATACCAATTGTATTTCATACTGTCGCCACCGACGCAGGCGACACCAATCCGAGCGCATGACTCTTTTAATGGTAAATCGGTAATTGTTATTTTGCTTATGGATGAAATGGCAATTTAGACAATTGTCTTGACGACCAGTCGCAATTTCCAAGCGCCTCCTTCAGTGGAATGAACGAATTCTAGCGATATCTTCAACATTGGAGAAACAAAAGCACACCTTTGAATTCACCTTATTTCTATTCATCTTCGTTACGACACAATATTGCGTGTAAAGGTTGATTCTCACTATATGTTCCGTAACCTTCCAGTATCCTTCCCGTAAAATATTATAAGGTGTAAATGAATTGATGTTACACACTATACGGTCCGTTTACGTTACGTCAGCATGACATTTTAGCCTACTAAATTTTGGCTTAAATCATACGGAAAGGATACTGGAAGGTTACAAGACATATAGTGAGAATCAACCTTAAAGGGGCCTTTTGGGCGAGGGAGATTCGGGTATTTGGGGAATCGGAGATTCACCCTATTGGCCGAGAGATTCACCCTATTGGCTAACTACGATCACATGATAGTTGTCGGCCAATAGGGAAGAATCTCCGATTACCCAAATACCCGAATTTCCCTCGTAGCTTTAAGCGCTTTTTAAGTTGCCATGCGTCAAACGGAAATGCACTGAATTTCTACTGTAAACTACACCGAGGTTGCTTGTTGATGTTTATTCGTTGCAATATATAAATACGTCATTTTCCCTTTTAATTTGGGACGCCTTAAGTGTATGCTGTCTATGGGGAATTTTCGACTCCAATTTCGGCTGTGAGCTATTGATTCACAAATGTCCTTGTGGGGTACGTTTTTATTTCAATTAAAATCTAATTGATCAACTACAAACAAAAGGATAAAGAGACATTAAAAATTACGATTAAAATAAAAACGTACCCATGGTGTGCATATGTTTTGATTACGAGCGAGAAGGCCTATCAACAACATTCACACAGTATACCACATAAAGGTGTATTTTAATTAACAAATAATTAAAGAAATAGTGTAACAAACAGCACGTTCTTTTGAAAAAATTTTTTTGCACATATTGAATATGGTGTTAGTAAGAAAAAATGTAGAGTAGTGGACAGAGGGCACTAGCAAATTAAAGATTCAACTGAACATAAATAAATTATGACTCCATAAGTTGCGATTGCTTTATATATTTCCATTTTGATGTTGGAGAGCAGAAGGCACAAGTTCAATGGTTGGTACGTTGGAACATTGCGATTAAAAACTCGAAGAAATATTTCTGACCTGAATGAATGAAGTTTGAAGAATTTCCGTTCAGGATTTTCTTTAAAAAAAATTTGAAATACGAAATTCCATTTTTTTGTCAGTAAACGTGGACTGTAAAATTTTAGGAGTTTTCAAAACTATTTTGCTGCTATCATGCACTAATTTCGAGTCGATAATTTTCTCTTAATTTCATTCCTGAATGAAAAATTTGGGCAATTACTTTTGTGGCTTAATATTTCCAAACGGAAGAAAAATATTTTGATTCTATGAAACTGATAAGTTCCCGAATGCCTATATATTTCTCGTAGGTAGAAAATATTCATTTTTTATGGCATAACCTCGTAAAAGTTCAAACTCCAAAATGTTACACTTACTTTATATATGTATACGAAACGGCGACTATAGTAAACTCTTGGAAACACAACTATTCCGCAACTGCTCTCAAGTTTTCAAACCTTTGAGGCACTTTTTGACGCTGTGCAACCATCCTTTTTCTGGTCAAAGATCAGATCTATGCCTCTCCCATCTTGCATCATCTGATTCATGGGTGATATAACGAACACCAATTTGATTTTCCAATGCTCTCAAATCACACCAAGTTTGATAATCCTTCAAATGATTATAAAATATATTCACATAAGAATTCATTTAGTTATAACAGGTCTTACCTGTAACCAAATGTGTGATAAGGATTTGTCAACTGTATACCGTTTTCGTTGTTTCACTTGCAGCAAATTATTTATCAGATCAATAGCTGAAAAATTTCATTGTTGTTGAAATGAAAATAATGATTACAATCTATAACACTCATTTTCAGTGCTACAAGTAATGACCTAACTTTTGCAAATTTGTTCAATAATATTTGAATGATTTACATTGATTGACCTGTGTGCACATTAACTTCACCTAGTTTTCTATAGAAAATTACGCATAATTTTGGAATCTCATGTATGAATATTTAAGATTGTTCAATCCGTTTCAAAAACCTTTCATTAATAAAACAAGAAAAATATTGAGATTAAGTGAAAACAAGGCTGGCCTATGCAATTGATATCAAGGAATCATACTTCCTATGGCAATAAATCCATCCTTCCCTTATGACGACTGTTCCAAGGAAATGTGAATACAATGAGTTAATTTTTTCTATCTTTGTTGGGCCTCTTTGTGGGGAACTATCCAGTATGAATTTTTTCAACCGTTTATCATTTCATCTCTTTTTACTCTGCAGCATATTTCCAAAACCTTAATTTTTTTTACAGTCTTATGTTTGTTTCTTCCAAAAATTCGCAAATTGCAGACACAATGATTCAATTCAGCTACAGACTGAGCAACCTTTTTGAAACATTCGCATTTTTTTATGGTAAATATGAGGCCACAATTAGAGGCACAGAAGTTTATTGGTTCAGTTTAAGGATTTATCACTTGTGTTGAAAAAAACATAAATCTTACCATCAGAAGATGTTTCCTTCCAAGGATTTGGCGGATACATGAAAGCAGCATTCTGTATTTGTTCATTTATATCCTCATCTTCATTAAATGGAAAAGTACCACTTAAACTTACATAAACTATAACACCTACACTCCACATATCCAAGGATCTATTATAACCTTTATTTCTTAAAACTTCAGGCGCTACAAAATCAGCAAGATTGGTGACCAATTATCAAAAAGGATAGAGAAATAGTATTACCTAGGTAAGCTGGAGTTCCAACAACTGATCTACGAAAAGATTTTTCTCCAATAATTCTAGCAAATCCAAAATCACACAACTTGACTTGTGGAAACTCGGCATTAGAACTCAGAAGCACATTTTCGGGTTTCAAATCACAGTGCACTATATTCTTACTATGTAAATGCTTTAAAGCTATGAGAATCTGTAAATTGTCCACCATTAACAATTTTGTAAAAACGAAAAAAATTGTTGTTTAAGAGCTTTCAGTCCAATTTATATATTTTTCAACATATTTTAGCGATGAAATACCGCTAGATGCATTTATAAATACATATTCTGCACCTAAAACGTCAGATAGTGTAGCACAGCAATAATGGCGTACCCAAGGCAGGTATAAGGGAGCTATACTATTGAAACCAAGGCTTGGCTTGACAAACGTTATTCGGGCTTTGCACCAAGAAAGTCGACCATAAAGAAGTGGTTTGCTAAATTTAAACGAGGCGAAATTAGCACTCAGGAGGATTAATGCAGTGAACGTACCAAAGTGGCAGTTATTGACAAATGCACCAAAAAAGCATACAAAATAATTTTTGATAACCGTGAAGTGAAGGGTTATCTCTCAGAAACGTTACTCCATGTGATATTTTGATAGAAACTGTTGTCCACCTTCTAGGGTAGAAATAGATTTCTCTAACCACTGGATGATGGATGCTTTGATTTAATATTAGGTTTATTATCGGAATTGCATGAAAAAAATCCGAAAACAAATTGAAATCGTAGTTAATCCTCAAAATGTTATTCTACCTGAGTGATTAAGAACTTTGTAACCCTTTCAGTTAATCTTCCATTTTCATGAGATAGAATCATTTCCAACATATCTCCTTTCAGTTTCTCCATTACCACAAATATTCTTTCTGGAGTTTCGAACATTCTTTCTAAATTTACGACTCCTGGGTGTGATAAGTTTTGCAATATTGATACTTCGTTCTTCAGCTGGGCCTCTTGCTTAGTAGGAAACCTAAGCTTATCTATCACCTATAAAATGAGAAGGTTAATGTGGCAGCAATATTTCGAAATACACAAATCAATTTGTATTCCTTCAGTGCATGTTTGTGAACTGGTCACTACTGTTCAGCTTGTAGATATATTAAAAAAATATCTCGTACAGCAATTATCAAGTTTACAACGAAAAACACCTGTTCTTAGGCCATGCAGAATGAGTTACCTTTATAGCTACAGATCGGGTCGTTTTTCTATGAACACCTCCGTAGACTATACCGAACTGTCCAGATCCTAAAACCTCATCTGGGTAGATTTGATAAATCTGATTCATATCAGTGACTTGGTTCTCTTCATCATTGCATTTCTCGGGCTCTATAACCAAGAGGAAGAACGAAACATTTGAAGACCTCGATTATCAATAGAAACCAAAGAAAATTAATTTAAAGGCAGCCTTCAATAGTTTTAGGTTCAGCTGAGTTTTGTCAAGAGAAGGAGTGTTGTTTATTTCGGGTTTCGGGAAATTTTGAATTTTTAAGAAATTAAAGGTGACAAAGAATTTATAACCCTATGAATGTTACAAAATTTCATGAGTATTTGGTTAGTGGAGAAGTTATTCATAAATTTGCATCCAAAGAATCCCGAACAATTGAACTAATTTATGAAAAATGAGTGTTGATGCTGATTCTCTCTAATGATGAACAGGAGCAAATGAGGGCCCTGGTGAGTTATTTATTCATTATTATTATTTATTGGCGAGTTATTTATTTATTATTATTTATTATCAGTTTCTTTTAATACGCAACAATGCTAGAAAACCTTTATAAAGAAAAATTCTTTGACAGCCGCCTTCTCAACCATGAAGATTCATAAGAAAAAACTGTCTGTCATTATTTTTAAACGACTCCAATTGTTCTGTACTATACTAATTGAATAAGGCGTGAATCGTGACAAGCTTAAACTGGAAATAGAAAAATTTGGACGACATTTCGACTTCTTTGGGAGAAACGGAGCTAGCAAGTAAACCAGGGAACGCGACCTTAAGGTAAGCGTCCAGTAGGTGGTTGGGCTGGGGCTCATCGCAGGCGCTGTGATGAGTCCCGGCCGTGCGCCTAATGCACGCTTACCTTCACGGCGATTCTGAATATTTTTTAGAAAATAACAGAATCAACACAGTAAGGGATCGAGCCCGACTCCTTCGCCATTTTACAAATTGGAAAATCTCACAAATTAAAAACAATGATGTTCTTACCTATTGAATATAAAATAACCAAACAAAGGGTTATCAAAATCGTTGTTGACTACGAGATACAAGAATAATTGATCAAACAAAAACCTTCCAAGCTCATCATCTTAAATAACTGAAGCCTTGTATTAGGGGGATTTTTAAAAACCATTAAATGTGCACTGTTTTGAGATCATCAGTTAGAAATCAATGTACAGTCAAATATTTTGTTCCACCGTGCAACACTGTGCTCAACGTGACAACGTTGCAAACAATCCCTCTTGGGGGTTCGGAAACCTTTAAATACGAGAGCACCTCACAGCTCTCTTTCTGTCTCCGGCTTACTTCTGTTGTTACACGTTGCTCTTAAACGTCTCGTTCACACGTAACTGTCCGACCCTAATGGTCAGACGTTAATCATTTTCATCTTTAGTTATCTCTCGAACTGTACATTCAAGCTGTACTACCACATTACTGTGAATTGAATTATCAAAAATATACACAAAAACCCACGATACAGTTCATTATTCATTCCCGAAAGGGTGGTCCTTCAGGCAAACGTATTCACGCATTTACAATTAAAACGAAAATGAATAAAAAGAAATATTCCAACTCACTTGCATTTGAAGTAACAGGTAATATGGCTTGTCGTATTGTGGTTTCCCAACTTTTTGCCAAATAAGCTCCAATTCCACTATCAGAAGGGGGTAAGTTGATTTTATTTACATCTGGAATCTCATACAAAGGATCCTGGCCCACAAAATAATCAATATTGGCAGTTCTAATTTCGAAACAATGCATAAACTCTAAAATATATATGCCACTTATCGATTATTATTTATCATATTTAACTGCCATACCTCTGTGTTTCATCCTTGCTGTTTCTATAGCTAAAATATCTCCGAGTGGAATTTCCTTATAGTATTTACTGCCTTGTTCAGATTGGAACAGAACTAATGACTTTGTATCTAACCTCCAAAAATGTCTCCTAACCTAAAAACCAATATACCTTTCAGTAAAACAGAATCAAGAGAAGAATAATTTCTGACCATTCTGTCTTTGTTGGTAAAATGAACTAACCACCCTTCTTTAATAATCTTGGACCCTCTTCTTTTGGTATGTTTAACAGACTGTACAATTCGTTGTAATGGAATATTGGCACTGGGTGAAGAGGAAGTTGTACTTCTGAAACAATACTCACAATAAATAATGTTTATGAATTTACAAACTTACAGTGGTGGGGTGTCCGAATCACAATCTCTCACTGGAACGCTATCCATACTGCTGGCCCCATTTTCTTTATTGTAACTAGTAATAACCGATTCAAATTCATCTTCGGCAATTGTAGAGTTGCAGTGGCTTTCGTTACTGGCAGAACTTTCTGCATATTCGAAGTTCTCTGAAAGAATTAGCAATAAAAAATTATAAAATAAAAAAGGAGGAATTGTATATGATTTCTCACTACATACAAAGGTATTTAGGAAAAATTATTTCATTAACAAATCTGTTGTAGGGTAACTCGAAAAAAGCTTACTACTAAAAGATTGAACAGATATAAAGTAATGGAGTTCACATGCGACTACTCCTCTTTTCAAAACTTTGTTTTTTCAGCGATTTCTGTTCCTTATTGAGCGTCGCCCTCATATGAGGAGCTGTCATCAATTATTCATTTGTAATAACAGTTGTGGAGAAAACATCTTTTATAATAGACATTTGTAATTCCTCACCTGTATTATCTCTTGACAATTCTCCTATACAATCCTTGGGTATCTTATCTAAACATTTCTTATGAGCATTATAATTACAGTCTTTACATTGCAATCCCTGTTTGAATAGACCTTTCAATAATTTTTTACAGTACTGACACACTGTTGGTCTCGTGTATGAATGTAGTACGAAAGTATGTGGAATTCTAACTTGGTTTTGGGTATCTTTTTCCAGCCATATGGTGCCACTACCAATTGAGGGAGATCTACTACGGTTTATCTGGAAGAATTTCAAATATCACATAATTAATTGCGCGCATATTCTAGGGGCGAATTTTTTTTTCGAAAATTGGCTAAACAACTAGTTGGCCATCTTCATGATAGTTGGAGAACGAAAATAGCTAGCCACTAATTGAAAAAAATTTCTTTTTCCGGAAACCACCAATATGATTCCAATTAAATTAGGCTCAGATCTCGGAGTCAACATATAGCCACAGCGTCCCAAATTTCAGTTCGATTCTATTTGTATTTTAGGTGATATCGAAGAAAAATATGTAAAACTTGGTGGTTCGTTCCTCAGTGTCGTTGTTGTATCCGAAATAACTCAAAAAATGCTCATCATGAGGAAACTCGGCAACTAGTTCGCAAATACCTCCAGACTTTAGTGATGATAGTGTAATTAGAACTTTTTCAAAAACATAATATCATGATTTTTTTTTTCAAATTTTTTTTGCGATCTCTTAATCGGAATTCTACATGAACCGAACCTTCAAGCAGTCATTCTTCAATCGAGTATGTACTGGATTTCAACTCGATCCAATCTGTATTGAGTGGATGCACCATTCGGTGCATCCACCCAATGATTCCGCAGATATACCCAATAAAAATATTATTGTCCCAATATTTGTAAAAATACAGATTGGATCGAGTTGAAATCCAGTACATACTCGATTGAAGAGTTCGGAATCAGGGTCCAATCCTTCTCTACAATTATCCAGTCTCTAAGTCGTCTCTTTCGCTGCCAGACGGCCGATCGTAGGTTTGGGGCTTAATTACGAAGGTAGAATTGTTGAATTCGTAAAATCCGCCGATTCCAGATATACGAACGCAAAATTTTCCCAATATTTTTTAAAACTTAGATGGAATCATACTGAAATCTTATACTTCATTATAAAATGAAGCTTGATAACGAAAGCATGCTATTCCCTAGAACACGAGCGCAAAAAGCACAACTAATTACTCTATTTGATTAGATCAATTAAAGCAAGGAGAACCAGTACTAGTACAAAAGTAACTAGTTCTAGGTTTCTTCTAGGCTAGGCTTTAGGTACCTTAGTTGTTCACTTTTCTTTAAAGTTCCAATGAGTTTTCAAATATCGACTCATTAAGTATATACTATATTTCAGGGAAATCAGACGGATAATTTATCAAAGTGGATATTCCTTACAGAGTGATCCCCACAAAAGTATGCACAATCATTCATTTCTGAACGGTGTCCCATGTAATAATTAAAAAGTAGCTCTACAAGATCATCCAAGTCCCTAAGAAATTTTGAAGAGTAGATAAGCAGTGAATATATCAATATTTTCAAACATATCAATGATGACATATCCTCAGAGTTTAGTTCTTATTGAAGTCTCAATATTTAATTCTTATAATTATCCAACAATGATAAGTGAAACTTCAGTTCCAATTCTAATCGATACTTATCAATGGAACAGTAGTTGCCTAACTAATTAATTTGTTAATCTGACACAAATACATAGTAGAGGATTTCGAATGAAACAAAAAAAGGAATACATCAAAATAATTTATTGAAGTGAAAGAACAAAATAATAAAATAGAAATACAAAAATTATTTGATAATATAAATAATAGAAACAATACAAATGTATTTCTTTGAACAATATTCGAAAACCTCCACCATGTACAGAGTTTTTTCCAAAGGTGAGGCTTTTTTAATAAGAAGCAGAACTTGTAAAGTTTAATTTTCATCAAATTAGATGTTATTTGATACAGATCGGTCCTGCTGGATTAAATCAACAGAATCACAATGGTTCCTGAACGCCAGACGATTTGTAGTATATATGATAATATATTTTTTATCAACAAATTGCGATTTTTTTTTAAATGAAACACTTTAAGAAGAAATTGGAACTTTTAAACATGTTTCCGCTTAAAGGTGAGCCTTGTCAAAGTCAAAGTTCGTACGAAGTCAAACGGGGATTTTTTAGAGCTTACCAGGATATTGAGGCCACGACAAGCATACATTTTCTCGCCAGAAGAAGCATGATGACAAGTACCAAAGAATCAAAGTACCAAAGAATCAATAATATTCTTTGTGTATATTATTCATGGGTCATGAAGAACGTTTTCAATTTTATAATATGAACGAGATCAATTAAATTTTCTGTGGAATGAGAGTACAGAATACACATAGACCTAATATCACATAGACTGAGCTTCACATAGATTTTAGATGAAATTTACTTGAGGTCCACATGTATGAGAGGTATGATCATTTTGAATGGGTTGAATCGGATGCTCTAGCAAAGGTTTGGAATTTCGAAAGGATAAGGGGCAAGGTAGATTTACTATGCTAGTATTGAAATAGAATGAAGCTAGCATAGAAATTGGATTCCATTCCTCTTCTAACACCATCTCTCTGACAAGTATACCTCAATCTTCCCTCTCTGATTATTGTCTATGGTTTATGGCTGGGCGCAATTGGTTGGAAGAATCCATTCAAAGAAACAGTGATAACTCTTGCAATTTAAGCTCAAAACAAGGAATTATTCATTATTTGCATCTCAAAAGTAATTATACTACATGAAAATCATCACAATGCAATTAAAAGAAATTCACGTTAAGATGATCTCAGAAATGAAGTATAGAACTGAAAGATGTTTCTTAAGGATCTCCACACAACAGATACAGTCGCTTATTCATTGTTTTTTTTTTACGTGTAACAAAAATAAATAAATTCCTATTAGGAGTTTTTATCGTTGTGTTATGGTGCAGTGGGATAACACAACTGTTTCCAGCCTCAAAGTCATGGGAAGTTTCTTAGGCGTCACGACAATCACAAATTAACAACTTAACATTAAAGAGTCAATTTTTGATTCAATATTGAAATACTATATCGTTTTAAACCAAACGTTCAATTTCCACAAAAATGGGATATTTTTGGAAGTAGATCTATTTATTATATTGCAATGATCTTAAAAATGTTAATAAATTATGCGGCCTAGCAGCTTATCCAGTTTTTTTCAAATTGAAAGAAAACCACAGGTAAATTATAAGACTCTGCTTAGTGTTGAATAACGCCGAGTATTATGGTGAATTTGGAAGAAATGTTTAAAGATATAAGTAGCTGAGAGTTAAACCCAGGTGGACCTTTGGGAAGCCAGTATCTTGAATGGCTAAAATTCAGTAAGACACTTTGAAAACACAGATCAAAACAGAAAAAATATTTTTTGAGATTGTTCATCCTGATGCATCGCGCTTTCCATAAAAGCTCACCCTCGAAAATACTTTAGTAGCCAATTTAAATAAAAAAATTGTGTATAAATTAACAAATAATAAATAATGCTATTCTGATGAGTACCTTGAATACTCAAAATTAATACAAATGAATTAATGAATCAGTTATTTGAACATGTTTAACAATATTCCTTGAAATATCACAAAAATAAAAAAACCAGATCAATGAAGAAATAAAGTACAAGTATAATAAAACTGAGACAATCTATCATGAATAAACTATTAACCATTTTTCATTGATGCAAGGATGATTCATCCTAAGTTTTTCCGCTGATCTTCTGAGCCAATTCAAAATTAGGAAACAGATTCTGAAGCCATTTGTCAGTGAATTTAATATACTTCATTAGAAAATAGATGGTTCCCTACCAAATCAGTTTTAGGGTACTAGATGTTTTCAAAAGAGTTGTGATTATCAACAATTGATGGATAATTTCAAAGCACTGAAAAAATACAGGGTGTTCCTCAACTAGGGTACAAAACTTCAGAGGGGGGTTTTAGGAAAAAAGTTCCCATGAATATATGCTCCATTCACTTTTATAAAGTCTATCGGTAGACCTTGAAGAATCAAGTTTTTGTTACAAGAACTGACTCAGGTTGGCACTCATGAAATGTTGTCAAGGTTGAAATAATAATGCAGAACGTCCAATGTCTCGTAGATATTTGACAGGAAAATGAACCTAACCTAACGTTTTTCAATTATACATAGTGGAATTTGTCGAATATCCATGGCCAACCGACTGACATTATAAAAGTGAATGGAATATATGTCTGGAGTAACTTCATTTCTGAGATAGGGGGCGTGTGAGTTTAAAAAAAACGGTTTATTCTCAAACCAATTTGGTTTGAATTTGGTACAGTAATTCGAAATAATAGGGCGCTTATTTAGCCTTAACTATATTGAAATTATTAAGTCCAGTGCCATCGCAGTAGGCACCAAAGACAACGATATTGAGAAAAACAGTATGCCACTAACATTTTTCTATATTTTTTTGAGATTGAGCATCTAGAAATTATACTTTTTGGTCTACTGTATTTTCTTTATTACTATTTTCGTTTTGAAAATTGAAGCCACTCATGCATATCATGAACCTGCTTTGGAGACCAGCCATATAAGTAGAAATGATATTTTTTCGAAAACAAAACTTGATATGAAGAAAATACAATCTAAACAATTAAAACTACAACAGAACTCAGAGGCGTACTTTTTTCTCAATATTATTTTGGAACATCAATGTACTAAGGGACAAGACAAAAAAAAATCGCCCCATTTTTTGCGTTGAAATTTTACAACTACTAATAAAAAAATCATGCGATGATAATCGCGTCCATCTGTCGGCGCCTTTAAAACAAAGCAACTCCGGACTTAAGTTCATGGAAACTTTTCTGAAACAGCCTAACAAACCCCCTTCAAAGTTTTATACCATAGTTGGGAAAAAACCTGTATAGTCGATATTTTTAAAGCAATTTACAATTGGTCCTAACCTACCATTTGGAATCAACTTCTACCCCATATTTCAATTACTCAGAAAACACTTTCTTTTCGGAGAATTCTATGAAATTCTGCTGGAAAATTATTCCACAATGTTTTTCTAAATCGATTCAGTCATTACCTAGGTATAACATTCACATTGAACCAGTAAGAGAATATCTTCATATCTTTTTGGCATAAGCCCATCAAACCTGGTTAAGTGATAATCTTTGACTGACTGGAATGAAATTCGGGTCAGATTCCCAAAATTCTTCAACTACCCTATAATTAATTTATTTGTCATGTATTCTTCAACAAAAAGTAAAAATTTCAATGATTTTCAAAAATATCAGGAATTATCACCTGCACTTAATTAGAGAAAAACAAGGTTTTTTTGAAGATAAAATGGACGGATTAATATCACTTTCTTGGTTAGTTGTAAATATTAGGGAATCTCATTTTGATTTATTTTCCTTCAAGTTGGTCACACTACTGAAAAAATTAGACAATCTTACCAAGCTACTTTCTTCATTCTGAGTGGAATTAGCTGATGCTAAAGACGAATTTGAACCTCCTGAAGAAGCTGATGGGATCTGTAGTGTAGTGGACTTCTTCCTTTTGTCATCTAATAAAACATATGAGCAGTTGTTTGGTACTTTCACCACACACCTCTTGTGATAGTTTTGTCCACAGCCTGAAAGAACAATAAAAATATTATGACAGGTATTGTTTATATTGTTTTATGAACAGTAATACAATAATTTCATAAAAATGGATATCCAAACTCACCATCACATTTCAAACCTTGTCGTACTAGGCCAAATAACATTTCACCACAGAAATCACAAAATGTTGGAGTTTTATATGAATGTACAGACAGTGCATGTGGTCTCACCTTGACAGATTCAGAGTTAGAATTGAAAGTTGGCACTAAAAAACATAGAAAATAAGTAATTTCTGCTATTTTTTAATTTTCAAGTAAAAAAAATCTTGAGGAACAGGCCGCTATATTGTTGGGTTTAAAAACAAATTTCATCTATACAGTTTTTCTAAATTATGCAAATAATTAAAATCATAGATAATAAAATGGAAAGTTAATCATGAAATAATTTTCATTTTATTCATAATTGTTCAATGTTTTCTGAGTCTCCATATCATTTCAACCTAAATATAAATAACCTACCTTTGCCAGTTAAAACGATCTCAATTAAACTTTCATCAACCACATCGGATGCTGAATTAACAAACTGTAGAACATTATTTGTATTATACTCATGTCTAAAAAGTAAAACCCTATCTTCTAGCCTGTTGATACCATGGTCAGGCACCTAAAATAATCAAAATGTTAAAAGAAACTGTATGATAGATGAGAATTAAAATGATTTCATTTGAAAAACAATCATTATTACCCCAGTGACACCTTTTAAAATTTCTTAATTACATAGGCATAACACTTTTTTTTGGACTCAAGGGTAGCTCTGAGATGTACTGGTTCACAAAACACACTTCTTTATTGAAATTGAATAAGTGGTTGAAGCAGACAAATGTGTCTAACGGCCCTGGAGCTAACCACAAGCCCAAAAGAAAAAGTACATATAGAATTAGGAATGATATACTTGCCTTTGAATTTATAAAATTACATGCAAGATCCTTGAGTGTTTTCAAATTAAGGGTAGATTGTGGAACAATCACAGCATCTCTTATCAAACCAAATTGAAATAAAAAAGTTACTTCAGGATCATGATCCATGATAACTTATTTTTCAAATCTGAAACAGTTTTATCTGAAGGAATTAAAAAGTAATGAAAATTTCAAAATAAACATTGCCTACAAGATGAAAAATAAGTTTTTTCAACTGTTGCAATTTTTTTGCCTTGATGAAAATTAACAGTTACAGTTCGAATTCCCATAAATTATATCTTGTATTTCGAATCGAGTGGAGTAACAAAAATACTCGATCGAACTAATAAATTAATGGTACCGTTAGAAAATCTAATCAGAAACGTCATGTAACTTACAATTATTAAAAACTTGTGTGAAAAGCTGCTTATCATTTGAAATTTTAACAAAGTTAGAGAAATTCACACTTATAATAAAGAACGATTCCTCATAATAAAATATTAGATCAACATATTGGAATTCCGTATTTTGCATGGAACATCACAGATCTAGATTAATCTTAATCATTAATCATAGCACAAAACATAGAATTCCAAAATTAGTAAATGACAAGAGGGAATGAGTAAGTTCAGATGCTAAACTGAGAATGTTAAACAAAAATATTTTTCACTTTCCAAAACGAATGAAATATCTTGTAAGTGTTAGGTGTAGGTGTAAACTGTAAACTAAAAATCTACTGTTTTTCATTTTGAATACACTCGTAAACCTGACCAGTGGCGTACGAAAAGGGAGAAGATTATGAAGGAAATCTATATCTCGCCCCAGGAAATGCACTAATGGTCCCTATATCAACAAATACCAAATAGACAATTGCCTTCTTGCTGGCTAGAATACACTTTGAAATCACCTCCCTTTTTTGCCATCTTTTACCTAAAAGCTCTTATGAGTAGATATATCCTGAAAATGAAATATTACATGTCACGAAGGTGAAAAAAACAGTCGCCAACGCAGATAATCTTCGTCATAAATTGATTGACTCGAAGGAAATACAGGGGATATAATATATTGAGTTAGGTTCAGTATATAACATCAAACATAATGTACCGAGATCTAGGAATAATACTTCTTTTTAATGTCTCTTTTATTGGCAATCGCAGGCAGTAAACAATCTATAAACCAATTAGTTGGCTTATACAATTCATTAATATTGTACACTAATGGCGTGTTGAGTCAGCATCCAGCCATGATTCCTCAGTTTTTCCTCATGTCAATTGGCCATTTTCTCTTTGGATCTCCTGCTTCGAAGGGGTCGTAACAGGGGTTTTAGTAGCGAACTCAAATGTCCTTCTAATTTGTTGAGATGTTTTGTATTGTTTTCCTTGATGACATCAGTTATATATGGTATCTTGAGGTCATTAGTGCAGTGTACGATTTGAAAGATATCAAGGTGCATTAGCTACAACTCTGAGTATTTTGGACTGTGCTCTTTGGATGATGGTTATGTTAGATTTGCTAGCACACCCCCAGAGTTCTATTCCGTATGTCCAAGTAGGTCTTATTACTGTTTTGTAAATAATAATTGAAAACCAAATGCTGATTTATGAAACAGTAATAAAGCCTATATGGCTTTACGGCATCGAGCCCTGGGGATGTGCAAGTAAATCCAACATATCGATAATACAGAGAAGCCAATCGAGAACACTCCGAATGATAGCAAAAGCCCCATAGTAGGTATCTATTCAGAAACCCTGCATGAAGACTTACAAATCCCATATATGTAAAGTATGTCACAAAAAAAGAGCGAGAAACATCATTCTGAAGTGGAAAATCATACAAACAAGCTATTTCATCCACTGGTTCAGCCCTAATATAAAAGACCGAAGAAGACTTGGCCAGCCGATTTAAGATAGTTAAGCGAAGTCGTCTTCTCGTTCGATAAGATCCTACAATTTTATGTGCTAGCCTCAAACTCAAACTTCATAATTAGCAAATTAACTCAATTGTTTGATAGGATCAGTATTTTTCAATCTTAGAGTTGCGATCATCTAGAAATTTGCGCAACTGGATTTTAGAACTATTTTCCAAGTTTATCCCGATCCGATCAGTATTTTTATTCGAGTGAGTTATGAAATAAAAACGATATTGAGGAAATGAAAACAATTTTAACAGAATGGAGACTTCAGTCCAAGTTGTCGTCCCAACAATAACCAGAATTTTCTACCACGATGGAAGAAGAAATTCAAAAAGAATTCGACATGATGAGGTTCGCGATATTTATAAATATCCCTTAACTGCGTGTTCAACAATATCCCATCATAATCATCTGAAAGTGATCCCAATCGTCAGTTGCGATCATTTAACACTATTTTTTCTTGAGATATCGTGAAAAAATTCAAGGAGCTATAATTCCGAAACTGTTGGGTGATGGACATAGTCCATTAACGAACTCATCATCAGTCGGACTTTATTCGAACCCGGATTTTTCATCAGAATCTACTCAAATGTTTTGGGCTCATAGGTACCTATTAAAAATTTCCAGTTTTTTCCCTGATTTTTATTCTCTTCCTGCCTGGCCTATGTATGGGTACGCCACTGCCCTACACCTATGACGAAAATTTAAAGTCACAGAAACTAAGATCCTGCCACTGTCAAATTCTAACAGTTTCTGTGTTCAACACTTTCAACTTTTTTTTGGTTTTCACAACAGTGAACAGTGATAAATAAATTGTCTGTTGTTTATTTCTTTCGAATAAAATAATCTTTAAACACAAATCCTCAAAATTAGAAGTAGTTCTCTCCTCAATGTGTAATAAAGAAACCAAATTATCTTCTGAAGTACCATGTTAAACATGAAAACATAAGATGACTACTCAACCTATTACTATACTTTCACTTGAATTTGGTGATAATCCTTCACTGAATCAATATCACTGTAGAAAAGATGCTCTTACGGATTTCTTTGGCTGGATGTTACAAGTGCTTCTGGCGTGTTTGGCATTCACCTGTTTAGTAGGTAGGTAAAACAGTATTATTTTTTCTCTTTTTGAACTTGGGTCAAGTTGAATAAACTTTTATAAATTCTAGCAAAAAGATTTTGT
This sequence comes from Myrrha octodecimguttata, assembly GCA_958510865.1. Lineage (NCBI taxonomy): Eukaryota > Metazoa > Arthropoda > Insecta > Coleoptera > Coccinellidae > Myrrha > Myrrha octodecimguttata. The sequence goes on along the minus strand of OY294059.1, from coordinate 59,950,374 downwards.
GAGCCTCCCCATAGAAGGAGATCATGGTTGATCTGGTTTTATGATACTTCTAAACAAGGTATGGGTGCGATGGCTATTCATCTAAGTAATGTATGGTTGGCTGGTCAATATATAGGAGATCCTTGTACCTGGTGAGTATTCAGTTTTACTGGATCAACATAAAAGCTGGATTAATAAACCTGATGTTTCCGCTCGTAGTTGAGTTCCTGCTGAAAGATCTAAATGCAAAGGAGCATTTATAAAGTCCTCAGCTGGCTGTTGGTGTGCCACAGCACTCTTCATCTGAGGTTAGGATGCACTTATAATTTAAAGTTCAGTTCGTTTATTGATAAGTTACACTTGGTTTGGTTAGATTATCCGAATAAATAAATGAAACCCAAATTTACAGAAGAGGGCCTCTCTAAAACCTCATTAACATGAACTGACCAAACGGTGAACGTCAAGTTTATAAATGGGGTATAGTTCGTCAGCTGGGAACGGGAGCAAAAAGTTTATAAGTCCAGCTGAACTGTTACCTTCTGAATGTTATCACTTATGTTTATTTTCAGGTATTTTATTAACTTCCTATTGGATTCTTCCTTAGGATTACTAATTATTTTTATCGGTATTCGAACGGCTCAAAGTTTGTCTAGAAGGAAAGGTTGGGAAGCAATTAATTTTGGAGAATATGGTAATTATAACTTGGTCCTGAAAGATTTTTCTCGGTATACCCATTTCTCCACAACTCATTTGAACCAGAAAATCAAATTTTATTCATACCTTTTATTTTAATGCATAGTTAATAGTCCTAATTATACTGAAATATTCTAGGAAAACCTCCATCTACTAAATACTGGTTTATACAGTGCTGTTTATATGTTGGACTGATGATGGTAGTGAAAGTATCAATCACACTCTTTATGCAAATGGATTTTTGGGAAAATGTGAAAGATTTCATGTTATATCCAATAAATAATCAGAATTTAGAGGTGACCTTAGTTATGCTTGTCATCCCCTTCTTTGTAAATGTAAGCACATTAACAACATTTTGTCATGATCTGTAGATTTAAATGATGGTTTCTTATTTTAGATTTTGATGTTCTGGGTTACTGACAATTTCCTAATGTATAAAGACCATAGATTTGCTAGAAGAACAAGTTTAGATAGCTTCCTTCAACGAAGTAGACTGAAATATCGTTCTATTAAAAATAAATTCAGAAGAAACTCTGAAAGTGATATATTACTATCTGGTGATGATGAACTACTAAGCAACGAACTCAACCATAATATGAAAATTGTTATAGCATAGTAAGTCCCCTTATGTTTTATGCCATATATTATCTACTTGAGATATCTGTTCTTATAAGCATTTTATAGGTACCTATCTATAAAGTTATAGTATATATGAATGGAATATTGAGTAGAAGAATTTATGGCATTGTCGAATAATTACTTATAACTTATTTATGCATTGATTGAAAGTTATGGATATAGTGATAACTAATATCCATCATGGAAATTATCCTCTCAGAGATATAATACTGTTATATTAATATAATGGTAGGTTAGGTTATAATCCCAAATGAAGGTGCAACAATGACTGAATGAATTTGCAGAGATATTAATGAGTTGAAATTTATGCTTTATTCACTGATTCGTACAGTTTTTTCATATATACTCCATTCACCTTTATAAAATCAGTTGGTAGACTATGGAAGTTTGTCAAATTTCACTGTGGTGTATATTTTACATATGTGAGTTTTACCTAAGTGCTCTAGTAATTGTCTATGTAACAAAACCAAACCATCGAAACTGCAGTAATAAATGTATTAATGGAGAACACCTTGCCAAAGTATTTCGCCCTTTTCGATATTTCATGAATGCCAACGTCTACTTGCCTACTACTGACTGACCTTATAAAAGTAAATTGTGTATGTTTACTATGGGGATTCATCATTGATACCCATTGTTCATTAAAGTCGCTCGTCTTCATCATCAACTGTAGACCTTTTCATACTTATCTTAGGTTTCCTGTCGAAGCTCCTTCATAGTTCATCTTATTAAAATATATCCATATATACATTTTAGTGCCTTCTCTAATTGAGGGTGGCGATCAATATAGCAAATCCTTCTCTATTTTGAGAGATATGGATTAGCTCATTTCCACATGTATGCATCCAGTCTGGGATGTTCCTTGGCCAAGATTTTTTTTTCTCCCACGTCAATTATTCCTTGCAATATTAATTGGATTTGTTCAAATTCTAAATGCCGCATTATCTTCCCTAGGTAGATGGGTTTTTCTTATCTTTATGGTGTTGGTGAGGTGTGAACAAGTTTTCATCACGCTCAAAATTGCTTCTTTCATTGTCCTACTTGTCCAGGTTATTCTTAGCATTCTCCTGTACAACCACATTTCAAACGCATTCAACTTCTTAATGTCCTACTTTAGCGTTCATGTTTCACACCTGTATAGGTATAGTTATGGACAATTATGGGTTGCATAAGAAGCTCTTCATTTTGGTGAAACCAGATCCAGCCATTTCTTTTCAACGACTTATCTCTCTTGAATGGTCTAGATGTTCGTTTATCTCTACCTAGGTGCTAGTTATATGTAGATCCTCCCGTTTTCAAGTATTTCTCCATTTATAAGATTGATGGGTCATGCTAGCCAACTCTACGGCAGAAAGAAAGGTTTGGTTTCTGAGTTGTTCAGTTCTAGTCCAGCTTTGCTACTCTTTCCTATCTGAACATTCATCAAGGGCTGTAGTTGTTCAAATGTCTCTCCTATAAGCACAGTATGTCGGCGCATCTGATGATATTGATTCTTATCTCGGTAATCTTAGCATCTTCAGTTTTCTTCTGAAGTGATAATCTTACGATATTTTCTACATATACATTGAAGAGTTAGGAAGAGAGGAGGCATCCTTGGCGTACCCTTCTCTGTATATTTGCTAATGACTAATGAAGAGAGAATGTGTAGGTTCTTGTATCAATCATCCTGGGGTGGTTCCTTACGTTTCTCGTCTCCAAATAGTCGCTCGAGATATCTTTCCCATATCTGCTTTTGGTTGTCGGGGTCAATTTCAATTTTGTTATCTTCATTTACCATCAACGCCGGCTTTTTGGCCTTCCATAGACCCGAAACGTCTCTCACTTTTTGATGTAGTTCTCTCTCCCTCTGTTGTTCCTACAGGTTTTCTACCTCTTTGCACTGGTTGTTCTTCCATCCTTCCTTTGCCGTCCTGATTTTCCTTCCGATTTCCAAATTTATACGCTTGTACTCAGCATCAGTCATCCAAGATTTTTTACCTCTTCTAGTCTTCCTACCTATCTTTTCTTCGCCTCCTTCAATTCGAGGGATTTTTATATGTTCTCTTGTTCTATGCTATCTGTATCATGTTGTTGATCCATGTATACATATTTTTTGGTTTGACTCTGAGCGTTATAGCAACTGGGTTGTGATCTTAATTGACATCACACATCCTGGGTAAGTTTATATACAGGGTGAGAGTTTAAATTGTACATTAATTTCAACCTTGGATTCCTCTCATCAAGTAAAACACTTTTTTCACTTACCATTTTTTCAGGTTCGGCTCAGGTAAAAAGTTGTTAGCATTTAAATATTTCTAAATGTGTTAATACACTCCTGCATTTTGTTTGAAATTTCAACACAGATATCTCTTACGGTGCAGAATTAACAATCTATTTATTTATTTATTTCAATGGAATACATGACAGGACGGACCCAGATTATGTACTCACTAATGAACTATTAATACAATGGTGCTTAATATTAAGAAAAGTACATATCCAACATACAAACCAAAATGCGGAAATGTTTTTTTTTTTTTTTTTTTTTTTTTCTCAACAATGGCCTCTAAAGAACCGTCTCAAAATATCTCTATTGCTTGAAGTTCAAAGAAATATTATCGGTGAAACTCATTTACGCTGTTAATTCTTATCATTTGATACTTTTCGCGGTATTATTGTGGAAAAAATATTTCACTACACTTGACCCTTGAATCACCAATCAAATTCATGTAATAATCAGTTCTGGCGATTGTTCATTGGTCCACATAGTCTCAGTATACGACAACAAACGCCGTCCAAACGTAAACTGCGAATCGCTTTTGCTTACGATAAGAAAACCGAACCCCGACGGATCAGAGAGACCGCTGCATCGAACCATAAAACTCCCTGTGAAATTGTCCCTAATTGGGGTAGTCGGTGTTCGAGTTAAGCTACATTCAGAATCAATTAGCGGGCGAAGTGCGACTTCGCAATTCGACTTCGGCCTACACTTCGTGCTGACTATCGCACATGCGCATTCCTTCTGTTGTGGAGGGTTTGATGTGTTTTCTTTGAATTTTGCATGTATTTTGCTTATATTTTCAACAATTATTAACTACTGAATAAGGGAAAAATCTCACTTTTATAATACTGAGCCTTAGGTGACCAGCTTTCATAACAATCATGATCACTCTTTTAAGATAAATATTTCAGCCGGTTATTGAAAACAGGCTATGAATACATAAATAATTAGTACAGTTGAAGCAAAGTATAAATTTCATGTCCTTATAATCAAGACAAATATCAAGATATATGTAAGCATGTGACAATATCAAAAATGTTATCATAGTTTTTGCCTTGAAATGTATATGAATGCAGCTTATTTGAAAGAAAACAGACAAAATAAGACTGCATTATGATACTGTTAGATATTTAACTGAAGTTTATTCTCACTCCTACCTAGACATGTTCCAGGATATGCATAGTTTCTTGTAATGTACAAACTGAATTGAAAGAGGCCAAATAAATGAGTTTCATATGGGGCCAAATATTCAATCATAGTGCAAAGAATTAAATACATGATTCTAGTCAATCATCTATTATTGCCTATTCGCATAACTTATAATGCTGTATAAAGTTCTTCATGAAGGAACAGTAATCCACTGAGATTTTCGGATTATTATATGGAAAATCTATAAATTAGATCAGAAATTATTAAAACTTGGAAATTGAGATTTAACTATAAGTAATGTGATATAATAATTTCAATCCCTTGTAATTCAAAATATTGAGTTTCTTGATTTATTCGATATAGTTTTGCCAAAGTTGATATGAGAAAAGATTGTATGGGGTTACAAATTGTTGACAATTTATTTATGCAATTGTATATAACAGAATTTCAGTTGATTAATCAAAGAAATAATAATTTCTTACATCTTTGTAAGTTGTATTTAATAGTATACTCTGTGATTATTTTATTTCTGATTGCATTTAAATATTTTATGATTAAAATTTATTTTATCTAAATATATGTCTTCATTCCACCTCAACTTGGAAAATTTTATTTTCGAGAGATAAGATGAGTAATACTGGAAACCCTTTCAGTTAGGTAAAAATTGGTTTAGGTAATGTGAAAGAAATTATTTTATCTTCATATCCCTCCAAAACACGATAATCTAAAAGATTGTCCTCATCACAATGACTGACCCACTTGTCTCTAGAGGAACGTGATAACTTATTATTCCATGCCTGAAATATATTTCAGTCACCTGAATTAATTTTGAAAACTATTGGAAGTTACCAGTTTGGAATGATTTATATGGACTAGCTCCAAGGCATTTTCACATTTTGCTGCATGAATCAGAGAATTCTCCAACATGTTCAATGCCTTTTCCTCGTTTCCTTTTATGTACTCATAGTATGCTTGAAAATGTTTCAATCTGGAAAAAGATAGTTGCAGGTTATCAATTTTATTGGATGGAGAAGTTTGGTATAGAAATGATTGAAACCGAATATCACAGACAAATTGGTTGTGGGAATATCGTGCTGAGTTTCATGGTACTCAAAAAATAGTGAAAAGGCCATTCAAGTAACATTTTACTTTCGAAGCTTTGAAAGCACAATTCATAGCCTATTTTTTACAGATTTCTTCATACGCCTCTGGGACTTTACCCAATAGGTCTCCTGCATGTAGTTCGAAATACCATATACCTACAGGGTGTCTACTTTACAAAGTTCAAAACTTGAAGCCAGATTCTACATGTGATTTCCATCAAAAAATATCATATAACATATTGCAGGTAATTCTTCAACTCAACATTTTGTATTTTTCACGGAATATCTCATTTTTTTTGGAAAATCAATCATACCCCAGTTATACTTGTAGCCTCCTCAAATTTGATCATATATCTCAAAAGAGCATGAAATTGTCTACAACACAAGATTTTTTTGCGCGCATGTTCTAGGGAAACAGCGTGCTATCGTTTTATCCAAATGTCTGTAATTTTCGATGATTGAGCCGAAAATGGTCTCGAACGACTAGATTGGACTCACTGATTACGAATCCGGTGTCAAAATCGATTCTGTCCGGCCGGCTGTGGACACGATAACTGTCGAAGGGAGTAAGCTAGCAACTTGAAACTTTCAGGGTAGGTCGCGCATTGGAATGCCGCGGTTAAATTCGTTAATGGGCCAAATCGGTAGAATAGTTTCGGAGTTAAAGCCACTTGAAATTTTGAAGAATCTACTTGAGCCATTGAATTCAAACTTGGCAATTAGGTGGAGTATAACGACGCATAACTTTGAGCCAAATTTTGTCAGGATCATACTGTCAGTAAATTTAAAAAAAAGTTTTTTCCAAAAAAATTTTTTTTTCGGAAACCGGTTATCATATTCAGAAAAAAATTCTTTGAGCTTCATATTTCACAGCAGTGTACCAAATTTCAGTTCAATACGATTATAAGTTTTGGAGATATCGGGAAAAAATATGTCAAATTTCAAGGTTTTTTTCTCGATATCGTTGCTTTTTTCGGTATAACTCGAGAAATACTGACTCAATCCTGATTAAACTTCGCAGCTAGTTTGGAGATGCTGAAAGACAACTTTATGCAAAATTTCGTGATGATCGTGTCATTAGAACAATTTGAAAAAAAAAACCTGTGATTTTCTTATCATATCATCCTCATTAAATTCTGTATGAACCTTCGAACTGTAATTTTTCGATGAAGTACTGGATTTCAATTCGATCTGATCTGTATTTTTGGAAATATTGGGAAAATAAAATTTTGAATGGGTATATCTGCGGTATCATTGGGTGGATTTTACCCATTCAAGAATTCGGCCTTCGTAATTAAGGTCCAAACCTTCTCTACAAATATCGAGTTTCTAAGTTGTTTCTTCCGGAAGTTATTGTGTTTACGCAGTCGGCCGTTAGTCGGCCAATATTTCCAAAAATACAGATGAGATCGAATTGAAATCCAGTAATTTATCGAAAAAAAATCTAGAAAAGCACTGCCGTGAAGGCAGCAGCCTTCGCGCGCAAGTTCAAATTCGTTGCCGTTGCGGTCATCTACATTGAACATGCGCGCAAAAGCTGCTGCCTCCACGGCAGTGCTTTTCTAATTTTTTTTTATCGAAAAATTCCCTACTGCGGGCGTGGTAAGCACATAAACATAAAGGATCTTAGTTGAAAACTATCAATCATATTTTTCCAATAAGTTTATCGATGAAAAATGAATAATTATGAAAATGTTTTCTCTTCAGCAGAAACCACCCCATTTAGTGATCTTTCGAATGACATATTCATTTTTGTACTAGCTAATTATTTTCAGTCTCAATATCATGGCTAATATGATGATAACGAAAAATAAGGAATTATTCAAACCTGATTTTCTTCCATTTCGAAGCTCTTAATGATTGGATCAGTTGTTGTTTCTGATCTAATATTGGAGTAACTCTCACTAGAACTGATAATTTATCTGTCGGGTCAAACAAATGAACTAAATTTTATTAATACATATTATAAGACAGAAGTTAAGAGTGAAGACCAAATACAAAAAAAACTCACTATAAATAATTAAACAATTAACTCATAGCAAATGTTCATTATGTCTACCGCCTTGTCTAATACATTTCACACATTTTTTTTTACTGAATCTACAAGCCTGCGAGTTCAGAACGTTTCCGACCCATTTTTGCACAACACAATTTGATTCTATTTATCAGATCAGCGCGGGTTTGAACGCTATTAGATAAACTTTTTCTTTCAATATGTCCCAGACATATAAATCAAAAGGAGTAAGATCGCGGCTCTGGAAAACAGACTAAACGTTTGGTTTCATATTGATGGCTGCCCAGCTCATAATAGCACAATGTATGGGACCATCTAGATGAATATTTCGGAGGACAATGGATTGAAAGGAACGGTCCAGTGGGATGGTCACCAAAGAACCCTGATATTACTCCTTTGGATTTTTATGCCTGGAACACGTTAAAAGAAAAAGTTTATCAAATAAGCATTCAAACTCGAGGTGACCTGATAAATAGAATCAAATTGTGTTGTGGAGAAATAGGTCAGAAACGTTCTGAACTACGCAGGGTTGTATATTTAGTAAGAAAAAATGTGTGAATTGTATTGAACCAGGTGGTAGATATTTCAAACATTTGCTATGGGTTAATTGTTTCATTATTTATAGCGAGTTTTTTCAACATTTTGTTTGTCTTCTCTCTTCACTTCTTCCTTTTAATATGTATTAATAAAATTTTTTCCATTGATAATTAACAGTTCTAGTGGAGTAGGTATTCAATCAGAAATAACAACTGATTCAATCATTAAGAGCTTCAAAATGGAAGAAAATCAGTTTCAAATAATTTCATATTTTTCGTTGTTATCATGTAAGCCATGATATTGAGACTGAAAAGAATAAGCTAGTACAAAAGTGGATATGTCATTCCAAAGATCACTTAATGGGGTAGTTTTTGCTGAAGAGAAAACCTATTTCATAATTATTAATTTTTCATCGTTAAACCTATTGGAAAAATATGATTGTTGATTTTCACTTTCAACCTTTATGTAATTCTTGTGTTATAGCCAACTTCATGCTCTTTTAAGATATGTGATCAAATTTGATGAGGCTACAAGGATAACTGGAGTGTAATTGATTTTATAAAGAAAATTGAGTTATTCCGTGAAAACACAAAATGTCGAATAGAAGAATTACCGTCAAAATTTCTACCATGTGTTATATGACATTTTTTGTTGTAAATCACATGTAAAATCTGGCCTTGAAGTTTTGGTCTTTTAAAAAATTGAACACCCTGTATTTATGTTTTTCCAGATCTATTTCAGCATTAACAGCACGATTATACGCCATTGGTTCGGTAAAGTGGAAGGTACACAAAAAGAGATGTTTAAACAGCCAATAGGTAGAACAAAATTTGAAAGATAATTTTTCTTTGAAGATCAAAATTTTTGACGGCGATTGAATTTTTCACTATTCTTATAGATGGAATAGTCGATTCCAACAATAAAAAATAATTATTGCAATTTGTTTATCTGATATTGAATAAATAATTAAATTTCGTTATGGTAAGACGGGTAGATATGCTAAAAAAGATTTTGTAGCCTCAATCGTTACAACCTTTTGAGCATTCAGAAATTAATTATATGAAAATATTTTGGAAAATCATGAATCATCAATAATAAGATTGTAACGATTAAAAATATAAGTATACATATAATTTCTCATCATAATGACCCAATTACTACAGGTTTGTAGGGACGCTGTTAGATCATGTTCTCCTCTGTAGTATACTATTGATTTTAAAACTGACAGTTACCTTGGCAGTATAAATTTCGAAAACCTGGATGAGTCCTCAAGATGTTTGAATAACTTGCATATAATTTTATCCAAGCTCTTGTGTGATGATATATTTTGACTATTTTTAGAGTGGACCAAACTCAATAGATAGCCTTCCAAAACGTACATAATAGAAAATGGAATGTTCGTAGGATTTCTGAATACTTCTTGAACATAATTGTCTATACAATTTCTCCACTTTGCGGTATATTCCCAACGACAATTTCTGCAGTTCCTGAAATATTGAATCAGTGAACACAAAAATGTTCCTTTGAAATTTTTCACAGGGGGGATTCCTGCAATTTGAATGTTCTGCAAGAGCTCCAAATGAACAGAATGACCCAGAAGCTTTGTGATAATAAAGTATTATTATCACAAAGCTTCTGGGTCATTCATTTCATACTATACTACGCTATTAACACACTTGACAGTTTTTGTTGCGGCGGTGGTTTCGCCGCCGCCGCCGCTCTTTCACACTAGGCGGAAAAATGATCGCTTATCTTTATATCGGTAAAATCTCCATTTCTCCGAGCTTCCTCATTTTTGGAGTTTCATATTTTGGTCGTTATTCTACAGAATTATTAGTTATCAATTCCGACTTTTATTATCCTTCAGTATTGCCCTCAATTAAGTGAATATTTATTCTACATCGCATTCTCATCTCTTGTGTGGCATGAGCCTCAATGAAATTCTCATCCTCGAATGAATGTAAGGAATAAAAACAAATAGCAAAAAGTTACTCAAGAAGTACATAAATCTTTGTCTTTCTACTCTAGTTCTTCAAAGTCGCTTCTCGCTTATTTATACTAAAAACTTTTCTGAATTTTTATCCCACTGTTCGTTCTTTGGCATTTTCAAATTTCAAGTTCATTGAGAATCGTAAAACATAACATGCAAGTTCAAGCTAAAAGCAGCAAAAAACACCGAGTTTGTTTAATATCACTTTTATCATGCAGACCGTTGCATGATAAATCCTCAAAACCCCACACCCTGATGATATATCCCCTGAATATTGGCGCCCATGGTTACGATCAAAGTCTGGGCTAGCTGTGGATATAGTTCATAGTCTAGGTTCTAAATGGAAAGATTGTATATTTAATTGATTGAAATTCGATTTTACAATGTGACTTTTTCAGTTTACAGAGTGATTCTGTCTAGACATATTTCATTTTTATGGAAGAGTTATGTATCATCATTCTATTCTAATGCAGAGTAGCAATGGTTCAATAATTAATATTAACTCATTTCAACTCTAAATAACTAGATTGAATTCAAATTATTCGGAGTAGCTTGAAGTCACAGAAGCTACAAGTGTTCAGGTAGATGTATGTGATATTGTGTTGCATGTTATTTGCAAAACAAATAAACTTTCGACTTTTTTACTTATCCAAATTGATCATTGATCAAATACGCTCTCAGATCTACTGCTCAAAAAGTTGAAAAACAGATAATATTGAATAACGAACTTTTTGTAATCTTTTTGTTGGTTTACGAATTTTGAGTTATGAGTTGCCAAGATTTTTATCAAAACTTTGAAGCCCGACTCCTTAAAAGAAGTTCCTTCTACCCAAACTCCAAATTTTCCTCCACCGGGCTGTGGTGATCTATGGGAAGGAACATTTGAGATTGCGTTTTCTCAGTAAAAACACTCGTAAGATCACACGAATGCCAAGAAAAATGCATAAAATCTCTCATTTTCTTGACGTTTCTTCTAACTCGTCAACGACAATCTGACCATCTCGGGTTACTCTGATAGCCACCAGAGGGAGTAGCGCTTATCTTCCTTCGCCAATAGTTCATTTCATTAGAACCATGGATTCTTAAGTACTTAATCGGGGATCCCGATAAAACAAAGGAACTGAAGGCATCGGCACATGCTGAAACTTGATGGGTCCGCCCACGAATGTATTGCAATCGAATATTCTGCCAATGTCTTATCTTGGCAAAATAGTGAAGGCAGTAAACGTTGATTTCAAAACAGCACTGTGTGGATTTAGATAAAGGTTTGCTTGTTTATCTCTGAGCGTACTAGGCAAGCATATATGGTTCTTGGTTATTCGTTCTGACGGCACGGTCCAGTCGCAGTCTAAGCTCCCTGTGAAACGGCTTTTAATCTGCCAAGTGAAATAACAGCGATGGCCCATCAGCCTTCGCGGTGAAAACCACCAAGTGTATAAATATCGTTAGGCTGTCACTATACATAAATAGAAAATTTTCTGTCGCTATAAATTAATATAAAATTTTCACTTACCACAACCACATTAAGCTGACAAATTCAATTCGGGCAATAGGATCATTTAAAGCAGCAAGTTGCAAATTAACAGCATAATTGAACTTTTCGCTTTCCTTGTATGGAACGAATGTATAGCCTGTTTCAATTTGAAATCTCAAACATACAACATGAAAGGATAATCTGCCTATGAGTGGAAAACACAATTAAAATCAAGTTATGGTTCTAAATTTCCATCGCATCAATCATAGGAATATGAATTACTGGCATAAAACAACTTTTAATGGAATTGATTCGTCATAATCCGTCGAAGATTTCGCATCGAAGTTTTAATTAATCTAAAATGTGACTTCTTATGGTTTGAATGCGTGACATATTATTATATAGCCTAAGATCTGGCTGCAGAATTAGTGCGTTCATCGAATATTTGCTCGAAACCATTTTTTTCGATATATTCGTTAATAAAAGAATATACAGGGTGAGTCTTTATATAGTTGTACATTAATTTTAACCATATATTTCTCTCATCAAATGAAACACTTTTTTCATTTATCATTTTTTTAGATTCGGCTCCAGCAAAAAAGTAACAGGCTGTTTAAATTTCCAAAAAAAAATCAGTTTTTCTTTTGTAGCTTTGATATGGTAACTTCGAATGATATGAACTTCGGTGTGAAGTTTCTATAACTATTACACATATTTTTGAGTAATCACTTTCATCCAACTTCAAAAAGTTTCCGGTATATAGATTCACCGATTCCTAAGACTATACGAAATTAGCGTGAAGAATGTAGATAAAGTTCATCTCATATCAATATAAGAATCTTCAATAATTTTAAAATACTTAATTATTCTTTATAATTTCTCCTAAAACGCACCGTTTTGCAGATATTCAACGTTGAATATTTTAAAATCGGATTAAAATTCGAAAAATTTCCTTATATTTATGGATCCACCCCTGATATAGTAGGGGAAGTAAATTAACTAAACTAATTTAGGTATATGCTATTTCGTGATCATACCACAGACCTAACCATAACATTCATAGACATAGGATAACATGTTATTATAAGCTCTGAATAAAAAAAAGGATTTTACTTTGAATAAAGAACAACAGGAAGTAGCATAACGCTGTTCTACTTCGTATATCAGTGGGCCATAATCGCCCATATTGAACCTCTTGGTATGACTCATGTTAGTTAGTTTCTTCAGACATAGAAGTCTCGGAACAAGTTGTTCTCTCTTCAAAGTGAAAGGGAAGTCGGCCATATGCAACCTCCATCCCGGACCCACGATTTGAAGCCTTATGCTCCTTCCTTATGTTCTTTATTCAGAGATTTCATATAATTCATTTATAAATTTCGTGAAATAAGTTTAATTATGGAGTTTTCAATATGAGAATGGGCGAGGATGGAATTGTGTATAATCCTATAGTGGAATGAAATTGGATATTGCATGAACATCAAGTTGAAGATCAGTGTTTCAAGTCCAGTGTAGTGAAATGTTTTCCTTGCGATAATATCGCAAAAAGCACCAAATCATTAAAATTAAATGAGTAAATGAATTTTCTCAATCTTGTTTCTTTGAATTTCAAACCTTGGATTGGTTATTCTCCAGAAGAAATCACCGTAAGAGCATTGTTTAAGGAGAAGATAGTTAGTTACTCCCCATACTATTCTTGTTGGACGTGGTTTACTCGCGACATCTATTGGAAAACTGCAACATTCGATGAAATCGTGCCCCATGCAAATACGCCCTCTTTAATATCAAAGATTTCATCATGTGAACTAAAACAGTTTTCTACTTGAGTAATGACTTGAAATAACGACGTGTGGAAAAAATTATTGGCAATGAATAATTTAGCGGGTACTTTAGAACCTTCTGATGAAAACCAACACTAGATTTCTTCGAAATCTGCATTAAGATTGTTCAAATAAATTGTGAAAATTTCAGTTTCACCATTTAAGTGCTTATTAATCTACATAAATACTCGTGAAATTTGAAAATCAGTTCAAAATTTATATGAAATGGTGTCGAGTCAGAATTTCAAGAGGCCTGGTAATTTGAAAAATCACAGACATTTGGACAGTGCACTGATAAAAAAGCTTCCAGCACTCTAGACCCTTGGGCACTAAGTCTATTGGGTTCAATTTTCTGAGTAATTCGCGTTAAATACCACTACCGAGCGCCTATCTTTCAAGCAAATTTCGAATTTTCCCTCAATAATTCATATTGTCAAGTCTTTCATCAGTTAATGTCCTGGAATGATAAATGTACATGATTGAATGAAAGAAGCTACCGACCGTAAATACAAAAACTTTCGAAAGAACCACAATTAGACCTCGATATTTGTATATATGTGCCTAAAACTTTCAGAAATATAGATTGGATTGAAATCTGCTAACAAATTTATGTTCGTAACTATAATCTACTTGATGGTTTTTATCGGGCACATTATACGTTTGGGGATCTTTCGAATAGCTTCACCTTCAGTGATAAATTATCGTTTGTGGTAACTTACTTTCCCCTCAAGTTAATATTTTATGTAAGGTAAAATAAAACACCATCATTTTGTACAAGGTCCCTTTACTTCACATAGTTTGGTATACATTGACTTCTGGCTCTGGGTTATTTATTTGAAAAGGTTCCATTAGACCTATTATATATTATTAAGAAGAGTTGTCAGACAATTTCAACAAATACATAATTAACAAATGATATATGTATATATAAGAGAATTTAAAATATATTCAACACATAGTTCAAGTCATAGTAATTTCTGTTTCTGGGTTGTGATACAAAGTTTTAAATGAAATTACCAGAAATACATCTGAATACGTAGATTCAAATCACGAAATTTATTTCAATTTAATAATGGTAACTTTATGAAGAGGGATTTTTTTTTCCAAACAATTACAATCATTTCAAATGGCACAATTTTTTGGTAGATATGAATATAAATAATATGGATCTATACAGATACACTCAATACAGTAATTCAAACTCCCCAATTTTTTTGGATGATTACTCATTCTAATGTTATAAAAATGATTTAAACTAGTGAAATAACAGTATCATGTTTATATTTTTTACGTGTGAATAGATTCAGGAAGTATTCTTGATGAGTAACATTACAATCAATTTATACCCTTGCAGTATTAGTTGAATATATTATCAGGTATTTTGTGAGCTCTCGTTTTATTCAAGCAAGTATTGAACTGGAGGTGGGTTATCCAAAATTTCGTTACTAATCAAAACTATTTCTTTTCCATTGAATAAAAAATTCTGCTAGAAAGAGTTCTTCTGATCAAAAGTACATAAGTTAATAATTTAAATGATACAAAACATTTATAGATCTGTCACATTAACTAACTTCATCCTTGCCTCGATAAGTTGTATTCCAACGTGAATCCTACATGGAGTATTCCTTTTCCAATATTTATATTTGAATTCAATTCTTCTATTCTTCTTTCTTCATGATGAAAGGATATAGATGCTCTGAGAGCTTCCAGGTTCCACTGAAACAATGAGAATGTTATAAAATGAGTTATCTTGTGTTTTGTGTCTTCGAGTCGCATTGTCCCTGGCAGGATTCAACTTCCTACACATAATATTTTTGCCATTTTTATAATCTGGAACATAATCTCAAATATTTTTGTGTAATATTGACTTATTAATTTCTGATTTGATGCTCTGAAAGAGATCATGTCATTGATTTAAACCTAAGAACCACTAATGACGAAGAAAGTATAGAGAAACCTAGCTTGGCTTCCAACCTGTGTTCGAATCGAGGGGGTACTCACTCTATGAAAAATGTACAGCGATTTCGGAAATCATGATGATTTCGGATGATTGCGAGTGATTTCGGATGATTGTGAATGATTTCGGATGATTGCGAGTGATTTCGGATGATTGCGAATGATTTCGGATGATTGCGAGTGATTTCGGATGATTGCGAGTGATTTCGGATGATTGCGAGTGATTTTATATGACTTCGAACGACTATACATTATAGCATCGAATGAAAAACCGTCAAACAGAGTTCAATTAATTCGAAAAGTATTGCTTCTTATAGAATTTTGAACAGGTAATAAATAGGCTTGTTAATAATAAACTTCTATTCCTTATTAATATAAATTTTCTGTAGTCTTTTATTTCATGTATCTATGTCGTCCGCTTCCAGACAAAATATCGTAATTTCTGGAATTTGTATTTTTTTTCTTGTAATTGGTAGCTGTAGATTTTTCTGTCTTTTAATTTAATGTTCAAGCAGAGCCCGGGTTACTTGAAATCTTATTAATGGAGGCACTTTGTAGTTCCACAAGGTATATGAGACGTAACAATAAATTGATTGATTATTATTATCATGATTATTTATTCTAAAACGATTGCTTGTACGAAAATGTCAAAAAAGTAATGAAAAGTGCCAGAATTTGAAAGTTTTATTTGAATGAAAAATATCGGCTTCGAAACAATCTCGTAAAAAATAATACAAATAGAGGTAATATAATATATATATATATACAAAATTAAAATAAATGAAAATAGAAATATGATGGAAATATGTTATAGTTAAAGCTCCATATAAAACATCAGTATTTGAAAGTTTTATTTGAATGAAAAACAATATTATACCTCCTTCGGAAAAATAAAATGAATAAAGGTAATATAAAATATATACATATATAAAATAAAAATGAATGAGAATAAAAATCATGAAAATAAAATATATATAAAGCAGCCTTCTGTCTAGGTATATTCAGTCTTTTTGATTTTTTTGATAGTATTCTGTATATTGATTACATCTTCCCTTTTTAAGTGGAATGGTCCCATGCCTTGCAGTTGTAAGGGTCCGTAAAAAATGAATTTTCTTTCTACAATTTGGATATCGTCAGTCTTCGGCCAAATTAAATAATTTAAATTTTCCTTCAGAAATTTGATTTTATATTTTTGATTTTCAGATTGGCTGATGACACGACCAACATACCAATGTAAATTGGAGTATGTGTCATAATATACACAGTAGTATTTCTCTAACTCGATACTATCTTCTTCACTTTGGGTTTCTTTCTCATACCTTTCCGAAATAACCCTATTTTCATTGATGTCACAAATCTGATCACTTTTTTTTTTCCTTTCTGTCATTCCTCTGCATCTTATGGTCCTATCGCTTGATAAATGGCCTCTTTTTTCTTGAAACAACCAACACAGCGTTGATTTTCTGACCACTTTTTCTTTTTTGTTTACCAAGACCGTCAAAAATCTTGCATCCTCATTGGAATTTTTTGTTGTATAATCCTTTATTTCTAAGGAACTGAAAGTATCAAATATATCCAGTTCTTCTCCAATCTCTTTTGCATCCTCCAAATTTAATGACCGCTCAGTTTCTAAAACCGAAACAGTTTCTTCGTCGCTATCTTCATCAGAGCTCATTGAAATTAAAAATTCCAAATTAGCTTTTTCTTCATAATTTCTCTTTAAAGAAACTGTAGCTAGCGCTTTCTTCAAACAATGAGCGTTCAAAACCATTCCTATTGCTGAGGTATCCATGATGGCATCCCTTTCGGCCTTTTCTAAAACAATTTTTATTTCTTCTAGACTCGTGCTTCTATGAGTCGCCTCAGATCTGGATGATGTGCCCATTTTCGAATGTCTCTCTCTCGGAAAAATGAAACTATCATCTGAAAATTCATTCATAATAAATAATATAATATAAATTAGATAAAAAATTTGCCTTTCTATTCGATAAATATATTCATGGAAACAGATGTGCATTTAGCATTTATTCATAAATTTGTAGGTGAGTATTCCATTTTTTCTTGCTTGGGGTTCAAATGCGAAGTTAAATTTTGCTCAAGAAAGAAAAGAATGAAAGGGTTAATGCTGAGGTTCCCCAAAAGTTTCCCCTATAAGGTAAATAGAAAAGTGAGAAATGACTCCTCAAAAGAGACAGTTTTTATATGAAGGCCCACCACTCTTCACATTTTTCGTGCATAATCTGTTTTCTCGAATGTTTTCTGTTATTACCTGAATCTGCAATTATATCATTAATGGCTTGTATACGGTTCCTTCGGTGAAGTAGGTCCAATATGTCAAAATTAATAATGGTAGAGTTAGTTGTAGTCATTGAACGTGTCTGCCGAAAAAATTTCTCACAGGGTTGACTACTGTATAACCAGGGTAGCAACTGTTCATTCTTTTCCTGACACTTTATTAGAAGGATCAACAAACCATGGGCATTCAACTCAATACCTGTATAGGTATTAGAGGTCAACCAATTATCTTTTAAAGAAAATTCTTTCTTCTCCTGTATAATTTCTTTGAGCCAATATCTCCAAATTCGAAGGAAAAAGACAACGTACCACATATTGTAAATTCTATTATCATCACCCAGTGATTTATCTAAGAAAGCATCCAAGATATATCTGGTTATTTTCAACAGATATCGAGTTCCTGTTGCATTTTCTTGGTCTTTCAGAAGTTCCAGTACGCGATTATCGCTCAACTTATTAATACTTTCAAAATTCATTTTGTCCTTCCCTATAAATAAAGAATTTTCAATTATAACAAATGAGTGAGAAATATTCATTTTTTTTCAACAATAATTCTGATTGAGAATGACAAAATTTCTGCATATACTTCCTCATTTACCTTCTAAATCATAAGTCGTCAAATGATGTTTGTCCTTAGAAACTGCTTGAATTAGAGCAGACAAATGCTGCTTAGATACAAAATATTTGCCCATGGGTAATATTGTGGCAGGTTTAAGCAGTCTAGTTTTAATTTTTGTGGCTATGTGAACAGTATCCTGTATTACTACTGGATCGTTGATACAATATTTGGCCTAAAATAAAAATAATTCTAGATCACTAGTGTTTCTTGGAAAATTGCAAATAACAGAGAGTCAAATGCACAAATCAATAATTTCTGAAAATGAACAGATACCAGGTTATTCGCAATGATTTCCTTTATTGAATAGATTACTTTACAAAATATTTGAATGATATTTCGATTTGTCATTGACAAATGTGCCGTAAGCGTTTAAGTATAGCTACCAACCGAGATACCAAACCAAAAAAATTTAGGAAATTTCATCGAAACGAATGAAAATTTTTTCTCACCTTGAAATATGGAGAAAGAGCTAATGAAAATTCATTCTCTTCATTTGTCGGGAACTGCGCAGAAATTTCCATAGCTTTGAGGCAACGCGTATCGCCGTCGCTAGAAAATCCCATTACAACGATGTCATTCTTTTTAGCTTCTTCCAGAAGGTGTTTCCATCTTTTCGTTACAGACTCGCTATTAAATTTATTGTTCGAACCAAAGATTGTTAAACAAAACGCAGGTGCTCCTTCTACCAATGGTTGAGCCATGTAAACGTAGGCATTTATTGACAATTCTTCAAAGTCTATTATATTTTTTATATCTGAAACTGAGTTCACTTTGAATTGATTGTTTTTTGGGAATCCATTTGAGTTATCAATATGTGGAACACATCCAACCAGTTGATTCGTTAGAGAATCGTAGCGGATTCTTTTCACCACTGCAGTTTGATCCTCACTTATGAAAACATATGGGGGATACTTCCTTTTTAGCAGAAATTCTTTCAGATCTGACATCACAACTTCGCCTTCAGAAAACCTGTTGCATTTTGACAACGCTCTTGTTACTGTGCTGACAGAGGGTAAACTACCCGGCAAGTTCATATAAAGTGTTTCATAAGCAAAACGTCCGCATATCAAAAACAAGTACAAGGACAGTTTTTTGAGCTGCTCAGAATATCTATTTCCACTTTTTCCTGCAGTATTTTTATTACTCATAGCTGCTTTACTCAACATTTGAAAAAAGTTTTGTGGGTTCAAAGTTTTTGGCAACACTTCATCGTTAACTATATTCATTGATGAAATGAAAGGGTTTTCGGTGGAATATTTATTTCGATTGATATGGTCTTCAATTTTACTACAGATGGTATAGAATTCATCTATTTTAGTCTGATTGGGATCAAATGTTAATTGACGTTTATCATTTATTTTTTCCGCCTTAGATGGTGTCTGGGATGGTACTTTTTTGGGATGAATTACAAAATTCTGATGTATTTTAATTTTTCCAGTCAAATCCTCGATCAGATCTGCATTTGGGCAATTTTTTTCTTCATGAAGTGAATTTACAGAATTGTTTTCATTTACATTTGATTTTTGAAAAAAATCGTGAATGGTTCTTTCTGATTTCGAAATATTCATGGGATTTGGCATGTTTGAGGAACCTGCTCGTTCTTTGTTTTTGGGCCGATTAAAATGAGTTTTGAAATGTCGATTTGAGTTAGACAACACCCATTTTTTCTTTCCTTTATCTGAAACGGAATATGCTCTACAAACAAATGGACACATGATACAATGTATTAGAGCACAATCCTTCTGTATCTCCACTTGTAAATTATCTAACTTTTGTAAACATTCTTCTCTTAATTTTTCATCGGTAATTGTTTTTAAAAAATTTACTTGATACGACGTAACTATTTTTTTTATATGAGCTTTTTCTTTCTCGTAATCAGTTAATGAAATATTTCCTAACTTTGCTGATTTAGGTGAGTCTGGGGGTGAAACATAATTGTCTGCAATTAATTTTCTTTTCATATGGCTAGTACTCGGACGTTGTTCCAAGCACTGCTCTTTTTGCGGCTCTCTTTTTCTCTTCAAATATGCTTTGCAATACTCGGATAAAATGATCAGCAGTTTTTTGTGTCCCGGCTGAATTCTGAAAAGTTCAATATTTTCGGAAAATATTCCGAAAATTTCTTTCTTTTCGCCTTCCTTCAAAATCTGTGATAGCGTATTTTTCGCAAATGATTCCATTTCTTGGAAATCATCCTCGTTCAATGTCGATAAAGCAGGAATATTGTCGTACCCCGCATAATTCAAAATTTTCAATAAATAGGTTGGTAACTGATATTCTGGCCCAATTTTTTCCAAAATTGTTTTCAGTTCCGTTCCTTCAAATTCGTTAGCCATATTTTATTTTCTGAAAACAATGTTCAACAAAATTATATTCTGGTAATTATTCAAAAAATAAAATATGTGAAAAATCCATAATTAAAAAAAATAGGTTTTATAGTTCAGATGATGCGACCCTCTTGATATTTTGCATGAATATTCAGTATATCAATCTTCATTCAAAAAATGTTAAATATTCCAATTGAATTTTCTATGGTTCTGTTGACACTATGCCCGCAAAATTTCATTTCGATTGGTTTCGTTTTGTCTGAGATATTGAGGAACAAAAATTTTGAATGGACATATTATGGAACACACTATACGATTTTGCTAGTTTACGAACTTAACCGCTGCATTTGGGAACCGAACTCGCCCTAAAAATCTCAAGTCTCCAGAACAATAATTTCGGAAGTTATCGTGTTTACGGCCGGACGGCGGCGCGGACAGAATTGAATTTGACCACGCATTCGTCATCAGGGAGTCGAACCCTATCGTTTGAGACCATTTTCGGCCCAAAATTCGAAAATAACAGATATCTGAGCAAAACGATATAGCACTCGTTTAGGTAGAACGAGCGTTCAAAAAGAAGAGGTGATATGACTGAGGCTCAGAACTTGATCACAGCAATTTCTATTTTTCCTGAAACCCCCTTAGCAATTTTGTACATAGCTTAGAAAAATCATTTTGTATTTCAGAATTCACCATCAACGTACCACATAGAAATTCATAGGACAAAAAGTACACATATTATACTCTCACAAATTCTCCGAATTACTGAGCTTACTGGATTATATGAATTCCAAAATGCATACTTGATATCTCATATAACCATTCACAACTAAATGAAATATGTAACACTCTGTATATCAGTAACAAAAATCTGCGAATGATTTTGACATGAAAAATATACCCCGAAAATCATGCCCCCAAATTTTCAAACACCTTGAAGATAAGATTTCTCTCGAGATTTTTACTTCAGGCAAAATTTTGATTCACTATTTGTATTGAATAGAATAATTCCTACTAAGTAATTCTTAATACTTACTTTATCATCACTTCACAAAGTATCTCGAATTATTTCCACTAATTTCACTCCAGAAATATAGAATTCGAGGTAAAACTGTAGGTATGTATGTACCATAACCTAAAAATATTCAAAACTGTAAAGCACGCGCAAGATCGAATACGTTAGTGCGCACTCTCTATTGATTGCGAGAAGGGCGATTTCGGTGATGATTGCGAGATTTCGGAGAAGATTTCGGGATTTCGACGATGATTTCGGGATTTCGGTGGATGATTTCGGGATTTCGGAGTGATTTCGGGATTTCGGATGGTGATTTCGGGATTTCGGACCTCAAAAGTACATCGATTTCGGGAGTGAGTACCCCCTCGGTTCGAATTATTTGCCACAGCGGTCACATAATTCACTGTTCTCAAGTTATTGAGGAAATAACGTCAAAATTTCAAATAGGGTGAAGTGGTGTGAAAACATTTTTGGAAAAAATTACTGATCAGTATATTTATAGGAAAAACTTCTGCATTATGCTACGCGTTTGCACTCTTCAAATTATTACGAAGGTCCAATCTGATCACATGAGTACTTCTCGAGATAACCTCAATTTTTCAAATAACGATGAAATTTTGAATTTTTTTCCTTATATGCCTCCCAAAATCAATATCGGATCGAATTGAAATTAAAAAATTTTTTGTTGAATACAGAGTCCAAGGTATGTGCCAAATTAAATTTTTTTTAGAATTTTCCAAATTTTTCTTTAAAAAAATGTTTTTCCGGTAACTATTGATCATACTGCAATGAAATTTGACACGAACTTTCGAGTCAATATTCGGCAAGAGTGCTTCGAATTTCAGTTAGATTCGATATTTATTTTAGGAGATTTCGGAAAACAAATATGTATGTAACATTTCGTGGATGCTTGAAATTTCGAGTTAATTTCCTCAATAACTCAAGAACAACTAATGCGACCAGATTTGAAATTTGTGGATAGCTGAAGAATACCGATGTGGAATTTTTCGCAAAATTTTCGGTTTAATTACGAATTGGTGAATGGGTCAAATTCGTCGAATGATTCTGTAGGTTAAGCTTTCCATTCAAAATTTTATTTTTTCAAGATTTCCCGAAATACGAATATGATCCAATATTTATATTGGTAATATTGAGAACATTTTGAATGGGTATATCGTCGGAATCATTAGTTGGATTGGTTGGAAATTGGAAAAATGAAATGTTGAAAGCGTATATCTACGGAATCATTGGTCGGATTTTACCCATTCACGAATTCGACCTTCGTAATTAAGCTCCAAACTTACTCGACAAAAATCGAATTTCCGAGTAGTTTTTTCGAAGGACGAATTCGTGTCATCCATCCAATAATTCCGCAGATAATTTTATTTTTTCAATATTTCCAAAAATACAGATTTGATTGAATTTAAATCCTCTACTTTATCGAAAAATGACATTTCGAAGGTTCATACAGGAATTCATGACGATATTATGATCACAGGATCACATAATAATGAATATTTGAAAACAAAAAATTGAAACTTTTTCATTTTGTTCTAATGACACGTTCATAACGAAATTTCGCCCATTAGCAATTCCAAACTAGCAACATTATCAGAATATTTCAGTGGAACAGCGTTTGGTGGAAGAATTGATGTAAGATATTCACTGTTGAAATGTCTAATACATATGAACTAATATCAACTTCAAGCTTTGTGCCCAATTCCATTGATTTTGATTGATAATCTCCGGAAAAAGAGTTTTCACAAAAATTTCGAACATTTTCGAATAAATCCACATTGATTTGCGCGTGGGTATTCTCTAACTATTTATGGAGTTTTAGTTTGATCGCATCAGTACTTCATAAGAGAAGAAGGAACCTCAAACTTTCAAATTTGTTAAACTTTAAAACTGCTGAAACTGGACTTCGAAAGTTAGAGCACATACGAACGGCCAGACAGAACTAAATTTAACTACGGATTCTTCTTCAGGGAGTCCAACCTTACCGTTTAAGACCATTTTCAGCCAATTTTACAAAACGATAAATCGCTGTACCCTAGAACAAATGCGTAAAAACTATGAAACTACATTTAGAAAGTTTAAGGTTTTATTTTCAATCTAGTTTGACTTTTGAAGAAATCAATATCACATTTTCTTTGCCGGAGTTATTATAATCAATAATTAAAATTTAAAATAAAAAAAGACAAGGACTTACCAGAATTTAAAATCCACTGTCTACATCTGACAGAATTTTTTATGAGGAAACTAAATTTCCGAAAGCCCAGGACTTGCCTGGTTGATAATCCACAATGAAAATAAATACATTTATCTCGAGACATCTGAAAAATAATTCATGATTAATTCGGTTCGCATTAAGGAATTTCTTATTTTTATGCAAAACTACATAAACTGCTTGAAGGTTTATGCGGAATTTCGTGAGGACTATACGAATAGAAGGTCACATAATATGAAATATTTGAAAATAAAATGGTAACTTTTTTTAAAATCGTTCTAATGGCACAATCAAAAAATTTTGCAGAAGTTTGCGCATCAGTATTTTCCAATAGTAACCAAGTTTCATCATGATCAGATCGGTATTTTTGCACACCTGTTCTGGGAAACATCGGGTTATTGTTTCCCCGAAATGTCTGTAATTTTCGAATTTTGAGCCTTAATTGTTCTCAAACGATTAGGTTGGACTCTATGAAGAAGAATCCATGGTCCAATTCTATTCTGTCCGACCGTCCCTTAGTAGGTATGTGGCTATGTGCTCTAACTGTCGAAGGAAAGGACCTGGTTCTGGAGACGAAGATACAACTTGGCACAGACCTTGAAGTCAATATATGATCCGGAAATATTGGGAAAAATCAAAGGAATATTTCAAAACTTTGTTCCATAATTTGCGATCTAATTATTTGAAAATATTTCGGAAATAATTGAACATTCTGAATGGGTATATTAATTTTTGCTGAATCATTGGGTGGATTTTACCCAATCACGAATTCTGCATTCGTAATCAACGTCAAAACCTACTCGACAAATATCAAGTCTAAGTTAAGAACGCCCTGTTGAAAGTCATCGGAATTTGTCTGATGAATTAAAATACGAACTTATTGTGCATTTACTATTTCGATCGGAATGAAAAAGTACCCTTTGTTCGAAAGCTAATTAATTTAGCAATGCCATATATTCTTGTTTGAAATAGGGAATCCTTAAAGTAAAAAGTGAAAGATATACAGATGTTGCTCTTATTTCAAAAAATTCCACTCAGAATCACATACTCCCCATTCAGTTCCTTTAAATACTGAAAATTCAGGTGTAATGTGTAATTAAATTTGTAGAAAGGGTCGAAATTCCTGTAACGTTTATCTGAATATAAAAGAGGTCTTGTTAAGAATATGGAATACTCTCATTACTTACATGTGAAAGATGTTTTTGGAAAAAACATCATTCAATTGTGTCAATATTTCACATACCTATATTAAAAATTGGTTTAGAATTCATGAAAAATATCCCAGTGGACAATGAGATAAATAAACATATAAGTGAAAATGTAACATACGTCAATTTCATAAGAAATACAGTACCTACCTAGATATACAAAGATAAACGTATCTTTTCATTTATTATGTCTTAAAAAAAGGTTATTTATTTTAGTCCGAGAAGGGCACTTGAGTAAATGCATAAAGACAGCATACCTTCCAAATATTTTTTTTCAACAAGAATTAACTTTCGAGTCATAATTTACATCTGAATGGTTTTTCGATATTAATAACAAAATCTCAAAAGGTTATATTTGGCTAAATTACGAACTTACCTTCTAGTAGGATCGAATCCACATGAACACTGGAGTCGGTATACCCTTGAAGCCCGAAACGAAACAGACCAAGACCACAATTCACAATCACTTTCTCTGCCACAAACCGTCTATACAAATAAACGAAATGGTTCTTATTCCTTATCTTCATTCCACACAACTCACTAGGTCAATGACACGTAGTGCAGCTGCTGAATAAGAAAGAAATGTGGAGAAAAGAAGAAGATACATGCTAATTGAATAGAGATGGGGAAATAAATGAAAGGATAGATAGCAAAACCACGAAACGTTCGAATTTACGGGGGGGAAAAATGAACTGAGAGTTGTTTATGAGAGACATCTATTGAAACATATTAAACCCAACCAGCTATTTTGCTGTAATGGTAATCGTCGTACGGATCAACTAAGAATTTTCCCTCCTTGGGGCTAGCGACATCTATTGATGGATTCCAACGTCCTCCAACAAAATTTACACTGAAGTAACTAACTATCTTCTCCTTAAACAATGGTAAGAGATATCTGTGGTGAACTTTCAAACAAAGCGAAGGAGTGTATTAGCACATTGTGAAATGTTTAAATGCTGATAACTTTTTACCTGAGCCGAATCTGGAAAAATGGCAAATGAAGAAAGTGTTTTATTTGATGAGAGGAATCTATGGTTAAAATTAATGTACAACTTAAAGACTCACCCTGTATATATCTACGGGGTAGCTTACCAAAATGTGGCCGCATCATATTCAACAGGCAGCAACCCTTATTTTCGGCTAGATTTACTCGAGCAACCCTACGTCATCGAACACAGACAAAGCTTTAACTGGATATATAAATAATAGATATACGTTATGAACGTAAAAACTAACACAATCGCATACCTGTTTATACCTGCGGCTTCGAAGAGGTGCGACCAAGTGTGCAACGGCAGTCGTGATTTTTGAGGTTTTCATATATATTGCTTTCTAGTAAATGAGGTTTTATTTAAAAAACAAATGAATGCAACGTCTTCCAAAAAATCACTAGCGGACACATTTTGATGAACAACCCGGTAGATAAATATTCGTTGAATCCTTGGTGCCGCCCGAATCGTCGATCGCCGTCGGGTTTTCATTCATACAGGGTGGAATCTGTCAAACTGCCATGGCCTGACTGACTTTATGAGAGTGAAAGTAGTATATTGAATTATATGAGTCGGCTTATTTAGGCGAGTTTTATAACACCGAGTTTCGAGTTGATAGAGCCGGCAAACGATTCAGCTTCGGTAAACATCCAACTCGTTGACGCATAATATAAGGCTCAATGTATGCATTATAGTAATGAGCATAGCCTTAGTCCTCAGCTAGGTAGCAATATTTAAACCTTTGTTTTTAATTCTTATGACTCAGACTGCGATAAATAAATTGGACTCGGAAACCGAAATCTAAGCACCTAGTCGAGTCGGCTCTAATTCCAACTCGAATTGGCCGGCAGATCGAGTTGAGGAATAGACGACTGCATCATTAATGTTATGGCATAATCTACTTGAAATTGCTCAGAACAATTCTTGAAAGTGTCACTCTACTTTGCATTTGTACACGGAATGGAAAAGTTTGTCGTTATAGATCGTGTTTTTCAGAATTGAAAACAAGAAAAAAATGTTCGTTATATCCATGCGTTCGGGATGTCGGTAGCACATAACTATTTATGTATTTCACGGAATTGAAATGTGTTAAAAATTTGAATGAGGATCCTTTTTCATGTGTTGAATTGTATCATAATTGATGCTTTTTCCTACCTGAGTGAATACTATCACAATCTGACCCACTGGAATAAAAATCCAATTCATTCAACATGGAACATGCCTCTGGTAAAAAAGATTTCATCATCAACAAGAGCACTTGACGAGGAATCACTTTCAAAACTAATTTCAAATGATTCACAGATATAGCAAGTCTCAAAGTTATATATCCAATATAGATAGATTTATCCAATTCTGATCGAGAACGTCTGAAATATATCAGCATATATGATCTATATCCCTTTTCAATGAGGAATTAAGATGTGGGTGAACATATACCTCAATCCTCCTATGGCATGGTACAGTTCGGCAACGTATTTCAAATCATCAGAATCAATCTCAGAAATTTTCTTATGACAAAAGCGCAAAGAATGAATTTCGAGCGCAAGGCAGTGAAAGGTGTTACAATTTTTTTGTGCCACCATCAGCATATTCGTGAAACTTTGACAGATCATCGGAAATTGGTAATTTGCCTTCAGTGCGCAATGGAGACCCCATATTGCTGACAGCTCAATTTGTTCAGGTTCATTCTTTACCTGAAATACGAACAAAATTTTAGTTGTCATCGTGATTGCGAAAGTCCTAAAAATGTATACAAGATCTGAATGTGCCCCATTTGTGCGGTAAAATGGAAAAAGACAATTCGAAAGCTGACTTTTTCATCGTGGTTTTATTATAACGATACATTAAAATTTGGAAAAGCGAAGTCAGCTGCTTTTGCGCGCATTTTCATATTCGGTGCCAAATCTGTCATCTTTGGTGATCATGGTGGAAATACAATGTATATTTCCACCATGTTTGGTGATCTTCTAATCATATTATCCTCACGTCATTTTTCGATCGAGAGCTCAGAAACTCGATATTTATAGAGTAGGTTTGGATCTTAATTCGTGAATGGGTAAAATTCACCCAATGATTCCGCAGATATACCTATTCAAAATTTTATCTTCCCAATATGTATTTCCAAAAATACAGATAAGATCGAATTGAAACCCAGTACTTGATTGAAAAATGACAGTTCTCAGGTTCATATTCAATTTCGTGAGGAAAATATAAACAGAAGATAGCAGAATTTTAAATATTTGAAGAAAAAATTGATTTTTTTTTGAATTGTTCTAATGACACGATCATCACGACATTTTGCACAGAGTTGTTCATCAGCATTTTCAGACTAATAACGCAAATTCGTCATGATTGAATCAGTATTTTTGTAGTTATTCTGGAAGAAATCAACGATACCGAGGAAAAAAACACGAAATTTTACAGATTTCTCCTCAATGTCTCCGAAAAGTATAACCTTATCAAACTGAAATTTGGTACACTGCTGTGAAATATGTAGCAGAGGGTCTGAGCAATTTTTTCCTGACGTGATAAATATTTTTTTCTAATTTACTGACAGCCCGAATTCAACAGAATTTTGTGAAAAGTTGCGCGTTGTAAAGGTTGATTCTCACTATACGTCCCGTAACCTTGCAGTATATCCTTCCCGTAAATTATTATAAGGTGTAAATAAATTGATGTATGCAGACTATACGTTCCGTTCACGTTCCGTTTAAATGACATTTTTGTCTACCAAATTTTGACGTAAATCATACGGAAGGGATACTGGCAGGTTACGGAACGTATAGTGTGAGAATCAACCTGCTTTAAGGCGCAAACTGATGAACGCGTTCGTCGCTCAAGCGATGACATTTGAGTTGTCAGATGCTCTCCCACCAAAACCGCGCGATTCTTTTTTTGTAGTTGATTAATTTCAACTTCAAGAAAATGGCGGGATTTTCAAAACATTCAAGAGGTTGTTCATACTCGACTGTCATGATTATAGGCACTTGTTAACAAAATAAGTTCTTGGTTATAAGAGGTTGAATACAATGTATGAGGAATTATAAAGTATATTGAAGAGTATTTTTTTAACTATATAGTCCAAGAAGAATTATTATTATTATTAATGTACTCAATTGCAATCATATAGTGACGATATATGTGGCATTTCATATGCATGTAATTTAATGTCTTTTTACACCAAGACGAAAATAAAATGTCTCTTTCCACTTATGATAAATTCTTGTATTGATTTAGCTATTTACCTCAAATAATCATTTCTGCAGAACAAACTGATTCGAGCAAAACAATTTTTTCGACAGCTATGCATGTGCATATGTAGGTTAGCAAAACCTTGTACGTCATTTGTACAAAGTAATGCTGACCCTATATCCTACTATTTACTTTTTAGGACATCTTAAGTACAAATATGAATCACATGCACAAAACTTACTAAATACAACTGAGTCAACCAGTGTAAACATTCAGCTACATCATTAAAATACACTGCTTCATAATGCTTCAATTGTTTAACCATAGTATCTGGACATATGTACAATGCGAACTTCTGTTTCAATTTCATACTATAACTTTTTATATATCTTGCAATATTTGATTTGGGAAATGGAGCACCTACGTGGATGATAAGAAAACTATTATTACTAATATATAAACCACGACAATCAATACTTATAACCATGTAAAAGTGCGATTTTGAACGCATTTATATAGAATAAACACAATTTCACAACCACCCTCACAAAGTCCAATAAACGATAATTTTTTGTCACAAAATGTAAAAGTCGACATCATTATTACATCACAGCTGTCTTCAATACGTCTCCTCTATAGACTGCTGAAATAACAGGGTGTCTTAGGCACCCCACAATGAAGTAGAAATTTCATATGTATAAGACGTCATAAGTTACACTGAAATGATCTTGAAGTAATTACTAAAAACTGCAGCGCAGGAACGTTTCTCTGATGGGACATTGTCTTATTTCCTTGAGATTTGATCATGTAGTTAAATCATGGTATTGCTGGAGTTATATATAAGACTCAACAAACAGGGTGTTTCACCATAAACTGGACAAACATACATAGCCATATAGATGACAATGGGAAAGTCACATCTTAGTATTTTTTTGTGGTCTTTTCAAATGTGGTGTAGAATTCTGGAAAAAGATTTTAAAATGGCGGAAATGAAGAATGCGCTTATAAGTAGATTTTAGGTCATATATTGGTCCTATGTCGTGAACCAAAAATGATGAAACTATTATGTCATATCTGATTTCACCTGCTACCTTCGAATATATCTGGCTGCAAACTTAGTACAAATTGAGAAGTCGGAGATTCCATGAATTTAACGATTTGAATACTTTGTCTCCGCTTCGGTGTCGACAATGCGTTATCATTGTGTACTTTTTGAATTGTATAGGTTTTTATAGGATTTCTGTATTGTTCAAATCTCAACAACATAGTTTTCTTTTTTTTTTGTAGCTTTTGTGTGATTTTTGTGAATGTGATCGTTATTATGATACAGTTACCCTTTTCGATATGAAAATGTCTATTTATTTGTGTTTAGGTTGAGAGACTGATTACCATATTTTTCCATTGCCCT
Organism: Myrrha octodecimguttata; assembly: GCA_958510865.1. Lineage (NCBI taxonomy): Eukaryota > Metazoa > Arthropoda > Insecta > Coleoptera > Coccinellidae > Myrrha > Myrrha octodecimguttata. The sequence goes on along the minus strand of OY294059.1, from coordinate 59,919,480 downwards.
CAGAAGATTTTGTTCTGCCATTTCATATTGATTGGTTTGAAGAAGAGCCCTTCCACGCAATGAATGAATTTTTCCTTCTAACAAACGTAGTTTCCAGTGAGGTTCATCCGCACTTATTCCTTTATTCTTCGTCACGATGAAAAATATATATTATAATAAATCAAATTTAAGTAGAGATTGAATCTACTTACTTTCAAGTGTTCGTGAGCGATTTCTAATGTTATGAAAGTCTCAGGTGTGTTTTCAAGATCCAAGCAACTTTTTGAATATTCGAACATTGCTTTCACCATTTGGCTGTATTGACCTGGAGATTATAATTTTAAATGATGGCTTGTTTGGAGGCATGAATATTTTATGAAATATCTTGCCTGCAAGTCTATAATGCTTAGAAATTTCTCCGTGTACAAAATTCAATATTAATTTACATTGACAGCCGGTGAAATCGTATGACGAAAATGTTTTAGTAAGGGATGCCTTCTCTTTCATTTCATACAGTCGTTTGGGATTGATAACTCCTAGTGCTTCGAAATCTGTAACAGATCAACTCATTAGCACAGAATAGAGAAGTAACAATACTTCTCTATTCTGTGTCATTAGATATACATAGATATATATATATATATATATAGGTACTTCCAAGCATACGAATTGTTACCCATTGACTATTCAGTTAAGTGGCAATAAATACCCGTGAGAGTGAGTGTTTTTTCATTTCAAACAAAGTTTTGCGCACATGTTCTTGTGGATTAATGCTGAATATTTTATCCTGTGCTAAAAAACATATGCTTTTCAAAATATTTAGCGAAATCATTTTTGGAAACGAAATCGGTAGTGAAATAGTGGTAACAGAAATTGTTAACACAATACATGCTCTTCTCAACATCATCTTCCATTGAAAATGAAAACTTATGAGAGCTCTAAGGAAAGACCTAAATTATCCTTTACGTCTTTGAGGAAGCATATATGCAGTATAGAGATTTGCATGAGCGCTTTAATTCGACTGTCCAATATATGAATATATGACTAATTGTAATATATAAATCGACTTAAGGAATATTAATTGTCTTTCCAATTTTCTTTTCCGTATTCCGAAATCAATTTGACCGAAGCGTCATGCTCTTCAACAAGTGCGATTTCAAGAACCAGCCTCAACTTAATGCAACTAGATGAATATTCTAACGTTTACTTCATTTCTCAAAACGTCCAGAATAATTAAACTCTTTATTTACACTTATTCACACTAATAAAAAATAACTGAACAACTAATTCTATCGAAGTCTATGCACAATTTATTTCCACACTATTTATTTTCACTGATCACTTCTACTCAACCAGCTCAAATATTGGGGGTAACGCATTAACGGACGAAATGCAAATTTTATTTAATGAATTATACAATATGACAAAGGTGCCAGAACAGTGGAAACAAAGCATCACAATCTCAACTTTCAGAAAAGGAAAAAAAATGGATCCACAAAATTATAGAGGTGTTAGTCTGTTAAGCGCACCTTCAAAGGTTTTCATAAAAATCCTAGCAGAAGTACAGATTGGAATCAGTGAAGAACAACAGGGGTTTCGACAAAATAGATCCATCATAGATTCAATATTCAAATAGTGGAAAAAGCCATTGAGTATAACAAAATTGCCTTTATGTGCTTTATTGACCTAACGCAACCTTTGATAGAGTAAGACTTTGCGATGTCCTGAAATGATTGAAGGAGAGGAATTTGAATACTAACACAAGTGATGTCATTGAAAAATGAACATCGGAATAAGCACATTTATAAAAGCAAACAATAAGCTTTCCAACAAGATTCGATGGATAAGATCTTCACGGAAGTAAAAGTCGCAGGGAAAGAATATAAAGTGGACAAGGAAGAATTTAAAATAATTTGCTTCGCGGACGACGCAGTGATAATACACGTGAAGACAATTTGCAGAAACTACTTTATAGATTCGAAAGAGTTGCAAGTGAATCAAACATGGTGATCTCTGTCCAGAAAACGAAGTCTCTGATAATATGGAGAAAACCGAGTTAAAGCGTCCGCACACGGGTCGATGTGATCGACGCGTTTCCAGCCTCGTTTCTCTATGCGGTTTCCTAGGCAATTCAAGCTAACGCCGCACACGGGTTGCACGATTCACGCGTCGGTCGTCCGACACGGGTCGATCCGATGCGCTCGACGCGATCCAGTCTCGTCTCTCGAATCGGCTTCCCAAGCAATTCAAGGTGGCACCGTACACGGCTCGATTCGAAACGTACGTTTGAGTTCCGTTCGCATGCCTCGTGTCACGCGACTGGCATGGAAGCAGAAAGTTCGAGAGGTTCGTACGTCGCTAGCTTTCCGATATAACGAAACGATACAAATATGATTTTTCATTATTTTCAACATCATTTTGAGGCTTCATGTGTTGGAATTGATCATATAAATACATGTAATGATGGAATCTTTCTATTGATTGCCCGATTTCGTCCTCACGCAAGGAAAATACTGACTTCATAATTAAAATTGTGAATTCTTATTATCTTTACCTCCTCAAATTAATTGAACTCTGTCTCGGCACAAAAAAAATATATACATAATATTTTAACCCATGAAAACTACGGAAAATCAGGGCCATTGTATGTGCTGGACCAGTTCGTAAAAAAATCGAAATTTATTATCCGAAATAACAATGATCCGTCATTTTTGAGCGCATGTTCCAGGTAGCTCGATAACAGGGTGCTTATGTCCAGAAGTCTGGTTTCTGGAATTTTTCAGCCAAAAGCTCTAACGATTAATATCGAGACATTTATGGAAAGTTTTGGGGTCAAAATCAATTCTGTCGGCGCGTCCGTCCTCTACCACGATGATTTACAAAGGAAAAATGCCAGCGATTTGAAATTTCCAGGCTAGAGAGCACATCTGAATACTGATTATTCGATCAAAGGAAACTTGGTAGTTTGTTGTCAAATACCTTTCGTGGAAATCGTATCACAAGAAAAATGAAAAAATCAAGGATTTATATTCAAATATTCGAATCTCATCTCCTAGCGATACACCTTTATTTCCATTCGATATTTGGTAATACTAGCGAAAAAAAACCTCGAATGCATATATCGCTGAAATCATTAGATGGATATTGATCAAATATTCTCTGTGTTTAGGGTCCAACTAACGACTGATCAAACGTATAAATTGCAAATGACCAAAAATTCTTCATATGTGAGTCCTACCGAATCGTTCAAAACTATTTTCGGTGCAAAATATCAGACTTCTGTGATGGAATTATTCACTCTCGTTTCCTAGGACATGCACGTAAAAACTATCATCTAATGCGTAGATGCTCACCAAATTTATACGTCCAGCTTCGTATAATTCACATTTTTTGTGCGATCAATGCACAAAAACCCCTCACCATTTTCCTAATTGTACGAAATAAATATATGAACACAAAAAAAAACTATAAAGTTTAGCATGAACCTCGAGGTCACTTCCCCGTTATCATAGTTTGGTATTCACGAAATTGTGCAGCAACCTTCAAGCTCTCATATTCACATCAACTTCTTGATTTCAATTCGATTCGTACCTACTGTATTTTTGGAGATATTAGAAAAATAACATTTTTAATGGATATACCTGCATTTTGTGAATATACCTAGCCAATTCGCGAATTCTGCGTTCTTTATTGAATTCCAAACCTGTTCTGCAGTTATAAAGTCCCTGAGTAGATTCTTTCGGTAGTTATTGTTTTTATGATCGGTGGTTAGGCCAGCCGTAATTACAATCATTTCCGAAAAAAGCTTCTTTGAGACCCCATAATAATTATATATAATATAATATTATAAAGTATGTTTCAGGCTTGTTAATTACGAAGGCCGGATTCGTGAGTGGTTGAAACCGTCCCAATGATTCGTAGACATGCCCATTCAAATTTTTATTTTCCCAATATTTCCAAAACTAATGATCGGATCGAATTCAAATATAGTTTTTGATTGGAAAATGACAGATTGAAGTTTCATGCAAAATTTCGTGTGAACCATTAGAAAAGAAGAACGCCAAATCTTCCCATCAGAAAGTGAAGTTGCAATTGGCAGGGTCAACGTAAATAAGTGACCACTTTGTTCAGGAATTTGAGCTATCGCGTAACAGTTCCTGACCTCTAGTTTGTGCTTTTCTAGATTATTTTTGGAACAACCTGTATATCTCATTCGAAAATCAAACCACTGTGGAGCCATACGGAACACAGAGGAAGATAAATCATCAAAATGGATATATAAACAGGAGAATAGTTCTAATTGATATTTTGAGACATCCTGTATATTTCATTCTGAAATTAGCCCACCCTGAAGCCATACTGAATGCAAACCATGGGATATCATCAAAATATATCCATAAACAGCCGAATTGTGGATATTAACTTCTTGATACACCCTGTGTATTTTGCCATAAATATCCTGCCGTAGGTAGGAAATTTCCTACCAATTCATTCAATAGAAAGTTGGTGATGCCAACGAATGAAGCAATTATGCTGTTTTATGTCTCTTAGGACTGCCCTGTATATTTTATTCTAGAGAGGGACCACCTCGTTGTCATACTGAACCCAACGCAAAAAAATGATCGAAATAATTATTAATCTTTAAAAAATAGTTTTCTACGAATTGACAACCTTCTTTGGACGCGCTGATTTTGAAATCGGCACTATCTATGGTCAATATTGAATAAACTCGGAACTTATGACGTACGAACTTGCCTACGTCGCACTGTTCGAGTCGAGCACATCTCGACGGCCACATCGCGTCGACCCGTGTGCGGACGCTCTTAGCAGTTAACAATGAAAGTGTGGAAGAGATCCTGGCTTTCAAATATCTAGGCGTTGATATCACAAGTAAAAGAAACCTCAAAGAAGAGGTCCGAACACAAACAATAGCGGCGGCTAGGGTATCATCAGGATATCTCCGGGATATAAAATGGTGAAACAAACATATGAGTATTGAAGGCAAAACGCGAATTTACAAGACGTGTATAAGACCTATTATGACCTACCCAACGGAAACAAAAGCAGAAACGGCCTCTAAGAACAACCGAAATTAAGACGCTTGGATCAATTACGGGCAAAACTCTTAGAGACAGAGTGAGAGGCATCGATAAGATGTTCAAGACGTTGTAAGATGGTCCAGAGTAGGAAGACGAGCACGGAGAGACCACGTCTACAGAATGGCTAATAATCGACTACCCAAAATTGCGAAAGAGGAGAGACCAACCAACCGCAGACCTCCAGGAAGACCCCCCAAACGATGGTTCGAAAGCTGGGCATCGGAGTCGCAACTTGGGCTACAGATTTTAAAAACAAGACATTGTCTCAAAATAAGAGGACGAGACAAAAACACAAGTTCAAACTTTGCGATATGGTGCTATCATCATAAAAATGGAAAATAAATTTCGTTGGTCGATACTGGAATTAATTCTACGGTCAGTACAAAGGCTGATGACTCGAAAAAATAAAACAAGGTTCATAACGTTTTCGCGGTTCAATATTCCGATTTGATGTGCCTTTGTGGATGACTACCATGCGAAAGGGCTACTCGCGCTATCGTAATTTCGCGGGCAATCTGGACGTTCCCAAATACATGAGAGCGACATCCACCATAACAATAATACCCTATTAACATACACCATCCATTCGATGACTTTTAAGTGTTCCATACACTATTATGCGATCACCTGCAGGTTACCTCAACGTTACAACTATCAGGGTTTTACTTGTAGGATGTCTGAGTGAACGTAGATATACGCTTGTTAGTGCCAAACATGTACATTGAGTGCCTGAAGGCGGTCTTTCGGGTGGCTGGTAGGGCAAGCTGAGAACGCAGAAGAATATTTTCTCAGTATTGTTTATTACGCAGCATTTTTTCTATAAGTTGTTCCTGACAGATATTACAAATCCCGCAATCCTCAGGAGCGATTTCTGTAAAAAATTTTTCTGAATTTTCAATAGTTCAATTTCCACCAGATATTCGGAGAGATATCCCGAAAAACTCTGAAGGAAAATGTGAAAACCAAAAATATCCTTCAATCGATATCTCATATAAACTCAGCAGTGATTCATCCGCGAAATATTCGTCATTTCCAACTGTTGCTCTAGCTCATTTTGATACCATAAAGATGGAATAAGGGCAAATGAGCATATCATCCCTCAAAGAACCTAATTATTAACGGTCTCTTCTTTTTGAACTCCTTCCGAAATGCAGAATGAACATTTTTCTTTTTTGTTGTGTTTTATGTTGTAGACTGTATAGTTTTTTTTGCAGGACTCCAACAAATCATCGTATACATCTCTTACTTTCGCCTTCTGTTGGCGTTATTGTCAACTTTTATTTTCCATAGACATCGATGGTTTCGATTAATGCGGGAATAAATGGCGGTTTATTTTCTATTTCAATGAGACGAATCACTTCGGAACAGGCTTCAGGCGGGAGATTCACCAACTTCGTAACGGTTGAATTTGCCGGATTGGCCGTTCGCATGCGGTATATCCCAGATTGGGTCGTACGCGAGTCAAGTGCCTGCCGGCTGACTGATGAAGTATGGCGAAAGATCCTCTGTCCAGGGCCGAGCAAGCCTATGACCGTCGTCAGGTCGCTCGCCCGGCTGTTTCTTCTACGTTGGCTACACATAATCTGTCCGCATGACCTGACGTCGACAGCCTTACGGCCATTGTATAAAAATAAAAATATTTATACAGTGTTACGGCTAACTGATAGTTGTGTGTGTAGTCTCGGAAGACTGTCCGACCAATAACTGCATGTTATGAGTGCAATTACTGTAGGTATTCGACTGACTACTTACATGCACTATCTGGATCATAATCGGATGAACTAATATCAGCTGAATGAACATGTGAACTAAGACTTCCTTCAGAATGAAACGAAGAACGAGATAAGAAATCTTCATCATTGGAAGATATTCTTGAGAAAATAGATTTTTTGCTTTTCCCCACTAGCATCGACTAAAAAAGGAATTATTTCCATCAAAATAACTAAATCATAATAAGGTTAATTAGGTTGAAGTCTGATGGCGACTGCCAAATAATCCTTACTCTTTCAATACTTCCAGTAAATTCATCAAAGAAACCATTTCCACAAGCTCTGCACTTCCTTGTATTCTTTTCTAAATATTTTGCTGCTTTCAAGTGGAACTCATTCTTTTGTGCTTCTGGTAATAAATTGTAGGTAGCTTCAAGAAAACCGCTTGATATAAAATGCAAATATCCACATGATGCATACTTTGGTAAATCACTACAGCAATCTGTAAGTAAACTGTCATTTTCAGGACAGGATGTATATATTAGGACGATACAAAAATTATTATCGAGCCTATTAGGCATAATAATTTCATTGCACAAAATCCATGATTATGTAAAATCGTCAGTTAAAGGATATATGTTTCTTCAGAATCAACAACTATAATTTTGCATTACCTCCCCTTATAAACCGCATAGCAATTTTGTATTATACTTGTTATACATGTAGCTACTGATGGAAGCATGATGTTGATTAACTAAATATTCAAATTGATACAGTGTGGTGACGAAGTTTTTATTTCAATCCTTCTAACAAACCTGGAATGCTCAATCCTTGACAGTTGCATTCAATCGATAGTATTTCAAAATCTATTTGGTCTCTGGATCTCATCAGCACATAATTTCCTGCTTCTGTGAAATCCCCTCTAGAGCATCCAAAAATCTTATCTTCGAACAACCTTTGCACGGCTGAGAATAGAATATAATATAATAAAAAAATTTAAATTACTATTATTTATAAGATACCTTCAGCCTTTTCTCTTTTGGAGAATGTATCACCTACAACATATTCTAACATAGCTCTTGGGAACTGCCAGCCCAGTACAGATCCACATTTTGCAATTAGTTGTTCGGAATATAGAAGGGAATCGAACGTTTTAATAACATAGATTTCTTCGGATTGCTCATTGTGTTTATCGAAATTCTGAAATTCTGGAGTTATAACACACGCTTTAACTTCTTGCTGACATTCAAAGAGTGATTTTATTTCCTCTCTTATTGTGATATCGGTGAATTCATCCTTGAATAAAATTCAATATGTGAATTTTTAATTATATTGATAATTCATTTATTTGCTGAAATATAAGTAACCTAATATTAACTCAATAATCTAATTCAGCTTCTTTCCGATGGTGTATTTTTACCATTGATTATTTTCAAGAAAACTATTGCCAGCTTTTTCGCTTGTTGATAACTCTCACAATTGTCCATGTGAACATTTTCAACGTCGAATTTGTAGGATATCATATCATTAATACGGTATCTCACGATTTTGGCAAGTTTCTCCAATTTTAAATCAATCTGTTCTTATATTCCATTTTCTTTCATCAAAAACTTCAACTTTTTTCAAATCTGTATGACCTGCCCAAGACAATATCAACTGAACTGGGGGTGATGAATTTTATAGCCTCTGTATATTTTGAAATCGGTCGGTTTGGTTCCCTTCATACACGTGTTTAAATAAAAGTTTGTTGTAGCTCGTCGTTTGTTGTAGTGGTCATATCAGCATATATGCACACCAAGCGAGTCGGCTCCTCTCTTACTAATAAAGTAATAATTACTTAGAGTTAAGCAAATAAAGTCTTTCGGGGATATATCCATGTTCAGGATTGATCGGATTTATTCTATACCTGCACTATGACAATCTTGCGTTGACGTAACCCAAAACTTACGCGATCTGACACGCTTCGACCTTGCGTCTCGATTTGACCATTTTCAATACACAATTATTCAAAGTGTGTGATAGCATACATTATGATTTTTTATCGATATAGAATGAGAAAACATAAAAATATGATAATTCGTGTTACATACAAGAGACTTATTGTCAAAACTTCTCAAAAGCCGTCTCGCGATATTGCAATCTCGCTCCCACTTTGGCTGTATCCATACTGTCATGAAATTTTCAGGAGCATGAACAGTGCAATCGGGTTTCCTTCGCGCACAGTTTTGAAATTCGTGCCTCTATTCTGAAATGCAGGTTGTTGCTTTCGAAGGAATAGCCAGTTTCATCAAACAACATCTAACCATAAACGCGTTTTGTTTCCCTAGCCATGCCATCTTGAATACTCTTCCAATAGCATCCTACTGGATACTTCCGTTCCCGTTTCGTTTTTCAGTATTCTTTATCGTGTATGATGTTAGGCATATATTTTCATTGTAACTCGAAGGAGGACGTCATTATCTGATCTGTGAAAGTTCACTAACGATTTCCGGTGTCCTGATCAGTAATACATTGTAATTAAAACCTTACCCTGCAACTATCCACATATTTGTACCACGGATCACAAAAACTATTTCCTTCTGAATGTTCTTCCATAATCCTCTTCCAAATAAACAATTGATTTTTAGTCAATCTACAAAATGTAAATAATTAAGCATCCCATATTATAGTCGAATTGTATTCTTATATACCTCATCATCATGTACAAGGGAGGAGCAACCAAGCCATTTTCATAAATTTCTTTGTAGGTCATGGGTTTCGTGATAATGCCTTCTGCCTGCTGTAAACATTGAAGAAAATTTTTTATCCAACCTGCATTTCCATTGCTTCTTGATTGTATTGCACTTGAAAAAGAACACTTCATTAGCAAATAGCAACATTTTATCGTCCTGAAATTAGTTGACGACCAAACTTTCCTGCACAGTGTCCTTGCAGACTACTATGGCTCAATGGAAACATCAGAAAATAGATTTTTTCTATCTGAAGGCAATGTATTTAAGGACATAGCGAGGCTTGACCTGGTGATAATTCTTCATGAATATACAAACTGATTGACCTCGATTGCCTATATATCTCGTTCATGGAAAACTAATTATATTGTGCTGAAAATTTGCATTGGAGGTTTTTAACAATGATCTTTCGCCCTAAAATATTTTGGACCTCTGCAACTTTCGGTTGTACCGGTAACGGCCCACTACTTTTTTGTTTCAAATGGACCAACGTGTATATTATTGCATCCTTTGTCTAAGATTGGTATGCAGGGTGAAAGGGTGAGCAAACGGTGCAGAAGCGGGATGTAACATGCTTTTAAAACGGTGCCTGGGTACGAAACTTTAGAAATCTACGGAATGAGTGAAAATAGTAAAGTAAGCAAAGTTAAATGCGGAATCATGCAGTAAAAGCCAGGATGAGGCGAAAGTGCTTACGAAAAGTAGGTAAAAGCAATCGGTAACAACCATTAAGCGGTAGGTTTAACATGGGCCAAATATATAAAAATTGAAAATGACTGATCCACGAAGCGGCGGCATAACTAAGGGAATTGGGTAGGTGGAGATGCGGTAAGGACTCCGCAGAGATGCATGATGCGCCGTTTCAATCTAGCACACACATCCCTGTGTATATCGAACTCCGGAGAGTCATGCAGCCCGTTGCAACTTACTACACAACTCTGAGGCATTTGGGAGGTCGTTCGGTTGGAAGGATACGGGGGTGCATGATGTGCCGTTTCAAGCTAGCATATACACCCCTGGATATCCCGAAACCCAAAGGGTAATGCAGGCCGGATACGGGGATGCTCGACGAGTCGTTTCAACACAGACCAACCAGATAAACCACCCGCGTCATTTACTTAGGAAATCTATGTGTTCGTGATCGTGAATCGAGCGTAGCCGTATACTACAAGCATTTTGTGGTGCGTTGGGATGCCTAATCACATTGCAGCCTGGAATACGCGATCAAGGTCGGCAGGCAGTGATGCCCGCAAACGGCGGAGTGATTTGTCTTGTTGGTATGTGGTTTCAAGTCTAGCATACACATCCCTGTATACCCTGAAATCCAAAGAGTCATGCAGGCCGTTTCAGGCTACTGCACAATCCTGAGGAATTCGGGCGGTCGGTAAGAAAGATACAAGGGTGCATGATGTGTCGTTTCAAGCTCACATAAACATCCCTGTATAACCTGAAACCTAAAGGGTCATGCAGGCAGTTTCAAGCTACTACACAATCCTGAGGAATTTGGGCGGTCGGTAGGAAAGATACAAGGGTGCATGATGTGCTGTTTCAAGCTAACACACTTTTTCGGCGGGGTCAAGTCGGTAGTCCGGCTGTCGCACTGTCGTTAAATCGAATTTCCCGTGACCCAACTACGCTCGCGAATTTATACCCTCCCATCTGTTCAATCTAGGTAATCGCGACATACCGCATATACACATGTGCCAATATTCCTTCAATGCAGCGGAACGAAAATTAAAATGAAGAATTGATTCGTTACAAGACACACCCGATATTTTAACTAGCACAATCTGTAAGCTTCTGAGTGGTTTCCTTGAAACCTTGGATATTGGAAAAAACACAAATAAGTGATCTGCATCTTGTGCCTCTCCAATGTGGGGAAGTATGTGTACGATTTCGAGAGTGGCGGTAACTGGATCTCAGTTTTTCAAAGAAAACAAATGCACTGTTAATTGGGTGGAGAGCTAGGGCTTGGAAGGTACCCCAATCAGTTCAAGAAAAAAAAAGGAGGCACACTCACACTCATAGGGTGAAGCCAGAGGCACAGGTCTAAAATAATAATATTCTCATGCGAAAAGTTGTAATTACTATGATCAAGGTCTTCGAGAACTATTATTATAGATTATGTAGGCTACGCTATGATGCATTGCGTACTTTTCCAAATCTGGTGGGATCGCCTCCACCTGTATCATTTGGCAGGCAAGTGCAGCATGATACATTTTATCAATTGAATTCAATTTCAAGTATCTAACTCTCTTGGAAGTGAATATCCATCTACGTGTCTCACTTCTACTTCTTTTATGTGGTCGCATACAACCTATCACGAATAAATTCCGAGTTTCCAAAAGAAGAGGCAATACTTGCCAAGTCAATTCATCCATTATCATCATTCTTTCAATTACGAATATTGAAGGTGATTGGAATACCTGAAATGGATTAACCTATTAAATTTTCAATACATGAAATGTGCGTCTTTTAATCTTACCACTTTGCCTATTACTCAAATAAAACACATGTGTTGATTTATATACATTTTCAGTTAAAGTACGACGCGTTTCGGTACGTCGTAGCTTCCTCAAATGCTATTAGACCACTGGTTCTAAGAATTGATTTCAACCTGTATTTAAGGGAATTTCTAGGGTGAGAATACATTATAATACTTTTATTTTTGGAAAAACCAGTGGGTTCCTAGAGGACTACAATCGAGAACATAGGCTAGGTACTGGTTTCTGGTAAATTCGTTGTGTTACGCTAAAGTTATACAGGGATAACATTAGAGATCAGTTTTCCATGTGTATAACTTTGAAGTGCTTGTCAAAATCGTGGTTTTCCATTATCATGTGTCCGCATACGTGGAGTCTAGCTTGTTATTGAGAAAAGATCTCCAATGTTCTTAAATTCTAGTATGTTGTTCCGATATAAGTTTTTTGGTCACTTACCGCAAGATAATCAGTAAACACCTCTGATAATCTGGTTTTGAAGTTCTTCAAAATATTACCTAAGGAGTTATTGGTTCTGAAGGATATATTGATTATATTCTTGTTTAGAAATTTCTTTAGTTGTTCAGGTGGTTCACCAAAATAGCTGACCGAGTTGAATGTTCTTTGTATTTTCGACTTGGGGTGAACTTTAAGGTTCAACACATATCTGTTTTACTTCAGTAATATACCGGGGATTTCTTTCAAGAAAACGGCAAATACAATTCGAAACTTACCAGTTTGGACAAATATTGAAGTATTATGCCAACATCCATTATTTTATCTTCTTCAGTCGTATTGAGGTACTCGTCTGAGACCGGGAAATTTATGTCAAATACCTCATTTAAAGCACATAATATACCCTTCTTCTCGAAATTCTCCAAATACAATTGAAATGTTTCTTGCTTTACATGTCGGGCAGCTTTGAAAGCTATTCCCATGGTTAGGAAAAACATGTTCTTAAGAACATTGTAAGGATTCTATAAAAAAGTATTTTCAATATTATAAAAAAGACCAGCCCAATCTTGTGATTGCATACATGTGCTGAATTTTCTGCCAAAATAACTTGAAACGAAATATCAGGGGGAGTTATATACATGTATTCCTCCACCAATCTAGTTTTTCCTGTTTTAGCTTCACCTTCTATCGTAATCATTTTCTCGATTTTCTTAGTTTTGGTTTTCTTAGTGAAGCAGGATTTCAAAAAATTGTCTAATAATTCTATATAAAGCAATAGCTCTTCTTCCCTTCCCAGAATTGGATAGATATGAACATTCAACAGTTTACTTGCGTCACTAAAATAATGAAGAAATATTTTCAGTGATACTTTTATAGGGACTTAAATTACTGTATTATTTCAATAGGTGATTTGTTTGGTGATATGTAACACTGAAGTGATTGAAGATTTGATGTGAAACTGCTGGGATAATCTCTTACAAAGATTACTGATCAAAAAAAAAGTAGATTGTATATCTATATAAGAAATCTGGGATCTATTGCCAAACTATTCTGCAACTTTTCATTTTGACAAACTCGAAAATGAACTTTTATAGAATTGACAACAGTTCTTTTATTATAATTGGCTATCTTTCTCATAAAGTGCTTCCCTCTTTCCATATTTCACTATCGAACGTTTTTCATGGGAACAATTCTTGAAAAACCGCTGTTGTTGTATTATATACTCCACTTATATTTTATATAAGTTTCATAATGAATATTTCTAAATAGATTATTGAATTGAATAAACTCGATTTCTGATTTCTGGATAGAGGATGGGGCATCTGGTGCTATAACAGCCAAGGAATCCCATGCAACTTCTTTACGTGACTATCAGCACTTCAGTCTGTCAGGGGGAACATGTGGTTAACATTGAGAAGTCTGTTAAAAATTAGCTGAGAAAATTTTTCAGGGCTAGGAAATATTCCTATCCAAATTATGTATTCTGCTCAGAGAATTCTGCTATATAAAGCCGCGATCAGACCAGCACTCGAATACTTCCCTCATTTTGGCAAGTTTCAGATTTGATCAATAAGAGAGCAAAGGGACCGATTAACTGCCTCACTAAAACAGCCAGTCTCTAGTCGTTAGGACATCACAGGATAGTTGGCGACTATTGATTATTAAATAAATATTATCGCGGCAAATGTTACAAGAAATAATGTCGACTGTTGTGACAGAACTCTCTCTTCATTCCGAAGTTCTTCAGTCATCAATCTTCCAAATTATGGAACACGCTTCTGGCTGATGTGTTTCCTTCAGTGTAAAACCTCCAAAAATTTAAAATGAGAATAAACATTACTAGGAAAGTAAAAAACTTCAAACCGTTCTTCTTGAAAAGATTTCCAACGGATAAATTAAAATCCAAACAATCGCCAAAGTAGAATAAATGAAATACACAACAAGTTAACATATTGTTCATTGGAACATTGGGACCCTTGGGTAAAACAGATTATTTGATTTCTGTTCTTAGTAGGCAAAACCAATATAACCCGAAGACATTTAGTTTCATTTAAAGTAGTGCAATTTAGTTTTTGCATGAATAACTTCGTTCAATTTTGCTCATAGCTATTCAATGCTAAACACTGAATGATATGAAGATCTGGGTTAGAATTAATATGTTTAGAAATACTTGCTTAATAAGTCAAGTTAAGTTAAGTTAAGAGTTAAAGTCAAGTTTTGTGCGCTTTCAAATTTATAACCAAGGCGGTATTTCTTAAGTAATTCATGAAAAAATAATGGTAATGAGGAAATAAGAACGAAATTCAGCAAATTTGTTTCCAATCTTTCCGAAATAAGTATCGGATCAAGCTGAATTTCTGTAGACTATTGTTACAAATCAACCTCAAGGTTTATGCTAAATTTCATTGACATCCAAAGGATAGTCTCAAAAATAAAAAAAATAATTTTAATTTCTATTAACAGCACGATCATTATAAAATTTGGCATAAAGCTGCGCGTCTGTATTATACAACTAACTTCTAAGTTGCTACCCAATCTCTTCGCCAGTTCCTCAAATAATGAATAACTAACTTCAAAAATAAAAATATTAGTTTAACTGCAGAACACTTTGGCTTATTTCGCCTTCAACGAACTCAACCACCGCATTCTGATGCGCGACCTACCCCGAAAATTCAAGTCACTGGCTCGTTCCGTCCTACAGTTTTCGTGTTCACAGCAGGCCAGACAGGATTGAATTGGACATCGGATTCATCATCAGTCAGTAGTTTAAGACCATTTTCTGGACGAGTCGAAAATTACTGACATATTTGAGCAAAAATATAGCACGCTTTTCCCCAGGAACATGCAGAAGAATGGATTATATTCAATATGTACTATGTTTTGATAATTTCACTAACACACAAATCCTAAACAAATATCCCCAATTCAAAACTAGAAGTAAGGGTGGTTGATTGAAAATTACACAACTGGATCGTGTTCCATATCATAAAACACAGCAGAAAATAAACGTACTCACAAAATTGAATATTTAAATTCATATACAGGACCTGGATTCTTTATCCCCTTGAGGTGTACATATTTCTGTTGATCGAAATAGGTCTCTCTCATTTTGCAATTGATAAAAGTTTCATTACAACAAGTCACTTTATCAGGATAGGCAACCATCAGCCTAGCTGCTTTATTAACTGTCAGTCCTATGACTGTGTACTCTCTTCTTAAAGTATGCCCAAAGACACCGCAATAAGTCTTTCCTGAGAAAAGAAAACATGAGCAAAATATTATAAATCATGGAGAAGAGTTTAACGGACATATCCTTAAGATGAGGTAACCGTAGAGAGGTGTTTCTGTCTTTCGGCCTTCTTCATTGAAACAGTGTCCTATGTAATTTATTTTTCACTCAGACATGGATTCAATTTCAATGAAAAAAACGATTTTTTCCTGAGAGTAAATCAAGGTTATAATTCTGAAATACCTGTAGAGACGCCAATCGAAATACTTTTCACTTTTGATAGAACATTTATATCTTCATAAATCAAGCCTGCGCACCTTAAAGCATTCCGGCATTCTAGATCTTGCTTCAGTCCTCTCAGACCAAAGATAATCACACACATTAGATCTTTATCGAAACATGATACTTTATTAATGCATCCACTGAATTTTTGTATGTGGCTAAAAATATGCACAAGTCAATCTCCCATTCATAAAAAAAATCTAAATAGAAATTCCTTTCTTTAGATATGTGCGACCATCCGGTAAGTAGAATAAATAATATCAAAAGGTTTCAGCTTACATTGTCATTATTCTGTAGATCCTCTTGACAAGACTTATGAGAGAATCAAATGTTATAGAATGAGGTACAATATTTATCATGAGCACCGTAACTTGTCTCAGTTCTGTTAAATATTCCAGAGGTTCATTCAACTCAATACTCTGCATTACAGGGGGGATGATGAATTTTTTCAAATCCCCGTAAATTCTTTCTGCGTTAATGGCTGCTTCATTCACAATTGGTCTCACTGGAAAAAACATCTCTATAGATTATGAGCGGCAGACCCTTGAACATGGCGCGGTAGTATAGCCTAAAGACGTGCATCCATTCGTGAGGCTATTCCTAGAAAATTGCCACCTGGCCCTGCGCAAACTTCTTACCGTCGGGACAATATGGAGAGAGTGAGAGATTTCTAATACGTTCTAAGTCAGAACACATAATGTGGAACTGTGCATTGTTTTTTAGAGTCTTAGCAAGCTATACAGCATGTAGGCAGCGAAGGTATATGTTAGTAGGTAATTAGATCAGAGAAATTGGCTAGCCATCATAGACAACTATTGGGTAGTGCAGGTCAACAGATCATTCATAACAGGTGTTGCACTATTGCAGCTGTTGTACACAAACTACCATTACTTTATTATTAGTCTAAAATACCTGCATAAAAAGCTATATATAATATATAAAAGTATAATGGAATATATCTTGACATACCTCGGCAATTCTGTAAAAAACATGATGCTCACATAAAAATATATACATACAATTTGTCAACTTTTTATAAAAACAGTAAAACCATCTGTAAAATCACTAATAGAATTTTTGTCGGATCACAATAAATACTTTTCATTCACTAGACAATTTTCAAGATTTACTGGTAGTAAGAGATGTAACGGCAAATGCTTGCTTTTTCAGTTCTTCAAACATATTTCTGATGGATTGTTTATTCTTTGGGGCCACTTGGGTGTTACTATCATTTCCCTTCATGGTTCTATCCAATAGATTTGTTGGCTCACCAGATGGCAGTTCCTGATATGATCTGGAGTCTCTTTGTACTAAATTCAGAGGATTTTCACTAACAGCTAATGATAGATTAGATTGATTTTCACTTTCATCATTCACTTTTTCTCTCATCATCCATCCATTTTCAGTTTCTAATGAGTTAGTGCTTGGTAGCTCAGTTAGAGCATTGTTATGTATATCAAGAAGCTGTTCATTTACTACATCTTGCAGTTGGGACATTTCTGCTCTTATCTCACTTATCTGCTTATCACGAACCGTAAGAATTGCTATATATTTTTCTTTCTCCATGTTGGTAAGAGCTAACTGATGTTTAAGCTTGGAACATTCTTGTTCTGCCTTCATTTGAACTTGCTTCAATTCTTGAGTGACACTTTTCAATTCATAACTTGTATGGACCGATTGTGAGTCTACTACATCTGTTAGTTTATTAACCTGAAGTTGAAGCTCATTCTTCTCCTCTTCCAACCTGAAATAAAAACAGTGCTTGAACTATTTCAAGACTATAAGAGAAATATTAAACATTGAGGTGTTAAAACATACCTTCGAATAGTCACTGAGACAAGTTGATCAGTTTGTACTTCTAGATCTCCAACCCTCTTTTTCAAGAATTTCACATTTTCTCTTTCAGTTTTCAATTGTTCTTCCAGATCCTCTTTTTCACTTTTCAATCTCCCACACAGCATCTCCATTTGTCTACAACTTGCCTCAAGTTTCATAGTACTTCCCTCCATAATTTTTTGAATTAACTCTGCATCTTCAAATTTCTGTATTGTTTGACAACTCCGGTTCACTTTAGGTTTCCGAATCTCCTCATCGATTTTCTTATTCTGGAGAACAGAATTAGAACTAGAGGATTTTCGTATAGGGATGGTATCAGAGGAATGTTGTAGTTTAATCGCAGATGCTATCTCAGGAGGAACTCTTGTTAGAGCATGTTGCATATCCAGAATAATCTGTTGTAAATTACTGTCATCAGGAAGATCATTTTGTAACTTAAACTGTAATTCCTTGGCTAAAAAATGAAGTGTTCGTAATGGGTCAAAACCACTAAATTTTGAAGAATTCTCATTGTTTGAAGTTTGTAACAACCTTCCCCAGGGCTCTCTATCACCGGCAGCATTAGATCTTGACCTAGGTTTCGATTTAGTCGGCATTTCGACAACTGGATTTTCTGAATATATCTCTTTGTGTACGTTCATGTTTCCTTCTATACAAGTACTACAAGCTTTTCCAGAATTGTAATTAGTATTCTGAGATCGTCCGGAAGGTTTTGGCTTAGATGAATATTTATTGACACTTGATTTTGGTTTCACATTGTTTGTATTAGTTTTGAATCCAGATGTGGAAAATGAGGATTTTTCTTTACGAAATAACCTAGACATGTAAGCTTCACAATTACTAGCTGTGTCCATGCTTTGATTTTGTGACTTTTTCATTTGACTGATGCTTTTGACAATAATACAAAAATTTATTTTTGAAAATGGGGACACTTTGTACTATAAAAATCACTGGCACTGTTGTGTTTTGTTTGATTTGAAATTCAAATCATAGAACAAGTATAGATAGAATGGAAACTGCCATGCTATGATTCGGCACAGTTTTAAGCGACCTCATGCGGGTGATTAGGGAAGTATTTGGCCCTCTAGCGGTGTTTTTCGGAACGAATGCCCGCGAAAATTTAAAATGCTGCCCATTGTATACACAGATTTGATATCTTTGATTTCAAGAGGGAAACAAACGGCAATCGAATATATCGATAATAGAGCATTAATTATAAATCAATTTGATTACATTGAAGATACTAAATGCTATCGATATATTACGATCACCATTTGTTTCACAATCTTATGTCTCGGGGAGGATTTAATTTCGGAAAAAAAACACAAATGTTTACAAAATATCATTTTATTTTCGCATTGTTGGGTTTTCAGAAAAATCGATAAAATTTTTTGGACAATTGATGTGAAAAACTATTAAATTTTGAATCAGTGCCTTTCGTGATTGCATTCACACGTTCACAACAAAAAATTAACAAATAACTTACAGGTGCAGTTCCTGATTCAGGATGTAAACTGCAGTGAATTGGTTTAAAATTCTTACTTGAGAAATGTTGAAATCATAGGTAGGCTGAGGAACATCATCAATTTAACAATATTTGGAAAAGGATTAAGTTAATCTGCCTTTTCTAATCTTTCTTTGAATGAGGCCAACCAATTATTAGTCCTATACAATTTGCAACTTTAATCAATAACTTTCTTAGAAAGATATTTTTTACGGTCACTCAACCTTGCTTGTCCTCTCCAGTTAATTGCAGATTTCCTTGGTCCTCTTCAAGTCCAAGTTTTAGAAGGCCCTGCCAATTCGCTTGGGACAGCATCCAATGGAGCACCATGGACATGACTATCTATCATTGGATATGTATCTTCAGTTTGACCTGTAAATCATAATGAAATAATGGTTAAAAATGCTTGAAACACAAGTTTGACGTGAATTTATCTTCATCTCCATACTAATGAAAAATGTGTTGGTTAAATTATAAATAATGAATCTTACCAGTAAGAAATAAGACAGGTGTAGCTGTATTCCAAATACCTTTTCGACCTAATTTCACTTCATCTGTGGAATGTCTATCACAGACATACTACATTTTTCGTATTTGCTCCTCTGTTTTTACTTCGAATAACGGATTATTCACTTTTCAACCCAAAGTTTGAAAAGTTCAGGTTCCTTATCTGGTCCAGGAAAACGATGGCGTTCACTATACCGATCTTCACAATTAGGGAAGCAACATTTGTCAATTTCAACAGGTCCAGACACCGACATATTTATAAATTTATAAAATTCGAAATCCACGAGCAATTAAGCCGATTGTTGACAAAATAGAACGAGAACGAGGTTATGTTATTGTTATGGAAACATATAAGCAAACTTAAAATCAGAAATCGGCGATGTGAGCGGCTCCTTGCGGGTGATTATGGAACTAAACTATTGTTCCAAAGCTTAGTAGGCAAGTTTCCTCTCTATCTATATTTACTTTATGATTCAAATAAAGTGCCAATGGTCATAGAACACAATATCATCATCTTAACTTGAAGAAAGAAAATTTGGTCTTCTTGAAATGCGACAGTGTTTTTAATCTTTTAGAATTTTTTTTAAATTAGCATTTTTTTTCAACATTACCATCATGATTTTTCTCAAATGCGTTTATATCACAGACCAATTGGTCTGTGGTTATACGAATTTTGCATCATCTGAAGTTTGAACAATGGTATAAGCATTGTTTAAACAATGGTATAAGCATTCTAGGATTATAAAATCTGTTTTATGTGATTTTGTTTCCAGAAATTTTAAAATGCAAGTCGACTTTCATCATTCAATCATGACAGACGATTATAATCGAACTCTTGAGAGTTTTGAATATCCCGCGATTTTCTTGACCTACAACAAAAGAAATACCGCGATTTTGGCGGGAGAGCATCTGACAACTCAAATGCCATCGCTTGAGCGAAAAACAGAGTTTTTCGCGTTAAGACATGATGTAAGCAAAACATGGTGTGCTCGTCTAAAAAAAAACGTGGCGTCAGCAAGATTAAGGGCCGTATTTATAGTTGTTCCTTGAGGTTTCCTTGAACTGAAGGCCGCCTTGAATTTGCGTTTCTATGGAAACAAATACAAGTTTGTTTGTATAGAAACATAGAAAAGCAAATTCAAGGTGGCCTTCAGTTCAAGGAAGCCTCAAGGAACAACTATAAATACGGCCCTTAAATACAAGGAAATATATATTCTGTGCTTCGAATTTGAATGAAAAGTGACGTCATCATTGGTAAATACGGTCACAGATGAGCACACCATAATCAAGCGATGGACCAAAAGCTTCGGTTATAGTTACGGTCATTCACATTGACAGATTTTCCTTTGCCTATATGTCAGTTTGGATAACCGTAACTATGACCGGTACTTTTGGTCCATCGCTTGAAATCGATGCATGTTTTGCTTACATCGATGATGTAAAATGTTTTGCTTACTTCATGCCATGATGTAAAAAACATGGTGTGCTCATCTGAAAAATGAGTGACGTCAGCAAGATTAAAATACGAAGAGTGTTATATTCTGTGCTTTGAATTAACATGCAAATTCAAAGCACAGAAAAAAACTGCCACGGTGGTGCAGTGGGTTGATTACCTGCTTGTAAAACCGGAGATACTGCGTTCGAATCCCGGCGAGGTTATGGATGTTGTGTTAAGTTTGTGGTGTAGGTAAATGTTTGTGTGTCTATAAATTGAAAAAAAGTCTCTAGTTGGCATGAATCTGAATGAATGTCAATGTATAAATGTAAAAATTGAAAGCTTGTCTAAATGGTCATAGCAGCCGAGGACACTTAAAGGAATGAATGAATGAATGATAGCACAGAATATACATCTCTTGGTATTTTAATCTTTCTGACGTCACTCATTTTTCAGATGAGCACACCATGTTTTTTAAATCATGCTTCATGCTTACACCAAGGCGTTAAGATATCCTTCACAGAACATATATACATATTTGTATTTCATATATTTTGACCAAATGTCTGTGATTTTCGAATTTTTGCTCGATAATGATCTTACACGTCTAAATTGATTATTGAACTCGCTGAGGAAGAATCCGATATCGAAATAGATTCTGTGCGTTGCCACGATAACTTCAGAATAACGGAATCAGCTAGCGATTTTTAGGGTAGGCTGCGTTTCGAAATGCGCCGGTTATGTTCGTTAACGTGGCAGTCGTGCGGGGGTTGCGGCCAAAGCGCGAGCGAGATAGCTATACCGCGAGTCGGTTTCTAGCTTTCGAGAAATTAGAATTCATTTTGATAATGTGGGAGTCAAGGCGAAAGGTGGCCATAATGCATGAAACTAGTTAGTGTGTAGAAGAATTTTAAAAAAATCTATATTTTTCAAACCATACGCCATTTTAAAAACCGGTGGAAAGAAATACTATTATAACTCGTCTTGTGTTATTTAAGAGTAATATCATAATTTTTAATAGATGATGCTCTGATCAAGGTGGAATATTTTTTGACTCATCGACATCCTTGGTGTTTATGTTTATAATTAAAAATTATTATATTAGACCGATACTATTTTCCATCACTGATCATATAGATGATATTTGGAAAAAGAAATTTTCTAACACATCTGAACTCTTACTACTACAAACATCACCGAAAAACTGAGGAATATTTATGTTGTTTCGAAGTTATGTTTCAATTCATGAAATTAATGTCCCTAGAGATCAAGTACAAATTTAATCAACAGAAACATTCCGTTACAAAATATCACATATGCAAAAATAATTTGTCGGTATTCAAATATTATCTCGTTTTTCGGGTTCTATGATTTCAGTTGATGTCTCTGATTTTTTCTTTTTTTTAGGTGCATAACTCAATGACTCCTTATCAAAATCTAGTGACATGACACCTAAATCTCCATTGTATCTATTTTTGGCAATTTGAAGATATTTTTTACCTCTAGGTCCAGTGAGTCGTTTATCTTGAATAAGTAGCACATTATCCGCTTCTTGAGATGCTTTAGCTCCTCCAAAAATAGAACTCGTGGTCAGTTCTTCATCTACCTTTTCTTTTCTTGGATGAATTACAAGTGTGACATGACAATTCTTTCTAGTAGCAAAAGTCCTAAAGGCAGCTACTATAGCATCTTGCTTCCAAAATCGATCCATATGTTTACTTTCTTCAGTAACACCCATCATGAATTGGAGATTATCTATTATAACATGATTGATATCATGAACATAAGAAGCATGTTCAACTGCTTCCATTACCACTTTTATACTCTGTTGACCATGAAATGTCATGTAATATATAGGCAATTTCTCAAATTTATCAGCCCATGTTTCGAAAAAATGCAAATTTTTTTCTAGCGGCATTCCAACCATTTGTTGTAACATTGTTCGTGCTAATCTTGCATTTCTAATTTCAAAACTACCCCATAAAGTGCTAACACCTTGCAGTGCTAAATCAAGAGAATATTCACTCATGAATGTTGTTTTACCACTCCCAGTTGGTCCTGTTAGTACAGTTAATTCTCCAGATCGATGTCCCTTTAGAATTTTATTTAGAGAAGGAAATCTTTTCCACTTGATGCCTTCTACTTGATCCATATTTTGAAGATCAGATAGTACATCCTGTCGCAGTGAAGCAAAAGTAGTAATTGACTTGTGCCACAAAGATTGAGCATTACTTATTATAGATTTGAAGTCTTGACCTTTATCTAAATGTGGTAATGCAACTTTAACATTGTTAGGTCGCACACAATAACATCTTTTCTCACCTAATTTTTTTCCAAATCTTCTAGCTGCATCCCAAGCTTGAGCCTCACAACCTAACCATAATACAATTTTCTTATAACTTTCTAAGTTTGGTAAAACATATAGAGGCAAATTTTTAATTCCATTTGGCAAACATACTATTGTCGCATTGATATCTGCTGCATATAAAACAATAAAATCTTGTAAGTTTGCCACCAATATTGCAATATCTTTAGATTTAGCATTGTCACCACTAACACCTTTCAACAAACCCCCACATTTAGTATCTGGAAAAGTAGTCAATTCATCTCCGAGAATATTATACCCCACAATTTCCTTTTCTGCATTTTGTAAAGGAAAGAATATTCTATTTGAATTTCCATCAATTCTCACATCCAGAGGTTCCAAGGAAGTTTTTGCCACAATAGGAAGATTTACTTTCTTCAAAAGTCTATGAAGAAAACTTTCTGGTATAGCACTTAAAGGAGTGGTTGATTCCTGAGCAGACTTAATAGACTCTTCTATTCTCGATGAATCAGTAAGTATCTCATCCCATTTCAAGGAATGTATTTTATTTCCAGTATTAGAAATATAAGTTTCAAGAAAACTCCAATCTCCACTATATTTACACTTCGGGCACATGAAAACTCCTGTTGTTTTATTTACATAAACTGTAGATACTGTTGGCTTTGTGTTTAATTTACAAATAGGACACCTAGTAGTAAAACATGTATGACCTTCTTCAAAATTTATATTGCAAGATTTAAGCGCCTTCCTTATTGATGAGGTAGATACAGAGGGTACATCTTCTACTGAAGCATTCTTGAAATTTCTTCTAAGATATGTGCATTTAATACTTGAATCAAATTTCCTGATTCTCCTTAGTAAAAACATTTTATGAAAAGCGACCTATAATAATTTATTCTCTGTAACATTTTCAGGAATGTGAGAATTCTGTTCAAAATTTCTAGACTCAACATTTGAAAGTATAACCTTAAAAATCTCAAAACATGGATCACAGAATGCAATATGCAATATATACAATGATCTAACAATATATACTATTATTATAGATAATAGATCATTGAAGGAGGTATATATCTATGATGCAGTGTCGAGTGTCTTCAGACTGTCCAACCGTTAAAATTTTATTAAAAGTTTGTGTAGCCGATTCAAAATAAAATAAGCTCACATGCAAATTCCGACGACTGTTTCCTTTTCAAAATTGAGTCTCTGCTGGACAATGATCCATCTGAATCCACATCTTCAGTTGCTAAAAACGATAAATTCATATTATTCCTGATTGAACTAAATGGCGCATAAATTACGCTTTGGATGTATCGTATTCCTCCGATTGGTCATGAATTTTTGGACTTGTCTCCAGCTTTCACCAACTCCTAGAATCTATTTCAACATTCAAATTTAACAATTCGAATTCATCATTAAATGCTCATATTCATACTCGAAAATATTTTCCAGAAATCACTTCCTCTGCTATATAAGAAGACGCATCAACAAAAGCGTATGTTTTTTCGGAAACAATTATATCTCCAGCACGACATATATCCAAAATATCTTTAGTGTCCAAAATAGGTTGGCCAACCTCTATATAATGTGAAAGTTGGGAATCACCGATCAGAGAAAATAGTACTGCACCTGATGAAATTGCCAACTTGACTGAAAGAACAGGTATACTTTTATGAATTAGAAAATATATTTTACGGTCAGTGATTGCAACCATGTGAAAGAACAGTGTTGTCAGAGATATAGATATTTTATTCTGTAACCTGTGATATATACTGAATATGAAATTTCAGAAAAGCATCGAAATGCTGACTTATTTTCTCGAATATTTTCGAACATAAGTATCGAATCAAGCTGTTACTTGGTACTTGTTAAATATTAATTATTAACTTCAAGTTGTGTTAAATTTCATAGAAATCTGATGGATAGACTCCGAAATGAAAATTCGAAAATTTGTTAGAATTTTTTTTCTTTCAATTTGCTAGCTATATGATTCTCACGAAATTTTAAATTCAGTTGCAAGTCTGTATCCTACACCTAATAACGAAGTCTCAATCCGATCGCATTGGAAATATTCTATAAATTTAAACATTTTAAATGTGTATAGCTCCGAAGCCGTTCGGTCGATTTTGTCGATTATAACTCATTCCGTTCGAAATTTATCGTAGCAACAGATAGCTGCAGAGCCGGATCTAGGATTTCAGCGCCCGTGGCAAGTTATCGAAATGCGCACTTTTCAATTTTTTTTTTTCAATGACTACATACTTTTCATGAATGATAGTATTTATTCTATTCCTAAGATATTTTACTATTATTATATTCTTTTAAGAACGACCACTAGATTCTTAAGTATAACAAACAATATGTGTAGAGAAATTACTATAATCTCCCATGTATCTTATAAGGTTGTGAGGAGAACTCACGAACGTATTGACATACGATAATGATGGTTTAAAGAAAACAAAAAGGAAGCGAATAGAATAATTTATTCTCAAAATAATATATAAGCATTCCAAGCTTCAAAAAAAAACAATAAATGAAACTGTAAATGAAAAACTGAAATACATAAGAGAACACACATGCCAACAAAGGTCATTCGCCATGATGTAGGGTCATTAAAATCAACTGGTCCAGGTTTAACCTCGGGAAGCCCTGATTCCTCGTCAAAAGAATTTTCCTTGTCCGAATTATCCGAAATGGAATACTTTCTTACGAAACGCTCGGTACTTGAAGAAGTAGAAGGAAATTCTGCTATATGATGGGCTTCGCTAGTGGAACCACTTTTTGTCGACACAATACCCGGATCGTTCTTAAAGTGACTTGAGATATTACTATAGTATTTTTTTTAGGTCTAATAATTTTTATCCCTGATCTTCCGAGATTGCGATCCTGATAGTTTCTTGGGCGGCATTTCAGTTGGTTATATCAACCTAAAATTATATAAGATTCTGAAAATTCATGGACGTCGAATCGGAATGTTTTGCGCGCTCGTTTATATTCATATCTGAATTGTCTCAATGCTCGACAAATGTCAAGAGGACAGAAGAATGGTTCATATTTCAGTGAAACTCAAGAATCATACTATTCATTTGATCGACATTTGATCCTCTTTCTGTAGTACCCATAGCTAAGAAGCTGATTAATTAAATACTAGAGATACGATAAATTTATCGTATTCTTCTCAACATTTTGAACTTCTTATACATATGAAAACTCGTGTAATTATGGTACAATGCAATTTTAACTGAATCGGTATAATTTGGGATCTCGCAAATAAAATTGGAACGATAATATCGCCGACATATTCCCAACCCAAACATAACTTTATAAATTTCGCAGTATCTTTCGAAAATGATTGACTCATCTCGTGTGCACGGACAGAATATAATTTGACTGAGCGCGCAAAAATCCTCAACTCATAATTGAATTATTCAAATAACATACCTGATTGAAATTTTTAAACTTTTCCTAGCACGAATAATTTCCCAGCCCGCTTGCACGATCACGTTATTTGCGATATTGCACATAATATAAAATATTATGATGAGTTCCTGGTTCCTATTTTTCTTATTGATGCCATCAACTGCGCCGCTGCATGGAAGTACCCCACATGCGAGAAAAAAAGTAGTATTAATAAGACTGGGGTGATTTCATCAAGCCTATCGGTCGTTAACGTCTTCGAAATACATTACCCTTATCAAAGCCGGTGTGATGAACGATTCGGCGAATAATGTGGTCGGTCTGAATCTCTTTGTCATGCCGCTTGCTCGAACATTAAACTCCCTCTGAACTTGAAGTGTAAATTTATCATCTGTTAATTTATTGGTAACTACTTGTCGCCGCATATTGTACAACAGGTACATGCACTATAGCACCGCTCTAAAATATGAATGGACGTTGAAGTGAAAAAACATCATTTCAAGAAAAAAAAAATCATTATTTTGCGCCCCTAGTTGGTTGGCGCCCGTGGCAAATGCCTCCCTTGCCACGCCCTAGATCCGGCTCTGGATAGCTGGCCTGAACGAGTGGTTCTTTACCGCACTAAGGGCCAGTATTATAAAACTTAACTTTAACTTTAACTGACAGTTTTGACAGTTATGTTAGGACATAACTGTCAAAACTGTCAGTTAAAGTTAAAGATAACTTCAAGTTGAGTTTCATAATACCAGCCCTCAGGGCCGGTATTATAAAACTTAACTTTAACTTTAACTAACAGTTTTGACAGTTATGTCCTAACATATCTGTCAAAATTTCAGTTAAAGTTAAAGATAACTTCCAGTTAAGTTTTATAATACCGGCCCTTATAAGGTGCCTTTTGTATGAGAGGGAGATTCGGACAGTTGGGTATTCAGGTAGTGGCAGATTTGAAGGTAGGGAGTCGCACTCTATAGCAAGAAGCCCATTTACTGCGTTGGTTATTCGGAGATTCGAGAGTCGTACACTTAACCTCGAAATTATTTATGTCGAAATAATGCAGTTACTTTTATTATTTCTGACTTGCTGTTCATACTAACGATCAAATACTGTCCAATAATAAGCTGAATAATAATGTAGAACGTAATAATAAAATCAGATTAAGGTTACTACCACAGACCAGAGTCTGCCCTACTACAGACTGGTGAGGCAAGGTTTTTATATACGCTCTATGCGTGCGTGAGTACATTTTATCCCTGAAAAGAAAAAAAAACTAGAAAAGCATTGCCGTGAAGGCAGCAGCGCATGTTTAATGTAGATGTCCGCTTCGACAACGAATTTGAACATGCGTGCAAAAGCTGCTGCCTTCACAGCAGTGCTTTTCTAGATTTTTTTCGATAAATTACTGGATTTCAATTCGATCTGATCTGTATTATTGGATATATTGGAGAAATAAAAAATTAAATGGGTACATCTACGGAATCATTGGGCGGATTTTACCCATTCACGAATGCAGCCTTCGTATTTAAGCCCCAAATCTACTTTACAAATATCGAGATTCTAATAAGTCGTTTCTTCCGGAAGTTATTGTGTTAGCGGTCAGCCTAACGGCCGACTGCGTGAACACAATAACTTCCGGAAGAAACAACTTGGAAACTCGATATTTGTAGAGAAGGTTTGGACCTTAATAACGAAGGCCGAATTCGAAAATAGGTAAAATCCACCCAATGATTCCGCAGATATACCCATTCAAAATTTGATTTTCCCAATATTTCCAAAAATACAGATCAGATCGAATTGAAATATCCAGTACTTCATCGAAAAATTACAATTCGAAGGTTCATACAGAATTTAATGAGGATGATATGATAAGAAAATCACAGAAATTTTTGTTTCAAATTGTTCTAATGACACGATCATCACGAAATTTTGCATAAAATTGTCTTTCCGCATCTTCAAACTAGCTGCGAAGTTTTATCAGGATTGAATTAGTATTTCTTCAGTAACGCAGAAAAAAACAACGATATCTAGAAAAAAACCTCAAAATTTGACATATTTTTTCTCCATATCTCCAAAACTTTTAATCGTATCGAACTGAAATTTGGTGCACTGCTGTGAAATATGAATCTCGGAGTCCTAGTGGAATTGTTTTTTTGGATATGATAAATGGTTCCCGAAAAAAAATTTTTTTGGAAAAAATAAAAAAAAAATTTTTTTTTAATTTACTGACAGTATGATCTTGACAAAATTCGGCTTTAAGTTGCGCGTCGTTATACTCCACCTGATAGCCAAGTTCAAATCCAATCGCTCGAGTAGTTTCTGAAATAAGAAATAAATAACTTCAAAATTTCAAGTGGCTATAACTCCGAAACTGTTCGGAAGATTTGGCCCATTAATGAACTTAACCGCGGTATTCCAATGCGTGACCTACCCTGAAAGTTTCAAGTCGTTAACTTGCTCCGTTCGACAGTTATCGACAATATACGGCCGACCGGACATAATCAATTTTGACACCGGATTCGTCATCAGTGAGGCCAATCTAGTCATTTGAGACCATTTTCGGCTCAATCATCGAAAATAACAGACATTTAGACAAAACGATAGCACGCTGTTCCCCTAGAATATGCGCGCAAAAAGTTCATCTCAACCCAGGTTGCCACATGAGATTGTAAATTACCAACTTAATAATTGTTGAAAAAACATGCTAATGTACTGTGCTATTGAATAAATTTATCAACCAACTCATTTATTGATAAAACTTAGAGATGAGACAATATTTAACATTATTTCGAAAATGTTGTCAAACGTAAATAGAAAGGAACTACTCTACATTTCTTATTCAGACATTATTGATGAAAAAAATATATCGAAAAACCTAGAAAAGCACTGCCGTGAAGGCAGCAGCTTCTGCGCGCATGTTCAATATATGGAGATGACCGCTTTGGCAACAAATTTGAACATGCGCGCAAAAGCTGCTGCCTTCATGGCAGTGCTTTTCTGGTTTTTTTCCGATAAAACTACTGGATTTCTGTTCGATCTATTCGGTATTTTTGAAAATATTGGAAAAATAAAATTTTGAATAGGTATATCTACAAAACCATTCGGCGGATTTTTCCCATTCCCGAATTTGACCTTCCGTAATCAAGCCCCAAGTCTACTCCACCAATATTTGTTATTGTTTGATAAGTTATTGCATTTATGGACGGCAATACGCAATAATCTTATTATGACATGGTTCTCATCCTCATACTGCAGAATTCAGAATTAATTACGAGCGTGTACTAACAACTTGATATCGATCAATCAAAAAAGGTCGCTTCACTCTATTAGGTGTCTCGAAATATTGTTCTCAATCAGTATAACATCTTCAGTTACCTACAGTAAGTAATATATACAGAATTCAATTTCATTTCATGATATTGATAAAACTTTTTACAGATTTTATGAAAAAAGTGGATTAAGTATTACCTCTCAGAGTAACTCCAACGTCTGTTATGAAGTTATTATGACTTTTTTGTATTATTAATGCACAATTGATAGCTTCTTGAATGTAGTCACGCATTGTTAACCCTTGGCATTTCCACAGTGCTAAGAAAGCATCACCAGAAAATTTTATCACATCTCCACCATGAGACATTATATCTTGTACCATAGCTCCTATGAAATTATTCAACACATCGGTCAATCTGGATGGTCCACCGCTACCGATTTGATTATAAGTTTCGCACAATTCAGTGAATCCTGAAATTTTTATCACATGATATTTTTTTTTAATTATGCGCGCCTGCAGTATAGTGGAGTAAGAATACTCTTAAATCATATTCGCTAAGGTATGAGAGGTTGAATTTAACCAGAGAGGCAGTATCGCAGTATCGAACTTAGCACCGTTGTGGACTCGCACTTAGTGATAAAAATTTTCAATAGTTCAATTGGAAAATCAAAAACCCATGAATTAATTATGCTGGAAATTAAAACACAATGTTGAAATTAATCGGTGCTTCTCTGATCACGATAAATATATACATTTTTACATTAAAGATTAGGTATTCGATTGAAATTTAAAAATACCACATAACTCTCAACTAATATGTTAAAATGATCGGATTTTAATAGAATCTGCTCAAAGTAACGAAGGTTTTGCTATTAAGATGGTAATTACAATATCAAGAATATCATTCATGCTTTCAGAAGACTAGAAATAACTATTGAATTCAATTATATTCATGAAATGCAATATTTTTTCACATGCAAATGCTTAGTAAACTTATTTATAGGTTATTTATTTCGAACATAGAACTCTATATTACTACCTGGAAAGGACCCGATCCTTCTTCAACTAGGCTTAAAGCGTAACAAGGGGCAACGAAAAAAAGATAGCGCTAATTACGGTAACCTCTCCTTGTCACACCCATTGAAGTAAATGGTGTTTAACGGCTCAAATTTGGTTTTACTTGGAAATTCAGGTAGTTTGGGTATTACATCGTTTAGAAAGTACAATATTTTGGAAAATGAATATCTATTTTTCTCTGATATGTCATTACTTTCTCTGCCTTCGCCGCGTGTGGTTCAAAAAGTGAAGAATTATGTTGGTGTCATTGACGATTGACGATAGTTTCATCATTATTACAATAAATTTAAATAATAGGAACATAGGAAAATACTTCTCGAAAAGCACTGACTTGAAGTCAGGAAAATTTAAGCGCTGGTTAAAATTCATTG
Source organism: Myrrha octodecimguttata (assembly GCA_958510865.1). Lineage (NCBI taxonomy): Eukaryota > Metazoa > Arthropoda > Insecta > Coleoptera > Coccinellidae > Myrrha > Myrrha octodecimguttata. The sequence continues at coordinate 59,887,779 of OY294059.1, read as the reverse complement.
CCAATGCGAAATTTGACATACTTTTTTCCGATATTTTTGGAAATGTGTGTCGAATCGAGCTGAAATTTCGAACATTTCTGTTCAGATTCGACTTCAAGGTCTGCGCCAAGTTTCATCGAAATTTCATTGATAGTTTCCGAAAAAAATATTTTTTTAACGATTCTTCATGCAATCAGTTAGCAAGTTTCTATCTGATCGCATCAGTACTCCTTGAGATATAGAGGAAATAAAATAATATATTAGAAATGGATATAACTTCGAAATTATAAGGTAAATTTTGCCCATTAACGAACTTATTTTGAATTTTTTAAGTCGCTATAGCTTTTCTCGGTAGTAAGTTGTCGTGGCAACTGGCGGCTGAATAGAATTCAATTTGACTTTAAACTCTTCATCAGTGAGTCCAACCTGGTCGCTTGGAACCATTTTCGGAAAAAAAACGCAAATTTACGGAGGATGATAACGCGCTGTTCCCCAGGAAAACCGGTCACTAAGTTGAAATTTCACTTGAACATGTGCGATCTTCTACAATCCTGCCTTCTTCACGAATTAGTCAGAAAAAAATTCAGGTTCTCCTAATTCGAAATGAAAAATTAAAAAGATTTAGAATAAATGCGACAGAGATCCCTTTACTGCAATGAGGAAGAAAGAGATAGATACCCGTCCACTTCGCGGGTTGCATAAGCAACGAATTGGCTTCACTTGTCGCTCAAAACGGGTCCCTTCCAGGTATATAATATAGAGTTCATTGATTTCGAATATTGTTCATTGATTTCGAATATTGTTACAGCAGTCACGCCGACCTCATGCTTCGGAGGAAATCCTAGAACCGTCCCCATTCGAATGCAAGTACTGATTTCGGTTAATTCTAGGACCTTCCGAGGATAATCCTGAGGAAACCCGAACTTGGATTAAGTCGGTCTTGAACTGAGAGTAACAAACAACCTAGAGAGACTGTACGCAGGTTTTGGACTCTTCTGACTACGTAGTCAGATTGTGATATATTTGGAAATGGGTATTGATATTATCTTATTGTAATTGTATATTAAATCAAATAAAAAATTAATTTTAATAATTCTCGGTTTAATATGGAAATTCAAACAATTTATGATCGATATTTTACTTCGGTTTCGAATTTGTGGTAAGAAGAATACTTACCCTTTTCAGTATCTACCTGCTGAAATCCGAGCTTTGCCATGGATGCCGCTTTGAAAGCACACCGCCGGTCGATCTGTCATCACTTGTTTTGGTGAGTTTCTAGCGAGTTTTCAGATATTTCTAGCTGCTTACATCAATATTTTTTGAATTATTACAATACTTCAATTCACTATGGACCGTAAGAAGTGTGTTGTTCGTGGAAAATCCCGTGAATTTAGTGAAGTATCGTATCACGGGTTGGTAACTGCTCTGTAAGCAAGTTTGTTTTATTGCGGTCGAAGTTTCAAATTTTGTATCACACGTTGCGGACAGCAATCGCCTCCTGAATTTAACGTATGTTACCTCTATGTTGTTTGTTACTAGAGAGTCCCGAGTTACTGAGGTCCTGAAACAGTTCAACCGCAGCCGTCTTTAATGCTTTAAATTTCTAGAGACGGCTGTGGTTCAACAAAACCGGTACGTGACCAACTCTACAGCGCAAACTCTCGACTCCCGACAGTCCTTGAACAGTTGGAACCCGAATCCGAATGAACCTCATGTGTGAATCTCTCTGGGATTCGCCAAGAAATCGAGTTCCATCGGAGTAGATTCAGCGGTTTCTTGACACAGATCAAAGGAATTCGTGCAATCATAAATTAAATCAAGTCTTCGGAACGTACATCTGGACGCAGCTTAAGTGGTTTACGAGCTGCCATCCCGGCCCTACCAGACACGGCCACTAATCACAGATCAACCAGATAAACCACTCGCGTCATTTACTTAGGAAATCTATGTCAACGCAGATATGACCCTGAATCGAGCTAATCAGAATTTTAGAAGGCGTTTGGGGTGCTTTGGGGTGCCAATCAGATTGCAGGAATAGGATTACGTCACTCTCGCCGTTTTCGGACTCGCTTGAAGAGGTTATAAACATGTAAACAAACTGAAATGAATTTTTCATCCTAATAATTGATGAATAATTTCGTATCTGTTCCATTTAAGAATATAATCCTAACAGTTTTTTACAACCAAATCAATTGTTTAGTCATCTTTGAGGTTCTATTTTATGATGACAGTCCTCATTATATGTTTTAATTATACAACAAGAATTGGAATCGAACTTAGGTGGACTCATTCATAATGTTCATTTTATATAATATAAAGGAATCGCAACTGAAGTAAAAGCATTACAACCTCCATTATTCAATTGAAACGATGGGATGTCTAATAAAATTGTATATGATTGCACAAACACTAGGATTGGAATCGAACAAAGTTGGTCTATTCATAGTTTGATTTTATATTGAAATGAATCTCATTTGATGTGAAACTACAAAGATTCTCTGATTAAGGTAAACGGATTTTCCATAACATTTTTCCTAAATTGTCATTTACTCCAACCGAGTTCTTCTACAGGAGTTTAAGGTGTGACAAAACACTCGCTTTGGCGTTGGAAATTTGCTTTTCAAATGGTTTCATCGAAAAATCTCAGTCTGATTTTGATTTTGTGATTCCTGAATCCCGACAAATCCGTTTTTACATTTCGATTTTAGATATTCCAAAATCAAGTATTCAATTTGACAGCTGTTTCGAGGAAGAAGAAAGTGTGGTTATGTCTGTTATATTTCTCAAGGTCGGAGAGACGTGATTCCCGCAAACGATGAAGTGATTTGTCTTGTTGGTCTGTGCACTAATCGCAGCAGCTAAACTTCTGCAATATCTTCAATTTTTGCTCACTAAATAACTAAAAATATTGTGACGAGTACGGCCCTGTCTGTGCGAGTAACTTCCAGAAAACTCCAGACGTCTATGAGTCACCCGCTCTCTAGAATCTTCTCGTAATGGATAGAAGTTCCACGAGCGAGATGAGAGCAAGCGCGAAGCACCACAGGGACTAATTCAGCGGAGTTATTCAAAGCGGAAAGTGACCAGTGAAAATAAATTGTGCACATATTTTGATAGAATAAGTTGTTTAGTTACTAGAACAGTGGTGTGTAAATAAATAGTTTAATTATTCTGAACGTTTTGATAAACCAGAAAACGTAACAATATATTATCACTACTTGGGCCCTGTGATTGAAGTTCATAATACAAAGATTTATTTTGTATCATGCTTGTTGCCCTGGTGCTGATCTATGAAATCTATCGTCCATATGTTGTAGCGGCTTGTGGTCAGTAATGCTCGAAAGATGTCGTCACAAGTGGCCGCGACGGCCGCGTTTGTGTTTTGCCCTTAAAAGGCTAACTAACGCTCACTTGTCGGCCCGGACCACGGCAAAACGGAAACTTATTTTCCTATTAATCTGCCGTGTTCCGTAGCGGTCAAGTGCGCGCTGTCCCATTCAGTCATAAGGAAAGAATAAAATTCCGGTGTGCCGTGGGCTGGGCTGTTGCCGATAAGTGAGCGTTGGCCTAAAACGTTAAACAGATGCATCTTTCATACGACCATTTTTTAAAGACAATGGGTGCGATTTTATTTTCATCGAACTATGATTTGATATATCGGTGTATTTCCCTCTCTCATCGCTTCGGATGTTCTCTACCAAAGGAAAGAGTTATAAGGATTAATCGATTAATCATTTCATCGATGAAAATGAAAACGCATGCTATACATTTTTGGGCGAAAAATTTCACTCTACCCCGAAATAAAAGGATTATAAACTTTTTGATGACAAATGTGCGCCCGTCCTTTAGCTATAGAAAACTAGAGGTCAATATTGATGGAATATGTTCTATATTGAAGATATTTTTATTTATTCTCTATTTTTTCAAATCACCATATGAAGAAGCATTTTTGAGCCATAATTTATAGTTCACGAGAAAGCGTACGTATAATGAACCCACAGAGTTAATTTACTTTCTTTTTGATTACTCCTATTTACCATCTTTTTTGCCAAATGTCTGTAATTTCCAAATTGATCAAAAACACGAATAATTCATGGCTTAGGTTTATCAATCTTGCTTATCGCAAAAGCAATACATCATATATCTCTCGAAAGAGAAGGACTAGAGTCTCGAAATTTTCAGGGTTGGCCTGAGACCCGTATCTGGAGATACTGCAGTGTTGAGCGGGGGGCAACAGCTGTAAGTATAACCATTGTTTAACAATGGTATAACCGTGCTACAGATATAGATGGATTCGAACGAGCGCGCAAAAAGCTCCTGACATTTAAATCAGTGATTTTTCTTGATATTTTTTACAAACCTGATACATCTCCACATAATATACAACCATCGAAAGTTTTCGAAGTGTAGTCATTCACATTCAAAATTATTTCATCTGGCACGAAAGAAGACAAAATCGTCGTCTTATAAACCAGAAGAATGTCTTTACTAGTCCTAATCTCAGTTATAGAAGAAAGTTCATCCTCTTCTTTTTCTTCTATCACACTTTCTTGCATTTGCTGCTCGTATGCAGAAATTCTCATAGCCCAAACATATTCTTCGTGATCCATGATAGAGACTAAAGAAAAAATTAGTAAATGAAGCAATACCTATACTTCATTGGGTCAGCTTACAAAAATCTCCGAAGTGTTTCTTTCGAGACATTACAACAATAAATTTCTAAATTGAAATCGAACTAAATCACAAATAGAAACTTTCTTCGATTGCGAAATTGACAAAGTAGAAAAATGTCACTTTCAATTTGGCAGCTTATGAACTTATCACGAACTTATGTTCTGTAACTTATGATTATGACGACCCCGACTGACTATTGGATCATCCAAGACCTGTCACGGCAGGCTCCATGATGTAAAAAACATGGTGTGCTCATCTGAAAAATGAGTGACGTCAGCAAAATTAAAATACAAAGAGTTGTATATCCTGTGCTCTGAATCAACATGCAAATTCAAAGCACACAATATACAACTCTTTGTATTTGAATTTTACTGATGTCACACATTTTTCAGATGAGCACACCATGATTTTTACATCATGGCAGGCCAAGGCCTACGTGAATTAATTAATATAGATTACGTAGGCTACAGGCAGGCTCAGACGGTTAATTGAGAAGTTCGTCTGAATGGCCATAGCATAGCAGCCAAGGACATCTAAAGGAAAAGAAGAGATGTAACCATAGACCTGAAATACCATGTTACCATAGAATACATATAGATATATTCTATGCATGCTGCATAGAATACATATAGACAGATAGGCTTGGAAAGAAGAACATGTTGAATGTTGAGTCACAGACAGTCTGTGGTTGAATGTTCTTTATTCAGAGCATCTATGCCTATATATTTGTGTTCTGTGGTCTATGTGTAACCTTTAAAATAGTGAAAGTTTTCAAAATAAAGTTTGTTTTTAATAATTTTTAAATACTGAACATCCTAATGTAGTCTTAATTACCTATTCATAAAGTTTTGACCAGTAATCTATACATTTCAATTCAATCTAGTCCTCAATCGATATTCTTATACTTCGAATATCACAATGGGGCTACTCAGATCTAAGGGTTACCAAGATATTGATGCAGATAGTAAATCTAATGTTTCCAAGAATACTGTTTTAGTAGACCCAGAAAGTCAGATTCCACAAGAAATAGAAATGGCATCGGTATCAGTAGTTCCTGATGGTAATTGTCTATATTGAATAAAATATCGAACATATGGAAAGATTTGAAATTATGAACAAGCTATAAGTTACTGCCTTAGCAAAGGTCTCTGTACTGTATATGCAGTACTAAAGAAACCCTTATCAGTGGCTATTTAAAATCGTATGATTAATATGAGATTTATTTCAGATACTTTCACTATAACACAGGCAGTTAATGCCCTCGGCTTTGGATGGTTTCAAGTTAAACTGTCTTTGTGGACAGGTTTATGTTGGATGGCTGATAGTATGGAAATGACTATCCTATCTATCTTGTCCCCATCCCTACATTGCGATTGGCATATAACTAGGTAATGAAAATAAACATGGATTCAACTAAAAAAATTTAATCTGAAATCATTCTAGATATCAACAGGCTTTAACTACAACTGTAGTTTTTCTAGGAATGATGCTTTCTTCTACTTTTTGGGGAAATCTTAGTGATAGGTATGGAAGAAAACATGTGAGTGTTACACCCAACTATATCTCTCAAAACTAAAGTAAATATTTCTAGGCTTTATCCTTGTGTGCTGTATTGTTGTTTTATTATGGAATTCTCAGTTCACTAGCCCCAAGCTTCATGTGGATACTGTTCCTTAGGGGATTAGTTGGATTTGCTATTGGTTGCACACCTCAATCGTAAGTAAAAATATAATGTGAAAACAATTATAATAAACTTTTACCATCATATTTATTTGGTATATTGAGTGCTGTAGGGAATTCAATTAATTTCATTTTATTAACAAAATTATTTGTTTACGGCTTTTAGTGTCACACTGTATGCTGAGTTTTTACCAACAAAACAGAGAGCTAAATGTGTTGTTTTGCTTGATGTGAGTGAATTAAAAAAGGTGCTTGTAAATATGAATAATCTGATTTTAAAATTTCAGTGCTTCTGGGCATTAGGTGCATGTTTTGAAGTGGTACTTGCGCTGATTGTTATGCCAACTTTAGGTTGGAAATGGTTGCTTGCTCTGTCCACAGTACCTCTACTTTTATTTGCAATTATTTGTCCTGTAAGTGATATTTCTATGAACACACCATTCCTAATAGGATATTGAAGTACATGTGTATGACTCATTTAAGGAATTCATTTGAGAGCAGAATGATAATTTGCTGTTCTGGCTGATTTTCAGAACTACTTTATAGAAGTTTCGTGAAAATTTTCACAAAAAAATTTTAGTATACATTAATCTTTGTCATGTGTATGATTTATTTCACACGTTCACTGCGACAGGTATCCCCGGCGGCATGTGTTGGGGCTTAATTTGTGTGCGACATCAAAAACATTATATTACTCCAGTGCGAAATTCCTAAATAAGTTGTTCTCCAACCGATTGCCCCTGGGGATACGCGCCGCACACAGATAATAGTTCCATAAGTTATATACAGCACATGCCTCCCGATGCATGTGATTTCATTCTTGTTTATTCTGACACGAAACAACAAAGGAATGGTGCATATTCATTATTTCTTCCCGGTAGTAAGCGTGTGTGCGTAGGTTAGAGAATTATTGTTGTTTGAGAATCAACCCCTAGGAAGAGGATCCATAATTTTTGCAAACCAGAAGGTCCAGGTAGAAAACGACGCAAGCCTTGTAAGGGATGTCGCCAGATTTCAAAATCTTCTGGTTTAGGAAATAGGGAAATCGAAAAAAAACTTCGCCGGGATATTTTTTTTTGTTCAGATTGTCCGGTTCAACCTGGATACTGCTTAAGTTGTTTCAATTCTGCACATTCATGACTATATGAAAATATGACATTTATATGTCACGAAATAATAAAATGACTACAGTTATAATATTCCATATTAGAATCAAAGAAAAAAACTAGTCAATGCTTGCTTTATTCTGCCCAGAAGACGAACTAACAAAAATGAGTAAGTGAACTGAATTTCCGATTCAGTTCCATTACCCCCTGTGCGGCACAGAACACTGGAGGCATGTGCGGTTGAGCCCATAAGTAGATTACTATTTCCTTAACGATTTCTATCATTTGGAATATTGAATATAACGATGCTCGTCGGTTAGATGGAGCTCGAAGAAAATTTCACGCACGTATGCGCAGGGGAATGTGCCGCACAGTAATCATGGACTGTAACATGCCCCTGGGGGCATGTGCCGCACATAATTTAAGCACGGAAGAATCTATAGTCGCAGTGAACGTTTTAAGGAATTCATTTGACAACAGAATGATAATTTGCTGTTCTGGCTAATTTTCACGAAAAAATTTGACATACATAATAATTATCCTTTCAGTCACAATATTCGGAATTTAAAAAAAATACCAGAAACATATGAAATAAACAGAAAAACTGAGATAAGAACAGGAAATTTCCAAAAAACTATCACAATATGAAACAATTCAAAATGGGAGGTGTTGGAAATCTAGATACCTACCCTCCGTATTTTGGATAATTTTGAACCTTTGCGTACACAAAGAATATATGAAAATATTGTAAAAGATAACAGAAACGTGAATTCTTGTTTAGAACATGAACAAAATGCGCAAAAAATTGAGATTCTTTGAACAGAATTTATATTCACATTCGTCAAAACAATGCGTCCTTCAAGGGTTAATTCAAGAATTTTTTTTTAATATTTCCATAATTCCAATTTTTCCAGTGGTTGCCAGAATCAGCAAGATACCATGTTGCAAGTGGACAAACCGATAAAGCATTAGAAACTCTGGAAAAAATAGCTAAAGAAAATGGTAAACCAATGTTGTTGGGAAGGCTTGTTGTAGATGGTGCAATAACTGCTCCATCACACAGGGGGCGCTTTAGAGATTTATTGGTACCCGTTTTAAGAAGGACGTCATTATTGTTATGGTTTATTTGGTAAACATTTAAATATTTCAATTATTTTCTGAAAAGTCATTGAATGCACTTGTGTTCATAGGATGGCTTGTGCTTTTTGTTATTATGGGCTTGTGTTAATGACAACACAACTATTCGAAGCATCCAATACTTTGTGTACTGCGGAGCCTACAAACCAGTTGAAGTTTGAAACTTGTGCAGCAGAATGTAAGCAGCTCCAAACAACTGATTATATGGATCTTCTGTGGACCACTTTGGCGGAGTTCCCAGGTATTTTTGATGATAGGATCAAGTATTCATACGAAATATATCGAATCCTTCTTACAGGAATTTTTATAACTATATTCATAATTGAGAGATTTGGAAGAAAGAAAACTATGGCTGCTCAATTCATCATATATGCTATGTGCTGTAGTTTATTGATGATTTGTACTACAAGGTCGGTGAATTCTGAAATTTTTCTGATTTGTTTTTCACAAAACTGTCATTTTTTCTACAGAAGATCCTTTTTGACGGTAATGTTGTTCTTTGCGAGGGGCATAATAGCAGGTGTATTTCAAGCAGCTTATGTCTATACACCTGAAGTTTATCCTACTTCTCTCAGAGCAGTAGGGGTTGGCTCTTGCTCTGCTATGGCCCGACTAGGAGCAATGGTTACACCATACGTAGCTCAGGTTTGTGTGTAGTAGTATGTAGTATCATTTTTCTATTTATATCAAATTAGAACTAAATACTAACATTCTTTATTCCTTATTGAATTCTCACCAATGAGGTCAACTGAGTTAAAGCGTTGGTATGACGAGTTGAGTTGTTGATTGATAAATTGAGCACAAATAGAACCTACATTTTTTCTTCGATTGCAGTAGCCATGGAAGAACACAAAATAAATAATCTTGAAACTATCAAATAAACAACAAAACTCCAATTAAAACATTAAGCTCACAATTTCCAGTTTCCACTGAATAAATAAATCTAAAATCTCACTTGCTACACTTGATGAAAAGCAAGCTGAGTTGAGGCAGCTCTATCTGCAAGCTGACTAATTGTTGCAAGTTCTGTATCAAATTATAATTGATGGTGATGTTTCCAATTTGATACTCAATTCGAAATGCAAACAAGGAGAGTTCATTTTCAAGGTTACAAAGCATATTTGGCCCGAGATTCGGACATTATAGCGGGATGAAAGAAATAGAAAAATATACTCCATTCACTATTATAAAGTCAGTCAGTTGGCCATGGAAGTTTGACACATTCCACTCTGTATAATTGAACTATGTAACGTATGTTCTACATAAAGATAGTGATTACATATATACCAAAATCAAACTATACAGTCTTTGTTGAAAATATGTATGACTTGACAACGTCTCGCTGTCTATACTCCATTCACTTTAAGGGCAATGCAAACAAACTTGTCTTTGTTTGCATAGAAAAGCAAATTCAAGGCGGCCTTCAGTAAGGAAGCCTCAAGGAGCAACTATAAATACGGCCCTTATAAAGTATTCCGGTTGGCCAAGATTTAGGTTTATCAAGTTTTTTTTACTTGAAATTGACTTTAGGTTTATCAAGTTTTTTTACTTGAAATTGACGCAGGTTGGCACTAGTGAAATATCGGCGATGTCAAAATAATTCTCAGAAATGTTGCCAATGCTAAATTTCTACTCTCAATCTCAATATAATCATCAAGCTTGGAAACTAAAAAGGCCGAAAGTAGTTTTGAAGAAGCAGGGACAAAGGAAGTGCTTTGTAGGATTGAAATCTGCTTATTCTGATATTAACCCTGATGATTTGGAATCAATAATTTATCACAAGCTATCCAGCATTTCCGACGTATGTGAGTGAAAACCAAGGTATCATATTATATGATATGACTAGATATTTAGTTTTTAGCTGCACATCAACACAATAAGAAAGATTTCAAGTGAAAAAGACGACACCGAGAAAGACGCTGACTGAAAGACTTTTCAACGATAAATTGGGAATTATAATTTGAAGAATGAACATTTGGAATATAACGGGGGACAGACATCACTTTTTTAAATTATAAAATCAATGGGTTACAAATACATAAAAAGGGGCAAATGAGCGCAAAATTTTATGTGAACAAAAACATGTTGGTGCAGTCAAAATTTCTTTCCTGCGCAAATTTTCACAGTATAAATCGTAGGATGAAAATATCAGATTTGTGTAAATACACATTTTGATAAATATTACTACGACCTCTATGTAGAGAGCACAACAGTGCATAATTATCTGACAGGAAAATAACTATAACCTAACATTTTCAAAATATACATGGTGAAATGTGTCAGAATGTCATGGCCAACTTTATAAAAGTGAATGAAGTATAGGTCCCTTGCATGTACTTTGTTTATCATTGGAATCGAACATTCCAATGGTCAGCGTCGATTGTATCGATCGTAGAATCGTACAGTAACGAGTAGAAAGCGATCTACCGCATTTCAACCCATTTGAACGAAATTTGCAAATTGTGTGATAGAATGAGGAAAACACAAAAAAATTATAATCCCTGTTACATGCAAGAGACCTATTATTTTGACCTTGAAGACTTTTAAGGAGTGCCAGCCAACATGACCCAAAACTAATTACAAAAATTGTAAATTGATTTCAAGGTCTACGGACTGACTTATTCTTCCTGTGAAATCGATTTGGTCTCGCTTCATGTCCTTATATGATGTTTGAAGAAACAGAATTCAGAGGAAATACTGCTTTGTTGAAATTAGAACTTGGTTATCAATTGATGTAACTTGCGAAAGTATATTTGATAAGTTATAATTTGTATCTGGTAAGCTGATGAGTCCTGATCATGGGGACCCTAATTGGGATCATGTACTTAAAGCTTTTGAACGGAATGGTAGTTTTTGCATGTAAACTTGAGAAACATTTGACTTGCCAATTATTTTGAGAATCCCATATTTGTTTTTTTGGAAATAATGTTTAGGTATCATATTAATTGAGTATATGCGTGTTAGACCCAGGTTCAAATCCCCCACTCAATGGTTCTGCAGATTTGCCCATTTGGAAATTTATTTTTCCCGATATTTCCAAAAAACAGATCTGATCAAATTGAAATCTAGTTCTTGGTTGGGAAAAGGAGAGGTTGAAAAAATCTTTTTCTCCCAAAGTAAAGCCTTATTGGCTGGGTGGGTGACCGCTCTGTTTACATATTTGAACAAACGCATAAAAAAGTTAGTGTCTTTCAAGAATTCGTTTGTCATAATGAATGAAGGTTTTTGCTTAGTACCTAAACAAATAAAAAAAGAGTTCAAATATGAATGAAATATTCTATATCTTATCAAAAGCTTTTGAACAGAATGGAAGTTTTTGTGTGTAATCTGTAGAAACATTTAACTTTTTAAAACTTCATAATCAAACAGGAATTTCAATATGATCAAATTTTTTTTTCAGGTACTACTTAAGAGCTCTTTGTCATTAGCTATCACTATCTATACAATTGCTGCTCTTTCTGCAGCAATAGCATGTATGCTGCTACCCATTGAAACAAACGGAAAAGAATTATCTGAAAGTGTACCATCTCGTGTCACAACTAAAACAAGACAAACTTGATGAAGATCTACGAATGCTTTTCTTCTCATTAAAAGATCCTTGATGAGAAAATTAGAGAATTATAAAAGTATATTTCATACACTCATAGACAAGAAATTGAAAAAATTCAATAGAAGCTTTATTGAAATATTCAACTATGAGGTTGAGATTGAATAAATGATTCCGTCCATTTATGATTAATGAATAATAGTTTGAGTTTTGACCAAAGCGTTAAGTATTACTAGTAACTGATTTAATATAAAATGTAATTATCTATGGTGCAATTATTTTATTTATTCCACAAAAATTCATATTTTTATTATTTTATTTATTTTGATGTATCATTTATTATTGAAAAAATATTTTAACTTTGTAACTGAAAATTTTTTAATTTTTTATAGCTTAAAGGATTATTTATTTATTTAATATTTATTTTTAGGAGTACATTTTTTTAAAATATGTATTGTTAATGAAGGTGCTGGTTTTATACTTTTTTTTAACAAAATATATATTCGTAAATGAAAAGAATTTTTAATTATTCGACAATTCACATATTATCAATTAGTTAATCTGAGGCAAATTCGGATGTATTACAATCTATGGTATCGTTTTCTCCTTACCTCGTCCAAGAAATGGTATGAAATCTGTTATTCATATAATTTTTTCGGTAGGCGTAGGAATTAATTGAAAATTTTTATTGTATTCTTTTCTAACATGGGCATTTTAGCGATTTCCAGAAATATTGTATTTTGAAACATTGGACTATTATTTGATCGGGGTTAAGTAACTTGGTTCAGAGTTTCAAAAGTGTGGCCAATACGATATTTTTTTATTTTATCCTACTTATTCATTGCGGGAACATCGATGAATTCACGAATCTGATACTGTCCTCGGGAACTTTAGCTGCCAAGTTGTGAATATTGGTCTATTAACGCCTGGTATTAATTTTCCGTTTTGTAATCAGATTTTCAAAAAAAAATTAAAACAATAAAATAAATCAACGAATTCATAGCGCCCATCAAGCTGTTTTCTCATTGGGAGCATATGGGTGAGTTTTTATTTTCATCGAAATGATTAATCGATTAACCTCTATCTCACTCTTCTTTGGTGGAGAAGAAAAGAAGAGAGAGAGGGAGATTCACCAATTAATCAGTTCGATTAAAATAAAAACGTACCCTTTCTCTTGGTATTTCAGATGGTAAAAAAATCAGTCATTCTTATGCCCGCGATGCCTTTCCGTCGTCGACCTAACCAGAGAATAGTGAAATGGGAACTGAAGTAGCAATGCCTCACATCTCGCTTCAAATCTGGTGACGTGCTGGGCTAGGGGTAAAAATACTTTGCTGACTGAAATAGAATTACACCGTCAATTTCAGACTTCTAGTAAGAATATGAGACTCATAATGCAAACCTAAGATCTATCGAGGATCGCCTTCTTGCCACCATATTCAAAATTAAAATCCACCCCAATGTGGGGTAGTTTATTCTTGTAATTTTTCAAAATAATTTGCTGACCGGAGGTTTCCAGTCGAGATATTTTATCAAAACGCTACATTATGATTGAATGTGGCATACTTTTTGTGCCACCATAAAAAATATTCAGATCCACCCCCTATTAAGGGTAGTTTATTCTTGTGATTTTTCGGAAATCCTTGCTGATCGATATTTTCCAGTGGAGATATTTCATTCAAACAAAGTAAAATAATTGCAAATCGTATACCCTCTGTGCCACCATACAAAAATTTCAGGTCCGACTCGTTTCTTGTGACTTTTCAGGAATCCTTGCTGATCGGAAGTTTCCCGTGAAGATATTTGATTGAAACGATGTATTATGACTTTCCGTAGCATACTCTTTGTGCCACCATAAAAAACATTCAGATCCACCCCCTATTAAGGGTAGTTTATTCGTGTGATTTTTCAGGAATCCTTACTGATCCGAAAATTTCCGTGGAGATATTTGATTGAAACGAAGTATTATGACTAACCGTAGCATACCCTTTGTGCCACCGTAAAAAATATTCAGATTCACCCCCTATTAAGGGTAGTTTATTCATCGGATTTTTCGGAAATCCTTGCTGATCCATATTTTCCAGTAGAGATATTTCATTGAAACGAAGTAAAATAATTGCAAATCGGATACCCTCTGTGCCACCATACAAAAATTTCAGGTCCGACTCGTTTAAGGGTAGTTTATCCTCGTAATTTCTTGGAATACTTTGCTGACCGAAAATTTTCAGTGGAGATATTTAATTGAAACAACGTATTATGACTAAACGTAGCATAAGCTTGGTACCACCATAAAACATATTCAGATCCACCCCTGTTTAAGGGTAGTTTATTCTTGTGATTTTTCAGGAATCCTTGCTGATCGGAAATTTCCCGTGGAGATATTTTATTGCAACGATGTATTATGACTAACTGTAGCATACTCTTTCTGCCACCATAAAAAGTATTCAGATCCACCCCCTATTAAGGGTAGTTTATTCTTGTGATTTTTTAGGAATCCTTGCTGATCGGAAATTTCCCGTAAACATATTTGATTGAAACGATGTATTATGACTAACCGTAGCATACTCTTTGTGCCACCATAAAAAATATTCAGATCTACCCCCTATTAAGGGTAGTATATTCCTGTGATTTTTCGGAAATCCTTGCTGATCGATATTTTCCAGTAGAGATATTTCATCGAAACAAAGTAAAATAATTGCAAATCGGATACCCTCTGTGCCACCATACAAAAATTTCAGGTCCGACTCGTTTAAGGGTAGTTTATCCTCGTAATTTCTCGGAATACTTTGCTGACCGAAAATTTTCTGTGGGGATATTTTATTGAAACAACGTATTATGACTAAACGTAGCATGAGCTTGGTGCCACCGTGAAAAAATTCAGATCCGCCCCTGTTTAAGGGTAGTTTATTCTTGTGACTTTTCAGGAATCCTTGCTGATCGGAAGTTTCCCGTGAAGATATTTGATTGAAACGATGTATTATGACTTTCGGTAGCATACTCTTTGTGCCACCATAAAAAACATTCAGATCCACCCCCTATTAAGGGTAGTTTATTCGTGTGATTTTTCAGGAATCCTTACTGATCCGAAAATTTCCGTGGAGATATTTGATTGAAACGAAGTATTATGACTAACCGTAGCATACCCTTTGTGCCACCGTAAAAAATATTCAGATTCACCCCCTATTAAGGGTAGTTTATTCATCGGATTTTTCGGAAATCCTTGCTGATCCATATTTTCCAGTAGAGATATTTCATCGAAACAAAGTAAAATAATTGCAAATCGGATACCCTCTGTGCCACCATACAAAAATTTCAGGTCCGACTCGTTTAAGGGTAGTTTATCCTCGTAATTTCTCGGAATACTTTGCTGACCGAAAATTTTCTGTGGGGATATTTTATTGAAACAACGTATTATGACTAAACGTAGCATGAGCTTGGTGCCACCGTGAATAAATTCAGATCCGCCCCTGTTTAAGGGTAGTTTATTCCTGTAATTTTTCAGGAATCCTTGCTGATCGGAAATTTCCCGTGAAGATATTTGATTGAAACGATGTATTATGACTAACCGTATCATACTCTTTGTGCTACCATGAAAAATATTCAGATCCACCCCCTATTAAGGGTAGTTTATTCTTGTGATTTTTCAGGAATCCTTGCTGATCGGAAAATTCCCGTGGAGATATTTGATTGAAACGAAGTATCATGACTAACCGTAGCATACCCTTTGTGCCACCGTAAAAAATATTCAGATATACCCCCTATTAAGGGTAGTTTATTCTTGTGATTTTTCGGAAATCCTTTCTGATCGATATTTTCTAGTGGAGATATTTCATTGAAACAAAGTAAAATAATTGCGAATCGGATACCCTCTGTGCCACCATACAAAAATTCCAGGTCCGACTCGTTTAAGGGTAGTTTATCCTCGTAATTTCTCGGAATACTTTGCTGACCGAAAATTTTCAGTGGAGATATTTTATTGAAACAACGTATTATGACTAAACGTAGCATAAGCTCGGAGTCGGACCTGGAATTTTTGTATGGTGGCACAGAGGGTATCCGATTTGCAATTATTTTACTTCGTTTCAATGAAATATCTCTAGTGGAAAATATGGATCAGCACGGATTTCCGAAAAATCCGAAGAATAAACTACCCTTAATAGGGGGTGGATCTGAATATTTTTCATGGTGGCACAAAGAGTATGCTACGGTTTGTCATAATACATTGTTTCAATAAAATATCTTCACGGGAAATTTCCGATCAGCAAGGATACCTGAAAAATCACAAGAATAAACTACCCTTAATAGGGGGTGGATCTGAATATGTTTTATGGTGGCACCAAGAATATGCTACGGTTAGTTATAATACATCGTTTCAATCAAATATCTCCACGGGAAATTTCCGATCAGCCAGGATTCCTGAAAAATCACAGGAATAAACTACCCTTAAACAGGGGCGGATCTGAATGTTTTTCATGGTGGCACAAAGAGTATGCTACGGTTAGTCATGATACATCGTTTCAATCAAATATCTCTACGGGAAATTTCCCATCAGCAAGGATTTCTGAAAAATCACAGAAATAAACTACCCTTTAACGGGGGCGGATCTGAATTTTTTTTATGGTGGCACAAAAAGTATGCTATATTCAATCATAATATAGCGTTTCGATAAAATATCTCAACTGGAAACCTCCGGTCAGCAAATTATTTTGAAAAATTACAAGAATAAACTACCCCCAATTTGGGGTGGATTTGAAATTTGAATGTGGTGGCACGAACATATCAAGGTACACAACTCAGTTTTAGAGTTTGGTTCAATTAAATATTCTTTAAGGTCGTGATTTAGAGGATTATATTTTGGTCAGCAAATTATCCACACCCCTGAGCTAGATATAAGATACTAACTTTCATTGGAAAGAAAAAATACAATAGATCAAATTGTTATAAATAATATCACAATCAAAACAAATCACTTGTGCATGACTTTTTAACATCAATATATTCGAAGGAGAACTGAATCCCCTTGAATTTCCTTTAAAGTCAAAAAAGTACAAAATGGATTTTCAATCTTTACCATCCTTGCTACACAAAAACATACGGATCGAAAAATTTTCTACCTCCTTTTGACTGCATTAAATTTTAGTCATTGAAAATTCAAATGATACTATGATGAAATGTGTAGTTAAACGCCTTGTGGGTATTAGCCTTAGATGTATAATAGATAAGACTTATCTGCCGTAAACAGAACGCATCCAAGTATGATATCAGTTCCAAACTTGTTTTTTTGCTGTTAACATTTCTGTTCAATTCTTCAAGGTAAAATCGTTAGTATTCATTTTGAAATTATGAGAAAATTGATAGTCTCTGGCCACCTATAATTCCGAAATGGTCCTAATGAAATATTGTTGATGAATCTAGCGTTGCAATAGACAACTTTTTCATATTTGGCTGAAAGCAAGGAACAAACTCGGGGTTTCCAGTTTTTCATCAAGATCCAAGTAACTACTTTCATGTTAGAAATAACTTATCTCTCTTTATCGAAGCGTGTAGGTCATAATGATAAGTAAGTAGATATTTACATATTTTTCAACAAGAAATAATCTGGAAGATTTTTGTGTTGAAATGAATTGTAGCTACATCATTCCAAAATTCACAGTCAGATGATTTAAAATATACATTTTCAAACAAAGAATAATCTTGAAGAGGTTTTTTTTGAAATGCAACGTAGTGAATTAACTCCATAATTTCACACATTCATATGATTCAACATATAGATTTTTCAACAAGAAATTATCAGGAAGGTTTTTGTTTTCAAACAACATTTTATGGGCATTCGCATTTTTCCCCCAAAAGAAAAATATGAACTGATGCACTTTCAACAAGCTTTTTCCAAGGATGTGTCCCTTTCATATTTTTCTCGCTTTTTACAGATGAACTACACATACAGAGGTTTGATGGCACCCGTATTCACACCGTTCAAAGACAACATGTAATGTTTCTTGTATATTTCATATATCGACGATAATGTTAGCAATTTGTAGCTGGTTAAACAAGTGATTTCGTATAACTATATATCTATAACAACTTCCGAAAAAATCAACCTAGGCTATATCCTTGTATAAGGATTATACAATGGCTATATATCTTGTCTACGACCTACAGAGACATACTTGTACCATTGTATACATTTATACAATGCTTGTACATACAGGGTTGGGATAAAGTATGGAAACAAGTAAATATCTTCTGCACGAAAAGGACAATATTTATGAAAATTTGCATGTGCAAGTGCAATGGCGCAAAATGCATGTGATGTACAATTTTTTGTTGATAATATATTTCCGGTTGAACTGGAAACACCCTCAACACTCTAATTTATATGGGGCCTTCTGTATATCTTTGCAGATGTTGAAAGAGCTTGGGATTTCGAATGCGCACACTCTCTGTTTAGTGTAAAAAATCTATATAAGAAATAAACGAGTACGATCTAGCGGTAACTGTTGCCCAAGTGCCAAATTCGAATTTACATAATTCATTTGTACAATGAATACGAATCACTTAAATCCTTAAATGGAGCATTCTTTATTGTATAATTGAACTAATAATGTGAATTGGAATTTGTCACTTGGATCATTGTATAAATCTCTATACTTTATACTATGCTTGGGCAGCAGTTGCAGCTAGATCGTATTCGTTTATTACGTACTATGCATACACACAACATCAATTGGTTTATCCTAACGTTTTTTACGGTAATGTAAAAAACTCAAAAGAATGAAGTTGATTAACGTGCGATGATCCCTTGCTTTTATAGATTTTTTACACTAAACTCAGTATGTGCGCATTCGAAATCCCAAGCTCTTTCAACATCTGCAAAGATATACAGGAGGTCCCATATAAATAAAAAAGATGAAGGTATTTCCGGTTCAACCGGAAGTATATTATCAGCAAAAAGTTGTATATCAGATGCATTTTGCGCCATTGCACTTAACTACAAAATTTCATAAATATTGTCCTTTTCGTTGAGAAGATATTTACTCAGTTCCATACTTTATTCCAACCCTGTATAGGATTTTTAGAGTTATTTTTATAAAAATCGAATTCAATAATTAATGGGGATTTTCTTCCATACTAATTCGAAATTTAATTTTTGCAGTATTTCAAAATATAGATATATCGGCTCAGGTTGAAATCTATAGTATGTTACAAACAATTGGTTTTATTGTAACCTTCATAAGAACTCTGTTGTTTCCTTAGACAAAGTTGTTTCGGTGAATCATAAAAGAAGGTACGTTCAAAATTTCAGCGATCATCCTCAACTTCTCAAGAAATTTAACTGAATTTGATGGGTAGTTTCTCAATTAGTTCTATCGTTGTATACAGACAATCCTTTTTTTTACAATGGTTTGATACTATACTGATTTGAACTCGAAATAGAATAATTCTGGCAACGTTTACTTTTCTGGGGAAAAGTTTGATAATAAATCTACCAAATGAACTAAACAACGTGATCTTAGGACCCTTTTGGGTATTTTTTAAAATTTCTCAAAATCGACATCGTAAGCGATCGATTTCGAATATTCCGCTATTTTCCAACTCTGAAAATTACTCGGTTTCTTGCACTTCCATCTCAACTTATCTGTACAAAAGGGCCAATCGAAAGTTTATTTGAGGGCCATCACTAGTTACCTATATTATTCTAATGACCTCGTATTTTAAAAACTACTCTGGTTTCGATCGAATAGGTATTTCGGACAAAAATTCAAATGGCTACAGATCCTAACAAATGTGATCTGTGTCCAAAACAAGTCGGCTGCTCAGAATTTGAGTTGACTGTAAGTATAAAACCTCAATATTTGTTTAATTAATGCTATTTTCGGTTGGAAATTTTTAAACTACATGCATTTGGTCAAAATGAAAGCTCCCAAAAAACAAATATAATCCTAGCTTCCATACCAAACCAAAATATAATGGGGGTTTTTAAGTATATTTCACCACAAGGGACAATTTTTTGCTTTTTCGACAAAATAGAGCAACGATTCCTGTCTTCCTGTTGTGGAGACACAAATTTTCCACTAAATATATGTTTCCCGCTGTAAAAATTAAAATTTTTCATTTTCTAATTTGAACTGACCAACTTAAGTTTTTTCTACAATCTTTTGTCAACTTTGGTGCAAGCATCGTTTCCCCAAACAATGGTATGATCATCGTAAAAAGACAACAATTGTATAATTCTGTCCCGGATTTGTCAATAGGCTGTATTACAGTGACTCTATACAGTATACTCTTGTAAAGAGTCACTGTAGGCCGCGGCCTAGAGACGGAAGATTTCTGTAGCTCCTCTCTATATAAAATCAGACTCGGACAAGATCAACACCATAAACTATGAGGATAAATGATTTTGCTAATAAAAAGTCCCAAAGAAATTGTAATTCTTGTTTCTTTTTAATGATCTTTCTTAATGACTAATTTATTTGTTCATTTAACTTCAGTGCCTTCCTTCCATTACTATTTTAGAAAGATACATGGGGCGGCGGAAATAAAGTGGCCTACACTCAAAAAAATATAAATGTGGCACTGTGCCAGATATCATAATATTCAGATGGGGTACGTTTTTATTTTAATCGAACTGATTAATTGGTGTATCTCCCTCTCTCTTCTGGGAAACAAGAGATTTATTATTATTGCTTCGAACCATTATATTGTAATCACTGCTGAATAATTCGTGGTCAAATTCGGTTCGGCGTACCAAGTCATTAATACCTATCATTGACTATCACCACAGCTGTCTTCTATATAGAGGGCTGTGTAATCACTGTATCGCTTCCTACTTTGTCCATGAATATCAAGCCTGCATGTAATTCCAAAGTTTTCTTCCATTATTTATAGCTTCGTTCGTGATGAATTTTCCACCTCATCAACACCAGTGAATCGTATACCTTTCCGTGTCAGTGTTCCAACGTGATCACGTTTCTAAGCAGTGGCTTTTTCCGTCATGCACAAAAAACTTATCGAAGCATTGCTTCATGTACGAGTAAAAAGTGGAGAAAATATACTAATACTGGATTCGTCCCATATGGATATACATGCTTGAAGAAACGGAGTCAGAGCTTGTCACTTTATATTGTATAGGGAGCGGAACGTATCCTTTCTACTCAGGAAGCATGTTCTTTCAACCAACAAAATAGAGTGGTGCTGGTTGTTCCTTAATCACACAATTTTTACCTATAGGGGAACTGTGCAGAGTTTGATAATATATCTGTGAATATCGGGAAATTTTCGAGATTCTTTGTTTTCATCACGGAACATCACTGTGCCAAACATGTCTGAGCAAGTGGTTTTTACGGACCAAAGTGAAAGCGTGATTGCGAGTCGGTCTGTCACTTTCGAAAAATTTGTTTTGTCAATTTGGACACAGTCAATCTTCGAGGTAGTTAGGGTGCAGGTAGAGTAAGTCCGATTAGTCTTGAGCATAGCAATTTAAAAATTTTCTTACACATATATTTCATTTACTGGCTGCAGGATTCAGCAAAAGACTATTTCCCATATACAAATAGGAAAAAAATAGTTTGGAGGAAAACTTATTGCCCCTTGATTTTATATGCATATTATAAAATAATCATTGCACATATACAGTTCATGTGTGTACTGAATAATTAATTCATTTGTTAATTATTTTAGGACTTTAAATTTAGAAACAATTCCAAAATATGCAAATTTCCTCAATCAGCAGGGCATTGATGGTATATTAGGTGAGAAGTTGTCTTATGAAATGGCCGAAAAAACTGATCCTTAAAATTAATACAGTAAATGGAACAACAGGTGAAGGCCCTTCACTATCAAAGAATGAAAGGAAACAACTAGCAGAAAAATGGAAGGAAGCAGTTCTTCACACTAAACAACATCTTATGGTCCAAGTAGGAGGGGCACCCCTACCAGATGTATTGGATCTGGTAAAGAATTTAATAAACTTTTTTCACTAACCCCCCAAATATTTGTTTAGTAGAAATCAGAGAATTTTTTTCAGACAAAACATGCTGAACAAATTGGAGTCGATTCTATATTATGTTTGCCAGAATTATATTTCAAACCAACAACTACAGACGAATTAATAAGTTATCTCAAAGAAGTAGGCCAAGCTGCACCAAATACACCACTATTATATTACCACATTCCAAGTTTTTCATTTGTCAACAGTAAGCTGAATCAGGAAATTAATCAAATTATTTGAAATGCTTTGAATTTTTCAGTTAACATGGTGAACTTGGTGAGGGAAATAAAGGGAAAAATTCCAAACTTTTGTGGTTTGAAGTTCACGTCGACACAATTAGATGAAGGTATTTTGGCATTACATGCCAATGAAGGAAAATATGCTGTTTTTCTTGGCGCAGATAGTGTAGGCATTCAAAATTTTGGATAGCTTATAAGTTAAAAGTTTTCCTTGTTTTAGGTTTTGGCTGGAGCCCTAGCTTTAGGTTTTGATTCTGCTATAGGAACAACATTCAATATATTTCCGAATCTAAGTATTGATATTTTGAATGCTATGAATGAATCGAATACAGAAAAAGCAAGGGAAGTACAGGAAAAGTTGACCTATACGATTGAAGTGATAAAAAAATATGGTAAGTACTACGAAATTGTCAGTGTGGCAGTAAGATTGGATTTTTTTTGCAGGATCATGGGTAGCATCTATGAAACATGCTATGAATATATTAACGCCTATTAATGTTGGAAAAGTAAGAAAACCGTTAGGTACTTTGACTGAAAAAGATGAAGAATGTATGGCTGATGCTCTCAAGTTTCTTGTTTCTTCAGGAGTAATTAATAATTATAGCAAGTGATTGATCATTCAAAATGAAGATGTCGAGCGAATTTTTCAACCTTTCAATTGATATTGATTGATTGAAAATAAAAGCAAAGATCAGTTGTTGAAAGAGAAAAACTATATAGAATAAAATTTTATAAAAGGGTATAGGATTTGAATGTGACGAAAATTATGTACAATTTCTTACATCCTTTATTCCACCAAAACTATAAAAAAGCAACAAAAGTAATTCTGCCCCAAACTATTTCATGGTACAATAAAAAATTAAATATTATTTGATTTCAATATTTATTATTTTTCACTAAAACAACTGACAATTGACGACTGTACTACAAGGTACCACTTGTGTTAGGCCTCTGGTTATTCTTTATGTCTTCTAATTGAATGAGCTGAAATCGAGAAATTATATTCAATCTATAATTTGTTTCTAGCATAATATATAATTTTGAGAAATCTAGGAGATAATCTTGGAAGTAGAATTCAACTTAAGACAAAACTGTTATTTTACTCAAGCATTTCTATATCCAAATAAGGGTTTTTCAAGGAAGGCTAACATTTCACAAAAATCCAAAGGGCGAAAATTGAGACAGAAGCTAAATTCAACATTATTTTATGAAAAATGGCGAGATTACGAAAAGTATCGGTACTTAGATGTTTCTATGATAATTATTGCTTTGTTAATTTTCTAAATATGCAATACTTGGCGCTTTAAGTCTTCAGTTTTATGTGAATACCATTATTTATAGTGTGTGTATTCATGCAGACAAAATTTTCAAATGTTTTGAAACCCTACAAACCTTTTCAATGGGTATACAAGATAGTTCTCCCCCGCCGCATTGTGGAGGAGGCAATGGTGCTACAGGTGTGGTAGATTTGTTAGCTTTTTCTAAAGCCTCCCGTGCACGCCTTTCTTTCAGTTTCAGAGAGAATATGGCAACCGATCTAGCTCTCTTCATGAGACTCTGCTTCACTCGTATCTTTTTTGAAGCGGCCTCTTCGGCAGCTAAATAAAAGTTTGATATTGAAAACTTTTTTATTTATGATTAAATATGAAAAACGCTTGAACTACTTGATCCATCACCATTTTAATAAGGATAATAAGACAATATTGGAGTGAAAGAGAAAAATAAAGTTTAACTTTAGTCTAACAGCCAGTAAAATACGAATTTTAAAAGTTATGAAGAACAGATAAATCGACAAATAACCACTTTCTTATATCTAATGAAGAAATAGCGAACATTTCATTTTTCACAATGTGTTTGAATGAATTTGAAATATTTTTTGAGGATATTTTTAAGCGATAATTGAGAATGAAATTTAGTTCTGAAGATTAACAGATTTTGTGGACAAAATTATGTCTCAAGAGGTTAAAAAAAAATCAGTCTCCTAATATTTGTAACCAGCTGGATTGAATAAATTCATTTGAAAAGATGCTTTCCAAAAGTGGCGACTCGAAAGAGCAGTCTGAGAGGCAGTTCTGCACAGCTTGGATACCTGGATTTACATTTGGAAATAATAAAATATCTTTGTTGATACATATATAATATGGTTAGATGGATTCTTAAGATTTTTTATTTTTTTATTACTGTGAGAATTTCTTTCCAGTAAACAGCTAATTACACTCCAATAAATCGATTCGAATTCTTTAGAGACTGGTCTAGATTTTGTCTATTTAGACTGTATAATTAATGAGACCATGGATTGTATTGTATAGTTCGAACTTTTTCTAAGATTTCACTCCCAATATTTTAGAAGGAACTATTTAATGTTAAACAGAGGTTATTATTTATAGAAAACGCCCTTGCAGATTGCGCGATTCTAACTATTTATTAAGGGCAGTTTCTAGAAAAAATGTTGCCTAGTGAACAATACCAGAATAATGTAAAACAACAAAATAATCTGAAAGGTTTCAGAGTCTATATATGACTCCTTCATCGAGAAACTAATACAGCAAATCTTCTCTTTATAGTCTGATGCAGGAGCCAGATATATCTCTAAAATTGGTTCACTTTGTTGGTTGTTTGCATCATTCGGATTTTGTTCATTAGGCAACATTTTTTCGAAAAACTGCACTTGACAAACAGTTTGAATTCCGCAATCCGCATGTGCGTTTTCTATAATAATAATTTTTATTTAGTTTTCAATAGTTCTTTCTCAGATACCGGGAGTGAAAACCAATAAAAAACCACAAAAATAATGCTAAATCCTCCCAAAATATCCTTTAAACGATAGCCATAAAGATGCTTCAAAATAAAGAAATATAATAAAACGAAACCTGATCCAACACAGTTGAATTCTACAATAAACTCGATAAACTACAACAATAAGTGATCACTCAAGTGTAGACAGAAACAGCATCTTTGATTACAAAATGAGTTCGTCCATTGAGTATTCAGTAGAGGAATCAATGGTTCATGAATTTAATACAAGGAAAAATGTTGCTGCTCCATTTAGGGCCGGTATTATAAAATTTACTTTGACCACAGAGAGCAGTTAACTCACATTTTCGAACCCCATTTGACAAGTTAACTTCTAGTTATCTGCCAAAATAGCTTTATAATTCCAACCTTCAAACAGAGCTCAGACAGTGTGAACAATTACCTCGTAAAACATCATCAGCTTCTTGACTTGAAATACTTCGGGCGCTATCACTAAGAGATGGATCTGCTGGGATAGGCTTAGCTTGTGGTGATAGAAGTATAGGCGGTTCCTTAGCTGGGGATCTAGGCCTAGGTGGCCATATCGGGTTGTTTTTCAGCAAATCCGAATCAGAGCTTGAAGAGTCCTATTGGAAAAAATAGAATATAGCCATATATCTGAAGAATGACAGGATAGGCTCATCACTTTTAACAAATAATGGATCTTTCTCATGATTACCAATTTCTGGAGGATCCGCAAATATTCCCAGTGCGAAGATATTAATTAGATATGGGCCCTCAAAGCTCTAAGTTTTGTTCATTGTACCTGCATGAACTTATGAATTACACTAACTCTACTGATACTGTTCGGTGTGTTTTGTTGTAAACTTGCACTCTGTTTGTTGCGTAAATGTTGGGAGTTAGTGTACTCACAGATTACTGTGATGGTTATGCGTAAATTTAATGAATATTCAAAGATATCTGTTGTTGTCTCTGGTTCCTGATGGACGTGTTTTGTTCTTTTTGTGTGGTTATTTTTGGACGAAATTAATTTCCATCATATGGTTATTAAAAATGGATTTTTTGCGTGACGACTTTAGATAAAATTTACGACCACATCACCTCGAAATAGTAGCGGAAACAAAAGAAGCATAGAATTCTGCCATCTCGGATTTGCGTAAAAACATGTAACTATAATATAGAGGTTTGGAAAAGACAGTCGGTAAGATGCGAAACTCAGCGTTAATCTAACGAGGGTCAGAATGAAATGGACCAGCGGCAAGTTGAATATGTGTGGTGGGGGCTGCAGTCCATAGGCGAATTTTGGCGCTGTAACCATAGTTAGTAGTTACCCGTGACGTCATAGTCACGTAGTTACTTCTGTCTGTCAAGTTCAAAGAGAACCTCACTTTTTTCTTCTGTCTGTCAACTCCAAAGAGAACTTCGATACTATCTTGTATCGGAAGACTTCTTTTATTTAGAATAATGGAAATTGTTTCCATTTTTATATAACAAGCGTGCAAAAACAATAATAAAAAAACCTGCCAGATGTTTCAAAAATGAACATTAAAAATTGGGTAGAATTCTAGACTTCGTTGGAAATTAATTTATCGTTATCGGGAAAGAAGTCAAATAAATTAATAAGGACTACAAGTGTATTCTTTATTGATATTTCCTAGCTTTCATTCCTACTTTTGGAACTTCTTCAGGGACTGAAAACGAAATGATGTTACTTGAAATGAGCATTAACTTATAGAAGTGCTAAAAAAAACTCACATGAATTTTGAATACATAGGACCAATTACTATCTACCATATAATTTAATGTTTCATCAATAGCTGCAACTTCTGAACCATATAATTGGTTTCACAATAGCAATTATTAATTAAAATTTCTTACACTTTCTTTTTAAAATCTAAAAACAACAATTGATACAAGCTTAAATGCAATCTAAAAAAAAATTTGCAACGGTACAAAACGACAGGAGGAGTGACTTCTTTCCCGATAACGATATATGAACATTAAAAATATTTGAAACTTCCATAGATAATGACTCCCAATTATTTTCATTCTCGAATCTATGTTCATAAACTCATTCCATTTCACTCTTTCGAAAGAGATAGAACTACATACCACACGAGTAACCCTGCTCAAGAGGAAGGTTACGCGGTATGGTATGCGTGACGTCATCAATACGTCATAGTTACATAGTTAGCTCCGCGAAAATGTGGTAACCCAAGTAACTACATCTGTAGTAAGCTGTGGTTACAGCGCCAAAATTCGCCTCATGATACGCGATCGAAGCGCTTGCCAGTAGCTCTCCTCTCTCCTAACGGGAGTTGCATTAGACCATATCACTTGAAATTAAATACGACAATTTTATTCCATTGAATAAGAGGAATTTATTTACCACAATGAATAACTCAAATAATTTCCTCTGTGAAAATGATTACTTAGATTCTTTTTCGCCATAACTGGTTTGAAAATAAAATAAATTCTACGGAAAGAAGAAAGTGAAAAACAAAAATTACTGTCTCTTGAATTAATTGACCACCAAATTACCATTTTATGATTTTAATTTTTTCTTCACACTGAACATTTCGATTCACGTGTAATATAATTGAGTTTCAACCGATATGGTCCACTGCACCTCACGTTTGGAGACCTATTGGCAAGCGCTTCTTTCGATCGCGTATCGTGAACTTGAGCCCCCACACATTTTCAACTTGCCATTGCAACAGAATAGTTGTTTATTCGATATGGCATCGCGCTGAGATTTCGATTCTTCCACTGGTCCATTTTATTCTGTCCCTCGCTAGATTAACGCTGGGTTTCGCATCTTAGCGACTATCTTTTCCAAACCTGTATATTCGTATTCTGCGAGAATCACAGAGTAGTTTGAACTACCACTGTTGACGAATCCGGTGCCGTCCGTCCGTCCTAAGGCACGATTACTGTCGTACGGAGAATCCTATCGACCTGAAACTTTCAGGGTGGGTTGCATTTCGAAATAAGACGGTTAAGTTCGTTAATGGGCAGAATCGGCCTAACGGTTTCGGAGTTAGAGCCTTTTAAAGTTTTGAAGTTCTTTTGGCGATAATTGGGGAACTACTGAAACGATTGGATCGAAACTTGGCAGTTAGTTGGAGTATAGCAACGCGAAATTTTGTTGAGATCAAACTATCAGTAAATTTATAAAAAAAAAATTTTCGAAATTTTTTTCGAGAAAAATTTTTTTTTCACGAACTTTTCATCACATTTGAAGAAAAATTCAGCGCATAGATTGGGCTCCACATTTCACAGTAGTGTACCAAATTTCAATTCGATACAGCTATTAGTTTTGGAGATATTGGGAAAAAATATGTAAAATTTAATGGTTTTCTTCTTGATATCGTTGTTTTTTTCGGTATAACTCAAGAAATACTGATTCCATCATGATGACGGTAACTGCCGACCGTAAAAACAATAACTTCCAGAAGAAACTGTTAATAATATTATAGTTTAGAATAAACCTGCCACTGAGGCCATTGCAGTTGTTTCTAAGTTTGTTTTTGTGTTAGCCTTTGCAACAGTGGTGGAATCTGTCATATCCTCAATAAGCGCGGAAACCAATGAGTTCCGTGTCAACCGCCGTTAAACAAAGAGAAGTTGTATTGCATTGAGTTTTTCAATAAAGTAAAATTAACAAACGTCTCTTGGATTACTTCAGCATTTCTAACAGAACCGACTTAAAAACTCGATATTTGTAGAGACGGTTTGGGGCTTAATTACGAAGGTCGAATTCGTGAATGGGTTTAATCCGCCCAATGATTCCGTAGATATACCCATTCAAAATTTTATTTTCTCAATATTTCCAAAAATACAGATTAGAGGGAATTGAAATCTAGTACTTTATCGAAGAAATCCTAGAAGAGCACTACCGTGAAGGCAGCAGCTTTTGCGCGCATGTCCAAATTCATTGCTAAAGGGGTCATCTCTATTGAACATGCGCGTAAAAGCAGCTGCTTTTACGGCAGTGCTTTTCTAGGTTTTTTCATTAAATATGGTACATTCTTGAAATGAACCAACCACCTGTTATGGTGGTATTGTTTAGCTTGAAAGATAATTTTTGAACCATATAAAAGAAACGAGTGATAGTTTTTATGATTGAAAAAGTGACCTGAAGATGCATCTTTTCAGAACTTTTGGGACCTATATCTTCCAAAATATGAGATAAGGCCTAGTTTTGATTGCTGGATTTTTTCTGGAGAACACACTGCGTAAATTGGTGCAAATACCTAAGCAATATCTCCACAAACGGGAAAATTTGCGGTTTTTTTTAAAAGTCCGATTCCACAGGTTTCAGAATTTACAAGGCAGCTCATTTTTTACTAGTCACCGAAAATTGATATTTTGGTGTCAGATCACAAAAGTAGTAGAAAAAAGTTCCTGTGTCCTACGCAGTTTTTAGAAACAAATATGACAATGTTACCTTAGGTGTAATGCAGTCAGTACTTCGATGCATATCCGCTTCTTTCAATCTTTTTGCCCATTCTACCCCTCCACTTGGACCAATCGTCAAATGATATGAACCCTCGCTCTGAAAATGAGATTTCAGTACGCAATGGCGATTGGCTCCAGATAAATCTTACCTCTGGTGGTTGCCATTCTTTGGACTTTCTCGGTTTGAATGGCGGTATTTCCTGAATTGATCCTGGCGCGATATTGACCAGTTTATGCTGATTCGAAGCACTGGAAGAAGATGGCGGATTTGCCAATATAGGAGATGTTGATAGAGGTTTGATTCCTTCCTTGGAATCTGATCTTTGTTTTTTATCCAGTGTTTTTGTCTCAGCGGTAACTAAGCTGTGGCTTGGAGATACAGAAAACCTGAGAAGTAAATTATGAAAAATCTGATTTTGAGTAGATTTCAGATTTTCTGCTGTGAAATATGAACTCATTCAAAAAATGGGGACTAAAAAGTGTTACAATATAATGTTTTTTCTAACAGACACGAAAATACACTGTTACTTATTTGAAGATATATCTTTCATCGGAAATCTTGGTATGCATTTATAATGTTGAAAAAAGGGTGCCAACTGATGTGTTCAACTCTTCAAACTCAACAATAATTTTCCCTAACCTTTTTATTTGAGAACAACTCACTATTCACATGAAACATTGCACATCACTCAAAAATTGGTTTCACATGAATGTTCTGTACTGAAATCATATAAATACCTAGTAATAATCTTCAAAGTAAAAACGAAAATTTAGAATCATTATAATCAAAAGAGCAGTGAAACAAATTTGAAACATCTAAATCCAGGCTATTTTCGAAATATAAGTTAAATATAATAATTTTTCTTTTAATAATTCAAGTTTCCTCACCTCCCTATGGTTTGATAGTTTGGATCTTCAGGTGTAGAGGTGCTAGTATTCGTTGATCGACTTGCTTCTCTTCTAGCCCATTCTATTTTAGCCATTTCAGTAGCCAACCACCCAGGTATATCAGGTATTGCACATGTTATAATAAATCTTATAACTAACATTATATGCTGCGAAAAATTAAAATTAAGTTATTTTAAAAATCGATATTTCATTCACTGTTTTGCTCCAATTAATGAGTTGGCTTTCTGGCGAACCGCTCATTTGATTTATATGTTTTTTCTTTCAATTGTTAATCGATTTCTCAGTAACAATGCTATGTAAAGAACTGTTATTTAGATTTGAAGTTAAGCATAAACGGGGTGTAACAAATGGACAAATTTTATTTAACGAAATTTGTGACATCTTGTGGAGTGCGACAGCTATAACATCTGCTGCCAACTGAAATCACATTCAACCCTGAGCTTTGTTGAACATCGACGATATCGATATTATCTATGTTTTTACAGGAGATACACTGGTTCGAAACGACCATTTCGGAAAGTGTTTGCTAGCACTTCAGAGAGAATTTTATGCCATTCCATTAATTTTTTTTAAATTTTCATGCTTTTTTTGGATTTCTAATTAAACTTGCGTTTCCATTTTTCTTCGTTGTGTTCGCTTCAAAACAGGGAATCAAAATTTTCGGAAAATTGACTTTGTTTCATAGTTGCACCCCATATATTCCCAAATTCAATTCTGAATAAAGATTATTGGCATAACATCGTTACCTAGAAATAAATCCACAATTTAAAAGAAAAAAATATCAAATTCTAATGATTGACAAGGAAGCAAACTTTTAAATTATGGTAAATTTTTAGTGGCCACTTTCTTTGATGGTTAGTGTAAATTACAGGAGAAACATAGGAAATATTAAGAATTAAAGTTGGAAATTAATATGATGATATTTCTGAGAGGCATTCTTTGAATATCTTCCTCTATAGGAGATCATTCTGCAACACTATTGGTTTAAATAATATCCAAATTGAATATTGCTTCTGCTCAGTTTTACTCAATAATAATGGATCGAAATCTCTGGAAGAGATCCCAAGATTTTTTCTGTTTTCGACAATAACCTCATACTCAAATTGATAAATCTGATTCTTTCAATATTAGATTAAATATCAAGTAATTCACTTGAAAAATGTAAGAGAAGGTGAGGTGCTTCGATACAAAGGAAGCATTTTAATGAAAAATGCAGCGTGAATATACAGCTTGAAGAAGCAATTCTGGAAGCGGCTGAAAAAAAAGCTGAGTGCTTAGCTCGGGAAGCAAGAAGTCACATATTTCCATCCTGAAAAAAAGAGTTCTATGCAGCAGCCATAACATTTCACTTATGAACAATATTATGCCAATAGACGACTTCGGCCCAAGTTGCCAACCCATAATTTACTTAGCAAGTTTACTTTCACTGGGGAACGGGAATTTCAGGACAAATTCGACATGATAAGGTTCGCATTATTTATAAATAACCGTAAAACATGCCTCGGCTCTTCAAACCAGATAATTCCTTCCAAATATAGATTTTTGTTAAGATCGTCCCCGATTGGCTGAAATTTAAGTTGGGATTCCTGATTTCATGCAAACAGTGTCAATTTTCATATGATACGTTCCGAAAATCAACTCTGTTGTTTCATTTGCCGATTTTCTGCTCCGTAAATATGAAATATTCGGATGGTTCCTGGAACAAGCGCGTGAAAAAGGTTATTTACGGAATCTGGTTGATGAAAATGCGGTCGATTTACTGTCACCAGAACGATTTTCTATGGTAAATATCCATAGCATAGAACAATCTATGTTAGAACCGTCCCGACCATATCTGAACTCGGAACCAAAACAAACCTAAAGTAAACATAGATTGTTCTATGCTATGGATATTTACCATAGAAAATCGTTCTGGTGACAGTAAATCGACCGCATTTTCATCAACCAGATTCCGTAAATAACCTTTTTCACGCGCTTGTTCCAGGAACCATCCGAATATTTCATATTTACGGAGCAGAAAATCGGCAAATGAAACAACAGAGTTGATTTTCGGAACGTATCATATGAAAATTGACACTGTTTGCATGAAATCAGGAATCCCAACTTAAATTTCAGCCAATCGGGGACGATCTTAACAAAAATCTATATTTGGAAGGAATTATCTGGTTTGAAGAGCCGAGGCATGTTTTACGGTTATTTATAAATAATGCGAACCTTATCATGTCGAATTTGTCCTGAAATTCCCGTTCCCCAGTGAAAGTAAACTTGCTAAGTAAATTGTGGGTTGGCAACTTGGGCCGAAGTCGTCTATTTGTACTCAAAATCTTGTATCCATGGCGACCTTTCCTAAGTAAAATCAGTGATCAGTTGATTATCAATCTTTTATGATGACCCAGAATTCCCCACAGTTAGGGAAGCTGTGACTTAAGCTACATTCAGATTGAATTCGAAGGCGAAGTGCGACTTCGACATGAAAGTCGGTATGAAATTTGCCATTCACTTTGAAATCCCGGACAAACTCGCTTTATCAAGTAACACACGATAATGTTATTGTTTATGCTGGGTTAGATCTAATCCACAAGCATTTGGAGATGCGAGAAATTTTGCTGATTTCAGCTTTCGCGATGGCACGATTTTCATTGTGAATGACAGTGTTGGAATAAATATACTTAGCACGGGTAGCCAAGGCGCACTTCGTCCGCGAAGTCGTTCTGAATCTGAATGTAGTTTCAGTTTGTTGATTTGACTTTATCAGAACACACACAATTTCGGCAAACTCTGATGAGCAGTTTCAAATATTCAGTGGATCATTCATTATAAAAACTACACGTTATTATACCTCAGAGACCCGACCTTATAAAATTTGATTATTATCCCCAAATTATAATCGTAGTTCAGTGCACGCTGTGAACAGACATATGTGGGAACTTTGGAGTTTTCACTGTGACTCTATTCAGAAATATAGAACTAACAACTATCACAAAGCAAATGGCTATCAAGCAAAGGTCCTTCAGCCTATGAATTTACCCTTTATTATAATTATATACTTTAAATGTTTGTACAAAATAGTTCGTTTGAGATTCAACATTCTTGATAGAGCCTAAGTAGAATGTTTCTTGTTGTTTTAGTTCCTTCATCACAACTGAATGCATTAATCCTAGCAATAGATAATTAATTTCAGACTGATCAATAGGTCTCTTGCATGTATTTTTTTATCATTGGAATCGAATATTTTATCCATAAGAATACTGAAAATATTCAATCGCCACCAAAAATTTCAATTTTCAACTGAAAAACAATAATAATAAAAATAAGAATAATAATTCAAAATTCGTTCAAATGTGTAATAGCATACATTATAATTTTGTATCAAAATAAAATAACAAAAACATAAAAATATGTTATTTAATGGTACATACAAGTTGTTAGCTCTATCTCGCAACTTTCTCCTAAGGAATTCGAAATATCGTCCGAATGTTTTTATTTCGAGTTCAATCTTTCAACGATTGAGACCTTATCCAATAAGTATAGTATAGAACTTATTGAGTATTACCCACCCAAAATTCATGAAATTCCCTGCCGATTCCTAGAAAAACCGCTTACTGATTACCACCAAGAACCTTCTTATTCAATTAGTACAGTATAAAAATATGTCATCATTAAAAGTTGTCTGGGGAAATATATGTTAAGAAATGTGTCGCACAATTTAATCTATCCCTGGATTTAATCGAGTAAATTAATTTGCATCAAAATTATTATGTCTGCTTGATAGAACTCGAATGATATAGCAAAATTTAAAGCCCAACCGTCGGTTTCACAAAACTTTTGAGTTCTGATCAACTCGTTGATACAGGTTTGCATACGATGGTTGGGATGAAAATGAACTGAAATCGAGCACAGAATTCACTGTTGACTGACAATCAAGCTCCTGATTGGGCAATCGAAGATTTGTGAAACCGGCTGTAAGTCTTGGTATATTCGCAGGTATACAAACTGTTTATTGCTAGTGTGTTTCTACACCCAATTTATTTAAGTAATGTGCCCTCCCTGTTCAATATGTGATAGATCATGTCATCCTCGGCCACCTTCCTTGATTCGTTAAGCTGTACACCAGTAACAAAAAAACAAATATCCCAAAATACAAAGGATTTCATATTGAAAATGGAATCAGAGAAAATTCAAAATTGCAGTATTAATATTTAACTAAGTAACTATAACTTACTAACCTCTAAAGCGACTATTAGTAAAATCGTTTGTGTTGCAGACATTTCTGGAAACATTCGATGTACTTGTCCCGATAAACCTATGAGAGCACAATTAACAAGAACTGCTACGATACTGATATATTCCATACAATTCTGAAAGAAAATCAGTACCTGAATCATTATGATTTATCAAATAATACACACTTACCTGCCAAGTTCCTATATTGGGTACCCTTTGACCAAAAGGTCTCTGACATACATAACCTAATTTGAAAGCGTCAGTTCTTATTTCTAGAAGATTGTTAAACATTGCACACATTGCAGCAGGGGGAAAGGCAGAGGAAAACAGTATTACATAACCTAATTGTATTGTCATTTCCAAGTGATCAGCAAAAGTTCCATCGTACTGAAAAAACCTCTGATAAGTATGTTATTTTTATCAATTCATTGAAAGGGATATGCATGTAAATACAGGCAACACATAATCCTCTCAAGCTGTGAGTATTTTAGTGGATATATTTCTGATAAGACGCGAGGTTTGGCTTTGTGGTAACCATTCTGTATTGTGACAAATCAGATCTTTTCTGTTAAGTGTTGTGATCTTCGAATTTTTTGTTGTTAGTGTTAGGTAGAAAGAAAACTTGGCGAGAACATGCAACAAGTACCATATGGATTTGCTCCTGCATACTTCTCTTTAAAATTGATTCCTTTTGAGGATGACAATAGGCCTTTGCATGTAGTTTCTTTGTCATTGCAATCGAATATTGTATCCATAAGAATACTGAAAAATTCAATCTACGACAAAATTTTAAATTTCCAACGAGAAAACGATCTTTTAAATTTGGCTCCATATATTGGCTGTTTAAACAGCAAAACTTCGGGGCTTTCTCTCTAGCAAGCCAATGGACAGCATCAGCTGTATCGATCGTAGAATCATGCGGTGGCGTGTGACGTAGGAGGCGATTAACCGCGTTTCACCGAATTTGAACTTGCGTCTCGATTTTACCATTTTTAAAACCGAATTATTCAAAATTCGCGAATTGACAAAGTGTGTGATAGAATACAGTATGATTATGTATCGAAGTAGCATAAAAAAAAAACAAAATACTATATTTCTTGTTACATGAGAGAGACTTATTCGGAGGGATAATAGCTTTTGTTTTGGTTCCGAATAGTTTGGAACTAGGAACCATAACTAAGCTTAAACAAAAATTTGCTGAAACAATATAAAAACGAAATTTCTTCAAAGACCTATCCACCTACTGAGAAAGTAAGGCTCAGTATCGATTCTGTAATTCTTATGTAAAAAAATTTTACTGCATAATTTTCGATATCGCGAATTATTTTCAAAAGCAAGGTAAAGTTAATAAAAAAGACAGTAGCTTCAGGAACAAGATACATCGTTGATTTCTGAAAATTTAATAATCAACTTTTGTAAGAATAGGTTTCTGCAAAGAGCATTTATTAAGAATTAGGAAAAAATGAAGGGACCAAATTATATAGTAATAATTATGTACCTTGTATAAAGAGCTCTCTAATTCAGCTTGACTTATACTCCTCCTTTCAGCAGACGTTGTTGCTTGGCTTCTAGATTCCCCAGTGGAATTGACATTTTCAGAATTTTGATCATTTACTTCTTCAGTACCAGGCGGAGATTTGTTTCCAACTGGACTTAAAGCACCCCAAAGATCAAAACTCATTTTAGCCAATCTTAAGTGCTCTAACAAGTAAGGCAGAGCGGATTCCTTCAAGTTTCCCAAAACTTGTCTTGATATGAGTAAAGCAGCAAGTTGCTGAAATTTGACAACACTCAGTACGTTTAATTACACCCAAAATTTTCATGTGTTCATATTAGTTGGAGTATGTTTGTTTTCATGTGAATCAGATAAATTTCAAAAACATAAACAAGTTTTTGAACATATCGAATGAAGAAAAGCGAAAATCGTATGAGAAGCAATTTATTATTATTTGGATCTCGAATACATCTCACCTGCTTTAATCGGTCTTGGTCTTGAAGATAGAATGCAATATAGAAGAGTGAGAGAAAGGAATTCACGAACTGGAACTGAAATTAATTTGATTAAATACCTCATTTGTACTGGAAGATTTTTTATGAGATGTACGTACTAATCAATGGAGCATGTGCCAATAATAGAATGACTTTTTATTATATATATCATAAGCATAATAATCCTACACTATTTTTAAAATAAAATCATCATAGCTTCTGAGTAAAACATATACACTGAATATTTCCTATTATGTCCATTACTTATTTTCTGTTAGCAAAAAAATTAAACTAGAGAAGATCGTGGTTTGTCCATAGACATAAAAACATGGACTACGCCATTCCTATAAATCTGTGGAAAAAAAGCTATTTTGGTGAGAGTGAGGTGACGTTGTCTTCCCCTGAAGTAGATAAGGGATGATACATGATAGGTTCATCTTTTTCTAGAGGTAGCTTGTTGAGGTTATTGCGCAGTCCATGCCTCTACATCTATGGGTATACCTGGTCGTAGAGTTTTGCACGCTCGTTCATAATCATATTTGAATTATTTCTGTCATATATTTGCGTATCATTCGATTCAATGAAGTGTCATTTTGGGTAGAGACGTTAAAGGTCAAATCTGGTACCAATGGAAGATCTCTATCCAAATCCCAAAAATCTTTAAAATTTTTTATCACTGAGAAAAGAACAAAATGTTGAGGTTCGCGTAATTTTAAATATCCGTAACTAGCACCACGGTTCGTCTTGCCAAGTATACTCCATTCACTTTTAAAAAGTAAGTCGGTTGGCCATGGAAGTTTGACACATTCTTCTCTGTATAATTGAAAAATCTTAGGCTAGGTCCATATTCCTGCTAGACAACCAAGCGACGTTATATGTTCTATATAAACGTAGTAGTAGTTACGTATGTAACCATAGTCTTTGATAAAAATATGTTGCCAATGACAACGTTCCGCCGAATTATTTTGACCTTAAAGACAGACATTTTCCTACTGCCAACTTGGCTCAATTTTAGTTACAAAATCTTAACAGACTCATTCCGAGGCCTACCGACTGACTTCATAAAAGAGAATGCAGTATAATTGGATACAATTATCGATATTTGTGAAGATCATCTCTGATTGGCTGAAAGTTGTGATGGACTCCTGATTACAAGTCAATAATGTCAATGTAGTTTACAGGATATGTTCCGTAAATCAACTTGGTTATTTAGGCTGCTAGTTTTCCATTCCGTAAATATGTTTGGTTGTTCCTGAAAATAAGTTTATTTACGTAGCTTAGTTATTCAAACTGAAAAAACTTCTGATTTCATATAAAAGACAACAACTGCCGATGTCAACATCCTGACTATTATGAATTCTTTAGATTATTTAAAACAAAAAATGGTTCGAACTTCTGGGCATATAAGCTATATAACAAGTTGCCTCATTCAATGAGAAACCAAAAGAAACAATTCCGCCTTAGTATTAAGAAATATCTTATTGATAATAATTTTTACTCAATGGAAGAATTATTTGCTAAGCAGATAATAGTAAATTTTTAATGATGACGAATGTAAATCGGAAGATATTAGCATGAATAAACATTATTATTATTATTATGGTATTTGGATATGTTAATAAACCGAGATAGCAAAGAAAACCGATAGTAGTTCTTGTGGTAGAATTTCACCCGCTTTTTCATAAACAAATCCGTTTTTTACGGAACCAACCGAACATTTCATATTCACGGAACGGAAAACTAGCAACCCAAATAACCAATTAATCTACGGAACATGGCCTATACGAACTATATTGACATTATTGACGTGAAATCAGGAGGCCCAACATAATATTCGATCAATCAGACATGATCCTCCGGTATTTGGGTACAATAACATGGTAATATGGAGCCGAGGCACAGTTTACGGATATCTATGAATAACGCGAACCTCAACATGATGAATTAGTCCTCAAATCTTCCTTTTCCAGTGATAAAGCTTTTCAAAGTTTTTGGGTTGGCAACATATTTTAAAGTCTCCTATTGGACTCAAATTGCTGTCGAATACGATATTCAGAGAGTACAAACCACATACTACGCATGTACAGTTGAATTAAATTCTTCTGCAAGCTTTCCAACCAGCTGTCACACAACAATATGTTTCTATTTCAAAACACATTGGGAATGAAATTCAAGTAGAAGCGTTATAAAAAAAAATAATTTTTTGGAAAAAATGTGTATAAACGTTTAGGAAAGATTTCTTTTCAGTTTATCGGTTGAAAAATTATTAATTTCATTAAAGATTCTGAAATTAACTGCCCAAAAATATCTGCGGTATTTCAACTATTGTACTGCAATTGCCAATTAGGCATCCTTATTCGCACAAAAATGTTATTTCGAGTCGCGCAATATTTAGGAGTTTTTCTGTCGAATTATTGAATAGGGCATTATATAACTTTATCTCAGGAGCATATTAATATACATTATGATCAAAAAGTATTCGGAAATTATAAATAAAATTTTGACTTTTTTAAAATAAAATCCAAATGAAACAAAACAGTTATGTCAACGCTTGATTCCATCACCCATGCATTTCTAATGTGCCTTTTAAAAAAAGACCTTTAGTACTTTTGTGGCATTCTGCTTGATGGTTCCCAACAACTTTAATATCTGTACACAAAGGGGAATATTCAAACCGGGAGAAAAAAAAACATGGTTTTGAATCTGATAAATACAGTGCCTCTTTGAAGATATGGATGCCGTATTCACTTAAATAATTTATCACTTTTGCGCTTTGTGGAATGGCAGAATCTATTTTTATCGGCCCATAAATCCGGTCATCTCCATTCACTTTTTGATCATAGCTTGTATCATCTAATTGATTCATAAAACTAAACATAACATTGTCATACTATGTCATCTACTAATGTACTGCCACAATAATGTGGGGCATGCTTAATGCTCTAATACAGATGTGCAGCATGGTCATGCAACAAGCTTTTTGTAGAACCAGGATATAACTTGACCAAGTTCAGTACAGGAAACGAAGCATAAGGAGATAAAAATGTGACCATCAGAAATTTGAAAGTGACAGAAGAATATTATTTTTGTTTTACTTATGTTGCCTTACTGAACCAGGTCGAGGTGATTGGTACGAACCAAGGCCACTTTGCCGATAAGGTGATTCTCATACTTGGTCTCAAGCCTGTAGTTTTCTGGCAGCGTTTTAACAATAATACAAGTTAGAAGGGCTATCCTATCAGAACAGTACTAAAGGCTATTGCAAATTTTCTAATAGTGAGATGCAATATGAAATTTCTAAAATGAAACGAACCTTTTGTCTTCACTATATCAACTTCAATACAACTATATTTTCAGAACTGAAGATTATTTTTATATATCAACCAGTCTTGATTTTCTTCATTTGAAAATGATCTGATACATATACATTTTTTAGAATCATTCAATCTTCCAGTTATTCATTATCTTCTCGAATAATATTCTTGTCACTCAAAGTAACACTTGAAAATCGAATAAAAATCTATTTGTGCCCCATGGCATACAGAAAATTAGAAACACTCAGACACAAGCTGAATATCAAGAATGTGGCCAACTCAAGCTCTTTGACCCTGCAAACTGTTCTCTCCGCCAACAGGTCAATCACCATCCTCCGAAATGTAGAACTCACACCAATAGACTTAATATCTTTGGGCTTTGTACAATTTGACATAGACATGATTAATTCCATGCTGACACAACTTTATTAAGTTTGTCATATTTGAACACCGTGAGAAGAAGGACAATGAGGGAGTTGCAAAAGTTTAAAAATATACTATAACAACCAACAGGTATGTGAGAATTCAATGAGACCAAGATGCTAGACATGTTGCAGCACCATGTTTTTAAATTCGTTCAGATAGGTGCGATAGTCTTTACCAGATGATAGTTTCTAGTTTCAGCTCCTAACAGAGATGTGTAATTTCAGGGAGCGACATCAGTTGAATTATGTTCTGTATCAGGAAAAAAAGCGGGATTTAGACCAATGTTATACCAATCAGAGAGTGTGACCTGAAACAGATCTATGGGCAATACTCCTTTTGAAGAGTACACATCATTATTGAGAGGTTGAGAT
Source organism: Myrrha octodecimguttata (assembly GCA_958510865.1). Lineage (NCBI taxonomy): Eukaryota > Metazoa > Arthropoda > Insecta > Coleoptera > Coccinellidae > Myrrha > Myrrha octodecimguttata. The sequence goes on along the minus strand of OY294059.1, from coordinate 59,846,981 downwards.
CACGTTGAAGATGAACCTTGATCAAATAGGCATTTAACAGACTTTTGGAACTTTTCTTTCTTCACATCAACCCCAGTTTTCTTAGAGATGTCATTGAAAGGCTCAAGGAAAGTGCAGAAAAGCGGAGCATTACTCTGCCCCATTTCACAAGGCCATTCTGGTCTCGTAATTTTGTCCTCATAAGGAACTCCTGTGGTTCCCCAGCCTTCCTTTCCGTCTGAGTCATTGTGACATTGTGTCTTAGGCTACTAACAGATAGAGATGTAACGGTATTTAAATACCGCGATTTTGGAGCGGTATTTCTCTGGAACCGTCTGTCGCGCTCCAAAACAGAGAAGTAACGCGTTCCAAAGTAACCGACGTTCCAAAGTTACCGTGTAACTCTCCAAACGTTCCACGCTCCAGTCGCGATCGATACCTATCTCGCTCCACGTTCCAAAGTAACCGACGTTCCGAAATACCGTGTAACTCTCCACTCGTTCCTCGCTCCACGTTCCAAAGTAACCGACGTTCCAAAATACCGTGTAACTCTCCACTCGTTCCTCGCTCCAGTCGCGACGATACATATCTCGCTCCATTCGCGACGATACATATCTCGCTCCAGTCGCGACGATACATATCTCGCTCCACGCTCCTCGGTTCCAGAATACCGCGAACAGAATAGCCATCGCGACGCGATTACTGTTACAGGAGTTACAGCTCTAGTGCGCAGTGCCCCTCATTAGAAACTGTGGATGTTTCTACTTCGTTATCAGCTGTTACATTTCCGATACGGTGTTACATGGTTTACTTTCAAAAGGTGATATTGTGACAAGTAGTTCACAACACACAATCTGATGGAATATAATATTCCATCAGATTGTGTGTTATGCAAGTTATGCTTTCCTTTCGATAATCGCCATATTCATCAATACGTTATGCATATCCGTAGACATTGTTTTAATCTGCTGGTGGAAGTTATTGAAGGATAATATGAATTGAAAATTTATTATTCAAAACATGTATTCATGTGAAACAAGATATTCAAATAATATTGATACAGTTTTCGTCCTTTATAATGATAATGTCTATTGTAAATATGTAATTTTAAATAATAATCTTCTCAATTGAGAAAACATTAATCCTCAAGGCATTCTTCTCTTTCAATTGAAATGATATATCCCGAATGTGAAGAAAATATGAGAAAGTACTGGGAAAAAATCAATTATAGTTTGAGGATACGTCAGGTTTTAACCGAAAATATTTTAGTGGAAGAAGTTCTTGGAAGCTCTAAATCTGAATACAATAGCTATAAGTAGAATAGAAAGAGAATTTATATCATTTGAGAAACAGATTGCCGTACTTATTAATTTTGTTTCAGCGTTGGAACGACGGTTCCAAAATCGCGGTATTTTGTCGCGGTATTTTTCTGGAACCGTCGCGAAAATAACGCGACACGGGTGGAACGGGTATTCCCATCTCTACTTACAGAGTGGAGCGGAGAGCAAAGCGGCGATATTCCTCCGATAAAAGAGCGAAACGTGCGAGCAGAGATCAAAACGCAGCCATAACATAGTGATGAGTAAAGAGTTAAGCGATGATTCGTTCAGTTTGTTTCAAGACTGGCTGTCGGGCGAAATGGATCCGACTACCTTGTTTTCATACGAAACTTCGTCACTCAAAATGTGGTATTTGACCCAAAGTAATCGTGATGGAATTCATTCAATTCATCAATCGCGTGGTGTCAACGGTGAATTTCACCATTTATTTGAGGAGCTAAGAGAAGATTCCATTAAAAAAAACAATATTTTAGAATGACTGTGGACACTTTCGACTATCTGCTCGAAAAAATTCAACACAATGAATGGGTATATCTGCGGATTACGAAGGTCGAATTCGTGATAGGTACAATCCACCCAATGATGCCACAGATATACCCATTCAAAATTTTATTTTTCCGATATTTCCTAAAATACAGATTAGATCGAATAGACGACTTCGGCCCAAGTTGCCAACCCACAATTTACTTAGCAAGTACTTTCACTGGGGAACGGGAATTTCAGGACAAATTCGACATGATAAGGTTCGCATTATTTATAAATAACCGTAAAACATGCCTCGGCTCTTCAAACCAGATAATTCCTTTCAAATATAGGTTTTTGTTAAGATCGTCCCCGATTGGCTGAAATTTAAGTTGGGTTTCCTGATTTCATGCAAACAGTGTCAATTTTCATAGGATACGTTCCGAAAATCAACTCTGTTGTTTCGGTTGCCGATTTTCCGCTCCGTAAATATGAAATATTCGGATGGTTCCTGGAACAAGCGCGTGAAAAAGGTTATTTACGGAATCTGGTTGATGAAAATGCGGTCGATTTAATGTCACCAGAACGATTTTCTATGGTAAATATCCATAGCATAGAACAATCTATGTTTACTTTGGGTTTGTTTTGGTTCCGAGTTCAGATCTGTTCGGGACGGTTCTAGCATAGACCAATAGTCTGTGGTTCTGAACTCGGAACCAAAACAAACCTAAAGTAAACATGATTGTTCTATGCTGTGGATATTTACCATAGAAAATCGTTCTGGTGACAGTAAATCAACCGCATTTTCATCAACCAGATTCCGTAAATAACCTTTTTCACGCGCTTGTTCCAGGAACCATCCGAATATTTCATATTTACGGGGCGGAAAATCGGCAACCGAAACAACAGAGTTGATTTTCGGAACGTATCCTATGAAAATTGACACTGTTTGCATGAAATCAGGAATCCCAACTTAAATTTCAGCCAATCGGGGACGATCTTAACAAAAACCTATATTTGGAAGGAATTATCTGGTTTGAAGAGCCGAGGCATGTTTTACGGGTATTTATAAATAACGCGAACCTTATCATGTCGAATTCGTCTTGAAATTCCCGTTCCCCAGTGAAAGTAAACTTGCTAAGTAAATTGTGGGTTGGCAACTTGGGCCGAAGTCGTCTATTGAAATCCAGTAATTCATCGAAAAAAACCTAGAAAAGCACTGACGTAAAGTCATCAACATGTTCAAAAGATAACATCGAAAGCTGATGACTTCAAGTCAGTGCTTTTCTAAGTTTTTTCTCTGGAAGTGAGTATAGAATCGAATTGAAATTTGAAACTTTGTTTTGAATACTAATTCTGAGGTTTCCGCCAAATTTCGTTGAAATCTGATCAACATTTTCCAGGAAAAAATTTTTCATCAAAAACTTGAAAAATGTTCGAGTAAACATTTTTAATATATTCTAACGACTGGATCCACACGAAATTTTGCATTAAGTTGCATGTTGGTTTCCTGGAACTAATTACAAAGTTTTAATCTGATCGAATAAGTACTTCATGAGATATGAGGAATCAACCTCAACATTTCATATTAGTATAATTCTGAAACTTTTCGGCCGGTTCTGCCCAGTAACGAAGTTATCAGAGATATTTAGGCGCTTAAACTAAACTGAAAATTTAAACACTCCAGGTCATCTCCTCCGAAAGTTAGAGCACTTACGCACGGACTGCCGGACGGACAAAACTGAACTTGAACACGGATTCTCCTTCAGAGAGTACAATCTAATCGTTAAGACCATTTAATAATAATCAGAAAAAAAATTTAAACTGGAAGAACGGCGATAAAATCTGTAATTACGAAATATGTATAAATGTATAAAATATGTAATTACTTACGGGTCTTCATTTCATAGGCCACTTCATCCCACAATTTATCTAAAACAAATCGGTTGTGGTGTTTGGGGTCTCTTTGATCCCACAACGGTTTCCTCTTCAAAACTTCACTAATTAATGAATCCATGTTCATTTTATCGCCGGAAAATTAATCTTTCAAACGAAATATTCAAGAATACTGGTGGGTTTATGAGAGCATGCGAGAGGAGAAATCAAACATGTTTGGATTCGCCTCTTTGCTCGCAGGTGGCCGGTTTGCGCTATCTTCAGGATACGCACCTGCTATGCTTCAGTAGTGTTTGTTTTTGCCGATTTGCTCTTTAATGGATGCTCTTTGCTCCGTTATCTTTGCTCTCCGCTCCACTCTGTATGTACCCTTAGCCCCCTGGAGAACCGACAGATCCGCCCTTTTGTACAGGTTGATTAATATGATAGTGTAACAAACCTAACGAAAACATAGGAACTAGTAATTTTCTGAAGTTGCAAAATGACACATGGTCAGGGATCATCGTCAACTTTGTCGAAATAAAAATACTCAGAATCGTCAGGAGATCACGTTATTTAGTTCACTTGTTAAGTATACCTTTCTCCCAGAGATCGCCCGAAGTTTTTAATCTCGAGTTTAAGCTTACCGTGATCCGTACCTTATTTAATTAGTATAGAACAATCAAAAGAGTGTAACAGAGGTGTTGAAGGCTTTCAAAATTCTTGTCAACACTAAGAAAAAGAGACTCTCTCAGGATAGCTTCCATCGGAATCTGCTTTGAAACTTAAGTATATAAGAAATGCAGTGCTAAAGCCCATTGAAACATATGACCTCTAGGGATGAGCTAGTAAAGCGAACATTTCAATCATAAGAAGGACAACTACAGGGAGAAATTCGTTCTGACAATTTGGACAACGTGAACACAAGAGATGGTCATGATGCAGGTTGAATAAATCTGATTATTCTTGAGCATGGATATATCTTAGAAAGAGTTTATTTGTTCAACTCAAACAGCTTACAGATTTATCCCTAAGCGAGAAGCCAACTCGCGATATCGCGTACACTCTGACCGTACCCTTAGGTTGTATAACAACCTTAAAATATCATAGGTCATGTCATCCAAGAATATTGTACAAGCACTGCAGCAAATAAATTATTCCAATCCTCTACTAAATTCACAGCTACAAACCCCTTACAAGAGGAGATACAACAGACAAATTAGTTTGTGGGATGTATCACCATCTGGGTGCCAATAGACAAAAAATGTTACTAAAATATTGTTAATCTGTGGTATTGAAGCTTTCATATGTTTGAAGAGGAAAGAAATATACTCCATTCACTTTTATAAAGTATCCCGGTTTGCCATGACATCCTGACAGATTTCACCGTGTATATTTTGAAAATGTTAGGTTATAGTCATTTTCCTGTCAGATAACTACACAACGTTGTCCTCTCTACAAAGAGGTCGTAGTAATTACTTATTTTTCAAAATGTCAATCTACATTTGGAAAGTAATGAATTTGAGAAAATATTATGTGAATTCAATAATTCCAAAGACCTGGCGAATGTTGAAGAAACTTTTTTCTCTGTTAATATTGGAAATATTTCACGTATGTAAACATGGTTGGAAGATTCAGAATTGCTTTTTTCTTGTACAGAAATCAAGAATAGAGTGTTTTGGAATTTTACTGAAAAATGATGGATAGAGTAGTCCGTTACTTCGAATTCCCTACTTTTCTAAATTCTCAAGAAATAAGCCTACAGAAGTCATTTAAATACCTTGTTCCACAACTTGAAATATTCCAGTATGAAAATGTAGTAGTACTTCGAAACCTGTGTCACAGTAAACCTCAAAAGAACTAACTCCATTTACAAAGGTCTTGGGAATCTACATGAATGATACATACACTGGATTGGGATCAACGTATTCCTAAACTGGAATGCAGCTTATCAGCTTCAGTCTGTTATCTTTGGGTGTAATGACAAGATATTTGGATAAATTCTCCATGAAAACTACCTATCATGCAGTACTCGAGTCAAAAGCAAGATATGGAATTTTGTTTTATGGACATACTTTGAAGTCAACTCAAATATTCAATTCCCAGAAAAAAGCAATTCCAAAAATATTAGAAAAAATAGCATTGAATGAGATATTGTATAATTCATGTTATTTTTGTGTATAAAAATTAAATGTTCTGCCAACATAGGATATACCAAGTTCATTTTCAATGTACTACTTCCTATCGAAACAATTTCACGAAATATATAACTTTTGAAATTATTCGTTAAGGAATTTGTTCAATTCAAACATGACTACCTACTTAAGGCCCAATACAATACAATCAAAGCGAAATGTTAATTTATTAGTTTATTATGGCTGAAGCTGAATTGTTATTTGTTATTGAAAGAGGGCAACCTCACGCCGAATTATTTTGACATTGTCGATATTTCAGGAGCGCCAACCTGCCTTGATTTTAGTTACAAAAACATGATAGACCTAAATCATGGCCAACCGGGATACTTTATAAAAGTGAATGGAGTATAGTAAATGGTAAAAGATTCGCTTTCACAAGAGATATCTGATCAATCAATCTAAAATAAATCGATAGAAGAAGAGTTCAGGAGATTTTCTACAGAACTACTTTGATGATCCACATACAATATATTCATTACTCTTGAAGAATCAAGAAGCATAATAAGGGGAAATGAATTGATATATTGCAGGTGAATTACTTTTGAATTGATCAAGATTTATAAATTATGTATATAAATTGAAACCAGGAAAAAGTTTCAGAAATATTCTAGTTATATGAATAGATAAAACTGAACTGAATTACCTTTGTCGTTCAACCAAATCGCAACTTTGAAATATGCTTCATCCATAAGTGTTATAACAACAGCTAACATTATCTTTGGTAAATATCCTAACCATGTCGGAAAGTATCTATTCCTCAAGAAATTATCCCACCAATCCTGGATGAATTGAAACAAAATATCAATAACAAAAAATTGATCAGATGCAAAGTAATGAGAACACAATACCTGTATTTGAAGAGAAACAATCATAACCATGAATACAGTAACCAACCATAATATAATGACAGGAATTGTTACACAGTACCGGAAAACATGTCTTTTCCAAGATGGATGAAATGCTTCTAATCTTCCTGTAACAGGGCTTTGTTCTAAAGGACCCTGAAACGAAAAGAATTGAGTCTATTTGTTATGGTATATTTGAAGACAACTCACTCTATGCAGAGGCCTTGGATCTGCCAACAAATCATCCCGCTGGTCCAATGTTCCCCATCTGAAGGCAAGTTCAGCTGAGTATCTTTTCCAAGCTTGAAGATATGTAGTTACCCATACTACGTTGAAGACGGAGAATAACACATAACCTATATCTTCTACAGCTTGATATTTTCCGGTACAACAAAGCTAAAAAAATAGTGTCAATAATGTGGATGTGAAAAATGTAGGAATTTCTTTCTGAGAGAATTTTACAGATTGATTGTTGATCCGAAATTCACAGAACCCTTGTAACTCTGAATGGAATAATCTGAACTGATAAGCTTTTTGAATTAAATTGATCATTTTCAGTCAGATTCACACTTCCATAAATAAAAAAAGGCTTTCATTCCAGTTTATGACTAGATACCATTGAAAAATATTTACCAATTTCAAATATATTTCATACATATTAGGCTGTAAATCTCAGCCTTCAAGAAATCAGAGCTACCTTGCCTGAAAATTGCCTGTACCTCATAGAAATGAATGACAAATATACGCGTTAATTCAAACAGGCATGCATTGAGGAGAATGTGTGGAATGTTGCAAAGGAAGGTTGTTTTGAATTCCGCTTGCCACACAACTCCTTTCCAGCACCAGTCTGGGGAGCACCCGATGCGCCCCGGAAGCGCGCTAGGCGTGTTTCAGTACGCGGGAGCGTTGGACACCCGCGCTTTCTACCTCATTCCCCTGATGGACACCTCGAATTTACGAATCATACACTCACAGCTGTGAAACTTGCCATAATTTACCGCTTTGTTTATCGTAATAGCGCCGGCATGAAGCCACTATTTATATTTGAAACAAAATGTTGCATCGAACTCGTATATATTAATATCATTTATTTCCCTCACATTTTTTTATTAAGTGTTTTCCAATCGTCTTATCGCCATTCAATATTTTGTAAAATTTTTTATATTGTCAAAGCAAGTCAGCAGGGTAAAGTAGGTAAAGGAATGGCCTCAGCATACTTCCTCGTGGTAAGCCGGATTTGATGGAGAAGTATTCTGATAGTTCGTTACTGTACTCAACTGAGTAGTTTCTGTCACAGAGGTATGTGACAGCCATTTTGTGTTCGTATAGGAGTATTGGATAGTGTTGGCCTTCAGAACTTCTTTGTAGCTTTTCATAGACTTTGACCTTCATTAGTCAAATCTTTAGAGTACTGATCGAACAAATGAGTTTTCTTATGTGCAAGGGAGTGCTGCTGTGATTGGGGGTATTATGTCTGTTCTCATGACAAGCTGCTTGTTGAATTGTTTGTGTGAAGTTCTGGACAGCTTCGTCTATTTTTTTCATTATCAACTGCAAATTTACAATCTACTCTACAAAAGTGATAAGCAAATAATTTATTAGAATTAAGTATTGAGGCAGGTGTCGTCCAGTGACGACTCTCTGGATTTCATCTACACGGATCTTCTGGCCATGTTCTTTTCAATCTTCTTGTGGTGGTAGAATTGATTAGTTGTATTCTCATTATTGTTGTTCAAACTCTCATATTTTGATGAATGGTGCTTGATAATGCCACATACATATATCCAAATCATTATGGATGGTTTGGTATTGCAGTGATATATATTTTATTTTGTGGCTAATTTGGGTGGAAAGCTCAAGTTCATAATAGCAGCTGGACTCCAGTAGCTAATTTTGAATTGATATACCATTCACTACATAGAAATCCAGAAGGTCAGGTAATTTTCTTGGGTCTGTTGGCCTAACCATTTGATAGGTGTTTATAGTTTTTTCGATTTTTGGCATATTTTTGAAGCATGTTTTTTGCCACCCTTCACTCAGTTTTATGGTCTGTAGCAATTTGCCTTGGAGTGACCATATTCCGGACATCACATACATTGTATTATTCCTCGTTTCTTTCTGGTGACCTTAATTCTATAGATGTATTGGAACTCGTAAATGGTTTTGTTGTTTGGTTGCGGCTCAAGACAACTATTTTCCATTTCTTCTCTTGATTTGTTAGTGATAATTCGTAGTTCCTTGAAATTTTTTTCCTTTTGTCAAGGACAAGTCTATCAAAATTTGATTGATGTTTTGTGACGCTCATGTGGTGGGAAACCTATGAAACTATGCTGGTCCTGATGGATTAATATTTTGGTTGGAAAGTCAGCATTTTGATCAGCGGACAAAAGTCTTCTCACTGTGCGGACACCTTCATATCATTGAAGAGTACTATTTTGAGTCAGTTGTTCCGAGATAAGATTAATCTAAGCGATTTATTTTCAGTCCTTTTCTTTCTTTGGAATTGTTTGGAATATTATTCCCGAAAATGTGATTAATTAAGCAACTAGCTTGGTCAATCTGGGTTTTTATTTCGGGAGTCAGTGGCTGTTTACTGTTACACAATACACTTGAAATAACTGCAAAAAACGAGCTTAGCGGTTACGATCAACACATCTGCCAGACTTTATGAGAGGTAATGTAGAATTTGAAGCTAGGATTTCTTTTCACTGTAGTTGATATTTTCAGGGAACTGTAAGTCGCGAATAGACAGTCATTAGCACAAATGCTTTTGTTGCTTTTCAGTTTAGACCATCAAATATTTTCAGCAATAACCTTTTGACGGATCAATTCAGCAGGTAGTATAAAATCTAATGGGATGCGTATACCAGTTGGATTTTCTAATGTTGCAAAATGGCGAAAGGGTTGGGGTCTATGTGTTACTGTGCATATTTTGGGATTTTTTAAATTAATATTCGGAAATGCCCAAAAAAGACTTTCCATAGTCTACTTGATGTATCCACTTTATAGCTTTCATCCGAGAAGTCCAGAAGTTGTCCAATAGTTTCGTTCTCAAGAAAGAAGCTGGCTCCATTCACACAGTATTCAATATACAATTACAATAGTGAACACATCGTATCTGGTCTACATTGATTCAAACTATTTTTTCTTTATGCATTATTTGATGCAAAGAAATATTTTTGTTTCACATTTTGAATAAAGTTATGGCAGCTAGGATACTAGATAGGAGTTGAAAGCAATGAATATGATTCTAATTATATTACATATAACACTTACCCAAAACAACATTCCTACAATAGCTGGTATACTGAGCGCTGTTGAATAATGTCCAAGCCAAGCGAAATACATTCCAATTTTAACACCAAAGTACTCGGTAATTTCATCTGAAAAAGCGAATTTTCAACTCACTAGACAGCACTAATTCATTGGAATAAACCATTGAAAGCCATCAATTAATCCTAGCGATAGATTCACCTTTTTAATCAGACCAATATTTAAGATGGTATTGCAAAATACCTATTGAAAGGCATCAGAACCAGAGCTATTTGCTAGAGTTGCAAAATGGTACAGGAGCCGGAATGTGTTGTTTCATGTGTGGTTTTTTTTTAAAAGATTGGCATTGTCGAATATTACATACTTCAGATCCTTTCTCACTTCTATCTTTCAAGTTTCTTTCAGAAAAGTCGTAATAACGCACGAATTTTTCTATTTGGATTTTGAGCTCAACCCCATTTACACCTTATTTAGCCATCTAGTAGAGTATAGAATTCAATTGGTATAGTATGAAATGAGAATATGTATTTCAAAAGTGTGAACATATCTGTTTGGTAAATCAGACGTCAAATAATAGTTTCCATATTAAGTTTTAAGTTGTAAATATCCGCTTCTGAATTTTAATTCTTCGAATCTTGCCAACAGGAACTCTAAATAGGCTTACTAGTAAGCTATGTATTTCACAGCATCACAATTATCCTTGAAGACATGTTGAAATTAAATTCACCCATTTGAATATCAAATTAAAATACTGAGTGGATATCAATATATTATAAAACCTCACCTAATGGTTGTCTAGCAAATACATCTCTAACCCAGGATTTTTGCAGTTTTTCCAACATCCTGTGATCATGAAGGGGAAATACTTGGGTGATTACACCTGATATTAAACACTTCGGAACTGTGAAAAATATTAAGTTAGCCAACAAGCACTTGAGAATTTCCAGTTCACATCTTACTGATTGGTTGTCCCTTAAGGAGAGGAAGATCTGGTATTGCTGATGAGTCACTTGATTTTGCCCTAATACTTTCCAAAAGACGAAGTATTAACCACTGTCTTTCTTCAGAAGTGAAAAAATTTTTCTCATCCTCTGAACCCTCATAGCTTTGGAAGTCTTGGACATAAAATTCTTTGACACCACCACCTTTGATTGCTTTTAGACATTTTGGAAGATGATATTCTTCTGCCGCATCTAATAAACTATAGTGAAATTACAGTTTAAGATTTCCCTGAACGGTTTTATATATGTACCACTAAGCTTGGTACTCAAAACAAACTTTTTTTATTGAAGCATACATTATAGTGGTTGAAATAACTCACACTGCAGATGGTGCAGTAACATAGAAAGCACTACTTTGGGTTGAAGTATGATGCCTAACATGAATGGTAAGACCTGTAGACTGCCTCAATCTAGATAACAACCACAATAATATTGAATCCTGAGTGCCTTGCGGGAAAACAATAACAACATCACAGTTAGGTGTCGATATTCTTTTAAGCCAAAGTCTTTTGGGCGACAAATAATGACCAGCGCAAGGAATTTTCTCTTTTATGAGTGTAGATACTGAAATCAGTAAATTAAACACTGGATCATTGGATATTGGGAGATTTTATACCTTGATCAATACTGTCTTGTGCCTTTTTCAATAATCTTCTACGCAAAATAGTTGTTGTGACATTTAAATCCTGTTCCTGTACATTTTTCACTGCTTCACTCATTTTCAAATATCAAAATCTTAATCGTTTTATCCAAAATAAACTTTTCATTCAAAAAGATAACTGGCAGTCTTCAGAAGCTAACTCTGTCATTCGTTGAAAATGTTGACACAGACCACAGACCTGTCTCTAGCACAGACTACAGTGACTTTATACAAGTATGTATAAAGTCTAAAGTCACTCTAGTCTCTAGTGAGTATATTTATATTCTGTGGTGAGTAGTAGCCAATGATCTGATAATATATATAATATAATATAATACTTATTATAAGATCATTGGTAGTAGCATTGTTCAAACCATGGTTTAAGCAGAGAGAGAGAAATACTGGTCTGTGGAAATACCAATGAACTCTATATCACAGAATAGAGAAGTATTAATACTTCTCTATTCTGTGTCTATATTATATACCTGGAAAGGACCCGTTTTGAGCGACAAGTGAAGCCAATTCGTTGCTTATGCAACCCGCGAAGTGGACGGGTATCTATCTCTTTCTTTCTCATTGCAGTAAAGGGAACTCTGTCGCATTTATTCTAAATATTTTTAATTTTTCGTTTCAAATTAGGAGAACCTGAATTTTTTTCTGACTAATTCGTGAATAAGGCAGGATTGAAGAAGATCGCACATGTTCAAGTGAAATTTCAACTTAGTGACCGGTTTTTCTGGGGAACAGCGCGTCATCATCCTCCGTAAATTTGCGTTTTTTTGCCGAAAATGGTTCCAAGCGACCAGGCTGGACTCATGATGAAGAGTTCAATGTCAAATTGAATTCTATTCAGCCGCTCGTTGCAACGATAACTTACTACCGAGAAAAGCTATAGCGACTTAAAAAATTCAAAATAAGTTCGTTAATGGGCAAAATTTACCTTACAATTTCGAAGTTATATCCATTTCAAATATATTATTTTATTTCCTCTATATCCCAAGAAGTACTGATGCGATCAGATTGAAACTTGCTAACTGATTGCATGAAGAATCGTTAAAAAAATATTTTTTTCGGAAACTATCAATGAAATTTCAATGAAACTTGGCGCAGACCTTGAAGTCGAATCTGAACAGCAATGTTCGAAATTTCAGCTTGATTCGGCACACATTTCCAAAAATATCGGAAAAAAGTATGTCAAATTTCGCATTGGCAATGAATTTTAACCAGCGCTTAAATTTTCCTGACTTCAAGTCAGTGCTTTTCGAGAAGTATTCTCCTATGTTCCTATTATTCAAATTTATTGTAATGATGATAAAACTATCGTCAATCGTCAATGCACAGCTCACACCAATTAACATAATTCTTCAATTTTTGAACCATACGCGGTGAAGGCAGAGAAAGTAATGGCATATCAGAGAAAAATAGATATTCATTTTCAAAAATATTGCACTTTCTAAAAGATGTAATACCCAAACAACCTGAATTTCCAAGTAAAACCAAATTTGAGCGGTTCAACACCATTTACTTCAATGGGTGTGACAGGGAGAGGTTACCGTAACTAGCGCTATCTTTGTTTCGTTGCCCCTTGTTACGCTCATAGAACTCTATATTACTACCTATATAATATAGAGTTCATTGGTTACGCTTTAAGCTTAGTTGTAGAAGGGTCGGGTTCTTTCCAGGTAGTAATATAGAGTTCTATGGGAAATACTCTAGAAAAGCACTGACGTGAAGTCAACAGCTTTCAGAAAAGTGAACATAGAACATGCGCGCTAAAGCTGCTGACTTCACGTCAGTGCTTTTCTAGGTTTTTTGAAAAGTAATTTTTTTTTTATAACCCGGACCACGGCAAAACGGAAACTTATTTCCGTACCAATTTGCAGTGTCCGTAGAGGTGAAGTGCGCGCTGTCCCATTCTATATAAAGAGAATATAATTCCGATGGAATTTGGAGTTGGCCTTAAGGCCAACGGCAACAGCCCTGTCCACCGGAATTTTATCCTTTCCTATACCTAATTGAATGGAAAGCGCGCACGGCAAAGTAGTAGGGAAATAAGTTTCCGTTTTGCCGTGGTCCTGGCTGTTGCCAATAAGTGAGCGTTGGCATATATACGGTATCAATTCCTCATTAAAAGACCCGAATGTCATCTTGAATGATTGTTGACTATTTTCATTATACGTTTTAATTGCCAATTTCTGATCCACTATGATGTTAGCAAAAGGAAATGCTAAGAATGAACATATTCGGATATCGATTAAATATGTGATTTCGTAGGTTCGTTTTGTCTACTGATATTGATTTCATGTGTTGACGAGTATATGATTTATTATATCAGTGAAAACGTTAAGCGACTTCATACTGGGTGGCCTGCTTGTATTTTATTTAAATGGGACCAAATTTCACTGACATTGGATTATCGCGGGTACGGGCTTTGGAGTAAGAGTCTTCAGCTTTACGCTCGTAAAGTTGACTGATTCAAGAAGTTACGTACTATATTCAAAGATCAACGGAATATGTGATTTCTAAAGTTAATTCTCTCTGTTGAAATTGGTTCCATGTAGTGATCAGTTTATGATTTATATCTGTAAAAACACCAAGCAACTTATTTTGAAGGTGATCTGCTCTTGTTCAATTTATATGACATCAAATTTCACCGACATTTGATTCTACGTCCACAGACTTTGGAGCTCACTTTTTTGTTGGCGAAAAGTAACTTGTATCCTAAATACTTTACAAAAGCAACTGTATCTTGTAGGCAATTAAAAAAGAAGTTTCTTTATACGAGTGTGTGAAGTTGGCCCACCGTTTACGGTTTTCGAAAACATGTTTTTGTGCTGAATTGTTCTTGGTTTTAATGCTTTTTACCGTTCATTTTTTTTTCTTCCTGTTCTCAAGATATTCCATACGATGTCTAAAATAGTCCAGCCCAGCTCTTTTCGAAAACTGGGTTTCAATGGCTGAAATAGTTGTACCGTTCGAATTTTTCCGAAAGTGCTCAAATTTTCAGGGAAATCATAAATGAAGAATTTTCGCCTGAAAATAGAGTGGAAAAATGTGTGTTACACATTTGAGCTGACTTGTGCCGTAAATATTTCAACGAAATTTCGTCGGGTTTCCCGAGAAATCGCAAAAGAGAAAATGAAGTTAGCCCAGCACTTTCGAGTTTTCGTAATGAAAATATATAATATGCTAAAACTTTTGATATACCTACGTAAAATAATTCAAGCGTTGAATTGTTAGCGGAATTCCTAATTTCTCAAAAAAAAAAAAAAAAGATTTTGGAAAAAGTTTAGCCCAGCAATTTCGTTTTTATGTGTCAAAAATTGTTTAAGATTTGCTGCTTTCTTTTTGACGATTGGGGTAGCTTGGAGCTACCCCTGCGCATGAAATTTGTTAACAGATTTTATGCGCGGGGGCAGCTCCGAGCTACTACAATAGTTGTGCTACATTCATACTGACTTTTACCGGTCGGATTTTCAGAAAAAACTCTCCACTTTTCCTTCGAACAGAGAGAATTTCAAAAAAAATAGTTTTGTTCTGAATACACTTCTATTCATTACTCTATAATTCATTCATTGTTTGTTTGAGGTTGTTTTATTTTAAGAGGTTGCTCTTAGGCTATCTTACGTAAAATTTACAATCTTCTATTCTGGTGTCAAAGAAATTCGAGCATACAAATTCTCCTATTCTATAAACTGATAAATCAAAAAAACAAGAAATACATTACCTCATCTAAAACGTAAAGATCCTTCAACCTTATATATAAAGGAACTTGAAAAGTATCTTATCTTTTTTAAAAAGGAACTATAAGATGTGTATCTAAATTACTTTTTTTTGAAGAGTATCAGATACCCTAAGTAACTTCGGATACTCTATCTAAATAGCAACTTATCTAGTATCTAGATACCTTTTCATCTTTGACAGCTCTGGATGTTAGCACAAGAAATTGCGAAGAATGACCTATTCGGATATCGATGTAATAAGACGTGATTTCTCAAGTTCATTCTTTCTGTTGAAATTGTTTTTAGCTAGTTATAATTTATATCAGTGAAAACACTAAGCGAGTTTATGGTGGGGGGTATGCTTGTATTTCATTCAAATGGGACCAAATTTCACTAATATTAGATTTGAGATTCACTGTATTGCTCTTGGTTTCTGTATGGAAAATTTTAAAATTGTAGTCGAATTCATGTCCTGTTTCTATCAGATGTGTGTTATGAGTAGAGTTTGATTTTTGAATAATGCAGCAATTCTGCAATTGATAATGAATCAAACTCGCACTTTTGCCCAGCATATAATAGCAAATAAAGTGTTTTACTTTAATCATTCTCAAGATGAATTTCCGTGAAATGAACACCGAAATAATCAAATTTATAATTTGATTTAACAGTTACAGGCTTCAGCCGGAAAGTCTTCAGCGTTAGGGTCATGAGATTATATCCTATTTAAGATGTTAGCAAAACGAAATGCTAAGGGAGATCAAATTCGGATATCGGCGAAATTGAGGTGTCAAATTATAATGTCGTTTACTCTTTTCCAATTGTTCAATCAAAGATTAATCTAATCTTTGTTTATTTCATGTACTGTGGAATGAAAATGTGAGGGCGAGAGTTGATATTTGTTACTTTAAAGTTTACTTCAATATTAGGCCGCGTGAAAATATGATTTTATCAGACAAGATACGGTTCGAGGTTTTAACGAATTTGTTCTTGTGAACAAGACACAAGACCGATATCATTTTGCCGAAATGCGAATGCGCATACTGATGGACGCGATTTTTCAAGGAGCTGAAATTTCACGCTTTTCGAGCAATAAAATAATTTTGAGCTATATTTTCAGAGAGGAAAAGACCATCACTGTTAGGCGGCTTCTGAAGCTTATATGGTTCATGGTTGTTTGAAATGATGATCGTCTCACCTTCATGCATTCAGCAAATTTTATATTTCTAAATGATTAGGAAATATTGTTCTACATAATGCCTTCACTCACTCGGCAGATAACACCTACATACATACATACTTAAGGCAGAAATAATACGCTGAATACATTTTTTTTTAATTTTTTTCAGTCGAGCAACCAAAATCCATGCAACAAGGATCACATAAGTTTTAATAGACCAGAGGATGCCCTATATACAACTTGATGTTTCGAAAAACACTAGTCTACATTGGAGGAACAATTAAATGATACACTTCTTCAACTGATGTTATGAGAGGAATATTAATTAAACTAAGGAAAGAACAGGACTTTCCGATAAAATCACAATAATATATATATATTTATAAGATATGATATACGATTCATACTGTATACATTATGCAAAAATTCGAGGTTTTGCAGCTTATCTGCTATGATAACCTATATATGAGAAATTACATAGACGTTTTATATTACATATTATGCAATGTACAATTCTAGACAATAAAGCAAATTATGAATTCATCCAAAAATAATTATGTGGAATTTAAGAGCGGTTCAAATCAAAACGCTTTATCTTTCCAAGGAATGTTTTCACGATTGTTATTCCTCAGAAATATCCTCGGGTCAAGCAATAGACTCAGCAGCTGGAAGAAAGTTTTCCCAATATTTCACCAACTGAAAAAACAAGATGATTTTCTGTGTAACAACGAGTTGATATCAATTATAGATGCTAGTTTGAATGGAAGGTAGGCACTCGTAAAAGGTAATAAATGCACAGCCATGGATCAGGAAACTTCGCACATTCATATGAATGTTATAAATGAATAACTTTTTTTTTTCCCGAAATCTGAACGCCACTCTATTTTTGAGAGCACTCATATGAAATTCAATCACAACAATAATTCACATTGAAGTTTTGTTTTCATAGGTAATAACATCGATTATGAGGGGGGTGGGCAGATTTATTTTAACCATATACAGGTGCGCCAAATTGTTTGGAAATTTTCATTTCCTAGATGAAAAATGATAAAAGTGTCTGAGGGCTAATCTTCAAGAGAAACTCATTGGCGAAAACAGCATGTTGATACCTACCACCAAGAAATGGTTATTGGGCTTTTCCTTCTGTTAATTTAAATTGCCGCAAACCGATATTTTATCAGATATCTGTAGGATTATATTTTTTCAAATATATACTACATTATTTAGAAAGTGTTTTTATTTTGCTTCAATAAACATTATTATTATTATTATTATTTTTCACTTTCATAAAGTCAGGTCTTAAAATAGGTTTATCAAGTTTTTGTTACAACTGACCAAGATTGGAACTAGTTAGATGCCCCCCCAAGGTCAACATAATTCAGCAAGAATTTATCAATTCCTACATATTTCTACCAGAGACTCTATGGTTTCGTTTAGTTATGACGCAAGTACTACCACCTTTGAGTAAAACATACAACGGTTATCTGACAGGAAAATTATAACTACAGGCGCTCACGATTGGCCTTTGGTTCTGGTTGCTGTTAAAATGACAGAATTTTTGACAGCGGTTCAGTTTTTGGTTCAAGTTGTGACGTCAGACTGAATATGGAATGGTTACTAGTTACAGTTACGGTTTACATCAAAGTGTCTAACCTAACCTATTATTGGCGTATCTGCCGTATCTACTAATTAATTAACAATGATCAACAGTGGATCGTAACGCAATAACTCTTGGAAGAAACAACTAAGAGACTAAGACTCGATATTTTTTAGAGTACATTTGGACCATTACGAAGGCCGAATTAGTGAACAAGTAAAATCCCTCTTCCGGAGATATACCTACCCATTCAAATCGAATTTTTCCCAAAATGTAGATGAGATTGAATTTAAATCCAGAACTTGATTGAAGAATAATAGCTTGAAGTATCTTGTACAATTTCGGGAGAACCATATGATAAGAATATAGCAAAATAAAATACCTATATTAAAAAAATTATAAATTTTTCTAACATTTTTTTAATGAGGATTATCTCGAAAATTCGCGCATCACCATTTGACAACTTGTTATCAAGCTTCATCATGATCGAATCAGTAATTTTCGATTTATTCGGAAATGAAGATACCGAGGAAATGTCTACGACATAATTTTTCCCAATATCTCCCAAAATGAAAATCGGATCAGTCTTTTGTTGAATTGCAATTTATTGAATATTGATAAGAGTTCAATAAACCATTGTTGTGATTTCAAATATGTAAAAATGTATCTGTAATAAATTATATCCGAATTGCAAAACCTGTAAACAAATTTTTCGAACATTTGAACAAAGAACGACATAACATTAAAGAGAGACAGATGATACCGCTGATTTGGAATAGCCTTAGGAGCTAGTTCTAAAAAATCAGAACCAGGTTCCACCCGTGACGTCATCGATTACGAATCGAGAACGGTTGGTTCAGTTCTGGTTAACTTTTAAGTGATACCAGAGTCAATCGAGAACGCCCTACATCCTAACATTTTTCAGTTAAACTGATTGGAATGTGTCGATTTTTCCTGGCCTTCCGACTGACTTTATAGACGGCCACGTACGATAGTACTCTCGACTTATAAGAAGAATGTACGATTTTAATGAAATTTGGTTTCTTGGAATCACAGCTTCATCGATCGGGATCAGGAGTATTTCAGTGTTGCCGCTCAAATCAAAAGGTACTGTGAGTGTTTAAAATGAATATTATTGCTTTTTTCAATTCGTCTTAGCCTTTTCAATAGCTTGATATGACTTACTCATTCCTTTTACTAGCTGTTTTCGAGTTATTGATTGATTTGCTTCATTTATACGCTTGTTCTGAGGATCGCCGCGTTATAATTTTTCCAAAATGTCTGTAATTTTCGAATTTTGAGCCTTGAATGGTCTTAAACGACTAGGTTGGACACCCTAAAGAAGGATCTGTGGTCAAATTTAATTCTGTCTAGCCGTCCTTGTGTGCTCTAACTTTTGGAGGAGAGGACCTAGTCTCCATGTCATGTTTGGAGCCCAACTATCTCGGACAGATAATATGGTGAATGGACAAAATCGGCCGAGCTGTTTAGGAGTTATACCAATTTGAAATTTTGAGGTTAGTTACTCATCTCAGGAAGTACTGATGCGATCAGTTATCAGTTCCGTAGTTGGTTGAAAAATATCAACGAGCAACTTTACGCAATATTTCGTTAGGACAAATCTCTCTATCAGGAAGTAAAACTGTAAAACACTTTGGCAACGAATTTTAACAAGCATATATCATTTTCATATAATGAAATACGTCCCAAATTATATCGGGTTGTTCAAAACCACGGCCTTTTCCCAATCATACTAAAAGGGTGGAGTATTAAATTCAAAAAAGTCTACTTGTTAAAGGCTATTGATACAACAATTAAATGCAGATTTTTCTGTATTACCTTTACATAATAATATCTTTCGATATTGATTTGATATCTTACGATATACTTTTATGTCTTCGATGTACTACGTCTTCAATGACAAAATTTAATTAATTTTGTCATTGAAGACGTAGTACGTCGAAGACATAAAAGTATATCGTAAGATATCAAATCAATATCGAAAGATATTATTATGTAAAGGTAATACAGAAAAATCTATATTTAAAAGGGTGGAGAGTGAGTTCTTCCAAGTAGAATGAGCTGGATGTAATGAGATTGGTTTAAAAAAAAAACTAAATTTCCTTTCAAACTATGTTCTGATACCTTAAAGGTAAGGTTATCACATCAAGAGCAAATTTTCAAGAAATAGCTTCGAGATCGATCGAATTTCCCTTCTTCAATTAGTATAGTATAGAACTACTACTATGAGCTGATTGCAAAAAGGCGAAATTGCCAATGCTTACTCAGAAACTTCAGAAATGGACATGTTATAGCTGATTAGTTTCTTGGATATTTTTTATTTTCGCATGGAAAAAACAAAATCGAAGGAAGTTGAGTTCTCTGCAATTTACTTCTTATTCAATTAGTAAAGTATAGAATTAGGACACAACAAAAAAAGCACTTTGCAATTGGTATCCATACCTGCGCCTGATGTTCTATATGGTTTTCCAAATATTTTATAAACATAGCCTTGAAATCTCTGATACGACATTTTTCAAATCTTTCCATCTCCATTTTTATCATCCTTGAAATTTTGTCGAAATTTTCTTGGCCCCTTTCAACCTTGGCTTCCCACTGAAATTTTGCCATGATTACCTGCAATTCTCTCAAGATAAAGTCTAATACTAACCTCCAAAACTTCAGTCGCAGCTTGATCCAATTTATCCGTTCTGCAAGCTAATTCGAATTTAGTTTTGGCTTCACGCTTTTTGGCCAACATCTGCTGTGCATGATGCCAGTGTTGAAATAGTTTGGTCCTTTCATGGAATGCATCTCTCACAGCAGATAATAAGCCTAAATAGTCTTTCAGTAGTTCACATAAAATGAAAAAGTCAGTGTTGGCTTGTTCCAAATGTAAAGCTTCAACCTGAAGTTTGAAAATATTACTGTGATAAAATGAAGTAAGAGATTTCCTACTATTCAATAGGCCCCTTGCATAATTTTTATTATGGGAATCGATTATTCTATCCATAAGATTAATGAAAAAATTCAGCCTCAAAATCTCAAATATCATTCAGGAAAAAAAATTAAATTTGGTCCTACATATTGGCTGTTTCAACGATCGAAATTTCGCGTCGTTCCGTGTTATACTCACTCAATTTATTGATTGTAGAATCATGCTGTGATGTTTGACATATGAGGCGATGAACTTGTGTCACGAATTTACCATTTTTGATATCGAATCATTCAAAATTCGCTAATTGTATGATATTTTGCATTATGATCTAGTATCGAAATAGATTGAGAAAAAAAATATTTCGGGTTACTTGCAAGAAACCTATTACTGAAGTTTATCATTTGGGAAAAATTCTAGAAAAGCACTGACGTAAAGTCAGCAGCTTAGCGGACTCGTTCAAATTCGTTGACAAATCCATCATTTTTTCACGAATTAACCCTACCAAACGCACCTTTAGTTACTGATGGAAAGATTTGGTGATTTTCTTACCATATTATCCTCACAACATTCTGTATGAACATTCAAGCATTCATTTTTCAATCAAGGACAGAATTTCAATGGGGGTTTTTCCTTTGAACGAAAATGCAGTTATATTCATGAAAAACCTTCAGAACATCACATTTCAAACATATAATTTCAATATTATATTTTTGAAAAAATGTTTGATCACCTAAAACTGAAAAATAAAAATGGGGAATAAATTTATAGGGATTTGTCTTGAGTGCACGATATGGCAACGTCGAATACAGCTTTCTCGGAAAGAAAAGGACGTCAAATGTGTTACTTTGCTTAGGAAAAGAAAGATAGCTATACTTCGATCTGGTTAGTGTAGAAGACAACCACCAAGGAATAGAAAAAGAAGAGCACAGACTGTCATACAGTCATATTACTAACAAATAGCAAACGGAAATTGTTTGGTTATATTGACGAACACGTGTGTACCACCGAATAGGAATAAATATTTTGTTATTCTATAACAGAAAATGCAATTCTACTAAACAACGTTGTCACTTAGTGCATGCATGACAAATCCCAAACCCCAATTTTGAAACCTGATTTTGATTACTTTCTGAAGGTAATTTGGGAAAATGATGAATCAAACCCATAATAATTATGTTCAAATTTGCATTTGCAGTAATAACCCAAATTCAGGAAAAACCCCCATTCTATCCCATCAATTTTTTTCGGAAATATTAGGAAAATATCATTGGGCGGGTTTCACCCATTCGCGAATCTTCGTAACTAAGACTCAAACCTACTCTACAAACATCGAGTTTTTAGGTCGTTCCTCAAAGAAACCTCAAGGCCGATCTTAAACACAATAACGTCCGAAAGAAACAACTTACAAACTCAATATTTGTATAGAAGATTTGTAACTTGATTACAAAGGCCGAATTCGTAAAATCCACCCAATGGCTTCGTAGTTATACCTATTCAAAATTTTATTTCTCCACTATTTCCAAAAATACAGATGAGATCGAATTGAAAGACAGTATTCATTAAAAAATGGCAACTTGAAGGTTCATACAAAACTTCGTGAGGATAATATATAGGAAGATCGCAGAATATTGAATGTTTGAAAAAAAATTTTTGAATTTTTCCAATGATATGATCATCACGAATAATGCACATCAGCATTTTCAAACTAGTAACTAAGTTTTATCACGATTTAATCAGTAATTTCGAGTTATCGAGGACAAAACAACAATTCCTAGGAAAAAAACAAGAAATTCGTCATTTTTCCCCCATATCTCCTAAAGTTATAATCGCATCAAACTGAAATTTGATACACTCCTGTGAAATATGCAGTTGAAGGTCGGAGCAAAATTTTTTTCCAATATAGTTTCCGGAAAAAAATTTTTTCAATTAAATTTTCTCAACACATTTTTTGTAAATTTACCAACAGCACATTGTCCACAAATTTCTGCAAATTCTACGATTTTGCCTCTCAACAAACTTAATCGTGCTTACAGGCTAAAGGATAGCACGCTGTTCCCCAGAACATGCGCGCAAAATAAAGGGTGTTTCAACAAGAACTTTGTTTTTTAAAACAAAATAAATCAAAGAATTTAGTGGAAAATGAATAAAATTTTTATTGTATTACAAAGAGAAAAGTTCGGCAATTATGAATGAAAAATGATATCTGACAAATGTCCACCGCGACCACGCTGACAGACGTTGATTCTTTCATCAAAATCTACTTCGTTAATGACAACACGGATTTTGAGTTTTAAGGCTGCAATCGATTCGATTGGCTCCGTATAAACTCTGTCTTTAACATAGCCCCACAAAAAATAATCCAGTGGTGTTAAATCGCACGATCTGGCCGGCCACTTAACAGCTGAATTTCGCGAAATTATGCGATCGGGAAATTTGGTTTGCAATAAATTGATCGTTTCATTGGCTGCGTGACATGTGGCACCGTCTTGTTGAAACCACATTTCAGTGACATCCATGTCATCAACAATAGGCCAAAATTTAGTTGTTAACATCTCGCGATAGCGTGATCCATTGACTGTTACCGCATTTCCAGCCTCATCTTCGAAAAAAAAACGGCCCAATCACACCTCCAGACCACACAGCACACCACACAGTGATACGTTGAGCATGCAAAGGCTTCTAATAATTGCTTCAGGATTTTCAGAAGCCCAAATGCGGCAATTTTGCTTGTTGACGTACCCTGACAAATGAAAATGTGCTTCGTCTGAAAAAATGATTTTTTGAGAAAAACCAGCAGGTTGTTCCTGAATGAACTGAGCGAATCTACGGCGATTTGAATGGTCGGTCAGCTTCAATTCCTGCACCAGTTGAATCTTGTAAGGCTTCAAAGCCAAATCCTTTCGCAAAATTCGCCGTGTTGTGCTTTTGGATAACCCCAATTGTTGAGAACGTCGTGAAATTGATAACTTTTGATCTTCTTCAACACTGTGGCTCACGGCAGCGATGTTTTCTGTTGAACGACCCGGTCGAACACGTGTTGGTGTTGGCACATTTTGTACCGAGCCTGTCGACTCAAATTTCGCGACCAAATTCTTGATAGCGGTCTCAGAAGGACATTGATGTTGTCCGAAAATATCACGAATTTTACGAAATGTAACTTTAACAGAACGACCATTTTCATAGTCGATTTGAATTATTTTAATGCGATTTTCGAGCGAAATTGAATTCATTGTAACAATTGCCAAAGCATATACTGCGAATACGTCAAAAAACTAAATGTCAAAACTGTCATGTGGTGCCGGTGTTACCACATTGAAAAACAAAGTTCTTGTTGAAAAACCCTGTACAAATCAAATTCAGAAAGTGATGTGAAATAACCTTTTCTTCAGTGTCAGCCAGATGAGAGAGAGCCTTTGACAATGAGTTATGATCTTCACATGCGCTAAGCATTGCAGCTGATCTTGAAACACCATTAGTTAGGTTGGCAAGCTCACGCCGAAAGATCACCATGTTCTCTACGTTCAAATGAAGTTTACGCAACTGAGTTTCTAAAGATTCTATATGGATGAGCTTATCCTCGAACCACTGAAAATTTTAATATGTTGGTTAATACGTGTTGAGCAAATATCTAGTTATTTTACTCACTGGATCTGTTTCATCCATTTTATAAGTTATTTTATTCATGGTCTCCCCAACTTTATTAAATAATCTCATCACACCAGCCCCACTTAGTGCAGATGTGTTGGTTGCCTTTGGTAATTCTACATCTAAAAGAAGAGAATAAATTTATCTATACTTTGAAATATATCAACAGTAAACCAATATTAAATCAGTGATTTTATTTATTTATTCGTTAAATGAGACTTCTAATCATCAATACATTGATGTTCCTGTAGAATTAATATTTTCAACAAAATATCAAAATGAAGTGAACAAGCATTATGCTTAATGTGTCATTGTATAAGTTTCAACTGATCTATTGGACAATTTTAGATTGTTTCCGTTATATTGCTCCTGGTAAGTAGTTGTATACTGTTGTTAAGTTGTCTGGTCTGGTAATTATGAATGGAATATCGATTTTTCGTATCAGTATTGAATTTGAGCAGGCCATGCTCAATCTTGTACATTAGTTTGCAATGCTCCACGACTTTTGTGATCTTCGTGTTGGGTATCTCTAGGGTATTATATAACTCGGTTGTTGAAGTATCATTTGGCAAGTTGTATACAGGGTGTATCTGAATAACACCAAAAAATTTAAGGGGTGATTCTGTGATGATAGGTATTTGGTATAAAATTTTTTGAAAAACCTCCTCCCGGAAAAGTTACACCCTTACAAAGATACACAAAATTAATTGTTTTTCTTTTTTATTTTCCCTGTATATTAAGCTGAAGTCACGAAAATTAGTAAATATTATTTGTCAATAAAACTACACTTTCTGGAATTTTCTCAACCCTGAAGTATGCTGAGAAGGGGTTGAAATAGTCAACCCCTGAGATATTTTTTCTCACAACTTTTTTTGGATAAAAATTTTCCTTCAAAAAAAACATGGCTTAAAAGCCCAATTCATTCACTAACTTTTTTATCTCTAAAATTTTTTTCGAAAACTTAAGTATTTACTAGAAAAACATCACTCATGTTCAATAGACGACTTCGGCCCAAGTTGCCAACCCACAATTTACTTAGCAAGTTTACTTTCAATGGGGAACGGGAATTTCAGGACAAATTCGACATGATAAGGTTCGCATTATTTATAAATAACCGTAAAAGATGCCTCGGCTCTTCAAACCAGATAATTCCTTCCAAATATAGGTTTTTGTTAAGATCGTCCCCGATTGGCTGAAATTTAAGTTGGGATTCCTGATTTCATGCAAACAGTGTCAATTTTCATAGGATACGTTCCGGAAATCAACTCTGTTGTTTCGGTTGCCGATTTTCCGCTCCGTAAATATGAAATATTCGGATGGTTCCTGGAACAAGCGCGTGAAAAAGGTTATTTATGGAATATCCATAGTATAGAACAATCTATGTTTACTTTAGGTTCCGAGTTCAGAACTGTACGGGACGGTTCTAGCACAGATCTATGGTCTATGCTAGAACCGTCCCGAACAGATCTGAACTCGGAACCAAAACAAACCTAAAGTAAACATGGATTGTTCTATGCTATGGAAATTTACCATAGAAAATCGTTCTGGTGACAGTAAATCGACCGCATTTTCATCAACCAGATTCCGTAAATAACCTTTTTCACGCGCTTGTTCCAGGAACCATCCGAATATTTCATATTTACGGAGCGGAAAATCGGCAACCGAAACAACAGAGTTGATTTTCGGAACGTATCCTATGAAAATTGACACTGTTTGCATGAAATCAGGAATCCCAACTTAAATTTCAGCCAATCGGGGACGATCTTAACAAAAACCTATATTTGGAAGGAATTATCTGGTTTGAAGAGCCGAGGCATGTTTTACGGTTATTTATAAATAATGCGAACCTTATCATGTCGAATTTGTCCTGAAATTCCCGTTCCCCAGTAAAAGTAAACTTGCTAAGTAAATTGTGGGTTGGCAACTTGGGCCGAAGTCGTCTATTGCATTTTATTGAACAACAGCCAACCAAATTATAATCAATTTCAAGCGATGGACCAAATGCTCTGGTTATAGATTCGGTTATCAAAATTGACAGATTATCCTTTGCCTATATGTCAGTTTGGATAACCGTTACTATGACCGAAGCTTTTGGTCCATCGCTTGAAATCGATGCTTGATTCTACTAGGCAAAAAATGAACAGAAACCTGTCGAAAATTGACAATCCAATTATAATAAATGTTGGCAATGACCTCCTTCAGCATCAATACAAGCATTTACTCTTCTCCTCCTGAAATGCGTATGCCATGAAATATTCCTGCTGAATTTCTTATCGTTTCACACCCTGTTACAATGCGGTTTTGCAGATCATCGTTTTTTTTTCCTAAATGCCTCAAATTTTCAAAAAACTTAAAGATAAAAAAGTTATTAAATGAATTGGGCTTTTCAGGCATGTGGTTGTATGGTCTTCAATGCAAGTGTTTTCATTTCTTTATCTGTTTCAATTTTCTTCTAAAATCCAGTGATAAGGTAGTTAACTGTATGGATAATATTGGCCTATAATAGTTTTCTTCATAAGTTGAATGCTTGAACAGTTTTTAAAACATCATTTTTGGTATTGTTCATAAAGAACAAGTATTCGTAATGACAGCAGGTGGTCTAATGGTAAATAGCAATAATTTACCCACACTTGTTATTATACTGGAAGTGTTCGTTTTTCTAATACCAGAATTCTGAAACTGCTCCTCCGAAAGTTTCAATAGCATAAGATAAAAATAATAAATTTTCAATAAATTGCCTACCATGAATCAGTATTCACTGCATATCTTGAAACTAAAAAACAAATATTGATTCTAACCTAAAAATCCTCTAAAGAAGAAAACTATACTAGTGCATTTTGATACATAATTTAAAATTGTATTGACAAGATATAAGTAATCAGATAGTAGTTTACACAGATATGACTATGAAAAATTCTAGAAGAGAACTCATGTGAAACCAGCAGCCTTTGCATGCATGTCCTAATTTGTTACCAAGGCGTGAAGGAATTCTATATCTATTGAGTATTATAGCTTTTTGGTGGTTTTGATACATACAATTGGAGTTTTGATTTTAGGTAGTGATATTTTCACAAACTACTGATTATTGTCATAGAAGCCATGAATTGGATATTCAAACGAGGGCTCATTACCCTCCTATACCCTATAATGAATTTCAAACTGATCTTGTCGGCATTTTTGTAAATATTGGGAAGACGAAATTTCATATGCGTTCATTTACTGAACTGTTAGGCGGATATTTTCCATTCTGAACTCCACCTTCTTATTTAAGCATTAAGTCTATTCTAAGAATATTGAATCACCAAGTTATTTCTTTTCAAAGTTAACAGCTGGCCTTGATCCAATCGAAATTCATCATGAGGATATAAGATGGTGATGAGCTCTGATTCAAACATCAAATCAATGGCTCATAGGAAAACACTACCTAAAATCGAAACTCCAATTTTATGTATATCCCATTTCGCAAAATCATGACAATTCATCATCCAGATACCTCCAAAATATTTGATATTGACAGAAACAACCAAATTAAAATTTATGGATTTAAATAAAATACATATTCTTGTGAACTTGAAATGGAAATTTCCGAGTTGTTCAAAAATAAATCAAATGGGTGTTTCACATATTTTTTTGTCGTTACGGAGGCAATGACAAATATTTTTAATATCATAATAATGTTTGCTTTCCACAGATTCATCATTATCAGGTGAAATTACTTTCCCAAAATGTGTACCCTATTCCA
The DNA here is from genome assembly GCA_958510865.1 of Myrrha octodecimguttata. Taxonomy (NCBI): domain Eukaryota; kingdom Metazoa; phylum Arthropoda; class Insecta; order Coleoptera; family Coccinellidae; genus Myrrha; species Myrrha octodecimguttata. The sequence continues at coordinate 59,818,550 of OY294059.1, read as the reverse complement.
ACTGACAGTTACTTAGTGCATTCAAGAACATTTCAATAGTTATATAAATAATCCATAACAAAGATTCCAATCGAATATTGATTTACCTACCACATTCTAGAAACTCTCTGAAATCTGGATCTACTACTAATACTGGATGTTGAGCTGTTCTATTTAGATATCTCTCAAGGGCAGCTCTTCTTCTTTCTACGAAATCATTTCCATTTCCTGTTCCATTCTCAATTTGGTTTGACATCTTTATTTTTGTCATTCCTGAAAATCATTGGCTAGTGACTATCCATTAAATCCATAATGTAAAAGAAATCAAAATAACTAGGTGGTCAATGATAACCTTGCAATCATACCATGATTTTGAAATAATTTAGGTTTTTTTACAGAGATTTCTGTGAGGACTATAAATCCGGGAATCTTGGTAAATCTAGTGTAAATGTTTCATAAGTATTAAGAAGTGATGAGAAGGACAAGATAATATGAAATATCCTCCTACTCCTGAAACTGGGTGATCTTGAAAATAACGAAGCAACCAATAATCGTTGAAGTATAAGACTGGAATAATTTTATAGAAACCATTATCAAAAATTACCACATCAAAGTCATCTTTTTAGAAGAGTATAATACCAGCACTATTTCAAACAAATATTATTTGTGAATGCTTCTGCTATAGGCTGATGACACAATAATATAATTTCACATAGAAGGAACAAATAGAAAAGCATAAAAGACCTATGGACACACTATCACAAACTTACAAATATATGTTCAAATTTGATCTAACAAAATCATAATTCATGATCTTCAATCAAAAGATAAGTACCTAAGAGTTACATTAAAATGAAAAGCTTATCATCTACCCCAAACAAATATTTGGGAATAGGAGTTGAAAACGAAATGGATATGAAACAGAGCTTAATCATTAGCAAAATAAATAATATTCAATTCACAAGCAACTGAAGAATATGAAAAAGCATGATTTCTCACCTAATACATTTTTTTCCGGTGCAGGAGGAATAATCCGCCCAATTTTTAAATACTTTTCAGTTAATTTATCATGAAGTCCTAGGAAATCACTAAATCTACGAAGTACAGAAAGTTCTTTGGCTTTGAATAATTGCATGTTAGTTTTTGTAGCAACTCTATATGCCATATAAGCACCCATTCCGTCTCCAATCTTTTGAGGCTCAGTAATTGAAATCTCGATGAACTGATCTCCACTTTCCTTTTCATGCTTAAACCAAAATTAATTCAATTAAAAAAAGCTGAATATGATCTTCGATTGGAATAAATCAGTAGCTTACAATTGTAAATTTCTTAAATTGATGAAAACTGTTTTACTTAATTTGGAATAGTTTATAGGAATTGGAAACTCAAAAATAATGTATATCACTATAGAATAGAAAAATTCACCCTCTCCAAGGTATCAGTTCCCGATGCATCGGAATTAATAGGTATCGTTTCCAGGGCTTTATCATCGTTCAAATTCAAATTTGAGATATTTTCGGAAACATTATTAACAATTGAAGGTGATCCGTAATGGGTGGAGAGATCCTGCAACAATTAATGTCTAATATCTAGAAATATAACAAAAGCTATAGACCAACTTGTTGAGCTGAAATAAAAAGATCATCTTCGAGTTTATTATCACTTCCATTGTTGATTTCTACGTTTTCAAATAAAGGGGGCGATTCAGCATTAGACGACTCCATATTTTTTGTTGTTTGATCACATTTGCCAAAACACCAAAAAGTCAGATTACAGAATAAAAGAGATCTGACACAGAGAAGTATTACTTCTCTATTCACACACAGAGAAGTAATACTTCTCTATTCTGTGACACTGACGTACTGAGAGGAAAATCACTGTTTGTTCGCCCCCATGCGGCTGCAAACAGCAAAATCCTAAAGTACTAGGCATCTGCATTACCACGAATGTCTCGGTAATGCAGAAAACTAGTTTATTGCAATAGCATTTGGCGCGAAATTCGAAGTTTCTTCAATACTATTGGATTTAATGTATTGAGAGGAGAAATTACTTCTGCAATATTAGGTATATGTGAATATTTCAATCAGATATATACAATTTCACATTTCAATTCGAATCATTGTCAAAAACTGAACTTTTCATCCCAATCACAGAGATTGTGCCAAATTCTTTCCAGAGCTCAAGCATTTATGAACCAAATTGTGAATATTTTGCTTCATGCCTGTTATACTCGCAGGGAAACGTTCAATTCTTTAAATATTGGAAGAAATGTGAATGTTTTATATAAATGCAATATGAATAACTTCAGTTATTATTAACTATAACTGTTCTGTCAGGTTTTCAACCAGATCACCCTCTTTGAATATGATTTTGTGCAGTATGAGAAGTAGGTAACTGCAGAAGTGCTCGGTATTTTCTCTGCAGGAACAGCATTTTTCTTCAAAATTCTCGGTTTTTCATTCACACCTAAAAACATCTGAACATATGAAGTAGTTTCAAAATGAAAACATTGTAATTTACCTTGATGAAAATAAACATCTTCAGGGAAATGCAGTGAACATAATTTCATGTATATGGTGACCTGTTTTCCAATCTTCAATTTCAAAATCCAGGCCTTTCTTATATCATTGAGTTGAGTTTCCAAATTAACTTTACTTCATTTGGCTTTGGAAAAATGACAACTTGAGACAGTATAGATGATCCTTTCTTCTTTGACAATGAATAACATTGAGGTGAGGCTCACAACAATAGAGTCATTCCGGGAGGATGCCATTCCGAATTGATACAATCGAGAATTTTAATCGGAAAGAACGGAATCGATTGATGAATATTACAAACACTTTCGGTATACCAAAATTTCAACTCGGAGAACAATACAAAAGCTCGAAAATGAACTCCAAAAGTAAGCAAAATACGTTAGATTAACGGGCACGTCGAAAAACTACTAGCTTGGAAGCGTTCGAATTTCTATCATCAGAGGGCGTATCGCTTAGCAGTAGTTGCGAATAGAGTCACTGTACTTAAAATCACTTTAACACAGGAGCTATTTTCGAACACATTTAGTTTGGCAACGTGGTGTTCACGGTTTACTTGGGCAAGATTATTTCAGGAAAACACCTTTTTTATTATAATTTCAAATGTTTCAATAAAAACTTGCAAATAACTTTTGAATAAAAAAAAGCCGAATGACCACAAAATTGTGGAAATTTTTATAAAAGACTATCTATATTTGTGTTTCTATTTTGGTATTGGCTTGGCAACATTGTAATATTTGAATTCTGTGATTGTAACCCTTGTTGATGTACTGCTGGCAATGCTGGCATGACATTTAACAATGTTTTTGAATTTATAAAATAACAAAACACAATTTTCCTTTTTTCAACTCAATGAACAGAAAACTCATTAATTCTGAGTTTATTTCGCAGGACTCAAAATGATTAACTTGATATTATTCATCCTTTCTCTACATGCACTTAATGATTTTAGAATATCAGGTGCAGAACTACCAGATAATAATGTGGTTGAAAAGTTACCACATACTGAAATACCTGTAAGAAGCAAAGTAACTAAATTGCGCACGGCTGTGCCAAAAAATGATAATTCTCCAGGAGAGTCTTCTTTAAAACATGTTCAAGATGATCTAAAAATTAAGTTAGCAAATGAACATGACAAGACTATTGATAAGTCTCATTCTGATCAAAATAAAACTGTATATACAGAAAAATTACCACCTACTCCTATTCGCCCTAATACGGATCAAGAGTCTGACTTCCTTAAGAGTGTGTCAATGATACTAATTTCTATTTCTCTCTTGTTTATGGTTGTTGTAGCTTTCAAAACATATAGGTAAGTCTTCAAATTCAAATACTAAGAATTTTCAAGGATATTTGCTCTGAAAAGAATGTTGAATTCTATGTAATTCATCTTTCAGGAGAAAGAGTAGAAATGCCCGAATAAAAAAATATGGAATAAGATTAGCCAGAGGTAATATCGAAATGACACCTCTTCCATTGGACAATGATGACGATGATGATACCATCTTTGATCTTAAAAATTTACCAACGTGAAATTTAAATAATATTGGAATTGAAGAGAAGGCCTTATCTACTTACTACAATTCTGTTCATTTGTCTACAAATTGTCACTGGAAAAGTTAATTTCCATCTGGAATTTTTTTATTAATCATAGTGGCCAAATTGAACTTTTAAAATTATAATGATATATAGGTAGCTTCTGCTTTGGTTATTATTCATTATGGAAGGGAACAGCATGTTTCAAGTGGTCTTTAAACTGTTAGTTGAGGAAATTTTTTGAAATAACATATTTTGGGGTCATTTTTAGCAAACCCAAACCCAGTCTATGAATGAATTTATGACATACTAATGTAATGTAAAAACTTTCAATAATACTTTAATTACTAATGTAGGCTGATCATTTTTTTTCATTTTGAGAAGCCTTCTCATCTAATAATCATTAATGAGATAGTTGAAGATTTTAAATTTATTTTGATATGATGGAAATGTTGAGGAAATGAGGTTTTAGTCTAGTCTTGAAATACCATATATGGGAGTATATTTTCCCAATTGTAAAAAAATCCTAGTTTTCATTGATGAGAATAACCTTCTAGCGTCAGTGAAGTTATTACCTATAATGACAATCTTTATGGTGAATGAGTTTGTGAAATGTTGTGAAATTGTTATGCAAGATCATCGTCTATTTTTATATGAATGAGACTTTGTATGTTTAAAATATTTTTATAATAAATAATTTGTTATGGCTGTTTCGAAATCTTCGAAGATCTGTATTACTTTTTATGAAATATATTGACATCATGTCATAAACTCTTCTTGACCTTGATAAGGAGCGATAAGGATATATTACACAAATTCACAACAGATAAATATATAATCAATCAAGGGCCTTGATTAGAAAGCTGTGAAATAAAGCCTTCTCAAGAATCTATTACTCACTATGTGACACAACATGACTATAATGTATTCAAGTTTACAACATGACTATAAATTTTAGTGGTTCACATACTATATGTTAATTTTACTTCTTCTGTTTGACTTTGTAGTCAGATAATGCTGCTTTTATGGCATCTTCTGCTAACATAGAACAATGCAATTTAACAGGAGGAAGCGATAATTCCTTTGCAATGTCTGTATTTTTGAGCTGAGCTGCTTGGTCAACTGTTTTTCCTTTAACCCATTCTGTAGCTAACGAACTGCTAGCTATAGCTGAGCCACATCCAAATGTCTTGAATTTGGCATCTATTATCTTTCCATTTTCATCAACTTTTATCTGAAGTTTCATGACATCCCCGCAAGCGGGAGCCCCAACTAATCCCGTGCCAACAGTTTTGTCATTTTTATCCAATGATCCTACATTTCTGGGATTTTCGTAATGATCAATAACCTTAGGATGATACGATGCAGATGCTATGGTTAGAGCTGGTTTAGACAACTTCAGGAGTTTAGAGGGAGAATTCAAAGCCATTTTTTCCTAAGATCAGTTAAAAATCAAAACTTTGCAGATGTTTATTTTTATTCGAGAATTTCAAACATTGACAAGACAGTGCTTAAAACTTAACCTATTTTATATGGGCATCATAGAAAACTTCTTCTTCTACCCTTTACGATGTGCTTGGCTCAATACCACATGGAACAAACGGGAAGATATTGGACAGACAGCTGTCCATTCAGCATATATTCTCTTTTCTCCTGTTCAAAATTCGACAGGTCTCTTCATCGCTTCCATATTTACCCATATATTTTTTTTAAATATTTTTTTAATGATTTAAGTCCTTAAACAATGGTATTATTAATTTAATTTATTATTGAACTGTGTTTTCTTCAACTACATATACTCCATTCACTTTTATAATGTAGCCCGGTTGGCCATGACATCCTGACAGATTTCACCGTGTATATTTTGAAATTGTTAGGTTATGGTCATTTTCCTGTCAGATAACTATGCAACGTTGTCCTCTCTACATAGAGGTCGTAATTATTACTTATTTTTCAAATGTCAATCTACATTTATAAAGTAATGAATTTGAGAAAATATTATTTGAATTCGATAATTCCAAAGACCTGGCGAATGTTGAAGAAACTTTTGTCTCTGTTAATACTGGAAATATTTCACGTATATAAACATGGTTGAAAGATTTAGTTATGCTATTTTCTTGTAAGGAAATCAAGAATCGGGTTTTTCAAAATAAAGTCTTCAGTTCAGTCTTTTTGGGTGCACCAATAGAAGGATATTCTTTGTCGTCTCTTTCACTTAAAATCTTCCTTATTGTGTTGATGTGCAGCTAAAAAATAAATATCTATTCATATAAAATATAATTCCTTGGTTTTCACTTACATACGTCGAAAATGTTGCATAGCTTGTGTTGAATTATTGATTCCGAATTATCAGGGTTACTATCAGAAAAAGCCGATTTCAATTCTACATAGCACTTCCTGATACTTTGCCTCTGCTTCTTCAAAACTACCTTCGGCATTTTGATTAGTTTGCAAGCGTTATTATGCTGAGATTTAGAAATCTAGAATCGATTGATATTGATAATAGTAGAAATTGAAATTTGGCAACGTCTTTTGACATTGCCGATATTTCATGAGTGCCAACCTGCGTCAGTTTTAAGGGAAAAAACTTGATAAACCTAAATCATGGCCAACCGGGCTACATTATAAAAGTGAATGGAGTATATATACCATGATGTAAAAAACATGGTGTGCTCATCTGAAAAATGAGTGACGTCAGCTAGCAGAATATACAACTCTTTGTATTTTAATCTTGCTGACGTCACTGATTTTTTAGATGAGCACACCATGTTTTTTACATCATGATATATACCATTGAATATTAGTTGAGTGTCTAATACTCAATGTATATACTTAAGTTTTTTTTTATTTCAGTATTATTAATTCCATTTTTTATTGAATTTTGTTTTCTTCAACTAAATATAAAAAAAACTAAAAGAGCGATAATTTTTTCCTTTCACGACAAATATTTTTTGGTCGTCCTTCAATCGTACATATACCCAAGTTTTCTTTTTAATATTTTTTTTATGATTTAAGTCTTATTTATTCCATTTATTATTGAATTTTTTTTTCTTCAACTATATATAAAAAAAACTAAAAGAGCGATATTTTTTTCCTTTCACGACAAATATGTTTTGGTCGTCCTTCAATCGTTCAACTCATTTCCGGAAGAAAAAACGGTCTTCTAATTCACTTTCTTGTGTCACAAAGTTACGTCGATGCATGATGTTTTTTACATTATGCGTCGATTTTATATCCGTGAGAATGGAATATTTCCATTATTCAGCATTGAAACGAAAATTCTTCATTTCAGGAAATAGAAGATTTAACATACAACTCAATATCAGTCGATAATGAGACGAAAAATAAACTCGAAATATCAATAGACCAATGCAGTGTTGCCGGCTTTGCGAAATATCCTAAGAAACCAGAACATTTTATTAAAACCTAAAAAAAATGCTAAAAAAAATGATTTTTTCTGTTTTTTTTTCACGTTAGATGGTCTACGACAAATACTCAATTATTTATAACCTTTTTGGCCAAATTCGTTGCGTATTTCAGAATGGCATTGCTAACTTAATATTAAGTTAGCAAAAAACTATAAGCGCGACAAATTTTTTTCTTTAACGACAAATTCTCGACAAATATTCGACAATTACTGAGATAGTTTTCATTGACTTCCGTGCAAGTGGCTCTGGTAACTTTATGCACAGGAGCAATAGCGAGTAAAAGCTTCTGACTATAAAAGATAGGTATTGATTAGGAAAAGTGCCCGCTCGCCCTAAGTTTACATTCGGCCTTTTTTTCTATGGCCATTTGAATGATGACATTTTAAGGGAATCATATAATTTCATATAGCTAGAAGAATCAATATGTATTCGATTCTTTCAAAGTATAAGTTTGAAAAGCACTCTCATATCAAAATGCTGCATAACATCCGTTCTTTAATGTTCGCTCAAATTTCTATTTCATCAAGAACTGCCCATACCGACATCAAGGTCCCAGATTTCAAATATCGAAAAAATCATGAGAAGGATCACGACGCTAGAGAGGGGTCGAAAGCAAGCCACGGTATTTTGTTAGCAACACAATTTGTCGCAGCTCTTTATTCTGCAAAAGCGGTGTCACATATCTTCATAAAATCAATGTCGATAACAGCGGACGTCCAAGCTCTGGCCAGGGTTGAGATTGATTTAACCGAAATAGCTGAAGGAGGACATACCACAATGAAATGGAGAGGAAAACCTCTTTTTTTGAAACATCGTTTACCGGATGAGATAAAAGATTGCAGAGCAACACCAGTATCTTCTCTTAGGGACCCTGAAAGTGACGAACAACGGTGTCCAAATCCGGAATGGTTGGTGGTGATTGGAGTATGTACTCATTTGGGTTGTGTGCCGATTCCTAATGCTGGGGATTACTTGGGCGGATATTACTGTCCTTGCCATGGTTCACATTATGATGCTGCTGGAAGAATAAGAAAGGGACCAGCTCCCACTAATTTAGAAATACCAGTGCATGAGTTCCAACCTGATAGCAAGTTGGTGGTTGGTTAAAATTGAAGTAGTTGTCTCTAAAAACTACATAAATCTTATTTCTCTAATTTTCTCGTTTGATTCAAGTTGAAGAGGTATGACTGAAACTGGCGTTTTCATAGTTTTCTTCACCTGCGTCTTGGGTATGTGGTAATAGTCTAAGAAATCCCCTACTTAATACCCATATTATAGTCGTTGAAATGATTATAAAGATAGTCCCAAGAAGAGCACCGAATATAATTTCGAATAAGAACACATTTCTTTTTTGAATTTAGCCTAGTTTCATTACAACATAAAGAAAAATACTTCCGAATAAACGTGAAATAAAATAACAAGCAAATATCCACCATATGAAACCTCTGACAAGAGGATATTTCTTGTTGAAAATTTGAATAACTTTATCGCATAAACATAGCTGTATTTCACCAAAAGAAAGACACCAATAGGACTGTCGACAAAATTAGAAAACTACAGATATTTGGTTGAAAAGATTTTACGTAGATTATACGGTCTTAGTGGAGAGTTGATAAATCGAATTTTAGATTTAACGGAAAACCGGCAACCGAAATAACCAAGTTGATATTTATTATTGACTTGATACAGTTATTCTATGCTTGACACCATGATGTAAGTAAAACATAGTGATGGTCATCTGCTCATCTGTGATAGTATATTTACCAATGATGACGTCACTTCTTTCATTCAAATTCAAAGCACAGAATATAATTCAATTGTATTTTAATCTTGCTGACGTCACTTCTTTTTCAGATGAACACACCCTATTTTTTACATCATGCTTGACACTATTAACATGAATCCCAACTTAAATTTCAGCCAATCAGAGATGATCTTAACAAAAACCTATATTTGGAAGGAATTATCTTGTTTGATGAGCCGAGGCATCTTCAACCGATATTTATAAATAACGCGAACCTTATATATCATGTCGACTTTGTTCTGGAATTCCCCTTTTCCATTGGTAGTAAATTTGCAAGAAATTTGTGGTTTGGCAACTTGGACCGAAGTCGTCTATTAAATTTATATATGCGTCAAGTCCGACAATAGACGACTTCGGCCCAAGTTGCCAACCCACAATTTACTTAGCAAGTTTACTTTTTACTGGGGAACGGGAATTTCAGGACAAATTCGACATCATAAGGTTCGCATTATTTATAGATAACCGTAAAACATGCCTCGGCTCTTAAAACCAGATAATTCCTTCCAAATATAGGTTTTTGTTTAGATCGTCCCCGATTGGCTGAAATTTAAGTTGGGATTCCTGATTTCATGCAAACAGTGTCAATTTTCATAGGATACGTTCCGAAAATCAAGTCTGTTGTTTTGGTTGCCGATTTTCCGCTCCGTAAATATGAAATATTTGGATGGTTTCTGGAACAAGCGCGTGAAAAAGGTTATTTACGGAATCTGGTTGATGAAAATGCGGTCGATTTACTGTCACCAGAACGATTTTCTATGGTAAATATCCATAGCATAGAACAATCTATGTTTACTTTAGGTTTGTTTTGGTTCCGAGTTCAGATATGTTCGGGACGGTTCTAGGTATTTACCATAGAAAATCGTTCTGGTGACAGTAAATCGACCGCATTTTCATCAACCAGATTCCGTAAATAACCTTTTTCACGCGCTTGTTCCAGGAACCATCAAAATATTTCATATTTACGGAGCGGAAAATCGGCAACCGAAACAACAGAGTTGATTTTCGGAACGTATCCTATGAAAATTGACACTGTTTGCATAAAATCAGGAATCCCAACTTAAATTTCAGCCAATCGGGGACGATCTAAACAAAAACCTATATTTGGAAGGAATTATCTGGTTTGAAGAGCCGAAGCATGTTTTATGGTTATTTATAAATAATGCGAACCTTATCATGTCGAATTTGTCCTGAAATTCCCGTTCCCCAGTGAAAGTAAACTTGCTAAGTAAATTGTGGGTTGGCAACTTGGGCCGAAGTTGTCTATTCAACATTAACACGTTTCCATAGTAACGCAATCAATTTCATCACGAATTTAAAAGCATATCATAAGGTGGTTTCGGAAACATAATCGGATTAAGACGGGTAACTTACCCGGATCACTCAAATGACAGATAGAACGTTCAACATTGGTCATTTGAGTGACCCGGGTAAGTTACCTGTGTTAATCCGATCAAGTTTCCGAAACCGCCCATTTATTTCTGAATCAAATATCATATAATTCGAAATTTTTTCGGAATCAATTAATATCTGCCAAATTTTAAACGATTTGCGGAAAAATAGTATGTCTATCTCGTAGGAAAAGCTACACATCAATACACTGCGTGCAGAAACCGCGTTATTTATCAGATTGTGTGAATGTGCTAACTGAAAAAACAACAATAACACTGAGGAGATTTAATTGAACAAAACTTGGAGACTATATAGATTACATTATAGAAACATATGGAATTGTTTCGCTAATTTTAGTCAGCCAAAGTTGGCCGATTTATGAATGAATAAAATGTCATTGCCTTTTGGAATATGAGTTAAAGTTGTCGTAAACATTGGTTGGGCTATTGAAACCTTTTTCTATCGTCTCTCCTTCGGTTGACGGTTTCCTTGAGCGCATCATATTTCCACTTTTAAAAACCTTTCGTTCCAAAAGTTTATCGCCCTGAGTTACTCTGATCTTTCCCGAAATTGCCTTTCTTCTAGCTCTCTCTTCCATATAACTATGGACGTAGTTACTTGTGTCAGTATCGGTATCGACTTTGAACAGGTTCTTCCTTCTTATGGGTATCCGAACAACAAGCGGACCTAAATTGTCCTCTCTTCCATCCATATCTTCTTCATCACATTCGTTGTACTGATTATCCCCTTGAGACTCGGTTTCCGGTATTTGGGATTTTTTTAGGAGGCCGGAAGTAGCAGGAGTATTTGTTATGGCTTCTGCCATTACTTGTCGTTGGATTTGGACGCCATGAGTTCTTCTGGGCGATACTGTATTGCGTTTTGCTTCGCTCGGTATTCGAATGTTCGGCATGGTCCGATTTTGTTGCCTGTTTTTATTCTTATCTAGCCCATAAACAGTTGTAAGCATATCGGATATATCTTCGAAACAATTACTTTCTTTTGCGTTCTTCATTCGGAACCGGAAATAAGGCGGTTTATTGCGCATAGTGACAGAGCTCAGCTTTTTATTGGCTTTACCAAGATGTTCTGGATCGCTAGCTGAGTACTGATGGATACTAGTCGAGTATTTCCGTCTTGCCTCTCGCAGTATTCTGTTTCTCTCTACCGGCCATGTTTTGCTGTAGATGCCAAACTTATGCCTTGGGATTTTGTCGCCTTCTCCGTAGTGCTTACTTCTGAAATCATAGTTATACGTGATTCAATTATATTTTTTAAGCTCATCTAAAAACTTGATATGCTCATTTGGATGTTTCGCAGAATATCGATATAACATTTATATGATTTCAGTAGTTGCAGGTTATTGCTGATGCTTATGGTTTCATTTCATGAAGCCAATTTTATATGAATACAATCCCTAAGGTTAAGGGACTAGATATTTCAGTGAAATTGAGTACACTGCAGCTACTATATCTATTGAAAAACAATATTCAAGAACTGAGAAGATCTCAAATCTTGTGATGTTTCAGTTAACTGGCAGGATCGCCATGTGATGTACCCCGGTTAGGGTTGGTTCGTCCAGTTGATGGCACATGAGAGGGTTTGGGAATAGCACTCGAAACTCAATAAAAGGTTTAATTATCTACGACATAACAAATGAATGCGGTCTATCGCTTCATTGCGTCTTTTCTCATATTACATGAACACAAATTTTTTTGTATGTTTTGTCAAGGTGTTCACAATCATATTATGATAACAGACGTGGGATTCTTATATCAGCACGTGTTCTGGATGATGCGTGGTTGTCTGGACCTTGCTTTTCTTACGTATTAACATTGAGTGTTTAATACTCGATAGTATCAATTATACAGACAGTTTATAGGTTACACCTTTTTGACTGACATAAATTTAATGTTTCCATTTGAAAAATTGTCTGTAATGTAGTTTATCTGTAAAATTATAATACTAATTATCGAAATTTCTCCTGATTTAGGAACATATAACAAAATTAGAAAATATGCACATTCAAATGAAAACCTTATATTGGAAATTATACATTGCGAGTCTCTTTCTTACTTGGAATGAATTCAGTAAATCCAAGGAAGTTTGTTTGTTGTTGAAAGGCCTGAACAGGTCGATAAGTTTGAAGCACTCTGTTTGATGTGAGAAGATGTTATCAAGTTTGTCTCAAATTTAAGTAATTACTACTGGTTCAAATGGCAACCCTATTTCTTGATGACCATTCTTAGAGGGTATATCAAGATACTCATCCGTTTTAAATATTAAATTTTATTCGATTCGAAACGTAAGAAATCTGTTTTGAATATTGTCAGTTAGTTAATAGACAACATTCTTAGCATTTATGGCCTCAAAGTTGATATAAGATATTGCTATTGCTCCTTCAACAGATCTGTTAAGTCGAGATTGTCGATTTTTGCAAAATGGCGAAGGGGATTCTAATTTAATTAGCAAGTAAACAATTAGATTTCTTCCATTTGAAATTAACTGAAAATATTATATTTGGTTTGCATCTGCAATTTGATATAGCAACCCACCCTATAACTTTTAAAGTTCAAGATAGGAACGTATATTAAAACATAGATCCTGGCACATTCGCCATTTCGGAACACGAGAAAACGCCACAGTATATAAAAAAAGTTGCTCAGTTGAATCTCAAGTTCTTAATTTTCTCCATCACGAATAATACAAGCCGGAAATTTACCTAAACGTTTTTTTGCTTCGATACGAAAATTACTGATTTTCAAAGATGAGCCGCCTGTCCTACATAATTTTGGGAGTCAGTGAAATATACATAGCTTATGTATAATTTAAAATTTTGTTCAATTTGGAAACATATAACACGAACACATGAGAAGCACATCTAAATGGAAACCTAAGCCAAACATATTCGCATGTTTTGCTCTTGATCATGAAATAGAAAAACCTAGGAAAGGACTGACTCGAAGTCAGCAGCTTTTACGTGCATGTTTGCTTTTGGTGATATCCTTTGAACATGCGCGCAAAAGCTGCTGACTTCACTTCAGTGCTTTCTAGGTTTTTCATTCGAGTTTTTCTAGAAAAAAACACGAAATTTTATATATTTTCCACAATATCCCCAAAAATTATGATCGTATCAAACTGAAATTTGGTGCACCGGTGTGAAATATGAAGCTCAATGTGTAAGCAAAATTTTTTCGAATAAAATAAGTAGTTTTCGAGAAAAAGATTTGTTCGAAAAAAATTTTGGAAAAGGATTTTTTTAAATTTACTGACAGCATTATTTCAACAAATTTTGATTTTGCCCACTAACAACCTCAACCTTAACGTATTTTGAAATGCAACCAAAGTTGAAATTTTCAAGTCGATAGAATCCTTTGTACACCCGTAATAGTGCGTACGGCATCTCGGGCGGTTGGCTGGACAGAATCGATTTTGACACTGGATTCGTCATCAGTGAGACCAACCTAGTCGTTTGAGACCATTTTCGGCTCCAAATTAAAAAATTACAGACATTCGGACGAAACGATAGCACGCTGTTCCCCTAGAACATGCGCGCGAAAATTAACAAATGAAATCCACTCACTGGTGTAGAATTCGAGCACAAATTTGAGTTTGTGTTCGTATATGGGCAATACTCGCCAAACGAATACAGATGAGTTACACCCATTGCAAAATATTTATTGTAAAAGCAAAATTCTGAAAAATAGAAGAGAAATTCCCAATGGTGGCTATTTTCGAATGTATTTCTGAAAATGATCCTAAATAACTAGGTTGAACTTACTGATGAAGAATACGGTGCCCAAATCAATGCTGTTCGGTCCTCCGTCTGTTGCCACGATAACTTGAGAACTTTAGCGACTGTTCGCTAATGTTCTACTCGCGAGGTGACTCTCTAGGCTCTAGGGCAGTACAGTGACTATTGTGACGAGTACGGCCCTGTCTATTCTAGAATGTGGCCGAATACTCGTCACGCGTATGAGTCACCCACTTTCGAGAGCATTCTCGAAACTGCTGGAAATTCCACACGTAATAAAAAGGTAGGAGCGGATCAGCACAGGGACCAATTCAGCAGAGTGATTCGTAGCGGCAAGAGTTCAGTGAAAATAAATTAGTGTGTATATAAATTGTGAACAGACTTTGATAGAAATAGTTGTTTAGTTATTGGAACAGTAGTGTGTAAATAAGTGTAAATAAATAATTTAAATATTCTAAACGTTTTGAAAACCAAGAAAACGTTACATTGGTGTCAGGTGTGCGGTTCGACATCGCTCGAATTGAGTACATAAACTCTATTGATTGAAATTTATGCCAGTGACTACAAGACTGCAGAGCGCAATGGAGACGCAGGCGATAATGGAATTTTTGAGTAAAATGAATGAGAAAATGGATAAAATGGAAAACAAGGCAGATGAAAATTCTCGAAAAATCAATGAGAAAATGGAGGAAAATTCTGAGAAAATGGAAGAAAATTCTCGGAATAGCAATGAATTGGTGAGTCAATTTGCAACCAAATTGGATGAGAAAATGGAAACCATTAAAGATGAAATGAAGAAAGGAATGGACGAGGTGAATGAAAAATTTGATAAAGTTGACCGAAAATTTCACGAAGTTTATGATAAAGTTGACGAAAAATTCGAAGAAGTTTATGAAAAAGTTGATGGAAAATTTGACGAAGTTTATGGAAAAGTTGATGGAAAATTTGACGAAGTTGACGGGAAATTTGAAGAAATGACACAAATAATCGAACAGCATTCCAAAATAATAGAGTCCCTGAAAAGAATGGCAATTGGAAAAGATTATCCGGCTTCATCACCCTATAACAACATGAAAATAGAAAATAACGGCGAAAGTGGAAAGATGAAGATCAAGCCTCCGACATTTGATGGAAAAGTCCCATGGTCGACATATCAAAAACAATTTGAAGCTGCTGCGCTGGCAAATAGTTGGAGCGATAGCGAAAAAGCCACAGCATTGATAATAGCTCTAAGAGGAGAGGCTCTTAACATCCTGCAAACGATTCCGGAGAGCCAACAAGCCTGTTATGAAGTTCTAACATCGAAACTTCAGATGAGGTATGGTGATGCTCATCTACAACAAGTTTATCATGCTCAAATAAAGAACCGGGTGCAGAAAACAGGAGAAAATCTCCAGGAGTTTGAAGCAGATGTGGCTAGATTAGTCAGGCTGGCGTACCCAACTGCTCCAGACAGCTTCCTTGAACAGCTATCCATCCAAACCTTTGTAGATGGGATCAAGGACAGCGAAATACAACAAGCCTTGAGACTTGCACGCCCTAAAACCATGGATGATGCTTTAGCTCAGGCTTTAGAATTCGAGGCAGCGAAGCAGGCGTCTCATAGAGGACAAGTTCGTGTGAGACAAGTCCAAGAAATAGACCGACCTGTTGAAGAAGTCATAAGAGAAGAAGTCAGCAGATTATTGAGTAATGAAAAAAAAGATGCTGTGTGCAGGTACTGCAATCAAGGTGGGCATACTAAGCAGAATGGCTCAAAAAGTACGAAAAGAGCCGAAGCAGGTAAACGGAAAAGGGCCGGTGATGGGGGGCATAAATCTTCTCAAGCTGTAGATACCCCTGAAGTGATAATCCGAGGAATCATGTCTCCGGATTCATCAAGTATAGTTGTTCCCGGAAAAATAAATGATCGAAATGTGAAAATCTTGGTGGACACTGGATCGACAAGAACCATTGTGCGTCCAGAAATAGCTAAAGGATTTAAGATTCGTCCAGTTATGATCAAACTTCGAACTGCGTCTGGACAGGAAATACCAACTTATGGATCGGTCCTCTCCACTATTGAATTGGGAAATATAACTACAAGGCACGAAGTTCTAGTGGCTGAAATCACGGAAGAAGTAATCCTGGGATTGGACCTCGTCAAGAAACTCGGATGCCAACTGGATATGAAGAATGATGTTCTTCGACTGGGAAATGAAGAGATCCCGTTCAATGATGTGGATGACAAGATATATCGGATTCGATTGACCGAGGACATCACGTTGCCAGGTCGAACTGAAAGCATAGTGATTGGTAGTTGTGATGATGTTACGAGAAATGGCTGCGTTAAAGTAATCGAACCCTCTGAGGATGCAATACTGGCTAAAGGACTGTTACTAGGGAAGACACTGGTAAGGTTGAGAGATACTATTCCCATCCGATTACTGAATATGAACATGTTTCCAGTCACCTTGAAGAAGAACACTTTGATTGGACACGGAGTACCAGTGTACCATATTTCTGGTGGGTTAGGTACTGCAGGAGTCTCGCAGAGCCAGAAGAATACTGAAGAGCTAGTGACCCTTCTCACCTCAAAATGTCAAGATCTTGACCGTAATGAACTTGCCGAAGTGAGAAAACTGATTCAGAAATTCTCCGACGTGTTTGCCACTGACGAAAGAACAGGAAAGACCGATATTGTGCAGCATAAAATCAATACTGGTGATGCGCAACCCATCCGACAGCACCCCAGACGTCTTCCTCTGGCAAAAAGAGAAGAGGCTGAACAGATTATTGAAGATATGGCGAGAGAAGGTGTCATTGAACCATCCAATAGCCCCTGGACGTCGCCTGTAGTATTAGTGAAGAAAAAGGACGGGTCCACCAGGTTCTGTGTAGACTATAGGCAGCTCAATCAAGTTACGAAGAAGGACAGCTATCCCTTACCTAGAATAGATGATACACTGGATACACTCTCGGGATCACGTTGGTTTTCCACCTTAGATTTGAAGAGTGGGTATTGGCAGGTTGGCCTGGATCCGAGGGACAAAGAGAAAACTGCCTTTAGTATTGGGACGGGTCTGTGGCAATTTAAAGTAATGCCCTTTGGTTTATGCAACGCTCCTGCTACATTTGAGCGTTTAATGGAGACAATACTGAGAGGACTCTCCTGGAAGACTTGCCTGGTGTACTTAGATGACGTGATAGTAGTGGGAAAATCATTCCGAGACCACCTACACCACCTGTCCGAGGTTTTCCAGCGACTTCGTGAAGCCAACCTAAAGCTGAGTCCCAAGAAATGCAATTTATTTCGAACTGAAGTGAAATATTTAGGACACGTAGTTTCTCGAGGGGGCGTGAAAGTTGACCCGGATAAGATCAAAGCAGTACAGGAATGGCCTATACCGAGAGACAAGAGTGAATTGAGAAGTTTCTTAGGCTTATGCACCTATTATAGAAGATTCGTATCTGGATTCGCCAAAGTTGCCAAACCTCTTACAAAATTAACAGAGGATGGACAGGAGTACATATGGTCCTATGATTGCGCTGAAGCTTTCGCACAGCTGAAAAAGGCCCTGGTCACAGCTCCAGTTTTGAACTACGCAAGAACTGAAGGAAAGTTTGTGCTCGACACGGATGCTAGTAATACAGCCATCGGGGGCGTTCTATCGCAGGTTCAGGACGGACAAGAAAGGATGATAGGATATTTCAGCAAGGTCTTATCGAAGCCAGAACGAAACTACTGCGTGACCAGAAGAGAACTTTTAGCAGTCATCAAGTCTGTAGAACACTTCTACAAATATTTGTACGGAAGAAAATTTCTGCTGAGAACGGACCATGCTGCTTTGAAGTGGCTCCTGAACTTCAAGAACCCGGAAGGACAAGTGGCCAGATGGATTGAAAGACTGCAAGAATATGACTTCGATACCGAACATAGAACGGGAGCTACCCATCGAAATGCCGATGCGTTATCAAGACGACCTTGCCCTGAGAATTGCAGCCATTGCTCACGCGCGGAAGACAAAGCCGATGTGAGACGGACCACAGTAGTTGAAGATGATTGGCTACCCCAAGAAATACAACGAGCACAAGAAGAAGATCCAGACTTGAAAGTAATCCTGAGTTGGAAGAAGAGTGGTAGAAGACCTACTTGGGAAGAAGTATCCAGACTCAGTCAAAATGTTAAGTCGTATTGGGCACAATGGGAAACGTTGAAGATCGATGAAGGTCTTCTGAAGCGTTGTTGGGAGAATGACGATGGATCTGAACAGAGGCTTCAGTTGATTGTGCCGAAGAGTCGAGTGACAGACGTCTTAACCAGACTACATAATGGAACTTCAGGTGGACATTTTGGGATTACTAAGACGCTAGAGAAAGTCAGGCAGCGGTTTTATTGCATAAACTGCAAGAAAGACGTTAAAGACTGGTGTAGAACATGCAAAACTTGTGCTGCAGCTAATGGTCCTTATGGCAAAGGAAAGGCTCCAATGAAGCAATATAACGTCGGATCTCCCATGGAACGAGTAGCTATCGACATCGCGGGTCCCTTTCCCGAAACAGATCACGGAAACAAGTACATTTTGGTAGCAATGGACTATTTTACCAAATGGGTGGAAGCGTACGGTATTCCTAATCAAGAGGCGTGTACGGTTGCCGATAAATTGGTCAAAGAATTCTTCTGCAGATTTGGAATACCCCTAGAGCTACATTGTGATCAAGGCCGAAATTTCGAGTCGACATTATTCCAAGAAGTTTGTAGAAAATTGGGGATTAATAAGACAAGGACAACAGCTCTACATCCCCAATCAGATGGCATGGTAGAACGAATGAATAGGACCATGGGAAAACATCTTGCCAAGGTAGTCTCCGATCACCAGCGGGACTGGGACGAATATTTACATCTATTCACCAGTGCATATAGATCTTCAATTCAAGAGTCTACCAAGGAAACTCCAGCCAATATAATGTTCGGCCGGGAAATTAGACTACCTTGTGACCTAGAGTTTGGTTGTAAGCCTGGAGAAGATGTAGCCGGGGAGGACTACGTCAGTAAATTGAGGAGTAAGCTAGATTACATCCATGACAAGGTGCGCAATCAAATGCAGCAAGCAAGTGATAGGATGAAAATGCGCTATGACATCAAGGCCATTGAAGGAGGGTTCACCGCAGGAGATCTGGTGTGGTTGTATAACCCTCAAAGAAAAAGAGGATTTTCTCCGAAGCTGCAGAGACAGTGGGAAGGACCGTATGAAGTCATGAAAAGGATAAACGATGTAGTTTACCGGATACGGAAGCTTCCTAGAGGAAAACCGAAGGTCGTCCATTTCAATCGATTGGCTCCGTACGCGTCAACACAGGATGACGAAGAAGAAGTACGTTTTATCGAGGTTCCGGCGAAGGAAAGTGACGATTTTCAGGAATTCATGAATAGCTATGGAGGAACACGAGTTGCACGGTTTGGCGTTACAAAGGAAGTTCATCAAGACCTATTTACAGTTCCCGAGGAATACTCTCTTGCTCATTGTGTAGCAGCGGATCTAAGGATGAGTAGAGGAATAGCAAGAGTATTCAGAAATAAATTTGGACGCCAAGAGGAACTGATGAGACAGCAGCCCAGAATCGGAAAATGCCTGAGACTGAAGTCAGAGGGTCGGTTCATTTACTACGTAGTCACCAAACAATACTCATATCAGAAGCCCACCTACCAGAATTTATGGACAGCGCTGCATGGCTTGAAAGAAGACCTTCGATGCTTTGGGATTAGGAAATTAGCTGTTCCCAAACTAGGTTGTGGACTGGATCAACTGAATTGGCGAGTTGTGCGAAGCATGCTTGAAGTAGTCTTCCAAAAGACAGGTATGCAGATCTTGGTATGCAATTTCAACCCAAAGCAAACCGAAAAGTCCAGCAAAACCGTAGATTGCTACTTCCATCAGAGGGGCTACTGTAGAAATGGTAACGATTGCAGATTTCACCACGGTCCTCTGAGGAATTCATGGAATCTGTTCTGGGACAGAACAGGCTTAAGGAGGGGACAGTGTGACGAGTACGGCCCTGTCTATTCTAGAATGTGGCCGAATACTCGTCACGCGTATGAGTCACCCACTTTCGAGAGCATTCTCGAAACTGCTGGAAATTCCACACGTAATAAAAAGGTAGGAGCGGATCAGCACAGGGACCAATTCAGCAGAGTGATTCGTAGCGGCAAGAGTTCAGTGAAAATAAATTAGTGTGTATATAAATTGTGAACAGACTTTGATAGAAATAGTTGTTTAGTTATTGGAACAGTAGTGTGTAAATAAGTGTAAATAAATAATTTAAATATTCTAAACGTTTTGAAAACCAAGAAAACGTTACACTATATTACCAATGGTAATATAGTCACTGTATATGATGACTATATTACCAATGGTAATATAGTCACTGTATAGCCCAGCATTCTGAAGCACTTTAAAGTTCTTTAGAAGGCTGTAGATCTAGGCCCCCTGCCTATGCGGACGTGGCCTTAGGGTATGTTTGGTAATTGACCAAAAAGGATTTGGAGTAATACTGTGATCGTAACGTTAGTTAATTTGAAAAAAAAAATGTTTCCATAAATATTCATCAGATTTCGATGAGATTTTGCCTTTTCAACTAAATATTTCACAAAAGTGACCCGAATTTCAGTTTCATGAGATTCTTAAATGGGTAAAATTCCGTGGTTGTTCCTCGGTATGGTGAATATTTCTGGAGTAACTAAAAAAAATACGAATTCGATCATGATGAAGCTTGGTCACTATTTGGCAAATGCCGATGCAAAATTTATGCAGAATTTCATAATGATCGTGTGTTGTTTTTTTCGCCCATGAATGGGGGTTTTTTCTTTGAACGAAAATGCAGTTATTTTCATGGAAAACCTTTAGGACATCACATTTCAATCATATAATTTCAATGTTATATTTTTTAAAAAATGTTCGATCACCTAAAAATGAAAAATAAAAATGGGGATTTGCATTCAAAGGGATTTGTCATGAGTGCACGATATGGCAACGTCGAATTCAGCTTTCTAGGAAAGAAAAGGACGTCAAATGTGTTACTTTGCTTAGGAAAACAGAGATAGCTATATTTCGATCTGGTTAGAGTAGAAGACAAGACCAAGAAATAGAAAAATATGAGCACAGACTGTCATATTGTCTATTACTGAAAAACGCAAACGGAAACGTGTGTACCACAGAATAGGAATAAATATTTCATTATTCTATAGTAGAAAAAGCTATTCTACTGAACAAGGTTGTCACTTCGTGCATGCCTGACAAATCCCAAACCCCAATTTTGAAATCTGATTTTGAATACTTTCTGAAGGTAATTTGGGAAAATGATGAATCAAACCCATAATAATTATGTTCAAATTTGCATTTGCAGTAATAACCCAAATTGAGGAAACCCCCCAATTGAACATGCGTCAAAAGCTGCGGATTCAACAAGGGTCGAGGCTTTTTAGAATTTCTTGAAAGTAATTTTAAACTCAATAAATTTCAAAAAAAGAATTCAATGCACCGAATATTGATTTAAGAATCAATAGAAATTATATGTACTATGATACCTTTATTTGACAAATGTTCGAATTTATTGGTGTTTAGTTCGCAAAACTTGCCAGTTGAAAGAAAAATGGTATTTCGGTAATGGATAAGAATGAGTGAATATGATGTATAACAATTCACCTATATTCGGTGCCACATCTCCACAACCATGGTTCCAGTTTTTCCAGCCAGATCTGTTGCTGACCAATCACCGATCCAGGTCTACAGATCCTCATCCAAGCTATCGCCTCTTTAGCCGTCATTTTATAATGTTTTACTATGTAGGCGCCGATAAGAGAGCCAGTTCTTCCTAGGCCGGCCTGTGAGGGGGGACTTGAATAATTGTATTATAAGAAATCGCCAGATGAAGGCTTCTCTTACCTTGCAATGCACTGCTACAGCGGCCGGTGCTGTTTCTGCTATTTGCAAGAATCTCATCAGAATGTCTTTCGAAGGCGTAGATCCATCTGGGTAGATGAGATCGAAATGGGTGATGCCAGCGTTACTGAAACTGAATGGAATATATTAGTAGGGAAATGTTGATAACTACTTTCTATTGCAAAAACGGAATATTTTTTTCAAATTGCGGTAACACTATAAAGTCTGTAGGTCCTGGGAACCGGTGTAGTAAGTTTTTGTAACTAGAACGAAGTAAGATTGGCACTCTTGAAATATCCTCAAGGTTGTAGGCGGAGTAGTTTAACTGAGTTGCCAGAAGGTGTCACCACTGACCGATGCACGCTTTGAATAAAGAACAACAGGAAGGAGCATAACGATTTTCTACTTCATTTCAAACAGCATAAGCACGTCGGCATGGTTGCTCACTACGCCGCTTCTGCGGTTGTCATAGGCAGGTGTCAGAGGATTCAGCCTATCTGATGAGTCCACCTCTGGCGCTGGGACGAAACAACTTTCCGTAGGAGCGCGCCGTCCTTCAGATGGCGCGAACTCACGAGAACCGCCAAAGTGGTGACCCCGACGTGATGCCATAGAAAGACTAATCTTAATGGAATTACGTATCAATGTGCTATTCCATCTTTGAACATGCCGGTTCTTTGACTGACATCACACCTCTTCTTTCTTCGTCATCATCGTCGCTGGAAGGGGAGTGTGTAGGCGGCGTAGTTTAACTGAATTGCCAGAAGATGGCACCACTGACCCAGGCACGCTAACTACTTCATTCCAACACAGCATAAGCGCGTCGGTCATGGTCGCTCACTACACCGCTTCTGCAGTTGTCAGAGGCAGGTGCTAGAGGATTCAGCCTATCTGATGAGTCCATCTCTTGCGCTGGGACGAAACAACTTTCCCTAAGAGCGCACAGTTCTTCAGATGGCGCGAACTCATGAGAACCGCCAAAGTGTTCTATTTTTACGGGACGGTTTAGTTCCAAGACTCGTTGTGACAAGACTGCCTTCATATTGTGCTTGTAACCCATTGATTTTATAATAAAAAGTAATGTCCGTCCTCCGTGATATTTCAAATGATCCTTTGCAAAAGTGAGTAGTGTATCAATCGAATGGAGTTCATTTTCAAATTATAATTTCCAATTTGTCGTTGTAGATCTTTTTTCAAAATAGTCTTCAGTCAGTGTCGTTTAGAGTGCAATATAGCAGGAAATTCTTTGTCGTCTCTATCACTTGAAATCTTCCTTATTGTGTTGATGTGCAGCTAAAAAATCCATTCATATAAAATACAACACCTTGGTTTTCAAACACATACGTCGAAAATGTTGTATATCTTGTGATAAAATATTGATTCCAGAATATCAGGGTTACTATCAGAATAAGCAAATTTCAATTCTACAAAGCATACTTCCTGATACTTTGTGTCTGCTTCTTCAAAAATCACTTCGGCATTTTAAGTTTCCAAGCGTGATGATTGTATTGAGATTGTGACTATGGAAAGTAAAAATTAGCATTGGCAACGTCTCTGAGAATTATTTTGACACCGCCGATATTTCACGAGTACCAACCCGCGTCAGTTTAAAGTAAAAATCTTGATCAACCTAAATCGTTGCCTTCCAGGATACTTCATAAAAGTGATTGGAGTATAAAGTCACAATTTTAAAAGTAAATATTGATGTCTACTCACACTGATGCGTCGTACATTTTATTATTCAACCTTATAACTGTCTTAATGTCGTTCTTCAGAAAATATTTGATGTAATAATCCGGTGGATGTCCATTCATCAATTCGCTACTGTTTGGTCCGATGAACGCCAAGAATTTTCGGGGAACCAGCCAATTCATATCTCCGAATTGCAGTTTTTCGTACATGTCATACTCCGTCATATCGAAATCTTCGAAGTTGAAAAAGTTGAAGGCGACAGCCTTGGCGATAGCGTTGAAACAGAAATCCAGTTTGATTGTGTAAGGACAGGGAACTTGAGATGCATCCATGAATTGTCTGAAATTATTCAGAAAATTTTATTTCTTAAATTGATTTTGAAACATAGCATCGAAAAAGAATACTCCAACTTCAATAAGTATTGATAATGAATGTGACTGCCAAATACTTCTTTTCAGAGCTTTTTTAGATTTTCCCTCTCAATTATTTCTGAATTGAATTACTTAAAATAAAATGAAATCATTATATTCAAAGAACAATTCAAACTATAATCATCAGGGCAGTGTTTTGAAAAACTGTTGTCTTATGAATAATATGAAACAATACAATCGATTAACGAATAGAACTGTGACGTTTTGGAGTTATATCCACCTCCCTCACCGGACAATGAATTGTCAGAATTATTATTCGCTAATATTTCAAGAATTTCGGTCAAACCGTTACCGTTTCTCAAGAAACTGCCCTTGTATTGACAAATACTTTGAATCGCTCAATCCAAAATGGACGATTTCTATCAAAATTTTATTTATTCAATTATCAATTATAACCACCCCCAACTACTCCGAAACTAAACTTGATATGAAAAATACATAGAATGGAACAAAAGATACAGGATGAGTCTTCAATTTGTACATTAATTTCAACCATAGATTCCTCTCATCAAATCAAACACCTTTTCATTTACCATTTTTTCAGATTCGGCTCTGGTAAAAAGTTATAAGCATTTAAATATTTCTCAAAAAGCTAATACACTCCTGCACTTTGTTTGCATGTTTAACTCCGATATCACTTACGCTGATTTGATAAACAATCCATTGCTTGAAATTCAAAGAAATATGATTGAGAAACTTCATTTATTCACTTGATTCTTAAGATTTGGTACTTTTTGCGGTACCTATTATTGTGGAAAAAATATTTCACTACAATTGTTCATTGAAACACTAATTTTCGACTATTGAAATTCGTGCGACAACCAGTTGTTTCCATCATAATATTCTACACAATTTCAATCTTGAAAATTCTTATATTGAAAATTCCATAATTATTTTAATTTTCATCAAATTCATAAATGAATTATAAGAAATCACTCAAGTAACCTAACAACATTAATTTAACTCTAGAATTCTATGGAAAGTCAGGTCCATAAACATGGACTATGTGTGTGGTGTGGCCACGAAATAGCATATACCGAATATGTTTTAGTCTATGCGAAATAGATAAATATTTCTGTGTATTAGTTGTTCCGGATAAACGTAGGCAAAGCTTAATCCACGGCCTTTACTAGCTCAGGGAAAGATCCACGAAAATAGGGAAATTTCTCGAATTTTATCAGATTTTATAACAGTCAACGTTGAATATCTCGAAAACGGTTCGTTTGAGGAGTAATAATTAAAAATAATTAAGGATTCTAAAATCATTGGGGATACTGATAATGACTTAAGGTAAACTTTATCTGCATTATTCATGCTAATTTCTTATAGTTCCCTGAATCGGGGAGTCTATAACCAGAAAACCGTTTGAAGTTAGATGATATTGATTACTGTAAAATAAGAGTCACAGTCATGGAGAACTTCACACCAAAATTCATTTCATTCGGAGGAACCATGTCAAAGCTACAAAAGAACACTCTGTATCTTTGATGGTAAATAAAATAAGTGTTTTATTTGATGAGAGAAATCTAGGGTTGAAATTAATGTAGGTACAACTTAAAGACTCCCCTGTATATACACGAAAATATACGAATTCAAAGGAATTTGACACAGACCTTGGAGCAAGTATTCAACAATAAGGTTTCAATTCGAAATAAAACAATATGGAAACAGTATGTCAAATTTCGTTGTAATACGAAATTTTGACGTCATTTTCTCAATATCTCAAGAAGTACAGATGCGCGAACATTGCTTTGGCAATGGATTTGAACAAGCGCGTAATAGCTCCTGACTTCACGTCAGTGCTTTTCTAGATTTTTTGGCTTTTTTGCAGCTTTTCCATAGTTAATAATCATAATATACTGTATTTTATCGGATATTCCCTCTATCTTCAAATCAATGCAACTTTTTACTGGAGCTTTCACAAAACTGTAGTCTGATGTAACTTTTCGAATGAGAAGTGGTCGATGGCCACAATCGGATTAGGGGTGTGGATAATTTGCTGACCAAAATATAATCCTCTAAATCACGACCTTAAAGAATATTTAATTGAACCAAACTCTAAAACTGAGTTGTGTACATTGATATGTTCGTGCCACCACATTCAAATTTCAAATCCACCCCAAATTGGGGGTAGTTTAATACATCGTTTCAATAAAATATCCCCACGGGAAATTTCCGATCAGCAAGGATTCCTGAAAAATCACAAGAATAAACTACCCTCAAACGGGGGCGGATCTGAATTTTTTTTATGGTGGCACAAAAAGTATGCCACATTCAATCATAATGTAGCGTTTTGATAAAATATCTCGACTGGAAACCTTCGGTCAGCAAATTATTTTGAAAAATTACAAGAATAAACTACCCCCAAATTGGGGTGGATTTTAATTTTGAATATGGTGGCAAGAAGGTGATCCTCGATAGATCTTAGATTTGCATTATGAGTCTCATATTCTTACTAGAAGTCTGAAATTGACGGTATGATTCTATTTCAGTCAGCAAAGTATTTTTACCCTCGGATTAGTGTTGATGGCTCTTATATATTCACTGCAGTGTTGCCCAAAGATTAAAGATTAATTTTGGTTTTGCTGATATACAGGGTTCCGCAACAGTGGCGCGGTGTTCCATAAATCTCTATACAGGGTCTTTCACGAAGAACCTCACCCATATTTATACGGGAAACTACTGAACGTATTTTCATGAAATTCAGCACTTATAAGTATTTCACGATGCTGATGAAATCTAAAATATTTTCAAGGCATGAGCACCTCCGGTTTTTCCGGAAATGACGTCAACTTCCGTTTTTCAAATTAGAACACCATTTTTTGATTGCAGAAATTGATTCCTCAGAAAATTTCAATTTATTTTGATGTAACATTTTTCAGTTTTGGTTGGAAAATTCTCTCTGAGCGGGAAAATTCGAAAAAAAAATCTAAAATAGAGCTCCGCTGAAACAAGAATAACTTCGAGGTTTTTGGATGGAAAATTTTCATTTTTGGAATTTTTCAAGATGTAAGATTGATGTATCCACTTTAAAAATCGAAATCGCGATTCATGATACAGGGGGTGAACAAATCGCTTTCAAAGTTAGGGATGACAAAATCGTGAAAAATCAATTTTTTCGAATTAGAACCCCATTTTTTTATGGCAGATATTGAATCTACGTTAAAAAATAATGTGAGTGTATACATCACACCCTTGCCCTAAAGTGGATATTTTCTGAGTTATTCACAAAAAACTGTTTTTCGTCTTGAATTTTCAGCTATTTCTTTTCCCTTCACGCCAAAAAGATGAAATTTTCAGGAACTGTTACTTAAACCATGTTTTAGATTTTATTACCCTAATATGCAAGAGAAAAAAGTTACAGGTTGTTCCTAAATAGATGGCGAATTTGGATTCGAATTTGTATCGGAAACCTCTTTATTTCAACTAATCGGCCATCGGTTTTCTCTCCAGTGATAAATAAATAATTCCTTATGAACCATATGCAAAAACTTACCATGTTTTACATTATTTTTTTTTAATGATAGATATCATTAATTACATCTGCCAAATTCCTCTTTATTCAGTAGCATTTTGTGTTTACTATTAATTTGGTGATAATTCGTATTAAGTTATAAAATCGATCACTATGCCTAATTTTACCAATGAAGATTATTTAAATCTCATTCTACTTCATGGAGAATGTAATGAAGTTGTAGATAGAACGATTCAACTGTTCATTGAGAGGTTTCCTGACCGACCCAGACCAACGAAAGATACCATTAACAGAACCATGACAAACTTGAGAAATGTCGGATCTTTCGTTAAGAAAACTACACACAGAGAAAAAAGTGTAGTAGAAGATGAGAACAACGAAATTACAGTTCTTGCATATTTGAAGGGAAAAGAAATAGCTGAAAATTCAAGACGAAAAACAGTATTTGTGAATAACTAAGAAAATATCCATTTTAGGGCAAGGGTGTGATGCATACCCTCACATTATTTTTTAACGTAGATTCAATATCTGCCATAAAAAAATGGGGTTCTAATTTGAAAAAATTGATTTTTCACGATTTTGTCATCCCTAACTTTGAAAGCGATTTTTTCACCCCCTGTATCATGAATCGCGATTTCGATTTCTAAAGTGGATACATAAATTTTACATCTTGAAAAATCCCAAAAATAAAAATTTTCCATCCAAAAACCTCGAAGTTATTCTTGTTTCAGCGGAGCTCTATTTTCGATTTTTTTTTCGAATTTTCCCGCTCAGAGAGAATTTTTCAACCAAAACTGAAAAATGTTACATCAAAATGAATTGAAATTTTCTAAGGAATCAATTTCTGCAATAAAAAAATGGTGTTCTAATTTGAAAAACGGAAGTTGACGTCATTTCCGGAAAAATCGGAGGTGCTCATGCCTTGAAAATATTTTAGATTTCATCAGCATCGTGAAATACTTATAAGTGCTGAATTTCATGAAAATACGTTCAGTAGTTTCCCGTATAAATATGGGTGAGGTTCCTCGTGAAAGACCCTGTATAGGAAACAGATAGGAATCTAGTTATCTATTATGTGTAATTATTGCTCGAACTCGACAAATTAAAAATGTTTTCGGTAACACAGGGTGCTCAATTCTTTCTGGTCGGGTCCCAACTTTGTTTTTATAAATGGCAACCTGTATTTTCTATTACATTTTCGGTTTCTACATTAAAAATAAAATACACTGCCTAACATGCCATTTCTTTTCTATATGCGTCACTCAGATTATTTGAGATTATTAAGTTGTGCCAAGTTCCATCGGGATTTATTTCTGATCACATATTGAACATTTGTTACTCTCTCAAACGGTATATCTGAAATCAAACTGGGATATACAGGGCATGCATGGAAAATAGCCTGCCAAATATTAGATATAAAAATTAGCAGAATCTTCCTTATTTCAAACGGAACACCCAATATTTTATCGATCCATAGAAAGCACCGAAAAAAGCTCTATAAATTTCGTCTGGTAGTCCTTTTGGTTAATTTCTCTAGTTTTTCTTAAAACAGCTCTTTTTTCCGAAGAATATTTCTTTACCATACTATTTAAATAAAATGTGAATCGTGGAGAGCTTGAACTCGAAAGAAAACACTTCGGACGACATTTCGAGTTCATCAGGAGACATTTGCGAGAATTTGGTAAAAAGTAGACTCGAAAACGTGAGGTTTCGACTTTGCCGAGTATTCGAAAAAATTTCTCGAAATCGACGAAGAAAGCGATCGATCCCGGCACCTGCTCCATTTTGCAACTCGAAAATCTTAAAAAATTTTCTACTAGGTTTTTTCCTCCTAAGTTCATCTCAAATGATCGGTCCAAAAAGGTTATCTATAGCTTAGAGTACATAAGTTCAATGAAAGTTGATATTGAAACATATGTTTTACATTTGTTCCATTTTCTTGAATGAAGTCCATATTCGAATAACTTACTAAAACTAAAACTAGTGAACTTGAACATAAGGACTACCAGACGAAATTTGTAGAGCTTTTTTTGGTGCTCCTTATGGATCGATAAAATATAGGGTGTTCTATTTGAAATAAGGAAGATTCTGCCAATGTTTATTTCGAATATGTGGCCGAGGCTGTTCTTCATATCCTGTATATTCCAGATCGATTTCAGATAAACCATTTGATAGTAACCAATGGACAATATTTGACCATCAAAAATAAATAAAAACTTAATAATTTCAAATACTCTGAGTGACGGATATTGGAAAAAAAGACATATCACGCAGAATATCTCGAAAACTGTGTTACCGAGAATATTTTCTATTTGTCGGGTTTGATCAATAAGGTAACATCATAGAAAACATGATTTCTATATCTGTTTTCTAACTAGAGATTTGGAACACCGCGCCACTGTTGCGGGACCCTGTATAGACCATGGAGGTGGGAAAAGAGTAGAGGGGGCATAACGTTTGAAAAGTGTACTACAGTTTTGAGAACCTTCTGTGGATTTACCCCTACCAATATGGTCGACTTTGAACTGAATATTTTTGTCTCATTTGCTATACACCACAAAATACAAATATTTACTTTGGTATATATTGGTATGTGTGAATCCACAGAAGGTTCTCAAAACTGTACTACACTTTTGGTACAAGGGAAATATTGGATATTCTCCCTCCCCTTCTTTTACCTCCATGGTATAGACATCAACTCCATCTATTGACAAAATCCCGTGGGGACTTTTTATATTTTATAATTATTATGGTGTGTTGTATTGGAGAGAACAAATATATCAGAACAAAATTCTAAAAATCAACAAGCAGATATTTGTTTCCACCATACTACTTGTTTGAATGAATAAGACTTATGAACAAGAAATTACAGCTACAGCTAGATCATAAAAAAATTCCTAAAACTTTATATTTCGTACGACTTACTTGTAGGGTCCAGCTCTCATCAACAATTTAATAACTTCGGCAGGGTGAATTTTCAAATGAATTATGCAGTAGCTTCCGATAAGATATGCCGCATTAACTTTTTTCTCTGCATTGGTACTAGTGCAATGGACGACCCTTTTCTGACCTTGGGTATACTCCAAAAACTTGTTCAATTTTGTACAGTATTTATACAGATAAGAAATATTGTAAGGCCCAAAATCATAATAATAATTCTGATATTCGAATTCATCGTCTATCGAGAAATATAGGGCATCCGTCGTGTTTTTTATCTTTTTACCCGATAGTCCTTTTATTACAGCGAAGTAGAGCTGGTTCTTCAGAATTTCCACCATTCTATCGGATTCGATCTGACTGCAAGATTTTGTACCCATTGTGTTGTTCATTTAGGAGTAGAGGTAGCAAACCTTCTCCAAATCGCCGCAGTATATCACGTAGGAAAGGAATTGCAATAAATAATTTGATAGAATTGCCAAAATTAAGTACTTTGTTTTATAGGAAAATATTCTCATCTTACGAATTTTGTATTGTCGAAACAAATAGCTACATTCTGGCATTTAATTGACACGAAACTGAAATAATGTCAGAGTTTTGATAGACGAAAGCTGAATATATAATAATTGCTAATTGCTGTGTTTTTTCAAAAAAAAATGTTTATATATATACAAGGTCTTAATTTGAAAACTTATCAGGCCAATTAGTTGATGAAAGGGATAGTTTTGAGAGAAAATGCCGGAATATGTCAGTTTTCTACCAATTTGAGAAAAGACTGTAATATTGTAACTACTTCAAGGACTCGATAAAATTTGCAGACTGTAGCATTCGTGTAAAGGGGCATATTGTCTTTCAATTGTGGTATAGCCAATATTAAGAATTTAGGGGGGACAACCCCTACACCTAGGGTTGAGGAGATTTTAGCTTACAATTGGGCTTAAAATATGTCCCCTTTCGGATAAAAATTGACCTGTTGTTCCGGCATTTTTTCGCGAAACACCCTTGTCGTGATATAATTAACCTACCTTCCAGCATGCTTCGCACAACCCGCCAATTCAGTTGATCCAGTCCACAATCTAGTTTGGGGACAGCTAATTTCCCAATCCCAAAGCATTGAAGGTCTTCTTTCAAGGCATGTAGTGCTGTCCATGAATTCTGGTAAGTTGGCTTCTGTTAAGAGTACTGTTTC
Organism: Myrrha octodecimguttata; assembly: GCA_958510865.1. Classification (NCBI taxonomy): domain Eukaryota; kingdom Metazoa; phylum Arthropoda; class Insecta; order Coleoptera; family Coccinellidae; genus Myrrha; species Myrrha octodecimguttata. The sequence goes on along the minus strand of OY294059.1, from coordinate 59,786,483 downwards.
TGACTACGTAATAAATGAACCGACCATCTGACTTCAGTCTCAGGCATTTTCCGATTCTGGCCTGCTGTCTCATCAGTTCCTCTTGACATCCAAATTTATTTCTGAATACTTTTGCTATTCCCCTACTCATCTTTAGATCAGCTGCTACACAATGAGCAAGAGAGTATTCCTCGGGAACTGTAAACAGGTCTTGATTAACTTCCTCTGTGACGCCAAACTGTGCAACTCTTGTTCCCCCATAGCTATTAATGAACTCCTGAAAATCGTTATTTTCCTTCGCCGGAACCTCGATGAGACGTACTTCTTCGTCACCCTGTGTTGACGCGTACGGAGCTAGTCGGTTGAAATGGACGACCTTCGGTTTTCCCCTGGGAAGCTTCCGTATCCGGTATACTACATCATTTATCCTTTTCATAACATCTACAAAAGTTTGGATTGATAGCTGTTCAAGGAAGCTGTCTGGAGCAGTTGGGTAAGCCAGCCTGACTAATCTAGCCACATCTGCTTCAAACTCCTGGAGATTTTCTCCTGTTTTCTGCACCCGGTTCTTGATTTGGACATGATAAACTTGTTGTAAATGAGCATCACCATATCTCATCTGAAGTTTCGATGTTAGAACTTCATAACAGGCTTATTGGCTCTACGGAATCGTTTGCAGAATGTTGAGTGCCTCTCCTCGTAGAGCTATTATCAATTTTTTTTTTTTCGTTATTGCTCCAACTTTTTGCCAGCGCAGCAGCTTCAAATTGTTTCTGATATGTCGACCATGGGACTTTTCCATCAAATGTCGGGGGCTTGATCTTCATTTTTCCATTTTCGCCGTTATTTTCCATTTTCATGCTGCTATAGGGTGATGAAGCCGGATAATCTTTTCCAATTGCCATTCTTCTCAGGGACTCTATTATTTTAGAATGCTGTTCAATTATTCCTGTTATTTCCTCAAATTTTCCGTTAACTTCTTCATAAACGTCAAATTTTTCGTCATCTCTATCAAATTTCTCATTTACCTCGTCCATTCCTTTCTTCATTTCATCTTTTATGGTTTCCATTTTCTCATCCAATTTGCTTACAAATTGACTCACCAATTCATTGCTTTTCCGAGAATTTTCTTCCATTCTCTCATTGATTTTCTGAGAATTTTCTCCCATTTTCTCATTAATTTTCTGAGAATTTTCCTCCATTTTCCGTGAACTTTCTTCCATTTTCTCATTGATTTTCTGAGAATTCTCTTCCATTTTCCGTGAATTTTCTTCCATTTTCCGTGAATTTTCTTCTGCCTTATTTTCCATTTTATCCATTTTCTCATTGATCTTCTGAGAATTTTCTTCCGCCTTATTCTTCATTTTATCCATCTTCTCATTGAATTTACTCAAGAATTCCATTATCGCCTGCGTCTCCATTGCGTTCTGAAGTCTTGTAGTCACTGGCATAAATTCGAATCAATAGAATTTATTTATTCAATTCGAGCGATGTCGAACCGCACACCTGACACCAATGTAACGTTTTCTTCGTTTTATCAAAACGTTCACTACTGTTCCAATAACTAAACAACTTATTCTATCAAAGTCTGTGCACAATTTATTTCCACTGAACACTTTCCGCTACGAATCACTCTGCTGAATTAGTCCTTGTGCTGCTCCGCGCCTACCCTTTTATCATATGTGGAATTTCTAGCAATTTCGAGAACGCTCTTAGAGCGAGGCGGGTGACTCATAGAAATCTGGAGGTTTCTGAAATATGCTAGCACAGACAGGGCCGTACTCGTCACACTATTGACGACTTCGGTACAGGTTGCCAACCCACAAAAATCGTCCAAAATTACTATCACTGGGGAAGGGGAATTTCAGAACAAATTCGACATGATAAGGTTCGCTTTAATTTTAAATATCCGTAAACGGTGCCTCGGCTCCTCAAACAAGATAATTCCTTCCAAATATAGGTTTCTGTTAAGATCATCTCCGATTGACTGAAATTCAAGTTGGGATTCCTGATTTCATGTCGACAGTGTCAAGTTCACATAGGATATGTTCCGCAAATCAACTTGGTTTTTTCGGTTACCGGTTTTCTGTTCCGTAAATATGGAATATTCGGTTGGTTCCTGAAAAAAAGGTTAATAACGGAATTTGATTGATGAAAAAGCGATCTTTCTGTCGCCAGAACGAAAGTCAATGTTCTATGGTAAAATATCCATAGCATAGAACAATCATCATTTACTTTATGAACCATAGAACATAGAGGAGACAACAATCAACAATGAAAAAATGATTAACTATGGTCTATGGATCATAAGGTAAATTTAGATTGTTCTCTACCATGGATATGTTATCAAAGAACATTGACTGCCGTTCTGGTGGCAGAAAGGTTGCTTTTTCATCAATAAAATTCCGTAATTAACCTTTTTTTCAGGAAATCACCAAATATTTCATATTTACGGAACAGAAACGGAACCGGCAAGCAAAATAACCAGGTTGATTTGCGGAACATATCCTATATAAAATTGACACTATTGACATAAAATCAGGAATCCCAACTCAAATTTCAGCCAATTGGAGATGATCTTAACAAAAACCTATATTTGGAAGGAATTGTCTTGTTTGAGGAGCCGAGGCACCGTTTACGGATATTTATAAATAATCGCTTTATTTACCTTATCATGTCGAACTTGTTCTGAAATTTCCTTTCCCTAGTGATAGTAATTTTGGACGGAAATTGTGGGTTGGCAACTTGGACCGAAGTCATCTATTACATATAATTTAATATTGAGACTCATTCTAGACTATTTAATGGAAATCTAGCTATCTTATAGAGTCCTTTAGGCCACAGATTACAAAATGACTCAGTGTGTTCTTATCATATCATATAATTCAGGAATCAGGTTTGGTAGTGGAAGGACTGAGATTGATAAAATTTTTATTAATTTGTCAACGTTTCGATCCCATATTTTTGGATCTTCCTCAAGGTTTTTATTCGGAATTGATTTCTCACTTTGCATGAATATTCTTCTGAATTTGTAGTGGTGTTTTTGTCAAAGCAAATATTTCATCTAAGTCAGACACTAGTAGATGGGAACCTTTGTTCAGAAATAACTGCATTTATTGTTAGGTAGAAGTTTCTATTTGGAATATTCTCCGACAACCGTATTAGGAATCTCCACATCCAGGAACATACGATCGGTTATCTCATCCTGTGGAGATTTCTAATATGGTTGTCGGAAAATATTCCAGATATCAGACTTAAAATTACCGATAAATGCGGTTATTTCTAAACAAAGATTTTCATCGGCGTGTGACCAACTTAGACAAAATATTCGCTTTGACAAGAACTCCACTACAAATTCAGAAGAATATTCATGCAGAGCGAGAGAACAATTCTCAAATAGAAAGTCCTGAGGAAGATCCAAAAACTTAGAAACGAAACGTTGGCAATTCATTGAAAATTGTATCACTCGGTACTTCCACTGCAAAACCTAATCCGTGAATCATGAAATTACGTTATATACTGATTCGAGGACGTAGATTAAAAATATCCCAATCAGTTATTTTCATAAAAAATCACTTTCCGAATTCTAGTCTTTCCCGAAAATTTTATCTTATTCTTTTATCCGTTCGTAAAAGATAATAGAATAATTAATTAGGAAGAAACTACATTCATATTAAAACTTAGATACGATCAATCGAAATTTACCTAATATATAAATCTTTACATTTTTTCTTGAAACGTGAAATATTTCAAAAACAGAACTGATGCTATACTGAACTGATCAGATATGCTATCTACGCTACGAATCAATAAAAATATGATTTTTATGGGAATAATCTAAGTAAAAAAATTTCTGGATTTCAATTCGATCAAATCTGTATTTTTGGAAATATTGGAAAAATAAAATTTTGAATGGGTATATCTACGAAATCATTGGGCGGATTTTACCCATTCACGAATTCGACCTTCGTAATTAAGCCCCAAACCTACTCTACAAATATCGAGTTTCTAAGTCGTTTCTTCCGGAAGTTATTGTGTTTACGGTCAGCCTAACGACCGACTGCGTGAACACAATAACTTCCGAAAGAAACAACTTAGAAACTCGATATTTGTAGAGAAGGTTTGGACCTTAATTACGAAGGCCGAATTCGTGAATGGGTAAAATCCACCCAATGATTCCGTAGATATACACAATCAAAATTTAATTTTTCCAATATTTCCAAAAATACAGATCAGATCGAATTGAAAACCAGTACTTCATCGAAAAATAACAGTTCGAAGTTTCTTACAGAATTTAATGAGGATGATATGATAAGAAAATCATAGACATTTTTTTTTTCAAATTGTTCTAATGACACGATTATCACGAAATTTCGCAAAAAGTTGTCTTTCAGCGTCTCAAAACTAGCTGTGAAGTTTTATCAGGACTGAATCAGTATTTCTCGAGTTATACCCAAAAAAGTCAACGATATCGAGAAGAAAACCTCGAAATTTGACATATTTTTTCCCGATATCTCCAAAACTTATGATCGTATCGAACTGAAATTTGATACACTGCTGTGAAATATGAATCTTAAAGTGTGAGCGGATTTTTCTTTGGATATGATGAATGGTTTCCGTAAAAAAAATTTTTTAGGAAAAAAATTAGAAAAAAATTTTTTTTAATTTACTGACAACATGATTCTGACGAAATTTGGCTCAAAGTTGCGCGTCGTTATACTCCACCTAACTGCCAAATTTGAATTCAATCGCTCAAGTAGTTTCTGAAATAAAAAATAAATAACTTCAAAACTTCAAGTGCCTATAACTCCGAAACTATCCGACCGATTTGGCCCATTAACGAACTTAACTGCGGCATTCTGATGCGCAACCTATCCTGAAAGTTTCAAGTTGCTAGCTTGCTTCTGTCGACAGTTATCGTGTCTACGGCCGGCCGGCCAGCCGGACAGAATCGATTTTGACACCGGATTCGTCATCAGTGAGTCCAACCTAGTCGATTGAGACCATTTTCGGCTCAATCATCCAAAATTACAGACATTTGGACAAAACGATAGCACGCTGTTCCCCTAGAACATGCGCGCAAAAATAAAGTTGGACATGGAATGAAAACAACCTGAAGCGCTATTCTGGGAAGAGAACAAATTAATGTGAGAAAATGGGCGTATCGACGCTGTTGGCAAGGAAACGCCGTGCAGTTATGATGAAACGATAAAGATAGAGAACGTTCATACCATCGCAGTCAAGAATACGGACCCTGGAATGTACGTAAGGTGCATCTTAAATGTATGCTTCCGAAATAAGATGCATAGCATATTGCTATTCTGTCCAGAAGTAAAAGCACAGAATACAAATATATAACAACATGTGACTAGTGACAGGGACATGAAGGTTGTAATCAGCGAATCAGAGAGAACGCGGTATGGCGGTAATTTTGAATTTCGCAATGTGAATGATAACTGTTCTATATGGTGTGTCTTTTACTTCTATATGGTGTGTCTTTGGTTCCATACAGTATTTTATCTCGAACGGGTATATTCCTAATTGATTTTGACGAAACCAAGACTGTGTATTTCTTTATTTTAGATGAAAACTGGATATTTATGTAATAGTAGTAGGTATATTGGAAAATTAGTAACATGAAAGTCGGTCCTTTTTTACGCTCTTGTTCTAAGGAACAATTTGATGAAGCGTTATTATTTTACCAACATTTCTGCAATTCTTGAAGTACGAACGGCAAATGGCCTTGAACAACTAGGTTGGACTAACACAGTGATGAAAAATTTATTTTGAAATAAGATTCTGTTTGTCAGCCGTAAACACTCTGTAACTTATTTCGAAGGAGAAGACTAGACAAGAGTATTTACTGAATATCCCGTTTGAGCAAACTCAAATATATAGCGCTAAATCCACCAAACAGTTTCGTGGATTTACAAATCTGAAATTATGGTGCTTTCCTAAATAATCAACCCAAAAAAATTCCTCTGCGTACACAAAAATTGAAACTTGGTAATTATAGTTGTGAATTTCAGTAAGAAGCTTAGGGATTCGATATTTGTTGAGTAAGTTTAGGGCCTAATATTAATAAAGGACGAATTCCTGAATGGGTAAAATATATCTGGAATGGGTGCAATTATGGTTTATCATCCGCCTGATGATTTGAATCATTACTAGTTGGCCTCTTTGTGCACCAAGACTCTTTCTCTACAAATATCGGTTCACGTAGACCTACAGCCGATTGTAAACATAACAACTTTGAGAACAAACAACTTTTAGACTAAAAGTCTTTTCTTAAAAGTTGTAGAGCCAGAGGGGTTTGGAGCTCGCTAGTTAGAATTCATGAATGTAGAATCCACCTGTAGTTTTCAAACAAGTAAAATATTTATTAGAAATATATTATACATATCCGATGGAGTTGAAATACATATATATAAAGATATACGATCTTGATGAAAATTATAACTAATTATCAAGTTTCAATTTTGTGGACGTAGGGTTTTTTCGAATTCATTAGTTAGGAAAACAACAATAGTAATTTCAGATTTATATACCCCCGGAACTATTCTCAGCGGATTAAGCTCATTCACTCAACCGAATTATTCAGTAGGTATCTATATCACCTGAAAAGTTCAATTACCCTTCTTCTCCTTCGAAAGTTACAGTGTTTATGGCCTGACAGACAGACTTTAATTCAAAAAAAGGTTTTTCATCTGTGTAAGTCCAACCAAGTTTCAAGGCGAAGAAAATATTCAAAAATATTATCTTTATAAACATTGGAGATATCAAATTGTAAATTTGATACCGAGGGTATTATCTCTTTCTAATGACCAAGGATACACTGCTGCATTTATTAGCTGAAGTCACTTGTGGTGAAAGACAATTCATAGGGGGAGAACAACCGATTACTCTGAAAAAATATGTTCTGATATTGCTTTGGTGGCATGGCAAAGATGATACTTCAATATCAGCGAGTGACCGCTTCAACGTAGCACCATCTTCTGTTTTTAATTCTACTGAATATTTACAATCCCAAAAATTCTTCTACCACAAGGAAAATATGTTTCATGGCCTACGTCAGAGGAAGCATAAAGTATTTAATCTGGTTTTAGATCAAAATGTGGTTATCCAGGTAATTATTGGAAATGAAGATTGATATACTCTTTGATTGAAATATTATTGTTTTCAGGAGTCATTGGAGTCATAGATTGGTGAAATATTAATTTCAAGTGACTGAACAGGAAAGTTATATTGATGAAAACGGGAATCATTTCATCAAACTGCAAGGAATTGTTACTAGTAAAAATTTTTTATGGATATCATGGTTGGCTTCCCAGGATCTGCATGCGTTAATAGAATGTTTCAGTTTTTCCATGTTAGTTTAATATTACAAAATTTTATACTGAAGGTATTGCATAATTCAACAATTTGGACAGATGTAGAAGATAGGGGATTATTTCGAAAATGCTTTCAGCAAAACACAAGCAGTTGTGGAACATGCGTTTGGAATACTCTAATATAGATGGAGAATTCTGATATTTGTCAACGTGAATTCAATAGGAAAATTTTCCTTTTAAAAAAACATGGATTAAAAGCCCAATTCATTCACTAACTTTTTATCTCTACAAGTTTTAACAAAAACTCAAGCATTCAGGAGAAAAACATAACTCATGTTAAATAGTATTTTATTGAACAAGAGCCAACCAAATTATGATTCTACTAGGCTAAGACTTTTACAACTAAAACAGTAGCAAACAATGAACAAAAACCGGTCGAATATCTACAATACAATTATAATAAATGTTGAAAATGATTGCCTTCAGCTTCAAACAAGCATTTACCCTTCTTTTCATTGAAATGCGTATGCGATGAAACATGCCTGCTGAATTTCTTATCGTTTCACACCCTGCTAGAATGCAGTTTCACAGATCATCGATATTTTTTCGAAGATAGAAATCTGGCCTTTTTGTTTGTTCATCAATTTAACAAAAACCTATGATTGCCTTGACAGTACTCTCTTAATTGAAAAATTATGGAATAGGTGGATCAGCACTGAAATGGATAACCTCCTACTTCGTTGAAGTCAACATCACATAGAATATTCTAATAAACAAGAAATAATTTCAGGAAGACCACGAGGAAGTGAAGCAGGCCCAATCTTCTTCATATTATACTTGGAATGCCGGGAGCCCTACAGTCTGGATGATTGCCTGAGATGATCTAGGCTGGGACCGTTTTTTTTGCGAACACAATTTCACTTCATTTCTTCTATGTATGTGTGTATATTTTGGAGATAATTTGAAATAAAGGTTATTATTATTATTCAAATGAGATAATATAGTTCATTATGGCATTGATATGCTCTGCAGATGGTATATAGTACTTCATTCTAAATTAAATGTTTTCATTAATAAATGGTATAATTTCTCAATCCTAGCTGGCATTAACAAACTTACTCTGGAGTATGATCAGTTTACTCGTAGGAAGTTTCTGAACCTCGCATATACCTATTTCATAAAGACAGAGTACATCTGGCAGTAAGTTAGTGAAGGCAACCCTGAAGATATTTATCGAGTAGGCTTATGATAAAAAATCAATTTGAATACTGAAAACGTTCTTCAATAAAACAGTAGAAGTAAAAAACATAATAAAACTTTATTTATAACATCAGTCAAAATGTTCAAAAATGAAATATATTACATACTTTGTATTAGAATATGATACATGGAAGTAAATAATACACAAGCCAAAACCCTAGAATAGTCTGAAATAAGCGCACCAGATTAATAAGTACTCCAGTAAAATTACATACCGTGAGAATTTGTCCAGTACTCCTATCTCGGACAGATCTAGAATGGTTTCAACTTGTGTAGGTATTAAAATACATACAACGATAATGAAAAATGAATCATCACACCAATAAAAAATATTTGATGGAAATATATCGAATAACAAAAAACTTAACTTGAAGAATGTTCTTGACTGATTTCAATTTGTGTAGGAATGAAAATATACACAAAAATAATGAAAAATAAATTATCACACCAATCAAGAATATTTGATGGAAATGAATCGGACTCCAAACACAAAAAAAACTAATCTTGAAAAAATGGTGAATATATTCACAAATATCATAATTAAACTTGCTGAAAAATTAATCGTCACTATCCGTTGACCTGTTCCTCGATGTTTTTTTTCTTGTAACGATTCTATCAACTGAGCTATCTGTTCCCTGCATTCAATGCTCTGGTACTTGAATAATCCCATCATTTGCAAAAACTGAAGGCTCGTGAAATCTTGTCATATTTCATGTATATTTCTTCTTTTCAGATCTCACAGTCCTTCCAACTGCGTCAGATCTTTTAGGTGTTCTTTTCCCTCGAGGGTTGGCCGGTTATCCTCCTCAGATGGGCAATTGGATCCCTTCCAAATATTACTTTCATGCGATTGTTGTTCTGGTACATTTAAGGCCCTTTCGAAGTCAGCAAAAAACGTTGGACCTTAAACGAAAACGAAAGAAAATATTGGAAGAACATCTTAAGAAATATATAGAGAACTTTTAAACGAAAATTACCTTGCAATTGTACCAGTTTCTTCATCTACCTCCAATTTTTACTCTAGACATCGTTCTTGAATTCGCACTGCTGCCATCCGAAAGATGAACAGTATCTCATTTTTACCTGAATGTGCCGAAAATATGCAACAACCGACATTTTTTTATGCAATGCCTTCTTCCTACAAAGTTTCACAAATGCATAATATATGCAGTATAATAATGAAGAACAACTTCTTCAAAGATCATAACAAATAACATAACCACAATATAATGATAGTCGACAGAGTGATGTTCTGAAATATGGAAAATTCTGCTTTCAATTTTTACGAACTATTTTCAAAAATTATTGCGTGTGACGTCACCGCTACGACGCCAAAATACCATTTATGAAATATTTGACAGTAATCGAACTATTCTTTCAATTTTTACAAACTGTTTTCAAAAAATATTGCGTGTGACGTCACTGTTGTGACGCTAAAATAGGAATAGTTCAAAAGACACGAAAAATGTTTGAAAGATAGGCTCGCCAAAATTCAGCTCAAGTCGTTCAAGGCCATTTGCCGTTCGTAATTCCAAAATATCAGAATTGTTGGTGAAATGATAATAATGCTCTGAATTGTTCCTTAGAACAAGCGCGTAAAAATAGAACCGACTTCATGTTACAAATTTTCCAATATACACATAATATCATTGTTTATCCTTAAACAATGATAATATACTTATTGCATAAATATCCAGTTTTTCGTCTGAAATAAAGAAATACACATCAGTCTTGGTTTTTCACCAAAATCAATGAAAAATATCAGTTCGAGATAAAATACTGCATGTAACCAAAGATACACCATATAGAACAGTCATCATTCACGTTGCGAAGTCCAAAATTACCGCCATACCGCGTTCTCTCTTATTGGCCGATTCCAACCTCTGTCTCTAGTCGCATGTATATAAACAAGGCATAACCACAGAATAGACAAGTATTCTGTGTGTGTTCTGTGGTATTACTTCTGTGGCATAAGGCATAACTGTATATCTGTGATATACTAGTTTTCTGTGCTTTGACTCGTAAAATAACCTCTAATTAAATTCGACACTTGTTTAGCTGTTTAGCATTTGTCGATTCCGTTGTCGCTGAAAGTAGGGTAAACTTACGCAGAAGTGATCTACTTTTACTATAGAATATCCGATATACGTTCTTCTGAATAGGTGGTTGAAAGCATTTCGAAATATGGCAAATAATGTAACAAGATCGGCTTCGGTTGGAGGTCGTAGTGCGGTATTTGAGGATTTATCTAATGTGGAATTTGAAACAAGCGAGGATGTTGAAGTTATTGATAATTTTAACGGAATGAACTTGAAAGAACAACTGGTGAGGGGAATATTCGCCTATGGTGAGTGTAAATCGTTTACCAAGTTTCCAAAATCAAGGTGTTGCAATTGGCCAAATATAATTTCTGTTTGAATTTCTTTAAAGGCTTCGAGAAACCTTCAGCTATACAACAGAGAGCTATCAAGCCCATAATGAGAGGGAGAGATGTTATTGCTCAAGCACAATCTGGTACTGGTAAAACGGCTACATTTTCAATTTCCATTCTCCAGCAGTTGGATCTAACAGTTAGAGAAACCCAAGTTTTGTGTTTGTCGCCCACTCGAGAGTTAGCAGTACAGATCCAGAAAGTTATATTAGCTTTGGGAGATTTCATGAATGTTCAGTGTCATGCATGTATTGGAGGAACCAACTTGGGTGAAGATATAAGGAAGTTGGATTATGGTCAACATGTTGTTAGTGGTACACCTGGAAGAGTTTATGGCAAGTATATAAGTAGCAATAATATATTCTTTTTTATTTCTGTATTTTTTTTGTAATTTTCAGATATGATCAGAAGGCGAGCTCTTCGTACCAGATCTGTAAAAATGCTTGTTCTTGATGAAGCTGATGAAATGTTGAATAAGGGATTCAAAGAGCAAATTTATGATGTGTATAGATTTTTGCCCCCATCAACCCAAGTGGTGCTCATTTCGGCTACATTACCACATGAAATCTTGGAAATAACTTCCAAATTTATGACAGATCCTATAAGGATTTTAGTAAAACGGTAAGAAACATTCTTCGCATTTAGTGGAATGAGCAATTAATTCATACTCTTCACCCTCCAAACCAAGATATTCTATTTTCAATGAACTATGAATACTACCAACGATGTATATAATCCATGATTAATTTATTTGAAATAGTTCAGAAGACTAACTGAAAACTTGTGTACTCGATAATCAGGGATTACAAGAGTTCTAGATTTACTATGACAACTTCTGCATATTTCTCATATATAAGGCCACTTGCAGTGCATTAGTTATATTTAATTGGCTATTATAAAGTCAGTTAGTAGGCACATTCCACCATGTATTTATTAAAAATGCTAAGTTATGGTCCTTTTCCTGTCAGATAACTAGGTACTCTAAGCATGGGTGATAGTAATAAGGAAAGTAACTAAACCAAAACAAACAGTCTACGATGGAAATATGTAAGAATTCACAACCCCCGGCGTAATTATTTTGACCATGACAAGATTTCAATTGCGTCAACCTGACTCGGTAATAGTTACAAAAACTTGATAAGCCTATTCCAAGACCTACCAACTAACTTAACAAGAATGAAACAAGTATATAAGCATCTACATTTATGAAACCTCGATTACATTATTGAATCTAGGAATAAATATTTGGCTCATCATTATCTGGATGTTGTTTATTTGAAGCCTTTTTGCGCTGCATGCTTCGTGCTGAAGGGAGATAAACTAATAAATGATTGTTTGCTATTATATAAATTGTTCTAAACCACAGGTTCATGCTGTCGCCAACGCCATCGTGTCAGGTGCATGACATTTTGAATTAATTCATGTCAACATGATTTTGCTATGATATCTGTAACATTTGGAATTCCCAATTCTTATTTCAGATAGAGCTCTGCTGTCTCTGTTAACTTTTTGGTATGATAAATAGTAGGCATTATAAATATCTGACGAAATTATTCCAATATGGCGGCAAATTAATGAAATGTTCAGTTCGGTTTCCATTTAATTCCTATAATTTGAAGAACAAAATAGGCATCAAGTTAAGGCTATCAAAAGAAGATAATGGCATGGTGCAAGGTTATTATATCTGATTCAAGGTTTGGGGATAAATTGATGGTAAACTGAAGAGATAGAATCTAACGAAGTTCTAAACAATGCAATATTTGTAAAAACATTTGTAAATATTCTACGTATAAATGGATGAACAGTTTTCGATTTGTTGTTCCTGTTTCATGGTCGAATTTTTTTCAGTGATGAGTTGACATTAGAAGGAATTAAACAATTCTTTGTGGCTGTAGAGCGTGAAGAATGGAAATTTGACACCCTTTGTGACTTGTATGATACATTAACAATCACACAAGCCGTAATTTTCTGTAATACAAAGCGTAAAGTGGACTGGTTGACTGAAAAAATGAGGGAAAACAACTTCACAGTTAGTTCAATGCATGGGGACATGCCTCAGAAAGAAAGAGATGGAATAATGAAGGAGTTCCGATCTGGACAGAGTCGAGTGCTCATAACCACAGACGTTTTAGCTAGAGGCATCGACGTTCAACAAGTCAGCTTGGTCATCAATTATGATTTGCCAAACAACAGAGAATTGTATATTCATCGAATTGGTCGTTCTGGTAGATTTGGCCGTAAGGGTGTTGCTATAAATTTCGTTAAATCTGATGATATCAGGATCCTCAGAGATATAGAACAATATTATTCAACACAAATTGATGAAATGCCAATGAATGTGGCTGATCTAATCTAAATTATATGTTGTATTGAGTTTGATAATGTATATGATTTTTTTTTTTAATTAGGATGGCTGAGTATAGGAAAAATAATTTATTTCATTTACTAAAAGTTTATACCAAGCAGACAGAACTAGAAGCATAGTTTGAAAGAATTTGTTCATTTATAAATAAGTTATTTTTGAACGATATAACTGGTATTTTATATAAATGTATTATAAGAAAAGGTTTGATTAAAACTATTTCACAATAAATCATTGTTTACTATTTCTTGTTCCATTTAAGAATTATGCATGTTGGTAGAGCGGCTGACTTGTGATCAGAATGTCTTCTTCTTGGATTTGGAACAAATTACCATTCACCATTGGGTCGTTTATTAACAGTGCTATGTCTAGGATGGCATATGGGCACAGTGGAGAAGCCCACACAGAATTCACGTGATATCCCAACTCGCACAATCTGTAGCTTTCTGAAGAAGTTCCCCAAAACCTAGATCCTAGGGAAATTGTGAAAAAATATCAGGAAGAGTGTGCAGTAGGACTTCCCATTTCAGTAGCTTTTTGACATTTGTGCAGATGAGTTATTAAAAGTAGAAAATCACTCTGCTTTGTTTTTGAAGAGCTACTTAATAATAATAATATTCTTTATTCTCAGAATTTTTGATACCAATCTTACAATAAAGGTAGCAATGAAATGAGAACAGGTCAACCTACTCAATAGAAATAAAAGATCCCTCCAAACAAACAAATACCTATTGCAATACTGATATACTCAAAAAACTCAGTTTCATGGTATGGTTCACAATTTATCATGTGATTCAGCAATTCTTTTTTAAACATTTTGTGATTAGTAATTTTTTGCAATCTTTTGGGTAATACATTGAAAAAATCAAAATATTGAGGGTTTTTATGTAGGAACACAATGGACTTGTATATGTAAAGGCCTACTACCGTTAAGAAACCATTACTCTTGAAAACTCCTCTACATGACTCTCGATAACCCATTCTAAAGATTGTTCTGATTGCCTGTTTTTGTGTTATTAGGAGTCTCGCTGTACAAGAACTTCCTCCCCATATAAGTAATACCATAACCCAACACTGACTGGAAATTAGAGAAATAAATAGTCTTTAGTATATCTACATCAACCCGACTTCTTAAAACAAGTAGGGTATAGTTAACTGTCATTAGTTTTTTATTCAATTGTTCAATGTGTTCTTGCCACCTCAAACTTTGATAGTAAACGCCCAAAAATTTAGTGGATTGTGAAGTTTGCAAGGTTACATCATCAACAACAATAGACTGGGGACTCAATCGTTCTGCACCAAAACTAATGCACTCGGTCTTATTCTTGTTCATTGAGAGTCCATTTTCGTCACACCACACTCTGAAGGAATTACTCGCCTGTTCCGCACTAATCACCATTTGAGCAAGGTTAGAGCTCTTTAAAAGTATATTTGTATCATCTGCATACATGTACAGGAGTTGATGTTCATTTATTAAAGAAGTTGATAGATCATTCATATATATAATGAACAGAAGTGGGCCAAGGATGCTACCCTGTGGTACTCCTCTTCTTATAACTTCGTCATCGGATCTGTAGCTTTGACCATTCTGTTTAACAACCACATGTTACCTGCGTTCATATAGATAGCTTTCGAATAGTTTTAGCTGGTTTTCCCTTATACCATAACTTTCTAATTTACCCAGTAATCTTGCATGGTTCACACCATCAAATGCCTTCGACAAGTCGAAAAACATTCCAAATGGTACTTGGTCATCCTCAAGGAAGTTAACCACCTTTCTGATGAACTCAAACATCGCGGTTTCGGTACTTTTATTACGAACAAATCCATGATGAGAGGAGTGGAGCAAGTCAAACTTGTGGAAGAACTTCAATAATCTGTCAGCTATCAGCTTTTCAAAAATTTTTGCAAAAGAGCTAAGTAGGCTAGTAGGTCGATAGTTGCCTTTATCTTCAGGATCACCTTTTTTGAATACCAGTATTACACATGCAGTCTTCAGTACATCCAGAAATATGCCATAATATAAAGAGGAATTGACCAAGAAACACAAGGGTTTCAATATGTGTTCCGCAGATTTTTCAATCACATGGAGAGGTATTTCATCGTATCCCCTTGCATTCTTGTTCTTAAGTTTCTTGATGGTAGTTAAGATTTCATTTTCTGTGACATCAAACATATAGAAAGATCTCAACATTCTACTGGGGTGGTGTCCCTTCATGGTATCAGTTATCCTTGGAGGAGTGTTTACAAAAAATCTATTGAAACTATTGGCATTTTCAGTTGGGTTTCCAATAGGGGTTTGATCTGGTTTTGATCTTTTGCCAGTTATACTATGTATTACATTCCACACAGCCGACGATTTGTTCTGCGCATCTGTTATAAACTTCTTAGTCTGGTCTCGATTTAATTTCTGAAGTTCTTCATCATAAGTCCTTTTCAGCGATATATAAAGGTATCTGTGTCGATCATCTTTGGTAGACAGGACAAATGCAATATCGAGCAATTTTTTAATTTCAGTTAATTTTGGTGAGTTCTTTAATACTGTTGTGTCTCTCTTTATATTTATCCATTTGAGTGGGAAATAGTGATCAAATAGGACTTTGTAGGTATCAAAAAAAATTGTTCCAACCAGAGTTTACATCTGTTGTAATATCAACTTTCTGGGAACATCTTATTATCTTTTTGTCCAAATGTTCTTTAATTCGGATTAAATGGTCTTAAATTATTAGATTACTTGCTGGAGAAGACTCCGAAGTTAGAAATGATTTTGTTCATCCATAGGTGCTCCAACTTTCGAAAGAAAGGATAGTCAGATTGGGGTCTGAATATCTTCAGTAATGAGTGAAATCATCCAAACATTCTTAGAGATATACCCATTAAAAATTTCAGGGTCCCTCAATATCTCAAGAAGTACTGATGCGACTGAATTAAGTTAGTTGGAGAAATGCCAAGACGCAAAACTTCGTGAGGATCTAATCGCTAGAGAATTTTGTAACTTTACTTAAAAAATTTTTTGCAGAAAATTGATCAGATTTCAATGAAATTTGGCAAAGGCCTTGTGACCAATATTCAACAACAGTGTTCCGTAATTCATTACGATTCAGTATTTTCGGAGATATTGAAAAAATTGAATAAAAAAATTTCCTCTCAAGATGTACCTGCCAGATGACCGTATCGATAAAAATAATTTGAATTCGTTTTTTTGAAGAGACAAAATTTCAGATGCCATAAGTATGGGCATACATAGTTAGAGGTTTGAACCAATGAAACAGAATGAAAATTAATAAAGACGTTTTTAGGCTACGGCTTTAACCACCTCAAATCTGCCCACTTAAGAGCGCCCATAGACATACTTCCGAAATAACACTATTGTGACAAAATGATACTGCTCTTGTCCCCTGGAAAAAGGGTCTAAAAATTATCACATCTGCAAATCATTTCATTTCTTTTTATCTGTTTGACATTCCTTTTACACTGGCAAATAAAAGAATGATTCAGTCAATGATAGTAGGTTGAAAAGAAAATAAACAAGGATATAATACATACTATATTTCTAATACACAAATTTCGGTTTGTACATTCAAAAATAAATTCTATTGAAATGCAGTACTCTTAAAATGAGAAGAATAATTTTACATAATAGATGTCTTATCATATATACTTAAATTCAAATACCAAAACAGTAACTCCTCAAAACTTGAATTCTTTATACTTCTTTGTTTGCTTTGTGTCTTGCTGCTGCTGCCTCTTCCGCTTGTTCTAAAAAAATGAAATTCAATATCATTTCAATAGTCCTTCTTTAAGCTAAAATGGTTTTGATTTCATTAAGAGCGACCGCGCACTAGCGAATTTTTGTTCACCTGACAAAACGTCACAAGTTCATAGTAGCATTATCGACGCGCCCGCATAGGCTACGTGACAGTTGTGTGATTTATTGTCAACAATATAGGCCTCGATGACAAATCGTCACCGAAATTACGTTCGAAAATTTTCGCGGCAATTGCTGTTGACAGAATTTTGATTGACGAAACTCAACAGTATTATTCGCAGTTCCAAAATGGTACTTACTGCAATTCCTTGCGCCTCATTTTGGAACTCGAGAATTATTTTTGAAAAGTTTGAAAATATTGAAGAATTAACAAAGATTAAAATTGAATATATTCCTATTAAGTGTTATTTGTGACGATTATTAGTGGTTACTATAATAAGTTGTGTTTATGTTCTGCACCAGGTACGGGTCATTTTGTGAAGATTATGAATTATCAAGTGTTGAAATTGATAATATAAAAACGTTTTGGTATGGGACTATACCCAGAATGCTGCCGCTCCGGGAGCTAAGCCGTCAAATGGATCAGAAACGAGTTTGTGTACATAGTTGCAACGTACTAAACCCGTGATTGCTGCCTTAGGTTATCACTAGGTTGGTGCCCCAAGTACAGTTTTTGAAAGCAAAGAAGATACAGTATTGTTTAAGAAAATTCATTCGATATTTTCCACAGAATAACAGATTCGAAGGATCAATTTCTAGGTGTGGGGTTTTTGATGAATATCACAAAAAGTTCTATAGAAATTTCGAAAGTGTGTGTAATCATTTTTTTAAATCACAAAGGGCATCCATATAATTGTTTTCAACAAGCAGATTAAAATATTAGACACAAAATTTGCAACAGTATCTTGTGTTCATAAAAACGATTACTTCGCCAGATAATTCCATTATAGTATTATATTTTACAGTTCACATGAACGTGAAAGAACAAAACTTGTGATGCTCATTTTAAAGTTGCGATTGAATAGTCTTGAGAGCATGATGTAAAATAGGCCATTTAATTGTCTTTCTTTCCAAAATTGACAAAGCCATTCTTTCTATGCTCGTAATTCCTCCCTCCTTATGATGGAGGCAAACGTAAATTGGCGAATAACCAGAGACAATCTCTTTCTCTATGAGAACTTCTGCTCTGAAGCACAGATTTCGACGTTATCAAGTTCGTAATCTATGCTCTAAAGCGTCACACTGTCAATCCGGGATGACAAAAATTCGCTCGGTAATGCGTGGAGTCAAAAATTTTGAGTAAAATAACAGTGGCTGCCCTAAACAAGAAAAATATATTCTTTATTGGAATAAAGGTTTTCCTGGTACAACATTTTTAATTCCGAATATTAATTTCATGCCATATTTCACTGTACTATATTACTGAGCACACTGGCAGGGGTACAGCGTGAAAGTTACCCAGTGTAATAAGGAAACCAGGAAAGCTGAAAAGGATCTATTTTCAAGCTTTTAGCGAAAAAGTCACTTCCTCTCCCATTGCAGCCAGAACTTTATTTTTGACTACAATAATGGAGCAGTTAGTAGATAACTACATAAGAACGGAGGATCTGGAGAAAACACCACTTCACACATGTTATCATGTGTACAGGGCAGGACGTTCCACGGAAACTGCTCTGTACAGGCTGACTGAAAGCATCCAGAAGACTCTGAACAATGAGGAAATTGCAATGTGAAATTTCCTAGACATTTCTGGGGCCTTTGACATCAAAACACATGTGTTTATCAGAGAGGCATATTTAAGGTGAGGAGTGAATGATACCATTAAAAAATGGTTTCATGAGGTGTTATAGACTAGGACAGCCGAGGCGTTGGTGGGTAATCAGACCATCTCTGTCGAATCCACTCGCGAAACACTTCAAGGACGAGTATTATCTCCCCTCCTATGGAGCCTGGTAGTGGATGAACTAGTGCACAGGCTGTGGCGTTAACATAGTCCTAATAGAGACAATTCAAGGGTGTCCTCTGTGAGTTTTTGCAGAGGGGCCTCAGAATTATTGAGCAGTGGTACTCAACATTTACCCAGCCAAGACCAAAGTAATTCCCTTCACTTGGAAAAGAAGCCTTGCAGCTATTTAATCCATTTTCATAAATGGATATATTATACAATGGCAGTCTGAAGTTAAATATCTGGGAATTACCCTAGACAGTAAGCTTCTGTGGAATGAGCACGTTAAAATTGTGTACTGCTTGTAAAGCGATAAGGGCTTTAATGGCCTGCAGAAGTACTATCTAGTAAAACTAACCCTAAAATACTGTGATGGATGTACGTCATGATTATGACACCAATACAACATATAGGACAGTAGTCTGGTTTGCTAAGACAGGACAGACTAGTTCATAACGTACATCCATCACAGTATTTTAGGGTTACAGCCCCAAGTTTTACCAGATAATTCTTCTGCAGGCCATTAAAGCTCTTATTGCTTTGCAAGCAGTAATTTTATTGTGCTTATTCCACAGAAGCTTAGTGTCTAAGGTAATTCCCAGATATTTAACTTCGGAGGACAAATAGTCTGGGTTTCAAACAAAACCACTCTTCTACAAACAATGCCAACCAGTTTCCACTTTGTTCTGAAGTCTTCTTCAAGGCTAGTTTTTTAACAAATGGTTTTATTGTCATTCGTGATGGAGAATGTGCGAAATGGGAAACAAAAATGAATACCTACAAACATATCGGGAGAACGTTCTCCCGATGTGTTTGTATGTATTCGTTTTTGTTTCCTATTTAGTAAGAATCGTTCTCCCGATGTATTTGTATGTATCAGTTTTTGTTTCCTATTTCGCACATTCTTCATCACGAATGACAATGAAACCATTTGTTAAAAAACTAGCCCTGAAGAAGACTTTAAAATAAAGTCGAAACCGGTTGGCATTGTTTTCAGAAGAGTGGTTTTGTTTGAAACCCAGAGCTCCTTCCTCTGAAAATAACTAGTTTATATTATAAAAAGGTCTCAAAACTGTTCAGTTTTAACTTCAGCCCCTCATTGTACAGGGTCTTTCACGAGGAACCTCACCCATATTTATACGGGAAACTACTGAACGTATTTTCATGAAATTCAGCACTTATAAGTATTTCACGATGCTGATGAAATCTAAAATATTTTCAAGCCATGAGCACCTCCGGTTTTTCCGGAAATGACGTCAACTTCCGTTTTTCAAATTAGAACACCATTTTTTTATTGCAGAAATAGATTCCTTAGAAAATTTCAATTTATTTTGACGTAACATTTTTCAGTTTTGGTTGGAAAATTCTCTCTGAGCGGGAAAATTCGAAAAAAAAATCGAAAATAGAGCTCCGCTGAAACAAGAATAACTTCGAGGTTTTTGGATGGAAAATTTTCATTTTTGGGATTTTTCAAGATGTAAGATTGATGTATCCACTTTAAAAATCGAAATCGCGATTCATGATACAGGGGGTGAAAAAATCGCTTTCAAAGTTAGGGATGACAAAATCGTGAAAAATCAATTTTTTCAAATTAGAACCCCATTTTTTTATGGCAGATATTGAATCTACGTTAAAAAATAATGTTAGTGTATGCATCACACCCTTGCCCTAAAATGGATATTTTCTGAGTTATTCACAAAAAACTGTTTTTCGTCTTGAATTTTCAGCTATTTCTTTTCCCTTCACGCCAAAAAGATAAAATTTTCAGGAACTGTTATTTGAACCATGCTGTAGATTTTTCACCCCTTCTTGAAACCGACTTCAAGTTACTATTAGGAGAACTATGGCAAACTCTCGCAGTTATAACTAGAGAAGATGCTCAAAGTTTTGACCGTTAATTTCTAGACATTTATTTATACGTCTCAGGAATGCTTCATGCGTTGCTCTTCTTATTTCATCGGGAGGAAGAGATCTGCAAAAGTGTTTAAAAACCAAATTGAGTTTCAAAACTATGAATCTAAAAATCTAAACAAACCTGAACGCATTTCTGACTCGTTCTATGCAGTCCTCTTTATCAGTCAGGGGAGTTGAGTAGACAATATTTTTTATCCTACCCCAAACATAATAGTCTAAAGGAGTTAAATCGGGAGAACGTGGTGGCCAAAGATGTGGACCATTGTTCGCCAACCATCGATCTTCAAATAGCCTGTAGAGGATATTTGACACATTGAGTGAATTGTGTGGAGGCGCGCCATCTTGTTGATACCATAAGTCATTATGGTTCTGTACTAGCGGCTCAATTATTTGAGTCAATATGTCAGAATATCTATCTCCTAAGGGAGAACATTCTTTAAATAATGCAAACGTGTGTAGTGTTCTATCTTACCAGTTAAAGTCCCATCATAAATGTGAACATCGAGAATTGCATTATTTTTGATGGCGCAAAAAACATTGAAACTCCAGGTCTCTTGAAAGTTCCATTGTCTGAAGTGGTGGTTGTTCTCTTCATCCCAATAATGACTGTTATGCCTATTGAAAGAACCATTCTTTGTGAATTTAGATTCATCTGTCAAAATTATACAGTCCAAAAAGTTTTCATTCTCTTGAAATCGAATCATCATAGCTTCGCAAAACTCTGTTCTCCTGACGAAATCAGTTTCCTTCAAATGCTGTACCCTATTGAATTTATATGGGTGCATTTTATGTTTTTTTAATATTCTCCAAACACTCGATTGAGATAATCCCAGATCAATCTCGGCATCTTTGAGAGAATTTTGAGGATTCACACGAAAATATGCAAGAACTGTAATTTCGTTGTTCTCATCTTCTACTACACTTTTTTCTCTGTGTGTAGTTTTCTTAACGAAAGATCCGACATTTCTCAAGTTTGTCATGGTTCTGTTAATGGTATCTCTCGTTGGTCTGGGTCGGTCAGGAAACCTCTCAATGAACAGTCGAATCGTTCTATCTACAACTTTATTACATTCGCCATGAAGTAGAATGAGATTTAAATAATCTTCATTGGTAAAATTAGGCATAGTGATCGATTTTATAACTTAATACGAATTATCACCAAATTAATAGTAAACACAAAATGCTACTGAATAAAGAGGAATTTGGCAGATGTAATTAATGATATCTATCATTAAAAAAAAATAATGTAAAACATGGTAAGTTTTTGCATATGGTTCATAAGGAATTATTTATTTATCACTGGAGAGAAAACCGATGGCCGATTAGTTGAAATAAAGAGGTTTCCGATACAAATTCGAATCCAAATTCGCCATCTATTTAGGAACAACCTGTAACTTTTTTCTCTTGCATATTAGGGTAGTAAAATCTAAAACATGGTTTAAGTAACAGTTCCTGAAAATGTCATCTTTTTGGCGTGAAGGGAAAAGAAATAGCTGAAAATTCAAGACGAAAAACAGTTTTTTGTGAATAACTCAGAAAATATCCACTTTAGGGCAAGGGTGTGATGCATACACTCACATTATTTTTTATCGTAGATTCAATATCTGCCATAAAAAAATGGGGTTCTAATTTGAAAAAATTGATTTTTCACGATTTTGTCATCCCTAACTTTGAAAGCGATTTTTTCACCCCCTGTATCATGAATCGCGATTTCGATTTTTAAAATGGATACATCAATCTTACATCTTGAAAAATCCCAAAATAAAAATTTTTCCATCCAAAAACCTCGAAGTTATTCTTGTTTCAGCGGAGCTCTATTTTCGATTTTTTTTTCGAATTTTCCCGCTCAGAGAGAATTTTCCAATCAAAATTGAAAAATGTTACATCAAAATAAATTGAAATTTTCTAAGGAATCTATTTCTGCAATAAAAAAATGGTGTTCTAATTTGAAAAACGGAAGTTGACGTCATTTCCGGAAAAACCGGAGGTGCTCATGCCTTGAAAATATTTTAGATTTCATCAGCATCGTGAAATACTTATAAGTGCTGAATTTCATGAAAATACGTTCAGTAGTTTCCCGTATAAATATGGGTGAGGTTCCTCATGAAAGACCCTGTATAATATATCCATTTACCAAAATGGATTAAATAGCTACAAGGTTTCTTTTCCACACCAATAATAACATTAATGAAAGACTTCTGGTTTGCTAAGGTAGGGCAGACAAGCACATGGAAAATACTTGACAAGGTACAAAGACTTGACTGTGTTTGCACAATAGACCTCAAGGTCGCAGTGGAATGAAACCCTCTTACCAAACTATAAATAACTATAACTACTACTAAGAACCTAGATAAATGCCTGAAATGAACATACTTGAAATCACATTGGATTTTACTACTTAATACATAATGAAAAATATTGAAATGAAACTATGAACATTGGGGAAAAGAAGTAGAGAATGCATGTAGAATTCACCTTTTGTTTTGCTACATGTTCAGCCAACATGTCACTGAGATCTTCTTTCTGCAACTGGGACTGATTTTCTCTCATCTGTTGTTCGTAACGTACTGCCATTGCATCGCTGTCTAAATCTAATTCCGAGGGATCAAGAGCTAATTCAACCATTCCTTCCTTATCTAGCCCACGCCTGGCGCCACCTTGAACAGGCTGTGCAACTGCTGCCATGTCGTAAACATGAGTGCTGGCCATCATAGAGTTACCGATACGTTCATTTCGTTTCTCTGGTATGATATGGTAGAGCACAGGCGTTTCAGAACTGCAATAAAATATCAGATGAAAATTCTGGTAATGCACTGACGTGTGACAAAACAGTGTGTAACTTCTCTCTAATCCACTTGCACTTCATCTAAGAAATGAATTTAAAACCTGCATGAATACAGATTGAATATATTATATCATTATAACATTCAAAATCTCCTAGATACATAAAAAAAATTACGAGAGACAATTGTGCTTACCCATCCATTTCATTTTCAATCTTCTTTTTCCTCAGTTCAATAGCTTCTGGTGTTTCCATACCTGCCGGAATACTTGTTAGACCGCTTGGTGTAACCAAACCTTCAGCTGGTGTAACCAAACCAGACTCATCTGGTAAAATATCTTTCTCTTCCTCCTCTTCTTCTTCTTCACTTTCTTCTTCAGATTCAGATTCCAATTCACCCCACAAAGTTCTATCGACAGTTGGATCATCTCCGATATCATCGATATGGCTTGCATTTGTTCCAAACACATCACCATAAAGGGGTTTCCCGTTTTCGTCCACTGGAGGTTTACCCCAACCACCTGCATGGTAACCAAATGAACAACCATCTGGTATGGGGGCGTTCAGTCCAGGAATTTTCAAGTTAGGATAACTGGGTGGTGGACCATAACGCTGCATGGCAATGAGCCATGGAGGAGGTACTTTGTTAGCATTTGGGCCCACGGGCATACCTAGAGCTGTTCTGAGTTCTTCAGATAGATCACCAGGTTTCTTTTCTTTCAGCCTAGTTTCAAATTCTTTTCCTTCATAATAAAGATCACCATGAATTGTCATTTTAGGTTTAGTTTGCCATTTAAAGAAAGCATCATGTAATTTTTGATAATCAATGTCAATTTTTCCCAATTTGGGTCTTGCTCTTTCTCTCATTTTGGCTTTTAATGTTTTAGATTCATCCTTATCTTGTAGAGAGGCTCTCATTTCCATTATGCCAGTACGTTTAATGAAATCAGGTAAATTGAATGGAGGTTTTTCTATACCACGTTTTCCTTGTAAATATTTTCTTTTGAAACACCAATGTCTTGGAACCTGCAAATTTTCCTATATTACCAACAATATGAGAACAAACAAATCGACCCCATCACTACCAGCAACCAACAAGGAGCTGCACAAACGCAGCCAACAACATAACTGAGTCAGAACAACTAAATGATATCATCAAAATCTTGAATAAATTTCTGGAAGAGTTCAAAATTATGTTCCAACAGTTTATTCAACAAAACACATGACGTTGAACATGCTTACCAAGCTTATCAGCAGAATTCATTAACTTCATTAAAATTGCAGAATGGAATGCCAATGGCCTTCTACAACACAAAATCAAAATAGAAGTCTTGAGATCCTTGAGATACTTATCCTGAGAAGAATCAACACATATCCAAATACGAAGCAATGGATACCACACCATCAATTCCAATTTCAAGCAGCTCACTCAACTATGCGGCAAAAGCATAGAATGAGCCACATGGTAAACCAAGCTCTTGAAGAGAAGAAATACTGTACATCAGCCTTTCTTGATGTGAGCCA
Organism: Myrrha octodecimguttata; assembly: GCA_958510865.1. Classification (NCBI taxonomy): domain Eukaryota; kingdom Metazoa; phylum Arthropoda; class Insecta; order Coleoptera; family Coccinellidae; genus Myrrha; species Myrrha octodecimguttata. The sequence continues at coordinate 59,761,186 of OY294059.1, read as the reverse complement.
AGCATTTGACAAGGTCTGCCACCCTGGCCTACTATACAAGATGAAAAAAAAATTTCTACTAACCTACTTCAAACTCTAAAGATCATACATTGATACAAGAAAATTTAGAGTGAGAGAATGGAACAATATAAACCGATTTCCCCATAACACCTGGAGTTCCACAAGGAAGCATTTGTGGCCTGCTACTCTATCTGATGTACAGTGCATCCCATTTTGGATGAGACAGCCAGGTTTGTCGCTTGTTATTTAAGATAGAGCATTGCGGTTTCACATTCCTGTCTTACTTTTTTTTGAAACTCAAGTTGGCCTACTCAGATTTCGCATAACTGTTTCTGTTTATGAGATAACTTTGGGGATAAAAGAGGGTTCCGAAAAGTATCAATTTCCAAAATCGCCCTGTATCTCATAAACGGAAACAGTTATGCAAAATCGGATTAGGCCAACTTGAGTTTCACAAAAAAGTAGTACAGGAACGTGAAAACCGCAAGACTCTATCTTGAATAACAAGCGAGAAACCTGGCTGTCTCACCCAAAATGGGATGCACTGTACACGGCAGACCTACCAAACAATACACACTCGGTAATCGGTATATTTGGGGACGACACCGTTGTTCTAGGGAGCGATGAAGACACTGTAGAAGCCTACAAATGTTGAAAAATCAATCAGATTCAAGAAAGGCTACATAAATGGAGAATTAAGGTCAACAAGATTAAATCTGTGCAAGTAAAGTCACACTGAGGAAGGGACAATGTCCACCAGTACAAATGAACCACACTATAAAGCCTAGATCTTCAACAGTTAAATACCTGGGCATGGACATGGACCAAAGACTTAGCTGGCAGGAACACATCACTAAGAAGCGAAAACAAATAGACCTGAAGGTTACAAAATTATACTGCCTCATCAGTAGGAAATCAAAACTGAACTACTTGTCTATAAAACCATAATGAAGCCAATCTGGGACTCCAGTTTAGAGCTTAGGGGATGCACCAGTATATCAAACATCTCAATAATTCAAAGAAGTCAGTCCAAAATCCTCAGAATGATAGCGAACGCACAGTGGTATGTTTCAAACCAGACTCTTCCACTTTCTTCACAACGTCCTCAAGATACACAATGTGGAAGATGTCATTATGAAAAAAAGTGACAAATACCACACAAGGCTCGAGGGCCACATGAATATTCTGCTACACCCACTGACAGAATTGTAGGACGACTTTCAACTCAGAAGAGAATGGCCAGCAGATCTGTCGAGGACCTGCCATTGCACAGGTTGCCTAATCCCGAGACTTGAGAGCAATAGCTCTAAAGCAAGCAAATAAGCATATAGAATAACTGTTCTGATTGTTTGAAGATATTATTACAATGATAAACAAAAATTTACGGTCTCTGTAAATAATTCACAGTATTAAGAAGATTTTCAACTCAAATGTGGATACAAACCTGGACTGTGTTTCTATGAGCTTTCAACTGGACCAGCAACTTTGGATCTCTTGCAGTTACATCATGCATTTCAACCACATCAGGTCTATTAACAAGTTGTTTCAGCTCAGCCACACTGAGACGAGTCATTTTCTTCAACTTTCGTTTAGAAAGTTTGGATTTATCATCAGGTTTTTTCTGAAAATTGTCGAGAAAATGAAAATTTATCTAGTTCCATCAACAACAGATCATGAAATATTATGAATATCCACTATTTTATTCCTGCTCCTTGTATGTTGTTTTTAATTCACTTACGTCATCTCCATCTTCGCCATCCTCTTGAAATTGATCACTAGCAACAACAATTCCTGTTTTACTGGACAAAAATGTAGGAGTAGCCAAAATAGGCGGCGGAATATCTGATTTTTGTTCACTTATTTTGAAAGATTCTAAGATATGATAGAACTGTCGATATTGTGGTGCTAATTCATGTAGAGAGATGGTTTCTTGAACATACCTAAAAACAGCCAATCAAACATCATTTCATAAATCAGACACAGTAAATTGAATAACAAATTGATGAGATTCCATAGTAATTAAATTAATCAACCTACTCAACTACCACATCTTCTTTGGATTCTGTTGAACCCTCATTTGATTTATCTCCATTTTCTATTTTATCCCCATTCACTGTTGTATGTTCCCTGTTTTTCCTCTTCTTCTTTTTTTTCTTCTTATTTTTATTGGTTTTATTTTCTTTAATTGATTTTGATTCACGCTTCTCGTTATTCTCGTCCTAGAAAGATGTGTGAGAACTGACAAATATAATTATTAATGAACTCACCCCCATATCATCTTTTTCCCAAATTTCATTTTCAATAGGTATCAATGGAGTTTCTCTTTGTATAGGTGCCCCAGACCCAGTGTCATCTGTCCCTAGTTCCAAAGCCCTCTGATTTTTCAGTGCTAGCACTTCCTCTAGAACTTGTGGTAATACTACTTCACCAGTCTGTTCCACAAGCTGCTCTGGGGGATCTACTTTGAGAGAGAGTAAAGACGGAAGCTGTTTATCACCGACAGGTGGTGGTCCCATTGGTGGTGGACCTATAGGAGGAGGACCCATTGGTGGTGGTCGATCTAAAAAAGATGACAATTACACATCAGATATTTACATGAAACATATAATAAAAGTAACGGACCAAATTCATCCCCAGTCCATCCCTGAGTACCGGGAGGCCCAAACGGGGGAATCATCATTGGATTCATAGGAGGAGGCATCTGCAAAAGTAATACATAGTAAGACTGGCGTAATGCACATTACGATAAGAATAGATAAATAAAAATAAATTCCAACCAACATTATTTGCTTGATCCCCCATTTTTCGTTCGTTTACAAACTAACAGAATCTTGAGGTTAGTACCACAGATTGGTCTGTGTTAGTACACAGAATACTATTATCACAGATCTGTGCTATTATTTTCATTGAGTCATTGCTCATAGAACTCATGAACGAAAAGTAAGAAATATTGGAGCTTTTTACCACTTTACTCGACTAGTCGATTATTTGAGGTGGCTCATATTTCAGTTGAAAAATTCAATCCTTTTCCTTTAACTCACAGTAGCAGTGCGCTCGATAAAAATGTGAATATTCTGTGGTTGAAATGTCATCAAATCATGTCATACTTATATTTGTCTTCTATGAAGTTCTATCACAGATCCACAGAACATCAAATATCACAGATCATGGTCTGTGGTTCTATGTTTCATATTTACCACAGAATACAAATATATTTACTAACGGTCATCGGTCATGAATGTTCGTTTAAATTTTGAAATAATAAAAAAGTGGACGAGAGAGTAAAGTGTAAAGTTGTGAATTCGAGTCAATTTAAACTAGAAGATGAATACACCTTATAGACATACTCCTTACACACCAAGGATGATGAAGAGGGAAAGAACGAATCTTTCTGACACAAGCTCTGATATATTGAAAGAACCGGTAAGAGTTTACTGTAGAATACGTCCATTGAACGATGAAAACGATGCATCATGTATATCTCTAATATCACCTACAGTCCTTTCACTCAACACCGCAGCTGATCCGAAGTATACGTCTCAAAGAGAAGTACATTGTCAGTTCAAGCAGATTTTTACTTCCTATGCTACACAAAAAGAAGTATTTGATTTTGTTGCAATGCCGCTGCTTCAAGATTTACTGAGGGGTAAAAATGCTCTACTGCTAGGTTATGGTGTAACAGGTTCTGGAAAAACCCATACTCTGTCTGGTGACTCTAGTGATCCTGGAATAATTCCTCGATGTATAAATTCAATATTCAATACAATAGGAGATTTACAAACACCTAAATTCACCGTTAAACCTGACAAAATGAATGGATATCAGATTCAATCTGAAAATGATGCTATTCAGGATAGAATGTTAGAAAATAAGGCAAATAATGCTAAAGCTGCTAGAGGTAAAACCCCAAGAAGAGTTGTTGATAGGCCTAATTATTTTAATGATGGGATTAGAATTAGTGATATGGATGAAACCAGCTCGTATGCTGTTTTTGTTAGCTATGTTGAAATTTACAATAATACAGTATATGACTTATTGGATGAAATGAATGGTAAACATTTACAACCGAAAATTTTGAGGGAGGATCTTCAAAAAAACATGTATGTCATTGGAGTAACAGAAGTAGAAGTCAAATCAGCTGATGAAGCTTTCGAAGTTCTCAATGCTGGTCAGAGAAGAAAAAGAATGGGACACACCTTATTGAATTCAGAATCTAGTAGATCACATTCAGTTTTTAATATTCGATTAGTTCAAATTGAACAAGTTGCACATAACAGTAATGGGCTTCCTGTTATTCCAGATTCTAATGTGATAAAAATTTCTCAGTTGAGTTTAGCAGATTTAGCTGGTTCTGAACGGACAAATCGAACTCAAACATCAGGAATGCGGCTCAAAGAAGCTGGAAGAATTAATAATTCACTTATGTGCTTGAGAAATTGCTTGGAAATCTTGAGAGAAAATCAATTAACTGGCGGTAATAAGTTAGTACCCTACAGAGATAGTAGGTTAACATTTCTTTTCAAGAATTTTTTTGAAGGATATGGAAAAGTGGAGATGATAGTTTGTGTTAATCCATCCATAAAAGACTATGATGAAAACATACAAGTGATGAAATTTGCAGAAATGTCCCAAGATATCAAAATCAAAAAAACTGAACATAAAGATACCCCATACCTTAGGAAAATATCGAAGAAAATCTTTAACACTCCTGGATCAGTAATTAAGGCTAAGTCTACTAAAAATTCTTCATTCACATTACCCAAAATTCCAAGCTTTGTTTTTGATCCATCTAATTTTGAAGATGTGGGTGTAAAATTAGATCAAATTGCAAAAGTTCTGCGGCTCAGAAGTTCAAAAATCATAGAATATTATAATAATGATTACAACAAAAAAGAAACTGATTTTAGAAAAAGATTATGCGAAATGAATGAAGAGTATATTTTGAATTCTTCTGAGATGAGAAGCATGAAAACAATAATTAAGAAGGAAAAACAGGAAGCTTGTAATTTAAGAAGCAAAATATCCGATTTAGAAACTGTAAATGATAGTCTTGCTTTGAAAAACGAGGAATTACATGATGTTATCAGAAATTTAGGGCAAATTATAGATGAGAAAGATATGCGAATTAATCAAAAAATCTTGGAGAAAGAAAATGCTAAACAAAGGTTTGTTATCGCTAATGAAAGGATGTCACAAGAACTAGAAAATAAATTGAGGAGGCAACGTGAACAAATTCAAGCATCCATGCAGGCTAAAGAGAATAAATTGAAAAAAGTCAGGGAAATTCTGGATGATAATGATGCTATTGAAGTTGGACATCAGGGGATTCATCGAAATGAACAACAACCTCTATCACCGCCAATAAAAGATATTGTGAGTTGTAATAGAAAAAATGTACAGGTCCCCACACAAAGAAATAGACGTTCTAGATCTGCAGGTGAAGTTTGGTTGGAACATAATGCAGTTAAGCCTGTTCCCCTTGATACTGTTTTACAACCAGCAGTTAAGAAAAGGAAATCTCTGACAAAACTAAGTAAGGCTAGTGATATAACCAATCCTAAACAGAGTAAATATTGTTTGATTGCTCAAGATCAAGACACTGATGGTGAAATTGAAACGAAAGTGTACAAAGCTGATATTGTAGGAACTTGTGGAGGAGGAGCTCAAGTTATTTTCAATGATGTTGAACTATTGAGACAAAAAAATCCGACTGATAGTTAGTTACAATCTAACAATAATTGTTTTTTCTAATTATATGAACTGTATTAATTTTAAGTCCATTTTATTCTCAATGATATTATTGGGGCATATAAATGATTAGGCATCTTTCCATGCTGTTTTATATTTTATATAAAAAAATAAACAATTTCTTATTGAGTGATATGATTTTTCATTCAGGAGTTAACACTTCAAAATTTCGATATCTTCGTCAATATTCAAGAAATTTTGTGAAATAGTTGAAGGGGTGAGTGGATGAAGGAGGTATGTAACATTTTTCCAAAAAACTACTTATGGTAGTTGGCTCCTTCATACACTAGAAATATGAATTTCTTTGGTCACATACCTCCTTCATGAGACAGGTATATCTGTTAATAGCACAATTGGAGAGCTGCTGTCAGTTTCATGACATAGGTCAACACATAAATCCTTCATCTACCATAAGTGTTTTTTTGGGAGAAAGTAACATACCCCCTTCATCCACTCAGCCCTTCAGTTATTCCTTCATTCAACTAGAACCAGAAGAATACTAGAATAAAAAATTGTCTGGCTATGTTTTTTCAGCAATTGATCATCTGTTGGAACAATATAACTTGAAAAATTGGATGCAAGGCTCATAACCGATTCCAAATTAAATGGAAACATTCAATTGTTCCTAAACTTTTCAATATTTTATAGAATTTTAAATGTTTACGAATACCAATGACCAAATTTCAAGAAACTCAAAAGTTGCGGTTATCATTTAAAAAAAATTACTGCTTGATATACCGCACATGCTGCTGGGATCGTGATACTTAAACTAGGTAGTGTAAGTAGCAGTCAGCAGCATTCATTTACAAGTTTCCTAGGAAACTAGTAAATGAATGCTGCTGACTGCTGATTTTCCGTGAAACTGGTGAAATTTTGCAATTCTCTGTCTATATTTTTTTAGCTTTTCACAATAGGTCTCTTGCATGTATTTTTTTTATCATTGGAATCAAATATTCTATGTATAAGAATACTGAAGAACCTCAAATGCCGTCAAAGTTCAAATTTTCAACGAGAAAATGATCTTTTAAATTAGGCTCCACATATTGGTTGCTTAAACACTCGGAACTTTGCGCCTTCGGTATATCCACTCTCTCTCTCTTCTCTCGTACCTTTCTCTCTAGCAAGCCAATAGGGAGCGTCAGGTGTATCGATCAGGGCATCGTGGAATAACGAGTGACGTGGAGGCGATCTACCGCGTTTCAACCACTTTGCTTTTTCGTCCCGATTTGACGATTTTTAATACCGAATTATTCGAAATTTGCAAATTGTTGAAGTGTGAGATAGCATACATTATGATTTTTTATCGAAATGGAATGAGAAAAACATAAACATATGATAATTCGTGTAACATGCAAGAGAAATACCGCGCTTTCCTAAAACCCCAATAGACTAGAATCACAGACCATTGATCTGTGGTAGAACGATAGTATCACCATTGTTTAAGGAAAAGTGATTCCTATCGTGGAAAACATCCAGAAAAACGACAACCATTATAGATATTTTTGCACGATTGCTTGCCAAATTGATAGATGAAGGTCAATTTGAAGAGGAAAGACCGAAGAAATATATCAAGTATCGATTAAAGCTTATTTTGAAAGGATTTTGCATCATTTTCAGGTATTTTCTGGGTTTTCACTTCCAATATCTGGAACAGTACTATTAAAAATTAAATAAAAATTGTTTTTTATAGAAAAAGTCCTAGCGGATTGCAGGATTGAACTATTTGTCAAGTACAGTTTTTTGGGAAGCAGATTGCCTAATGAACAATACAGAAATAATATAAACGATAAACAAAGCGAACTATGAAAACCCAGAAAAAATATATGAAGGTTACAGATTTTTTTTTAGGACTTATTGAAATCAATCCTAAACAATCAACTCGTATTATGGAAGAATTTACTGAAGTACCTACTAAGAACGAATGTTTGAACAATGATTCTGATTAGTTATTTTATAGAGCCAACAGCTCATCCCCTCATGCCTGGAGATTTCGAATACCGCATTGAGTTTTGTTAATGGGTCTTGGATAAATCAATCAATGTTCGCATTATTTTATTTTCACCGCCGCACAATCCAAAGCCTACTATAGTATACTATATCCGAGGATAAAATTTGAGAATTCAATATCTAAGACATAACTCCAGGAAAATATCGAGTATGCTATATTTTTGAAATGGTAATTTCAAGCTCTAGCGAAATATGTGGAAATATACAGGGGAACTCATTCAAAAAATATTTTCATATCTTAAGAAAATTTTTTTAACTGAAATGAAAAATTTTCACCCATTCAATATTGCCCACTCTGTACGTTGCAAAGTTTTTTATCGCTCTAAAACAAGCGTCGATAGAAAACACAGACTGGGCTGTGATATAACTCGTAATTCTTCTAAGCGTGATGTGTGGTGCCTGTTATCTGTGGACTGCAGTTATCTTGACTGAATTTTACTCTTAGTACGGTTTCTGACGATAGGGTGGCGGTAGTGTTTTTGTTCCGTATTAGCATTGTTTAAGGATAACAGTGGTATTAGCATTAGTAAAAAACCAATATAATCAGTATTTTCGGAAATATTGGGAAAATAAAATTTTGAATGGGTGTATGTACGGAATCTTTCGTCGGATTTTACCCATTCACGAATTCGACCTTTGAAATTAAGCCCTAAACCTACTCTACAAATATCAAGTTTCTAAGACGTTTCTTCCGGAAGTTATTGTATTTACGGTCGGCCTAACGGCCGACAACTTAGAAACTCAATATTTGTAGAGTAGGTTTAGACCTTAATTACGAAGGCCGAGTTCGCGAATGGGTAAAATCCACCAATTATATTTTTCCAATATTCACAAAAATACAGATTGAATCGAATTGAAATCCAGATTTTCATCGAAATATGACAGTTCGAAGGTTCATACAGAAATTCACTAGGAAAGTATGATTAGAAGATTACAGAATATTGAATATTTGACAAAAAAAATGATTTTTTTCAAATTGTTCTAATGACACGATCATCCCGAAAATTTGCACAAAGTTGTTCATCAGCATTTTCAGATTGGCCGCCAAGTTTCAGCTTGGCCGCCAAGTTTCAGCTTGATTAAATCAATATTTTTTGAGATATTTCGCAAAAAACACGAAATTTGACAAATTTTTTCACAATATCTCCAAAAATTATTATCGCATTATTGGTACACTGCTGCGGAATATAAAGTCCTCATGTTTCAACTAACTCCCAAGTTTCAATTCAATCGATGCAGTGGTTCTCGAAATATCAGGGAAATAAACTCAAAACTTTTAATACTCCGAAACTATTTGACCGATTTTACCCATTAACTGACATAACCTTCGCATTTTGGAATGCAACCAACCCTGCCAAGTCGATATAGGATTCTCCGTACGCCCGTATAATCGTACTTATTACGGCCGGCCGGACAGAATAGATTTTGACACCGGAGTCATATAAACATATAACGCCCTTTCAAAAAGTATGCCAACTCCAACACATTCTCCTACCATTATTAAAAAAAAAACCTAGAAAAGCACTGGCGTGAAGTAAGCAACACGTATTGACCCCAACAAACGCACTTTTGGTGTTCTCTTTTGCACATGCGCGTAAAAGCTGCTGACTCCACCTCAGTGCTTTTTCAGGTTTTTCTATAAAGTTCTGGATTTCAATTCGATCTGATCTGTATTTTTGGAAATATTCGGAAAATAGAATTTCGAAGTTACTGGGGCCACAGTCGTCCTAACCGCCGTGAATACAATAACTTTCGAAAAAAACGACAAAGAAACTCGATATCTGTAGAGTAGGTTTGGTGCTTCATCACGAAGGCCGAATTCGTGAATGGGTAAACTCCACCCAATGATTTTGCAGATATACCCATTCAAAATTTTAATTTCCCAATATTTCCAAAAATATATATTAGATCGAACTGAAATCCAGTACTCTATCGAAAATGCTTGAAAGTTCATACAGAATTATTATATTCAATATTTGGAAAAAAAATATTGAAATTTCTTTTTTTTGAAATGTTCTATAATGACATGATCATCACGCACCAAGTTGTATATCAGCATTTTCGATCTAGTTGCCAAGTTTCATCATGATTGGATCAGTATTTTTGGAGTTATCAGCAACGATATCGGGAAAAAATCTAGAAAAGCACTGACTTGAGGTCAGGAGCTTTTACGCGTTTGTTCAAATTCTATCACTATTGGATCAACCCAAAATTTAGCACCTAGTTGTGTGTTGGTAATATCCATCATATTACGAAGTTTCAATCTGATTTCATTTGTAATTCGTATTGCGGAAATAACGTTAAAATTCCAAATAACAATGAAATTTGACACCTTCTTTTGCGCGCATGCTCTAAAGGAACAGACTGTTATTGTTTCGTCCGAATGTCAGTAATTTTTGAATTTTGAGCCGAAAATGGTCCCAAACGACTAGATTAGACTCACTGATGACGAATCCGGTGCCAAAATCGATTCTGTCCGGCCGGCCGGCCGTGGACACGATAACTATCGAACGAAGTGAGCTAGCAACTTGAAACTTTCGGGGTAGGTCGCGCATTGGAATGCCGCGGTTAAGTTCGTTAATGGGCCAAATCGGTCGAACAGTTTCGGAGTTATAGCCACTTGAAATGGAAGTTATTTATTTTTTATTTCAGAAACTACCTGAGCGATTGGATTCAAACTTGGCAATTAGGTGGACCATAATTACGCGCAACTTTGAGCCAAATTTTGTCAGGATCATATCGTCAGTAAATTAAAAAAAACTTTTTTCAAAATTTTTTTCCAAAAAATTTTTTTATCGGAAACCATTTATGATATCCCAAATAATCCACTCACACTTTGAGCTTCATATTTCATAGCAGTGTACCAAATTTCAGTTCGATACGATCATAAGTTTTGAAGATATCGGGAAAAAATATGTCAAATTTCGGGTTTTGTTCTCGATATCGTTGTTTTTTTTCGGTATAACTCAAGAATTACTGATTCAATTCTGATAAAACTTCGCAACTGGTTTGAAGATGCTGAAAGACAACTTTATGCAAAATTTCGTGATGATCGTGTCTTTAGAACAATTTGAAAAAAAAAATTCTGTGATTTTCTTATCAAAGTATCCTCATTAAATTCGAACTGTAATTCTCGATGAAGTACTGGATTTCAATTCGATTTGATCTGTATTTTTAGAACTATTTGGAAAAAAAAATTTTGAATGGGTATATCTGCGGAATCATTGGGTGGATTTTACCCATTCATTTATTCGGCCTTCGTAATTAAGGTCCAAACCTTCTCTACAAATATCGAGTTTCTAAGTTGTTTCTTTCGAAAGTTATTGTGTTTACGCAGTCGGCCGTTAGGCCTTTTCTTTCAAATTGTTCGAATGACACTATCATCACGAAATTCTGCATGAAGTTGTCATTCAGCATCTTCAAACTAGTTGAGAAGTTTATCAGGATTGAATTAGTATTTCTTGAGTTATACCGAAAAAAACAACGATATCGAGAAGAAAACCTCGAAATTTGACATATTTTTTCCCGATATCTCCAAAACTTATGATCGTATCTAACAGAAATTTGGTACACTGCAGTGAAATATGAAGCTCGAAGTGTGAGTGGAATTTTTTTTGGGATATCATAAATGGTTTCCGAAAAAAAAAATTTTTGAAAAAAAATGTTGAAAAAATATTTTTTTCAAAATTTATTGACGACATGATCCTGACAAAATTTGGCTCAAAGTTGCGCGTCGTTCTTCTTCAACTAACTGCCAAGTTTGAATCCAATCGCTCAGGTAGTTTCTGAAATGAAACATAAATAACTTCAAAATTTCAAGTGGCTATAACTCCGAAACTGTTCGACCGATTTGCCCCATTAACGAACTTAACCGCGGCATTCCAATGCGCGACCTTCCTTGAAAGTTTCAAGTTGCTAGCTCACTTCGTTCGACAGTTATATCGTGTCCACGGTCGGCCGGCCAGACAAGATAGATTTTGACACCGGATTCGTCATCAGTGAGTCCAATCTAGGCGTTTGAGACCATTTTCGGCTCAATCATCGAAAATTACAAACATTTGGACAAAACGATAGCACTCTGTTCAGCTAGGACATGCGCGCAAAAAATGAAGTGTCCTTCAATAAAGCAGGGTCGACAACCCTATCCAATAGTCTTATTGGCGAATGAAGATAAGCGCTACTCCCTCTGGTGACTATCCGAGTAACCCGAGGTACAGACATTATCATTGACAGGTTAAAAGAAATGTTAAGAAAATGAGGAAGTTTATGCATTTTTCTTGGCTTTTGTGTGATTTTACAAGTGCTTTTACTGAGGAAAAGCAAACTCAAATGTCCCTTCCCATAGATTTCTACAGCCCGGTAAAAAATTTGGAGTTTGGGTGAAAGAAACTTCCTTTAAGAAGTCGGGCCTGAAAGTGTTGAAGAATCGATAAAAACCAACAAACAAGATTTATGAGAGTCTGTTACCTGCATTTTACCGATGATGATCATTTTTATAAAGGTAAGCACGAATTGCTCATGAAATATTAGATCACATTCATGAAGAAAATTGTTCTCCAGGCCCCTAATCCAAGCAGAGAAATTTACTCAAAAGGAATGCTCTGCCTTCCAGAAATCTGCCTGTTGAACTGATCATTAAGGAACAACGTAAATGTTCTAGTGATAGAACTGACTATTGAAAAAAAAAGAGTCTCAACAAGGAAATATCTGGTGATGAATAATGTTCGCTCAAAGTGCTTCTGCCGATGGAAGCAAAGTTGTACAAGGCTTTTTTTTACAGCTTTTTCAAGACCAATCATATATAAGTGTTGGAAAATTTAGTAAGTAGTATGTTTTACAATACTATCTGTTTTTCAACTTTTAAGACAGACTAAGAAATCCACCAAAGTCAATCTTGCCATTTGGATCTGAAAATATATAATATTAAAATACTGTCTAACCTTGGAGATATCCCCGTAACTTTAGAGTTGCTACACTCAATTAGATTGAAGGATGATACATACCTACTTTATAAGAATGGAATATGTACTCTCAGTAATACTCTCGTCAACTATAAAAATCTAAAAAGTCTTTGAATAAATCGTGAAATAAAAAATGATTGAACCAAACACTACCAAACAGTACAAAATCGACTATCAAAACAAAATCTATGTCTGTATGTAAAATTCTGGCCACCGTGGCGCTGCAATCTTAAATTCAGACGCCAATAGCATTTTATATCTTCATCTTTATACAAAGCTTATATCTTATTTCTGCGGAAATTTCAGTATTTTATCTTTCGTTCCAGAATACGGCCCATGCCATTTCCACATCTCCAGGTAGCATCTACCAACCGATATCGCAATTTATAGCACTCGATCGCTCGGTCGTGCGAAAACATTCCTGGGGATCATGTCTGCAAGCGCCGTTTCATTGTCGTTTCTCGGGGGTGCGTTCCCGGTCGCGAGGGACCTTGTTCCTCTCGAATCACCGATTCGGCTCTTGATTGGCGCCCCTCGTCCTGGAGACAATTACCAATCAACGAAAGCCGCGGGCACGTGAAGCTCGATCCGGCAGGAAACTGGAATGGGAGACGAGAAACAGAGCAGAACACGCTGTTTTATGGACAAGCGATCTTTACAGCGGTTGTGTTTCACTGAAAAACATGTCGGAGGGTTGGTATCGGAACAATGGGGGCGATACACCGGAATTTTCAAGCTGTAGGAATGTTTGGATTTCCTCCAGAGTTTCCCTGGATTTTTTTTTGCTTTTACATAATGATTGTTGATTTTGGCCATTTTCCAGGTAACAGAGTAACTTAAGTTGAAAAATTCAATACAGGCACTAATCATTGAGATATCAGCGAAATGCTGATAATGCTAACGGATGCTTTTCAAGGAGCTTGACAGTTTTAAATAACAATGAAAGAAAGAAATATTGTTGGAAATCAACATCTCAGCTTGAGGAACGGCGAAACAGCAAAAAAGGGTGAAACCTTGGTTAAAATTGCCAACGTTTCGAATATTTATTGGCTCTTCATAAAGGGTCTTTAATTAGGTTTCATAGATTTTCTCACCAATTTTGGACCCATTCGGATTACAAATCAGTCTATAATTATTTTGAGGTCCTATGAATAAACTCGCTCCATCGACAACACATTATATTTCAATACAGGTACCTGTATTGTGTGTTGTTGATGGAGCGAGTTTATTCATAAGACCTATGAATAATTTCAAGGTTCAAGTTCAAGGTATGCCCGAAGTATTTTTCAAATGCAATAAAAAGTTTCCGAGAATTTTTTTTTTTTTAATTTACTGACTGCACCATCTTGACAAAATTTCGCCAAAAGTTGCAAGTCCTTATGCTTCAACTTAATGCCAAGTTTCAATTCAACTGATTCATTAGTTCTCGAAATATCGGGAAAATAACCTCAAAACTTCAAATAGCTATACCTCTGAAACCATTTGACCAATTTTGCCCATTAACGAACTCAACCTTCGCATTTTGAAATGCAACCAACGCTGAAATTTTCAGGTCGATGGGATTATCCGTACGCCTGTATTCGTGCCAACGGTCGGCCGGACAGAATCGATTTCGATACCGGATTCGTCATCAGTGAGTCCAACCTAGTCGTTTGAGACCATTATAGACATTTGGACAAAACGATAGCTCGCTGTTCCCCAGAACATGCGCGCAAAAAGAATGATTTGCTTCTGAGTATCATGAAGTTTATACCTTCTATAGATAGGATTCTGTCCGTTCTTTATTCATTCGAACACTAATTTCCATATACATCTGCACTGTGCAAACAGAATACAAAAGGGACTCATGTAAAAGTATCTGAGGGTATACACAATTCCTCGAAGCTAACACAAACAGATTTCACGCACTTATCAATAACTAACTCAGAAAAAGTCTGAAAAAACATGAATAAATTGCCAAACTCCATTAATTATGTCATGCGCTCTGACTGGTCGGTTCCTTCCTTCCATTACCTTTATATATATGTGCCAGGAATATTAGTCCATCTACATATCTACAAGTATTGCCGACTAAGTCTACCATACATAGCAGGTCTTGGATGCTCCAATACTTAGCAGAATTGAACACATTTTATAACAACAATCACTTAAGAATTTCGACAAATATCACCAAAAATTCACGTAACAAATGGAAATCTTTGGTTTGACACCAATATTTTCCGACTCTTTCAATAACTTTTGGAGTTCGAAATGGGACGCGTGGAATGTAGTCATCACGCCGTAACGACCATTTTCGAACTCTGACGATTGGTCGATTGGTGGCGTTTGTGTCTGTGGCGAGAGTCTGAAATACAACTGTTTTCGCCAGTTTGGTCTGAGGATTTAGTAGGGAAACAAATGAGAGTAAAAGTACCATTATTCTGTTCATCTAACATACAGCTAAAAACACACATTTTACCTTAAATGTATGGCCGAAATGCGGGCAAGATCGCCGTGACGAGAGTAGGCGTTTCCCTCAGTAGCCCAGTCAATATCAGTAAATTAAAAAAAAATCTTGGTTCGAGGACCACCATTTGAGATCATCTTCGACTTCAAATTGACAAATAAGGGGAATCTTTCGCAAAATGATAGCGTCTTGTTCCCAAGAAAAAGCGCTCTGAAGATAGAAAATCGTCCCGTAAAAAACTTAATTCTAACGAAGCATTAAGCCCAGTTATTCAATTTTCCGAGTGCTCCAAGTTAACCTGTTTTCCCAGAATGGGCGTAGTGGGAGCCACTGGAGTCTTGGATGTGTCATCCCTCATAATTGCATCCTTGGATTGTTTCATTAGCGACGTCGTTAAAACTAACGACTTGGGCGTCAAGCGTACCGTTATATCTGCTACGACTTGCGACTTCCATTTTAGACGGAATTACTTTGACGGAGAAGATTGAATTCCGAGCAGCTTTTTTGTGAGACGGTGGTAATTCCGGGCATTAAAGGAGATATGACTGGTGAAGTTATTCGGAGATATGGTGATGATGAGTTCTAATTTTATGAAAAACTTCTAATGAACGTGGTATGTTGATTATTACTTATTTGTTGAGTATCGTGACCTGTTTCGTCGTCACATTGCCTTCATCACAATACACAAGCTTTAATTTGGTTCCGAATTCAGAATTGTTCGAAACGGCATGAGCATGCGCGATTTCGATTTTGTTTTAATAATTATTATTATCTTATCTTCCCAGCTCTAAACTTTTAACGGCGAAATCTCTAAAACAGGTCAAGGATCATGTGAGCTTTTTGCAAAATATTTCAAGAGTGTTCAAGTTGAACCATCTTCTAGCTCCCAGGCATCTTCGAAATTATCTGCCAATTTCCATTTTTGTCGTAATTTTCGTGGTGTTCAGTTTTCTCTTGATGAGGTTGAACAGGCTCTGAATAAGATGAATAAAAATTAGGTAGCTAGACCTGATGGCATACCCTCATACTTCGTCGCTCTTTGCGCTTCTTCGTCAAAGTATCCACTCACTGATTTTTAATCAGTCTTCACGAAGTGGCGTTTTCCTTGACAAATGGAAGGAAGCATGCATTGTTCCCATATTCAAGAGTGGTGGCAGGACTTACGTTATGAATTATAGACCTATAAGTAAATTATGTATTTTCGAAAAAGTCTTTGAAAATTTTGAACTTTTATGAACATGCTATTAAAAATCAGCGCAATAGGAAATAGGTTAATAGAACCTTCATAAAAGATGAATAGCAATAACAAAACCATATCGTTTTCAATCAATAGGGATTGTATATTCATTACAACAATTGGAATTTATCCTGGAATTCAATGAAATTGAATAGCTTCTGGTTTATATAATTTGCATAGTTTTAGCGCGCATGTTATGGTGAACTGGGTGATATATCCAAATCACTGCAATTTCCGAATTTTGAGCCGAAAATGATCTCAAGCGACTAGCTCGAACCCACTGATGTCGAATCCGGTGTCAAAGTCGGTTATGTCCGGCCATCCGACCGAGGAAAAGATAACCGTAAAACGGAGTTGCGAACAATTTAAAACTTTCAGGCTAGATCATGCATCGAAATGGGCAAAATCGACCGAATGATTTCGAAGTTAGTCATTCAAAATTTTGGAATTTTTTCCTCAATATCTGAGAAACAATTGGTGGTTATGTGATATTAACATGTAATTAACGTAAAACAATGGTTGTTATCGTACGGTTAGTAAATTTGGAAAAAATGTCGAAATTTTCCTTGAAGATTGTTTTTTTCTAGGAACTACTACCGAGCTAATTTTTCAGTCAATATGGTAATGGAGTTCCATTCGATCCAATTCCTATTTTTGAAAATATTGGGAAAATATCATTTTGAATGGCTATATCTGCGCAATCATTGGGTTGATTTAACCCATTCATGAATTCGGACTTCGTAATTGAGATACTAACCTACTCCTAGGTCGAATTCCTGAATGGGTAAAATCCGCCCAATGATTCACCAGATATCCATTCAAAGACACAGATACACATATTTAAAATGATATTTTTTCAATATTTCTAAAAATACAGATTGGATCTAATTGGACTCTATCACTCGATTGAAAAATGATAGCTGTAAGGTTCATGCAGAATTTGCTGATGACCATATGAAAAGGACAGCGCCAAACCTTTTCATCAGGAAGTTAAAGTGCATTTGGCGGGGTCAATACGTGAAAGGATGAATGCTTTGGTAACGAATTTGGGCATGCACGAAAGAGCTGCTGACATAAGTACTTTTCTAGAAATATTTTTCTAGTGACACGATACGAAATTATGCATATTTGCATTGTATAAAGACAATTGTCTTTATACAATGATATTTGTATCCGTACTGCACGACTACCCACTTGATCCATTCGACCAGATCGATCATTTTTGATTCACCGAGAGGAAAATTCTAAAAAAAACTAAAGTGAAGTCAACAGTTCTTGCGCGCATGTTCAATTTTTTTGCCAAGGCGTTATGTGATTCGATATCTAACAGGGTTTTGTTAGTATTTTGTATTTGTATTTTTTCCGACTATCCTAGGCTTCAACGAAACCCCTCAGAAGCTTAAAGCTTGTGCGAGTTAGGATACCAGGTGTGTTCTGTGTAGGCTTTGTTACTAATTCCTTGTGCCACGTTAGGAACAGCACTGTTAATTATTTACCCAACAGCGAATGGTTGGACGGTCCCCTAAAAACCGGAAAAGATATTTCCCGGCCAAGGGATTGAACCCCAGACCTTACGATCATGGGGCTTGCGCTCTAACCACTGAGCTACCGCCGCAATTTTGTGGTGCTGATACATAAAATTGGAGGTTCGATTTTAGGTAGGTAGTTGTAATTTTGCGAAATATTTTTCCGGTGAAGCCACAGCCCCACACGCTGTGACTATCACTCGAAAAGTGGCCATGTGTGCTGGCGCTCGAAGTGTTTCGCAACAATATAACTACCTAAATCCAAAACTCCAATTTTTGTACTAAAAACACTAACAAATTCGCGATACACAATAGATATTGAATCACTTAGCACCTTGGCAAATTGAAAATGTGTGCAAAAGCTGTTGACTTACGATCAGTTTCTTCTGAGATTTATCTCACGAAAAATTATCGCACGATCATATTAAATATTGTTTGGATTTCCAAAAAACTTTTTCAGACTCATAAGAAACCTGTAGAAGGCGCTCTTTTCTTCCTTCAGTGGAAGTATTTCCGTGAACGGTCTGGAGGATACTAATTTGCAATCTGTGGTAGAATCATAAACATTGAGTGTTTATTTTCATCTTTAAGCTATTTTACTATTTTCTTTGCTTTATTAACATCTGTCCATATTCATTTTCCCATTAAACGCCATTTGGAAAAATAAAAACGCGCAATCTCCTCATCCTCTAGCCCTTGATATTGAACTCTTTCTCTTCGTGGGATAGGCACTGCTTGGAGTAAGGTTCCATCGAATATTCGTGCAAAGGAAATGCATCGTCCTCCAAACATAATGAACGGCCAATATCAATCCCTTCGACTGATGATGGTTGCGGTTAGGTGAAATGGTACTTCTCTGAGAATAAGAACAAATTAGAAACAGAAAAAGTTCCTCCGTAGCTATGTCTTCCGCAACCCCCCCACGTCCACTAAAAACAAATCCACATTGGTTGTCCGTAACGTCTCAAGTATAAGGAAAAAAAATCTCATAAGTAATTATAATACATAGCTCCACTCTGTAGTCGACATTTTAATCGTGTATGTAAGGTAATGTGCTTCCCATCAATACATCCAATGGCATGAGTGAAATTCCACCTTTCTTGAAATCCTGCAGCTATTTCCCCGAACTGTTAGCGATTCGGAACAGATAGCTGTGAAGAATTTAAATTCCTTGAGCAGAAAAAACCGCAAGAAGTTATTTCTTGACAGTTTACAGATGTCAAAACTTATAATCACTCAGATCTGTGCACAGAACATCAAATATATCTGTGGCTGTTTCCCGATCGTTCGAATTACGGGTCCAGTGTAGGCACACTCATCATATACATATCTGTGATACGTTCATCATTGAATTATCATTATATAAATCGAGCATGATATTTTTAGTACCACTTACTTTGAGATTGTTGGTTCATTTCGATATAAAATGATTGAAACAATAAGGAAAAACGCTGCAAATTTTACACAATGGTTCATTATTTTCCCAGCGAATTCTTCAGCGATATTTATCACACTTTCATCGTCGCGAGTACAAGTGAGAAGTTTGACAGTGGAATAAAACAATTCATGGTCCGCCAATATCGGCTGGTAAATATTATAGCGGGATTCAAAGATTTTTTTAAAAAAATTCTAAAATGTGAGCAGCTAAATTCTCTTGCATTTGGGAATATTTATTTTCAGTCTTGTTTATATTTAATTGAATATCATTGAAGCATTGACATGGCATCTGCAGGATAATGAAGTATTTTATATGGATGAATCAAAGAAGGTTTTCGGATGAGAATGCGCTCAGTCAAAAATGACAGTTTTATTGCTTGTAATTTATCAGTCTAGTTAATATTCCACATAAGGTCATAAAAGCACTGACATTGCATCTGCGGAATTCAAGTGTTTGATATGGATGATCGGAAATTTAGGATCCGCTAACACAAGAATCAAATTTATTCTGCATAATTTCGTTTATAATATATTTGTCCTTGAGTAAACACTGAAATCAAAATTTTGATAGCACTATCATGACTTTCACGACATAAGAAGTAGCGAATCGATATTTTGCAACTTATAACATGCACTACTTGGTTTGAAATCTAAGTTTCCTCCAATCTGTTCTTCAATTACATAAAAAGTATATTTGATCTCATTTCGCTATTCACCTTTAGTAAATAAGTTTTCGATGTTTCATATTCAATAGATATGCATATAATCAACAGTATCTCTGATGTCCATTCATTCTGCTACAAAAGATGAGGATCAACGCCAAATAAGGCCCTCTACAGTTTTTTCTTTATGTCGTTGAGTATATCCATTTCAGTCGTAATCCACTAAAAAAACTCCAAAAAGGCAAATCAACGATTGATCTTTGATTACAAATAAACCTTTTTCGCCAATGATAACATAAACAAAGCGAAATGTCAAATATGAGAAAGGGAAGGGATACTAGAGCTGTACGACCACTCTGTGGCAATAGCACAGGTAATTTTTCTAGCCTCCAAAAGGGCATCGAGAAAGTTGGCGCGAAATCATTGCCAGTAAATTTCAGGAAAATCGGAACGGCCAAATATTCTGGACAGTACTGTTCAGTAATATCGGAACGCGGTGTGGCTCAACCATAGAGGTAGGGAAAGAGTGGAGGGGGTATAACGTTTAAAAGTGTTGTACAGTTTTGAGAACTTTCTGTGGATTCATCCCTACCAATATGGCCGATTTTGAACTGAATATTTTTGTCTCATTTGCTATACACCACAGCATACAAATATTTACCTTGTATTTGTCTGCCATATTGGTATGGGTAAATCCACAGAAGGTTCTTTAAACTGTACTACACTTTTGGTACAAGGGAAATATAGGATATGCTCCCTCCCCTTCTTTTACCTCCATGGGCTCAACTGATCTGTTAAAGAAGGACAATCTATCACTCACAATATCCGGTAATACTCAGTGATTTGATTGTAAATTGCAAGTAGCATAGAATATATCAGGTGTCGACACTTTCCTACAATTACTTACTAAAATTTTGGGTTCAAAATGCGGTCCTAGAATTGTCAAATATTTTGCCGAGTTCATACAATTAATTCCGCTGAATAAAAATGAATTGAGCTATATAATCTGATTGATCTGATGAAACTACCTCACAAAGAATGAATTAGATATTTGAAATTATGGATTCTTACTTATCTATACGAAAATTAACAAATTTGGAACAACATATTTCGAAGAAATGTTCATATTCATTATTATTGGAATTGATATATGAATTTTCTCTTTCCTGTTCATGTTCATACGAATTAATCAGCAGAATTTCAAACCAGACAAATTAATTGTAGTATCATTCGTTCCAAATGATTTCTTGTGGTATTTTTGAAAACGCAACTCTGGAAGACTTCCCTTCCATGAGTCTAACATTGAGATAAAAAATACCTCTTGTAATGAACATGTATTCAAAATATCAAGTTTCAGACTTGTGTATTCAGAGATGAAGGAAACCTTTATACATATTATCGCCATTCTGACTGAACTAAATGAATAATCATAATTTAAATTCGTCGAATTGAATTTATATTCGAAAATTCTTGAAAAAAATGTATTGTCCAACTTGGAAAATCAGAATGAAGTTCTGATTTAACTAGTTTTAATATGACAGGTCGGCAACTTCCGTAAATATTTCAGATTTTATATGGCAGATTTTCCTATGTCGGCATCTATCGGCGGAAACTGAAGTAGGACGACAAAGCCGTATTTTGACAAAATTTGGACCTCATTTCGGACCCAAAATATGTCATAGAGTGTCCGAACCTTATGTATTAGTTGAGTTCCGATATTACAGTCAGTAAATTTTGACAGTCGATTTTACTGGCACTGCTTTGGTAACTGTTCGTATCAGTACGAAGCGAAATTACTGATACTGGCTACTGATTGAGAATATCGGAACTCAACTAAAAATCTATGTAAATTGCAATGATATTTTGACATCTCTCAAATGTTGAAGGAGCACAGTTATAAAACGTATAGGTACCCATCACCTATTCTACTTTATAGATGAAATTACCACTTGCTTTTATAGGACCTTCCAACATTCATTCAGTCCCATACAATTGAAAGGACCGTATTATTAACGGGATGACCGAGGATACATACCGACTTTTATACGGTTTTTGAGGCCGTTCCAGAAGCCATCAAGCCAGCGACGGTCCTTAGTCATGACGGGCTCGTATAATCCGGGTTGGATACGATCGTTTGAACGGGCGAAATTCCCGATTTATCCTCGTTGGGAATGAATTCCAGACCCGGGAATCGAGAGAAAATTGGGCACCGTCGAAATGACAACGGGAAGTTTCCTTCTTCCGTCCTCGTCGCTCATTAGCAGTAGTAGCGATGACATGAAAAAATTACTCAGGACAGGACTGGAAGAGCAGGTAACGGCACGGAATTATTAAAAGAACGGGGATCTGTCCAATTTCAAATAGAAGAGTGCCCTCATTCTGGCCAACCGGTTACCTTAAAATCTTTTCTTTTTGCGCGTAAGTTCTGGGGAACGGTGTGCTATCTCTTGGTTTGTTTTGGTTCCCAAATTCAGAACTATCCTAGGACAGTTCTAGAACTGCGTAGAATCGATGCGCTGTTGAAGCCAGATTCTGAACTATCCTAGAACAGTTCTAAAAGCGATGAAACCAAAACATGAATTAAGTTTGGGATCCTAGAGGAAGACAAACTTCCGTTTGAGTTGGCAGGAAAAAGGAATGTTTATCATGTCTTATATATTATCTGTGGTTTGATTGAAAAAAATATGCGAAAGCACTTGTCGCACGATGTAATATATAAATATTTTTGGGTATACTTGCGTCTACTCAATTTTTTCTTTTTTAAAAACCGTTGTTCTGATTTTTCCTAATGTTCCAAAATGAACCAACAAATTATTGATTGATATAATAATGAATTCAATGATGAACGTATTTGCGATATGTGTTTTTCAGAGAAAAATTCACTCGAAACATTATTATTCAATAAAGAGGACTTATGTATTCATAGATTTATTCAAGAAGTTTACATCCCAGGTTTGAACAATGGAAATAAAATCCATTAGATTATCCTGGGAGGTCGTAGCGAAGTCATTATGGTCAATAACAAAAGTTTCAATTTTACAGTTAACCATTTCCTCAACAAATACAACAATCAAAAACCAAATCAACACGACGTCGAAAGAGTCAGGTTAACCATTTAAATCGTTGACAGCCACTCTACGTTTGTGCGAACTACCCAATTCTGAAACAGTTCGGACTCTTTCGTCCGAACTCCTTTCACAGTTCTGGATCAGTTCGGAATCGATTCTGAAAATAACCAAAACAGGATTACTCAAATCCTGAACCGGTTCTGAAATTAACCAAAACACAAAATCGGAATGGCGCATGAGGAACCGTTCCAGAACAGTTCTGAACTCGGAACCAAAACAAACCTGTTGACTCCAAATTTTAAGCCGTAAATGGTCACAAACGACTGGGTGGCACTCACTCTCACTGATGAAGAATCCGTTGTCAAAATTGACTCTGTACGGCCAACCGGCCGCAGGCACGATTACGTGAGAACACAAAACCCTTTCGACTTGAAACTAGGATGAATTTCAGATTGCTATGGTTGAGTTCGTTGATGGGCCTAATCAGCTAAACAGTTTCGGGGTCGTAATAATTTGAAATCTTGACATTATTCCCCTAATATTTCAGGAGCCACTCGAACGTTTGGATTGAAATTTGGCAGTTAGCAGAAGTATTACGACACTTATGAGGACTAAAACTTTTATTGAGATTGTATTAAGATTTTCAGAGATATTGAGATAAAATATATCAAATTTCGTGGTCTTTGCGCGCATGCTATCGTTTCGTCCAAATGTCTGTTATTTTGGAATTTTAAGCCGAAACTGGTCTCAAACGACTGGATTGGACTCAATGATGACGAATCAGGTGTCAAAATCAATTATATCCGGCCGGACGTCCGTCCGTAGGCACGAATACGGGCGTACGGAGAATCCCATCGACCTGAAAATTCCAGCGTTGAAAGAGGATTTTATCGACTTGAAAATCTCAGGGCTGGTTGCATTTCAAAATATGAAGGTTGAGATCGTTGATGGGCAAAATCGGTCGAACGGTTTCGGAGTAATACCCATTTAAAATTCTGAGGTTATTTCCCTGATATCTCGAGAACTACTGGAGCGATTGGATTGGAACTTGGCAACGGTTAGGGCATTAGAATCTGCAATTTTTGCGAAATTTTTTCGAGATCGTTTTTCGAAAAAATTCCTAACGGCCGACAATAAATACAATAACTTCCGAAAGAAACAACTTAGAAACTCGATATTTCTAGAGGAGGATTTTATTTTCCCAATATTTCCGGAAATACAGATTAGATCGAATAAGAATCCAGAACTTTATCGAAAAATGACAGTTCGAAGGTTTATACAGAATTTAATGAGGATAATATGATAAGAATATCACAGAAAATTGAATATTTGAAAAAATTTTTTTTAAATTTTTTTCCAATTGTTCTAATGATACCATCACGAGGGTCTTCACATCTCTCAGCATTTTCAAATTAGCTCTGAAGTTTCATTATGATTGAATCAGTATTTTTTGAGTTATACCGAAAAAAACAACGATTTCGAGGAGAAAACCACTAAATATTCCATATTTTTTCCCAATATCTCCAAAACTGATAGCCGTATCGAATTGAAATTTGGTACGCTACTGTGAAATATGGAGCTCAAAGTATGCGCCAATTTTTTATGAAATGTGATGAGCAGTTCACAAAAAAAAATTTTTTGGAAAAAAATTTAAAAAATATTTTTTTTCAAAATTTACTGATAGTATGATCCCAACAAAATTCTTCGAAAAGTTGCGCATTCCTTATACTCCAACTAACTGCCAAGTTTCGATCCAATCGTTCCATTAGTTCTAATCCTCTAACTCCGAAACCGTTTGGACGATTTTGCCTATCAACAAAGATAACCGTCGTATTTTGAAATGGAACCTATCCTGAAAGTTTCAGGTCGAGAAGATTTTCCGTACGAGCGCAATGTTGCCTACGGCCGGACAGAATCGTTTTTGACACCGGATTCGTCATCAATGAGTCTAACCTAGTAGTTTGAGACCATTTTTGGCTCAAAATTCGAAAATTACAGACTTTTGGACAAAACGTTAGCACGCTGTTTCGGGATCCTCCTAACATCTAATATTTTCGGGCTATAGGTACTTATTAGGGTTGAAGTTTTCAGGTAAGAGATGGATCGATGCAAAAAAAAAATTTAAGAAAAGCACTGACGTTAAATCAACAGCTTTTGCGCACATGTCAAAATTGTTGTATTGACATGATCATGACAAAGCTCTGTTCAAATTAGTGTATCAGCATTTGCCAACTAGTTTCGTCACGATCAAATTAGTATTTGTCGAGTTATTTCGGAAATTTTACCTTTTTTTCCCAATATTTTTCCAGGATTTTGTAAGCGTACGATCACAACAAAATGTTGCTAGCAATTACGCGTCGCATTCTGAAATGCAACCATTCCTGAAAGTTTCAAGATGTGCTAGCTCTTTCCGTTCCCAAGTTATTGTAGCAAAGACCTTCAGATAATTAGACAAAATGATCGCTCACTGTTACAGCATATCACATTCATTTTTTTCATCGATAATAATTGAATATTAGTGATTTTTGAAAGCTCCTACAGTCCTGCATAATGTAATGACACGTTCCTGATATTGAATTTAATGTTTTAAATGCTTGTTTTACTTCTGGAACTTCAAATTAGACCGCAGCCAACAATGGTATATTTATTATTCTTATCTATGGAATACATGCCTCAAACGCAGTGATGACAGAAATATTTCATTTAACATTTCTTATATCACCGCGCACCCTCTGCTCACCAAACGAGTTAAGACCGAAAAAACTCAACCGTTCCTCATACGAGTGTCTTCGAAAACCATACGGAATTCTCGTAGCACTATGTTGAACACTTTTCAGTAGCAGCTTATCTCTCCTCAGGGTGGGGCACCATACTCCAGAATATATATACGACCTCTTCATAAGATATAACATCTTCTTGGATTTAGACACGGCGGAGAAATATGTTTAGACCAGGATAGATCTTAGGACGATGATTCCAAGATCAGAATGTTCGGAATTGGATGGCCACCGAAAAAGTTTACATGACTAGGATTATTTCTGCCAAGATCCAACACGCGTTGTAGCATATGATGGCAGTAGATTGCATAAGCGAACAATTTAATATCATCAGGAAATAAAGACGGATCACAACATAATATGGCACACAGATCTGATACATAAAGCAAGAATAGGATGGTACTTAAAACTGAACCCTTGGGGACTCCACTTGTCACCCCTCTCACATCGGACACTCCTTCCACCACTCTCACCTCGAATAACCACCCTCGCAGATGATCCGTAACTCGAGTAGAACCCCTCAGATACAGAAATGCTCCAACTGGGCCAGAAGTTTCATTTGAGGAACTCTGTCGAATGCCTTTTGCGAAGTCAAGGTAAACTACATCCACAGGTATGTTGGCGTCAAGAGAGGATGTCCAACAGTGAGAACATCCCAGAGGGTTGGTTATAACCGATCTACAGGCCACAAAACCAGGAAAGATCTATATATTCCATAAATCATCTCTAAGGAAGGACATCAATTTATAATATATCAATTTTATTTGTTGAGAAAATGTTATTATTTCAAATTGCATTCATTTCTATGCTAGAAAATAATATACATCGTGTCCCAAATTCAATCAATGATAATAATGATTTCTTATGACTGTTTTTAGAGGGTATATCAAGGCTCATATGCACACTGAACATAGATATTTTTGATTCGCAAGGAATGAAATCTGAACAAACTCAAGGTTATGGTCAGTTACTTAAAGGACAGTTGCATATATTGTATTTGAGCAGATATCAGATGAAGGGCGTTTTTTAGAGGTATAGAACATTAAATTGGCAACACTGTTTCAACTGTCGGCCATTTTGTCAGCTGTCAAGTGATTTGCGTTAAGTTTGATCTGGCATTTCAACATGAATAGGCTGACGACTGAAAAACGCTTCAAAACAGTGCAAATTTATTTTGAAAATAATGGTTCTGTTCGAAATACGTATCGCGCTCTACGTCAATTTCATGGTTAACAAAATCGACCATCAGAGCAATTGAATGGACTCACTATGGACTATTTTCATACCACGTCTACTCTAACTGATAATACGCATCCACAGAGACGTCGTACAGTGAGAACAGAAGAAGCCATTGCTGCTGTAGAGCGTAGCGTAGAGGAAGATACGAATCAGTCTATCCGCCATTGTGCACTGCTATAGAGCCATAAATAGTGACTTTTTGGTTCCTAAAGTTCAACAAGACAGCGCAACATGTCACACAGGTCGTACCACAATTGATTTACTGAAGGAAACGTTCGATAACCGCATAATTCCACGTTCCGGGCCAAGATCGTGCGATTTAACGCCACTAGACTATTTTCTGTGGGGATATATGAAGTCGCTAGTCTAAGCCCGAAACGATCGACAGCTGGGTGAACAACATTCGCCGCGTTATTGCCGATATACGTCAATAAATGATGGAAAAAGTGATTGAAAATTGGACCTCCAGATTAGATTACGTCCGAGCCAGCCGTGGCGGTCATATGCCAGAAATTATATTTAAATTATGATGCCAAAAGATTATCTCTTGAATAAAGTCAATTCCATGTCAATTTTAAAAATCCATCCTTGTTTTATTCCATTTCAAAGTTCTATACCTCTAAAAAAAAACTATTTAGATGAGTTGACTAGTGTAGGTCATGGTATATTGTTAGCAAATGATAAGCCTTCTTCAGCAGATCAATTGAGTCAAAACCCAGTAGCCCCTAGTTAGAGTGCCGATTTTTACAAAATGGAGAGATAGTTCCTTTTCAGGCTTGTCGGCTTGTTCGTATAAAAAAACACTCTCTTCATTTTCGAATTAAATGAAAATTCGATATTTGTGTAACTTGATATAGGTACCCACCCATTAAGTATGGTCATAAAACTCGCCGTTCAAAAAAACTTCTACCATTTCCAAATGAAATCTGGCCTCAATTTACTGAATTCATTTCGAATCAGTGACTCGCAATTGCATCCTTTATGCACGAATTTATTATTTTCTGATTCCTTTCCATTTCTTTAGAAAAATTATTTAAAAATTCCAAAGAAATATCATTCATCAGGTTAATTTGATATTGGCGAATTTGGACGTCAAAGCAACCGTAAACACAGTAGAGCAGGTTCGAATCCGTGAAAGGGTGAAAACCGCCTAATGATTCCATAGATATATTCATTCGAAATTTCATTTTTGAGTTTGAACAAGCGCGTTGAAGCCCCCTACGTCAGTACTTTTCTAGATTTTTCTGTTCAGCTTGCGTAAAGAGCAAAAAATCGAGAATCCGACCCTGTTTAACCGGCGGCGAGGACGAGGTCGGCAATTTGTTCGCGTTTCCCGCTCGTTCGCCCGTCTGAATCAATTGTATGTATTACAAGTCCATATCGCTCGCTCTCGATCTAATTTGCTAAAAGGTTTTGTCCAAAGTGGAGTTTTCGCTTAACTTAACAACTGATTCGATATCATACATATTGGATGAGATCAAATCGACGAACGGCGGGTACATTCCCAGATGGAAGCTTCTCGATTCTTCCTTTTTTCTTCATCACGTTTTTCCGGTTTTACTGGGTGTTTTTTATTCATGTTTAGGGTTTTGAGGAGGTTGAAATACAGTGCGCATCGAAATTATGGAACAAATTCATTTTCTCAGAAGAAAAATATTTGGCAACAAAATCCTGAAACTAGTCAATTTTTGTTTCACATTTACCAAATTTATATGCATTTTTGAAGGATTTTTGTTGCACCCTGTGCCATCCCCATCAACCCTCTAAATCTTTTGAATGGGGAAAGTGGGTCATGTGGTACTTTTTGGGCAAGGTCTTTGTATCTTCTTTACAGGTATGCAGAAATTTTCAAGAAAAAAAATTAGTTAGTTCAAAGTGGTTTTCAGTATGTGCACGTTGTCATAGCTCATTTACTTTGAGACGATGGTACCTGATGAAATTTGTCACCGAATGAAAGTCGACCGTAACATTTTTTTTCATGCACAACTTTCAACCCCTACGAACCCTTTAATGGAGCAAAAAAATTTGACGTGAGGTGGTTGAAAGGGATTGAAAGTTGTGCATGAAAAAAAATGTAATGGTCGACTTTCATTCGGTGACAAATTTCATCAGGTACCATCGTCTCAAAGTAAATGAGCCATGACAAAGTGCACATACTGAAAACCACTTTGAACTAACTAATTTTTTTCTTGAAAATTTCTGCACACCTGTAAAGAAGATACAAAGACCTTGCCAAAAAAAGTATCACATGACCTACTTTTCCTATTCAAAAAATTTAGAGGGTTGATTGGGATGGCACAGGGTGCAAGAAAAATCCCTCAAAATGCAAAATTTGGTAAAAGTGAAACAAAAATTGACATGTTCCAGAATTTTGTTGCTAAATATTTTTCTTCTGAGAAAATGAGTTTGTTCCATAATTTCGACGCGCACTGTAGATAAAATATACAATATTCGATTCCGAGGAAGGAAATTCATGCGAAAGATCTATTCCCAATGCCGCCAGATTTTGTTGAGCAATAGCAAGTTAATAGAAATGTAAACCTTCGGAATGAAAGTTGTCAAAGTGGCACATATATTCTTGAAGCTGCCATCTTTCCATCAAACAAGTAGGTTCTCGATTTCAATTCGGTTATATGTGAACCATTGGCAACATTGAACGAACTCCTAATGCGAATAAGTACCTATTATAATTCAGACTAGCAATGCTACAATTACTGTTGGAAGTTTTTCAGTATCAACTTATTTCAACTCTAAATGGAAAGAATAATTTTAAACTATTTGGAGTATCTTGAAGGCACAGAAGCTAGAAGTTTTCAGGAAGATGCATGTGATATTATGTTGCATGTTATTTGCAAAACTAATGAACTTTCAAACTTTTTACGTACCTTACTTGATTACTGATTAAATACATCCCTAAGATCTGCTCAAAAAGTTGAGAAACAGATAGTTTTGTAAAACATACTTTTTGGAATAATAGACAAATACTCATAATACTCATAACTTGATTATTTAAGTTAGTATAGAGTATATAGGGAAGGACTGAATTCGCACAATATATTGTGAATAAAATGAATACATTCACATAAAACTAATTCTACTTGTACCGTTAGCCTAATTCATTATGGATTGACAAATAAATTCTTCCAACACTCATATGATTGGTTTTGAAAAAGCTGTAATAAATTAGCCTCGTACAGCTTTGATTTCATCGGCAGAAGCACTTCGAGCGAAAAATATTCATCACTAGATATTTCCTTGTTGAGACTCCTTTTGTTTAAAATCGGTCAGTTCTATCACTAAAACATTGACGCTGTTCCTTAGTGATCAGTTCAAAAGGCAGATTTCTGCAAGGCATAGTATTCCTCTTAAGTAACTTTCACTGCTTGGATTAGTGGCCTGGAATCTAATTGTCTTCATGAATGTAATCTAATATTTCATGAGCAATTCGTGCTTACCTCTATAAAAATGATCATCATCGGTAAAATGCAGGTAACAAACTCTCATAAATCTTGTTTATTGGTTCACCACTTTTGAGTTACAAGTTGCCAAGGTTTTTATCTTCAACACTTTAAGGTCCGACTTGTGTCAGTAGAAACACTTGTAACGGCGAGAAAAATGCATAAACTCTCTCATTTTCTCGACATTTCTTTCAACTTGTCGATGATAATCCCTGTACCTCGGGTTACTCTGATAGCCACCAGAGGTAGTATCGCTTATCTTCATTCGCCAATAGTAGTAGCATTGTTTAAGAATTGTTTCTCCTTAAACAATGGCAGTAGCATTTAAACATGTTAATAGCAGTCGTATTCCCTACTAGGCAGACGATGTCAAGTATCAAAAACTCGACAGGTGGTTCATTAGTAATACGGTTCATAATGATTCACTGGCTAGCTTGTTTCTGTGTCTGCAAAGGTTATTACGGTACAAATTTCATGAATTCTCAAAGTCTATACCAAAAAATCCACGCGATACAATGCTCTGAAAGTCACTGTGTTGTAGCAACTTTAAAATTTTGAAACATTAATCTTCCAAATACAGCCCTGTTACACCCAAAGTTCCATAATAATTTGTAATTCCGATACTGTGACCATCCCTTATAATTCGTAATTGTAGTATTGTCACGGTATCGATCTCTTACCTCCCGTAACCCTAAAACACTAACGAGCGGCGATGTTTTTCCTCTCCGGAATGGAAAACGGAGAGCAAAATCGACTGATTAATCCAGATTATCCGGTCGGCCTGGCATCGGTTCGTTTGTTCGCTGCCCACTCGCGCGAACGCCAGTTCTTATTGATTAAAACAAAATCAGCCGGCCGAACTTTTTGCCGAAAACTTTTTTCCCTAGCTGTACCGTAACGGGGAGTTCGAAGCAATAAATTGTAGCTTCCTCGACCAAAATCGCCAAGATTGGGAGCAATCTGAAAGTTTTCAACCAATCGGTTATCGGCGATATTAGCCTTTCCGCCGATTTGGAGTTCCAGTTTGGCGATGAGTTGCGATCAGCTTCAGTAGAGTCTAATATTTGAGTTTTGGAGTTCGCGAGTTGTTCTAGTAGGTTTTGCCACGGCACTTCATCACTGTAAATGTTAAGAACAGATTCGATTCACTATATTATCCGGAGAAAATCTTTGGAATGGTCTTCCATTTAATTATACTTATGGCGTCAGTTTACCTACATGAAAATGAACATATTGTTCCTTATTCGCCTTCTCATTCAGAGTTGTCTAGTACCTTGCTTCGTAGGTAGTTGGGATCCTTTATCATATGACGTATAATATAATAGATAACATAACAGTAACGAAAATTCGAAAATACTGAAATGAGCTTTCCTCGAAAATCCAATCTCATGAATCATTTTCGCGAGCCTCTGTAAAATGTTGCGGTAAGGGAACGGCCAAACTGCACGCTCGAATTCGGCTTTCGTGAAAAAAATTTAAGCATGTAGAGTTATGAGAGTAAATATTTCTGGGATATATTCATGCACAAGACCAATCTGTCTAGTTTTTAAGGTTTGGAGTTAGCGTGTTGTTCTGGGTTTAGTTACGTGAGATTGCGAATCGGCTTCTCGCTCAGTTATAAAACTGTAAGCAGTGAGTGGTTTTCCGAAAGCGAGAAGCTCACTCGCGATATCGCAATTTCGCTTTGGCTGTACCCTAACTCATGGCTTTATTCTTCCCACATGAATCATTCGTTATGATATACTCCATTCACTTTTATAAACTATCCCGATTGGCCATGACATGACACATTACACCGTGTATATTTTGAAAATATTAGGTTATAGTCATTTTCCTGTCAGATAACTATGCAACGTTGTTCCCTCTCCATAGACGTCGTAGTATTTACGTATTTTTCAAAATGTTTATTTACTTCGGGAAAATATTATGTGAATTCGATAATTCCAAAGACCTGGCGAATGTTGAAGAAACTTTTTCTCTGTTGACACTGGAAATATTTCAAATTTATAAACATAGTTGGAAGATGATTCAGTTATGCTATTTTATTGTACGGAAATCAAGAATCGAGTGTTGAAATTTTACTGAAAAGTAATGGATAGAGTAGTCCGTTATTTTGTGATAGTTCATTCAAAAAACAAAAAAAACTACTCGAATAACCCAGCAGTTAAACTTTTAAACGAACAGACGGACCTGCAGAATTCCCTACTTTTCGAAATTCTCAAGAAATGAGCCTACAGAAGACATTTAAATACCTTGTCGCACAACTTGACATTGCCGATATTTCTCCGTCAGTTTTAAGTAAAAAAACTTGATAGACCTAAATCATCGCCAACCGGGATCGTTTATGAAAGTGAATGGAGTATTCGCAACTACTGCTAAGCGATACGCCCTCTGGCGATAGAAATTCGAACACTTCCAAGCTTTTGGAGTTCATTTTCGAGCTTTTGTGTTGTTCTCCGAGTTGAAATTTTGGTATACCGAAAGTGTTTGGAATATTCATCAATCGATTCCTCTCTTTCCGATTAAAATTTTCGATTGTATTAATTTGAAATGGCATCCTCCCGAAATGACTATTGTTGTGTACCTCAACTCAATGTTATTCATGGTCAAAAAAGAAAGGATCATCTAGTGCTTCCAGTTTTCATTTTTTCCAAAGCCAAATGAAAGTAAAGTTAATTTGAAAACAGCATTTGGCAGGGAACTCAATGAGAAGAAAGGCCTAGCTTTAGAAATTGAAGATTGGAAAACAGGTCACGAAATACATGAAAGTATGTTCACTGCATTTCTCTGAAGATGTTTATTTTCATAAAGGTAAATTACCTACAATGTATTTATTTCGAAACAACTTCATGTCACGATGTTTTCAGGTGTATATGAAAATAAGGGAATTTTGAAGAAAAATGCTGCAGAGAAACTACCGAGCACTTCTGCAGCTACCTAATTCTCATACTACACAAAATCATATTCTAAAAGAGTGATCTGGTTGAAAACCTGACAAAAACTAGATATATTGTTAGAGTTGATAATAGCTAAAGTTATTCATAAAAATACATTAATACTTTTCATTTCTATATAAAGGTAGCTTGAACCAGCTGTGACATTTTTCATTTTGTATGTGTATCTTGAGCTGCTGTAATATGAAAATGAAATCAATTATATGTCTATCTGTTTCCTTTTCTTCAGTAATATGATGCAAAAGAACTAAAGCAGAAAATCTGTTTTCATTTTATTGATTCACTCGTTTGTAAACAAAGAACAAGTCATATCATTTGGAGTGATTCTAGATTTACCACATAATATAGCCTGCATTCAGCACTTCTTCACATAAATAAGAGTCCTTAAATTACTTACTGAGGTGCCTATTTTTCCAGAAATTCAAGTAAACTTAGATATTGGTTCATTTTGATCCACCAAGCAACATACACTAAAATAACACTTAAATTATCCTCCAGGAACGATTTAAAGTACGATTTTATATCGTGATCCATACGAAAAGTTCCTTCTCAAGAAAAATTACACACAATTATAATAATTTCTTTAAATATTCAAGCTCTGCTCAATAAATCTTCGTTCTCCACCACACTTCTAAGGTTTGTTTACATAAAACTACTAGCTTGGACAGGTTCCAAATTTATCCGTCAGGGCGCTGGCATCTTCGCAGAAGTTCCCAATAGGTTTGTCGTACCTCGTATACATTTCATTACGTAATAACAAGAGAATAGAGGTATCGCATCGGTACTTCAAACAGATTGCGAGAGTTTATGATCGTCCGCAAGTATTTTCCGAAATATGAATATTCAAAGAATCATTTAACAAAAAAATAACAGTGAAAGCTATCGCTTCATTGTAGCGATAAGTAGAGAATAAATTACAAAAAACTGGTAAAAGACATCAGCATCAGAAAAAATTTTATAGGCTCGGAAAATGGTGCAGGAACTGAAATCTATCTCTAACTGTGTCAATTTTGAGAAATTTCCGAAAATACTTCTCCCGAAGAAGTCGACAGTCCGTCCGACTTTTTCTATTACGCGTTCAAGATCACCATGGTTCGCAACTTATTCAATTAGTACAGTTTGGAATTAACCAGGGCAAATAAACGTGCCGTTATCGAATCCAAATACTCTGATCCGATGCATCCCGGAGAAATACCAACACATCATAAAACTAATCTTGCAATTACCTGTAAAGTATATAACACACTGGTTCGAACCGTGCGCCCGCAAACGGAAACGGGGCTTCATATAATACCTAACGAGGGTCTGGAGGGTTGGTTAATTACAGTTTTCGTCTGCGGCATTGGCAGCAAGGGGTGAAGGACGGGCTTAATGGCCGTTGGGGGACATCGCAATTTTAATCTGGGACAAATTTAGCTCCGGTTAAGCGGCGGAGAGGCGGCGAGGCTCTTTGTGTCGTAAATATTCCGAAAAGCACAGTTTTGGAAACGGATTGCGTGGTTTCGATCGATTCGGGGTTCAAAAATTACCTTCGGTTTCCCTTTGGAGCTACTGATTTATAGATATACGATTTGTCATTCGTCAAAGTGGTTGATGTTGAAACTAAGTTATTGCTTTGTTAATGACTTCATTTATCTATCTTATTTCCTTTTTGAAGATATGCTACATATACAGCGTTTCAATTTGAAGGAGTATCACTCATAATATCACGGTCCACATGCAAAATCAAAATGAATGCAAAATTACGTAAACTTTGATTCGTAGGGGAACAATGCATATACGGTTGGTTCCTATAAATTTGTATCAACTCTGTGAGAGTGATGACAGCAACCCCTTAAATCTTAAAGGAGAAGGGGAGTTGAGTCAAATCTTGTTTTCGAGTTGATTCCATCGCCTCTTCAAAAATGGCGAACACTTGTTTTGGTTTATCATTTGATAAAATCAAATAATAAACTTCAGTTATCGACCAAAAAAAAACATACCTCCACTGAAAATTTCATAGTTTAAATTTTGAAGTATGTAGAATTGAATGAACTACTAAAAAATCCATCTGTCCGCCGTAGGTGAAACTTAATAGAAAAATCGTGTGTTGCTCTGGATTTATCCTCCGAGCTTTTCAGCAGGATCGGTGTACCCTAAGGGCTCAAAATTGGGGGTTGAAGGGAAATTTCATGAAACTCTGAACGTTGATTACTGTTGCATAACTCAACCTAAAACTCGCGACGATGAAGGTGTGATAAATATCGCTGAAGAATTTGCACATTAAGCTGGGAAAATAATGAAGCTTTGTGTGAAATTTTTTTTCTCAGTATTCATTTCATTCATTATTCTAAAGAAGTGAGAAAAATAACTCAAGAATTCAACAACAAATAAGTAATATTGTGGAAAAAAGTGTATCATGGCATCTGGAAGTTCTGTTTTCTTTCAACACGTACTGGGATTCTAGAAAATGCTGTTATTGGACTTATTCATTCATGTTCCATTGCAACTCTTGCTATCGTAACTATTCTCACGCGCTCATGCTCGGGAACAAAGCGTTATCATTTCGTCACAATGTCGGTGATTTTCGAATTTTGAGCCGAAATTGGTTTTAAGCCACGAGGTTTGACTCACTGTCGAACCAAAGTATATTTTTTCATTTATACTGATTCTGCATGGAGACCGAGACATTAAGGTTGGTACCTTTTCATATAAATCTTTTGTATACTGAGTGACATTAGAACTTCATTTTGGGGAACAGCGTGGTATCGTTTTGTCCCAATGTCTGTAATTCTCGAATTTTTTTTCGAAAATGGTCTCAAACGACTAGGTTGGACTTACTGATGATGAATCCGATGTCAAAATAGATTCTGACCATCCGGCCGGCCGTAGACACGATAACTATCGAAAAGAGCAAGCTAGCGACTTTAAAAGTTCAGGGTCATTCGCGCATCAAAATGCAGCGGTTGAGTTTTTTGATGGGCTAAATCGGCCTAATAGTTTCGGAGTTATAGTGACTTGAAATTTTCAGGTTATTTCCCTGATATTTCAGGAACTATTGGAGTCGTTGGATTGAAACTTGGTAGTTAGCTGGAGCATAACAACGTGCAAACTTTAAAGAATTCTGTTGGAATCGTATGGTCACTTGATTAAAAAAAAATTTTTTTCGAAAAAAATTTTTTTCCAGAAACTATCAATCATTTTCGAAAAAAATTTTGCTTGTACCTTAAACTCTATATATCGCAGCAGTGTACCAAATTTTGATTTGATACAAAAAACATTTTCCAAGATATTGGGAAAAAATATGTCAAATTTCGAGGTTTTTTCTCGATATAGTTGTTTTGTTCGGTATAACTCAAGAAAAACTGATTCATTCATGATGAAACTTCACAGCTTGTTTTGAGAGGCTGAAGGACATTTTCGTGCCGAGTTTCGTGATGATCCTGTCATCAGAATAGTTGAAAAAAAAATTGCACCAGTCTTTATGTTCATACTACGCATCTAGAAATCAAGTTTCAATTCGATTATTTGAATATTTTTCGTTATTGGAAAATAATGAAAAGTTTGGTATGGCCATAACACTGAAACTGTTTGTCGTCTTCAGCTCATTAACATACTGGAATGTGATACTGAGGATCCAAACCTATCCTGAAAATTTGAAGGCTCTAGGTGTTTTTTTCGAAAGATAGAGCGCACACGGCCTGCCGAACGAACAGAGATGAATTTTACCTCGAATTCTATATCACTGAGTCTAACCTAGTCATTAAGTACCATTTTCGGCTCGAAATTCGAAAATAACTGACATTGTGACGAAAAAATAAAGCACTGTTCCCCAACATAAGCGTGTAAAGGCCTTAAACTGATCCTAGAGATAGATTCCCGTTTTTGGACAGATCAATTGAGGTAGTACTACGAGAATTCTAGTGAAAGACAGTGGGCAATTTCTAGAGTTGCAAAATGGCGAAGGATACGGACATGCCGCTTGCTATGTAGATTTTGAGGTTTTTTAATAGGAAATGTGGAAGGTAACGTTATTCAGTTTTATTTAAGCTCTATCTTCCCATTATTATCCCCGGAAAGTCATCTGAATTTTTCTATTTCGAGTTCAAGATCGCACCGATTAGTATGGTGTGGAATTGTGTTCCTCGGAATCATTTGCAATACTGAGACAAGAAATTACTTGCAGTTATTATTGTGGAATTCTCAGTAGGTATCGAACGTCTTCGAACTGGTATAATTCTGAAAGTGCTCTTTCCTCAGAAAGCCAACACAGATGGTCTAACAAAATTGAATTTGACAACGAATTCCTCATTGTTGGGACCAACTTAGTCGTTCGAGACCATTTTCAGCTCAAAATTCGAAAAAAACCGGCATTTGGACAAAACGATAACACGCTGTTCTCCATAACAAACTCGTGAAAAATACTTCACGATCAAACCTGGTACAAGTATCCTGCACGTTTCACGCTTTATGAGCCAGTCGGTTCATCATCGCGCTGCTTCCTCCGCTACGCGTTTTCATTCAGCGAATTTCGGAGAGAGGATAACGGGGCGAAATCCGCCCCCGTCGGCGGCCATTTGTCTAACGGCCGCCCCACCCGTTCCCCTCGGCAGCAGCGTCCGTGCTACACTTTTAATTAACAGAGCTAAATCGTTTAATGTGTCCCCAGACATTACTTTAATCTGGTGCTAATTATAACAACCCTCCTCGCCGCCCTCTGGTCCCTGAGTGGAGACTAGCCGTCCTTGTCTGCGTTCCAGGAGAAGCTGCTTTCTCCCTGCTCGTTTTTGTCGTTTCCTGTTTCCGGACTGGAAATGTATAATCGAGGGGCAGGGAATTTTTTTCGGATTTGATTTCTGATTAATCCCATTATCATGGACGAGATCCGACTAATTAGTTCCTTGCTTTTTTGGGGAGGGTAGTTGAGAAAGATGATTCAAGGACATTTTTGGACGATTTTGCATTATTTTTCAGGTTTTCCTTCTAAAGGTTGATTCTCACTATACGTTCCGTAACCTTCCAGTATCCTTACCGTAAAATATCATAACGTGTAAATGAATTGATAGGTTTGTTCGTTGTACCTGCATGAACTACACTAACTACACCAGCTCCACTGACTTCCAATTCTCAGTGCAGCTGAGTGTAGTCACAGATAACTGAATGAGTGGACTTAGTGCAGTTCTATCTGTTCTATGATTCTCACAGAATACAAATATATGATAGATAATTTTACGCAATCCCAAGATGGCAAAATTCTATGCTTCTCGTGTTTTCGCTACCACTTCGAGGTGATGTAGATTTGTCGTAAAGTTTTTTTTAAGTCGTCACGGACAAAAATTTTATTTCAAATAACGATATTTTCGTCCAAAAATAACCACACATAGAGAACAGAACTCGTCCAACCAGGATTCAGAGACAACCACAGATGTCTATGATTATGAATTATATTTACGCATAACCATCACAAAAGATAACCTCACTCTATGCACTGCACACGTCATCTGTGACTACACTGAGAGCGTCCGCACACGGGTCGACGCGATGTGGCCGACGAGATGTGCTCGACTCGAACAGTGCGACGTCGGCAAGTTCGTACGTCATAAGATCCGAGTTTATTCAATATTGAGCATAGATAGTGCCGATTTCAAAATCAGCGCGTCAAAAGAAGGTTGTCAATTCGTAGAAAACTATTATTTAAAGTTTAATAATTATTCTGCTCAGGGGCTGATTTCGATGATTTTTTTTTGCTTTGGGTTCAGTATGACAACGAGGTGGTCCCTCTCCAGAATAAAATATATAGGGCAGTGCTAAGAGACATGAAACAGCATAATTACTTCATTCGTTGAACTTTCTATTGAATGAATTGATAGGAAATTTACTACCTACGGCAGGATATTTATGGCAAAATACACAGGGTGTATCAAGAAGTTAATTTCCACAATTCTGCTGTTTAGGGATATATTCGAATGATATCACTTGGTTTTCATTCAGTATGGCTTCAGGGTGGGCTTATTTCAGAATGAGATATACAGGATGTCTCAAAATATTACTTAGAACTATTCTCCTGTTTATATATCCGTTTTGATGATTTATCTTCCTCTGTGTTCCGTATGGCTCCACAGTGGTTCGATTTTCGAATGTGATGTACAGGTTGTTCCAAAAATAGAAAAGCACTAACGAGACGTCAGGAACTGTTACGCGATAGCTCAAATTCCTGAACAAAGTGGTCACTTGTTTACGTTGACCCTGCCAATTGCAACTTCACTTTCTGATCGAAATATTTGGCGTTCTTCTCTTCTACTGATTGCCACGAAATTGTGCATGAACCTTCAATCTGTCATTTTTCAATAAAATACTATATTTAAATTCGATCCGATCATTAGTTTTGAAAATATTAGGAAAATAAAATTTAAATGGGAATTCCTACGAATCATTTGGACGGTTTCAACCACTCACGAATCTGGCCTCCGTAATTGACAAGCCCGAAACCTACTTTATAATATTATATTACATATAATTAATATGGGGTCTCAAAGAAGCTCCTTTCGGAAATGATTGTGATTACGGCTGGCCTAAAAACCGATCTGTGAATTATACGAAGCTGAGCGTATAAATTTGGTGAGCATCTACGCATTAGATGATAGTTTTTACGCGCATGTCCTAGGAAACGAGAGTGAATAATTCCATCACAGAAGTCTGATATTTTGCACCGAAAATAGTTTTGAACGATTAGGTATAAAGAATTTTTGGTAATTTGCAAGTTATCTGTTTGATCAGTCGTTAGTTGGAGCCTAGATACAGAGAATATTTGATCAATATCCATTAATGATTTCAGCGATATATGCATTCGAGATTTTTTTTCTCTAGTATTCTAGTACTACCAAATATCAAATGGAAATAAAGGTATATCGCTAGGAAATGAGATTCGAATATTTGAATATAAATCCCTGATTTTTTCATTTTCCTTGTGGTACGATTTTCATGAAAGGTATTTGACAACAAACTACCAAGTTTCCTCTGATCGAATCAGCATTCAGATGTGCTCTGTAGCCTGGAAATTTCAAATCGCTGGCATTTTTCCTTTGTAAATCATAGTGGTAGAGGACGGACGCGCCGACAGAATTGATTTTGACCCCAAAACTTTCCATAAATGTGTCGATAATAATCGTTTAAGCTTTTGGCTGAAAAATTCCAGAAACCAGACTTCTTGACATAAGCACGCTGTTATCGAGCTACCTGGAACATGCGCTCAAAAATGACGCATCATTGTTATTTCGGATAATAAATTTCGATTTTTTTACGAACTGGTCCAAGCACATACAATGGCCGTGATTTTCCGAAGTTTTCATTGGTTAAAATATTGAA
Organism: Myrrha octodecimguttata; assembly: GCA_958510865.1. Taxonomy (NCBI): domain Eukaryota; kingdom Metazoa; phylum Arthropoda; class Insecta; order Coleoptera; family Coccinellidae; genus Myrrha; species Myrrha octodecimguttata. The sequence goes on along the minus strand of OY294059.1, from coordinate 59,720,322 downwards.
TATATATTTTTTTGCGAGACAGCGTTCAATTAATTCGAGGAGGTAAAGATAATAAGAATTCTCAATTTTAATTATGAAGTATTATTCCACATAGTATTTTCCTTGCGTGAGGACAATAGAAAGATTCCATCATTACATATATTTATATGATCAATTCCAAGACAAGATGCCTCAAAATCATGTTGAAAATAATGAAAAATCATATTTATATGGTTTCGTTATACCGGAAAGCTAGCGACGTACGAACCTCTCGAACTTTCTGCTTCCATGCCAGTCGCGTGAAACGAGGCATGCGAACGGAACTCAAACGTACGTTTCGAAACTAGCCGTGTACGGTGCTACCTTGAATTGCTTTGGAAGCCGATTCGAGAGACGAGACTGGATCGCGTCGAACACATCGGATCGATCCGTGTGCGGACGCCTGACGCGTGAATCGTGCAACCCGTGTTCGGCGTTAGCTTGAATTGCCTAGGAAACCGCATAAAGAGACGAAGCTGGAAACGCGTCGAGCACATCGGATCGACCTGTGTGCGGACGCTCTGACTGCCAATATTTCCGCAACGAACAGAGTGCAAGTTTACAACAAAAACACACCGAACAGTATCAGTGGAGTTAGTGTAATTAGTGTAATTCATGTAGGTACAACGAACAAACCTGATGTATGCTTACTATAAGTTCCGTCAACATGACGTTTTTGCCTACTAAATTTTGACTTAAATCATACTGAAAGGATACTGGAAGGTTACGGAACGTATAGTGAGAATCAACCTTGAAAGAAGTATTAAAAATTCTAGAGAAAGACTGACGTCAGATCAGGAGCTTTTACTCGCTGGTTCCAATTCATTGTCGAAGCGGTTATCTTTTCACGTATTGACCCCGCCAAACGGAGCTTTACTACCTGATGCAGTGCCAGATTTATATTTTTCATGAGTTTAGGCCACTTCATATTCGCTGCACCATGTACACCTAATCTAAAATAATAATTTTTCTTTTGTATGAAGAAGAGCTACAGAAATCTGCCCACCCTAGGACGCGGTCGATACAGCCTTTTTACCAATCTGGGACTCACCTGATGGAAAAATTTTCCAACTTCATTGAAATCTGACGAATAGGCATTTGAAAAAAAAATTTTTCGAGAAAATTTCAAAAATTTTCGAGAACAATTCTTGTTTGAATTTTTTACAGATACTACCACTAAATTTCGCGAATATTTGCGCGTCAGTGTTCTACAACTTAATACAAAGTTTCATTCGTTTTCAAATATTTCTTGAGATATTGGGGAAATATTCTGAAAATTTCTAATTAACAAATTTCAAACATTTTTTTTCAATGTCTCCGAAAATAAATATCCGGTCTAATCGAAATTTGAAAAATTATTGTGAAATATCAAGGTTTATGCCAAAATTCATCGTAGTCTGACTAGGAATATTTTGAAACAAATTTTTTCACTGCTTTTTCTTGGGGTATTCAGGAAATCTTGAAATTTCAAACGACGAAATTTGACATTTTTTTCTATATATCTCCAAAAGTAAATATCTTATCGAATTGAAATATGAAACATTGTTGTTGAATACTGAGTTCAAGGTCTACGCCTTATTTCATTAGAATCTGATCAACATTTTCCGAAAAAAAGAGACATTTCCGAATAAACATTTTTCAAAAATTTTCTAACAACTGGATCCATACGAAATTTTGCAATTTAATAAGTTTTGCGTTGGTATTCTTTATATAATAACGAAGTTTTGATCTGATCGCATCTTTACTGCTTGAGATATTGAGGAAATAACGTCAAAATATCAAACAACAACTGAATTTAACATATTTTTTTTCCATATATCTGCGAAATTAAATATCATATCAAATTGAAATTTGAAACAATGTTGTTGAATACTACTGATTTTAAAGTCTGTGCCAAATTTCTCCGAAATCCGATTGAAAGTTTTTCCACAAAATTTCAAAAATTTTCGAAATTTTTTTTTATGGTTTTTCCAACTACTGGATCATCACGAAATTTTGCACCTACTTGCGCGTTGGTGTTCTTCAAATGATAACGAATTTTGGATCTGATTACCTCTGTTCTTCTTGAGATATTGCGGGAATAACGTTAAAATTTCAAATAAAAACGAAATTTGGCTTATTTATTTTTCCTTATATCTCCGGAGGAAAATAGCATATCGACTTGAAATTCATTTTATTGCTGTTAAATACTGACTCAGAGGTTTTGGTTGAATTTCGTTGGGATCTGATCAATACTTTCCGAGAAAAAAAAATTCAACAAAAATTTGAAAAATATTCGAATAAATTTTATTTTCAAACTTTCCAACAACTGGATCCACACGAAATTTTACATTAAGTTACGCGTTGGTATTCCTAAAAAGTTCACATAGTTTCCATCTGATTGAATCAGTAATTTATGAGATATCGAGGAATTGACCTCAAAAAAAAAAAATCTCCAAAACTATTTGACCGATTTCGCCTATCAACGAACCTAACCGAAATAATTGAAGTACAAAACCTAATCTGGCATTTCAATTCGCTAGGTCATTTCCTTCGAAAGCTAGAGCACATACGGACGGCCAGACGGACAGAATTTAATTTGACCACGGATTCTTCTTCGTGTCCAACCTAATCGTTTAAGACCATTTTCGGCTCAACATTCAAAAATTATAGACATTGTGACGAAACGATAACGCGCTGTTGCATGATGAACAATATCTGAATGATGCGAACGATCAACAAAATGAACTGTAACTTTTCAGAGTCTGTATCTGTTAAATTTGCTGAATTGTTTTAATTCAATAATTTCGTATTTCAAGTCTTTTGCAGATATTGATTGAATACCTGAGAAACCCGTGGAAAATAACCTGGGAAAGACGTCAACTTAGTGCTGTTATTGGATAGGGAGTTCTGAAAATGATCTGGAAAGCACTAACATCAAGCAGGAGCATTTACGGCTGATACCATTTCCTCACGAAAATTTGCATGCACATTCACGCCGTTACTTTTCAACCTATAAGGCACTAGATTTCAATAGGCGACTACTGGGGAAGGGAAATTTCAGAAGGTTTTTTTTGTTGATTTATCGACAGATAATCGTCCTTGTGATTATGTTATCAATACAACTGGAGCTCTCTTTTCTCCATGAACCAATTCCTATCTTCGTCAGATGTTAGACGTTATCGTCTTGTGCGAAAACCACATGAACCGAGTGTTTCCAAAGTCGTGACGGACGTTTGGAACTGCAAAATTGCAATTCAAGCGACCTGATACGACAAAAGGATTAACGTCATGCATATCGATCAAACAACTCTGCACTCGAAGGTAGGAGTAGCAAGATGCTCCTGGGAGAGGGCGCGCTGTACGTTGTTCTACTGCAACGATCTATCTGAAAGGTGACAAATATCGAGATTCCTTCTGCGGTTTTATGCAAGGTAAGTTGACCTGACGATCAGTAACAACTGTGAAACAGCTGTAGTCATTCTCCTTGGATCCGCTTCTTCGGTGTAGATGTTTTGGTTGATTGGATGATTAGCTCTGTTCAAGGTTGAATTTTTGTTGATTTATCGACAGATATTCGTCCTTGTTAGAGTTATCTATGAACTTCGTCTCGGCTCTTCATCTAGATGATTGGATTCAAATATCGCTATTTTTAAAGGATATTTCCTATTGCCTCAAAGTTGTTATTGCACTAATGCACTGACGTGAAGTCGACAGCTTTTGTGCGCATGTTCAAATTCTATTCCAAACCTGTCATCCTTGGTGATCTTATGAACACATTATCCACACGAACTCCTGCAGGAACCTTCAAGCTCTTATTTTTCAATCAACCCCTAGATTTCAATCCGATCTTATCTGTATTTCAGGATATATTGGGAAAATAATATTTTGAATGGGAATATATACGGAACCATTGGGCGGATCTTACCCATTAAAGAAATCAAGAATTTGGCCGACTCCACAAATATCGTTCATAAGCTGTTTCGTTCGAAAGTTATTGTGTTTACGATCGGCCAATAGGAATTCACCTACTGATTCCGCAGATATACATACATGAACCTCATATTCTAAATTTCATTTCCCCAATAAAACGAAAAAGTAATAAATCACCGATCTCACGGGAACGATCGAAGAATATACGCGCCATATATTACCGGGAATAATGTGGGTAAACATCGATTGCCGGTTATTTGTTTGTTTTGTTATAATTCTGGGTTACAGCTCGCGATCAGCCCCATCGATAATGGACGGGTATATTAAAACGTAAGTGTTATTTAACAGACGCTTTATCAATTATCGATAGGGATAGTTGACCGAAGAATTAATTTGCACAAAGTGCGATGTAGCCATCGGAGAACTCTTTTGGTTCGCTCATTTATGTGCACAGTAGCATATGATATGCATTGTTGTTGGATTGTTTGTTGCCTCTGTCCATCTGTCACATCGAAATTATTTTAATTGACCAATTTTACGCCACTTTATCCACTCTTGTTTTATTATCGCTTTGTATACCTTGTCGTCGATAAATGGCTTCCACAATTGAGTTTGTTTAAGCGAACTTGATTTTTGGGAGGAATTTTGTGCGTTGAAAGTGAACGATAAAGCTTTACGAGCAGCTCCTACCGCAATAATAGTGTTAATTCCACTGTTTTTCACGCCAAACAGAACACAACATACTACCAACCATCATAAATAACCAAATTTATTGAATGTGATTCCAGATGTACATGGCCTTTCTATACTTACTTAAACGAAACCAATTATCGAGAAAAATTCCCTATGGTTGTGGAAAGACATATACAGGAGAAACAACACAGTAGTTAGATATAAGAAAGCGATAACATAAATCTAACCTGAATAACGCGCTGTTCCCCAGAACAAGCTCGTTAAAATCCAGAAAAGTTCGGACGTGAATCAGCTTCAACAGTAACTGAAAACATTTTTCTTGCCTGATTTTCAGCTGTTCAAATTATCTTATTCAGACATAAGTATATTTGTATTATACTAATCTATCATGTGATTCCCAATAGTCGAACATACATGGTTCGCTCTTTGGGATTTTTGTATGTCTCTAATCCTTAGGTAGATTGGGACAAAACAAAAATACTGATGTCGGAATCGGATAATTTGAAAAGAAATATTGAAGAGACCTCTTGCATTTTATTAAATGGAAATAGTAATTTTGCTATTTGGCTAAATTTACTTGAGAAAGAGGTAGAATTAAAAAATTTTCAAACCAAGTAAATCTGTGTTGCTGTGATTTCATAAAATAATGTCAATTTGACAAAAATCTCAAAACGAAATATCGAAAGAAAATAATTCTGAAATTTTCTCGTTTGTCTGATGAAAGAGTCAGATTTGTTCTCCGAAACTTCAGTTCGCTTTGTTCATCATTTTATCCTGTATTTTTCGTTAGGTTATCTGCTTTCCAAGAAACTGCCCTTGACAAAAAGTTCTATCTTGCAATCCACAAAAGCGTTTTTCATAAAAAAATTTTAGTTAATTTTAATATTTCTTTTCCAAATATTGCGAGTGATAACCCAGAAAAAAACCTAAAAATCATGCAAAATCCTCCTGAAATAAGCTTTAATCGAAATCGTATGATTAGTTAATTGAGAGAGAAATTCGAAGTTTCTCGAGTTTCTGTTGAAATTTTTTTTCTGAAAATTATAATTATCAACCAGATTACAATGGAATTATGTTGAGATCTTGAGGTCAACCTCTCTGGTCTTACAACAGTGTCCCAAATGTTGGAAAGGCTATGTTGAAATGAAAGAAAGATTCATCTTTCTTGTGCAATTTCTTTATTTGCAACATTTGCACTTGGAAGGTTTCTTCACTCATGGAGTGTTAAATGAGAACTAACTCTAATAATAATAATCAAGAAAGAATCTAGCATTACCTAAAACACGAAATGTAAGCTTTTCTTCATGGCTCCTCGGCTTATGCACGTGTATAATGTAAACATTCTGAAGAGGCATTTCTGCTCGAAGTCAACTATAACAATCCTAATCTCAGAATTTATTATTTCGGAGAGAACCACAAATAAACATATCAGTGATAAACTAATGCGACTTAATTTTTGAACATTCAACAGGGACTTGAAAAACCAACACCAAATTCCAATCTGATCCAAGTTATATTTTTGAGAATTCTGCGAAAAAATATGTCAAATTTCTAATTTTTTCGTCGGTACAACGTTCCCGAATAACTCGAAAAATAATGACCCCATCATCATGAAACTTGATAATTAGGCGACAAATTCTGATGCAAAGTTTTCTGCAGAACTTCGTGATTATCGTGTCATTAAAAAATTCAAAAAAATGAAACATTTTTAGTATGGCTTTGTTAGTGTTGAATAAGCACAAAATTGGAGTTTCGATTTCAGGTAGTGATATTTTCAAGAAGTATTTAGTTGGTATTTTTATATGAGCCATTGTTTAGATGTTGGAATGAGAGCTCATCGTCATCGTATATCCATGCATGCTTAATTGGGACCAGATCGTGTCTCTTTTGGGATTTCAAATGCATAGCTTTGCAATGGAATGACTTAGAGTCTCGAAATTTTCAAGTTATACGTTTAAACATCGAATATGAACGTATTCAAAATTTCGTCATCCCAATGTTTACATAATGTTACCAGATCAGGTTGAAATTCAGAATGTAAAAGAATACGATAAGCTTTTATTCAATTATCATTTTTCTCCAAATTATCAATTCCATGTATCAAGACCACTTACAAGACCATAATACTTGATAGAAGGAGAATCGCTTGCGCGAAAAAGCCGATGACTTACGATAGTGCTTTTTCAGTTTTTCAATTCGGTATCATGGCAACGGACAGAGAGTCTACAGGACATGATGAAATTTTACCACGAGTTTCTGTGAAAGTGAAAATCCAAACGAATAGACTATTTTCGGCTCAAAATTCGATTATCTCAGAAATTTTGGCAAAAAAATAACTTTCATGTTCCACAAATGAAGCATAGAAAATGACAATTAGTTTCAAGAAGAAAGGTTGCTTTCTCACAGCAAAATACCGTATGGTAAAGCCACAGGTAAAGATGAAAACGTAATTTTCCAATGCGAAAAAATAACAATACAATTTCCACAAAACAAAAATATATCGCAGGCATTTTATATCTCTATTTATTGTTAATATCAGAAATCATTACAAAGGAGATAGCTGAGAAGGGAATTAGGGCTTCCTTGAAACGACTTGTTTACTCTGAAAAGAAAAAATGCTATCAGATTATTTTCGAATTCCATACACTCTCCTGACTTTCCGTCAACAACATTTTATATTATTTGATCTGTCCCTGAGAAAACTGCAGTCCTGAAAAAATCTAATCAGTTTCACCTTGAAAATATGGAACTAATATACCTATAATATATCTGGAGGGTGATAACAGTTATTATTTGCAAATTACTCTTCCATTAAGTTTATATTCCTGATGACATGTGTCAATAGGAATTGTTGGTTCAGGTTGCGTTTTTTCAATAAATTTTCCTATTCCACTCGTAAACTCTGTGTGGAATACACTGCCCAAAAACAGAGATGGATACCTTATTTTTACTGGGAAGGTGAAAAGCGCCACAAATTTAATACTCCCCTCAAATAATTTTTTTATATTTTTTACTAACGAGTATGTTTGACCTTCCTATTCTTCATATGAACTAGTGATTGTAGTGGAAAATTTGTTGGATTTATAGCAAGGTAATTGATATACATGGGCGTAAGGAATGGCACACTGGTAATTCGTTTTCCCATTTGGCAAGCTATATTTTCGATTTCTGCGAAAAAAATAGAGTTATATACCTTAATGTCTTGTTCAAATTGATTGAAATTTCAATACATGAAGGTTAATCTACAATTTCTTGAGGACATTTCAATTGGAACATCGCTTAATATGAAATATTAGAAAACAAAATTTTGGATTTTTAAAAAAAATATTTTACTGAACTAATCATCAAGTAATTTGGCACAAGTTTTAACATCAGCAAGGTTTGATTAGGATATGATCAACATCTTTGAGTTATTCCGGAAATAAGAATGAAACCATCAAAATAATTTTCCCAACATACTCGTAATATATGCAAGGATAAATAACCGATCAAACTGAAATTTAAAACTGTGTTGTCAAATAGTGACCTCAAGGTATTTGCCAACCTTTATTACAAGCTGATGAATAGTTTTCTAGAAAATAATTTTTCAAAATGTTAGATACTTTGTTTTATTGGCATTCATTGTGAGCTTATTTTCCTTGAACCACAGACTCACATCTTCAAGATCTCTTTCTGTTTCTTTTTTCATTAATAGGAAACTGTTGACATAAATGAGAAATAATATTGGCCCTAAGAATTTTCCTTGTGGTATTCCATATTCGACAGGTTAGGTTGTGCCAGCTATTTCCACCTGTTGTATTCGTATTGATAAATAACTCTTCACAAGTTTATATGATTTTCCCCTGAATACGTTCAAGTAAAGTTTTCTCAGCAACCTTTTACGTGACACAGTGTCAAAGACTTTCGTTAGATATATGAGAACGCACATGCAGGTCAGGTACAATACCTGTATGGCTGGCCGCTTAGTAATTTGTTATTTTTTGATTGCCTAAGTTTCTTGGTGACCTCTTATAAGCTCATACTTATGTAAGTAAGGATATCTGGTGTGTTTTTTGTAGGGCTGCCTAGAACATTCTTCCTCGTCCGGAAACGAATCATGAGTTCGATGTTTTGCCCGATGAACTACAGACACTTATATATTACCTGCAAGAATATGTTGGAGGCGCAAAAACTTCAAATTGAACTTATGGATCAAATGAACTCCCAATGGTCCTACCTTCGAAACAGTGATATTCTTTCAATGTGGCTTAATGATATGAGTTCAATGAACATTAATTATCTTTACGTGTAGGGAATTTACACGTTTTTCCAATCGTGAGATCGCCATCGAAAGAGAGATACAGATAACGTCTTTATTTAGCGAACATTAATGACGAACCTGCAAGATTTCCATTGAAGTTGATTGTTTCTCTCGAGAGCAGAACAAACATTGATCGTCAAGCTCTTCAAATCGAAGTGATCATTATTCTTGAATATCGGCTCCATTAAGTCATTCCCGGAGAATGGCTGTAGCGGTTCTTTGTTATTAAAATCTTTAATATATTTGTTCAGGAACAATCATTTTATGTTTTGCTGATTATATTGCAAATATATCGTTTTAAAAAGTTATTTGTATTCTCGAGTAATTACCATTGATTGTCTCCTGTAAAAATAGTATTTCTCACAACTAATTTGTTTGATAATTTTCAGTGAATGTGGGTATAAATCAAGCTATCGTTTAACCTCAGATTTGAACGATTTCTGTCATTCCTTGGGTAGTTTTGGTCAAAACCTTCAAAAACAATAATTTGTATGTGTGTTCTTTTATTTAATGGTCTCGAGCATAATTTCAATATTCGATCAAATTCGAGGAATAATGGAAATGATCAGTTTTGAGAATACGACAACAGCGAATGAAAAATGATTCGAAAAATTCTAGAAAACCACTGACGTTGAGCGCATGTTCAAATACATGACCACATCGGTTATCACTTTTTGATCCCAGCAAATGCACCTTTAACTCCTTGTCGAAAGATTTAGCAATCTTCTTTTCATAAAGTCGCCATGAAATTTTACATGAACCTTCAAGCTATCATTTTTCAATCAAGTACTAGATTTCAATTAGATCCGTTTGGACGAAACGATAGCGCATCGATCCCCGGAACATACGCGCAAAAAGAAGGACCTCATTCTTTATAATATTGTTTTCATGTTTACACGAAGGGTATCTTTTTTCTATAGATAGATTCGTTTTGAGAGAATAGTTGAACTTTTTTTCGCGAATTTTCTGGAGTAATTTCGGATTATAACCATTCACGAATTCAGAGCCGGGTCTAGGGCGTTTTCTTCGAAAATCATGAGGCGTCAAGTAGTTACCAAACAAAATCCCAGATAAAAGTGTTTACACTTGTCAGCCGCCCTACGATTATCGATTCACTATCTGTGATCAGCTCAAGGATCATAAATTAGGAAGACGATCACGTTCGAGTCCGAGGGGCTTGATGAACCCACCTTAACGGAACTCTTCTCTTTTCTTGCATCGTGGGCAATTCTATGCAGACGGAAGTGCATCACAGTTCGTTTGTATCGCGTAAATTCAAAAATTGGAACTTATTAAATATTATTTATTATACGGTTATAGACCAAGAGGCCTTGAAATTATTCGGGCTAGAAGAGAGCTTTCAAATTTCAATATTTAACTTATTGAATGAATCTGTAGACAACTCAACCAGTACGTTGCCTGCGCCTAGTCATAATATTCATGAGAATATTTGTGCGCTATCGTATTATTAAGACTAAAAACAAATGGGATAAATTTTGAAATTTCAGTTCATAATGGTCTCAAACGACTGTCGACCTTTCAAATCAAGAATTCTTGGTCAAATTTTATTCATGTACGATCACGATGGTCGATCAATCTCAAAAGATATAGGTAACATAGAGACTTAAAATTTATGTGACAGGTTTGGGGTGTGTATATGTCGGCTGATTTTGTTAATGGGAATAATCCGTCCAGTTGGCTTTTTTCTTACACCCATTGTCCTTTCCTGTGAGTAATCTCATATTTAATATCATGCAAATATGGGAGATGATGTGGAATGAAGAAGTTCTTCGAAATTCAATAAATACTTTCAATTATGAAAATTATGAAGTTATTGAAAAATAAATTGCCCCAAGGGCGCATTTTGACAAGTTTTGCAACAGGCGCTTAGGTCCTAGATCCGACTCTGCACGAATTGGTGAAATACATGCAATAATTCCACAGATACACTATTTTTCCCATATTTGTAAACCTGAAGATATAGTATTCTTAAAATTCCAGTTTGTTCGGATAGGTATCTTCTCAATGATAAGGAAAATTGATCTGATTTGGAATCGTATTAAGCAGAGATACTCGAATTGGACAATTACGCTGGGAATTTCATGCAACTAGAAGCATTTTTGTACGAATGTTTTAGGAAATAGCATGCTATTATTCTGCCTAAATGTCTTTTATTTTTGATTTTTTTTTTCCCGAATGGGGTCTTAAATGCCTAGAACTAGATTGATTATTCTGTCCGGCCGGTCGTTGACACCATAACTTCAGAACGAAAAAATCGAGCTACTTCGACATTTAGTTCAGTTTGATATTCGGAAATTATTTACCATATTTTGTTTTTTGGTACGCTAGTTCTGGGGCACAAATAATGTCTATAATTGTGCCCGAAAATGGTCTCGAACAACTAGGTTGGACTTGTTGATCGAAATTTCGTGTCTTTAGCTTGATATACAGGGAAAATAAAAAAGAGAAACAATGTTTTTTGCTTAATCTTTGGAGGGGTGTAACTTTTCAGCGGAGATATTTTTCAAGAAATTTTAAACCAAATACCCACCTTAATTTTCATCACAGAATCACTCTGTATGGAGTTTCTAAGTTTTTTTTTAGGTAATTATTGTGTTTACGATCGGCAGTGAGGTACTGCCACACCACAATAACTTCTCAAAATCAGGATGAGACTCTATATGATCTCTGTTAGCGCAATGCATTCTTTGAATTTTGTAAAACTGGCATAATACATCATTTGCACTTATTAGATAGGTTTTATGCGTAATAAAGAAGTCGAATCACGTGTAATAGTGACCACTTGAGATAACATTGTATACTTATTTTTGGCCATCAAAATGATTGACATAATCGACAAATGGTTTCTGGATTATTTGATAAAATTGGATTTTTCGATATACGGATTTTAAATAATTACAATATAATGGATGTTTTCAGATCAATTACACCATGTATTTTTCGAGTTTTACATCAATTTCAAGTGAACCTGTCGATAGGCATTCGAGAATTGAGGACGACTGATGATAAAATCGATTGAACTCTGTAGAAAATTCCGATTGAAATCATAAGACTTCGATTTTATGTTTATCATAAGTAACAATCAAGTGCTCCGAAATCTAACTTACGATTTATGGATATCGATTTGGTTTTGTAATGTAGTTTTTTCAAATTTTGACGTATAAAGAGTGACACGTTTTAGAACTGATTGACGTTCTGAAACGTCTAACTAGTTGCACAAAGTAAAATATTATTCAACTGGTGACTAATGATGGGTTTCGCAATTAGTGACAAAAAACCTTCCATTTATTTAACTGTCATAACACAAGATGAGAACATGAATTATAAATTAATTATTTCAGATATTGAAAACACAATTATTGCAATTGTTCAAATTAATTCCCGACGATAAAATTGTTTTATTAGTCGCACTGGCCGTTATTTGTCTAGAGCAGGATTTTCAGTCCAAGAAATTGTGCAATAACTTTTGGCAGGATTTCGATTACATTTTCCATTTACATATTTAACAAACATGTGTTGTATTTAGGGTTCTGAGGACACAACCTAATATATTTTCTTGAAATTTCAACAATATTTCATATTTTCAATGTCACCAATAGTAATTTCAAACTGCCGTATAACTTTTGTTTTTGTAAGAAGGATATCAACACGAAAATTGCATCCTTCATCTATAGGTTGGCATTCTTGAAATATCATCAGAATAAAAATAATTCGGCAGGACATAGCCAATTCTAGAATAATTTTATCAAGGACTCAGTGTTAGTTACATACGTAGTTTCTACGACATTTGTGTAGAGCGGACAACGCCGCGTCGTTTCGTTACCTGACCAGGAAAATTTCTGCACCCCAACATTTTTGCGCGCTTGTTTTAAGGAATATCGCGTTATCATTTCGTCACGATGTCTGTAATATTCGAATTTGGAGCCAAAAATGGTCTTAAACAATTGAGCCTAACTCCCTGAAGAAGAATCCGTGGTCAAATTCAATTCTGTCCGTCCGTCCATCCGTATGTGGTCCAACTTTCAGAGGAAAAAACTTAGCGACTTGAAACTGTCAGATTATGTTTGGGGTCCAAATATCTTGGTTGAGTTCGTTAATGGGTGGAATCAGTTGGATATAGTTTCGGAGGTAGGCCTATTTGAAATTGTGAGGTTAATTCCCCGATATCTCCTTAAGTGTTGTTCTTGGACAGTCTCGGAACACCAACGCGCAACCCACAGCAAAATTTCGTGTGAGTCCAATTGTTAGAAAATCAAAAAAAATCATTCGAAAATTTTTAAAATTAAAAAGAAATCAAAAGAAAAACATGTGCCAAATTTCGTTGTTATTTGGAATTTTAACTTTATTTCCGCAATATCTCGAGAAGTACAAATCCAATCAGATTGAAACCCCGCAATCAGGTGGAGATTACCAACACGCAACTAGATGCAAAATTTCATGTGTATCTAATAGTTAGAATTTGAACATGCGCGTAAAAGCTCCTGAACTCACGTCAGTGCTCCTCTTGATTTTTTTAATTTTGACGAGTGGCCCACGGACTGAATTTCAAAAATTGAATAGAGTACGCCTAGTTGATTTCAAATTTGAATATAGTGTCAGTAGAACCAACTTAAAGGTTCATAGTTGGAAATTACCAACATCTGAATCATTTCTTCCAACCGAATTTGCGCCGAGTTTTCTCTAGACTTAATTAAAAGTCAACACAGCGCGGTAAGAGGGAAATGCTGATCAGAAAGTTATTTAAATACGTTTAAAATCGGAATTGAGTGTCAATTACTATGGGACGTTTAATATTTGCGTTCGCCAACAAACAGGGAGCTAATGGCTCAGGTTATGTTTGTTTACGTGACCAAGAGGCAAAGACGTTGAATAGGCATCTGTTCTGTATTCGAAAATCGATTCGGAGAGCCAGTTTTTGATTTTTCAAAGTCATCTCCTTGACAAATATGGATAACATGAGCGCACGTTGGAGGCGAGTAGGTAGGTGCTTCGAAATGAAACCGAAATGACTCTATACAGGGGGTTCGGTCAAGAATAGGACAAACTTCGGATATACCTAATTAACTTGGACAAAAATGAGCTGATTCAACTCAACTTCTGTCCAAAATATAATACTTACGCAAACCAATAAGTTATCAAACATGAATACATCAAAGTGAAGCACTGACTTAAAGTTATATGCTGTCATAAACAGAGCGGTCACCCTTCCAGGTATTAACCCCAACCAACGAAGCTCAATTTCCGTGTAATCTTCACGAAATTTTGCAAGGATATTCGACCGTTCTATATTCACCCAAGTATGTACTATTTTTCAATCCTGCAGATTCCTGGAAATATTGGGAAAATATTTTTTTGAATTATATATCTATTGCATCATTGGGAGAAGTTAACCCATATTCTCGAATTTTTCCTTCGTAATCGAACACTAATCATCCTATTCAGAGTGATTGACCGCGATGGCCTATTAGACGTTTATGGAAAACCAATCAAAATTTTGTGCTGAAAATTTGATTGTGGGAGTTTTCGACAATGATGTTTCTCCCAAAAATATTTTCAGACCTGTGCAACATCCTCTTGTACCCACAACTACTCTCTTATTTCAGATGACACATCCAGTATATTATCGCATCTTCAGATATATTTTTTGGTATCATATTCAACTATGTGCCTAATCATCGAATATTCAACTATATTCCTAATCATCCAATATTCAACTATACTCCTTTCACTTTAATAAACTATCCCGGTTGACCATGATTCAGGCCTTTCAAGTTTTTTCACTTAAAACTGACGCAGGTTGGCACTCGTGAAATATCGGCAATGTCAAAATAATTCGCATTCACATTCGTTGCCAAATGCAGTGGCAATTTCTACCCTTAATCTCAAAATAATCATCACGCTTGGAAACTAAAAATGCCGAATGTAGTTTCGAAGAAGCAGAGACAAAGCATCAGGAAGTGCTATGTAGAATTGAAATCTGCTCATTCTGATAGTAACCTTGGTAATTTGGAATCAATAATTTATCACAAGCTATCCAACATTTTCGACGTATGTGAGTGACAACACAGTGTATCGTTCACATAGATTTCCAAGAACTTTGTGAATTGAGTAAGTTCTTTTGAGGTGACACAGGTTTTGTAGTACTACTACTTTTTCATACTGGAGTATTTCAAGTTGTGCAACAAGGTATTTATTTAATTGTCTTCTGTAGACTGAAAATTTCGAAAAGTAGGGAATTCCATAATTTTGTCTGTTCGTTTGAAAGTTTCACTGCAGCGTTATTCGAGTACTTTTATTTTTTTTTCGAATGAACTATCATAGAGTATCGGACTACTCTATCCATTATTTTTCAGTAAAATTTCAACACTCGATTCTTGATCTCCGTACAAGAAAATAGCATAACTGAATCTTCCAACCATGTTTATATACGTGAAATATTTCCAGTGTTAACAGGGAAAAAAGTTTCTTCAACATTCGTCAGGTCTTTGGAATTATTAAATTCACATAATATTTTCTCAAATTGATTATTTTCCCAAAATGAATTCACATTTTGAAAAATAGGTAATTATTACGACCTATATGTAGAGAGGAGAACGTTGTGTAGTTATCTGACAAGTACATAACTATAACCCAACATTTTAAAAATATACACGGTGAAATGTGTCAGAATGTCATGGCCAACCGGGATAGTTTATGAAATTTAATGGACTATAGTTAGATGTATACTCAATAGCCTCACCTCAGGTGATAACTAAAAACATCTTATGAGTTATTTTAATTCTCATGAAAAATAGAGGTCGACGAAAACTCGCACATTCTCGAATATTTCTACTGTGGCAGTGTTTAAAAAAATCTTTTTCATTTTCAATTCTGCCAATATGAGGCATTACCACGATATTGGCTATTTGGACCGAAAACATACAGGGGTATGTATGGTAGGATCATCAACTTTGACAGAACAAATAATCAAAACTCGATAGTTCCAAATTAGAACCTACATTTTCCAATCTTTCAGTCGATTCGACGTGAAAAAAGAGAAAGGCTTACTGAGGCAAACCCCATACTTTACATGAAAGCTTTTCGAGTGTACATATTCGGTCCAGATAGCAAATCAAGATATAATCCTAGGTATATATGTCTGTAAATTGAAAACGAATGAGTTTTTTTCGTCCCAAATTTTTTTCATAATTATTCACTCCGTATCTAGCGGTTGTCTAATATTGGCATGAAATGAACCCGCTTTTACCTCACACAATTTACGTTTAGGAACAGGCAACATCGTTTGAAGGAAAACTTGATTCTCTTTCGACATATCTTGTGATACACAGTTCATCCCATTAGTAAAAAAAAAAAAGTAGTGTTTTAGTAAATCTCGGAAAATTATAGGTTTCTGAACAACCCTGTATGAATTGTACGTGAATAATACACGGGATATAATAACAATAATAAGAAGAAGTAAAGGCAGAGGCTCACCACCGAAGAAGCTCGCCTGTTTGCCTCTTAAGAAAAAAAAAACAATACTATCTCAAATCAATCACAGCCACAAGAAAACGAAATCAAATCCTCGACCCAAATTTCACCCCAAACATGCCTCAAACCTAGGATAGATCGCATCGAAACCGTACACACTCAAGTCACTTCCAAGGTAATGAACTCCGTCACATGGAATTAAAGTCACTACAAGGAATAAAAGTCATTTCGGGAAACTATTGTCACCCTATGGAATATATGTCACTATATGTGTACTTAAATACGTCACCAACCAATTAAGACAAAAAACGAATAATCTGCTTTATGTCCTGTTATTTATGTCTAATGTCATGGATATATTTTTTTATTCATACCGAGAATCCGCCTAATCACATATTTATTATACTTACTGGTAATCCATACCCGAAATTTCTGATTTCTAGGATTCCAAGTACCTACCGTAGTGATGAATGTTTAAATGGAGCTATTTTTTTAAATAAAAATAAGTGCATAAATCCAGTACTCAAAAGATGCTAGACAAAGGGATGAAAAACTTAATATAGAATTATTCAGGTGGCTATGAATTCGAATAAAGCAATAATTCAACGGATGTTATTTGAAATTCAAGAATTAACTTTTTTATATAAGTGGCATCATAGCAGAACAAATGGATAGAGATGATTTCTACCTCAGACACTTATTCCAGGGTATCATGGCGAACACTGTTAAACGTTCTAGAAACAAATTTTTCATAAGTGTACCATCCTAAAACTATAATATTGTATAATGCTATTATATATATTTTTATTCGATCAGATATGTAATTTTGCCCACTATGAACTTCAACTGTGCGTTTGGATATGCAATCTATCTCGGAAATTTCAGGGTTGTAGCATACGAAGGAGTAGAAGGGCCACTCTTTGTCGACAAAAATTTTTCCACCTAATTCCGACTTTAATCTCGGAATTATACTAATTCCGACTTTGAACTCGGAATTATAGACTAATTCCGACTTCAAACTCGGAACTATACATAATTCCGACTTTAAACTCGGAATTATACTAATTCCGAGTTTGAAGTCGGAATTATACTAATTCCGAGTTTGAAGTCGGAATTATAGACTAATTCCGACTTTAAACTCGGAATTATAGACTAATTCCGACTTTGAACTCGGAATTATAGACTATAATTCCGAGTTTAAAGTCGGAATTAGTCTATAATTCCGACTTCAAACTCGGAATTAGTATAATTCCGAGTTCAAAGTCGGAATTATGTATAATTCCGAGTTTGAAGTCGGAATTAGTCTATAATTCCGAGTTCAAAGTCGGAATTAGTATAATTCCGAGATTAAAGTCGGAATTAGGTGGAAAAATTTTTGTCGACAAAGAGTGGCCCTTCTACGCCTTCGTATTTTTGGGCTCAGCCAAATTGTTGAAATTTATTTTCAACTCAGAAATCTAAAATTACACACACTGAACTTTTCGTCAACACTGGCCACTTGTTGGCCAACACAACTTTCTAGACACGATGAAAAGCGACATGATATACTCACATAAATTTGCATGAACCTTCACGCCATCATACTTCAACCAAGTAGGTAGGTACAAGATATGAATTGGATCGTATATGAATTTTTGAAAATATGGGAAAAATAAAATTTCGAATGGATATAGAACAGTATAAATACTGCAGGTCATTACATTCTTGGAACATTCGAAATACTAATATATGGTTGCCCCAAGCATAAGCTCAATGTTACTAAGAATGAACATCCAACTTATTCATGTATCAGTATGTTAAATATGACAGATATTTGAAAAAATGTTAATAACACTGGAACCCTATTCTATCAGAGATTATTTAGATATGAATGATGTCATGTTTTTAAGTTTGTAGCTTATTTTTTTTGACATTGTTTCATTCAATATACACGTATATATATGCAAGTATGTAATTTGAGGGATTCTATGAAATGAATAAAAAAAAATCATGCGAGGTGGATTTTACCCATTCACGAAAGATTGAAATCTGCTTTCTAAATATGGAGTCTCTATTCTTTCGTTCGGCAGTTATTATGTTTACGATCAGCCTTTAGGCTCAATTGTGGAGGTCTAATTCGTGAATATGTGAAATCCGCCGAAAAATTTAATTTGAAATTTTGTTCACTCAATATTAACTAATGTACAGATCCGATAAAATATCGTTCTCGCCAAATTTCGTGAGGAAATGGCTCCGAAATTGAAGAAGCTCCTAAAATTTCCTGATTTCGTATCAGTGCTTTTGATATTTTATCTTTATCTATATTTCCCTATATCTACTTTCATGGTAAGTTTTGTTGGCTAACAATTTTATTCATCCCTGTGCTGTGATATTTTTATAACTAATAATAATGAGTTAATAAATGATCAACTGAATAATCTTTTTTCTATCAACCACCACTCTTCAATGTAAGCATTGAGTTTTCGAATACTCAATGATAATAGCTAACAATGAACAACTTCGAAACCGTTTCCATTGCATCGATTCGCCGGCAGATCCATAATAGAAATTCGGCGTATTTTTGCAAATTCACGTGAATGCACGAGATGAGCGTGTAATTCGGCAAATTTCGTTACAATAGAGCACTTCAAATACGTATGATGTCTAGCATTAACTCGAAAATTCGCAATATTGTTACGCCTGACGCCGATCGACCCTAAATCAACCTACACTACGGTTCATAATAGTCCAACCGAACAAAGGGGGTTGCTCGGCAACAGGATCGCACATAGGGGTTGAAGGCGGAGCTTCGTACCGGTTCATCCAATGACACGGCGAGAATTTTGAAGTGAAGGCAGCGCGTGTTGTTTGAGTGTAATGTATCGTCTAATGTTGCTGTAATGCCCGATATTATCGAGATAATACATTTCAAATCGTTTAGTTTATCAACGACCCGTTTCACACACGGTTGTCACCACTACTCGCGCGCCAGTGGCATGACATCGCTTCCAGTTTATGCACGCTGGTTTCTGCTTACTGACACCTTGGTGACTGTGATGTTACATTGTTGATTGTTGAGACTTTCGAACTGAGTGAATGAGTGGATACTTCTCGATGAATATGTCGCATTTCGTTGAAGAACAATCGGGTTTATTGCAAGCTAGAGACTCCTACCACAATCAAGCAAGGTCCATGGATACCAAAATCCAAGAGAGTAAGGGTTCTTTCTGCATAGACGCGCTGCTGTCCAAGAGCGATTCGGAACGTCCCCTTAGTCCTACAGATACCTCGCGTAGCTTGTCACCCTCTAATTCTACAAGAAGTCCAAGTCCCCCGATATCACCAGGAAGTGAGGAAGTGCCGCAGAGTACGGGGTTTGTTCCACGTCCTGGACTTTTGAACCATTTTCACCCTGCAGCGGCTTCTACGAATGGGGGTGGTTTTTACGGGTATCATCTTCAAGGGCAGCCTGGCTCAACTGCTGCTTTTTATGGAATGGAGGGACAAAAGGTGCAAGTGGCTACATCTCATAATCAGCTACATCCGATGCAGCTGGAATGGTTGATGGCGAGGACTGGCATGTATTTCCCAAATCCGAGGTTTCCCGATCTGAGCGGTAAGTTGTTTTGGCTATTGATGTGGTGAATTTTGTTCAAGATAATTCAAGAACGTAGATCCTAAGAGGCGGGAAAGATTAAAATCGTTAGATATTAAATACACAAGTTGATTCCGGAGGAGACTATCAGATTTAAACCTCTCTTGGTTGGCCACGAAGTTCGCCTGATTTGAACCCTCTAGATTATAAAGTATGGGGACATCTGAAAACAAAACTCTACTGTAGAAATCAGAAATTCAATTGGAATAATTTTCGGGGAGTACAATATTCTGAAGCAAAATCCTCACCTCATCAGAGGGTCGTTTGGAAATTCAATAAAAAAGGGCGAAAATATGTATGCAAACAAGAGGAGGTAAACCATTTTGAAAATTCAACGTTAATTATCTGTTGATACTAAGTTTTGTTTCTGCAGAGTATGAGCAATTAAGTATTAGTTTCGGATTCAATAAAACTATTGTCGAACTCAGAAACAGCTTCTCATCCTTGTACGATACAGCCTTACTTCCTTGTTCAGAAAATTGTCACTGTTCTCAAGCGAAATTTGAATTTTTTCCTTTTTCGGAAGAACTTCTCGGAAATCCAGACGTGTGCTAAAAAATTAAAACACCTTAATAATGACTCATTTTGGTAGAATCTGAGACAGATAGTGAAATTTTTGAAACACAATGTACAACCTGCACAATTAATCTGAAATTATCATATTAACAACCCTGTATGTTGGAACAAGTGTTCAAATTATTGAATGTACTCATTCATTTCGAACTACGCTGAAAATTTCATCGAAATTGAATGCGCCAAACCAAAGTTATTCATAAAAGAAAAATCGGCAGAGTCAGAGAAATCACCCTGTGGAGTCTTGGAGGCCACCAAACATTATTTCCAAACCGCCTTATGCTAAAATCTGACGGTTTCCTCCAGAATCACCCTATATACTACTCAACAAGAAATAGTTATCATCTACATAATTGTAAATATCATTTGATTCATAAAACTTATATCTACTTCAAAATCACATTGTATGATAAAGAGATGCCAACAATCGGACAACTGAGAAACACCATTTCCCCTTTTTATAATTCCAAAACTATACGCAATTAAATTAAAAATCCATAATAGTTGCAGATGTTGAATGCGCTTAGTAGTTCATTTGTATCCAGGTCTATATTTATGCATTATTGTCATAGTCTTTCATAGTCTTCATCAAAATATTCTCATGGTCATAACGGTATACGGAACTTACGAGAAACTACCCATTATTCATGAATGCTCCAATTGAAATACACAGGTCACTTTTTTTTATGAAGGAAAACTCATCCGGCCAATAAAACTGTGATATTCTGTGTTGTAGCTGAAAATTGAATGAAAGTGAACATAAAATGTTCTGTATAGCAATGATCACCACAATGACAGCTTTGTGAAATCTTCTGTGAAACTGTGATGCCCTTATATCGTGAAAGTTTCATTTATAAATAATATCATGCAGCACTCTGAAAATGGTTATTATTTGAAGTATGTAATCTTTCGGTAAGGACAAAAAAACTATCTCCCTTCAGCGGCTTCTTATCGATAGACAATTCAGGTGCCACAATGAGTTGGAGAATTATATCATTCAATCAAATTGTTAATCAGTAGTTTAGAATTTTATTCTCGAATCAGGTATTCTTACAGTGAATTTAATTGAATGCGACGTCTTCGTATATTTTCGCACTCATCTTCTAGGGAACAGCGCTCCATCGCTTTGCTCGAATGTCTGTAATTTCAGAATTTCGAATCGAAAATGGTATCAAACAATGAGGTTGAACTAACTCAATGATGAAGAATCCAATGTTGAATCCGATTCTGCCGGCAGGCCGTTGCCACGATAACTTTAGAAAGAATAGAATTCGTGATTTGAAACTCCAGGATTGGTTCCGCATCAAATTGGCCGAATCCGCCAAAGGTTTCGGAGTTGTACTTGTTCGAATTTTTGAGGATATTTGCTCAATACTTGAGAAACTACCTATGGAGTCATATGGAAACTTGGTAGTTGGTCGAAGAATTCCGACGCTTACACTGTAGCAAAAGTCCCTGATGATAGTGCAACTAGAAAAAATTCAGAATTCTATTTTCAACATTTTCATATTAATCGAATCTGTTGTGATTTTCGGAGATTTCAATTTGAAAAGAGTTTTTGAAAAGAGAATATATCTGAAAATTTTCTGATGAAAGATATTTTAAATCCCGCAATTGGCAAGGACCATTTCTATACAGGGTGATTCCAAATGATACGTGAACCTCGAAGATGGTTTGACTCATTTTATTTCGTTGGATCCATGTTTTACTGACGACTGAAAATCAATAGCTCCCGAGGTATTCGAGCCCTTGTGAATTTGGAAAGATTTTTTCCCCTTGGTTCATTTTTCGTCAATTTCTTCTACATTGATCAATTTTGGGTTATTTTTATGAAAGATGTTACAAAAAAAATAAGTATGATTAAACTCGGGATCTTGATCCCTCTCGATTACACATTTACGAATCTAATCAACGTTATCTAACGAAAACTGTTTTGGGAAATAAAGAAGGAATTTGGAAAGTTCTATAATAATTTTGGCACACATGCATAGTGGAATTCAAATATTGTAGGCAAATTGATAGAAGAAGTTGATTTATCTTTTCTTAATACAGGTACCACCTCGTAAATCATATTAATGTTTTTCACCTATAATACAGCATAGTTTTGCTCCTTTCATTCTTATATTTTTTTCCTGATAAAATGACCCAGAATTGTAATCGAATTTGGTAAAGGTAGAAAAAATTTATGATAAATAAACGAAAGTGAGAAATCTTTTGGAAATCACAAGAACTCAAATACCTCGGAAACTGTTGATTTTCGGTTGCGAATAAATATGCACCGGACGACAGCAAATGAGTTTTTTCAGATGTTGAAAACAAACCTGAAAAATAATATAAGCCATTATTTTTCAACCAACTATGAAATTTATTTGATCCAATTTATGTATTTTCGGAAATATTGGGTAAATAAGATTTCCCAAACTTCAACTTCTGCTTGAAGTTTTCCACATCATGCCCTATCGGTTCATCATGTGCAACAGCATATTTCGTTCCTTAAAATTTGATTTTATCTACCTCCTATAAAAAATTCTAGAAAACCACTGACGTGAGCTTTCACGCGCTTGTTCAAATTCTTTGTCGAAGCAGTAATCTTTTCACGTATTGACCCCGCCAAACAAGCCTATCTAAAAAAAAATCAGACAATTTCATCGAAATCTGAAGAAGACAATTTTTCTGTAATTTTTAATGCTACCATCCTCACGAAATTTCACGATATTTCGCGCGTCAGTATTCTACAACTAGATACAAAGTTTTATTTCGACCTTTTAAGTATTTCTTCAGATATTGAGGAAATAATCTCAAAATTTCTAATCAATATAGAAATTTCAAACATTATTTTCAATATCTCCGAATATAAATTTCGTATCAGATCGCAATTTGATTCACTGTTTTTGAATATCAACCTCAAAGTTTTTGCTAAATTGAATTAATTAATCTGGAGTCTCCGATAATCCCAGTTTTTTCAAGAAATATCAGGAAATTATTTGTTTTTTTTAATTTCTCAACTAGTAAATCCCCACAGAATTCTACACAAATTTGTGCACTGGTATTCTTCAACTTATTTTCGGAGTTCTGAACTGATTGCATCAGTACTAGGTAAACCCGCAAGATTTCCCGTCGCGAAGCTATAAGTAAGATATTCACATCATTGTAAGCAGTGTGAGTTCCTGAACAAAAAATATGGAGGCCAACATAGGCGGTCTCTCTTTGTTTGAAAGATATGGGCCCCCAAAGTTCCAAATTGTTGCATTTTCAGATCCTTTTTTCCGCCATAAAAATGATCTCTCACTTCTCAAACCTAGTTCAGAAAATCATCTTTGAACCTTCAACCAACGAATAGCGACACTTTCTTTCAAGAATATTCATTATTTAAAGGAAGAAACGTGAAAATATTAGACAACCACTTAACCTATATTTCTACGAAATACTTCTCAATATTAAAGCGGAGCTTGGCAACAGCGTCTTTTCATCACTGGCCAACGTATTATGACCGAAGAGTAGTTGCTGGCGGGAAATATGAAATGATGGACAGTTGAAGGATATGATTGTAAGGAAAATGCTTCTGTCACTGAAGAAGAGGTGGTTATTCTAACATCAAAACAAAATTATTGAGAATATTTGTTTTAGGTTTCACTCTCAATATTTTCGTTTGAATTTCCTTTCTATCCCCTTCAAAATAGGGAGGTTGTTATCTACTTCGTTTTTTGATGTCTTCGAGATGGTTCCAGTTTAGAGTGAGATTCATGGTATTCCAATAAAATGGGTTATATGATAACCTCGATTTCATTGGAAATCTGGGAAGGGCGCGACCTATCACATATGAAAAAAATGTACGTTGAAATATATGTCAGGGTGTATTCTCATTCCATTACTATGTGTGTCAACCTTGTAGATTTTATTAGAAACGAATTCTCCTATTGGAAGATTTAGAGTGTCGCAGTAAACAGTAAGAACTAAGAACATATTTCATTTTTCTCGCCAGCAATAATCTCATTCACGAATACGCACGATGGCACGATTCCGACCGATGAAATTCGCGCCATTGCCAAACTTCACTTTTAGACTGAGTCGAAAGCAGAAGGAATAGAGGTTAAGTGGTTGTCCAGTAATTTCATTGTTTTTTCGTTAAATATTGATTATTCTTGAAAAAAAATGTTGCTTATTGTTGGTTGAAGATTCAAAGGTGGTTTGTGAACTATACAGATGAAGTGAGAGATCGTTTTTATGGTGGAAAGAGGGACCTGAAAACGACTCATTTTGGAACTTTGGGGGCCCATATCTTCCAAATTAAGGGAGACCGCCTATGTTCGATTTCACATTTTTTATTCAGAAAAACACACTGCGTACAATGATGTAAATATCTTTTTAATATCTCGGCGACGGGAAATCTTGCGGGTTTACCACGAACTCCACTGAGATATTTGGACTCCAAACCTAATCTGAGAATTTCAAGTCGATACGGATGGTAGAACAAAATTGAATTTGACTACGGATTCGTCTTCAGGGAGTCCAACATAATCCACCATTTTCGACTCAAAATAACAGAGATTTGGACAAAACGTTGACGCACTGTTCCCGGGAACAAGAGGATTAAAAACAACATATTCAGTTGGAATGACGGTGGTCCCCGAGAAATAAAGGAATGTGAAGTGTGCTGTGGATTCACTAACTTCCCAGCATTCAACGGGCCAAATTTAGGGGAACTTTACCTCCGTTATATCAGAATCGAATCGGAAATTAGTCGCGCCTCGGTACCAGAGAAAGATTTGCGGCAAATTATTGCATATTATGCCCCAAAAACGCCTTTCAAAGAGCGCACTTCATTCACAGCCTATACCTACTCGAGGGGCCACTTCCAACACCAAAGGGGACAAGAAAAGACATACAAATCGACGTGTTAGGCATTGTGGTGTTCCGTAAAAATTTGCCGGCATGAAATTGACGTTTATTGTTGATACGAGGACTGACTTTATTCGAAACGACACCTGGTCAAGAACCACTATGAGGATTCTTGAAGAATATCGGTATCGATCAACGAAATTTTGTGTTGTTAGGTTAAACTATTAGTGTAAATGGTTATTCTTCCATTGAAACGAGTTTGTGAATGAACACTTGACTTTCTCAATGGATTATGCTTTCTAAAGGTGGATAGTAAATTTTTGAATTGGAGTAGTAAGTATTGTATAAAGTAAAATATAATGAGTTCCATTGAATAGTTCGGCAAGTGCAAGGAAAATAGTACAGGAACTTTGTATTTTTATGTGAAGAAGGTCCTAAAGCACAAATAATTGGTTAGAATGGAGTGAAATATTTTATTTTTGTGTGAAAATATATTATACAGGGTGTCTACTTTAAAAATTCCAAAACTTCAAGTCGAGATTCGACATGTGATTTTCAACAAAAAATGTCATATTTAACACATTTAAATATTGAAGGTAATTCTTCAATTCAACATTTTTTGTTTTTACGAAATATCTCAATTTATTTATAAAATCAATCACGCTCCAGTTATCCTCGTAGCCTCATCATTTGATCACATATCTCAAAAGAGCATGAAATTGGCTATAATACAAGAATTTTTTTTGTCAAATAAATCCTTACTGCGAGCGTGATAAGCAGATAAACATAAAGGTTCTTAGGTGAAAATTATCAATTATATTTTTCCAATAGGTTTAACGATGAAAAATGAATAATTATGAACATGTTTTCTCATCAGCAAAAACTACCTCATTTAGTGATCTTTCGAATGACATATCAAGGTTTTTAGTAGCTGTTTCTTTTCATCCTCAATATCATGGCTAATACGATAACAACCAAAAATAAAAACTATTCAAAGCTGATTTTTTTCCATTTTGAAGCTCATAAGGATTGAATCAGTTGTTTTTTCGGATTATTGGAGTTACTTTCACTACAGAACTGTTAATTTATCTGCCGAATCAAACGAATGAACTAAATATTATTATTACATATGAAAAAAGAAGTTAAGAGAGAGGGCAAAATGCTGAAACATCACGCTATAAATAATTAAACAATTAACTCATAGCAAATATTCAAAATGTCTACCGCCTTGTTCAATATATTGCACACATCGTTATCTTACTGAATCTTCAACCCTGCGTAGTTCAGAACGTTTCTGACCCATTTCTGCACAACACAATTTGATTCTATTAATCATATCATCGTGAGTTAAAACTCGTATTCGATAATCTTTTTCTTTTAATGTGTTCCAGACATAAAAATCCAAAGGAGTAAAATCAGAGCTCCTTGGGGGCCATCTTACTGGACCGTTCCTCCCAATCTATTGGAAAATATTCCGAAATATTCATTTAGTTATTCCCTTACATTCCGGCTATTATAATCTGGGCAACCATCCATTTGAAACCAAAGGTTTTGTCTATTTTCCAGAGGAATTTCTTACAATATATCTGTTAGACTGTTTCGGATTGAATTAATAAATTCTGCAGAATTGAAGTGGTCAGGAGGAATGACTGGTCTAACAGACATATTCGATGAAATGCCTCTGGATCCTCATTGGTTTTCATTTCAATCACGAAGGTCGATTACGGAAATGGAAAAAATTCGCCCAATTGTTCCGGTTATGAAGTTAACCAGTGAAATTTTATTTTTCTTATATTTCCAAAAATATACATCGGATTGAATTGAAACCTAGTACTTCATGGAATAATTATAGCTTGAGGCTCATGCAGGAATTCGTAAGGACTATATGAAGAGAAGATGTCCACATCTTCCCAACATAAAGCAAAGCTGCGAATTTGAACAAGCGCGTAAAAGCTCCTCACACATAAAGACGGTTCCTCTCTATAAACAGAAAAATATATTGTAAACTAAATATAACCTCATTATAACGTCATTAATATCATCATCTATTTCGAAGAAATAGAACAAGAATAAGTAGAATGTAACGTTTTTTCCTACCTCCATTAGGTATAGGTAGGTTCAAAACTACTAGGTACTGCAAATATCCCATTGAAAAATTCAGGACAACTAACAACTACCTAATATGTCAAAGTCATGTTCCATCAATGAATTATTACGGGTAAATGGAGATTCACCTATGACAAATATGAGGATTATGATGGATTGGCTACGAAAATGTTTGTGGGTTGTTTATTTGAAGATCCCCAATTAGTTCCACTTCAGTAGGTACAAGCATAATTGAAAGCATGAAGGTATTTTTCTCCAATACCTCGCATAGCACGGTTCTATTTTTGTTGTTTTTTTTTTCAATTCGAGCATTTTATATATGATCAATAGTTTCGGCTTTCATTTAGTCTCTGATTTCCATGCTCCATTCACGGCGCAGATGTTGAATATTGTATCCAAATATCTCTAGTTTTCAAAACTTCTACTCAAAAAAAAACTGGTTTAAGCAAATTATTGAATAAAATTCAATCATGTTCGACCGTATAAAAGCACAATATCACTGAAAAGAATAACTTATCTATTTTAAATTTAAAATATCCATTAAAAGATAAAAGATTTTGCATTTTTCAGTGAGGTTTTGATTGAAAGCTACTAAGGTCCAAAGATGGTTTAAGATACATTTAGCTATTCAAAAATTCAGTTTTCTAATCTCTGGTATAATAGATGTAGATGAAGATGTAACCGCTAGAATACTTCTGAGCTTAATGTTGGTTCGAACGCATCAATTAAAGCGTAAAAAAATTAATTACTGAAAACTACCAGCACAAAAAAAATCTGAATGGAAACAAAGTGACATTGCTCCAAAAAAAATATCACAATATTCACGGGCAATTGACATGTCATATGATGTAAACCTCCATCTGATATATCTTAGCCAAATTTCAGTTGAATATCTTATAATTTAAAGGGTGTTTCAAATTGCGCGTTTTTTTGAGAATAAATAAATTATAGATGGCGCACTGAATTCGTCTGGGTATTTTGACATTTAAGAAGTGTGAGGTATGACATTTATAAAAATGGCTTCGTACATGATTATTTTATGTAAATCAGCGTTCTGTGATGAGTGTTTTTAGAAAATCACGTGAATTTTATGGTTTACCTACATAATAGTTCAGCTCAAAGTATTATTGGTCGAATCATTAAAAAATTTCAAGAGACTGGTTCGGTGGAAAATCCAAAAAGTGAAAAATACAGTCGTAGCGGTCGTTCACAAGAAAATATTGATTTGGCTCGTGAAAGTGTTGCTGAAGACACTGGAATGCCCATTGGACGACGTTAACAACAAGTTGGACTTAGTGGGTTCACAACATGGCGTATTTTACACAAGGATTTTGCTCTGAAGGCATACAAGGTTCAAATAAAACAGGAACTAAAGCCATTTCATCAATGAACAACCAGCTGATTTTTCTCAAAAAATCATGTGTTCCGATGAGGAACATTTTCAACTTGGTGGCTTTGTTAATAAACAAAATTGTCGTATCTGGGGTGAGGAAAATCCACGAATTATTCATGAGAAACCTATGTATCCTGAACGAGACACTGTCTGGTGTGCCTTATGGTCAGGTGGTGTAGTTGGACCTTACTTCTTTGAAAATGCTGCTGTTGAAGCTGTACCTGTCAATGGTGATCGATACCGTCGGATGATAATCGAATTTTTGTGGCCTGAATTAATGAATATTGATCTTAAGGACATTTGGTTTCAACAGGATGGCGCTACACCTCACTCTGCAAATGACACAATTGATTTATTGATACACAAATTGGAATAATCTCCAGAAACGGTGATGTCAATTGGCCACCAAGATCATATGATTTGACACCGATGGACTATTTTCTTTGGGGTAATATGAAAAGCCAAGTCTATAAGAATAATTCACAATCGATTCCTGAACTAAAGGATGAAATTGTTCGTGTCATTAGTGAGATAGAGCCTCAATTATGTCAAAATAACAAAAGAGTGGACGTCTGTAGAGCTGCAAGAGGAGGCCATTTGACAGATATTATTTTTCGTATATAAATGTCATAACTGATACTTCAATTACCAATAAAGAGTTTTTCAAAATGAATGCAAATTATGTGATTTATTTATTCTTAAAAAAAAGCTCAATTTGAAACACCTTTAGATGCTATGCGGAGGAATTGAAATTTTAACACTCTGTGTTTAGAAAACGAAAAGTACCCATATGTGGGTCCATGTTCATGAGATATAATCCATCTTTTTCAACTCCAACTCCCTGTAAACGAATTCTTATTTCTGATACTCAATCAACTGGGCTCAGTAAGAGTAAACTTACCTGAATAATAAGTCTCTTTCTGCAAGTTTCACAAAACTCTGATTGCCAGATCAAGGGCTTAATTGTCGGTCAACAGTAAATTCTGTACTCGATACTTCATTCTCAACCCAACCATCGAATGGAAACTTTAATCAACGAGTTGATCGGACGTCAAAAGTTTTGTGAAACCGACAGTATGTCAATGAAAAGAATATTTTATCTATAACATTGGCAAGATCCCAACAAGTTCAGACTGCCAAATTGTTTCCCAATTTCATGAAAGGCGAAAATACTGATATGTATTCTGAACCGAAAACAATGTTGATGATGCAAATTACAGTTCGTCGCGTAATCAGAGCAGGAACCGGAAAAATAATGTAGGACGCTCCTGATGAGCGCTAATCGAATCAAAACACAGAGTAGGATGGAAGTTCAAGAGATTTCGTCTATCTCTTGTATACAGTTGAATCTGGAAAGCGTTTAAGGGCCGATATTATAAAACTTAACTTTAACTTTAACTGACAGTTATGTTAGGACATATCTGTCAAAACTTTCAGTTAAAGTTAAAGTTAAGTTTTATAATACCGGCCCTAAGGGCGACGAGATGTAATTTTTTTTAGATACATGTTTGAGCTCTGTAATTTTTTCGGTAAGAATCGATTATGATATTTCACGTGTTACGACTGGGGCCATTTTGGCTGATTTATCGACTTTCTCGTTTCCTTCAATACCGCAGTGCTCTAGCATCCATCCATCATAGGAGACTCACTTAGTTGCCTCTTGCATGTTGCATCATGGTATTACGGCACATGTTTTGAAGAACATAATTATTTAGTTAAAGCTCCCATATTCCAATGAAATAATCCTGGTTATTGTAATCAAAACTAAAACACAGAATGTACCTACCTACTTTCATTCACTGATGCGATCATTCAACTAAGAATAACCATATTTCGTGGTATGAATGTCCCCTGGTACGAACGTAATAGAAAAACCAACTAGCGCCATTAAATTATTCACAAAAAGTGGTCCAGATACATTGCGAACGGAACAAAATAAAAAAAATCTAGAACAACTTTCCATAATGAAGATTTCTGGCGAGCCCCTATAATTGTGAAACAATAGAAAATATCGATATCTGGTATCACGATTGATTGGAATAGACTAAGAATTTTCCCAAAAAATGGATTCTTCTCACACCTTCTTCAAGTCCTCAACATCCCGCCATCGCTCCAAACCCTCCCTTAGAGCTGTCCCATCCGCCCCCGTCATTAAGGCGACAATCGACGAGAGGACGCAGAGCGTCGCGAGGCAGCTCCCATCTTCCTCGAATTAGGCCCCGTTTGTTTCGAGATTCGACGTCCTTCCTTCTCGCCACGTCCCCCCTCCCTTAGGGCTTCTGCCCCCGCAATTAGCTAACTCGATTTGAGAGATCCCTTTCGCAGCCGACTAGATCTCTTCGCAATGTGTTGTCGATGTTTTGTTCCGTCCCTGATCCAGCCGTCGCCTAACCGGATTAGGACTCGCGAACTTCATACTCTTTGTTTTCCGAGAGCGACGCCATTTGAATACGGAATTGCTAATTTGAGATAAAGCTGTAGTCGTTAGTGAAATCGATATTTGTACTCGGCTTCGTTGGAGAACTTTAATAAGGCCACCCAGATACTTTGTTCAGATGCAGTAGTGTCATTGAGCAGTTGGAATAACATGGTGTTGCCACACTGCTTGGTTTGCACCAGGAATTGCTAATTTGCAGTGAAGCTTCAGCTCTAGATTGAAACGATTTGTTGCTCTTGGCTTCGTATCAGAAGAGTCAATTCATTTTAGTGGAAGCTATCGCTAATATTGAACATAAAATGCAAGTTCTATCCATTCAAATAGTTCTTATCACTTCTCCCGGTTACATCTTGAGGAGATATAACTAGGACACTTTCCTTCATTGAATTCTTATCAACTCCATATTCATCGTTTTTCGAGACTGACGCCATTTAAATCCGGAATTACTAATTTGGAATGAAGACGAAGTCGCTAGTGAAATCGTAATTTGTCCTCCATTTCGTTGGTGAACTTCAATAGAGCAACCCAAATACTTTGTTCAGATGTAGTACTGTCATGGAGCAGTTGGAATAACATGGTGTTGCCTCACTGCTTGCTTTGAACTAGTTATTGCTAATTTGACGAGAAGGTTGAGCTCTAGATTGAAACGATTTGTTATTCTAGGCTTCGTATCTAGGAATTCAATTGATTTCAGTGGGAGCTATCAGGTTAAACAGGAAGAGAGATAACTAGAAAACTTCACTGCATTGAATTATTACCAACTTCATACTCAATGCTTTCTGAAAGCGTCGCTATTTGAATGCGGAATTGCTAATTTGAGATGGAGTTGTAGTCGTTAGTGAAATCGATATTGGTACTCGGCTAAGGAAAAACAAATATCCTTCGCTGCAATGCATCATCAGCTTGGTCCATACAAAAGCAATAATTTGATTTTTATAGCGACACCATTATGGAATTGAGAGAACTTTATCAAGGCTTTCCAGATATTTTACTAGGATGTAGGACCGTCATGGAGCAGATTCGGGGGTTGGGATATATGGTGTTGTCACATGCTCTTGGTGTTGTATCTGGAGAGTCAGTTGGTGCTTGCGAGAGACATTGATAAACAATTTAAGTGATGTTTGTATAATGAGGTTTATTGCTAGATGAGATATAAATGGAGCATTTCACACATTCCATACTTTGATTGTTATTGAAGATGGAATGAATCATCAGCTTGGTACCTTCATAAGCTGATATCTTTTGTTTCTTAGAGCATCATTTGAATCGCTAATTGTTAGTTTGACTGGCTGGTTATCAGAGCTACACAATAAACACTGGTATACAATGATAATAATTTTCAGTTTAGCTCCAGGTAGAGTCGCATTGTGGCTCTTGGTTTTGGAGAGGCAACTGATTCTCGAAGGGAGGAAATCACTGAGATAGAAGTTCAAATGCAAGTGATATTCATATTCAGATTTCAGTTTTGTTTCAGCTTAGACGAACTCTAATTTGAGAAACAGCTGCAATCGTTTGTCGAATCGATAATTTTGCTCTGTTTCGTTGAAATATGTTGATGAGGCAACCGGGATAGTTCGCTGTAATCTAGCAGTGCTGAGATTTCGAGTTAACATGGTATTGTCACCTTACTTGGTTCCAAGTCTTGGCTCCATATCAAATCGGTTCAATTGAAATCAAAAACTTTTGATGCCGATTTAAAAAAAAGGTCCGCCTCGAAATTTTGCCCAAACCGTTTCGAAGAACATGGTTTCCTTGCAGCCGATTGCAATCTTCAAGACTCTTCATATCGTATATAGTTTAAAATGAGGTACGATCAATCTCGGCTGCGTATTCGAGAATAAGAGATTTTTCGACATCATGACAATGCTCTTGTTGTTGTTGTGACACCAAGCTAAAATTATTCACCCCACTCCTTCAAATTTTGTATTCATATTCAAAGATGATGCAGTCATCAATCCGAAACCCGGCAGGCACACAAATTCATTTAATCCTTCCTTCCATTTGTCTTAAATAGTTGGCATATATCTACAGTTGGCAGTTTATTCGATTATTCATGGTTGCGGAAAGTGTCTGCCCCACGATTTGTCAGCATATTGCGCATAAAACCTGCTGTGGCCAAAGGGGCCGTATGTTTGCACGGTATTTATCAGTGCCGGGGACCGCTAGTGATTGCGCGCCATTGTCATGATAATTTAATATCCTAATACGTTTAACTACACCCTAATTTCGCCCTCTCTGCTTTGAGCTTCTAGCCTCATCCGATATGACGTGCCAGGGCAGGCATGGCCGGAGGTGCAGGTTGGATAAGAAAACTCTATTCCTGAGCTGAAACTAGAAATATTCGTTATTTCAATGCTGTGGGAAATATTTAAATCCTTTTGGAAGCTGGTCATCCATTAACTCTAGCGATAGAGGCTTGGTGATGACATCAGAACCAGAGCAACTTTCTAGATTTGCAAAATGTCTCGGTTATGACAATTCTCCAAAATACCCGGAATCGTCTGTAGATCACTTCTTTCGCCCAGAGAAGTGCAATTTCAAGGGCGCGAACTTTCGACCGTTCAAACAGCCAATATGTGGAGCCAAATTCAAATGATCACTTTCTCGTTGAAAATTGAAATTTTGGTCGGCGATTGATGTTCTTCAGGGGGGAATGTTATATATCCTATACTACGTACCACTCGTTGCTAAGTCGAAGGAAACGGTGATAAGGTTATGTTTATATTAAGATTTGAAATTTCTCGATATCTTGCATTCAGTTTATTTCCTGAACATCTATTCGAAATCATAGTCGACATGGCGAATAGAACATTCACTAATTTTGCAGATGCCCGAGAAAACTTAGAAAATCGACATAAACATATGACAATTGTCATACTCTTCAATTCTTGATCGAGATTCAATAATCGGCCCTCAGTATTCTTACAGATAGAATATCAGATTCCAACTATAAAAAAATACATGCAAGGGACCTATTAGTATAATATAAGATTACATAATAGATCAGCTACATTCAACAATGGATATTATAGCCAAAGCTATCCGGAATTGAATGAAATAACGATATTATCTGATGAACAAGAAGGATTATGATCTACTCGAATTCGAACAG
The DNA here is from genome assembly GCA_958510865.1 of Myrrha octodecimguttata. Taxonomy (NCBI): domain Eukaryota; kingdom Metazoa; phylum Arthropoda; class Insecta; order Coleoptera; family Coccinellidae; genus Myrrha; species Myrrha octodecimguttata. The sequence continues at coordinate 59,685,814 of OY294059.1, read as the reverse complement.
ACACAGACATTTCCGGGTAGTAGAAAATCTATCCAGCATTCTTCTGCTTCTCAGAATAAGGAAAACCTAGAAAAGCACTGACGTGAAGTCAGCAGCTTTTGCGCGCATGTTCACTTTTGGTGATATCCCTTGAACATGCGCCCAAAAGCTGCTAACTTCACGTCAGTGCTTTTATGGGTTTTTTTCGATACGGAATGTTCAAATTATTCGCCAAAGTGATCACCTATTCTCGTATCGACCCCGCCAAATGCAGCTTCACTTCCTGACTCCCGGTAAAAATATATGGTCCTGGTGAAATTCTGCAATTTTTTCGGTCATGTACTAGATTTCAACTCAATCCGATCTGTAGTTTTGGAAAAATTAAATTCTGAATAGGTCAATTTCCAACCAACTACTGAATTTCAATTCGATTGCATCTGTATTTTTGGGAATATTTGGGAAATCAAGGATTGGATGTAGGTATAAATCTTCAGAATCATTGGGCAGATTTTACCCTGTCAACCATTCTACCTTCGTAATTAATCTATTCTACAAAGTCGTTCATTTCGGAAGTTATTTTGTTTGCGATCGGCCTAACCGTCGATTGTAAACACCTAGGTCCTCAATATTTGTCGAGTAGGTTCAGAACTTAAAAACGACGGCAGAATTGGTAAATTGGATAAATTCACCCAATAATTCCGCTGATTTAAAAATGATTTTTTCAATATTACCAAATATAGAGATTGGATATAATTAAAATCGTGCACTTGATGGAAAAATTACAGTTTGACGGGTAATAAAGAATCTCGTTAGATCCATATGATTAGGAGATAGCAGAATATAAAATATATGGAAAAAAAATAGTTTTAGTTCGTATTGAAGGTATGATCATTTAGAAATTTGGCACAAATTTATGCATATATATTTTACAAATAGTCATCGAGCTTCTTCATGATCAAGTCAATATTTTTTTGGTTTTCAGATGTAATAACGATACAGAGATAATAACCAGGAAATTCGATTCCCGCGATATGCCCGAAAATAGATATCAGATCGAACCAATCTTTGAAACACTGTTGATCAAAATAGTCTTGATCTTTCTTTGGCCAATTCCAAAGCCTCAATAATTTTAATTGGTAACCCAAAATCGCGTTAGTGAAAACCGTGAAAATACATTAATTCCATACCCAATAGTGTGGCCGCCAAAATATGTGCATCTATACTCCATTCACTTTTATAATGTAGCCCGGTTGGCCATGACATCCTGACAGATTTCACCGTGTATATTTTGAAATTGTTAGGTTATGGTCATTTTCCTGTCAGATAACTATGCAACGTTGTCCTCTCTACATAGAGGTAGTAGTAATTACTTATTTTTCAAATGTCAATCTACATTGATAAAGTAATGAATTTGAGAAAATATTATTTGAATTCGATAATTCCAAAGACCTGGCGAATGTTGAAGAAACTTTTGTCTCTGTTAATACTGGAAATATTTCACGTATATAAACATGGTTGAAAGATTTAGTTATGCTATTTTCTTGTAAGGAAATCAAGAATCGGGTTTATCAAAATAAAGTCTTCAGTTCAGTCTTTTTGGGTGCACCAATAGAAGGATATTCTTTGTCGTCTCTTTCACTTAAAATCTACCTTATTGTGTTGATGTGCAGCTAAAAAATAAATATCTATTCATATAAAATATAATTCCTTGGTTTTCACTTACATACGTCGAAAATGTTGCATAGCTTGTGTTGAATTATTGATTCCGAATTATCAGGGTTACTATCAGAAAAAGCCGATTTCAATTCTACATAGCACTTCCTGATACTTTGCCTCTGCTTCTTCAAAACTACCTTCGGCATTTTTATTAGTTTGCAAGCGTTATTATGCTGAGATTTAGAAATCTAGAATCGATTGATATTGATAATAGTAGAAATTGAAATTTGGCAACGTCTTTTGACATTGCCGATATTTCATGAGTGCCAACCTGCGTCAGTTTTAAGGGAAAAAACTTGATAAACCTAAATCATGGCCAACCGGGCTACATTATAAAAGTGAATGGAGTATATATTCATGAATACAGTCCAATTTATCCTGAAAGCTTTCCACCGATCCCCCGAAAACCGTGAAATCATACGCAACTAATTCATCCCGATCAAACGTCAGAAGGGTCTGAATCCACCCCTGCGATCATCGGGGTGGATATTTGATCGTTGGCCGGCTATAAGCAAGGGGGAGGCAGAAACGAGTGTTATTTTATTTAGGAAATTAATTTGCCCACTTAATGTAATCAGCCGGATCATTGCCGTCGTAAATATAAAGCCCCGCTTGCATGCGCGCAGGCTTTTACGTTCGCGGATTTCGCAGCGAGATGAGAGCGCTAAAGTTATGAGAGCACTCCAGTTTTTATGAAAAAGGTTTTATCTCGTCCATAATTAACCGATTTCCGAGGAATGATGGTGATGTATATTTCAGCGACAAGTCGGTTGGGTAATATGAGCCCTTTACGCAGCGTGACCAATTTTGGTAGAAATCTACTTTTTTGGTAGATTTTCGTTATAATTTCATCATTGTTAGTAGACAGAAATTGAGCAGTAGATTTTGGTAGTATTTCGAAGTATCTTAGTAGAATTCTACTTTCAACTGTTGAAGCAGTAGAACGCCTCTGTCTGAGTTGAGAAGTGGCACAACCTAACCTAACCTAACTAAAATCGCATGAATTATGTGAAAAAATAGCACAGCTCGTATAGATGGTTCTGACTGATATTGGGATATTTTTTTAATCCCGCCACACTCAATAAGTATATCGTATTGCCCATTATAGGTGCGTGTGTGCACTACAATTTCCCGCATTTTCATCTTTTCCATCCGAAACGGAAGAGCCTTTCATCTAGGTGAATATATAAAAATATCTGCGGAATCTTTGGGTGGATTTTACCCATTCACAAATTCGGCCTCCGTAATTAAGGTAATCTTCTCTACAAATATCTAATTTCTAAGTTGTTTCTTTCGGAAGTTATTGTGTCTACGGTCGGCCGACTTAGAAACTGGATATTCGTAGAAAAGATTTAGAGCTTAATTACGAAGATCGAATTCGTGAATGGGTAAAATCCGCCCAATGATATACCCATACAAAATTTTATTTTCTCAATATTTTCGAATTTACAGATTAGATCGAAGTGAAATCAAGTACTTTATCGAAAAAAACCCTAGAAAAGCACTGCCATGAATTAAGCTTTTGCGCGCATGTTCAAATTCGTTGCCAAAGCGGTCATGCGCGCAAAAGCTGCTGGCTTCACGGCAGCGCTTCTCTAGCTTCTAAGCGAATGTTAATTGTTGCGATATTTTTTCAAATTGCACGAAACATTAAAGTTTTCTACTTTCCTTTCAACATAAAGTGCTAAAGACTGCTCTCAGGTAGCAGTAGATTTTTAGTAGATTTCTGTAATTCACTTTGGTAGAAAAAAGTAGATTTCTACAGAAGGTTTGGTAGATTCTGAAAAAAATAATTGGTCACGCTGCCTTTACGTTTATGGGACTTTTCATACGCATTTCGCGCGCTGTTTCTCCGAGCGCTATAATTTCGTCTGTTGGGTCAAAAATTAACCGTGATGTGCCTAGGGCGGCGCAAGGAAACAGCAGCAAAATATATACAGAATACCAGAGCGGTATCTAGGATTTTAGCACCTGTCGCAAATTATCAAAATGCGCCCTTGAAGAAATTCATTTTTTAATAACTTCATAATTTTCATAATTGAAAGTGTTCATTATATTTCGAAGAACTTCTTCGTTCCCAATGGAACTCAGAGACGTATTGGAATAAGATAATAAATGCGGGAAAAAAATTGGAACGAGTGTATTTCCGAGCTCATAGGACAGATTCTGCCTTCTATAGAACTCAGCCGACTTATGCCTAAACCTACCTTATAAATTTTATGACTCTTAGTTTTATCTTACGAATATTGCCATCAACTAGTTCACCCTCTCTGCCACTTGCTCGTATGATGTTGGAATCAAGTTTCCTACAACTTATTGATAAACCCACAAGATATTGTCCTAATCAGACACCTTCATTGCTCGACCTCTTCTTAATAAATGATTCTGACCTATGTGCAGAAATTGACTATCTCCTGCCGATAGATTCAGTTTTATAAAGCCTCTAAATTGAATGTTGTTAGAAAGAAAATAGAAGTGATAGATTATTTTAAGGTCAATGAGAAAATGTCTAGTGTTCAGTGGACAGATTATTTAGGAAATCAGAATGTGGAAGAAATGTGGAATGGTTTGGTTGGTGTTATCGAGACGGCTATCGAGGAGAACATAAGATTCAAATTCGTTGAGGTCAACTTGACCAAACCTTGGATAGACAATGGCTTACGTGGTATGATTCGACACAAACGCAGATTATGGCAGACATATACCAGACGCAAGCGGGATTCCAACCGTTTGTCAGTGACGATCGATAATGCAAAGAAACAGTTCGAGTCCAATATAATTTCCTCCAACAATAAAAAAAAATTTTCAAATATGTTCGTTCTTTTCTTAAGACGAGGGCCTCTATTCCGGTGATCGGGGGGAGCTCGGGCGCCGTCTGTAATAGTTTCGAGGAAGCAGCGGAGGCACTAGCTGAATAATTCGCATCATCATTTACTGTCGAGCCTGATGGACCAATACCAACAGTCAGGTGCGAGCGCCGTCGAGTTGGGTTGGATGAGGTGCAGTTTTCTCCCGAATCGGTGATGAAGCAGCTTGATGCATTGAGGATTGATTCCTCGCCCGGTGCAGATGGGGTTTCCGCTAGAGTGCTGAAAAAGTGTGCATCATCTTCATGTGCCCCCTTAGCGATGATATTTTCCGATCGCACACATTGTCCTCATCGTGGTTACAAGCATCAGTGACAACAATCTTCAAAAAAGGCGACAAGCTCTGCCCCAACAACTACCGACCTATAAGCCTCACCTCAATTGCCTCTAAAGTTTGTGAACGTATAATTTGAACGAAATGGCCAACTTCCTGCTTTCTAACAGTATTATCCCTTCGACCCAGCTTGGCTTTTTACCCGGCCGTTCTGTTTTCACAAACCTGTTGAAATGTGTTGACGATTGGACGAGGTCCTTTGATTTGGGCATACCGGTTGATGTTGTTTACCTCGACTTTTCGAAAGCGTTCGACCGTGTTCCTCATCGTCGTCTTCTTTCCAAGGTGGAACACTTCGGAGTGAGAGGAGATCTTCTGCTTTGGATTCGAAAAATAGACAATTTTCTGTTAGGGTGTCAAATGCCAACTCGACACCCAGATTCGTCACAAGTGGCGTTCCTCAAGGGTCGGTGCTGGGACCCCTGCTCTTTCTGATTTATACTGCTGATCTGCCGCACCTTTTGCGTTCGTCTTGCTCTCAGTTTGCCGACGACACTAAATTATATAATGATGCCATCTCTAATTCGGCGTTGCTTCAATCAGATCTCAATTTAATATCTGATTGGTCTGATGAATGGTTGATCCCGTTGAATCTGGAAGAGTGTTGCGTTCTTCACATTGGGAGGAACAATCCGGCGCACACCTACTTTTTAAGTGGCCACCCACTCACCCCGACTGATTGTCATGATGATCTTGGACTAACTATCTCATCGGATTTAAGTTGGTCGAAGCACGTAAAAAAGATTACAGCTAAGGCAAGGAGCTTGGTTTTCATGGTTTCCAGATGTTTTCGTGGCTGCTCACTTACCGTTTGCGCGAAGATCTATTCAATTTATATACGCCCTATTCTTGAATTCGCCGGACCTGCCTGGTGCCCCAACTTCAAGTCAGATATCGAACAACTAGAAGCAGTTCAAAGATGGGCCACTCGTATACCGTACGGTTTAATTCGTCCACGTTATTAGGAAAGATTAAAAATCTTCGGACTAACATCCTTCCAAGATCGTCGTTTGAAGGGCGACTTGATCGTGAGCTTCAGAATAATGCACAAGATGTTTGGAACTGATTTATCAGCTTTCTTCGTTCACAACACAAATAACTTGAGAGGACACGCATATAAATTACGCAAAGAGTACTTTAGAACGACCCGTCGCCAGCACTTTTTATCCAACATAGTATTCCCCACCTAGAACAACTTGCCTGTGGATGTGGTTGAAGTTACAAGTGTGAATATGTTCAAGAATAGATTCGACCAGCGGAGGAGACCTTTGCCGGTCGCCTGACTGATGTTTTGCTTCCTTATCACTTTTCAAGTTTTTTTTTCACTATTTCATTCCTGCTTCACTTTTACTGTTGTATATTTTCGATGATTTTATTTTGTAGTTTGAGCTCGAATAGGCTTTGCCTCAGCTCTACCCATTTATACTATAATAATAATGATGATAATAATAATAATTAACGACTATGGTGGATAACTAGCCGGACTGAACATAGTTTAATCAAGAATTCTTGATCAGTAATCGTTTGAGACCATTATCAGCTGAACTTTGAAATCAAAGACATTTATATAAATGATTTGATAGCGCCACGGATGAGCGTCGAGCGCGCAAAAATTTTCATGAGTACTATGACTATGCACAGTAATTCGGCTAGTATACTAGACAAAGATTGATTCAAAGTTAAATACAAGTACCTGATCGAAATTCGAAATCTCTGTTTCAGCACGAATAATTTCACATTATATATAATAATTTCCTATTCTTTTGATGGATGCGATATGAGGCACTTCCCGTTGCATATAATTGCACAGATTCCAGAGAATTATTCAGACTAGGGGTAGGTTCATCTAGCCCCTCAGCCTGCTCAGATATTGGATCGAGAATAATAGGGCGACCGACAAGAATACAAACTAGTATCTATGGGATTTTGTTTGGTAACTATTAGTCGCCCCACATTGTACAACAAGTTCATGCATGACAGTACTGTTCTGAGATACAGCATATAAATTTTACTTATTTAAGTAAAATTTAATTTTGATGATCGTCAGTTAACGAATGGACCAGAAAAAAACGATTAAGGGCCGGTATTATAAAACTTACTTCATGAAGTTGTCAAAAAGTATGGAATGGAAATAAATAAAGACAAGACAAAAGTTATGGTGATAGGAAACTCAGAAGAACTTAATATAGAGCTAGACGAAACAACAATAGAACAGGTGAAAAATTTCAGATACTTGGGTGTTGAAATAGATGAAGAGGGAAAACAAGATGTGGAAATTAATAAAAGAATAGAAAACACAGTTAAATTGTACCATACGATGAATAAGAGTTTCATAGGTAAAAAGGAAATTTCCCAAAGGACAAAGATGAACGTGTATAGAGCAATATATAGACCTACCCTGACATTTTCATGCGAATCATGGGCCTTGAACAATAAACAGAAAAGTAAAATCCAAGCAGTAGAAATGAAATACCTAAGAAGAGTAAAGGGCGTAACCAGAATGAATAAGATAAGGAACGAAAGAATACGTGAAGACCTAGAGATTGAACCAATACATGATTTCGTAGAAAGAAGACAACTTAGCTGGTGGGGACATCTGAACAGAGCAAATGTGGAGAGACCTGTTAAACAGATATGGGAAGCTAGAATTCAAAAGAGGAAAAGGAGAGGAAGACCAGAGCTGACGTGGAACGAAACAATCACTGAAATAATTAATAGGAGAGGACAAACATGGAATGAAGCAAGGAATATGGCTGGGGATAAGAAACTGTGGACCAAATTTGTACATAGAAATGAAATACTTTAATTTTGTATATACTGAAATTTAATTAAGTTGAAATGTAATACCCTACACCATTATATGGTAATTGGGTCTTTTTTGATAATATATATATTATAAAACTGAACTGGAAGTTAACTTTAACTTTAACCGACAGTTTTGACAGTTATGTTAGGACATATCTGTCAATACTGTCAGTTGAAGTTAAAGATAACTTCCAGTTAAGTTTTATAATACCCCTTAGAGCAAATAATACCTCGAATATAATAGGTTGACTTTTGGAGGCCAGAGGTTTTTGGGTGCAAATGATTGAAAAAAATTGTAAGAATGCGCAATGTTGCAACTTTTTTATATTCGAGATTTTCAAGAAAACAAAACTGAAATGGGGTGAAAAATGAACTGACATTGCGCATTCTCACAAAAGAATAAAAAAAAAATTCAAAGAAAATCTCTTCGAAGCCTGCACTATGACACCCCGTTTTCTCCTTTAAACGTCAAAATTTCTCCAAATCCTAAGATTTCACGCTGCTATTGGCAACGTCGAAGCATGTAGACCGCGTCCAGGTGCCTGACCTTGAGATATTAAGGAGAAAAATGAAACTTGAATGTGGCTGTGTTGCTTAGCCGTAATTAAGCACCACGTATTGTTTGCTCTTGAGGTAACTTGATATCTCTTTGTTTCTCCAAACAAGCGCGTTCTGATTAAATGTCAAATGATATAAATCCTTAGGATATTCACTGAAAATCCTCCATTTTTATAGCAAAAACGCCCCGAAGTTTTTCCTAGCCGTAGACATTGATTTAATCGACCAATCAGAACCCGGCCCCTTCGTGCATAAAGGGAGGCCTTTGGAGGCACTAAATCAGCGGAATGGATGTTAACGATGATCGTAGATGGCATGTTTTAAGGCTCTCCAGCGATTCCTCCGATTGCTTTCTGATATTTACGAGCGAAGCGCGAGCGGGGACCTACGGCCTTAATGCGTACAAATCGACGATATTAGAGCGGCACGTCTTCCGTCTAAATGGTGAAAATTCAAATGGATCCCTCTTTTCTTTCCTGTTCTCGAGCGGGACCCACGACTCGATTTGTTTTTCTTCCTGATTTATATCGGGAGGATTTGTCGGGAATTCTCCCATAATTCGTGAAAGTGGATTCTCATGATGGATCGCTGGATCGTGAGGAAATGGATTTATGCGGATCTCGTAGTTATACTCCATGTCTATAATTTTCGGTGTTTTTGATGAAAATGGTTTCGAAAGGCTAGGTTGGACTCGCTAATGAAGAATCCTAGTACCAGTATGCGACAGCTTAGTTCGTTAATGGCTGAAATCGGTTGAGTGGTTTTGGAATAATACCTATTTGAGAAATTTTCAGGTTGTTTACTGAATGTCTCAAAAAAATGACGCAATCAGATTAAATATTTGTGGTTGATTGTAGAATACAGATGCACAACTCTATGCAAAATTTCAGGCCAGAAGTACAGTTAGAAATTTAAAAAAATATGGAAAAGCACAGACGTGAAGTCAGCAGCTTTTGTGCGCATGTTCCCTTTTGGTGTTATTCATTGAACATGCACGCGAAAGCTGGCTGAAATCACGTCTGTGCTTTTCCAGTTTTTTTTAATTATTCCTCAACATGCGCGCAAAAAATAATGATAACGACGAAAAAAAAAATTTACTTATTTTTTTTAGAATATCTCCGGAAATTATGATCGTATCGAACTGAAATTTGGTACGCTGCTGTGAAATATGGAGCTCAAAGTATGCGCTGAAATTTCTTTCAGATGTGATGAAGAGTTTCCGAAAAAAAATTTTTTCCGAAAAAAATTTTGAAAAATGATTTTACTAATAGAATGAACTCAACGAAATTTCGCGTAAAGTTGCGCGTTGCTATACTCAGACTAACTGCCCAATCCAATCATTCCAGTAGTTCCTGAATTAGCACCAAAATAACGTCAAAACTTTAACCGAAACCGTTTGGCCGATTTTGCCCATTTACGAACTTAACCGTCCCATTTTGAAATGCAACCTACCCGGAAAGTTTCAGGTCGATAGGATTCTACAGACGGCCGGCCGGACCGAATCGATTTTGACACCGGATTCGTCATCAGTGAGTCCAACCAAGTCGTTTGAGACCGTTTTCGACTCAAAATTAGAAAATTACGATAGCTGTTCCCCAGAACATGCGCGCAAAATTTTTAAAGTTTTTATTGTGAAATTTTTTTTCGGAAAATATCCATCGTCTTTCAGTAAGACTTAGCACAGATCTCTGAACCAATATTTGACAAACATGTGCCAAGTTCCAGTTCAATCCGAAATGTATTTTCGGAGATATCGAAAAAAAATATTCAAATTTCGTGTTTTCTTTTCTGATGCCATGACATTGAAATAATGAACTGATGATGATGAACCTTGATAAATAGTCTACAAATGCTCCTAAGCAACTGTGTGCAAAATAATGTGATGATCATGTGCGTGATTAGAATAATTTGAATAACAATTTTCTCAAATATTTTATATTTTGAGATCTTTTAATCACTTGGTCTTCACGAGATTCTGAATGAACCTTCAAACAGTCATTCTTCAATAGAGACCTGGAATTCCGTTCGATAACATCTATATTCTTCGAAATATTGGAAAAATCAATTTTTGAATGGGATCATGGTGTGGATTCAACCTATTCAAGAATTCAGGCTTTGACCTAAACTTCACGGTAGGTTGAAGATCATCGATACGTAACATTATGCCGAATTTTGAGCACTTAATTGGCACTTGCTGATGCGCAAACTTGTGCAGAATTTTCTCATGCTTTTTCCCTTGGAACTATACACAAAAATAATTCAAAATTTTGTCTTCGAATATTTTATATTTGGCTTTGTCTTAATCATATGGTCCTCACGAAATTATGAACCTTCAAGCTGTAATTTTCCGATCAACTGAACTTCGAATCTATCCAATCCTCAGTTTTGTAAATATTTGAAAAATGAAATTTTGTTCGTATCTGCGGAATTATCGGGTGGATTTGACCAATTCAACTCCAAACCTGCCCCTCAACTATGAAATCTATTAGGAGATTATTTCGGTATAGTTACGGCTCTGCGATCGAAAGTTAGGCCAGCTGAAAACGCAATAACTTCTGAAAGAAACGACTAAAAACCGATATTTATGAAGTAGATTTGGGACTTTTGTGTATAAGTAAAATACACCCATTCAAACTTTCATTTTCCCAATAATTCCAAGAACTGATGAAATTGAAATGTAGTATTCAATTAAAAATGGTAGCTTAAGGGCCCATACAGAAATTTGTGAGGACCATATGAGAAGAAGATCACGAAATCTTTCCATCAGGAAGTAAAGGTGCGTTGGTCGTGGTCAATACGTGAACAGTTGGACAAAATAATAGCTCTCAATGCCTAGAACAAACGCTGAAAACCTGGAAATTGGAACATTCCGATAGGAAATATTCTATCGAAAAGTGAAAACAACCAGAAACAACATCATGGGTTTATTATTATAATAATAAACCCCTGATGTCCAACAACCAGGAACAACATCAAGGGTTTATCATGAAGTAGGTATAATATATAATAAACCCTTGATGTTGTTTCTGGTTGTCTTCACTTTTTTTTGATCATAATAAGTAATTGTGGAAATCAATCATGATTATGAAGACGTGATAACGGTGCTAGTATCAATCGGCCAATTAGTGTCCGTCGTTTGCATTTCACCCCAACAATGACTGACACATGACAACCGCTAAATGTGATGAGTAAACATGCAGCTCACATCAGAATGACGTATCTCATAAACAATGGATTGAAATGATGTTGAATAGGTTTATGTTCATGTCGAATAAAACGAATAATCTCATGTAATTCAACTCAAATAACTTCATCAAGAAGGTACTCAGGATATGAATCAATTCATTGTGAATATCGCACAATAAATTGAATAAAGAAAGCATAATAGTGTTTCTGGTTCGAAAATATCTAATGAGTCTGGAAGTGAGAATAACAGCATCACAAAGTATCAATTAAATGGAAAATCACTAATTTTGAATAATTGGATAATTTTCGATTTCAAGCGGTGGATCAAAAGCTCCGGTTATAGTTATGGTTATCCATATTGACAGATTATTCTTTGCCTATATGTATATCAGTTTGGATAACCGTAACTATAACCGGAGCTCTTATTATAATAAATTCAAACGAGTCTACTTGATAAAGGCTATCAGAACTATCATTAAAAGCCTAGAAAAGCACAGACGTGAAATCAGCACCTTTTGCGGGCATGTTCGTTTCTGGTGATACCTATTCTTTGACCATGCGCGCAAAAGCTGCTGATTTCACGTCAGTTCTTTTCTAGTTTTTTTCCGATAAAGTACTGGATTTCACTTAGATCTAATCTGTATTTTTGGAAACATTGGGAAAATAAATTTTGTATGGGTATATATACGGAATCATTGGGTGAACTTTACCCTTCAAGGATTGGACCTTCATAATTGAGCTCCAAATCTACTCTACAAATATTGAGTTTCTAGGTCATTTCTTTCGGAAGTTAATTTCATAGACAAATGACAGTTCGAAGGTTCATACATCACAGAATATTGAATATTTGTGAAAAAAATTTTTTCAATTTTTTCAAACTGTTCTTATTACACGATCATCACGCTGCTCAGTTTCATCATAACTGAAGCAGTATTTTTTGAGTTATTCCGAAAAAACAATGATGTCGGGAAAAAATCTCAAAATTTTGCATATTTTTCTCAATATCTCTGAAAATAATCACCGTATCGAATCGAAACTTTGTACACTCCTGTAATATATAGAGCTCAAGGTGTGAACAAATTGACTCGAAAAAAAAATTTTTTTAGGAAACTTTTTAGAAATATTTTTAATTCACTAACAGCACGATCACAACAAAATTTTGCGAGAGGTGGAGTGTCATTATGCTCCATCTAACTGCAATGTATCAATCCAATTTAGTAGTTTCTGAAATATCAGGAAATAACCTCAAAATTTCAAATGACTTTAACTCCGAAACCCTTCGGCCGATTTCGACCGTTAACAAACTTAACCGTCGCATTTTGAAATACAACCTACCTTTGAAAGTTTCAAGTGGATTGGATTTTCCGTACGCCCGTAATTGTGCATACAGCCAACCGGATAGAATCGATTTTGACACCGTATTCGTCATCAGTGAGTCCAACCTAGTCGTTTGAGATCATTTTCGGCTAACAATTCGAAAATTAAAGACATTTGGACGAAACTCAGTTGCGCTAGAACATGCCCGCCAAAAATACATATTTCTCTGTAGTACCTTCACATTAGATCTTTCGACATTGATACCTTACAAGCTTGCGCATGGATCTATATCTGCTGAATCCCGTTGAAGTGAAGTGAACCCGAAAACAAGTGGTAATATTTCGACATGTAATATAGAATAAATTCTACTGATGATAACAAATCGAAATATAGAAAGATGAAACACCGTGTATAGTATAATTTTTGGATTGTATTTTAGTGTATGTAACCGTTTTCTCAAGTTTCTACTTCAGTCATCAGATGCCAATTGATATAATAATGTCTCATTGAAGACGTATATAGTACGTCGAAGACAATGAAAGTATATCGTAAGATATCAATATCGAAAGATATAATGTGAAGGTACTACAGAGAAATAAAAAATACACCTCAGTGATCGACCAAAAAAAAAAAAATAACCCCGCCTGAAAATTTCACTATTTACATTTTGAAGTGTGTAGATTTGAATGAACTAATAAAATAACGCTGCAAATTTCACACAAGGGTTTATTATTTTAGTTAAATAACCCAATACCATATATATCTTAACCAGAACTTATACAGGGTGTTTCACCATAAACTGGTCAATTATACATAGCCGTATAGATGACATTGGGTCAGTCATTTTTGCCTTATGACATCGTATTGTAGAAATCGGGAAAAAATATTTCAAAATGGCGGAAAACCTACAAAGTTGGAATTTTTTGTTTTTCAATGCCAAATTGGAAAGCATTTTGCAATGTACTCAATTTTCTAAAGTTTTCCGCGAAAAAATTTTTCCAAAATTCAAACTCAACTTTTTTTGTACATGTCTACAGTGAAGACAAAATTTCACCCAAAATTGTTGGAATCTTTCGAAGTTGAACTTGCCTTCATTCTGAACACTGGTGTGAAAATAGAATGAAAAATATCCATTGGTTTTCAATTTTTAGCCTTCCAAACATTTCGTTCGAATTTCTTAAATAATTTTTATTCGAGAAACTGGTTGCCCTACGGAGGCCGAAATTGTGCTAATGGGTCCCCAGAATGACCCGGATACGAATATGAATTTATCAAAAAAAAAATTTGTTTTCAAAAAAACTTTGGTAGGAATCGAAATCTTCCTGCATTCGGAAAATAGGGTCAAATTCAATGAACTACCGTTGCTTGGTAACGGACATCATTATATTCAGGAGAAATCCAATTTATACGCGATCCTATTGTCCGTAAGTTGGGCGAGTTCGAATCCCATCAAAGTTTTTTGGATAAAAAATTTTTCTTGATGAATTCATATTTCTATCCGGGTCTTTCTAGGGGCCCATTAGCACAATTTTGGCCTCCGTTGGGCCACCAGTTTCTAGAATAAAAATTATTCAAGTACTCCGAGCGAAATCTTCGGAAGGCTATAAAATGAAAAAAATGGATATTTTTTCATTCTGTTTTCACACCAGTGTTCAAAATGAAGGTAACTTCAATCTCGAAAGATTTCAACTATTATGTGTGAAATTTTTTTTTCACTGTAGACATGTAGGTAACAAAAAAGTTGAGATTGAATTTTGGAAAAATTTTTTCACGGAAAATCTTAGAAAATTGAGTACATTGAAATAATGCTATCCAATTTGGCAATCGAAAAGAAAAAATTCCAACTTTGTAGGTTTTCCGCCATTTTGAAATATTTTTTACCGAATTCCACCCAACAATTGAATTGCCACCAAAAAATACTAAGATGTGACCAAAAAACGTTATTTCGAAGGTCACGCATAACTCACCACAGTTAACAGAATATTGCTCAAAGTTGACATTAAACACCCTGTATCTCGCTTATGCTTCGAAACTGGCGTATATGTCATAAAGCAAAAATGACTTTCCCAATGTCATCTATACGGCTATATATGTTTGATCAGATTATGATGAAACACCCTGTAAATTATTCATAACTCATTTGCTTTCACAACACAATTTGAAGCGTTTTTCTTTATAACTCAGGGACCGCTGGGTTGATATCATCCGGGTAAAAATTTTCAGTTTTACTTATGCAACAGTTATCAACGTTGAGTGTTTCATGAAAATTCGGTGGTAATTTTTTGAGAAATAATTTTTCCCTCCTACCCCCAGTTTTGAGCCCTTAGGGTACATCGATCCTGCTGAAAAGCTTGGAGGATAAATCTCGAGCGACACACGATTTTTCTACCAAGTTTCACGGATTTTGGTTCGGTGTTTTCAGAGGAAAGGGCGTTAATGATGTGAAACTTTTGAAATGATTTTACGCGCTTGTTCTAGGAAACAATAGCGATGTCCTCTTGCTTGAACGTTCGTAATTTTCAAATATTCAGTCCGTGGTTAAACACAATTCTGTCCGGCTGGTCAGCCGTATGTGCTAATGTGTCTAATTTTGTGAGGATCAGACGATCGCAATATCGAAAATTTGTTCTCAACTGGCATTTATGCAGCACATTTAGCCTTATCTTGTAAATTTTAACAATCATCGGAAATTAATTAAAAACTCATCATCTGTGCAGGCGTGAACAGGCAGATAGATCGGTTTTTCTATTTTACTACAAAACTTTTTCGAATTCAAATTCGACAATCGATTCTCCATCAACGTAGATCTCACAGAAACTTTTAGAAATTATTCGGCTCAAAATTCGCCATAAATAGTTATTTCGGTCCAATTATAACGTCCTTGAACGAGCGCGCAAAAACAAACCGATTAATATGTTTAAAAAGTCACATAGACGTCAATTTCCACTGATAATCCTACAATTCAACACCTCCAAAAATTGAATCGCCATCTCTGACATCTGGCTCCTGATTCATCCCTATCCACACGCTACCCGGCAATTATAACACTTTAAATTCGAAATTAAACAGAATGAATAAGAATTAGCGACGATGTCGTCTACCCAGTTCTTTGTATCTTTCTTCTGCCCTCCCCTCGCACAATTGAAAATGCAAACAGAGCGCACCCCGTACACAAAGCCGGGGTGATATTAACAATATAAATTGCTACAAGTCGAAAATAAATAACACATAAATGGCTGGTGACAGAGCGACAGATGGTCACCTGCTAATAGAGCTCGTGTATATGGCAAGCCGCTGGCGAGGGTTCTGGACCTGCACCAGGATGCGGAGTGACGAAACAGAGGCAGAATGTAAACAAACGTCCCCATGGTAATTGCAAAGATGTGACAATTTGGGCACTGGGCAGATCGACTGGAAAATAGAGTAGAATTGGTTTGTATAGTTATAATGGAATCATCTATATAGAGTTCAAAGAGCTCCATTTTATGGAAATGAAGTGATTATTTCTTTATTAGATATGGAAGAATAAGACAATGCGAAAAATTAAATAAAATGAGGGGTTTCGATACAAGTTGCCAACCCAAAAATTTAGAAAATTTTCTAGTTCTGGGGAAGGGGAATCTCAGAACGCAGTCGATAGGTTGAGGTTCACATTATTCATTAATATCCGTCAACTGTCCCGTGGCTTTCAAACCAGGTAGTTGAATCCAAAAATATTTGTTGAGATCGTCTTTGATCGGCTGAAAATTAAGTTGGGATTCCTGATTTCGTAAAGGATATGTTCCGTAAATAAACTCAGTTATTTCGGTTGCAAGTTTTCCATTCCGTAAATATGAAACGTTCGGTTGGCTCATGAAAAAAGTTAATTACAAAATATTTTGATGAAAGTGCGCGCCCGTACACACGGCCACTTTCTTCGGAATTGGATAGTTCGCATAAGCGTAAGCTTTGTTTTGGTTCAGAAATTCAGAACTGTCCTAGGATAGTTCTAGAACTGCGCGGAATCCATGCGCTGTTGAAGCCCAAGTCTGAACTATTCTAGAACAGTTGAAAGCCATGAAACCAAAACGAGGATTAAATTCGAGTTCTCATCTGGATCATAAAGGAAGGAACACTTCCGTTTGTGCTTGATGGCGGAAAAGAAGAATGTTAAATATTAAAGCTCATTTTGGGAGGATTTTGCATAATTTTTTAGGTATTTTTTGAGTTTTCACTCCCAATATCTGAAAAAGAACTTTTGAAATTAAATAAGAAATGTTTTCTTTCATATAATTTTCGATAGTTCTGTTTCAAATATTGGCAGAGCTGTCATAAATCTCTTTAAAAAAGATTTGAATCAAAGATCGAAGATCATTATGTTTTTCTATGAATGATTCAAATCAAACATCTTTTTCTGTTTTTAAAAGTATTTGAATGAAAGATCATTTTTGATTTAAATCTTTTTAGAGAAATGAATCAATTCATTAAAAAAATTGATCTTGTATCATCTTGAAACTATTTAAATCTTTTTAAAAGGATTTAAACCTTTTTGAAAAGAGTTGAATCAATTTGAAATGATTTAAATCATTTTGCAAATATTTAAATATTTTTAAAAAGATGTATATATTTTATCGGTTCGCAGATTATTTCATAAGAAATATGAAATCTTTACATACTTCAATGCTTATTGTTGTGTAGGTTTTAGGAAATAAAATACCGTAAATTGACTAGCTATAGTTTATTAACCTTACAAAAAACAAAAGTGACTGAAACTTAATAATTCCATACCATAAAAACTTTTATGGGCTTTTCAGAAAGATTTAAACCTTCTTTCTGTAAACAGATCAAATCTTTTTATAAAAAGATTTGAATAAAAGATCATTACTAAAAAAAAGATTCAAATCTCGGCGATTCAAATCAAAAAAACGATTTAAATCAAAAAAATGATTCGAAGCGTTTGTAAAGTTTCAGCTCTGGATATTGGTAGTGAAAACTCAGAAAAAACCTAAAAAATTATGCAAACTACTCCAAAAATAAGCTTTAATTCAACATTCTTCTTTTCTGTCATTGAACACAAAGGGAAGTTTTTCTTCCTCTACAATTCCGAAGAGAACCCGAACTCATTTCGTTTTTTGGTTTCACCGCTTTTCCAACTGTTCTAGGGAAGATCAGAAACAGGCTTCGATAGCGCATCGATTCTGGGCAGTTTTAGTACTGTAATAGGACAGTTCTGAATTTATTAACTAGAAAGCTACTGAGTCTGACTGCTAATCGTGCCTTCGGGCTGCCAGGTCGGATTTCATAATACCGAAAAAAAGCCTCGTCAGAGACCCCTATTTTATATTTGGTAAATATACCAAATACCAAAAATTTCGAATAGGATTGACTTTTGGTGAGGATTCGAATAGTTAAAGTGTCCATATTTCAATTCTTTTGTATTTCTTCCACTGACCCCTTTGAACCGTAATGGGGGTTTTTCCTGAATTTGGGTTATTACCGCAAATGCAAATTTGAACATAATTATTATGGGTTTGATTCATCATCTTCCAATTTACCTTCAGAAAGTATTCAAAATCAGATTTCAAAATTGGGGTTTGGGATTTGCCAGGCATGCACGAAGTGACAACGGTGTTTAGTAGAATAGCTTTTCCTGCTATAGAATAATGAAATATTTATTCCTATTCTGTGGTACACACGTGTTCTTTGTCAATATAACCAAACAATTTTCGTTCGCGATTTGCCAGTAATATGGCAGTATGACAGTCGGTGCTCTTCTTTTTCTATTCCTTGGTCGTTGTCTTCTACTCTAACCAGAGCGAAGTATAGCTATTTCTGTTTTCCTAAGCAAAGTAACACATTTCACGTCCTTTTCTTTCCAAGAAAGCTGAATTCGACGTTGCCATATCGTGCCCTCAAGACAAATCCCTTGAAATTTCAAATCATCATTTTTATTTTTCAATTTTAATTAATCAAACATTTTTTTAAAAATATAATATTGAAATTATATGTCTGAAATGTGATTTTCTAAAGGTTTTTCATGAAAATTACTGCATTTTCGTTCAAAGGAAAACCCCCCATTATGGTATTCTAGTGTTTTGAGAAATTACCCATATATTACCATACATTCTCGTACCGATTCGTAATTGATTATTGACAGCCATCTGTCTTATTGATATCAGAAAAACCTTTGATGATTTTATCAAAACAAATTCAAGGATTATCGGTTATCACCTTAATTGGAAACGCCAGCATTATTTGGAATTAATGGGTCGATAAAATGAAAATAAAACCATGTTATTCTACTTAGTCACATACACTAAAAATCCTCAATAACGAATATGACCCCCACGATTATTCACAATCTCTCTACATCGTCTGGGCATGCTCAAAATCAAACTGTTAATATCATGTTGAGGTATTTCATTCCAAGACTCTTGAAGAGATAAAAAAAGATTTTCTCTGTTGTCTCTCAAAATTCCCTATGAAGAGATCTTCGCTGAACCATATCCCACCCATCTTCAATAGGATTAAGGTCGGGAGACTGAGGTGGCCACGTCAACACATTGATATTACTGTGCTCCAAAAAGTTCGGGGAAATTCTTGATGTATGTGGAGTAGGACTGTCATGCATGTACCAAAAGACTCAGCCTATAGCTGCAGCATATGGCATGACAACTGGTTTCAGTATCTCATCAGCATATATCTTTCGATTCAGAAATCTCTCCACCAAAATGAGGTCAGTTCTTTTACCCACACTGATTCCTTCACACACCATCATTGTTCCTCCTTGGTGAGGAGGAACCTCCTGAATATTAGGAAGATGATTTACATTACCGGGCTCTCTCCACATCCGAACTCTTGTTGAATCGGGATGGGTTCCGCACCTATACTCATCCGTGAATGGAACGTTTGACCACTGTTCGTCTTGCCATATGGAATGTTCTTGTGCCCACAATAATCTTGCTCCTCGATTACCTCATGACAAGGGTTGAGCTCTCCAAGGGCGGTGACTGTGAAGAATGTTCTCATGCAGTCGTCGTCGTAGAGTATCACCAGAAATTTGGATTGAGCTTGCTGCAGCATGATTCCCAGCTCAGGAGCTGTAGAAGTTGGACGCCTTCGAGCGTTCAGCTGAAGAAAGCGGTCTTGGGCAGGAGTTGTTATGCGATAACGTCCTCTGTGTCTCCCCTCAACAACCCCTCCTTCTCGAAAACGTGTACTGAGTCGCGATATTACACTTTGGCTGTTGCCCATTTCTGCCACAACTTGATTCCGTCGCATATTTCCGTCTAGGAGCCCTATCGCCTGAATCATTTCTTCCCTACTCAAATGTTGTCGCTGCATGGTTTCGAACAAACACAACAATTATTGAGGATTGAAACGAATTGGCAATTCATTCTTTCACAGGAAAAGAATGAAATGTGGTCGAAAACGCGCGTTTGCTTCCATAAACACTGATTAACAAAAAACTGCACAAAACAGATGTTTTACAGTTGTATTAACGATAATATGTTCTTTGCTCCATATCATATTAATCTGAGAGTTCTGGATAGCCAGAATCATTTCATATAGCAAGAAAATCGGAATATCCCTAGACATCACGGATGAAGTGAAATGAGTTTTTTGTCTCCCACTATTTTCGAAATGAAAGATCAGATCAAAATGAAATATGATACCTATACTTCATTCACTTTTATAAACTATCCCGGTTGGCCATGACACTCTGACACATTTCACCGTGTATATTTTGAAAATGTTGGGTTATAGTCATTTTCCTCTCTACATAGGGGTCGTAGTAATTACGTATTTTTCAGAATGTTAATTTACTTTGAGAAAATAATGAATTTGAGAAAATATTATGTGAATTCAATATCTTCAAAGGCCTGGCGAATGTTCAAGAAACATTTTTCTCTGTTAATACTGGAAATATTTCACGTATATGAACATGTTCGCAAGATTCTGTTATGCTTTTTTCTTGTACGGAAATCAAGAATCGTGTTTTTCAAAATAAAGTCTTCAGTACAGTGTTTTTTTGGGTGAGCAATAGAAGGAAATTCTTTGTCATCTCTTTCACTTAAAATCTTTCTTATTGTGGTGATGTGCAGCTAAAAAATGAATATCTATTCATATAAAATATAATTCCTTGGTTTTCGCTCACATACGTCGAAAATATATCATCATCAGGGTTACTATCAGAAAAAGGAGATTTTAATTCTATATAGCGCTTCCTGATTCTTTGTCTCTGCTTCTTCAAAACTACCTTCGGCATTTTTAGTTTCCAAGCGTGATGGTAATGTTGAGATTGAGATTGCTATTTGGCAACGTTGCTAAGAATTATTTTGACATTGCCGATATTTCACGAGTGCCAACCTGCGTCAGTTTTAAGTAAAAAAAACTTGATAGACCTAAATCATGGCCAACCGGGATAGCTTATAAAAGTGAATGGAGTATACTTGGTTCAAAATAAACGAAGTGAAGTGAAACGAAATGGCTCAGACATTCAGCAAGCCAGTAAATGCTACCGACTTCAGGTCAGTCTAGAACTACCTATTTCATCTTGGAATTGATCTCTCAAATTTTTCAGCACCAGAAACCAGAGACCTCCACAATTTAATTTCCATATTTAAATGTTCATAGAATTCGAACAAATCAGTGAAGCACTCACGATTTACGAGCTAATAGGTTTATCATGAGCATCAATAACCAACCATACAGTAGGTATAACGCTAGAGTGTGGTTGATTCAATTATCGATTCATTGAAGAGTTAAAGCGTCAATAAAACTGTCACAACAGAAGCTCATAAAGAGTTGACACCATTAATCAATCAGCAAACTAGGGGGTATCAAAAATTCATTCGTTCGTATACGGCATTAGAGGTGACGTTTCCCCATTTAGAGACTTTTAGTGGATTACTGGCTTGAAAACTATTCGATTGGAGGCTATATGAAATGTTTTGGAACTTATAGGTTTATGGCGTTGAAAGTACATATAATTGTGTATATTCGAAAATTTCGATAGCAGAATATTATGCAGAATATTGAAGAATACTTGGTGCAGGAATCAAGTTCACCTCCAAAATCTTTATTTTTCCAAATCAAATTGTTATTTTGGACATTCATACTACAAATTGTTTGACATCGTCTGAGGTGAACAAGGTGAGTGGTGTGTGTATATAGGCGGTTTCAGAAACTTGATCGGATTAACACGGTTAACTTACCCGGATCACTCAAATGACAGATGTTGAACGCTCTATCTGTCATTTGGGTGACCCGGGTAAGTTACCCGTGTTAATCCGATCAGGTTTCCGAAACCACCTTATTACTTTCGGTTTAAGGTTGATTCTCACTATACGTTCCGTAACTTTCCCGTATCCGTTCCGTATGAGCTACGTCAAAATTTAGTAGGCAAAAATGTCATGTTGACGGAACGTAAACGTATACTGTGCATACATCAAATCATATACACCTTATAATATTTTACGGGAACGATACTGAAATGTTACGGAACGTATAGTGAGAATCAACCTTGAATTCTGAATGAATTGAAGTTACCGTTATTACAAATCATTAAATAATTTTTCGAGTCCAAATGTACTCATTCTCCATTCATTTTTACAAACTATCCCGCAAATGACGCAGGTTGGCACTCGTGAAATATCGGCAATGTCAAAATAATTCTCAGCGACGTTGTCAAATACCAATGCCAATTCCTACTCTCAATCTCAACATAATCATCCCGCTTGGAAACTTGAAGTGCCGAAGGTAATTTTTAAGAAGCAGAGACAAAGTATCAGTGCTATTTAGAATTGATATCTGCTTTTTCTGATAGTAACCTTAATAACATTTTTGACGTTTGTGAGTGAACACCCAGTATATCGTTCACATAGATTCCCAAGAACTTTGTAAATTGAGTCAGTTCTTTTAAGGTTTTGTAGTGCTACTACATTTTCATACTGGAGTATTTCAAGTTGAACAACAATTTATTTGAATGTCTTCTGAAGCCTCATTTCTTGAGAATTTCGAAAAGTAGGGAATTGCATAGGTTTGTCTGTGAGTTTAGAAGTTTTACTGCAGGGTTATTCGACTACTCTTATTTTTTTTTCGAATGAACTCACAAAGTAACGGACTACTTTATCCATTATTTTTCAGTAAAATTTCAACACTCGATTTTTGATTTCCGTAGAAGAAAAAAGCATAACTGAATCTCCCAACCATGTTTGTAGACGTGAAATATTTCCAGTATTAACAGAGAAAAAAGTTTCTTCAACATTCGCCAGGTTATTGGAATAATTGAATTCACAAAATAATACAATATATACTTCTTTGGCAGGAGTAAGTATTCGACTTTAGTCTCTCACAAGCGGTATGCCTTCTGCCTTCTCTGGTCTTATGAAATTTTGCACTTCTACTCTCCGATCATACAGTAGGTAACTTGAAAGAGAAATTATTTCAGTAATTTACGAGTTATATTTTCGTGAAAACATGTTATAAATCGAATAATCTACGGAAACGTGTAAAAACCCGCCCCAATGGCCAATTTCGAGTGGAAAGAATTTTAATGCTTTGTAATAAAGGCAACATTTTACAACATTTTAGAATTCGTACATGCAAAAAATATATGTACCTACATAAGCTTTTATGAGAAAATTACCTACACATGTCGATAGGAAACATTCTCTGTACTACCTACTTCTTTCCCGTCATGATATCATGGTTAACGTGATGTCGACCAATAAGTCGAAAATATTCAAACCTTTTTTTCGACTCATTTTGAAAGCTTTTTGTGATTGGATTTCAAAATAATCCTCAAAAGCTCAGAAATTGGTCTGTCTTTCGAATGTCGAATGTAGTAAGTAGTCTTTGCTACAAAGAAAGCATATGAAGACCCCAACGGAAAATTATGTTGAGTCCATATTCGTAACAAAATGAGATTATGGTACCATCTGTTAGAGAATGGCTTGAACAATATCCCTATTACTTAATTTTAAGTCTCTCTACTAACACGTTTAATGAAGAAAATCTTTAATATGAGGAACTTCTCAAGTCGATGCCCAATTTCGGATTTCTACTGTTACTATATTTTTATATAGATGGCCCAACACATCAAAGCTAAGCGTTTAATAAACAATCAATATCGGAATGTGCTTAACCAAAACAAATAACCATTGACTTTTCAAACTTTCAATTGCGTTCATTTCGAAAAAAAAACAATTGTTATCTGACATGATTTTCAATTGGAGTCTTTATATTTTCAATAATAATTTTTCATCTATGAAACCACTGAAAAAATATGACTGAGTTCTTCTCTTCAGAATCATTATAATCCCAACCTCAACACGCCCGACGCTAGAACTCTTTGACACTCATGAGATCTTATCTGGTGATAAATTCAATCCTTCTTCGAAATATATTGTCGAATTCGATGGAATGAGTAAGTTTTAATTTGTTTTATTGAAAAAAAATGAATTTTTCCTGAAAAAAATATAAATGTTGATAAAACTGAAAATTGTTTGGTTGTAGTTATGTCAGATAACTACGCGTAGTTGTCCGTTCTACACGAAAGTCTTAGTAATTACGTATGTAACTGAATCAAACCATAGAGTCATGAAATAAAACATGTAAGAATTGACAAAGTCTCGCCGAATTATTTTGCCCTTGACGATACATCATTCGTGCCAATTTGGCCCAGTTCTAGTAACAAGAACTTGATAAACCCATGTCAAGGCCTACCGACTGACACTATAAAGCTGAATGGAGTATATTCTATGACTTATTTTGTTGCAAATCACTTGCATAATATCTCCTTTAATTTTGGCACATTTATAAGTTTTAACTATGTATATACTTCTTCCTCTAAGGAAGCTTGTACCATACAATAGAAAATAGTAATAACCAGAACGACCCGCCACTGGATTCGATAATTCCCACGTTGCGCCCATTCAGCTTCGAATAATTTCCATAGAAACATTAGCGCAAGTGTCGATCCTCGGAGACTTGCCTGATTAACTATCAAATTAGGCGCTCGAACTTCGTCGGTAACCGCACATCATAGCCGTTGTGTGGCTGAAATAGAGGGGTGCATTTTAGCCGTTAGCCCACCCTCCGCAATTTGACTCTATGTGTTCACAAGTGCCTCCCTTATCTGCCGCTTTGGAATCTCGCCGAGATAAATTAGTGCAATTGCTCAGTTTGCTGACGCTGCTCCCCTCTCCGCTTCAGTTCATTTGAAGTTTCGAATTAGAGGCAGTTATAACTTCGTTTTGTTTAATTAATCCTCATTTTTTCTAATGCTATTCGAATTAGGTGTGAATCGGGGCTGATCTCGGAAATGAGAAATTCCAACGAAAATTTGACTGTTGGGGGTGGAACTCTAAAGATGAAACTAGCAAAAACGCTCAAGAACTACTCACTGTATGTAGACCCGGCTCATTCGCCATTTTGTACCCTCAAAATCCCTTTCCGTCGCTCTTCAATGCTACACTAGTCTGAAGTTTCCTTCAATCTACATAATTCCTAAGCATTGATAGAACTTCGAACACCACATACCTACGCGCACAAGGAACAATGAACAAAATCCTGTGATTGCTACAGAGAATTGCACTTTGTCCGGTCGCACTTAACTAAACCGACACGCTTTTTTGTTAAATTGGCGCGATAGAAACTGTGATGTACTTCCTGTTGCATAGAATTACCTCAGATGCGAGAAAAGAGAAGCATTCAGACAATGGTGGGTTTATCTAGCCCCACGGCCTCGGTCGTAAAATTCTTCGTAATATTATGTTCTTTGAGCAGATCCCAGATTGTGGAGCGGGAATCGTAGGGCTCCCGACAAGTGTGAAAATCATTATCTGGGGTTTTGCTTGGTAACTACTTGTCGCCTCACAGTGTACAACAGATCCATGCACCACAGCATCGCCCTGAAATTTCATTGAGATTGAAGAAAAAAATTATTATTCTCAAGAAAAAATTTATAATTTTGCGCCCCTAATTGGCTTGCGTCCGTGCAAAAGCCTCCTTCACCACGACCTAGATCCGGCTCTGCCTCCAAACGCATCTTTATTTCGAGATGTAAAGATTTGGCTATCTTCATCTCATTTATGGTCCACATTAAATTCTGCATAAACCAACAAGCTATCATCTTCCAATCAAGTACTAGATTTCAATTATATATGATCTGTATTTCTAGAAATATTGACAAAATAAAACTTTGAATGGGTGTATATCTACGGAATCATTGGGGGGATTTTACCCATTCACGAATGAAACATTCGTGATCAATCCCCAAACTAAGTCTAGGTTAATCTCTAAATCGTTTCTTTTGTTATTGTATTAACGGTCACATTAACGGCTGATTGTAAACACGATAACTTCCGAAAGAAACAACTTACCTTGATTACGAAGGCCTAATTCTTGAATGGGTTGCATTCCTCCCAATGGGACCTCAGTAATACCCATTCAGAATTAAATTTTCCAAATAATAGCAGAAATACAGATTATATTGAATTGATTCAAAAATGACAGCTTGAAGGTTCATGCAGAATTTCGTGAGGGTAATCTGATTAGAAGACCTCAGAATAGAAATATTTGGAAGAAAAACTTATCCAGTGATACGATCGTTAGGAAATGTTGAGAGCAATTGAACGTCGGTATTTTCCAATTAATTATCAAGTTTTCAATCCCATTGCATAAGTATTATAGTTCCAGAGATAGTGGAAAAGAATTCTCAGCAATTCGAAAGACTATAACCCGGAAATAGTTCCAACTTCACTTTTTAAAATGCCAACCGATCCTGAACGATTCAAGTCGATAGGGTTTTCTGTTCTCACATAATCGTGCGCATTGCCGGCCGCCCAGACAATCTATTCCGACTTCGGATTCGTCATCCGTGAGTTCAACAAAATTCGAAAATTACAAATATTTGCGCAAAACGATAGAATAGCAAGTATTCGAATTGAATTTATACTGATGTACAACATAAATTACTATTTCGTTGGAAGAATAAAATATGGTATTTTCAGTACATACAGGGTGAGTCTTTAAATTGTACATTAATTTCAACAGTAGATTCCTGTTATCAAATAAAACGCTTTTTTCATGTACCATTTTTCCAGAATCGGCTCCAGTAAAAAGATACAGACTGTTAAAATTTCCCAAAAAAATCAGTTTTTTTTTAGCTTGGATATGGTAACTCTGAATGGGATGAATTTTGATGTGAAGTTTTCTATAAGTATGACAAAATTCTGCAGTAATCACTTTTATCATACTTCAAACAGTTTCCGAGTTATAGACTCAACGATTCATGAAACTATATGATATAAGCATGAAGATTGCAGATGAAGTTTATCTTATGTCATAATAAGAATCTCCAATCATTTCAGAATAACTTATTATAAAACTTAACTTTAACTGACAGTTATGTTAGGACATATCTGTCAAAACATTAACGTTAAAGTTAAGTTTTATAATATCGGCCCTTAATTATTTATTTATAATTTCTCCTTAAACGCACCGATTTGGAGATATTCAACGTTGAATAATATAAAATCTGATGAAAATTAGACAAATTATCTCATTTTTATGGTCCGTCCCTGAGCTAGTAAAGACGGTTAGTTAAGTTAGCTCCACACTTATCCGAACCATAGAATACAGAGAAATATTTATCTATTTCGCATAGAACTAATATACTTCTATGCTATTTCATGATCAGACCACAGATATGGTGACATGTCTATGAACCTGACTTTCCATAGAGTTCAATTAATGTGTTTAGGTTTGTTGATTGATTTCATATAATTCATGTATAAGTTTAATGAAAATATGAATGAATATGTAGTGTTAAATATGAGAGTGGGCGAGGATGGAATTGAATATAATTTTATAATGGAATGAAATCGAATATCTCAAGAATATCAAGTGGAAAATCACTGTTTCAATGGTCCAGTGTAGTGAAAAGTTTACCTTGCGATTATATCGCAAAAAGCACCAAATCATAAGAATTAAGTGAGTAAATGAGTTTTTCAATAATTTTTCTTTGAATTTCAAACATTGGATTGCCAAAGAGATCACCGTAAGAGATATCTGTGGTGAACTTGCAAAGAGAGTGCAGGAGTGGAATAGCAAAGAAAAAAAGAGTTTTATTTGATGAGAGGAATCTATATGGTTAAAATTAATGTACAACTTAAAGACTCACACTGTATATTATAACTGTTCCTTAAATTCTATCAAGGGACATAAAGGATTAGATACGGCCCATATTATTCCGGTCTGTTGTTTGTTTTGCAAATTTGAAGCCCTCCTGCCATTTAACGCCTCGATGATTTCTCCCTCTGCCTGCTGGATTGTTACATAGAAGAGCTTAATTGTAATGCTTTTTACGAGATTAGTCGTTAGCCAGAAGCATCTAAATATTTCGGCAGTTTTGCTTAGCGTATGGTGCAGTTTAGCGCGTTATTGTGCGCATCTGTTCCCCTGATTTTATGCGAATTATAGCCATATCGGTGGTGGATATTCATATTTCTGGAATACGAATGATAAAAGGGCAATTCCGGATCACGGTGACATGGGGTTTGTGGACCGGAAAAACTGTTTGTTCATGCGGAAAAACCTTTTGGTTCTTTTATTCTAGAATGTTGACTATACGAATTAAGATATCTACTTGTAGAAAATAATCGAAATAAGCATTGACATTAATTCGAAGGAATTTTTATGTTCTCGCTGTTTGTTTCGGAATTTATAGCGTTAACGGATCGCCCTTTAGGAACTTTCGATATTTTCAAAAACCTAAAAAACACTGACGCGAAGTCAGCAGCTTTCGCGCACATGTTCAAAGGCGATGACCGCTTCGGCAACGAATTTGAACCTGAGCGCTAAGCTGCTGACTTTACGTCAGTAATTTTCTAATTGTTTTGAGTTATTCCGAAAAAAAAACAATACCGAGGAAAAAACCACGAGCTTCGACATATTTTCTCCGAATATCTGTGAAAAGTTTGATCTTATCGAACTGAAATTTGGAACTTTCTTATGAAAGGAAGCTCTAAGTCTAAGTAAAACTTTTTTCGGAATATGATGAAGTTTCCGAAAAAAAAAAATTTTAAACATATTTTTCACAATTCACTGACAGTACGATCCAACAAAATTTCGCAAAAAATTGCGTATCCTTATACTCCAACTAATAGGGCACTAGCAGGTGACGTCACAACATGGCCGCTGAGGGGACAAACAAAGAGTTTGTTATTGTTATTGTAAACTGACATTTGTTATGCTGCTGCAAATTATTGTCCATTTTATGAGTTTGGGTTGATTGCCTGTGAAATTTAAGTTGTTGGCAAACTTTGTAGGCTTGAGATTAACATAATCCAGGAGAATAGATGATTTCACATCTTCAAGTAGTGAATTTTGATTAAACACAATTTGTTGTTGAGAGTTCTATATTCGAATAATAACATGAGATGGAAATGTATTTATTTTCACAATGGTTGTAATACAATAAAAGGAACTCTAGTCAATATTTTCATTCGATAAAGTCTGTTTGAGGCTTAACTGATTGTTTGAGATTTTGCCGATATTAATCTTTTGGCATCAACTTGCAGTATGTGGCAATGTCCTACTATGATTGGTCTGTATTTTCACAAACTTTTAAGGTCTAGGATCCTCCTAGAGGATACTGGAATTATATTAGGATTTATAGATTCAACTTGAGCTTCCTGTCGGAAGACATATTCTCATCAAGAGAATATTGCCACAAAAATGTTCACAGTTGTGTGTTTTACTTCTATTACCATCTATCTTCTGTTTATGATTTCAGAATGCCATGCTAATGGTAACTATATAAATTTATAATTGATATTGTATCTTGAATATCATTCCAATGCCAAGTTCGTTTAAAGGTTGTCCTGAAATGAGATTTATCCATAAATATGTTAAGTACCTTTGTTAGTTCATTACCTGTTGAAGATAATGCAGAAAATAAAAGAATTTTTCACTTTAAAATCGGGGAAGTCATCCCCATGCAGAGATAAAACCAAGCGTACTTCCTCTTTCCACCTTGGCAGGTTCTACCTGATTCTATTTAGTTTTCAACGACAAAAATCTAAAAAAATGGGTGTGATTATCACTATTGGACCGATGACTACAGATCACAGCTGAAAAAAATTCCATAGTTGAATTTAATTTGAAAAAGGAGATATAATAATGTATGTATCAAACAGGATTAGGTATATTTAAACTGGAAAAATCTTTATTCAAATCACCTTTGCAAAGTATTCTCTTACCTGAAGGTATTCAAAAAGGTTCAATGATCAAAATTAACTGAAAAAAACACTCTTAAAATGTTTTTCCACTCAGATAATACACCAAACGTTAACATTAGCTCTTGTGGGAAATCGCTTTGTTTGTCCCCCCAGTAGCTGATTTTGACGTCTCATCTTGCTGAACCATAGAGTGCTGCTAGTGCTCTATTGCCAATTTTCAATCCACTAGTTCCAGTAATTCCAGAATTATCACGGAAATAACCTCAAAATTTCAAAAGGCCCAACTCCGAAAAAGTTTTGCCGATTTTGCCCATTAACGAACTTAACCGTCGCATTTTGAAATGCAACCTACCCTGTTAGTTTCAGTTCGATAGGATTCTCCGTACGACCGTTATCGTGCATACGGACGGCCGGACAGAATCGATTTTGACACCGGATTCGTCATCAGCGAGTTCAACCTAGTCGTTTTAGATGGGCTCATAATTCGAAAATTACATTTGGACAAAATAATAGCACGCTGTTACCCGGAACATGCGCGCAAAAATTTAAATCCGATAGTGTTGCAATCTATTACTTGAATGAACAACCACGGATTGGAGGTTCAACCGAAATTTCTCGAGTATTATAGAAAATGAAAATTTGTTTTTATCGGCACAATACTAAAATAATACTGATCTTTAAACGATATCGTATCTGTTTCGGAAATATCTGTTATTTTAGAGATATTAAGATGATGAATTTTCGAGATTTTGTGAAATTGGAAAAATTCCAAGACATGTGATTCTATATCTACTCAGTAATATCATTGTATAAAGCCTCTATACAATGCGCTTCAAAATTATGGAACAAATTCATTTTCTCAGAAGAAAAATATTTGGCAACAAAATCCGGAAAAAGGTCAATTTTGTTTCACTTTTACCAAATTTATATGCATTTTTGAAGGATTTTTGTTGCACCCTGTGCCAATCCCATCAAGCCTTTAAATTTTTTGAATAAAGAAAGTAGGTCATGTGGTACTTTTTTAGCAACGTTTTTGTATCTTCTTTACAGGCGTGCAGAAATTTTCAAGAAAAATATTTTTTTTTGAAAAATAAGTTAGTTCAAGAGGTATTCAGTTTGTGCACTTTGTCATGGCTCATTTACTTTGAGTCGATGGTACCTGATGAAATTTGTCACCGAATGAAAGTCGACGATTACAGTTTTGCTCGTGCACAACTTTCAACTCCTTTCAAGACCCTCGCGTGAATTTTTTTTTCTCCATTGAAGAGTTCGTAGGGGTTGAAAGTTGTGCATGAATAAAACTGTAAAGGTCGACTTTCATTCGGTGACAAATTTCATCAGGTACCATCGTCTCAAAGTAAATGAGCCACGACGAAGTGCACATACTGAAAACATTTTTTAAGTAACAAATTTTTCAAAAAAAAAAATTTTTCTTTAAAATTTATGCACGCCTATAAAGAAGATACAAAGACCTTGCCAAAAATAGAACACATGACCCACTTCCCCTATTCAAAAAATTTAGAGGGTTGATATGGATGGCACAGGGTGCAACAAAAATGCATATAAAAGTGAAACAAAAATCGACCTGTTTCAGGATTTTGTTGCCAAATATTTTTCTCCTGAGGGAATGAATATGTTCCATCATTTTGATGCGCACTGTACAATAGGAATATGGCTTTGTTAGTGGTTCTGTACATTTAGTTTGAAGTAGCGATAATTTTATGAATTGAAATGAGCTCATCGTCATCGTTTATCCACATCTGCTGAATCTCGAACCGAACGCCTCTCTATTTTCGTAAATATTTTGAAAACTGAATTTCAAATGCGTTTTTATTTACTAAAACGTTGGACGGATTTTGTGGATTATGGATGTAACCTTCGTATAAAAACTTCAAACCTGTCTTGACGATTTCGAGTCTGTAAGTTATCACTTTGTGAGGTTATCATGTTCAAAGCCGGCTGTAAATGCACTCTTCTCGAAAGAATGACTTAGAGACTCGGAACTTTTGGGGTAGGTTCAAAGCTTAAATCACAACGGCAAGTTAATAATGGAAAAGATCCATCTTGCGGTCAGGTAGATCATTTTAAATTTCTTCGATCTGCCAATTTTTGAGATAATACAGCCGAATTATATTTTTCAGATTCGAAAGAAATAATAATATTTTGCAGTGTGTTTTTCATTCTGTTCAATAGCATTCCTATCCAGAATAAACAAAATCGCAAAAATTTACTTCATCGGGGTTTTCAAAATGGCGAATGCGACGGTTTATTCTCCAACCTCGTCTACAAATTAGAAGTTCTGTATTATTTTTCACATTTTTTCTGTTTACATTTCGGCTTGCGATATCTGAAAAAAAAACTTATGAGAATTCTACAAAATTATTATGCATGACAAACGTTATAGCATTTGTAAATCGTTCGCTTTGTTCCGATATTGCTCATTAGGCAACATTTTTTTTAGGAATTGGCCTTGGCAAAATTGGATTTGACAATCTGCAAGGCCGATTTTTATGAAAAATAATTTCATTGAATTCCCAATAATTCTAAAATAATGCAAAATCCTCTGAGGGTATCCTTCAATCGATAGGTATTTGAAATTCTGTGTTTTACTGTTAATGTATGCAGGGATTGTAATATCATGAAATCTAACTCTTCTTTGTGATCTTTATTGATTCCAGGCATTTTATTTTATAGGTTGTGGTCCAGGACACGCCTTACTAGGAAAAACGAGAAGGCCAAGGACAGCTTTCACATCACAACAGCTATTAGAATTAGAAAGACAGTTCAGACAGAATAAATATTTATCTAGACCGAAAAGATTCGAGGTCGCCACAAGTCTAATGTTAACAGAAACACAGGTGAGTTTGAAGAAAATGAAAAAATAAGCGTATCGTTTTGATAACAGAGGCTCAATCTCATACTTGCATCTTTACACAAACAACTGAAAACTCCAGCGAAATTTTTAAAAAACCATTCTGCAATAACATTAAAAACGAAAAAAATACCCTGTGATCCTATGATATTATTCTCATTAAATTCTGTATGAACCTTTAAACTGTCATTTTTCGATGAAGTTCTGAATTTCAATTGGATCTTATCTGTATTTTTGGAAATATTGGGGAAATAAAATTTTTAATGGGTATATCTGCGGCATCATTGGGAGGATTTTACCCATTCACGAATTCGGCCTCCATAGTTAGGGTCCAAACCTTCTCTACAAATATCGAGTTTCTATCTTGTTTCTTTCGGAATTTATTGTGTTTACGGTAGAGTTGAAATTTTTCCTCAAGGGTTAAAGCATTGCGATGAAAAGGGAAGCGATGGCTAGGTATCTGTCGTTTTTTCGATTTTAATTCTTCCCTGCGTATAAATGTATCTTCTCCAACGATTTCGGCTGAACCAATCCATCGGCAATTACACTTTCCATTTCACATTAAACCCTAATTGCCATTCGGCTTATACATCGGTCAACAGATTATGCTGAAATTCCCAGTCAACGTAAGATTCGAACGGGTCTAAAAAAATGATGATTTCTTGCTTGGATTGGGATAATGCCCCATCCACATCCGCACTAAGCACAACTTCAAATATTAGAGACGAACCATATTTTAGCATTTCAGGTGACAGACTGCTGAAAATATGACGCAGATTTATCATCACTTCTAGTGACATTTTGCTACGCGCATCGGAAAGACTAACATGATCTTAAGATGTTGATTTATATGACTAGGTTGCCTACCCATTTTTCCATTTTGGTGTATCATTACTCGCGGATTTTATGAGCAAGTGCTTTTACTTATAGAATCTACAGGGTGTTGCCGAATGAGTGGGAAAGTATTTAGGAGTTGGTTCCTTATCGAAATGAAAGTTTATACATAAAATATGTCTCGAAAATGCTGCGTTGCGGAAGTACAGGGTGTTCCCCTTTTCAATACAATATACTTGTATGTTAACTCCCGATTCTGTATAAATAGAAAATCGGGAAAAGTGCAAAATCGGTAAGCCTTGGTTCACCAGGGAAAATTGTATGCGGTTGGTTCCAATAGATTCGTATCAACCCTGTGAGCCTGATGACAGCAACCTCTATAAATATTGAATGGAAAGGGTGTTGAATGGCAACTTGTTTTGAGGTAATTCGACGGCCTTTTAAAAAATGCCGTACATTTCACCTTTTTTCTTAGTTCCAACTCATTTAATTTATTATTCTGAACAAGTGAAGGAAATAACCGAAGAATGTAACAACAAATTCAGTAATATTGTGGAAAAATGTACATCATGACGTCTGAAAATTCTGTTTTTTTCACACGTGGGATTTGCTGGTATTCTAGAAAATGCTGTAACTTAATATTCATATTTCACTGCATCTATTGCTATAGTAACTATTAACAGCATTTCCTGTGATAACAGCGAATCCCAAGAGTAAAAAAAGAACTTTCAAATACCATGATAACATATTTCCACGATATAACTGAACATATTGTTGCTTTCTTCAAGTCTTCAGATTAATAAATTGAAGAAGTATTAAGAAAAAAGGTTACTATTGAAGAGGACATGGAAATACCTTTGAAGCAAAATGTCACTCAACCCCCTTCCGATTTTCGACTTTAGGGGTTGCTGTAATCACGTTCAAAAGGCTGGTACGAGATGATTGGAACCAACCGTATGAAGTGTCGCCCTACGAACAAAAGTTTACCTTTTATTACATTTTTTCAGATTTTGCAAGGAGGCCGAGATATACAGTGCGCGTCAAAATTATGGAACAAATTCATTTTCTCAGAAGAAAAATATTTGGCGACCAAATCCTGAAACAGGTCAATTTTGTTTGACTTTTACCAAATTTATATGCATTTTTGAAGGACTTTTGTTGCACAATGTTCAAGAAAAAAATTTTTTTCTTGAAAATTTCTGCAAGCCTGTGAAGAAGATTCAAAGACCTTGCCAAAAAATTACCACATGACCCACTTTCCCTATTCAAAACATTTAGAGGGTTGATGGGGATGGCACAGGGTGCAACAAAAATCCTACAAAATGCATATAAAATTGGTAAAAGTGAAACAAAAATTGACCTGTCTCAGGGTTTTGTTGCCAAATATTTTTCTTCTGAAGAAATGAATTTGTTCCATAATTTTGATGCGCATATAGGGTGGTACATTTTTAAATCGACACCTTAAACTTGGCTATCGCTGCACTGTACAGGGTGGGCAGATTTCGATGTTTTAGCACTATACTTTTTAAAGCAGAGGAGATAGACAAAATCTGATACTTATCAAAAGACGAGTTCGCCACTGGATTCTACATTAAAAAGTGTCTGTACAATGATTTAATTTCAGAGCTTTATCATTAGTATCAGTATAAATTTATTTCGATATAGCTATTATTAATTTTCGCTTATAACTCAAAAACAAAAGAAAATGGCCAAAACTACTCTTGTAAGTTTCTCAGAAAAAAAAACGAGAAAGGGGTATCAGATGTTGTCTTTCTCCTCTGATTTAAAAGTTGCAGGGCTAAAACGTCGAAATTTGCCCACCCGTACTTCAATAAAATTCTAATTTTTTGATAAAGTCAGAGTGGTCCAATGCAAGAGACTTTTTTCCGAAGAAATATGATGGTGTTCATTTTTCTACCATTTCCAATCTCATTTTCTGGAGAATAATATTTAAAAACTCATATTTTTTGAAAATATATAATGAAGTTCAATTCTTCAATCATTCGACGGAGGATATCGATAACCCATTCATGAATTGTACCTTCGTAATTAAGCTACAAATTAACCACCACAAATATCGATTCCAAGATTGTTCCTTCCTGAAGTAATTTGTGTTTACGTTTACAGTAGGCACATCAGACACTGAAATAGATTTATTTCTTTCAGGTAAAAATATGGTTCCAAAATAGAAGAATGAAGTGGAAGCGGAGTAAAAAAGCTCAACAAGAATCAAAGAACACGAAAGATTCAGACCACAGCAGTACAAAACCATCGTCCAATCAAAGTGCATCCAGCCAAGTCAATAAAACCGCACCAGTACCTCAGCATGAAACAGCAACTAGTGAAAACCCCTTACCCAGTTTAATGGATCATGCTACCCAAAATGGGTTAAGAAAATTACCCGAGGGAGAATCGCTCTACCGACCCTATGTGGTGTAAAAATATTTGAAGATATAAAACCCTCCATATTGGAGAAAACATTTATTTTGTTTATATTGTTCATAAACATTTCCGTTTAGTCATTCAACAGAAAGCGATAATTGGTTGCAATAAGGTTTATCAAAAACCATCAAGTGAATTTCAGTCAAGATGAAAATTTTCAGACTAACATTTTTTTATTGGTTTGAGAGTTGCCATGTAGAATTTTTGTAACTAAACCTTGTACATATTCGAGAATAGATTCTCTGTTTAGGTTATAATTTCAATGTAAATAATGTAATATTAAAGTTCCTAATATATAAATCATTCAAGATCTTGAATTTCTTATAAATAAAACAGCTCAAATGAATAGCTTTTTCATGTATTTCATCCCGCACAAATAATATATTATAGAAATGTCGTACGAATATATCATATAATTATTGTTTAAACCACAGACTAATAATAAATTATTGTTTATTAGTAGTCTATGGTTTCAACAATGATATATTGATCCGATATACAGGTAACCTGAAGAAAGAGTAGATATCAATATTCCATCCTCTGAATAAAGTCAGTTCTATTAAAGATTTACCGTCGGTTTCACAATACTTTTGACGGCCGATCAACTCATTGATTACAGTTCGAATTAGATGGTTGTGTTGAAAATGAACTGAAATTGAGCGCAGAAATTACTGTTGATTGACAATCAAGTCGTTGATCGGGCAATCAAAGTTTTGTGAAACCGGCCGTTAGGGTTAATGCGCATTCCATGTCCAAATTCATAGACATGGGCCTCGCACTACAAAGTTCAAAAATGCATCCACATGGTACAAGGATTAAGCAAAATCAGGTAAGCGCATAGGTATTGTGGTATATGGGTCTATATTTAGAGTCTCTGAACCCCTTAGACGCGAGCCCCACAGGCAGGGACAATGTCTACTTATGCGCTCAAGAATGATCGAGAGCGCACATATAAATCATAGGGGACAACCAGGCCACACTGAAGGTCCTGAATCACCAACTCAGAGCTCTCTTCTGGCCTTGGAATGCCTCAAATATACAGACAACAGAGGGACTCTCCTAGTGGTACAAGAGACTGCAGGGTTCAAGGAAAAGAGGAGGCCGATGAACTAGCTAAAAATGCCTCAGAAGTAACACTGGATGGACCAGAAACTTTCTCTTTCTCTTTCGGAAACACCACCACATGGAAGTGGTCCAAAATTGGAAGCTAAATAACAGAATAGCCCTGTGAAGACATACTGCAGGACTTGCACAAGCAAACAGATTGGTGGACTTATTAACATCGTAGCTAAAAAAGCTTTTGCAGCTATCAAGAGCTGCACTTCAAGTAATGATGGGACTGCTGACAGTGCACTGTCGGTTGAAGCGCTCTTGTACAGCTCAGGCAACTCAGCAGATGAGATATGCACGATCTGTGGATTAGAAAAGGAAACACCCAAACATATAGTATGCAAATTTCCAGAGATCGGTAGCCCAAGAATTTTACAATGGGCAAACCAGAAGTAAATCATTATGAAGTGACAGCCAAGGAACCGAAGGATGTCATCAGATTCGTAAACATCATCAACGATACCCTTAAAATGATCAAATAATAATAAATTAATAAAACACAGGTATCAGGAATCGGACAATGTAATTAACCTTGACAAATTTTTTTCTGTCAACGTTTTAGAACAGCACAGTTCCCTTTTTAAGGCTTCAAGGAACAGTGCTGTTCAAAAACATTGGCAGAAAAAAATTGTAAAGGAGAATAGATCTCTTGCATGTATTTTTTTATCATTGGAATCAAAT
The DNA here is from genome assembly GCA_958510865.1 of Myrrha octodecimguttata. NCBI lineage: Eukaryota > Metazoa > Arthropoda > Insecta > Coleoptera > Coccinellidae > Myrrha > Myrrha octodecimguttata. Next base: position 59,647,885 of record OY294059.1, on the reverse strand, counting down.
ATTCTATCCATAAGAATACTGGGTAAAACCCGCAAAATTTCCCGTCGCCGAGATATCAAATAGATGTTTACATCATTGTACGCAGTGTGTTTTTCTGAACAAAAAATGTGAAGTCGAACATAGGCGGTCTCCCTTAGTTTGGAAGATATAGGCCCCCAAAGTTCCAAATTGATGCATTTTCAGGTCCCTTTTTCCACCATAAAAACAATCTCCCACTTCTTCTGTATAGTTCACAAATCATCTTTGAACCTTCAACCAACGATAATCAACACTTTTTTTCAAGAATAGTCGCTATTTAAGAAAAAACAAAGAAAATACTGGACAACCACTTAACCTCGATTCCTTCTTATTTCGACTGAGTCTAAAAGTGAAGTTTGGCAATGGCGCGGATTTCATCGGTCGGAATCGTGCCATCGTGCGTATTCGTGAATGACAGATTGAGATTATTGTTGGCGAGAAAAATCAAATGATATGTTCTTACTGCTTACTGCGATACTCTAAATCTTCCAACAGGAGATTTCGTTTTTAATGGAATCTACAAGTTTGAAACACATAGTTATGGGATGCGAATACACCCTAATATATATTTTAACGTACATATCTTTTCATATGTAACGGATCGCGTCCTTCGCAGTTTTCCAATGAAATCGAGGTTATATTCTATAACCCATTTTATTGGAATACCCTGAATTTCGACTATAACAACCTCCCTATTTTGAAGGGGGTAGAAAGAATTAAGTTCAAACGAAAATATTGAGAATTACATCTTAAACAAATTTCAATCTTTTCTTCAGTGACAGAAGCATTTTCCTTACAATCATATCCTTCAGCCGCCCATCATCTCAAGTTTCCCGCCAGCAACTACTCTTCTTTCATAACACGTTGGCCAGCGATGAAAAGACGCTGTTGCCAAGCTCCGCTTTAACGTTGAGAAATATTTCATAGAAATATAGGTTAAGTGGTTGTCTGATATTTTCACTTTTCTTCCATTAAATAATGAATATTCTTGAAAAAAAGTATCGCTAACCGTTGATTGAAGGTTCAAAGATGATTTATCAACCATATTTGAGAAGTGAGAGATCATTTTTATGGTGGAAAAAAGGATCTGAAAATGCAACAATTTGGAACTTTGGGGGCCCATATCTTCCAAACAAGAAGAGACCGCCTATGTTGGCCTTCATATTTTTTGTTCAGGAACTCACACTGCTTACAATGATGTCAATATCTCAGCGACGGGAAATCTTGCGGGTTTACCGAATACTGAAAAACTTCAATCGCTGTCAAAAATTTCAACTTTCAACGAGAAAACGACCTTTTAAATTAGGCTCCAGATATTGGTTGTTTAAACACTCGGAACTTTGCGCCTTCCGTGACGTTCGATATATATTTCCACTCTCTCCCTCTTCTCGTGTACCTTTCTCTCTAGCAAGCCAATAGGGAGCCTCAGCTGTATTGATCAGGGCATCGTGGAATAACGAGTAACGTAGGAGGCGATCTACCGAGTTTCACCCACTTAGGTTTTGCGTCCCGATTTGACGATTTTTAATAACGAATTATTCGAAATTCGCGAATTGTTGAAGTGTGCGATGGCATACATTATGATTTTTATCGAAATGGAATGAGAAAAACATGAAAATATGATAATTCATGTTACATGCAAGAGACCTATTACATTGTCCGATTTCTAATAACTGTTTTATTATTCAATATAATAGACCAAGAAAACTGAATGAAATAATATCACAAAGTTAGCCACTTCCATAGATCTAGTTATTAACAGACATGGACTGAGCAATACCTTCAGAAGAAGGTGCATTCTAGATAAACCTATCTCCCCTTTCATAGATAAAGATGTTATACTTTTAATCCTCTGTCTTCCTTTATCTACTTGACGGGATGATAGTGTCATACCTATCTCACCTCCACTGTTTTAATAATAAAAACGAAATTATTTTTATATTCATTTATTGTAGAATTAAATCTGAAAAATGAATTTATCATATGATAAAGTAATCCAGATTTGATTATCACAAAAGTAACAAATATTCGAACATGATTAAAATCTCAGAATCAACATCTATTCACAATATCACTTATTGAATATATTCTGACATTTCCATGGGTTTAGAATCGTAAAAATTATTTCATTAGAAGGTGATGAAAGTCAAGGATACTTTTCTGAAAATAAAATCTGAGGGTGTAATCTACAGAGCCTATCTAATTTATATATTTCAAGGTAGTTGCATGGATTAGCAGGACTTTATTGCACATGACATGTGAAAAGGAGGTTGGATGAGAAAAATAAAACAGTAAGAAAAGAGTTAGTATTCAAATCAATAAATCAATTCTTCATCACAGGTGAAATTAATCATATTAGAGAGAAAAAACCAAAAACTACACCTTTAATAACTGAGCCCAGCCCATGCTCTTTCATGACTCCATCACAATTACTTACTTGAGCTTTAATTATCACTCAAAAAAATAATTCGGTTCTTGATTTTTCAGATTAAGCTTCCTTGAAAGCTTTTGACAAAATGTCTGAAATGATTAAATTTCAAAAAATTCAAATATGTGAATATTTCATTTGGTCTTTCAAGCAAAAGTTGGAGACTACTTGAATTGTTCCAACCTTAGAAACCCATATAACTGCTAGATCCTCACAGTCCAAATTGTGGGATAAGAATTACGAATTATACATCTGTTTAAGCAGAGTCATGAGTTTGTCATACCTGAAGCGTATTTCATTTTCACTACGGTTTTTCAGACGCAGCTTTATCAGGCTTATTGCTTCTTTATGAAAATTCTGCTTAAAAGTCTCTAACAAAATTTTATCCTCTTCCTTGGTCCATCTATCAGATGCTTCATCATTCACCATAGTACCTTCTATATCTGTAGCTTCTTCATTCACAGTTGGCTTGATTTCCAAAGTCTCCTCAGTCAAAGAATCATCAGTCTTCAAGTTTTCTTTTTTCTTGGCTTTTAAATTCGCCAATATTATGTCATCTTCTGAGGAATCTATAATAGCAAGTTGAATATTTTTCAGTATATTGAAATGAAAATTTTATTCATCATGAATAATTATTCTAATTATTATTGATTACTTATTAAAATGTACCATAGATCTGCCACATGAGCATAATACAAACAACAAAACAAAGTTCATATAGACACTACAAATCCTCACAAAACTGTTTCGATTCCAAAGTTATGGCCCTCATATCAAATTCACTTATTTCACCATACAGAGAAGTGGAATTCAAATATTTACCAGAATTTCACTTCAAATTAAGGAGTAACAGAACAACTGATTTTAATATACTGTTTAATATACTGGAGCTAACAATTTCAACTCAACTGGTATCATACCCCGTAAAAGAAAAAATCTTATCACCTTCACAACACGGCTATGTCAAAGGGAAATCAACCCAGACCGCAGTCTACGAGTTCATCTCAGGAATCTTGGATGCTTTGGAGGATTCAAATGTAACGGTTGGGTTGATGCTGGACCTATCGAAAGCATTTGATACCCTATCCCACGACCTCATCCTTCAAAAACTACAAGCCTATGGAATAAGAGAAAACGAACTGAAGTTGTTCGAATCGTACCTAACAAACCGTAAGCAAAGAGTAGTGATCTCTCAGAATGGAAAACAAACACTATCAGAAGAGGAATTCACAGAACTTGGAGTACCACAAGGAAGCATATTAGGCCCCATCATCTTTATCATATTTCTAAATGACCTGTATTCCATATTTGATGAAACAATTAAATGTTAAATTTAAATGTTAATGTTAAAATGTTAAATTGAATGTTAAATTATGCTGATGACACAAATTTTACCGTGATAGCCAAGACATTTCCAGAAACGTGTGAACTGGTAAAATCAACCCTAAAACAAGCGAGTGAATGGTTCACAGCGAATGGTCTATGCATGAACTCCGAAAAAACGAATGCTGTACTATTCAAAACAGCACATTCGGGTTTCCAAACACCAGCCAATATTCAGCTATGCGACTCTACTCTGGATCTGATTAAGACATGTAACTTCCTGGGGCTTAAACTAGAAGAAACTCTCGATTGGAGCGGACACATTAATAACCTTTGTGGTCAATTAGGTTCCATCTGCTACACGCTGGGGGTACTCAGTAAATACTTAGATACTACATCAATGAGAACCATTTACCAAGCAGTATTTGAATCGAAGATGAGGTATGGAATCATGTTCTATGGCAGCTCATATAACTTGGAGAGAGTGCTGAAGATGCAGAAAAGATCAATATGTATGATTTGGAAGATGAAGAGAACGGAGTCATGTAGGGAAATATTCAGAAAAAACGGTTTATTAACTGCACCTGCCATACATATTCAGGAGTGCCTGATCTTCATTTATAAAAACAAGCAGTACTTCGAAGAAAAAACACCAAGTAGTTACAATACAAGGACAACAACAATAAAATATCCGCAACACAGACTAAGCCTGACTGAGAAAGGACCTCAATATAGATGTATTCGATACTACAATAAGATAGCACATAAATTAAGAACAGAATTGACCCTGCAACAATATAAGAATTACATCTTCAAGTTGCTACTTAACATCAAACCATACAACGTAGAAGACTTCTTAACCCACACGATCTGATATCTCAAAATAAAATTGTTTCTTATGACCCTGTTTCATCTCAAGTGTTTACTGAATTGCAGGTGTATACTTTACCTGAAATAAAGTACATTATTATTATTATTATTATTATTAATAGGGAATAATTTCTTCGTTTTCAGTTGTCGATAACTTTCGTAATTACAATAGAGTTTCGCTTCTAGATTTGTGCAAGAGATCAAATTACAGACAAATACTAACAGCATCATTATAAATAAGATCCGCTTCTTCGGTGTAGATGTTTTGGTTAATTGGATGATTAGCTCTGATCAAGGTGGAATATTTGTTGATTTATCGACAGATATTTGTCCTTGTGATTATGTTATTGTATTATAAATAAGTATCCATTAAAGCTTATTTTCGGAGGATTTTGCATCACTTTGCAAGTTTTTTCTTATTTTTCACTCCCAATATCTGAAACAGAACTATTTAAAATTAAATATAATGGTTTTTTTTTAAGAAAAACGCCCTTGCGGATTCCACCATTGAACTATCTGTTAACGACAGTTCCTTGGAAAACAGGTTGCCTAATGAACAAAACAAACGATAAACAAACTGCAACGTTTCAGAGTACAAATCTTTCTCTTTCATCAGACTTCTGACAAGAGTCTCACAAAACGAAAAATAATTCTGAAAATTTTCTCGTTTGTCTGATGAAAGAGTCAGATTTGTACTCTGAAACATAATAGTTCGCTTCATTTATCGTTTGTATTGTTACGGTATTGTTCATTAGGGAAACTGTATTCCAAAAAATTTCAAAAAGCACTGCCGTGAAGGCAGCAACTTTTGCGCGCATGTTCAATGTAGATGACCGCTTCAGCAACGAATTTGAACGTGCGCGCAAAAGTTGCTGCCTTCACGGCAGTGCTTTTTGAAATTTTCTTTTCTCAGAGAGATGCTTCCAGTCGGTTGACAGATCGATAGAACTTCTTTCAGAAAAATAGCTAATTTCTCGAATCTCCAACTAGAAAACAATGTTATTTGCTTGTATTTTGCCATTTCCAACAATTTTCATCGGTAATTCGTCGATTTTTAACAGATTTTCATCATCTTCGAGAATTTCTCAACCGACAGCCGTGACAACAACAAACCCATAAATATCTTGTCTATGAACAAACCGTACTCGATGGTCCGTCAGAATATTTCGGAGAAAAGCAACAATATCGAGAAGAAAACCTCGAAATTTGACATATTTTTTCCCGATATCTCCAAAAACTTATGATCGTATCGAATTGAAATTTGGTACACTGCTGTGAAATATGAAGCTCAAAGTGTGGGTGGAATTTTTTTTGGATATGATGAATGTTTTCCGGAAAAAAAAATTTTTTGTAAAAAAATTTCGAAAAAAATTTTTTTTTTAATTTACTGACAATATGATCCTGACGAGATTTGGCTCAAAGTTGCGCGTCGTTATACTCCACCAAACTGCCAAGTTTGAATCCAATCGCTTGAGTAGTTTCTGAAATAAAAAATAAATAACTTCAAAACTTCAAGTGCCTATAACTCTGAAACTATTTGACCGATTTGGCCCATTAACTAACTTATCCGCGACATTCTGATGCGCAACCTATCCTGAAAGTTTCAAGTAGCTAGCTTGCTTCTGTCGACAGTTATCGTGTCTACGGACGGCCGGCCGGCCGGCCGGACAGAATCAATTTTGACACCGGATTCATCATCAGTGAGTCCAACCTAGTCGATTGAGACCATTTTCGGCTCAATCATCCAAAATTACAGACATTTGGACAAAACGATAGCACGCTGTTCCCCTAGAACATGCGCGCAAAAACAGCCCTTGATAAATAGTTCAATCCTGCAATCTGCAAGGGCGTTTTCCATAAAAAAATTTATTTAATTTTGAATAGTTCTGTTTCAGAAGTTGGGAAAAGCAAGAAAAACCTACAAAATCATCATAACTATTACATATGGTAACTTTTATACAATGTTCTGAGACTCACCACTATCAGATAAAGGAATATATTCAGGAGAAGGCAAGTTTTTCCATTGATCTTCAGTAATTGGTGTAGACTTCTCCGATTCTTTAACATTTGGTTGGTCAGTGGATTTAAAACTGACTAATCGTTTTTTGGAGGAGTTTTTACTGGAAGTTAACTTCTGTTCATTCCCTTTAGGACTTGCTTTACATTTATCCTTTACGAGAAATGTTTTGGACTTGGGTGTAGTTTTTTTAATCGGCTTACATACTTTTACTTTCCTCTTTCTGTCATCCACATCGTTCTCTGTGCATGTCTGACCCTGAAAAACGGTATACACATATAAAATCAGATATAATAATAATGACACGGCTCCTGACTCGTACAAGCTTATAGTTTCTGAGGGGTTTCCTAGAGAAACCTGGAACAATCGGCAACAATATCAACTGTTCCTTATTGACTGAAGTCAGTAATATTTTGGTTGTATATTCCTCCATAAGTGGGTGAATGTTAATAGGGATAATTGAAAAACACACTTTCATAAAAAATATTCTATTGGCTATCGATTTCGGCCATAAGCCATCATCAGGCCAGCTGAAAATTTCCCAAAATGAACATACATCTTAAAATATATATATACTTGTAATACCAAAAAATTATCATGTTCTTCAACAAACATCTTGATCACTAACAAGATGAAGTTGAGTAATGAACAATGAAGTGTTATTTAAAAGATCACTTGTGCTGAATGACACCCCGTTCTGGAAAGAAAAGGTTCACTGAGCGCATTGAGTATCGACCGAATTCAGCGTTAGGTTATCATCTGGTAGAACCAAAACATAAAACAAGGAAAATGATTATCATATAATACTACTGCTAGAACAATACGAAATTCTGAAGAACGAACACCTATTGAATGAAATCTTCGAATTTATAGATAGAAATTCGTTTGAATCCATACAACTGCTCTCGTGATGAATCTGCTATTATTGTTCATATTCCGCGCCTTTCAGAATTATCTATCACATGATGACCCCGAAGAATATACTCTTGTTATCTATTTCCCACTGTTTGATGTCTCACTTGTCATTTATTAACACATTATCTTTGTTTTTCTATTGTTTATTATATCTGAGGGAAATACCTTTGTCTATATACAGAGTGTAACAGCCAAATGGAATAAATTCGATAACGAATAAAGGGCGTGTTGGGAAAAACGCTCGGACACGTCGATTTGTAATTTTAAATGCGCATATTTTTCAAGAAAATAATATTATATAGGGTGTTCCATGTGACCGACGCCAATACCAACTTTCTTATTTCAAATGCAACCACCTGTATATTGTTTATTTTTTGGATTCTTCAGAGAATTCTAGACACAATTCATGCACAATGTCCTATACCTATCTTTAAATATTTCGGAAATATTAAGTGTTATCAGATTTAGTGCAAAAATCAACGTTTTAAATAAAAATTATTTATTTCACAAATTCGGTACATTACACTTAAAACCTAATAAGTAATACTGATTATTTCTTAATAATTAAAATAAAAAACAAAAAAAAACATTAATGTCAATGCAGGAAAAGTTAAAAATGCTCGCCGCGAACGTCTTGGCAACATGCTAATCTGGTGTAGAATTGTCTTCTAACGTTACTCAACATTTCTGAAAACACTTAATATTTCCGAAAAAGTTGAAGATAGGTATAGGACATTGTACATGAATTATGTCTAGAATTTTCTGAAGAATCCAAAAAATAAATAATATACAGGGGGTTACATTTGAAATAGGAAAGTTGGTATTGGCCACGGTCGCATGGAACACCCTATATAATTTTATTTTCTTGAAAACTATGCGCATTTAAAATTACAAATCGACGTGTCCGAGCGTTTTTCCTAACACCCCCTCATTTATTCGTTATCGAATTTATTCCATTTGGCTGTTACACTCTGTATCTTCTGTTTCATGATGTAAAAAACATGGTGTGCTCATCTGAAAAATGAGTGACGACAGCAATAATGTTCAAAGCACAGAATATACAACTCTTTGTATTTTAATCTTGCTGACGTCACTCATTTTTCGGGTGAGCACACCATGTTTGTTACATCATGTTCTGTATAGAGTTTTTAAATATCGCCGAATTATATTTTAACACCAACAGTGAGTAGAAGTTACTGTTTGAATAAAGAACAACAGGAAGGAGCATAACGCTTTTCTACTTTGTATATCACTGCGACGTAAGCGCCCGTATTGAACCGCCAAGTATGACTCATGTTAGTTATTTTATTTTCTTCGAACAAAGAAGTCTCGGAACAAGTAGTTCTCTCTTCAAAGTAAAAGGGAAGTCGGCCATATGCAACCCCCATCCCGGGCCTCCGATGTGAGGTCAAATGCTCCTTCCTGTTGTTCTTTATTCAGAGAAGTTACTCCTTTCTAACCTCACAAACATTCACATTGAATAAAAAACAACTTGAAGTGAATAACAGAATGGAAAAATTTTTGAGATGATAATTGTATATATTTAAAGATGTATGTTCATTTTATGTCATTTCTAGCTGGCCTGATGATAGCTAATGGCCGAAATCGATAGCCAATAGAATATTTTTCATAAAAGTGCGTTTTTCGATTATCCCTATGTTAAAACTATTATTAATTTTAAAATATTTAAGTATTATTATCAAAAGAGAAGGTAACCGAAATAACATACATCGTCAGGAACTTCTTTACTTGGAGAAATCAGTAGTTTATTGGAGTTTGGATCTATCCGCCTGATTTTGTTCGGAGCTGCTAATCTGGCATTGTGATCAATATCAGGATCTAAAGGAAATGAGACATTTACAGGTTTGATTCCTTTTGATGTATGACAATAAACTTTTCCTTGAATGAACTGAAAAGATTTGAGACGTTAAATATTTAAACTTTTGATATCTGTTGATACATACCCTTAAGCCACAATTGTTGCAGTGCTGTTTTAATGGTTGATCTCTTTCCGATTTGTGGCAACTACAACTGCAAGCAGAGTCTTCCTCTCTTACCACAAGACTTTCAAATGCTCCTTCGTTTTTTGCTCTAATCAACTCCTTATTCACATCTATTACATCCCAAGCTCCATTGAGTATACTGAAAAAGGAAGAATTGTTTGTTCCAAAACTTTCAATTTTCTGAAATATTGGAAAAACGAAAAAACTGAACTAATCGAGATCAAAAATATGTTAATTGTTTATTAAAAGCTGATGCGCAGTCTAACTCAGAATTTCATGATACAGTACAACCCCTCTAATCAGTCCTCGGCTGGTCCGACCTTGCTTAGTCACGCGAGCGAGTACCGTCTTGTAGATGACTCACCGCCAGTAGAGCAGTTGCTTAGTGTTCAACTTCATTCCAGATAAAAGAGACATTGCAGCTCAGTCTAATATTTCATCTGCTATACAAAAATATTCTTGTTTTTGCACTTGAAACAATGTTCACAAACATTTTTTAAGTTCCATGATCACTCATTCCTCTGTAAAACATGTTTTTATATGTTAAATGTCCTTCCAGGCATTTATATATATGTGTGAGTCCCCAACGGAATACTGAGCACTGACCATGGCACAGACTATCGCGAATTGGTTTCGTGCGTCGTTTGACATTTGTCATACGTTGGAGGTAAAACAAACTCACTTTCCCGCTTTGTTTATGTTATGAAATACAGCATTTTTTTCTGAAACAATTTCAGAATAAATTCACAAGTTAAAATGATTTATATTCATAGAATTGGTGAATTACTAGACCCGTGAGGCCAAGTTATTGTGTCCTTGTGAAATGCAACATAAATACACCGAGAGACCAAGGAATACATTCGCTTTGTTTACATTGGCGAAGAGCGATTATTTGGAGATTTTAGTGATTTTATTAATTTTACAAGTGAAATTTTGTGATAATGGATTTGATTAACTGATATTCAATCTCAGATGATAATCGTTCAAAACGATATAAATGAAAATTGCAGTATTTATCCTTGTCTTCTAAAGCCTAGAGTATCCACATCAGAGATACCATTTATTATAGATATAACTATTGAAAATGAAACAGTAAAATGTTTGGCTCATTAATTCCTGAAAATAAGCAGCAGAATGAAATCCAACAAATGTATGGATTGGAAAAAACATGGGTTCCAGAGAACTTCTCAGTACTATTTCAAATAACGTTCTATGTTGCAAATTATCAAATTACTACAATATTGGTCTACAGTTGCTATGTCAGTGCTATCATAATCTTCAATTATATATTTATTATACTAAATATATGTTACAAATAAAATAATTCATATGAAATTTTTTACTTGAACACCGATTTCGATTCATCCTCAAAAAATTCTTTACTATCCATATAAAATACTTATTTATTATGCAGATGCAACATTAGGGCTTTCATAATCTTTAATAATTGACAATAAGGTCAATTCGAAACATATTACAAACAACAAAATGTAGAAGTTCCATCCTTGAGTAGTCGAGCCACATCGGAACGTGTTCGGTTGAGAGCAGAGAAAGTTATCTGGTTCATTATTATTATAAAATGCATGCAATATTTTGACAAATCTATCACATAACGAATTGGCTTTATATATCATATGGAGATGCGAGTGGTAACCATTCAGGATGGGTTTGTCATTCATAGCGCCAGCTATTGTAGTGTCGAGAAGATATAATTCTTGAAATGTGTATAACAAACACGAAATATTCTTATCATACTTATCTCATCTTGAGTCAACTTATTAAACAGAACAAATTAAATAGATAGTTTAACAAAAATCCTTAACCAGTGTGGAAATGCCTCCAACAAACTCTACCATAGTTTGTTACTTTGTCAGAACAGGTTTTTCAATTTATAGAGTGAATATAGGATGTTTTCCTTCTCTGAGATAGTTCACAAAGTATTCTATTTCTTCCAATACCAGATAAAACTTAGGGGAATGGGTCAAAAATGCAAATATTCAAATATAAAGTCTACAGTACAATATATCTGAAACATCGGATTCCTTCGTCTCTCGGTGTATTTATGTTGTATTTCACAACGAAACAATAACTAGGCCTAGTTATTCACCAATTTTATTAATATAAATCATTTTAACTTGTGAATTTATCCTGGAATTGTTGAAAATGCTGTACTTCATAACATAAACAAAGCGGGTAAGTGAGGTTGTTTTACCTCCAACGTATGACAAATGTCAAACGACGCACGAAACCAATACACAAATTTAACCTATAAAATAGGATGCTGTGCTAACAGAGAGACAAAACTAATTACTGGAGTTGATGCTGGAATTAATTCTAAGGTCAGAACAAAGGCCGATGACTCAAAACGAAGTAGTTATTTGTTTAAAAACAAGGTATAAAGTTTCCGGCTTGCGGTGCTACAAAGTGCCAACTAAGTCACTGCTCTTGATCAGGCAGAATTCAGAAACTCAGGAGAAGTTGTCTAGTCATCATTTTTATAGTACTCAAAATGCGGAAATTCTGTCACCCTCTAAGTATCAAACTACCAAATTCGAGTATTCACCTACTAATCAGGGCATTATAATAAACAATAAGTTACCAGAATGTTAGATAACTATGAATTTTGTCTGTTTCAAGGGGGAAATAAAATCTATGTTGTGTAGAAAAAGCTATTATAGCCTCGAGTGAATACTTGAATGATTCCTTGTGACTTGATGATTTCTTCTCTTATTTTTTTTGTTGATTTGTAATACTCTTCACTTTTGAATTGTCTCATAAATTTTAATGTCTTAGGGGGTGAACAAAGATTATTATTATTAAAATGAAGTAACTTTTGTCAGTTTCTTCTACGTCCTTGTTTCTTTATAATTCTAGTACTAAACTGATCTACGCCATATGTATGTTTTAACACAAATGGCTTATTATGCTCATTCACGAACTAGTTTTTCCAATATTTACGTTGCCATACTTAAAAATACAAAAAAATTGGCAGTTAATATATAATCAATAATTACCTAGTGGTAGGACTTTCTTCCAAAAATATTTGTAGAAAACTATCAGATAATAGAGGATTGCTTTTAAGAAGAGGTAAAATAGTACTTTTAATCTTTTCAAGATTAACATCAGGAGTATCATTTAGATCTTGAAGACTTTTATGAACCTTTCTTAATTGCGCAGGTTGATCTTTGAAATATAGTTCCAAATTTCTGAGGAATTTTGCCATGTGATTCATAATGAAGAATGGAATAAGCTGACCGACTGCACATGCCTGTTCTGCGGTAAGGAACAATAGAAATTCATCAGCTAAATCCTGGTATTTAGGAATGAGAATAGGTTTCAATTTTCTATATAAATCCACAGCATCACTAATCCTTTCATCCGTATTGAGAAATACCTTCGACAGTTCCTTGAATTCTTCCTTTCTTAATGTTTCCTTCAATTTTTCCATGAAGGCTTGTGAGAAATCTAAAAAAAAAGAAGAAATGTGTGTAACGTTGCTTTGTTTTTTGAAGTTTTGATGGCAATAAGACAATACTCACGTTCCCTTCTTTCTTTCTCAGATGCTGGATCAGGCGGAATCAACATAGCAATGCATGCCAAGTATTCTTTTCTTTTCTTGGCCCTTTTTTTATCTGCTTGAGACTGTTCTCGTTTTACAGTTTTCACACTTGAATTGGCCACCAAAGAAGCATTTATCTCTTCTAAATTTTCCTGAGTGACAAATTTCAGTTGAACTTTAGGAATTATAATAATAAATAATAATTCATTACCTTATTTGAATTTTCCTTTTTTGAAAGTTCATTTGAATGCTCTTTGTCTGATCCAGACTGTACAGAAGACTTTTCCATTTCTTCTGCTATTTCAGGTAGCTGTTGTTTAGATCCTTCGGAATTATTTTTCTGTAAAGCTGTCAAGAACTCCAAACAAGGCATACTTGGCAGCATATCCAGAGAAGACATATAGTCTTGTTTTAATTTATCTGTATGAACATTGATCCTGTCATATAAAAAATACTTGGTCAAAAATTTCAAGCTTTTTCTTAAGTAAAAATATTTGACATATGGGATAGTACGTCGAAAACACCGTTTGAAATGTTCACAGTTTCGTACATTTCTTTTCTTTGGCGTTTTAGAAACAACTTTTTCCTTTTTAGCAGGAACAGTAGACTTCAGAGTTCCTGGAATTTTTCCTTTAGGTACAATGCTTCTATAAACTGAAGGTTTTGTCTGTACTTTTTCTATTCCTAACTGTGAATTACATACAGAATTTGTGTTCAATGTTCCATTATTCCCATCTTCCTATAGAAAATACAATATCACTAAAGAACAATCAGTTGTAGAATGAAAATAAATAATTCACTTCAAATATGAGAACCGTATGAGAACAGCAGATAAAATTTAATTTAAATAGGACCACGAGTATCTAAAAAATCATAATATACTAATTGTTATAAATACTATCAGAATGTGCTATCTGCAATTCTCTCAATGAACACTAATATTTCACGCAAAGATTAAATCTTAAAGATCTTTTTAATCTTTGATTTCAGAAACTTAAAATATAAATACAAATAGAACTGTCAATGTCGAGTACTTTCAAAACATAACCTTTGAAAGTAGTCTTCATAGACGTAATATCTACTTTCTTTTTCTTGATCTGTGGTTTCTGAAAGCATAGTCTTGAAGATTGGAAAAAATTTGAAGACATTTTTCTTCACATTTTTTGCGCGCATGTCCTAGGGAACAAGGAAACAGAGTGCTTTCGTTTAGCTTACATATCTATTTTGGATATTTTTCCCGAAAATTTGCTTGAACGATTAGGTTGAGCCCACTGATGAAGAATCTGATGTCATAATCAAAGTACAATTATATTAAGTAAATGTTTTTAATTTCATGGTCGACATTGTTATGTCCGGTCGGCCGTCCGTCCATTGCCACGATATGTCGAGAATAGAAAGAGCTAGCGACTCGAAGCTGTAAGAATGGACCGGTTAATTTCGTGGACCGAATGGTACTCACTTTAATTCTTGAATTTATCACAGGAACTACTGTTAATGAATTGAAAAAAAAAGTTTCGAGAATTTTTTTTGGAAAATATTACTCTGATACCAATGAAATTTTTCAAAGACCGTGGAGTCAGTGTACCAAGTTTCAGTTGGATTCGATTCTTATTTTCGGGGATTTTGGGGAAAAAGATTTCTCAAATTGCTTCGATTTTCCTTGATATATCCCGAATAACTCAAAAAACTACGAATCTGACATCTGGTCAAGATAAAACTTTATAATTAGTTGGTGAATGCTGATGCACAATTACGTGCAAAATTTCGTGATGACTTCACGTACTTCATTATAAATTAAATTCTGGGACACTGCTTGTATACTTGTGAAACATTGAAAAAAGAGATGAATACCAAAGTACTTCCTCACACTTAATTAATGTAGAATTTGTTCTATTACTTCTTTTGAACATTAATATCTATACATTTCTACAAAACTTAATATTTCAATGAACCATATCGAACTCACATAAATATAGAATCTCCATTGTCTGGGAAGTAAATTCTTTGGTCTTTCCTTCGGAGGCAAAATTTCAAATTGATCTAGATTAATGACTCTGTGGACTGTGAATGGAGCTCTTTTATAACTGAAGTAAAATGCAACTGGGTTCTGCAAATCCTTTGAATGTTTCTTATCAAGAATAGTCCTATAAATAGAAAGAACAGTCCTTCCCGGCATTATTAAATTATGAATAACTTCAGACACTTTCGTCATACTGATCTGTTTTTTTCTTGTCAGAAATTCCTTATCATCACTCAAAAATTTTACAAACTGCTCCAATCCCAAAGCCAGCAACCTAGATATTGGAATAAAGAAATATAATGTGATTTGCATTGGACATTCAATCAATAACCATGCAGTTTCTAAATGGTGTAGTTAAGAGCAAACACAACCATGTGCTGATAAATTGGGGCTTCTTGGATTTTGGCAATACAGCCACATTCAAGTTTCAAGAAACCTCATTAAAATCTGAAGGTCAGGCACCTGCCCAAGGTCTGCATGCTTTTACGTTGCCAATAGCAGCGAGAAATATTAGAAAGCGTGAAATTTTTAAGTTAAAACGAGAAAACTGGATGTCGTTCTACAGGCTTTAGTGATTATTTTTGAATTTTTGTTCGGGAATGTACTTAATTGTTTTGTGAGAATGCGCAATGTTATTTTTTATCCCTTTTTTCACTCCATATCAGTTTCACTTTTCTCGAAAATTCTTTAATGTAAAAATTGGCAACATTGCGCAGTCTTACTATTTTTTTCAACTATTTGTGCTTAAAAATTTGATTTTGAAAAAGAAGACCTCTACCCTCCAGAAGTCACCCCATTATATTCGAAGTATTATTTGCTCTTAATCAACTTCTTCTGGACGATTCGTTAACTGACAATCATGAAAATTGAATTTTACTTACTGATACTCAGACATTGAAAATGCTGGAGTCAAATTTTTTTGAACATCTGGATGCTTGAAAGGAATTCTTGGTAACAAGTTTGGATACATAAAAACATCACTTTCTGATATGATCCTCAAAATACTATCAGGAAAAGGCAGATAATAGTGTTTCTTATTTTGAAAACAACGTATCCTAAAAAAATTTGAATTTAGGATACTTGAAATTACATAAAGCATTTTGAAAATCCTTGTAAACAATATAACTTACGATTCGTCCATTATTTTTTGGAAGTGCCTGAAAAATGGTAGTATTGTAAGTACATAATTCTAAGTCAATTACGAAATGTTTATTACTCACTTTATAGTGTCTAATGCTTCCTCATTCTCTCCGGCAAACATTTCTTCCCATTTGGTAATCAATTCCAAAGCAGGTTTCAAGTTGACTGTGTTGAACGTTGAATCCTTGTTGTTATCAGATAATAATTGAAAATTCAACTAGAAAAAATGTAATATAGTAGAAATGAGACAATCAACCTTTGATTAATTATTCACTTGGCTGTCAGCACAAACAACTTCATCCAGATGTCTGTATTGAACTAATTTTGGGCTGAAATTTATCTCAGGTTAAATATCAGTGCTCACCATTCATGAATATTATTGACTAATATTTCTTCAACAAGTCCATTTTAAAACTTTCAAATGGGTAGGGCGGAAAAGTTTGGATAGTCATTACAGAGCAACACACTTCATGTTCACATGATTTGGGGAATATAGAAATTACTTTTTCAGAGTGTCAATGCATTTTTTCCAATTCAATGAACAAATAAAAATTCTGGAAAAGAACTAAAGTTAAGAGCTTTGACTGGCTTGTTTATATTCGTTTACGAAAGCTGCATTTCTTCTGTTGAGGAAATCATAACAATACTGATTAAATATCAAAATTTTACAATATAACTTTCAAAATTTGGAAAAATGAATATCCGATTTAAATGAATTTTGGTTGAATAGTTACTTCAAGATATGTGTCAAATTTCAAAGACATCTGATAGTTTCCAAAAAAAAATTGTACTAATTTTCTCCACGAAATTTTGCATAAAATATCGCGACACTATTCTACAACTTATTACAGTTTCCATCCTATCGCATATCGCATAAGCACTTCTCTAGATAATAATCATCATAATAATAGTGTTTATTTACGAATAATAAAGTGTTCTTCTCATTTGATCTAATTAAAAATAAATAATCATTGGTCCCGCAAAAGTTAAACTTGTATGTGAGTAGTACATCAAATAAAATAAAACTTAACGAATGAAAGTGATTCGTCCACAGTATGAAAAAACTCTAGAATCCCCATCAGATCAAGTACAGCGATTCCTATCGAGGAAATATCCTAAAAATTTCAAAAGGTCATCACTCCGAAACTTCTCAACTGATTTTGCCCAAAACAAAAATAACTGTTGTATATCGATACAAGCAGCTAGCTCGGCCTGTCGGCTGGACATAATTATTTTTGGCATCGGATTCTTCATCGGTGAGTTCAACCTAGCCGTCTAAGGCCATTTCCGTCAATAAAATCGAGAATTAAAGTACATTTGGGCAAAATGATATTGCCTAGGGGTAAAAATAAGGAAAACGCTAAGGTGCCATTGATGAAACTTGGCAATTAAACCTGGTCGAAAATTGAAAGTTGAAGTTTAAAAGAAGTATTTCTTAAAAATTTTATTTTATGAAACCTCGAAGTACTCTAACCACTCCTTCATGAAAGTCATTCCGTAGGCCTTGGAATAGATTTATCATGTATTTGTAAGTAGAACTGAGTCATTGCAAGGTCAAAATAATTTGGTTAGAAGTAGATTACTACATAATTCTATCGAGGACTCTATGGTTTGGTTTAGTTACATCATAGACATCAAAGACATGGTCTGCTCCTCTCCTTCAAAATTGTGAACATTATAGTTGGTGTCTTTGATTTTTAGGAGCTTAGGTTTAAGAGTTATAAAAATAGAAAAAAAATTGAAAATACAAAAAAGTTACACATAAAAAAATTAGTGGTTTGGATAAGAAATATTACTCAATGTAATTTCAAAGTAATGCAGATTAGTAGCCGGTAAGTTTCAGAGAAAATTAGTGTGCTGAAAGTATGTCCAAACTCAGTGTGCTCTAGTCATGTTTCTGATTAGCGAATTGGAGACACTCAATTAACAACTCCAGTTTTGATTTAAATTCACAATTCTGTCGAAAAAGTTTGAAATTTTTGGAGATTCATTGTATATCCTAAACCATTCTGGAATATACACACACAAAATAAATTTCATGAAAATTAGGTCAGCTGTTTAGGGGGAGTTCAGTGACATAAAGATATTACTGATGTACAGATGAATATTTATGTTGGTCAGCTTAGGTGGAAACTCAACACCTAGAGCTGTATGTTGTTTATGTTGAAATTTCAAGTGTACTTAGACAACTATTGGAGCTATTGATCTGGGTTGAATATTAAATTAATTTTTAGGGTTGTTTAGTTTTCAGAGCATTTTCGTAACCCAGAAGAAAGTTGAGGACAAACATGTAGTTAGGATGTAGACTGTTGTCATAGAAATTTCAACCAACATTGTCTTGAAAATATATGGCTTACAAATATATAAACTTCGGATTTCTTCACGAACATTATAACTAATTCCTTCAGTTCAAGAGTATCCTTAACAAATAACAGCTGACAAATGTATCTACACCTTCATCCCGGTCACTTGACAACTCTTTGAAATCCCTGAATATAAAGTTTTCAAGAGAAAAATTCACAAATCTATCTATCATTGTGAACCCTATTCAGAGAATTAGGTCTTATTATTTTGTGATGTTAGTTATATGCATGGTCCATCATGACAGTAACGAGCATGATTTTATTGTGACACAACTATACATCTCAGAGTGATTGGACCTGTCGGGCAATGTGGTGGAGGGTCTGCTCTTGTAAACACACCTGATTTCGACTGTATTACGGTGCGATATAGCGTTGGCCGGAACTTTGAAACGTGATCAAGTATTGTGGTCAGTTATGGAGAAATAATGCAACGGAAACTTAGCAAATGCTTCATGGGGTGTTTGAAGAATGTCGCATTTGGAAAGCACAATGCAGAAAGGTGACACAAGTCCTTCACGAATGACAGGTAGGAGGTGAGCAAAGAGACCTTTTCTGAACGCCGAAAAACAACCTGAACCGATGAAATCATCCAGCTGTGCATAGTGTAGGCACAGATCAACCAGATAAACCACTCGCGTCATTTACTTAGGAAATCTATGTCAACGCAGATATGACCCTGAATCGAGCTAATCAGAATTTTAGCAGGCGTTTGGGGTGCTTTGGGGTGCCAATCAGATTGCAGGAAAAGGATTACGTCACTCTCGCCGCTTTCAGACTCGCTTGAAGAGGTTATAAACATGTAAACAAACTGAAATGAATTTTTCATCCTATTAATTGATGAATAATTTCGTATCTGTTCCATTTTAGAATATAATCCAAACAGTTTTTTACAACCAAATCAATTGTTTAGTCATCTTTGAGGTTCTATTTTATGATGACAGTCCTCATTATATGTTTTAATTATACAACAAGAATTGGAATCGTACTTAGGTGGACTCATTCATAATGTTCATTTTATATAATATAAAGGAATCACAACTGAAGTAAAAGCATTACAACCTCCCTTATTCAATTGAAACGATGGGATGTCTAATAAAATTGTATATGATTGCACACTAGGATTGGAATCGAACAAAGTTGGTCTATTCATAGTTTGATTTTATATTGAAATGAATCTCATTCTCTGATTAAGGTAAACGGGTTTTCCATAACATTTTTCCAAAATTTTCATTTACTCCAACCGAGTTCTTCTACAGGAGTTTAAGATGTGACAAAACACTCGCTTTGGTATTGGAAATTTGCTTTTCAAATGGTTTCATCGAAAAATCTTAGTCTGATTTTGATTTTGTGATTCCTGAATCCCGACAAATCCGTTTTTACATTTCGATTTTAGATATTCCAAAATCAAGTATTCAATTTGACAGCTGTTTCGAGGGAGGAGAAAGTGTGGTTATGTCTGTTATATTTCTCAAGGTCGGAGAGTCGCGATTCCCGCAAACGATGAAGTGATTTGTCTTGTTGGTCTGTGGTGTAGGATTCAGACCTTTGGTGAAGCGTTCAGGCAATCGATGACAACATGAACTTATCAACATCTGCTTTACATGCGACAGTCATGGAGGGTTTGTGAATGGGAATGGCCTGTGCTTCACCACAATAATTCCCCCAGCCGCAAGGCATCCAGAAGCACCAACAACCTGACCCAGAACCCAGGTCCTTTGTTGCTATTGGTACCAATAGGTCTCTTGCATGTATTTTTTTTATATTTGAATCAAATATTCTATCCATAAGAATAAACAAAAATGCAAATGGCGAAAAAATTTCAATTTTCCATGTTTTTAAACTTCGCTGTGTTCCGTGACAAGTTGAAGTGTGTGATAGCATTATGATTTTGTATCGAAATAGAATAAAAAAAACCTCAAAAATTATATTTCATGTTACGTGCAAGAGACTTATTGGATCAATCAATCTATATTTCCCAGAAATGCGTATTAGTTTCATAACCCATCATGAAGTTTATATGACTCGTGTCCTTTCATTGACAGTGTTTGAGGATAAATGTAAGATTAATTTTTACTCACCAAGTATTCCTTAAGTTCATATGCATAATCACTGTAAGATGGGTGGTTGAAAGTTAAAATGAAATTTTGTGTTAACATTTGAACATGCTGACACATCTGTTGTTGGAATAGTTTTTGCTGAGCTTCCGAGAATAAATTAGACAGGGGATTCGTTGGACTTTCGTAATTGCATTCTTCCAGTTTCTGCTAAAAACAAATTAAATATTAATTTTTGAACACATATTATGTAATTGTTATTGTTTCCTCCACATGTTTGTATTTTTACAATTCATAAATGAAATTGTCAGTCGAATTGAGGTTTACTTAGCAAAGCATAATAATATTAGAGAAATACAAAGACTTGCAGAAGTGATAAAGTTATTTAGAAACTGCATCTGCAATATAGAGCGATTTTTTGTTATTTAGAAATAAACAGAATGAGAATCGCCCTAATATGTAAATCTTGGGCAATATGTTACCAGCTTCTACAATTTTATATTCATTCTTATAACAAATCCTTGGTATCCAAATTATCAATTGTGATGCCCAAAAAATTTTCGCTGAACATGATAGAAGACAGTGACAGAAAATTTATAGAATGAAATAGTTTTTCTGCCTTTCAAATAACAATTTTGGATCAGACAATTGGATAATGAAGAAACAATAAAATAAAGTTTTTTGAAAGAATGATAAAATTTTAATTTTTATACCTCTGGTTGGGACATTGGAGGAATTTCATCGAGGCTCAGAGAAATTACTTTGTTAGTAGCACCATCAAAAATTTCGATATATCTATCTAATTCTAATTGTTGCAGTGGATATGAGTAAGGGTGTAAATTAATATCCAAATTTTCATCTTGAAAATCTTTTCTATTCTGGTAAATATCTACATATTCAAAAAGCTCTGCCATCAAATCGTTCAATTCCCTTCTTGGCACTCTCACAGCTCTATCTGCACGTAATTCTTCTTTATCAACTGAAAATAATACAATATTGAGATATCAAATTATTGAAACTGAAGAACTGAAGAAATCTCATGAGGATAAGAATTTGATTGTAGAGGCACTACTGTGTTAGATCAGGATTTTATCCAATTACCTAATGAGGATTTACAAAGAATTAGAATAGCTATATTACAACATTAATTGTAAAAATTTAGGTGGACACAAGTATATTGAGTTATAATCCATTTTTTTTGAGTTCAACGTTTTCTTCTTTGAGCATACTCATATTCCTCATTGTTCTACGAATACTAACCTTTAGTAATTTCTTCATCAGATAGGATATTATATTCAGAATCATGATCTTCGTCTTCAGTACTTTTGCCCACCTCATCTAATGGCTGATTGAAGGAGTTTAAAAAATTTTTCCAATCGTCATCTTTACATTCTGATTCTAACATATCAGTGAAAATATCAGGGGGCATAAAGGATTGCTCTATTTTTTCCAGCGGTGTTTGACTGAGAGATAATTTTGAACGTGTTCTAAGCGCAATATTAGCATCTTTGGTGGTACGAGGAGTTGTACACTTTCCATTTTTCACTGTTGGTGACTGGGGTGTTTTGAATACTTCATCATCAATTAAATTAAGATTTGGTGCAGATGGGGTGGGTGGATTACTCACAGAACAACTAAATGAAGAATCATCTTCACTCTAAAACGTAAACTTACATACTATAGTTACTTTGATAGCTAGCTATTTCAATCAAGGTTTTTACCTCTTCACCTCCTGGAACATACTCATCATCAGATGAATCTTCGTGTAAATCCTTAGTTAATAAATCATGCACTTCTGAATTGGAAATTGATTTATCCCATGGCATAGAAATTAGTGATGATCCAGAGTGAGAAAGTTCCCTTAAATATTCAAAAATTATTTGATGTTATAACCAACAGTGAATGCAATATAAAATCAAATGTCTGGTATACCAAATGTCTTACTTTGCTTTAGATCTTGTGATTTTAGGTTCATATGGGATAATATCCGAAACTTCATCATTCTCCTTCTTCTTCACCAAAGCAAGGACATGTTCATCAGTAAGAACATATTTTAAAATAGATCTCACGGCAACTTTATTTAAATTGACCTTCGCAGCTTTTTCCGATAACGACTTTTCCAAACCTTCTTCAAATTTTTTTATTATCTCTTCATCATTAGAGTCGATGATTGGAGAATTTTGTCGTTTTCGTTTTTTTGGTGTAGAACTAGTAGCAATTTCCAAACCCCATTCGTTTTCTGAAGCAACTGAAGAAGGCGTATTACCTGAAGATTTTTCATTCATTTTCGCCAGCAATAAATGATAAAGTGTTAACGATATTACAACTTATATATCACAACATATACTTGTTGGAGTAATTGAAAATTTAGTTGAAAACCTATATTATTCTTATTTTCTACTCAAAGAGGCATGTTCGCATGTTTTGTTTACAACAAGAAGCATAGAATATTCGTTGCAATACATAGTTACCGGTGTGAAGTTAGCTTCCAAAAGATAGCTGACAGAGTTCCCGAAGATACCCGAACGGGTTGAGAGGATCAGTGGCGTGCATTAATTCGGTAGCGCAGCAAAATATGGGTTACGAAATAAATTTTCGACTCATGAATCTGAATAACGTTCGAAAATGTCATTTGTGTTACTGACTGTGTTGATATTAAATTGTTTAGTAGTTTTTCCATCTAATAATAAATAATAATTGAGCATTTATAGTGCGGGAATACGGGATATATCAAAATGGTTTTTATGGCCATTTTCAAGATTGACAAGTGCTCTCGATGCACAACCTCGAACGAAATGTTTATTGCAAAATTGCAGATGGGCTGCGCTAAATTTTAAATGATCAGCGGAGGAAAATCCCTTTAAATTCTAATTTAATTGTATTATCTATCTAGGAAGATAATCGTTCGTGTCGCATCAATTAAATCCTTTGAAACTTTTTATTTTTCAGGTCTGCATTGATCAGCCCTGTATGGAAATGCTATTTAACATGTCCACATTGACATCCATAAAAAATATTTACTTGCTCTGCTTGCAGTCACCCCGTTTCACCCCTATTGGCGAAGTATCCCAATCGTCAGCTATCTAGAGCAATTTCACACTTTTGTAACTTTTTATCATGCAGGTCTGCATTGATGACACCTATATAGAAATGTTAACTAACATCTTCAAATTGGCATCCATAAAAAAATTCACTTGCTCTGCTTGCAGTCACCCCGTTTCACCCCTTTTCGCGAAGTATCGAAATCGTCAGCTATCTAGAGCAATTTCGAACTTTTGTAACTTTTTATCATTCAGGTCTGCATTGATGACACCTATATAGAAATGTTAACTAACATCTCCAAATTGACATCCATAAAAAAAATTCACTTGCTCTGCTTGCAGAAAACATAATTTTGAATTGTTATATATGCGGAAACATTGAGTGGATTTTACGATTTCGAGTTTTGTAACTTAATTTCGTTCCTGCTGTACAATTATGAAGTTCTGAGAAGTTTCTTTAGGTCGGTAGTTATTGTTTTGACGATCGGGGTGAAACGTGGTGACTGCGAGCAGAGCAAGTGAATTTTTTTTATGGATGTAAATCTACACATGCTAATTAACATTTCCACATAGGTCTCATCAATGCATACCTGAAGGATAAAAGTTACAAAAGTTCACTTGCTCTGCTTGCAGTCACCCCGTTTCACCCCTTTTCGCGAAGTATCGAAATCGTCAGCTATCTAGAGCAATTTCGAACTTTTGTAACTTTTATCCTTCAGGTCTGCATTGATGAGACCTATGTGGAAATGTTAATTAGCATGTGTAGATTTACATCCATAAAAAAAATTCACTTGCTCTGCTCGCAGTCACCACGTTTCACCCCGATCGTCAAAACAATAACTACCGACCTAAAGAAACTTCTCAGAACTTCATAATTGTACAGCAGGAACGAAATTAAGTTACAAAACTCGAAATCGTAAAATCCACTCAATGTTTCCGCATATATAACAATTCAAAATTATGTTTTCTGCAAGCAGAGCAAGTGAATTTTTTTTATGGATGTCAATTTGGAGATGTTAGTTAACATTTCTATATAGGTGTCATCAATGCAGACCTGCATGATAAAAAGTTACAAAAGTGTGAAATTGCTCTAGATAGCTGACGATTGGGATACTTCGCCAATAGGGGTGAAACGGGGTGACTGCAAGCAGAGCAAGTAAATATTTTTTATGGATGTCAATGTGGACATGTTAAATAGCATTTCCATACAGGGCTGATCAATGCAGACCTGAAAAATAAAAAGTTTCAAAGGATTTAATTGATGCGACACGAACGATTATCTTCCTAGATAGATAATACAATTAAATTAGAATTTAAAGGGATTTTCCTCCGCTGATCATTTAAAATTTAGCGCAGCCCATCTGCAATTTTGCAATAAACATTTCGTTCGAGGTTGTGCATCGAGAGCACTTGTCAATCTTGAAAATGGCCATAAAAACCATTTTGATATATCCCGTATTCCCGCACTATAAATGCTCAATTATTATTTATTATTAGATGGAAAAACTACTAAACAATTTAATATCAACACAGTCAGTAACACAAATGACATTTTCGAACGTTATTCAGATTCATGAGTGAATTTTTTTTATGGATGTCAATTTGGAGATGTTAGTTAACATTTCTATATAGGTGTCATCAATGCAGACCTGAATGATAAAAAGTTACAAAAGTTCGAAATTGCTCTAGATAGCTGACGATTTCGATACTTCGCGAAAAGGGGTGAAACGGGGTGACTGCAAGCAGAGCAAGTGAATTTTTTTTATGGATGCCAATTTGAAGATGTTAGTTAACATTTCTACATAGGTGTCATCAATGCAGACCTGAATGATAAAAAGTTACAAAAGTTTGAAATTGCTCTAGATAGCTGACGATTTCGATACTTCGCCAAAAGGGGTGAAACGGGGTGACTGCAAGCAGGGCAAGTAAATTTTTTTTATGCATGTCAATCTACACATGCTAATTAACATTTCCACATAGGTCTCATCAATGCAGACCTGAAGGATAAAAAGTTACAAAAGTTCGAAATTGCTCTAGATAGCTGAGGATTTCGATACTTCGCGAAAAGGGGTGAAACAGGGTGACTGCAAGCAGAGCAAGTGAATTTTTTCTATGGATCTCAATCTTCACATGTTAGTTAACATTTCCACCTAGGTCTCATCAATGCAGACCTGAAAAATAAAAAGTTTCAAAGGATTTAATTGATGCGACACGATTATCGATTATCTTCCTAGATAGATAATACAATTATATCAGAATTTAAAGGGATTTTCCTCCGCTGATCATATGAAATTTACCGCAGCCCATCTGAAATTTTGCAATAAACATTTCGTTTCAGGTTGTGAATCGAGACCATTTGTCAATCTTGAAAATGGTCATAAAGTCATTTTGATATATGCCGTATTCCCGCACTATAAATGCTTGATTATTATTAGATGGTAAAACTACTAAACAATTTAATATCAACACAGTCAGTAACACAAATGACATTTTCGAACGTTATTCAGATTCATGAGTCGAAAATTTATTTCGTAACCCATATTTTGCTGCTCTACCGAATTAATGCACGCCACTGATTCTCTCAACCCGTTCGGGTATCTTCGGGAACTCTGTCAGCTATCTTTTGGAAGCTAACTTCACACCGGTCTATTTCTTTCAGGTGCCGTATTTGGTAAATATCACTGTGTTGTCTATGGTGGGTTATATCCATAGAAATTATAACTTGCTGGTTTTTATATCTGTGGTTTAATCCAAAGTAAATGTACTCTTGTTCTATGGTTAAATCATGGTTTACAAATTGAAAAGACCAATGGAAATCTTCTATTGTGATCACGTGACGGTGATTCGTAATATCTAAAGAAAGGGGACATGAAAACTGGAAAGGATAAACATGAATAGGAAAAATTAATAAATCAGTTCAAAGCTAATACAAAGATCGTTTTGAAAATATAAGTGGGGTAAAATTTGAAGTGAAGTATTTGATTCTTCGGATATTTGAATAATTCATCTCCTAGAAATTGATTTCCGGCTACTACTTGTTCAAGTATGTAGTATGTCCTTTTGACACAATATTGTAAGCAAACTAACTGGATGATTTACAAGATTTCTTTGTTGCAGTACTATTCAAAGTTTGGTGTTGCTTCCTAATCTATTGTTGAACTAATTACTACTTATAGTGGTACTATCTAGTTTATATTCCAACAAATATTAGTTTCTTCAATGATAACAGTTGTTTGTTCATGAAATAATTTGTAAGGAGTACATTGTTTGTACTTCAAAATCTTGTAGTATTCCTAAAAACGTGTGGTTTTAGGTGCAATTAGTTTATTAGCAAAATTATTCCGGTTTTGAGCTACCTGATCCTGATTTCTACATATTTGTTGCAGTGTTCTGAAGAAGGGAGATACCAATCATCAATTATGATTAGTTCAGATGCTCAAATTCGTTATATGATCCAATGGTTCCAGGAATGGAGTGATTTACAGAAATCTGACTTTTTGCCAATCATGGCAGAGAGATATGCTAATAGAGTCTTTGTAAATGGCATTGTCAATAGCCTTGCTAATGTAGAATGCAGGGACAAACCCATGTCCCTGTTTGAGTGTAGAGTGAGTTTGGAGATTTTTAAGTTCATCATTTCACATAGATATATTTCTTTTATTCTATATTCTAGGTGAAACTATTTAAGGAATGGTTCACCCAATGGTCTGTGGAACAGAAAGAATATTTCTTGAAGCAAATAACAGACCTTGACACTATATTTGCCGAAAAATTAAATTCTGAATTAGAAAATGGTGCTGTTGCAATGGTTAATGGAAATGGAGATATAGATGGGGAAGTTATAAGTGAATGAGAGATACCAATTTTGTGGTATCCCTTTTTTATTATAATTAAATTATTATTACTCTTAAGTTTCTACTGTTTTTATGAATGAGAAGAAAGATTTATTAATATTAAATTTCTTACTAAAATTCATTTTAATGTTTACCCACCAAGTCCCATGTGTAAAATATTTCTGGATATTATGATAACTATTACTTCAAACCAATGTGATGCTTATTGTTTCATCCCAATAAAACAATATCCATTGGGTAAAACTTCTGTCAGAAATAGCTTTAACATGTACAAAAAAATATCTCACTTGCACTTCTTCCCCTCAGTTTCCTGTATAATTACTTTTTGGTTCATATTTTTCATAATGAATTAAAAAAATTTGTATCGTGAATATGAAATTCTACTAGTGTAAGCATTTTGATGGATTTTTCCGATGAACGACTGGGTCAGTGTAATTTAATTTTAAACAAGGGATATCGATTTCAGGATCCCATTCAAAATTGTATTGGTGCATGTTTGTGTTATGTTTTTCATGCATATTCAAAATTATACACTTGTTTCTATCAATTATCCACTTGATAGTTCAAAATTAATTCCAATGTTGTCATTTAGGGGAACAATATGTTGAAAGGCTGAAAAACAACGCATATCCAAATAAGGAACAACCCCTTCTCACAGGAAAATGTGTGAATGTTCCAATTAAAAGGATATTATAAATCTTTTCAATAAAAAAAATTTATTTCGACAAAAACTGTAACTTCAAGATTTATTTGTAGTTCTTTGAACCGTTGATACTCCATCAACAAACTTGGTTCTGAACAAAACATTGGCATTGTTAAACATACCATCCTTCAGTGACACAATGATAAACTGAAAAAAAAGCATGAAATTATTCAATAAATGAAAATGAGGTTTGACAAATATTATAATTGAATGAGAGTTTACCTGAGATTTTTTGAAATGTGCTTTCAACATATTTCCTATGTTTTGTGTATGCGATAAATCCAAAGCAGCATCAACTTCATCCAATATATACAGAGGTGCTGGCTTGAATAATAACATGGCTAATATTAGTGAAAGAGCTGCAAGGGACCTCTGACCACCACTGAGTTCAGTTAAACTTTCTTTCCATACTCCACCAAGGGATACTTTAACCTAAAATTATTGAGAATTGCTTCAACAGAGGTCTAAATTGTACTTTTCATTCTGAAAGGATAGTTTATTGCTTCAATGGTTTTGGCATCTGTAATAATCTGTTTCACTGTTACAACCTTTCAGACATACTGAACCATCACAGTTCAAACTTCAGCTTTATGAGCTAGGACTTTCTATCTTTATTTAATTTTCTCACAACAATCGCTATCTGTTGATGTTAGGTCGGGTACTT
Source organism: Myrrha octodecimguttata (assembly GCA_958510865.1). Lineage (NCBI taxonomy): Eukaryota > Metazoa > Arthropoda > Insecta > Coleoptera > Coccinellidae > Myrrha > Myrrha octodecimguttata. The sequence continues at coordinate 59,618,913 of OY294059.1, read as the reverse complement.
CTGGCACTGTCCTTACATGAGGCACGATTACCACAATAAATTTCGGGATTTTTTCAAATAATACTGTTGAAATTTGAAATAGAACCAATAAATCACAACATCTCTCAGAGGTCTGAACTCATCAATATTTCAAAAGAAATGTCTAATCAATTTATAGTGAACTTGTCTGTGGTTTAATTTTAATTGAAGAAATGTCATGAAATTCAATCAATGGATTATCCCTTGCGACATTTTGTTGGAGTTAAGTTGAAATAAATTACAACATCTCTCAGCGGTCTGAACTCATCAATATTTCAAAAGAAATGTCTAATCAATTTATAGTGAACTTGTCTATGTGGTTTAATTTTAATTGAAGAAATGTCAAGAAATTCAATCAATGGATTTTCCCTTGCGACATTTTGTTGGAGTTGAGTTGAAATTTTTTTGTAATTTTTTCTGAGAGTTATGCCTCCTCTCTTCTCAATTTTGTAATAATAATAACATTATACAATAAATATGTGAATAACAAAAAAGAGTGAACAAATATCATAGTTACGCTTGAAAACGGAAATTGCAAAAAATCGAAAATTTGGATAAATCCAATTCATCGAAATTTCTGTTCTTTCTGTGTTTATTTATATCCATCAGATGATTAGTGAATTTTCAATCGCATTCTTCTCACTAGATTGAATTCATTACTTGAGCTGTTCAAAATAAAACACATACACATTGAAAAAAAATTATGAATGGATGCAATAATCATCTGTTGTAGACCAAGAAATAATATGAATAATTATTAACGATTACCTCTACACCTTCCAAAATAGTCATACCATACGGAGCTGCCAATTTAGCATTAGCCCCTGGAAGTAAGGTATTGAAAATGGATCCAAAATCCTTGGAGACCTGATCAAAGGCCAATTTGAGCGACTGCTTTTTTTGGGTATCTAATTCTACCATAACCGCCAATAATTTCCTTTTATCATTTTCTACTATATTTTGTTTTTTCCTCATTTCGTTGAACTAAAAGAATGTTATTCAATATTATGTATATTTTCTGATGAAATGTGTTCTTTACCTGTTTCTCTTCCTGTTCAAACATTGTTTGAGCTTTAGTGTTAACCCTTCTGCCAATTTTATTTTTTGTTTCTTGCATCTCTCTTATTCTACTTTCTAGACGTTGGCCTTCTTTATCGCTCATTTTTGCTCCTTCTTCCAAATATTGTTTCTCATGTGATAATTTTTTGGCTAAATCTGCTTCCTAATGGATGAAAAAAAAATTAAACTTTAAATGAATCAAATGCAAGACTTCCCACTTTCGAGAACCATTTTTAACTGTATAGTAAATCATGATAAACTTATGCTCCAAAGTCGAGTCAAGTGAAAAACCATAGGTACAGTTTATGTAATGAGAGATTCAGTTGCTGTAGATTTCGAGTGTGTGTCTTGAGTTGTAACTAAACCATACGAATTATTACATTTATAGGAATTTCAAATCTAAGATCAAGTATCTATGTCATATTAGACAAATATAAAAGCTCTAAAACATATCTTGAACACCCAAGTTCATAAACTTGGTGTAGAGGGTTTGAAAGACTCCCCCAAAACCTTGTCTATGAGATGCGCCGGATAGCTGTTGTTCAGTAAAATGGACCTGATATTTTCAAGGTCTTTTAAATTGTGTAACTTTTCTTTGTGTGTCGAAATTATTCCAAAACCACTTTTTCTGTGATATTTTTCTAGTCAATAACTTATAGTATTGCTCGTTTTTCCTTTACTATTGTGAACAACTTCATCAATGTTACGAATCATGTTTTCCGTAAATTTTGTAGAGCCCTGAGGATGGAAATAAATTGTTCCGAAACGTCGGCGAACTGACAGAGTATCGTTTCCTGCATCCTTGATCCTTACACCATTAATCTATCGTGAAGTAAAATTATATATATTGACTTACCCTCCCTTGACAATTACGAAGGTCATCTTCAAGCTTCTTAATTTCATGATTGATCTTTCTTATATCCAAAAGTAGCTCATTATTTTGTTCGAGTATTTTCTCTTTTTGCTGAACTTTCTTTTCAATTTCCTTGTTTTGAGCAGCAATTGCCAATTTTTCTTTACTCACTCTTTCATTTAATTCTTTTACAATATTTTTGATCTCTTCGAAATCACCACTTGAACTTTCCGATGTTGCTTTCAACTGCTGAATCATTTCATTTGTAGATTGGAGTTGACTATTTGTATTTTCTATGGCCTTCTTCATTTCTGAGATTTCCAAAGTAAGTGTTTGATATTGATCCTCATGTTTTTCCCATTCTTTTCGACTTTTATCAGCTTTTTGTTTTGCCTTTTGCATTTCTGTCTCTGCTTCCTTAAGTTGCTTATCTCTGTAGCCTTTTATATCTTTCATTTTAAGCTCTAATTCTTTCGCCTTTTCATTGCATCTTTGTTCAACTTCCTTACAATTCTTCTCTTTTGCAACCAAATCCTCTGAAAAAAAGAATAGTTATGACTCCCGAAGAGTAAAATTGACATTAGAATTCCATACCCATTTGTTTCTTGAGATTATTTACTTCCTCTTGTTGTCTATGATGTTCCGTTTGTTGCAATCTCTGTTCAATAAGTCTCAACTCATGCTGTCTGAATTCTAATTTTTGTTTCAACTGATTATATTGAGTTTGGAAATTCATCATTTGTTTCATTTCATGATCTATCTGCTGGAGTTCTTGCTCTAATTGAACGAGCCTATTCTGAAATCATATTTATCAATTAGTTGAATTAGTTTTCAAAAGAAAAATTTTATTTTTTTCTGAAATGAAAATCTTTCCATTCTGAAATAATGACATTATAATTCAATTACCTCTAGATCTTTGATTTCTTTCAGCTCAAGAAGGATGGATCCCCCTCTTTGTCTAGCTCCACCACTGAGGGTACCTGAAGGATCTGTTACATCACCGTCCAAAGTAACACACTTCTTTCTGATTTGATCATGAAATGTGACTTGTCTTGCTATGTCCATATCTTTACATATAAAAACATTTCCAAAGATAAACTCCATTGCTGGTCTCAACTTCTTGTCATAGTTTATGAGAGACAAAGCTGGTTGCACATTCTCTTTTCCAAACTTGAGAACAGAAAAAATTTATTTTTTGAGTGCTGTTTTAATTTTGATACAAGGAAATGTTGTATTGAACACAATCAGGTTTTAAACTGTATTGATTCTGTACTGAATCCAAAACATCTATGATAAAGTTCATCTGCTTTCAAAGAAATTGTTATTCATATTCAATGACAAATGAAAGTATGGAAAAAGATGCACAAAATCATTTTTCGTAATCCAAAGTTTCATACCAAGAGTTTCTAGATATCCTGCTAATATTTGCGGAAGTCATCCTTGGTTTCATTCGATAAAAATAAAACGAAATATACTACGATGTCCTAGTGCAGGACTTAACTTTTCAACTACAGGGTGCTAACGTTTCAAGGAAAAATCCTTCTAGAAGATTTCGCTTTCTCATTAGAACTAGTGGCGCGAACGGTCACCCATCCAAGTATTGATACCGCCAAACATAGATTGACTTGAGATAAAATTAATTTTATGTGCTAATTTGAATTCAATTTAATTTGTGAATATTTTACACATAAGATTTCGAATTGAAATATCAAAAGAATCCCTATATTGGTGCCGATTCTCCTCCTTCTTCCTCTGTGGAACCCCTCAGAAGCTAATGCTTGTGTGAGTTAGTTACTAATACCTTGCGCCACCTTAGGAAAAACATTGGTAATTTTTTACCCAACAGCGAATGGTTGGACTGTCCCCAGAAAACCGGAAAAATTCCTTCAAGGCTAAGGGCTTAAACCCAAACCTTACGATCATGAGGCACAAGTTCTAACCACTGAACTACCGATATTTTAAACTACAGACTCAGCGAATTGAAATCTAGTATTTTGTTGATAAAAATGACAGACGCTCATGGTTCATACAGAATATCATCAAAATCTGCCAGAAGAGTCTTACAAATATGAAGTTTTTATTAATTTTTTTAGTGATACGATCCTCACGAAATTTCGGATAAGTTTGGGCGTTGGCATTTCAAAACTAATAGCCTATTTACAATTTGATCAGATCGTTTTAAAAGCACACACAGTTGATTTTTGGTTAAGTATTTTAAAAATACGGACAATGTGATAAAATGATCGCGCTTATGTTTCCCAAGAATAACTCTCCAATAGACGACTTCGGCCCAAGTTGCCAACCCACAATTTACTTAGCAAGTTTACTTTCACTGGGGAACGGGAATTTCAGGACAAATTCGACATGATAAGGTTCGCAATATTCATAAATAACCGTAAAACATGCCTCGGCTCTTCAAACCAGATAATTCCTTCCAAATATAGGTTTTTGTTAAGATTGTCCCCGATTGGTTGAAATTCAAGTTGGGATTCCTGATTTCATGCAAACAGTGTCAATTTTCATAGGATACGTTCCGAAAATCAACTCTGTTTTTTCGGTTGCCGATTTTCCGCTCCGTAAATATGAAATATTCGGATGGTTCCTGGAACAAGCGCGTGAAAAAGGTTATTTACGGAATCTGGTTGATGAAAATGCGATCGATTTACTGTCACCAGAACGATTTTTTATGGTAAATATCCATAGCATAGAACAATCTATCATCGATTTCAAGCGATAGACCAAAAGCTCCGGTTATAGTTGCGGTTACCCAAACTGACATATACGCAAAGGATAATCTGTCAATTTGGATAACCGTAACTATAACCGGAGCTTTTGGTCCATCGCTTGAAATTGCTTCATGTTTACTTTAGGTTTGTTTTGGTTCCGAGTTCAGAACCACAGACTATTGGTCTATGCTAGAACCGTCCCGAACAGATCTGAACTCGGAACCAAAACAAACCAAATGTAAACATAGATTGTTCTATGCTATGGATATTTACCATAGAAAATCGTTCTGGTGACAGTAAATCGACCGCATTTTCATCAACCAGATTCCGTAAATAACCTTTTTCACGCGCTTGTTCCAGGAACCATCCGAATATTTCATATTTACGGAGCGGAAAATCGGCAACCGGAACAACAGAGTTGATTTTCGGAACGTATCCTATGAAAATTGACACTGTTTGCATGAAATCAGGAATCCCAACTTAAATTTCAGCCAATCGGGGACGATCTTAACAAAAACCTATATTTGTAAGGAATTATCTGGTTTGAAGAGCCGAGGCATGTTTTACGGTTATTTATAAATAATGCGAACCTTATCATGTCGAATTTGTCCTGAAATTCCCGTTCCCCAGTGAAAGTAAACTTGCTAAGTAAATTGTGGGTTGGCAACTTGGGCCGAAGTCGTCTATTGCTCCTTTCATTTCCTTAGTAACTCAAAAAACAAACCCAACTAATCGAATTGAAACTTGGAAATTGGTAGTAAAATGCAGAAGCTCCAATTTTGTGGTCACATCACTAAAAAAAATTAAAAAAAAAAAAAAAAACTTTATGTTTAGAATTTGCCGGATTTCGCTGAAATTTGCCTTCATTTTCAACCGAGTACAAAATTGATATCGCAAAAACATGGGTTTTTAACAGCAGCACTCAACAACAAAGATCAACTTTGATAGAATATAATGAAATCTTTGAATACTAGTGATAAAAGAACTCACCATATCTTGTGCCAATTTTACAACTCTTTGATCCATTGCATGAGATTGTATTTTATTCAGAGGTATGAATGTTGTTCTTGTTTGGAGGTTGCCTCTTTGAAGCAAAAGTTTGCTTGTTGTATCTGTATCTACCACGACATTAAATAACTGTAAGAAAGAAGTAAATATTAACAAATTTCCTCAGGCCAAAATTAAACTCTATGAAACATTGTAGAAACCCATTCCTTGCCTTGAAATCAAACAAGTGAACCTTCCTACAACTATACATTTTTCTATGTCCAAAAACCCTATTTCAATTGTCTAAAATTCAAAGCTATTAGAAATATGTCCACTTACTCTTCCTCCTGCAGCAGTTTCCAATGCTGTACATGCCCTATTATCATTAACTTGTATCAACCTGCATACTACACCATTAACCCTTTTCCGGTTGAAATTAGTTTCAGGATCTCTATATTTGAATTGAGAGTGAGGTCTATGGGCTTCAAAATTGTCCAATCTCTCCCTTATTTTGTTAACCTCATTTCTCATTTCAGATCTTCGACCATTCCAATGATGCATGCTTTCTTCTGAGTAGTTGATTTGTTGCAAAGCTTGTTCCATTGATGCACATTCTTTCACTATTTTATCAAGATTATGTTTATCCTTCTGATAATCAGCAGCATTGTTTCCGAGAGTTTTTTGCTTTTCTTTCAGTGATTTTTGACAAAAAGCTAGTTCCATGCTTGCTTGTTTACATTGGGTATTGGACTCGGCAGCTTCTTGTTTTGCCAACATCAGTTGTTCTTGTAAGGATTGTGTTTTGCCTTCCTCATTCACTTCCATACCTGCGGCAACAGCTTCATATTTCTTTTGAGCCACTGATAAGGCTTCTTTGTCGTTTGCCTCGTTTTCCTTCAGTGTTTCAAAGAGTGATTGCACTTTACTCAATTCGTTTTCCTTAGATTCCAGTGCTTTAGTGTCATCATTGAGATTCTAAAATTATTTTTATTCATTTTCAGATAAGGAAAACATTTTTTAATTAGCTATTTTATGAAACTAAAATGAAACTTCAAAAGTACTATGAAACCTTCATAAGATGAAATCTAGACAATTTTGGGAAGATTGTAATAATTTTTGTGGTGCTATTTGTGCTATCTGAAAAATACAGAAGGTAAAGTGACACAAATGTGCATAAGGTATTTTAGATGTTTTTTTTTATTCTTGGAATGGATTATCCATAAAAGTACTGAAAAAGTTTATTAACTGTCAAAAATTTCCATTTTTAAACTAGAAAATGATCATTCATATTTGATTCCTAAGAATGGTTCAAGAAATGCTCGGAACTTCGCAGTATTTCGTAAAGTTAAAAGACATATTCAAGTGCTGTAACCTGTGATATGAGAGGCGATCTACCGCGTTTCGCTCACTGTGCCATTTTATTCAAATTTGTGGAAGATGTTGCTAACAGTAGATTGGCAAATTTGATTTTCCGGATATTTTGCATTGAATTAAGTACACACTTCACTTTACAATATCAAGACTTCCACATGCTGCCTTTCTGACGATACCATTTTTTATTAACAAATTAAAAGAGAACACTTTAAAGTTACAAAGATTAATAAACTCTACGTTTCAATTCAATTATACAAAGAACCTTAATTTTGAAAAGATGAAAAAATTTTTTTATTTATCGAGCCAATAAACATGGCACAAAAAATGAAACAATTCATGTATCTTATTGAAAAAGTCATGTACTGAATACTTCCTTGTTATTTTATTTTGAAGATGTAACATAAAAACTCCTTCAGAATAACGACATGTGTTTGCATTTGAAAAAAATAAAGTTAGGTGCGGTTGCAGCTAAAGGGTTGAAGAAAAATATTTCATTTTATTGCCAAAAAATACGCTCAATTCAAAATCAATCCAGGTGCTTCAGGTTTTTTTTTAAGTCACTGATTTAAAAGATATTAATTTTATTTAGGACTTTCCCGCAATCCTGTATATAGGGTACTCTTTTTAATGTTTCATACAGAAGACTTCCAACAATTTTTAAACTGTAACAACACTATGAGCACAGATATATACTTGTACCCACGTCACTCTTTAATCTCAACAGAAAAGTCGCCTTATGCATGGGTCTAAGGCTATTTAATGCTCTGCCTCAAGGGTTGAGGATATCCAACTTCAAAGTTTTCAAAATATCTCTGTATAAGGCAACGGTCAACTGTGAGCCATATTTTTTGGGTGAGATTTTACACGCATGTTCTGGGGAACAGCTTGCTATCATTTTGTCCAAATGTCTGTAATTTTCAAATTTTTTGCCGAAAATGGTCTCAAACAACTAGGTTGGACTTACTGATGACGATCCGTGTCAAAATCGATTCTATTGGACCAGCCGGCCGCATAAACTTTCAGTGTAGGTTGCATTTCAGATTGCGACGGTTGAGTTGGTTAACAGGCAAAATCGGCCAAATGATTTCGGAGTTATAGCCATTTGTAATTTTGAGGTTATTGTCCTGATATTTCAAGAACTACTGTAGCGATTGAATTGAAACTGAAATTAGTGCTATAGTGCAATAGGTCTCTTGCATGTATTTTTTTTTCCATTTGAATCAAATAGTCTGTCCGAAAGACTACTGACAAACTTAAACGACGTCAAAAATTTAAATTTTCAACGAGAAAATGATCTTTTAAATTTGGCTCTGGGATGCCTGCAAATATTTACCTTCTCTAAAGTTTTCTTCTTTTTCTCTTCATTTGCAATATCATTACTTAATCCTTTTGCTGACGCTTTAGCTTTGGCTTCTATTGCTGTCTTCTCTTTCAATTCCGCTTCTAGACTTTTCAATCTTTCAGCAGCTTCCTAATTATAAAATATACAATCAATTGAAGAATTATTATTAAAAGTTAGACTTGAGGAAAAAGCACTAAAACATTTAAATAATATGAAAATCTCTATAGAAAATAAATATTTTATAAATAGGTGTATGAGTTAGTTAACCTACTTTGATCCAAAATTCTTGGTAAACCTTAAAATGTCATACCTAAATTTTTATAAAAAGAACTTGTCCTTAAATTTAATTCAACACAAATGTCTCAAATACCTATCATACCGTAATAACTTCTATATAAAAGATCATGATTACACCGAAGCTCTATCTACAGTGTGTCCATGGATTGAGTGCCGGTAAGGTGTAAATGACGAAAAATTTTCGGGTTGGAATCTGATATTTTGGGAATCGCTCCTGCTTGGTCTCAAACTAAGATGTTGAGAAAATGAGCCAAATCAATTAATATACAGGGTGGTTTAGAACTGATTTAATGGAAATTTTCAAGAATAAAGCACCTTTGTTTTGAAAGATATCGAGAAAGTTCATTGAGAAAAGTTGTTTAGTATCAAAAGACACGGCTAAATCTCGATTCTCAGATAAATCGATCAACTTTGATTTTGTAAATAGGTTATGAAAATATTTGATAATATCCATGGTTACAAATGCCAGACGTGACTTGAAACGTAAATTTTATTCGTCATAATCGAAAATTTTCAAGTTAAAAACATGTTGACCATAGAACAAAGAGTGTTCATTGTGAAGTGCTACGGTTTAGGTGCAGACATTTCAGGGAGTAATAAGACAATTCCATGAACGCTGGCCAAATGTTGTGGTATCACGTAACCCTGTTGAAAAAATAGTGTCAAAATTTAAATTTTTGATGATGACAAAATATCTCACGTATCGGATTAACAAAATGTTCATGACCAACTTATTATGTCAAGGTAGGCCGATTTATCTGAAAATTGAGTTCCTGCAGCAGCTCGTCATTCCAAACAACTTTTCTCAATAAACTTTCTCGATATCTTTTAAAACAAAGGCACTTTATTCTTAACAATTTGCATTGAATCAGTTCTAAACCACCCTGTATATTAATTGATTTGGCTCATTTCCTCAACATCTTAGTTTGAGACCAAGCAGGAGCGATTTCCAGAATATCAGAGTCTAACTCGAAAATTTTTCGTCATTTACACCTTACCGGCACCCAATCCGTAGATTCAATATGATTAGTTTGGAAAACCGCAGAAAAATCAATGACATGGGTTTCCTATTTAAAGTTCTGAACGGCATCCTTTTGTCCCCTCAATTTTGCGGTTAATCTCCTTAAGAGTTCCCAAGAGAAGATTGAGATCAAATGAAACTTTTGCTGTACCTTTTCGTCGTTTGAATGTAACTCAAAATTCGCCAATCTGTAGATTTCTGACGACTTTCAACTCGGAGTTCAGTGATACTGATCTCTTTAGTACGTCGCTTCCGCAATTTAAAAAATGTGTGAAACGAAAGTTATTACAAGATGTTTTCTCATGAGTGTTTTTTTTTATGTGATGTAAATTTTAAATTTGTATCACGGTAAACTATTGTTTATTTGAGTTTCTAGTTTGTATTGTATGATTTTGTTCAATGTAAATTTGTGAATACTGTTTATTGGTTGAAACGCCGGTTTGTTATTCCATCTTTCATAAAAAAAAAAATTACGAAAATTAATGGAACCAAGAACATGAATAATGATAGGATACAATATTCTTACAAAATCTTACCGACTTATTACTCTGCATAAGGGTTTTAATATTGTCTTCTAACTGTTGCACATTGTTCTTATTGGTGTCGATTTGTTCTTCAATGCCTTGAACCCTTTTGTTTGCTTCATCTACAGCTTCTTCTGCTTTCTTAGTGAGTCTAACTGATACATGATATTGCCAACCCTTGTGAACTCCTAGCATATACTGAAGTTCCCGCTCCATTCTTTGGAACTCTAGAAATTGGGCTCTCTCTTCTTTTAATTTATTCAATTTAGGCAGAATTTCCTCGGCAACAATCTGGAAAATTCATCAGATGCATTTTCATTCTGATTCAAGTGTTCCATAATTCATTATAGGAACTAGTGAATAATTCAAACTCACTTCTCGAAACTCTGTGAGTTTAGCATCCTTCTTCTCAATAGTTTTGAGTGCAACTTGTCTTTTAACTTCATACATTCTTGTACCTGCTGCTTCTTCCAACATTGCTAAAATCTAATCACTTGATATTTAATATCTAGTTGAAGAAAGTATTTTATCTAGCTATTTAACAATATACAAAACTGTGTTTTACCTCTGGTGGTTTCATGTTAAGGACTTTTGTTATTTTTCCTTGCATAATCAAAAAATGGGGATTATTAACATTCAATTGTATGGAACAGAAGAGATCCTGAACTCTTTTATTGGTAACATTAGAACCATTGATTAAATATTTATTTTTACCACCCAGAATAATTTGTCTTGTTACTGTAATTTCTTTAAAACCTTCAAAACCAGGTGGTTGCTGTGCGGGATTGCTATTGTCAAAAGTAATGGAAACGGTTGCTTTATTAACTCCCCCTTGCCCACTTTTATAGATAAGATCTTGTAGATTTGCTGCTCTGACCTAAGAACAAGTGATTTTATATTATCTTTGTTACCTAATTTTCGTATCTTTATCATATTTACAATCATAAGAAAAGATGAAATTAAACAAGTTCATTTCAATGGGAGCATTAATGCGTCATAGTAGAAGCACTATGTATACTTTGATTTTAAATGCCATCATGTTAAGATGATGCATAAATGGACACTAGGGGTCTCTACATAACTATCAGTTTTATGTCCTCAAATTCATAAGACAAAATTCAACCTATACATTTCAATGGAAGCATTCATGAATCATTGTCATAACTGATTAGGTCCCAATTAATGAGTTTTTTTTTCATGAATGCTTCCACTGAAATATGCAGATCATATATCTTATGCTTACACTATGAATATATATATAACAGTAATTTATGATTATGATGCTTAAATAGTCCCATATAATTTAGAAATATTTGTGGTAGTTTGAATAAGTCTTACATGACTCAAGTTTGTAATTCCCAAAACAAAACATATAGCATCCAGTATATTAGATTTACCACTTCCATTAAGACCAGTGATTGCCGTGAACTGATGATCAAATCCAGTAACTTCGGTTCTCTGGCCGTATGATTTGAATCCGTCCAAAACAATACTCTTAATATACATTTTTTATAAGGTAGTAAATATATTCCTTCTTCCAAACAGTAGGTTCCTACACTTGATTATATTATCATTCAGAAAATACAACGATCATAATAATATGACTTTGATGAGATACAAGTTTGCTTAAATTCCTGATTTTATATTTTAACCTCGGAAACTGTTTTGTTTTTTGTTGTTGGGGTCTATAAGCACAGAATACAAAATATCTATATCTGACATCAAAATTCAAAATTGAAATACTGCGCTTGCGTTCAAACCACCGAATACCAATTCATTAAGGTGCATAGAAGATAAGGTGAATTCAAAGATGTGCTTTTGTTTCGCCAATGTTGTGGAATTCGCTGTCCACTGAAGGCGGCGCCATTTGGAAATTACGACCGTTCGTCAAAGCAAAAGTCAGTCAGAACATGGACAAGATATATTATATATATGGTAAAGCTACCTTTTGTATTCTGTCATGATTTGAAAAACATGGTGTACTTATCTGAAGAAAAAAGTGACGTCAGCAAGATTAAAATACAAGGAAATATATATAAGTTGAGTTCCGATATTCCCAATCAGTACTGGCCAGTATCAGTAATTTCGAAACGCTTCGTACTGATACGAACAGTTACCAAAGCAGTGCCAGTAAAATCAACTGTCAAAATTTACTGGCCAGTACTGGCCAGGAATATCGGAACTCAACTATTATGTGCTGAATGAAAAAAGTGACGTAATTACGATCACAGATGAGCACACCATGTTTTGCTTACATGTATTCTGTGCTTTTGTGCGTAGGAGATTCCTGTATTTGATTCGGATATTCTTCCCTATTGGCTCACGACGATCACGTGATCGTCGTCAGCTAATAGTGAATCTGCGATTCCCCAAATCTCCCTCGCAAAAAATGTCCCTTAAAGGCACCGTTAGAGCTAGGGAGATTCGGGTATTTGGGTAATCGGGGATTCATCCGATTGGTCGAGAGATTCACCCTATTGGCTGATTACGATCACGTGATCGTCGTCGGCCAATAGGAAAGAATCTCCGATTACCTAAATACCCAAATCTCCCTAGCACAAAAGGTAGCTTAAGAGCTAGGGAGATTCGGGTAGTTAGGTAATCGGGGATTCATCCTATTGGCGAATGAAGATAAGCGCTACTCCCTCTGGTGGCTGTAAGAGTAACCCGAGGTACAGACATTATCATTGACAAGTTAAAAGAAATGTTAAGAAAATGAGCATTTGTGTGATTTCACGAGTGCTTTTACTGAGGAAAAGCAAACTCAAAAGTCCCTTCCCATAGATTTCCACAGCCCGTGTGTTGAAAAATGTATTTGTCAATCCATAATGAATAAGACTTACGATACAATTAGAATTAGTTTTATGTGAATGTATTCATTTTATTCACAATATATTGAGTATTCAGTACTTCGCTATAAATAGTAAAGTTATGAGTATTTGTCTATTATTACAAAAGGTATGTTTTAAATAAGATTAAAGAATGATACATACCTACCTACTTTATAAGAATGGAATATGTACTCCCAGTAATACTCTCGTCAACTATAAAATTCTAAAAAGTCTTCGAATAAATCGTGAAATCAAAAATTATCAAACTAAACACTAACAAACAGTACAAAATCGACTATGAAAACAAAATCTATGTCTGTATGCAAGGTTCTAAAACTGCCCACCGGGGCGCTGCAATCTTAAATTCAGACGCCAATTGGTCGAGAGATTCACCCTATTGGCTGAGGACGATCACGTGATCGTCGTCGCCCAGTAGGAAAGAATCTCCGATTACCCAAATACCCGAATCTCCCTAGCACAAAAGGTAGCTTAAGGGGCCTGTTGTGCGATGGAGATGCGGGGGTTTGGGTTATAGGAGATTCACCCTATTGGTCCAGAGATTCACCTTATTGTCTGCCGACGATCACGTGATCGTATTCGGTCAATAGGGAAGAAGCTCCGATTACCCAAATACCCGAATCTCCCTTTCACAAAAGGTAACTTAAGGGGCCTTTTATGCGAGGAAGATTCGTGTATTTGGGAAATCGGAGATTGACCCTATTGGCCGAGAGATTCACCCTATTGGTCGACTACGGTCACGTGATCGTCGTTGGCCAATAGGGAAGAATCTACGATTACCCAAATACCCGAATCTCCCTTGCACAAAAGGTAGCTTCTCGGCCGGTAGGATGAATCTCCGATTCCCCAAATACCCGAAACTCCCTAGCACAAAAGGTAGCTTCAAAGTTATCTTTTGTACTAGGGAGATTCGGATATTTGGGTAGTCAGAGATTTTTCCCTATTGGCCGACGATGATCACGTGATCGTCGTCGGCTAATAGCGAAGAATCTTCGATTACCCACATACCCGAATGTCTCGGCCAATAGGGTGAATTTCTCGGCAAATAGGGTGAATCTCCCGTTAAGCTACCTTTTGTGTGACGGAGATTCGGGCATTTGGGGAATCGGAGATTCACCTTATTTGCCGAGAGATTCACCCTATTGGTCGATAACGGTCACGTGATCGTCGTTGGCCAATAGGGAAGAATCTCCGATTAGCCAAATACCCGGATCTCCCTCGCATAAAAGGTAGCTTAAGCTACATATTGTGCGAGGGAGATCAATCTTCGATTTCCCAAATACCCGAATCTCCCTCGCATAAAAGGCCCCTTTATCGCCGCCAGATTAGCCACAGATTAGCAGGGAGTTTGCACTTTAAAATAAATTTGTATTCTGTGATAAAAACCAGAGATAACTCTTTCTCTTAATCTGTATGGCATTCATAAACATAAACTTTTTTATGATGGCAGTAAAGTAGCGTAACCTAAAAACTTGTCATTCACCATGTAAACAAATATTTCTTCGTTACATTTCTATCGATGTTTTTTGTGCAGATGTCCTATCGATATAGTATATAATTTCGCATTGAATAATAAAAATGGAGATTACTGTGATACAGGAAAATAAAAGGTTTCATCCATATCATGGTGAATACATTGTGCTTTCAGAAGATAACACAATTGCCTACAGACGGAGAAGCTTCGCCAATGCGGTAACATTCAGTGAAAAGCCCTTACTACCAGGTGAATTATTCCTTGTGGAAATTGAAGAAAATGAAAGAGGTTGGAGTGGTCATATGCGGATAGGACTGACACAACTTAATCCACAAGAAATGCAAATGTTAAACACAATTCCACAATTTGCATTACCAGACTTATCAGATAATGGTTCTTCTTGGATCTTTGGTATATCCAGAGCACATAATACAATAGTGAATAAGATAGAATTCAGTACGAACAATAGAGTACAGGATCAAGAGACATCTGCCAGTTTTGTTACAGGCACTAAGAGGTTGAGTTATGATAGTTATAGTATTAAAACATGTCGAGGTATAATTCCAAGATATTGTCTTAAATCGAGTAAATTTCGAACAAATGAACTATACCCAACTGATGTGGGTAGTAGAATAGGAGTAATGTTTATACCAACATCTGAAAATAAAGCAGATATGCACTTCATCATAAATGGCGAAGATCAAGGACCTCTATCAAGAGATATTCCATATAAAAATGCACCTTTACATGTTGTGGTTGATGTATATGGTACTACCAAAAAAATTAGGATTGTCCAATTATGTTTCGGTAAGTAGTGTTCAACTATTAATGCCCATAAAACTAGAAAAGCATCTGGCACAGAATTCTCAGTAATTGTTAAGAATGTGTCATGAAAGAAAAACATTGGGCTCTGCTAACTTAATATGAAGTTAGTAGTGTCATTCCAGAATATGCATGGAATTTGATCAAAAGGTTAGAAATAATTGTCAGGTATTTGCCGTAGACGATTCAACATGAAGAAATAGAAAAAAATTATTTTTATAGCTTTTATTTTAATATTAATTGAATTTACTGATTTCTGAGGATATTTTGCAGACTCCCCAACACTCATTTTGTTCATTGAATCTTCTACTTCCCGAAATTAACAATATAGGTTTCAATACTGAATAATGAAAATATTCCAAACTCACCAATATAGACTATGTAAATGTGAGATACAAAAAGTAACTTTGATGAATGTTTATTCTTCCAGAAATGACAAGAACGATTGAAAGACGACCAAAATATTTATGTTGTGAAAGAATTAAATTTGTCGTGCTTTTAGAAGATTTAAAAAAAGTCGGCAACTCTGCATTAATATATTGATTTGCCAGGTTTAATTTTCGTATCATAACTTCACTGACATTGGGTTGTTTCTTAAATCTTCTATTTCCCGAAACAAGCAGAGCCACCTTCCTTTTAAAAGAAAATATAAGCACGATAATTTTTTATTTCACGACAAATATATTTTGGTCATCCGTCTATCGTTAAGCTCACTTCGGAAGAAAGAACTTAATCTGAGTTACTTTTTCGTATCACAAAGTTACGTTGGTGTAAATTCGTAAGGATGGAATATTTCCATCACTCAGCATTGAAAAGCAAGTTGTTTGTTTCGGGAAATAAAAGTTTTCAGAAACAAGCCATTTTTTCATAAGAACATAGGACTCTTCAGTAGATACAAGTATACTAAGACCAGATATGAGACAAGAACAAAGGAATATAAGTATCCAAAATGCAGATTAACAACTTCTCAGAAACAATTGGAATATAGATGCATAAAATTCTACAACAATTTACCACTTAACATACAGAAAATAGATAACCACAAACTGTTAAAAATTTTGGTTGAGATGGAACCATACACATTAAAAGATTATGGTCTAGATAACTGAAATCTTTGTCGACTGACACTGTTTCATTTCTCTTTTAGACGGAGAGCTAGCGCCATAAAAATGCAATGTATAGGGTATATTGGAAATTTCAAGTTCAGGAGGTGGGATCAATGGTCCTAATCACAGAACGGCACGTCTGCCAGCGCGGACAGGGGGACTAACGTCGCGGCGGGCGCCCAAAGTCGCCAAATTTTACGACAAAATTAAGTATCAGGTATAGTCATGAAAATTGCGGTAACTTGAAGTCCTCAATGTCACGAAGCGTGAACAGCTATTGGCATACACTTTTCTGGGGGATTAAGGCCTGGCAGACGGCCTTGAGGTTGCAAAAATTTTGTGAAAAAAAAAGTATAGGGTATATTCAATGGAATATCACCTTATTTTAGATAGATATTGTTTGGTCCTCATACACTTTGATTGATGGACTCTTTCTTGAGAGGGTCCATAACATATTTCTCAGGCATGTTTCGTTCAGGCTGCCTTTAAGATCGAGAAGGTTCTCGGCTGACGTTCTTTTTGTGGCAAAAATCTATAAAGGACTTTTCTACTCTCCGGAGTTGCTGTCTCCGTTCAACCTGAATATTCCTCCAAGACCGATTAGGCGAGCAGAACGATGAGAAACACTAATACAGTGAATATTGTGCGGGGTTGATATATTCAGTGGCACGTTATCAAGGTTGAGGAGGGATGTATCTACTTTGATTAGTTTGTAGTCTCATTTTGATGATATTTTTGAGTTTGTGCGCCTTACAATTGTAATTATTGAAATATTTTATTTGTTTTTTTTTGTATCCAATTAATTTTTCTCTTTGTATAATGGTAGTACCGTTAATAAATAAATAAATACATATTTTCTTACTTGATTAAGATATACAACAAGTCATGAAAAGTCTTGTACAATGCAGAGTATGAAGACTTGCAAAGGTATTTTATCAGTGTTTTTAACTGCAAACATGGTTTTGGGTATGATCTTCCAAACTATTACTTAGCTTGGAATTGACAGTAACATTGAATGTTTCGATGGTGGAAAATTAGACTATTTCAAAATTCACAAATTTGGTGTGGGCATCCACTTATATGTCAAATGCTATAGATTAAGGGGTTCCTCTAATACTTAGTTCTTAGATTTTAAGGGATATCTTTTATTCACATTATTTGCGTATTTCAGTTCCATCTTTACAAGCAGCCTGTAGGGAAGCCATTCTCCAAAGGGTTCCAGAGAATATGGTCAGTTTGTTACCTCTTCCTAGACTATTGAAGGACTTCTTGTTATTCGAGATTTAAATATGGTAGAATCCATTTATGACCTTTTCCAAAATGACTAACTGCTGACAGGGTGTGGACCTCAGAGCGTGTATAAATGTGTAATGAATGGCACTTCTATTCCAATCTTACTTTGTACGTTGTACCAGCAATTCTGTGATAAATGATGGTGGGACCGTCTACCATTCTCTGTTGGGTAAACAATTAAAACTGATGTTCATGAAGTTACGTAAGAAATCAGTAACAGAGGCTACACCCTAAGCTCCTAACTAGAACAAGCTATAAGCTAGAGAGAGGTTTCAGCTAAGAGTAAATACTAGTTGAAGAGATTTTTTCGGCTCTAAGCAATATTCACACATTTCTTGATGATTTTTATGTTGGTTATTCAATTATAATTATATAAAATATTTAAGATAAGAGCAGATATTGTTAATGGAATTCTGGTGAGAAACATTTAAGAATGATTTGAACACCTACATCATATCGCATTTTATCAGTGATCTTCAATGATGCTTTATTTGGTATTCATATTAGGATGTTCAGTGGAAGGTTTCATTTTTAATTTCGGCAAAAATGAAGACACATTTTTTAAGAACAGTCTTTTTATGATTTTATTTGCTCTTCCTGAATCATATATTGCTACTACCCTTGTATGATTTTGATTTGAAACAGAATGGTTTGAAGCCTCTTCCGAATTCTTCGAAGCTCTCTTTGTAGCATGTACTTCGTGAAGAGCATTTTTCCTAATGATTTTTTCAACTAAGTGACAGGGCAGAAAATTTTTAAAAGTTTCTGTCAAGTGTTTATAGGAACATCGAAGTGAAACAAAATTTCATATCATTTATGAAAAAAATCATCTCTTCCGACATTTCTATGTAATAAGTATTGTTTTTTCCACCTTGTGTTTTCTTCGATTTTTTTGATAAAATGATGAAAAGGGTGTCCCGGAAGAAGTCTACGCTTGTAGTAGCAAGTTTATCGATTTTATTCTTTCAATAATTCAAGGTTTATTTCGATTAGTTTTAAATCCACCAAAAAAAGGCTCACTTTTGATAAGGTTACACCCTGAAGATCTCTTTCATAATTTTTTCCCTGTTATCAAATGATATTCATTCATGTACATTTTTTATGCACTTATTTTGATTCATCCAATTCCAAAGAGCGACATCATACATGGAGGCCTTTTGCTCTCGTTGTAAATGGATTCTATAGTATTTTTGTTTGGGCATTCAATGAATACGGATTTCATTCGAAACTCATTTGAGGTACCAACAGTTGTTTTTCATGTTCTCTGTGTCTATACTAACATTGTAAATTTTCATTATTCACAATAAAGCTATAGAAACCTTTTCTTACAAAAATGCATTCATGAACAACAAATTGTAACAACATGCATTCTCATTCTTCCCTTACATCAACTCAATACTTTTGAATTGGATTTGTTTTTTAAGTAATGTTATGTACTGCCATTTTTGCTTACAGTTTTCCCTTGACAAAGCTAAGCAATTTTCCATAAAACTGAAGTGATTTAGTCCCTATGGTTTGAAGTTGTATGAATAAATATTTATTTTATAAATAATCATTTCATTTCAGTTAGGTTTTTATTTCCCGTTAAACCCTCGGAATCACAAAATAGAAAAATGAAATGGAAATCTAATATCATTGTCTATTCAAATAATAAATGTTTTTATACAATCTGTATGTTTGAAACCAAGATTTATGGAGGTTTTTTTATGACCATTGACAATAATCAATGATGCTCATCAGACTGACCGTAAACCTAATATCTATGGGAAACAACTTGAAGGCTTGATATTTGTAGAACATGTTTGGGGCCCAAGAATGTCGGATTCGTGAATGATAAAAATATAGATTGAATCAAATTAAAATCACGTTCTTGGTCGAAAATATCGACTTGAACCCCATAAATGTAGTAAGGCTTGAAATTTGTATATGATGGCAAGAAAATATTTCTTCACAGATACATGGATCATTATGAAAGCAATGCATATGATTTTATTATGACGCAATTATCCATTTCGGTGAGATTGGACCCTTCAAATAATGTGATGGAGGTCGTACTCTTCCCATTGAACTCTATACTACCTGGAAAGGACCCGACCCCTCTCTGACATAGAAGCTTCATTCGGGTTCCAATTTCCGGACTATCCTAGGATTGTTCCCGAACTGCGCAGAACCGATGAGCAGACCTTTCGAGTCCTAGAACTATCCTAGGACAGTTCAAAATACATGAAAACCCGAACAGAACTAAGGACAGAAAGAGGCAGAGGAGAATCATTTTTTATTTAGATCAGCTCAATGATAGAATGAATTCAATCTGGCGATATAGAAATACAATCGACGAAACGTCATCAAATTTCTCGACCAACCAGATGAGTATGAAAAAAAAACTCTTTCCCATTTTTCATATCTCAAACAAAATTCTTATATTTGATTTTTATTTCACAATACACTGCCTTGTCGAATATTAAAAATAAAAATCTATAATTCGATTCAAAACGGAAATTTAATTATGTTGAAAAATAAAACACAACTTTGAAATTGTCATCGGCATTTTTCTGATTGAAAGAAAAAATATACTTTTATCCGTTAACGATTAGGTAGTCATTAGTGTTGTTCTTTCGTACTGATTGAACTGATGGAACTTGTTCCGCGATTAGAATAATCATTTGCAATCACTTTAGAGTTGTGGAAGGGGGAACTGATTGAAACGAAAGAACGATCGCTTCAACTGATCTTTCTGATTGAAGTTATATAAATCACTTCGTTCAGTACGAAAGAACATCACTAATGATAGACCAATGGATTAAATTTAAAAAAAAACGCATCCAAACACAAACATAACTCTCAATTATTATATTCAAATAATCGGATTTCAATGGTATTGTCCAAAATAAAAAAATCTGACCATGCGGCGGTAGAAATCCTAGAACAGTACCCACTCGGAAGCAGGTACTGTTTTCGGACAGTTCTAGGACCGTCCGAGGATAATTCTGACAGAACCCGAACACAGATCAAGTCGGTCCTGAAACAGTTCGACAAAACCCGAACGTGACCAACTCTACTGCGCAAACTCCTGACAGTTCTAGAACAGTAATTGTTGGAACCCGAATGAACCTAGAGTTAACTGTGTTCTGGGGAAACGAAACAAGGATAGCGCTATTTACGGTAACCTGTCTCTGTCACAATCATAGAAGTAAATGGTATTTATTTGCTCAAATTATGTTTAATCCAAAACTTCAGGTAGTTATACGATATGATCTTCGTTTAGGATATGAAATATTTTCAAAGATGAACATTTATTTCGTTCTGGCGTGTCATTAGTTTCGCTGCGTTTATTGAGATTCAGAAAAAATTGAGAATTCCGTTTTTAGAAGAGTGTGATTGACGAATTACATATAAGGGCAAACAGTAACGCAAGCTGGTACATTACGGCTTCCTGGATTTCAGCAACGCATCTACATTCAAGTTTCGTATAATCTCTCAAGCATCTGAAGGTCAGGCACCCGCCTAGGTATGCAAGCAGCGGGAAATATTAGAATGCGTGAAATCTCGACGCTGATAGGAGAAAACGGGGTGTCGTTCTGCAGGCATCAGTGATTATATTCGAAAATTATTTTTGTAGTGTACCTAATTCTTTTGTGAGAATGCACAAATCAAGATACCATTGCTTGAGGTCCTTAAAAAATGAAGGCACACCATCGCTCAACTTTTGAGAATATTCTATGGAAAAATATTCATGTTGGAACATTCATATGCCGGGAATATTCGCATCGAAATGTTCCTGGAATATGCTATATGGGATATAGATATTATGTGATATATACTATGAATATTCTACGATTATACATATCCCATTTTGCACTTTCAGGGTATATTCTATGAATATCCGGGGCTGTCTGAGTTGTGTGCAGTTTTGGAAGAATAATGGAATAGAAACTTATCAAAGGTTTTATGAGGACTTTGACTATGAATGCAGTATAATATCACATTGCAGAAAGATGATACAAGTCCTTCAAAATGGCGTGTAGGAAGTCAGCGAGGAGCCCCTTTCTGAACTTCGAAAAACAGCCTGAAACGATGGAAACCCTGACAACACGAAGTTGTCAACATTTGCTATACATGAATCCAGAAGCACCAACGACCTGACCCAGAAATGGGCTTCTTGTGGTGCCCCAACCTCCGTACAGGCTTTGTGCGACTCTTTTTGTTTGCCCGATTCAAGAAAGTCCTGATAGACAACATCTATATAAGCTCATGTTACAAGGTTCCCGATAGACATTCCATTTAGGGTGCTTTACAGGAGTAGCAGAGCCCTCTTTGCAAGTATTCTAATACAGTAACACACAATTTTATAGAATTTCAACTAATCGTATCCATCATTCTATATCTGAAAATGCGCCTTACTCTCTTACGCACTATGTACATATCATTTTACGCGCTTTTTCTGGAGGAACAGCGCGTTATCGTTTGGTCACAATTTCTTTTGAACAAATAATTATTTTTCTTTTCCTAATTCGTTCATTTCGTTTTCCAGCTTTGCCAACTTTCTGTAATAATCAAAATGAAAGGACATGGGAATATTTTCATTTTGTGGTACAACAAATTTGATGTTTTTGTGATAGTTAGGTATCGTACTTTTATGTAATATATTTAACCGTTTTCAGTTTTAATTGAAGAATTTTAAAATCGAATAATCTTATTATTTTCTGCTTTATGATTACTTTTGAATAGAGTACCTGAAATGCGGATACAAAGAAAAATTTTGAACTAAGAAACATTCAGATAATATTCTTCAAAAAAATTCAATCAAAAAGTTGTGATTTAAGACTTATGAGTTATATTTCGTAAATGAAATTCAATTATGATAATAATATTGATAGTTACTACAAAAATAGAAACTCTGGATAACTGTGAATTTATTTATTCCAGTTTGTGCAAATTCTCTTAATATCATGGGACTATATTGTTGGAGGGCGTCCCCTACTGCGATGAGCGTTTTGTCGAGGCCTCCACTCCAGAATCATTTTTGTCCATGGTCCATCCGTAAACCCGCCCAGTTCCACTTTAAAGTTGTTATGTTCAAAATCGGAACAGTAAAACCTGTCAGTTTACGTATTTGTTCATTTGAAACTCTATCTCTGAGAGAAAGTTCCAGCAATGATCTTTCCATTGCTCTTTGCGCAATGCGTTTATTTTGAGTCTCACCATTCCCGATGCATCCTGTAGTATCTCCAACATCTCTCTGTCTTCACTACATCGATACCGGACACCCGGCCATGATGTAAAAAACATGGTGTGCTCATCTGAAAATTGATTAAAATACAAAGAGTTGTATATTCTGCTAGCTGACGTTACTCATTTTTCAGATGAGCACACCATGTTTTTTACATCATGCACCCGGCATACCGGGCCCTAGAGATTGGATAGTGTAATAGGCCTTTGAAACCAACCGTATAAAATTTCCTCCTACGAACGAAAGTGTGCTTCGTTTTGCATGGGGTCCGATATAAGGGTGGCACCTCAACAAATTGGCACACTACATAATAACCGTAAATAATTAGTTTATTATTTAATGAGCGGTAATGTAGGTAGGTCATAATTCAAGCAGATGTAGCATCCTATTTGTTATAGAGTGAGTTATTAAAACTGTCGTTGTTTGTTTACAGATAGTACCTATATTCCGAAGTAGTTGAATAACGAATATATAATTTGATAGGAGTAGAAAATAACTATTTATGTGATCAGTTACGAAATGCCTAATTTTGTGTAACGCGTGAGCTCACAAGTTAAAAAAAATTGCATTTCTCAACGTATTACATACCAGATATTTTCTTATTTTGAATAAAGCAATGGTAAATATTGTTAAAAATTGTGGAAACATAAATCAAGTCTCTTGACTGCTATCACTAATTGTCAGTTTGACACTTTGTAGATAAAAAAGCCAGAACCACAGTTCTTATAGACTTTCACAAATTGAGTGATTCAAGTTTTGAAGAGATGCCAAGCGATATTGAAGAGGCAGCAGGTAATACTCTTTCATCAGTAATTCCCAAAATGTCAAAAGCAGTTTACGATTTGGCTTATGACTTGGTGTGATTAGAAGAATAAGATAAAACATATGAGAAAGTCTTACTTGCATATTTTGAGGGTAAGGAAGATCTAAAACTATACTCAATGTTAAGATCCAAACTGAATCTGAACAAGAATATTGACATTAAATAATACACAAACTTGATAGGGTATATCAAAAGGCAATCGGACGGCTTCAGTGCTGAGAAGTCAAAAGTTTTACAAAAGAAGATTTTTCCAAATTTTTGTTAGGAGTTGATGACAAAGAATACTTGATGGCTAAGGTTGTTATGATTATTGGAATGGCAGGAGCTTGCAGAAAGGCAGAATTAACAATCAAGCACAGTTGCGGAGGGATATGTTGAGAATTCCATAGAAAATAAACGAAGTATTGCACAAGAAATACTTGGTGAAACATCTAATGCAGTTTCCCCCACTTCCCAAATAACAGCCAGTGCAAGCCATAAAACAATATTCTCGTCGGGAATTGATTTAAACAATTGTTATAATCGTGTTATCAATATCTATAATAATTAATTTATAATTTATGTTCTTATCTTGTTTTATAACAGTTAAATTAATGGAATATTTTGTCACTAATTATGAAATCTATTTTTCGTCACCAGTTGCATAATATTTCACTTTGTGCAACTAGTTGCTCAAAGTAGGACGATTCATAACGTCAATCAGTTCGCAAAAGGGTCACTTTATACGTCAAAATTTGAAAAAAAGTATATTTTCTGTTATCATCACAAAATTCTGACCATAGTAGCCGGCTGCGTAAAGGGCTCAGCCGTCAGTTGATTAAAGAATACTGACAAGATTATTCTAATAATCAGAATTGTATTCAAAACAGGTGTCTTGAATACTCTCTATAGTGATGTATTTTGTACCATCTGATTACAATGAAATAAAATAACATCGTTCAGCTCCTGGCCTCTTTTTAAGGTGCACACGATTTATTTTCCGTCTAAGAGATGATTCTCACTAAACTTTCCGTAACCTTCCTGAATATTTTCCGTTTTGTTCATGTGCGTAAAATATTCTAAGAAGCGAACGAACTACTTATGGCACCTAATTAAAGTGAGATTTTGAAGATTTCTCATAATCAATCAATATTTCCATTTCTATATCAAAGTATTTACTTCTATGCATTTCTCAATATATGTCAAAATGATCATTTTCTTGACAATAATAGAGTTGTTGATGTGCGAAATAAATGGAATGCATCGACCAAGAATAATTGGCGGACATACGTGTTCTGTCGAAGATAATCCTTATACCGTATCGATAAGGACAACTCATAAGCTAACTCATTTTTGTGGGGGATCTCTAATTAAACCCCAATGGGTTCTCACCGCTGCACATTGTACCTACCCATTTGTGAAGGAACCCCAAAAAATCACTTGTTTGATTGGCCTTTCTGAGTATCAGAGGAGTAAAATTCAATCAATCGAAGCAGATAAGATTTATGTTCATGAATATTACACCTTTGCTGCACTTTTTCATGATATATCTGTTGTCCATCTTGGAAGACCTGCGATATTATTCGACAATGTAGGATTGATAAGCATGCCTAAGGGGTCTGAGGACATAATTGATTGTTCCATCGGAAAGCTAACAGGATGGGGGTCACAGCGTGCTTGGGATCCTGAAATAAACGCGAAACCTCAAAGTACAATGTCGAGCCATCTTATGTGTGTAGAGGTAAATGTTATGAGTTCAGATGATTGTAAAAGAGTGTCTCATGGTAGATCAAATGAATTTGTGCTCTGCACTGTAGTAGGTAATGAGTCGAAGGATGCTTGTCAGGGAGATTCAGGTGGAGCATTGTTGTGTGGCAACACTCAAATAGGGATAATCGCACTGGGAAAAGGATGCGGTGTATATAGAAATTTAGCTTATTATACGAATGTTCGAAAGTATATACATTACATAGAGGATATTGTTTCTGGATGTGGAAACAGAGATTGTAGTTTCATAATTATATCTATCCTGCGTATGTTTACTTGTTGGATATTTGGAAAAGATTAAAATTTACTGTATTGTATTTTCATTATCCTCGTTGAATATTACACAATCCTCTTAGACATTGAAGATAACTGACATTAAGTCGAAAGGTTTAATATCTGAATCTAGTTGCGGTTGATTCGATAGGATTAAAAGGTTTCGAAATATTGGGAAAGAAAATAAACTGTATCCGGCAAACTCCTAAGAATAATTTCTGCTGGAATACGTCCGCCAATATACATCACCAGTATCAAAACTTTCACGAAGATGCTGTATACCATGTAGATGACAAAGCTGTGGACAATCATCAAAATGGGAAACCCAAGGGCGGATATAGTTATTTTTCATGGGGGGGGGGGGGGGGGGGTTTAGTAATAACGATTGAGAACCAATAAATCAGGTACCTACACAATATTTAATCACCTCATTGTCATGGTGTATGTCATAAGGCAAAAATGACTTTCTCAATTTCCTCTACACGGCTATATATGTATATATATATATGTCCAGTTTATGGAGAAACACCCTGTATATTATCACCCATCAGATACATACATATAGAAATAAATTTCGTAAAGATTTATTTGATAAAGCAGTTACATATTGTTGAATGTCTAAGAAGTTGATATTCCTCCATCCACTGAAAGACAAATACCTGTGATGAATGATGCGTTGTCACTTAGGAGGAATATGATAGCATCTACCACTTCTCGCAACTCACAAAATTTCTTCAGTGGTATCCTTGATAGCATTGCTTCGCTCATTCTACTGTCAGACCAAATATCTCCTTTGAGTTCTGTTGTCAGCACTGTGGGATTCACGCAGTTGATGCGGATTCCTAAAGAGGCCAGTTCCAATGCGGCTGCTCTGGTATAACCATCAAGGCCTGCTTTGGAGGCACAAAACAGCGACTGTTTTCTCAATCCAATTTTTGAAGCTTGGGAAGAAACGTTGACTATGGAACCTCGTACGGAATTTTCAATGAAAGATTTGATGATAATTCTGGTGACATTAATGACAGCTGAAATTGAATTGAGAACTCATGAGAAAGAGCTAGTTCACAATTACACTTTCGGACATGAAAACCGCCTCAGTCCGTTATTTGAAAGTCAAATGGCTTTAGCATAAAGCTTTTTGATGGCTGGCGAGGTAGCTTCAACATTTTCGGGGTATCAAGTTTCGTCCTCGTTTAATGTGGAGATTAAAGCACATTCCACATAAAACCTTCTTGTTTTCGCGAGTTGTCCTCCTGTATGCGGGCCATACCGTCGGAAATGACCAAAGTTCAATATCTCGGGATGAACTAGTGGGTACAGGAGCTGGCACCCCCTGTGCTCGTATGTGTAGGTAACTTAGCGTACGGATGACAATAAGGGATGACTTAGGTAAGGACAGACGGAAGGCACGCGCTTCAAGCACAAAAAATAAATTCGAAATTTATTTTCAGGTTCTAGGATTTAGCTCCGAACTAACATCGAATACTGCAAGAATAACCTTCAAAATACCTGAAGAGGCATTCGTGAACTACCACTTACCACTTTGTTCACCTGTCTTCTCCGCAGATCGAATATGATAGCACCAGCTGTTAAATTTGACCTCCGAGAGGGCAGATGAAATAGAAAGGAGTTTTCAAACGTCCTTGTCATAGCTTGGTATTGATGAACATAACAATTCTTATACATGCGGAACATGTAAGAAGGTACCTTTCAGTCGAACCTTTACATAATTAGAATAATATCCCTTGTTTGATAGAACCAATGGAGAGGCTGCTCAAGCTGTTGCGCTATTGTTACAAGGTATGAGGCAACGAAGAGGTTCTGTTAGAAACCTGCTTTTCAGAGCGAGATATATTGTCAGCGCTTTTCTCATTACCAGTATTTGACTTGAAGCGACAGCAATAGGACCACATAGTTATATTAGATAACATGACTGTGAAAAAACCCACCTACAAAATAATAACTGCTACCTCCATACGGCAGAACCTACAGACAGCAGCGGCGTTAGGGTTCGGCGCGGTTGGGCTATCGCCCAGGGCGCCGGATAAAAGAGGCGCCGCAAGCGCCCCTTCCTAGCTAATCGCTCGTAGTTTGAGTTCTACTTAGCAACACTTGAATGTGTAGAGTGTGGGTGTGAATTCAGGAGCTCTGCACTCACACACAGCTCTAACAATATAAACATATTCATTTTCATTCTATCCATGAAATACAGGCGAAATATGCTCATTTTTTGACTAAGATTTTAAACTACTATATTCCAAGTCCCAGATTGAAATTTCGTTTTTTTTAACTGTTGAAAATTCGTTAGAACTGGTCCTAAGTAGCTCCACTGGTTCTAATTATTTGTGATGTTGAATTGGTAAACAGCTACGCATCGACCCAAACTCCAGTCAAAAGTTCATTCTTTTCACTGTGAGAACCGTCTCTTTGAGTATCCATCGTAAGGATCTTTTAATGAAGTCAAACTAAATCAAAATGAGAAAATTGCTAGACAGATCAAACTTCTGTGAAATCTACCCTTTGAATTCATTTCATATTCGAATATCTTCGAATTGAACCGAAGCAAGTAATATTCGTTGAAAAATAGTGGATTTCATTGAATCAAATTATATGAGCGCCCAAAATATCCTGATTTCAGGAGAGTACTGCTCTTCTGAAAACAATAAGTATATACCTTTCAAATTGGTGTCCAAAATTCTGCTCACTACTTCTTCTGTTACATCAGCTACGCTACTGATAGCATTGACTTCTGCACAATTGACCAGAAAATCTACCACACCAATATCACTTAGAGCGTGCTCAGTACGTTTCCAATCTCCCAGATCTACAGCAAGAATCTCAATATGTGGACACGTTTTCTGCAATTCCAGAAGCTGATCCTTTTGACCACCCAAAGCTATGACCTTAGCTCCTTTCTTGACCAGCTCCCAAATCAACTTTTTAGCCAGCTCTGTGGCAGGACCTGCTACAACCGCTCTTTTATTTTGAAAACAGGGGCCTTCATCCTGCTTTACTTTGGAACAAATCGATTGAAAAATGGTTCATACTTAAGGTTCATTCATACCTACCATTCAAAATGTCTGGTTCTGCACTAACTGTAAATTTTGAAATATTTAATTATTATACCTACACTAAAGTGGGGACTTCAATCCCACTTACCATGGTCAATTATTTGCATATCAACTGAAAAGCAAAATTTCTATCAATAATGGTAACATGAAAAAAATATTTGAGTTCACGAACCTTCACTAACAGGACGCCTGCAGGAGCAACTGGTTGGTACAACAGCTCCATGGTCTTTGTACTCTTCCATTGTACACGGGAATTTTCGAGTTTCATGGGAAATTTTCACTAGGATATCCTTGTAATTTATTCCTGAAGTGACGTATCAAAACTGTCTTTCAATCATATTTCTGTTATATTTTCTATGTATATCTACGGGCGCGTTTTTGCGCGCATGTTCTAGGGGAACAGCGTGCTATCGTTTTGTCCAAATGTCTGTAATTTTGGATGATTGAGCCGAAAATTGTCTCAATCGACTAGGTTGGACTCACTGATGACGAATCCGGTGTCAAAATTGATTCTGTCCGGCCGGCCGGCCGTCCGTAGACACGATAACTGTCGACAGAAGCAAGCTAGCTACTTGAAACTTTCAGGATAGGTTGCGCATCAGAGTGCCGCGGTTAAGTTCGTTAATGGGCCAAATCGGTCGAATAGTTTCGGAGTTATAGGCACTTGAAGTTTTGAAGTTATTTATTTTTTATTTCAGAAACTGCTCAAGCGATTGGATTCAAACTTGGCAGTTTGGTGGAGTATAAGGACGTGCAACTTTGAGCCAAATTTCGTCAAGATCATATTGTCAGTAAATTTAAAAAAAAAATTTTTTTTTTCGGAAACCATTAATCGTATCCAAAAAAAATTATACTCACACTTTGACCTTGTAATTTCACAGCAGTGTACTAAATTTCAGTTCGATACGATCATAAGTTTTGGAGATATCGGGAAAAAATATGTCAAATTGCGAGGTTTTCTTCTCGATATCGTTGATTTTTTCGGTATTACTCGAGAAATACTGATTCAGTCCTGATTAAACTTCACAGCTAGTTTTAAGATGCTGAAAGACAACTTTATGCAAAATTTCGTGATAATCGTGTTATTAGAACAATTTGAAAAAAAAAATTTCTATGATTTTCTCATCATATCATCCTCATTAAATTCTGTATGAAACTTCGAACTGTTATTTTCGATGAAGTACTGGATTTCAATTCGATATGATCTGTGTTTTTGGAAATATTGGAAAAATAAAATTTTGATTGGGTATATCTACGGAATCATTGGGTGGATTTTACCCATTCACGAATTCGGCCTTCGTAATTTAGGTCCAAACCTTCTCTACAAATATCGAGTTCCTAAGTTGTTTCTTTCGGAAGTTATTGTGTTTACGCAGTCGGCCGTTAGGCTGACCGTAAACACAATAACTGCCGGAAGAAACGACTTAGAAACTCGATATTTGTAGAGTAGGTTTGGGGCTTAATTACGAAGGTCGAATTCGTGTATGGGTAAAATCCGCCCAATGATTCCGTAGATATACCCATTCAAAATTTTATTTTTACAATATGTCCCAAAATACAGATATGATAGAATTGAAATCCAGTAATTTATCAGAAAAAAATTTCAAAAAGCACTGCCGTGAAGGCAGCAGCTTTTGCGCGCACGTTCAAATTCGTTGCTGAAGCGGTCATCTACATTGAACATGCGCGCAAAAGTTGCTGCCTTCACGGCAGTGCTTTTTGAAATTTTTTTTAATTCACCAAACTGGTGTGGTTGTGGTGGAGTATGGTGGACATAGAACATGAATGGTGGATGTTGGACTAGATAATTTGACGTTTACGTCATTCAACCAACAATAAAAAAACAATTTGGTGGATCCATCACTCTTCCACCACACCAATTTGGTGAATTAAAAAACTAGGCCTACTGTAGCTACATTCTACAACGAAAGAACCAACCTGTATACCAAGTATAAAATCAGTCGACGGTTAATGCAGTGGAATCATCTGTAACAATTTTCTGTTTTCTGCAATTAATGGTTGAATTTAATTGTAGTGAGTAAATTTAAACAACGATTCATGTTTTAACAGGAGTTATTATGTCAAAAACTTTTCAATACCTTTACTTAGCGTCGTCCAATGCGTTCAAGAAATCATTGCTTGTCATTATTTTGTTTTATTTATTCCATATAAATTTGTCGGTGCCGAGTGGAGTTTCTACCTATTTATCATATCAATGTTATCAGTTTTTCAATTTATTTCCGATATTTATTAGATTTCTTGTTTGAAATAACCAATTATGGGTCTATAGGAGATGATTTCCCAATATAAGGAGCCTGTAGGGTTCTTTGTTTATCTGAGGATCTGAAATATCATCTTTCGGAGGACCGGAGCTGGTCGATAGACCCTCCCGGTCAAAAAGCAAATGTAGGTAATATTATTTACTGCTTCCTGCTATTTTTTCTGTCCCTCTTTCTGTTTCAGATATTATGTCAAGATTGTTTGTCAAAATAAATTCAAGATGACGAAAAATATATCTTCCAATAAAGAAGATGCCATCCAAGTTCTTTAAACAAATTACTACACTTATACAGGTAGTTTTTCTGAGGTTTTTATCGGTGCTGAAAAATCGTCGCCATATTATATCGTTTTTGGAGCATCCTGTACGATATTTCACCAGAAATGTCTAGCTATAAGTAGAAGAACTTGATTCTTCCAAATTACCGATTCAAATATGGCGGTTGCCGATTGAAAACATTTATTCCATTAATTTTTTTGGAAACCCTGTTTATTTCATTCTTGAAATATGTCACCGTGGAACTATACGGGATACAGCGAAAATGAATTCATTAATATTGGTTAATAATCGAGAGAATTGTGCTTCTAGATTTTTGGGACACCCTGTATATTTTCTTCATTTATCTCGCTAGATGTGAAAGAATGTGTCCTGCACAATTATTCAATAAAAACTTGTCAGTTGCCATTTAGGAAACACCAATATCATCAAATCTTTTTTTTTTTGAACACCTGTGTATTTTACTAGAAACATCTTGCTCTAAGTAGAAGAGAATAATCTTTTCAATTCAAATATGGGGGTTGCCAATTGAGAGCATAAAGTTCATTGTATCTCTTTCTTTGGGACAGCTGAATATTTCATTCCTGAAAAAGGGCCATCGTAAAACTACACTGGATAGAGAGAAAGAAAAATCATCGATAATATTATTACATATCACATACATATATATAACTTAGACGTAGACGAATATGTTGTTTCCAATTTTCCTTTAAAAAATTGGTAGTTGTCCTTGAAAAACACATCCATCGTTTTATACATAATTATTATACCCCCTTTTTTGAACACCCTGAATATTTTATTTTGAAATGAGACTATTTCGAAAGCATTCAGAAAAGAACGCAAAAAAATACATCAATATCAGTTCATGAGCAACGAACTTATGGCTGGACGAACATAAAACAAAATAATATTCGACGAATTTAGAACCTCCTTTTTTTGAAGACGGTTAAAATTAAAATCAAGATATTCGGATAATGCATTTTTTTCCTAAAATGCCAATTTCCAAAAACATTGGAGTCTTCATATGGAACATATTTACCAGACAACCGCAATAATAATAAAATAACGAAAGAGAATAAAAATATATAAGAGAGGACAGGGAAAAAAATTAAAAAAGTAGAAAAAAATAAGATAAGGAAAGCGACTAAAAAAGAAGTGGGAGAATAATGAGGAGAAGGAAAAAAGAGATAGAGGTCAAGAAAAAACAACGAGGAACAATGCAAAAAGAAAACGTCTCTTGTATAATGAGAAGAAGAGAAAGAAGCTATTACAATGAAAGCAAAAATAGGACAGAAATATAAATTCGAAAACATGAAACTGAAGACTTGAAATACGAAAGTATTGGAAAAAAATTCTTCAAATACGCAGGCGAATAGCAGATAGATATCGTACTGTTATTCTGTCAGGTGGAATGTAAGCACAAAACCAGGAAGGAGAATAAAAATAGAAGGAAAACAGGGAAGAAGAATGAAAAAAGGAAAATGAAGGGGAAAATATGAAAATAAGGGCACAGAAAAAACAGAGATGTAAGATGAATGAATAGGTCATCAAAATTGACTTCGATTCCAAATATTACATTTTAGAAAAACGGTCATGAATGCGAACAGATTTAAATAGACGACTTCGGCCCAAGTTGCCAACCGACAATTTTCTTCGCAAATTTACTATCACTGGGAAACGGGAATTTCAAAACAAATTCGACATGATTAAGTTCGCGTTATTTAAAAATATCCGTAAAAGATGCCTCGGCTCCTCAAACAAGATAGTTCCTTCCAAATATAGGTTTTTGTTAAGATCATCTCTGATTGGCTGAAATTTGCTGATTTTATGTTAATAGCGTCAAATTTATATAGGATATGTTCCGCAAATAAACTTGGTTATTTCGGTTGCTGGTTTTCCATTCCGTAAATATGAAATATTCGGTTGGTTCCTGAAAAAAAGGTGGATTACGGAATTGGATTGATGAAAAAACGTTCTTTCTGTCACCAGAACGACAGTCAATGTTCTATGGTAACATATCCATACCATAGAACAATCTTTATTTACTTTATGATACATAGAAGAGACAACAATCAACAATGGAAAAATTACTAGGTAATGGTCTATGGATCATAAGGTAAATAACGATTCTTCTATGCTATGGATGTGTTATCATAAAACATGGATTGCCGTTCTGCTATGCACCAGAACGACTTAATATGTCTATGTTCTGGTGAGAGAAAGATTGCTTTTCATCAATCGAATTCCGTAATTAACCTTTTTTTTCAGGATCCAACTGAATATTTCATATTTACAGAACGGAAAACCGGCAACCGAAATAACCAAGTTGATTTGCAGAACATATCCTATATAAATTTGACACTATTAACATGAAATCAGGAATCCCAACTTAAATTTCAGCCTAATCTTTTACGGCTATTTATAAATAAGGAGAACCTCATCATGTCGAATTTGACCTGAAATGACCGTTTCCCAGTGATAGTACATTTGTGAAGAAAATTATCGGTTGGCAACTTGGGCCGAAGTCGTTTATTGAATTGACATATCCTTAGGTCTTCATTTTAGGAGACGACAGACGGACAGCGTTGAATTTGAACACGAACTGTTCATCAGTCAGTCGAACCTAATCGTTTTAGACCGAATCTGCTCAAAAGTAAGATTGCAAATATTTGGGCAAAATTATAAAGATCTAAAGAAGGATTTGCCAAGCAGGCGTCTGTGTATCACCTGTTATGTTAGATCCTCCTACGCAAAATGAAGGTGTTTTCTGCCCTGATTCCATACCTTCAAACAGCCACAAATATACTTTTTTCCTCTACGATATCTTATCGCATTTAAAATGAGGAAATCGAAGAAGAAAACATGTAGGGAATTTCCCATTCAGGAGAAATCTGAAATGGATAGTGAGACTAGGACATTTTATTATATTGTTTTTGTTTGGGTGCTTTTAGTGCTCCTTGGTTCATTGCTACAAAAATGTTGTGCTTATCGAGAAATAGACAGGGTTTATACCAATTATGTATATGGCGATACTGGACCACCTATAGATGATGACTGTAAGTTGAAACCTAAATTTTTTCTTCAAGAAACTTCGATATATTTTTCTGTTCGTTGGTTATGAGGATACTGAAAATTTCAATAGAAGTGCAACAGTTCCGCAGTCTGAATTGAAAGGAAAACGCCTTGAATATATTAAAAAAAGCTCCTTAATTGAAGTATTAAGAGAAATCTAGAAAAGCACTGACGTGAGGTCAGAAGCTTTTACTCGCTTGTTCGAATTCAAGCTATTAGATCAACATGGCTAAGTCGAATTTATTTTTGAAAGCACCGTTTTCGTACACATAATAGACAATACATATTTAGAATAAGAATAGGCCAAAAAAATCAAGTACATTCCGAAAAAAAATCAAAAAATAACCGCTAAAGCCTGCAAATTTTTCAATAGATCAGTCAATCTACTACCAATAAACCATACAAAATCTCATTGCTTTGGAAATTGGACAACATTTAATTTGGACTTCCTCTTGGACATAATCCAAGAATATCCAATATTGTATTTTAATTTCTCTTTTTCTAAAAATTCCCTATATAACTAACCATCACGGGTCAAATCTACTTCAAATATATACAACTATCATTACAAGACATATGGTCACAACCACTCCAAAAAATTACTGATATGTCAACTTGACTTGATCACTTGATCCATATATAAAAACAAGGCAGATGATTTCCAACGTCTGTTATGGGGTTTTTGGATATCACCGAGAAGAATTACCAAAGAACATAATTGCCAATTTTCAAAGCTATAAAATTTTTCATTATCATTTCACCCCACATCAAATAAAATTAGTTACTTGCTTAGCGCCGATGGAAAACTATACTATTCTGTTTTCGAATAAAAAATCAGAATAATCATACCTTCATAGCAAAAAATACTTATATTAATTGAATTTGCAGTTGTTCAAGGAAGTGAAGCAGGAAATGCGTCAAGAAATATGACATCTTCGCCGGAGATACTTATCACCCGCTTTCAGCATGCTTCCGTAAAAACGAATGATTTTGATGAACCTCCTAGTTAAAATGAAGGTAAACGATGGTTAAGCTGTATCGAACTCTAGTGAAATATATAGCGTATTGCAAATGAGCTAGACCTTCTTTGAGATAGAGGTTGGTCGTTCTTTCTTGCCGACTGGTAAGTGAGTTTCTACAACTGACAAGAATAAGTTTTTGTGATAATAAACTACCAGGGTTCGTATTGATTCTTCATCAATTTCACAACATGATTTCATGAACAACCACTACTTCGGTGAAGTGGAGTCACGACTATGTTGGAATGTTTCAAACAAAGCGTGAGCACGGACAAGAAATTCTTCAAGTGCATTTAAGAATGCACTACCAAGTCGCTCCAGTAGTATCTGGGATATTCGGTAAATAATCTAGAAAGGTCAAATTGATATAACTCCGGAATCATTTGGCTGATTTGGTCCATCAACGAATTTAACCGCCGCATTCTGAAGGATGACCTATCCTGAAAGTTTCAAGTCACTAGATCGTTTCTTTCGACAGTTATCGTGTCCACGGTCGGTTGGACGGCTGGCCGAACAAAATTGATTTTTGCATTGGGCTCGTCATCACTTAGCTTGAATTAGACGTTTGAGACTATTTTCGGAAAATTTTCGATAGTAACATCGGGACCAAACTATGGTACGTCGTTCCTCAGAACTTAGTCTTATCATGTTGTCTTTATAGATTGACATTATTGAAATCTGAAATTCCGAATGACCCACCTGGAACGGATAAAGACGAAGAACAACACAGCGTTGCCGAATCTCTTGCATTTTATCAATTTATAATGATGAATCGATCTCTCTCTTCTTTGGTGGAGAACATAAGAAGAGAGAGGGAGATTCACCGATTAATCAAGTCGATAAAAATAAAAACGCACCCAATCTCATTGCCTTTCTCGCATATCTCGTATAATCATTAATAAATTATTAAGTGTGGTGCATTTTCATAAAAGCGGATGAACACATTTGACATGTCAGAAAGGACAAGCAATTTTGTTGGTTGCGCTCATTCCTTGCTGTTATTCAAAATGGAAACCATTGTAAGACACCAAATTATTTGAGGACGGAACAAATGAACACTAAAGTATCTAAACGATAAAATATGCATCATAGAATTCACTCGAACAAATCTTTATTCTATAAACTGTGGTTAAAATAATCAGTGAAAATATGCAAAAGGGTAATGAGTAGAAGTCTAATCATAACAAATGTAATATTGCAATGTTTGTGTGATGTCATTATGAGTACTCATTTTACAGATCTACCTACCTATACTGAAGCCATAGAACTGGAGAAGAGAATGGTTGTCAACAAGAAGGAGGACATTTCTGTTTTACAAGAAATCAAACTCTGTTGATGAGGAAGTTATCGAAAAAATTCCTCATTGAACTTCTTGCATAAAGAGGACATACAATAATGAAAGCTCTATAGTAATAGTTCAATATTCATGGTTCACGTCGATGAGGGAAAATATATGACACATTCTACAAATGTATTTCATGAGATTCTATAAGTTACTGTGGCTGTGACACGTATGGCACTAGTGACTACCCTGTTGATTGGTTGAAATTGATCCTGGAGCTCATGCGGAATATTCAAGAAATGTTTGACTCCAATTCCATTTTGCTGAAAAAGTTCTAGATGATAGATTTTCGAAGTATATATTTCACGATATCATCAATAAACAAGGTCTTCTTGAAACCTAACCCCGATGGAAAGATTTTGCGACTTTCTGTTCATGTGGTCCTCATGACATTCTAACCACAAGCCATAATTTTTTAATAAAGTACTAGATTTCAATTCGATCCGTTCTGCGGTTTTGGAAATATTTGAAAAATTATATTTTGAATGGGTTCCTTCATCAACGGAATCATCAGATGAATTTTACCCCTTCACGAATTTGAGAGTTAACCGAATAGGGGAATGTGTCTGAGATAGCATAGTTGATGAGATGGCATACAACGTGTTTCTCAGTTGAAACATATTCCAAAATAAGTTGCGAATATTCATCTGCTTAATGCCAGCCGGCCACATACGCTCCGGTCTACCGGAGAGGTTGATCTGTACAGGTTTCAGGCCCGACTCAGATACATGAATGGGATGATCGGAGGTCTCACAGATATGCTCAGGTTCACCATAGGGTGCTTCGAGTGGCTTCGAGACAGAATCGAATTTCGCCTCTTCTCCGGTCGCCTGTGCAGGTAGACCTGCGCAGGTCAACCTCTCCGTTAGACCGTTACCATGATACAAGGTTTGTTTTGGTTCCGACTTCAGAACTGTTCTGGAACGGTTCCGCATGCGCGATTGCGATTTTGTGTTTTGGTTCATTTCAGAACCGCTTCAGGATTTGAGTAATCCTGTTTTGGTTATTTTCAGAATCGATTCGGACGAGAGAGTCCGAACTGTTTCAGAATTGGGTAGTTCGCACAAGCGTAGAGTGGCTGCCAACGATTTAAATGGTTAACCTGACTTTTTCGACATCGTGTTGATTTGGTTTTTGATTATTTTATTTGTTGAAGAAACGGTTAACCGTTAAAATTAAACTTTTGTTATTGAGGATAATTCCTTCGCTACGACCTACCAGGATAATCTAATGGATTTTATTTCTATTATTCATACCTGGGATGTATACTTTTAAATGAATCTATGAATACAAGAGTCCTCTTCCTCTATTGAATAATAATGTTTCGAATTAATTTTTCTCTAAAAAACACATATCTATGAAATACGTTCGTCATTAAATTCATTACTGTATAAACCAATAATTTGTTGGTTCATTTCGAAATATAATTGAAGTAATGAAGAAAATTCAGAAAAAAAAATTAAGTGGAAGCAAGTATTCCCAGAAATATTTCTATATAACATGGTGCGACAAGGAATTTCGCATATTTTCAATTAAACCACACACAATATATAAGACATGATTAACATTCCTCTTTTCTGCCAACTCAAACGGAAGCTTTTTTTCCTCTAAGTTCCCGATGTGAACCCGAACCTAATTCGTGTTTTGATTTCATCGCTTTTAGGACTGTTCTAGGATAGTTCAGAATCGGGATTCCACAGCGCATCGATTCTGCGCAGTTCCAGAACGGTTCTAGGACAGTTCTGAATTTCGGAACCAAAACAAACCTCCTAATATGTAATTGTATCGTGACCGTAAGGTATGTGGCCGGCGTAAGTTCTAGTTGGTTCCGCTGTGTTATCTAGTCGGCACGTGCGAGGACAGTTCGCCGAGATGGCTGAAAATTTATAAGAGCGAAAAATTTTTGTGAATATTTCTTAAAACACAGTGGATCAGTAATTGTGAATATATCTTTATTTTTCTGCATCTTGTTTTGAAACAATGTGTTATTTGTTGTAAATGAGTAGTATCTCTACTGATTGAGTTAGTATAGTTTGCTGATGAGATGGCGTAGCTACCTCAACCTAACTATATGTCGGTCCCTGCAGAAGTAACAAATATCAACTAGAATGCTGAAAAATACTGTTCAAGAAGCCGACCATCATGATCTTTCACCACCCCTCCGGTAGAAATAGCTTGATGAACCATGGGATGATTCGAATATGTGCCACAACATTTCAGTCTCAGACATATCGCCCTTACCAGTCACTTCAGTAACAATTTTGTATTTTTCGACTAATCTAGACTTCAACGAAACCCAAGCTTGAAGCTTGTGCAAGTTAGGATACCAGGTGTGTTCTGTGTAGGCTTTGTTACTAACTCCTTGTGTCACGCCAGGAGCAGCACTCTTAATTGTTTACCCAATAGCGAATGGTTGAACGGTACCCTGAAAACAGGAAAAGTTATTCCCGGCCAAGGGCTTGAACCCCACACCTTAAGATCATGAGAAATGAGCTCTAACCACTGAGCTACCGCTGCATATAAACTCTTACAATAAATCATCACATTCCCGAAACGCTTCACTAGATTTCTTTCTCTGGTTAAGAGACTTATCAAATAATAAAAACTCAATTTTCTTTTCTCATGTAACAGCTTTTTATATAAGCCATTTTATACATGCGCTTTATCTAAACACATAATTTGAAATTTTCAAGACTCTATAGGTATGTCCCTCCAACAGTGAAAGCACATATACGTCTGGTCGGACTTCATGTATCCAACCTAGTCATTTAAGACAGTTTTTAAAAAGTTCACAGGAATATGAATCGTCCCACTTAAATATTGAGGTCTTGAAACAACCTGTATATCGATAGTTGTTATGAAAAGTACATATTCTATTTGAGTTCAACATATTATGTTTAAGCGATAATGAAATACATTCGCTGCGAGAAATTTTCAAATCCAAGCATTTGGACAAACATGTATTCTTCATTATATACTAATGTACTTTTGGCCAACTAAATTTAAAAAGTTGTCTTCCCAGTGAGTTTAGTTCATGGCCTGCAGGTTCTGTCGTTCTGTGAAAGTGCATGTGAATATCTAGTTATATCCATATAGGGATTGTTGCTTGAAATTGTTCGAATTGTTCTCACTAATATAGACACACACACTTGTCCAACTGAAGCTAAAAAGTTTTTAAGTCGTGGAAAATCTGCAGATAGAGCAATCATTATTAATCCACTTTGAAAAACAACATTATTTTAAAACTTATTGGATGAAAGATACTCTACTGAGGAAAAAGAAGAAATTATAATCCATGAGTATTCCGAATATTCTTCTGGTATTTATTTTTCGTAGGAAAATTCCAGAAAAGCACTGACGAGAAGTCAGAGTTCAAAATACGCCCCTGTTCGAATTATCCGCCAAAGCGGCCAGCTACTCACGTATTAACCCTCTCAAACGGACCTTATCTTTTGAATCAAGTACTAGATAACAATTCGATCTGTATTTCTGGCAATATTGGAAAGATAAAGTTTGCAAAGATATTTCTACGAATCATTGGGCGGATTTTACCAATTCACGAATTTGGTCTTTATGACTGAGCTCAAAACCTACTCTTTGAATATCGAGTCTCTGAGTCATTTTATTCCGGAAGTTATTATGTTCACAGTTGGCCTAACCGCCGATCGCAAAAACTATAGCTACCGAAAGAATCCACATAGAGAATCGATAATTGTAGAAGAGGTGTGGAGTTCATTACGAAGGTCGAATTCACGAACTTGTAAAATCCACCCAATTATTTCGCTATAAATCCAAAATGCAAATTGGATCGAATTGAAATCCACTACTTGATCGACAAATTGAAGCTTGAAGATTCATCAGGAACGTCGTGAGTACCATAGGATTGGAAGTTCGCAAACCATGAAATATTGGCGAACAAAATTAAATTTGACCACGGTTTCTTCTTCAGGGAGTTGACCCTAATCGTTACAGACCTTTTTCGGCTCAAAATCGAAAATAACATGTGTACAAAACAATATCCGGCTGTTACCCAGAACGAAAGCATCAACACGGAAAATATTTTTTTACATAGGAATGCAAAGCAGTCTGTTTCAACATATCTATCAGTTTTCAGAGGCTTGTTTTAGAGAACAGAAGCGTTATCATTCTGTCCTGATGTATGTAATTTTCGAACTCTGAGGCGAAAATTTTGCTGAGCGATTAAGTTGATTGACAGGGTAGGCTTAGAGCCTAAATATGCGGGTTATGTTCGTTTATGGGCAGAATTTTACAATTTTCATTTGAAATAAATATTTTCGTACTCTGAGGCGAAAATGTTGCTAAGCGATTAAGTAGATGACAGGATTGGCTAAGAGCCTAAATATAAGGGTTTGTTCGTTTATGGGCAGAATTTTACAATCTTCATTTGAAAGAAATTATTTTCCGGCAACTATTCTTCAGATTTCAATGGAATTTGGCACATACCCTGACGTCACCATTTTAAATCAAGATTTCGAATTTGAGTTTGATCTTTATAAATCTACGAAGATATTGGGGAAAAAACATGTCAAACTTCCTGGATAGTTCCTCAATATCGTAATTATTTCTGAAGAAACTCAAAAAATACTGATCCAATCATGTTGAAACTAGGTAACTGTTGACAAATTCTGGTGCGCAAATTTCAGCCGAATTTCGTGAGGATAATTGATTAGAATAATTCGAAAAATATTACATTTCCATTTTGAAATATTTATATCTAGCGACCTACCAACCACATGATCCTCAAAAATGCTGCATGAACCTTCAAGCTATCATTATTTTTCAATCGGGTAATGAATTTCAATTCTTTTTGATCTGTATCTTCGTAAATAGTGGGAAAATAAAAATTTTAATGGGTAATATACCTGCGGAATCATTGGTTGGTTTTTACCCATTCACGAATTAGGCCTTCGTATTCAAGGTCAAAACCTGCTCTACATATAGAGTATCTAAGTTGTTTCTTTAGGATGTTGTGTTTACCAACGGCCTTCAGAAGCACGCTCCTCTAGTAATTTTGTTTAGTGAATCGAGCGTCACGCAGTCTTGGTGTAGGTTCCTTTCAATAAACTACCAGTAATAATTTGGATAGATTGGTATTTTTGGAGTTATCGGGAAAACAGTACCTCAGATGGTTGTAAGTTCAAACCTGTTGAGTCGATTTCCCCATTTAACTTAACCGAATCTGTATGGACTTTGAATGAACCTCAAAATTCAGAGTAACAGTATCCGGATCAGGAAGAGGC
The DNA here is from genome assembly GCA_958510865.1 of Myrrha octodecimguttata. Classification (NCBI taxonomy): domain Eukaryota; kingdom Metazoa; phylum Arthropoda; class Insecta; order Coleoptera; family Coccinellidae; genus Myrrha; species Myrrha octodecimguttata. The sequence goes on along the minus strand of OY294059.1, from coordinate 59,576,777 downwards.
ACATAATCAAATATGACAATGAACTCTTCATCAATGAGTTCAACCAAATCGTTTAATACCAAAATTTGAAAATTACATCACTGATCCGCAAAATTATACCTCTTCGAAATACTTGCATACTGATCTCACCTGCAATAGCCCCCGTTGAATTACAAACAACATAATATTAACCAACGTATTCAACTAACCCACCCATTATATGACCCTCTTATGCCATAGCTACGCCCATGTCTGGGGATCAGACTCTTGATGAGAAAAGGGTCCATACATTTGGGTCATGCTGGTCAACCTCCAACCAAGATCTTGCTTCGACAGACGCTACCCATGCGCCAATATTTCCTCCTCATCTATTGTCATAGGACAGGTAGAGCGCTGAAATATAAAATCACATCATGTGGTTATTATACTCAGTTAAGTACTCACGACGCCACGTGATTTATCAAAAGCTATCAAGCAAGCGCTCGAAACAATAAATTCGCTATTATGTGGTGCCCGTCTTTAAAATGTAATTAATTCAGTCATTCATAGTTTGGAAATGCCAACAGACACTAGTAGTGATACCAAACAACATAACAGCGATCGTCTCAGGTGCGCTTCGACGATACTCCGCAGATAGATCGAGGTACTACTAGTACTCGTAGTGACTTTTTCGTCCTAAACTTCGTGGTTATGTTTGTGTAGTTCAAACAGGCCTAGTGCGACGATGTGCAAATGCTGTCAATCGTGAGTATCACTTTAATTGATACTAAATGAGGACCGAGTTTTTAATTAACATCACGAACGTCAAATCAGAATATTATTTCAAGGAAAACCATTCGGAATGTTTATTTATTATCTCTCATCCATGAAACAGAGTTCCTGTGCACTGAAAATGAGTGACATTGAATATTTAATCTATTCGGGATCGACGATCAAAATTGTATTAGCAATGTTTTTTCATGCGAAATCCGGTCATTTGAATTATTAGATAGCATCACATGACCCTATAATAATCTTTGAAATTCCTGGAATTTAAACGGTTGATATTCAAGCAAACTGGTTTTTTTGATCCGCACCAAATGTCGCAACTTGAAAATTCTTCATGGGAAATTTTAAACTGACTCCAATTCAGTTCTGAATGAATTGTTACACATGGAATTAACGTATTTAGAAACTAAGAGTGATAATAACATGTTTAACATATCATGGCAATTATCGTTCCTACCAGTAAACAATTAGGACTCCGCTTTCTTCTGAATATAACATTTGATTCAAAAATAAGAATTTGGTCCAAATTTTTCACTGATGAAGCAGAACCATAACTCCCCCAGTTGAAAATGAAATTGAAACAATATAAAATCGAAAACTTCAATAGAAAAACACTGACGTGAAGTCAACAGTTTTTGCGCGCTTGTTGAAATTCGTTGCCTAATCGCAGCTCTACTCCCTAGTTTTATATGGTACTACCCCGACCCCCTCATAAATCCACCCTTGGATTATGAAGTTCAACATTTTCGCAAAGTTTCTTCGAAATCTGATGAATAGCTTTTGAAATAAAATTTTTCAAGACAAAATTTTTTTTTTCAGTTTTATAAACATTCAATCTCGCAACAAAATTTTGCTAGTAGTTGTGCGTCTTAATGCTTAAACTTACGACCAAGTTTCAATCTGATCGCTGAACTGGTTTCTGTGATATTGAGGAAATTACCTATTTATATTTTGACATCGTATCCGTCATCATTGTAGTTTGAGAACTTTTTCAGCTCAAAATTCGAAGATTACAGACATTTGGACCAAACGATAGCACGCTGTTCCTCAGATTATGCTCGCAAAAAGTACACTATTTGAAGTATCTTTATTTTTATATATTTGAAGAAAATATTCCCGAAAAAACTTTTGAAAAAATTTTTCTGAAATATAAAATGAAATTCGGCACACACCTTGAAGTCAATAGTCAAAATAGTAATTCACCCAATTTCACCTCGATACGATATTCATTTCAGTAAATATTAGGAAGAAAATTTTCCAGAATTTCTGAACTTTTGCGAAGTATTTTTTTACAGAATGAGTGGTAACAAAAAACCTTCATATTCATATAGGAACTAGCAGCCGTAAAAGCGAAACCAGTTACTTTCAAGAGAGGTGATCTTCATTTAGCCTTGAAAATTGGTTTTTATGCAAGAAGTATATTGATTCATTATGTTATTGAACTTTAAATGTGATATGAAAACACTTCCGATCCTTGTCATTCAATGTCTGGTTCTGTTTATTTAGCTTTCATTATTTATGGTTTCTACGGTATATACCGAATTGTTTACATTTGCAATTGTAGGTGCAATATTTTATAGTTCTTGTTTGAACTATTTCACAATATGAACCAGTACAAATGCAACGTGATTATTGAAATTGGTGGAAAATTTCGCTTATGTGTTGTGATTTTCGCTTTTTGGGATAATTCTAGTTTTCCCATTGGTATGTTCTAATTAAGAGCATTCAATACTATTAATACCCGCGATTTGGAGACTACCGTATGCATTTTTCAAAGCTCTCATGCTCTTGTTTTGCTGAACCAGAACTTTATCTTCTTGACAAAATGTCTACAATTTTCTTAATTTAAATCGAAAACGATCTATTTGGTTGCACTCACTGATGAAAAATACGAGGTCAAATTTAATTTGCTTGTCCTGTTCATAAGGAATAAGACGATGTATAATTTGCAAATAATTCACGATTTCCAGAATGAAATCTTATCTCCAGTCTGTCAATAAATTGATCGGGGTCTCCAGCTGGATTCATATATTTATACGCTATAGCTTCCCGCGTTTATACTTATCGAGTATTGTCGTCTGATTAGCTGTGGGGATAGTTAGAACTCTTCGAAGTCTGGTAATCCGAAAGTTTGAATAATTCCAACTTTTGTTGGAGAAACAGGCTAATTTCCTCAAAAGGATATTCATTTTCTCTTCTGTGTGAAGGAACATTTTCGAAAACTTTATATCCTATATTTGCAAACACACTTTTATCCTAAACGACGCCTCATAAAATAAGAATCGATCGTTATCGGCAATTTCCGAAAAAACTCGCGTAAATTTTGGGCTAGATAATTTTATGCGGACCACCTGTGTCATAATCGTTGCATTTTACTTTATAAATTCTATCCAAACATGATAACATTATCTCACTTAGTAATCTTTTTTTCTTCACGAATTATTCTGTGAGTACACAGCAATAAAGAGATTTATTAGAATTATACACTTATATACATTATATTTATTGTTTTGAAAACCTCCATTAATTATGCAAATATATCTAAGAATATTGATTAGAAATGATTTAGAATAGACATATTTTATTTCTGGAAAGTTCTTATATATAGGCTGAGAATTCTTTTCTTGGTATTCGGTTTGAAGGTTCATTCAGAATATGAGTGGAATCGGACGAGTAGTTGTTGGGCACGTTAGCATTTCAGAACTAATAACGAAGTTTCAATTATAGTATTTTTGTAAGTTATTGAGGAAAGAACTAATATTCAGATGGGTATCCGAAACTACTCGACAGATTTCACCCATTAACGAACTAAGGCATCGAATGAATCCTGAAAATTTCCTAAGTCTCCTAGCTAGGTAATTTTTTTTGAGATTTGTCGAGGCAAAGGACAAACGAACCGCCGATCATAAACACAAAATCTCCCGAAAGAAACAAGTCAGCTCGATATTTGAATATTAGGTTTGGGTCACAATTTCGAAGGCCGAATTCGTGAAAGGGGCAAATCCACCACATGACTCCAAAAACATAAATTGTATCGAATTGAAAATTAACATAATTCGGTGAGGATAAACTCAACAGAATGTCTCAGAATATAGAATATTTGGGGGAAAACTCGAACTTCTTTTAGATTGTTTCAATAACACGACCATCATGAAATTCTGCATAAGTTGTGTATCAGAATTTTTCATCCAGTATTTTTCGATTAATCGGGAAAATAATAACGATACCAAGCAGAAACACATGAAATTTTACATATTTTTTCCATTATTTCCGATGATAAGAATCGTATCCAGCTGAAATTTAGTGTACTGTTGTGAAATATATATTTCAAAATATGTGCAAAATTTCTTTGAAATCTGGCACACACCTTGAAATCTGATGGATAGTTCGAGGAAAATTCTAAATTTGTTTTTATTAACTAAAAAAAAATTCTAAAATTCTAAATCTGTTTTCATTAACTAAATACACTTTTCTATTTTCAAGCATTTGTGCGTCGGTATAGTTCAACTAACTGCCAAGTTTTACTTTGATTGCTCGAATGATTCCTGAGATATTGAAGATTAGATCGAATTGAAATCCTGTAGTTCATCGAAAAATTACAGCTCAAGGGTTTATAGAGAATTTCATAAGGACAATATGATCAGAAGTTTGCAGAATGTTGAATATTTGAAGGAAAAAATTTGAAATTCCATTTTGAAATTTTTCAAATGACATGATCATCACTAAATTCTGCACGAAGTTGTCCATCAGCATTTTCAAACTAGCTGCGAAGTTTCATCTTGATTGAGTTAGTCTTTTTTGAGTTACTCCTGAAAAAACAACGATATAGAAAAAAACACGAAGTTTTACATATTTTTCCCAATGTCTCCAGAAATTATGGTCGTATCAAGATGAAATTTTGTACACAGCTGTGAAATATTATGTTCGAGGTATGTGCGGTAGTTTGTTTCCGGATTTAATTAACATTTTTCAAAAAAAAAACATTTTTTGCCAAAATTTGTTGGCAGTTTGATCTCAACGCTATTTTGTGAAAAGATGTGCCTTGTTATGCTTCAACTAATTGTCAAGTTTCAATACAATCGTTTGAGTTGTCCCTGAAATTAATCTCAAAATTTCAAATGACTATAACTCCAAAACTATCCGATCGATTTGTCCCATAATTAACTTAACCGCTAACTAAGAACTCGGAATTGTACGTGATTCCGACTCTAAACTCGGAATTTTCCTTGATTCTGAATACGAAGTCGGAGTTTGTCTTATGCCGACTTCAAAATCGGCATCAATTCGGAGTTAATACTCGGAATAAGGGCAACTATAGGAAAAATTCTCAAAATTCTGCAAAAATCAAATTCTGAATGATAAACCGCGACAGAATATTATGTCATCTGAAATCAAAGAATTAACGACTTCGTATCAACTTTTCCGAAGAAACGTATAAGAATGAAAAATTCATAAATCGATACATAAAGAACTCTTCTCTTTCCTTTTTGAATTCGCCATATACAGAAAACGAATCGTGGCTAAGGTGTTTTCAGAACTATATTTCAAAATTTTCCAATGAAGCTGACATTTTTCGATAAATTCACATTTTTTTCAAATATAAGTTGGCTATTTCTCGCGAAATGTACGGCTGAAATTTTCGTCTTTTCTCTATCCATCCACATCTTCACGATTTTCCGATCCTGTCCAAAATATTCGAAATGAATGCCTTCAAAAAAACACCTGCTCCATAATGTTTTCTTGATCTCCTTCTGTGATTAAAACTCAATTTCATTTTCACGTGGAACAGGTGTGGCGCTGAGTTTTTTATATAACTCATATTTGCCAGTTTTGAAGACAAAAACAAATGCAGCAGCATATTTCTGTTTCTGAGATATCGAAGAATTTGATCATATTTTTCAAAGAAATTTGTATAGATGTTATCTTCACGAATTTTGCATGCTCCTCCACTTTGGTACTTAATAACTGCAAACCCAAGTTTCTGTTCAATTAGATCGGTATTTTTCGAGTTATTGAGAAAACAAATATTCATCTTGCTATAACTTCGAAACAGTTGTTCGGAGTTCGCCCATTAACGAACCTAACCGAGATATTCAAGCTCCAAAACTATCCTGTAAATTTCAAAATTTGACGTGTGTTCCTTTGAAAGTTAGAGCACATATCAAGCTGCGGCTGGCCAGACATAACTGAATTTGAACACGGATTCTTCTTCAAAAGCGTTGTTATTTTTGTAGGTAAATCATAGCTCGCAACCAAGATGCATAGGATATATCAGGTGTCGACACTTTCCTATTATTACCCACTAAAATTTTGGGTCCAAAACGCGGTCCTAAAATTGTCGAATATTGTCCTACTTGGCTTTGTAAACGATGACGCTTTGTTAAGACCACACAATCAATTTCATGGAATAAAAATGAATTGAGCTATAATGTGATTGATCTGATGAAACTATTTCCCATTAAAAATCAGATATTTGAAATTATGGATTCTTACTAATATAAAATAGGAGATTTACAAATGTGAAACATCTTCTCTTCAATAATATGAAATAGGTATAAGGTAATAAGGAGCAATATGAGGGTCATTGAAGGAACACTTTCATGGATGGATATAAGAAGTCATTTCGAAGCAAAAACAACAGTGAAAACGGAACGGGAAATTGATATAACTCATGGATTTTATTGCATAGTTTGGATCTTCTTTCTTGAAAAAATGTTTCATATATGTCGTACGTGTACCTATTGGTAGATATTCAATTCAAAATTTAAATTTTGTTACATTTTATGAAAATATTTCCAGGAAATGTTCATGTTTATTATTATTGAAATTGGAATATGAATATTCACTTTGCTGTTCATGTTCATACGAATTATTCAGACGAATTTCAAACCAGACAAATTAATTGTAGTATCTATCGTTCCAAATGTTTTCTTCAGGTATATTTGAAAACGCAACTCTGGGAAACTTCTTTCCATTAACTAAATATTGGGATAATAAATACCTCTTTAAATAAACAGGTATTCAAAAATATCAAGTTTCAGAGTCGAAATAAACCTTCATATATGTATTTTATCGCCATTCTGACCGAATGAAATGATAACTAAAATTTGTCAAAATGAATTTATTTTCGGAAATTCTTGAAAATAATGTATGTTCAAACTAGGAAAATCAGAAAGATCTGATTTGACTAGTTTTGTTATGACAGGTCGGTAACTTCCGTAAATATTTCAGATTTTATATGTCAGATTTTCCTATGCCGGCATCTATTGGCGAAAACTGAAGTAGGTCAACAAAGCCGTATTTTGACAATATTTGGACCTCATTTGGGACCCAAAATATGCCAAAGAGTGTCCGCTCCATATGTGTTCTATGCATCTATCTCGCTACCATATAATAATAATAAATAGTAATATAATAATAATAAATAATAATAATATATTTTGTCTATGCTCGCTACATTCGAATGATATAAATTCAAAGTAACTTTCAACGTGTGAAATGATACATTTGAACTACCTTGCAACATCTGAAAATGTACATTAGTTTGGTTTGTCATTTAGAATCTGTCTTTCGCAATGTTATGAAAAACCCTTCCTCTAGTTGCCCTATATCCCAGTTCGGAGCCAGAATTACGGATGATTTCTAGGTTGAAGTGAAAATTATGTGGAAAAAATTTTGTTGGCCCTTCTACGCCGTCGTAATAATGAACAATAAATATCTGTTATACGTTCATTATAATCTTCCACTCATTTAAAAATATCTGTTACAGATGCTTGGAGACATTATGGTGGCACATGATAGAAAAAAGATTCTGTTTCGACGATGAAATTGCACTGTACGAGGTACCTGAGACAAATCAAGAGAAGAACAATAACATTTTCGAGAATGCAGTGTTTTACGACAGTGTTTCTGTGATAGCCGGCAGATCTGTGGTTACTATAGAACCACTTCCAACGAAACTAAACGGATCTGTCCAAACGATAATTCCTGAACCTGTTCCGATTAAAATCATTGAACCTCCAGTGATAATTTCGCAACCCATTCCAACGATAAACTCGCTTCCAAAAATTCAGCTGGAAACGGATTCAACGGCAGACTTATCGCAAGATGAAGTTCCTGAAAGACGACTATATCGTAGTACCTCTGATATCGCGGAAAGTCAAGCAGAGAAGCAGAATATTATCGACGAACACCATACAGTGAGTGATAAACGAAATTTGGAGGTGAATCTGAATTATTCTTATAGATAATTGAATTTCTTAGTTTCATTCATATACCAAACATTTTTATTTTCATGTGGAGCAACTAGAAGTTTTGGCCAATATACAGTGCGCGTCAAAATTACAAAATCCTGAAACAGGTCAATTTTTGTTTCACTTTTACCACATTTTATGCATATTTTGAGGATTTTTGTTGCACCTTGTGCCATCCTCATCAAAAAAGTGGGTCATGTGGTACCTTTTTGACAAGGTCTTTGTATCTTCTTTACAGGCGTGCAGAAATTTTCAAGAAAATTTTTTTTTTGAGAAATTAGTTACTTCAAAGAAGGTTTCAGTATGTGCACTTTGTCATGGCTCATTTACTTTGAGACGATGGTACCTGATGAAATTTGTCACCGAATGAAAGTCGACCATTACAGTTTTGTTCATGCACTTTCAACCCCCTCACGTGAAAAATTAGAATGTGTGAAACACTACGCTTCAGTTATGATCTTGAGAAGGTATGTTATTAGTATGTTCTCTGAACTAACTAATTTTTCGAAAAAATAATATTTTCTTGTAAATTTCTGCACGCCTGTGAAGAAGATACAAAGACCTTGGCAAAGAAGTACCACATGACCCACTTTCCCTATTCAAAAAATTTGGAGGGTTGATGGGGATGGCACAGGGTGCAACAAAATCCTTCAAAAATGCATATAAATTTGGTAAAAGTGAAACAAAAATTGACCTGTTTCAGGATTTTGTTGACAAATATTTTTCTTCGGAGAAAATTAATTTGTTCCATAATTTTGAAGCGCACTGTATTATTCTAAATTCTAGAAAAGCAATGACGATCCCAAAGCGGTTACCTATTCACCTATGACACTCCAAACGCAGTTTTAATTCCTGATGCAAAGATTTGACAATCTTCATATAGTCCTTACGAAATTCTGCATGAACGTCAAGCCATCATTTTTACTCTTGTTCTGGGGAACAGCGCGTTATTATTTCATCACGATCTCTGTAATTTTCGAATTTTGAGCCGAAATTGTTCTGTAACGACTAGGTTAGACTCACTGATGAAGAATCCTTGGTCAAAATTGATTCTGTCCATCCGTCACAAAATTCTGGATGAACCTCAAGCTATAATTTTCTACCAAGTACTAGATTGCAATTCGATCCAAAATTTTGAATGGGTATAACTATCTAAAGAATAATTGGCGAATTCAACCTATTTAAGCATTCGACTTTCTTAATTAAACTGAAAACCTACTCTACAAATTTATTCCCCCTGTCGATTCTTCCTAAAGTTGATGTGTATACGGTCGGCCTAACCACTGATAGAGGACAAAATAACTTCCGGAAGAATATACTCAGTAGCTTGATAATTGTAGAGTAAGTTTGTAGTTTAATTACGGATGTCGAATTGGCGAATTACTAAAAACTATCGAATGATTCCGCAGGTATAAATTTCAGTTTCCCCATATTTCCAAAAACATAAATCGAATCGTCCCTCAATGAAAAATGCAACTTTGAAGTTTCAGCCAAATAGAGTCTACAGAACAATTAGCAAAAAAAAATTAGTCCTCCTGCATTTTGTTAAATGGAGAGAGTTATTTTGCTCATTGTTCTGTAGACCCTATTTGGCTGAACCTTTAATGTGGAATTTTTCATTGAAGGACGAATCGATCTATGTTTTTGGAAATATTGGGAAACTTTGAAAGGCTATATGTACGGAACCATTCGATAGTTTTTACTAATTCGATAGTTTCTACCAATTCGCCAATTCGGTTCTATCTCTCGAAAGTTAAGGCGCACACGGCCGGCCGGACGAACAGAATCAATTTCGACCACGGATTCTTCATCAGTGAGTCCAACCTATTCGTTTAAGATCAATTTCAACTCCAAATTCGAAAATTACAGACATCGTCACGAAATGATAACGGGCTGTTTCCCAGAACAAGCGCGTAAAAATGTTTCTGAAGAAGAGTTCGTGATCAACACAGTTTTTTACTAATTCGCCAATTGGGCCTTCTTAATTAAACTCCAAACTTACTCTACAATCATCAAGCTACTGAGTAGATTCTTCCGGAAGTTATTTAGGAAGAAACGACATTGGGAATATATTTGTAGAGTAGGGTTTCAGTTTAATTAAGAAGGTCGAATGCTTAAATGGGTTGAATTCGCCAATTACTCCTTGGATAGTTATATCCATTCAAAGTTTTGGATCGAATTGCAATCTAGTACTAGATCGAAAATTATAACTTGAGGTTCATGCAGAATTATGTGAGGACCATATGAAAAAAATCTTCGTTTTGGCAGAGTCAATACTTGTATAGATGTCCGCTTCGGCAACGGAACAAGAGCGTAAAAGCTCCTGACCTCACGTCAGTGCTTCTAGATTTCAATTCGACCTGATCTCAATCTTTCGAAATATAGGGAAAAAAAATTCGAGTGGGAATATCTACGATTCATTCGGCGAATTTTAGCCATTCACAAATTCGGTCATCGTAATTAAGCCCCAAAGCTACTCTATTAATTTGAGACGTTTTTCGGATTTATTGTGTTACCGGCTGACCTCACTGCCTATCGTGTAAACAATAACAACGGAAAGAATCTTCCTAGAAAATTGATAATTGTAAAGCAGGTTTTGGAGTTGAATTACAAAGATCGAGTTCGCAAATTGGTAGAATCCCCGCAATGGTTCCGCAGATTAGCCATTCAAATCTAATTTTCCTGATATTTTCAAAAATACAAATTGCATCGAACTTAAATCCAGAATTTGATTGAAAAATTACAGATTGAAGCTTCATGCAAAATGTCGTGAGTACCCTTTAATTAGGAGATCGTGTTATATAAAATATTTGAAAATGAACTTTTGAGTTTTTCTTAACTAATCTAATGGAACGATGACCAAGAAATTCTGCACCTGTTTGCGCATGAGTATTTGCCACTCAGTTGCCAAGTTTCATTATGATCGGATCATTGTTTTTGAGTTATTTTATTCATAACAATGATACCGAGAACATAACAATGAAATTCTACATATGTTTTCTAATATCTCCTTAGATTGATATCCGATCAAACTGAATAATGAAACACTGTTTCATAGTTAAATAGTAACCTCAAGGTCTGTGCCAAACTTGAATGAAAGCTCATTTATAGTTTTCGAGGAAACATTTGCATCCAGAAAAATTGAAAAATATTTTTCTTTTTAATTTTCTACCTGAATTATCCTCACAAAATTCTGCATAAGTTTATGCAAATCTGCAACTTACAACAATGAAGTTTAATTTCGATAGCGTCAGTACGGCTGGCAATATTAGGAAATATGTAATTTCAAAATCCTACGAAATTTGACTTAAGTATTTCATTTCTGAAAATAATCATCATCCGATATAACCAAATTGGAGCACTTTAATTCAATTCCAACTCCAAGGTCTATGCCAATTTTCATTCAAATTCAAAGCAAAATTCTTAGAGAATAAAAATTATGAACAGAAAATTGGGTGACAAACTTCAGCATTGCGCTTTCTTACCATCAGATTAAATTAGTTAACAAAATAACGGTACCCAGAAAAAAAAACTACAAGCAATTTATAGCTCCTAAATCACATCTCTTTTTTTGCTGTTCTGCATGAATAACCATTTTCTATACCTTCCATACCCTAAATTATGCCCTGGTATATCTAACTTCATAGAGGCACAGTTTCTTAATTCAAAAATAGTTCAAAGTCGAAGGAAACAAGACCAACTCCACAATTCCCGACGTTTCGGTTCATTTGAAATCTTTCTTCAAGGGTTCTCAGAATAACTCAAAAAATATTGATCATGATGAAACTTGGTATCTGTTTTGAAAATGCTGATGTTCAACCTTGTGCAAAGTTTTTAACAATTTACCCTTAATGTTATAACAATATTTTTGCAAATATTGGGACAATTATAGTTTCAATGGTTATATCGTAGTTACGGAGGTCGAATTCGTGAAAAGGCCAAATCCACCCAATGATGCGTGGATATTCAAATTTCAAAATTTTATTTGTCCAATGTTTCCAGAAATTAAGAATAGAACGAATAGGACTCTAGTAGGTACTTGATTGAAAAATAATAGCTTCCTATCCCTTCCTAGACAGACACTGCATATAGTATTATTTTTCCTTCTATAAATCATTGAAACATTTTTCCTGTTTCTCCTTCCGTCTTGCGGTAGTTTTACCATGTATATACGTTTTCTTATGACCCTCACAACTTTTCACATTTTTGTACCGATAAGATTGTTGAAGGTCGACTATAATCATTTTTAATGACAGCATGTGTCGGAACATTCGAAAATTACTTTATTCGTTTGAAAATCAGCTAATTAAAATAGTCTACAATGCAATCCTTTCCTCATTACCATTTTCTTTGCAAACTCATAATACATGGCTATAAATCTCTTCAGATATCCATTCGATTCTCAAACAATCGCTCGAAACGCGCAAAGAAATTAATGAGAAAAGCTTGTTGAGTACTTGTTTTGTTTTCAAGTATTTCCACAGGAAATGTTTTGCCTTCGTATTAGTCATTTCTAGATAATGCGATATTGTATCAGAAAATTTTGAAATAGTTTCGTATGCAGTTTTTAGATCCAAATTGAATAATGTGTGGAACCTTGTCAGATATCGAGTTTTCCGGGAACAAAATATCAAAATTGTCGAAAAAAAATTTCTTATCTGGACTACGGCGAGTAGTGTTCAAATAATAATTGTTTCTATAGAATTTGAAAATATTAACAATACAAACATACCAGAATCAGTCAATCTGTTTGTAGATTATATTTATAACCTTGTATGATTTATTTTCATAAGAATGATATCAAACAAGTTTGATCGCCGTAACTCTCCTATTCCTTTATGAAATGTACTATATAGTGTACATACCTACATATTCTTCGTATATTCCCCGAAAAAATATCTGTATATGCCTGGTGGAAATATATTACATATTCTTTCACTATGGAATTTTAGATTGAGAATCATAGACAAGATATATTAGATCTATAATTCATTTCAGAGAATTTTCCATGGATATTTAAATTGTTATTCTACTACTTCGGCCCAAGTTGCCAACCCACAATTTTTTTCACAAATTCACTATCACTGGGGAACGGGAATTTTAAGACAAATTCCACATGATAAGGTTCGCATTATTACTAAATATCCGTTAAAGATGCCTCGGCTCTTCAAACAAGATAATTCCTTCCAAATATAGGGTTTTGTTAAGATCATCTCTGATTGGCTGAAATTTAAGTTAGGGTTCCTGATTACATGTTCATAGTGTCAAATTTATATAGGATATGTTCCACAAATCAACTTGGTTATTTCAGGTGCCGGTTTTCCATTCCGTAAGTATGAAATATTCGGTTGGTTCCTGAAAAAAGGTTAATTACGGAATTTGATTGATGAAAAAACGTTCTTTCTGACACTAGAAAGACAGGCAATGTTCTATTGTATCATATCCATAGCATGGAACAATTTTCATTTAGGGCCGTATTTATAGTTGTTCCTTGAGGCTTCCTTGAACTGAAGGCCGCCTTGAATTTGCGTTTCTATGGATAAAAATACAAGTTTGTTTGTATAGAAACAAAGAAAAGCAAATTCAAGGCGGCCTTCAGTTCAAGGAAGCCTCAAGGAACAACTATAAATACGGCCCTTACTTTATGATCCATAGAACATAGAAAAATTGCTAGGTATGGTCTATGGATCATAAGGTGAATAAAGATTGTTCTATGCTATGGATATGTCATTCTGGTGCATAGACTTAATATGTCTATATTCTGGGGACAGAAAGATTGCTTTTTCATCAATCAAATTCCCTAATTAACCTTTGTTTTTCCGGAACTAACCGAATATTTCATATTCACAGAACGGAAAACCGGCAACCGAAATAACAAAGTTGATTTGCGGAACATATCCTTTATAAATTTGACACTATTAACATGAAATCAGGAATCCAAACTTAAATTTCAGCCTAAGAAAACCCATATTCAGAAAGAATTATCTTTTTTGAGGAGCTTAGGCATCTTTTACAGATATATATAAATATCGCGAACCTTATCATGTCGAATTTGTCCTGAAATTTCCGTTCCCCAATGATAGTAAAGTTGTGAAGAAAATTGTGGGTTGTAAGTTGTGGGTGTGGGTTGTAAGTATTAATTTTCTTGATAATTGAATAAAATTTCAAGGTCAGGTGGATTTTTACGTGCTTGTTCTAGGGGACAGCGCGTTATCATTTCGTCACGATGTCTGTGATTTTCGAATTTTGGGCCGGAAATGGTCTTCCGAAGGAAAAGACTAAGCGACTTGAAATTATCAGATTTGGTTTTGAGTCCAAATATCTCAGTTTAGTTCGTTAATTGGTGAAATCGGTTGGATAGTTACGGAGCTAGGCCCATTTGAATTATTGAGGTTAATTCCTCGATATATAATAATAATAATTGTGCCTTTATTTGAATGCTTGCTATTCTACATTCATAACAGCAGGGCGAAGTCTAGCATTAAAGCTACTCCACTTAACCCTAAAAAAAAAATACTAATTCTAACAAGATTTTTCACAAAAATAAAATATCAAACTTATTCATAAACTCTCATGAAGTATTAACTCGATCAAACTGAAACTTCGTGGACAGTTCTGGAATACCAACGCGCAACTCAGAGCGAAATTTCGTGTGGATCGAGTTGTTAGAAAATGTATGGGAAAATTTTATTCGAAAATGTTTAAATTTTGGATGAAAATTTTTTTTCTCTGGAAATATTGGTTACATTTCGATGGAATTTGGCACAAACCTAAGAGTCACTATTCAACAACAATTTTCGATATTTCATTCAAACCGGATATTTACTTTCGGAAATATCAGGGGAAAAAATGTGCCAAATTTCGTTGTTATTTGGAATTTTAACGATATTTCAGGAATTATACGAATATTTTCAAGAAGTACAAATGAAATCAGATTGAAACTTCTTCATCAGGTGTAGATTCCCAACACGCAACTAGGTGCAAAATTTCGTGTTGATCTAACAGTTAGAATTTGAACAAGCACGTAAAAGCTTCTGTCTTCATGTCAGCGCTTTTCTAGATTTTTTTCATTCACCGCACATCTTATCCAGCGAATTTCAAGTTATAATTCGATTTTCACGCGGTTGTTTTGGGGTACAGCACGTCATCGGTTTGCCTAATTATCTGTAATATTCCGAATTTTAGCCGAAAATGGTCGATTTAGTTGAATTTACTGATGAAGAATCCAAGGTCATATCCAATAGGTACAGGGTTGACCAAATTGGACACTTTTGAAGGGGAAGTCCTATTGGTGTATTAGATAGACGAAAACTGAGGTAGATGTCTGAAGGCCAAATTTCATGGAGAAGTCATTGGGGAAATACTCAATTCCATAGCTACCGGGTGTTTTCCGATAATGTTCATTTAAGAAATACTGCTGTAACTTTTTTCGGTTGAAAATTTTTATTCGTGTAGAAATATTGTCGAAGCAACTCTTTAGATAGAATTCGATGACGTTGATTGAGTTTTCTGCCAACTGATATTTCATTTGATATCACTATGAAAATATTTTTTCAAATTGAACACCCCGTATATTTTTACATAATTGGATAGAGTTTGAAATTACCATGTCAAAAATAAAACATACTCGATATTTTTCTGGAGTTATGTTCGAGATATTGAACTTTCATTTTCAAGTAAGCTTTGGAGGATGCGATGGTGAATCATAGAAATGTTATCAAACTTTTATTGAAACAATGAATCTTCTGTTTAGTTCTCAATTTCTGATCAACTTTCCGCAATGAAATATGAAAATTGTAAGAGGTGGGAGATGCAAGTCTGTTTTTCACAAACGGAAAAAAATCAGAGGCAGCAAGTGATTCGTATCGTGAAAAATATCCAGAAAGACGACATCCATTCAAAAAACTATATCTTAGCACAATTGCGTTACAACTTAGGTGAGTTCGAAAATTCAGAACAAAAATCTTTTTTTCGCGAATTTTGTTAGAATCTTCTTTTTTTGGACACTGTTCATCAGATTCCACTGGAATTCGGTACAGACCTTGAACTCAATATTTAACAACAGAGATTCGAATTTCAATTTGATCTGGTATTCATTGAGCAGATATTGAGGAAAAGTACGGACAATTACGTTGATATTTGAAATTTTGATGTTTTTTCTTCATTATCTCGAAAAGTAAGGTCGCGATCAGATCGTTGGCGTAAAAAAAAATGTTTTGAGGAAACTATACGACAAATTCCAATACAATTTGATACAAGCCTTGCAATCGCTATTTTACCACATTATTTCAAATTTCAGTTTGATCTGATATTCATTCTCGGAGAAATTGGGAAACATATGTCAAATATTTTGGTTAATTCTTTGGTATCGTTGTAATTTGGAATAACTCGAGAAATACTTACCCGATCATGATGAATAATCAAAACATGCTTGTTCACAACTTTTGTGCAGAATTCCATGATGATGGAATCATCAGAACGATTCAAAAAAAAATTCATATTTTTTCAAATATCTATTTCATCATATTGTCATGAAATTCTTTATAAGCCTCCAAGCAGTCATATACTGGATTTCAATTCAATTTCACGCGGCTGTTGGCAACGTTGAAACATGTACACCGCGATGCAGGTGCCTGACCTTGAGATATAAACGAGGATTAATGAAACTTCTAGTTGTAATTCAACACCAACCAATACCACGTAATCGTAAATTAAGGCTTGGCATCACATCCACACTCAAGTTTCATTGAACCTCGTTAATATCTCAAGGTCAGGCAACTGAATGCCGTCTATATGATGTAACGTTGCCAATAGCCCCGTGGAATATTAGAATTCGGAGAAATTTCGACGTTTATAGGAGAAAACGGGGTATCGTTCTGCAAGCGTCAGTGAGTATTTTTTAAATTTTTTTTTGTGATGTACTCCATTTTCACTCCATTTCAGTTTTTATCGGTTTTATTTCCCCGAAAATTCTTCAAACTAAAAAAGTGGCAACATTGCGCATTCTTACGATTTTTTTCTACCATTTGCACCAAAAAAAAAATTTCTGAAAACAAACGAACTCTGGCCTCCAAAAGTTAAAGTCGAGGTATTGTTTGCTCTTAAAGCATAATGAGTTAGTGGAAACACCACACTGACAATAATCATGAAGAAATTGTGACACGCCACGGTTTTTCAATTTCTGCAATAATCTGGTACCTTTCATATATGTTTATTTTCATTTGAACTATCATAAACCTATTCAGTACAATAAATTTGGTAATTTGGTGCTGGGAAAATATTACCAGAGTTTTTTTGCAAAATGGATTATGTAAGCAGTTCCTTGACTCAGATAGAAATGATCCACGAAATAAATCATAATATCTATAAGAAGTTTTTATTCATGGTAATTTTTAACCTTCAAAGTCTATATGACAACGCATATTTATTATTTAGAACGAGATATCCAAGCATATTGAGGTGGTGTTGTGTAATTCAATCGGGAGATCGTGCTCCAAGGATATTTCCGAAAGTAAATGGATTTCGATGAAATTCGATAGTATTTTTTTTTTGAGCTGCTGGTGTTTTAGAACATTATGGCGAAAAACATATTTGATCCATCACTTTCTTCAAACAGCAATACTATCAACTCCTCGTAAGATATAGTTCATTTATGCACTGTAAATTCATGGGTTTCTTCAAATAATTTCAGTTTTTCAGAAACGTGTTTATGTACGTTGACATTCTATGATTCTTTAGAGATTAGAAAATGAGATTGGAATATAATCTCCTTATCGTAATTTTGTGACATGAAAATTGTAGTATCTAAAAGGGGTCGAATAGGTGTGAGCTTGTTCTAGATTACCAGATCATTTTATCGATTAAAGATTATTTTGGGAGTATTTTGCATCATTTTTCAGGTGGTTTTTCGTATGGATAGTTCAAAAACGCAAATAATCGAAACAAAATAATTCTGCAAATGTCTGATGAAGGAGTCAGATGTAGATTCTGAAATGTTTCAATTTGTTGATCGTTTTGCATTATTTCAATATTGCTCTTATTTTTCCCAGAAACTGCCCTCGACCAAAAATTTTTTTATAAATAACAGTTTCATTTTGTTTTTAATAGTTCTTTCTCAAATAATGGAAGTGAAAACCAAAAAAATACCTGAAAAACAGAGCAGTATAATTTTACCTCCAAGTGCCATTTATCTCAGTGTCAAAAATTTGTATTCTTTCATCATATATTTTTGAATTTGGTTGATCTTAATTCGAGGGAACTATCGGAAGAAATCATTCGTTTGAGGGATGGTCCTGATGGACGCGATGAAAAAAAATTCTCGTTAACTATTGTCAAAGAATTGTTGAGGCATCCTGTTTAAGAATTGACAAAAGAGCTCCAAGTATGTTCGTCGGATAGCACTAACTAGAAATTCAAAATTTTAACTAAGTACAACTATACCTAATCAGCTCATGACATGTCATCTTCAAATAAGAGACTGCAGTCCAAGTTGCCCACTAAAAAAATTTTGAAAATTTGTCTATCACTGGGGGAAGGAAATTTCAGAATAAGTTCTCCATGTTGAGCTTCGCGATATAGGTACACAATATGAATATCCTTTAACTACGCCTCGGCTCTTCAAAGCAGGTACAAAATTGGTTCCAAATATCGATATTTGTAAAGATCATGTCTGATTAACTGAAAGTTGTTTTTGAGTTCCTAATTTCAAGTCAATAATGTCGATGTAGTTCATATAGGATATATTTCGTAAATCTAGTAGACTATTTGATTGCTGGTTCTACTGTAAATATGAAATGTTCGGTTGGTTCTTCAAACTAGAACATGTGGGCAAAAAATGGTATTGACTGAATTTTGTTGACGAAAAAGCAGGCGATTTTCTGTCAATAGAACCATCATGTTTTCATGTTGACTTTGGTTTATTTACACAACGTATCGATAGGTCATAGTCAGTATGTTGTCATTGTTGTCTTTTTTCTCACTTAATCAGAAACCAGAAATTTCTTCAGATTGAATATTTCAATTCTGTTAATTAGCTTTTTCCAGGAACCAACATTGCCGATCAACGGAACGGAAAACTAGCAAGCGAAGTAACTGATCTGATTTACAATCCTCAACCTAATTTATAGTTTTGAAATGTAATCAGGTGCTCCAACACAAGTTTCAGCCAATCAGTCATGATGTTTACAAATATCGATAATTGGATCTGATCACTCGGTACAAGGAACCGAGGCGTAGTTAACGTATAATTTTGCGCGAATGCTCTGGGGAACAGCGTGCTATCGTTTGGTCCAAATGTCGGTAATTTTCGAGTTTTTCCCGAAAATGGATTCAAACGACTAGGTTGGACACACGGATGATGAATCCGGTGTGAAAATTGATTCTGTCCGACCGGCCGACGACACGATAACTGTCGGAAGAATAGAGCTAGCGACTAGAAACTTTCAGATTACGTCGTGCATTGGAATTCGGCGGTTGAGTTCGTTAATGGGACAAATCGGTCAAATAGTTCCGGAATTATAGTCATTTGAAGTTTTGATATTAATTCCCTGAAATTTCAGGAACCACTCATGCGATTGAATTGAAACAGAACAGTTAATTGGAACATTACAACGCACAACTTTTCACAGAAATTCGTTGAGATCATATCGTCAGTAGATTTTGAAAAACATTTTTTTGAGAAAAAATTTTTTTTTTTCCGGAAACTTCATTTAATCTATTTATTCTATTATTCATTTATTTTTTGAACATAGTATTTCACAGCAGTGTACTGGATTTCATTCCGATAAGATCATAATTTCTGGAGATACATATTATGAAAAAATATGTAAAATTTCGTGTTTTTTTTCCTCGATATCGTTGTTTTTACCGGAATCACTCGAAAAATACTGATTCAATCAAAATGAATCTTGGCGGCTAGTGTGGAAATGCTGATGAGGAACTTTGTGCGAAATTTCGTGATCATCGTGTCATTATAACAATTTGAAAAAAAATGTGAATTAATTTTTCTCTTTCAAATATTCAATATTCTGTGATCTCCTGATCATATTATCCTGATGACATTCCGTATGAACCTTCCATGTGTCATTTTTCAATAAAGTACCTGATTTCGTTTCGATCAAATCTGTAGTTTCAGAAAATATTGGAAAAATAAAATTTTGAATGGGTAGGTATATCTGCGGAATCATTGAGTGGATTTTACCCATTCACGAATTCAGCCTTCGTTATCAAGGTTCAAACCTACTTCACAAAAATCGAGTTTCTAAGTTGTTTCTTTCAGAAGTTATTGTGTTCACGGCCTAGCACAAATCAAGACCTTGATCGGTCAATCAAGGTTTTGTGAAACCGGCCCTCAGTTTGGCAAACCAGACCTAACAACTCCATATTCAAAACGAAAAATGTTTAATTTGAATTATGGTTAACACAATCATTTTGAAATTGATAATTTTTTTTTGAAGTTGTTTAATTCCAATTTGAGTACACCAAGTATCAATTTGAAGTTGAAATGCAATATATTCTCGAGAATGATAAACTTTGTAATCTGCAACGTAAAAATGGATCATTCAGAATTATTTCAGTGATGATTTATTAGTCCTTGGATAATTTTTACCAACTATAGTAACCAATCAAATTACATAATTTTGAGTCATGTGTCAAATTTTATCCAATCACCTATGAACCAATTTCAAGCGAGTAACCAAAACAGATTGGTTAAAACCAATCCTTTTTGGTCTAAACCATTTCATTCAAGCGAAATCGGTTACTCTAACGGTTTAGGTCCCATGACGTCATGGATCAGTTGTGAAAGGAGCACAACTATAACCAAAATTTTGCGGTTTTAACCCAGCTCTGGACTTGTTTTTCACGAGCGGTCCATCAAAATAGTTGGAATTACGGAATATTTGAAATGGCCGCAAACGTCAACAGTCAAAACATTTATTTGATTTCCCTGAATTATCAAACTGTAACTAAAATGTTCAGGTGGAAGATATTGAAACATCCAATTTACTCTTAAAGGGTGAGTAAAACTTATTTTTGTGTTGTTCTCCGAGTGGAACTTTTGGTATACCGAAAGTGTTTGTAACATTCATCAATCGATTGCTTTTTTTCCGATTGAAATTTTCGTTTGTATTAGTTCGAAATGGCATCCTCCCGAGATGACTATTGTTGTGTTCCTCGACTCAATGTAATTCATGGTCAAAGAAGAAAGGATCATCAACTGCCCTAAGTTTTCATTTTTTCCAAAGCTAAATTAAAGTAAAGATAATTAGGAAACATCATCTGGCATAGAAGTCGTTGATTGAAGAAAGGCCTGGATTTCATAAAGGTAAAATACAATGTATTCATTTCAGAACAACTTCATATCGATACGTTTTAGGTATAAATGAAAATGAAGGAATTTTGATGAAGAATTCTGTTCCTTCAGAGAGACTACCGAGTACTTCTGCAGCTACCTACTTCACTTACTACACAAAGTAATATTCAAAGAGAAAGTGATCTGATTCAAAACCTGACAAAAACTAGATATACTGTTGAAGTTGATAATAGCTGAAGTTATTCATATAAATACATTAATATTTTTCATTTCTATATAGGAAGGTTGAACCAGGTGTGACATTTTTTATTTAGCTTGTATCTTAAGCTGCTGTGATATAAAAATAGAATCATTTATATGTTATACATGTTTCATTTTCTTTCGGAATTCAAGAAAACTTTGTTGGTTCATTTTGATCCACCAAGCAACACTAAAATAACATCGAAATTATCCTCCAGGAACGATTTAAAGCACGATTTCATATCGTGACCCAAACGAAAAGTTTCTTCTCAAGAAATCTAACACAAAATTATAATAATTTCTTCAAATATTGTAGCTCTGCTCAATAAATATTCGTTCTCCACCACATTTCTACTGTTTGTTTACATACAACTACCAGCTTGTACAGGTTCCAAATTTAACCGTTAAGGAGGTGGCATCTTCGCAGAAGTTCCCAATAGCAGTAATGCAAGTTTTTTACCACGAATATCCATTATTAAGATTACATAAATTTAACTGAACACTGTCAAAACCTGTGACCTTTATTCGAATCAAAAGTCAAAATAGTTTTCACACCGCAAAAAGGATTTGTATTTTGTGGTTTAAACCAACGCATTCAAGCGACAATGACAGTGGTTATTGGTTGTGACGTCATTATATACTTTGACACATAACCAATGCGGTTAACCGCGAATAACCAAAAACATTTTGGTTCATCGCTTGAAATTGATTATGGATAACAGCGATAATACCATACATGTGGTGTTTTTAGTTTGGTGTTTTCGACAAAGAGGATCATCAAGTCGAAATTAAACGTCAGATTGACAATCAATTTTTTGAAATCTACAAAGTAAAAAGTATCGTATACCTCTCGGGCCTTGATAAATCCCCAACATTTTGTCATAGAGAATCCTTTAAGCGTATTGCTTAAGGATAATAGAGCTCGGCCTTCGGCCTCGGGCTGTTATCAAGTAACACGCTTTTAGCATTGTCTATGACAAAATTATCTCGGTATTATCCAAGACCCTAGGGATATTAGTACTGAAACTTCTCGAAATACTATCCTACATTTCATGAAAATCAGAGCAGAAATAATACTCTTCCTTCTTTGCAGATACCTCTGATCCTGACTGAAAGTAAATCAGAAGGTGACATAATAACCATCAAAGAAGAAACATCAGACATTGTAAAAAGTGAAGGTGATCTATCAGAGGTCTCCGAAACCGCAAGCATTGATCTCCGTAAGAAAATTTTCGTAGAAAAGAGAATGTCTAGGAGCCTGTACCTAAACATCGAATGCGTTGGAGACAGATGCAGAGAAATTCCCATAATTCGTCAGAATTCCATGCCGAAATTCTATCTTGGTAGTCCGGAGGATCATCAGATAGAAACAGCAGTATTCAGGACTCCCAGCACTGCTTTGGCCTGCCCTGTTCCTGCGGTGACCGACAGCGGTTTCGTATACAATCTTTCTTCGGTAGTCCAGATGGAAAAAGAAAAAGCATTCGGCGGAAATAACTTGCCCCATGTGCACGATACCAGCAAAAGACAGTTCAGAGATAAAATAGTGAAGTTAAGAAGGATAAAAAGTACTATGTCGGCTTTTCATAGCCACCACATGTGATCAGTATTTAATTTTAATCATTTGATTTCAATTGATTTTGATTGAGCATAAAGGGGCCATCGAAAGGGTCTGAAGAGCCATTCGTTCATTCAGAAAATCTGCTACTTCCCATATTGCAGAATTATATGACGACATATTGACGTTATTATTCACGACGTGTCTGACAAATTTATGACCTATAAAGTACATAGGTCGGAATATTGACATCACTATTTTGTCGACTAATATACTTAAGGATTTTTGAAGTCAGGCAATTTAGTTTTTATTATTGATATTGTATTGACCTTATGGTCTCTTCATCTTCAAACTCTTAAGTAGTTAGATGATTTCCATCAGAGCGTTTGCAAGTAGTGTGAAATATGAAAATCAATCATTTTTGGTGTAATCTGTTATTCCGGGTTGTTCCTAGTTGATAGAATTTGAAACACCCAGATTCGAATGTACTGATTCTCCAACAGAAAACTATTGTCAAGAACTATAAACTTTTTGGATGATAATTCTCGATCTTATACACTGAATGGCTCTTCTGACGAATGCTGATCCCACAATATGTATTTGTATATATATTTTGATGTGAATGATAAGATTGAAGAATAAAAAAAATTCAGACTCTCTTCCATTGTGAGGTTGATAATGGAAACATTGGAACTGAAAATCTATTTTAGGCGTATGTGATATGCGATATACTTTATACTGAAATGAATGAATCTGTGATGAAAGCTTATAATGAAATAAATTCATTTAAAATCATTTTGTTCAGGAACCCAATACGAAAGTGCACGTACAAGATATGTGTAAACTGTATTGCGAGTGGTCTGGCATTATTGTGATAGTCTACAACTCTAAACAGGTGTACCCATTTTTGACAGATGCTTAAAGTCCGAGTTTCAGTTGATGATATTTTCTTAGAGCACCATGGTATAAGTTGAATTTTAGTTGTATACCTATGTTCTGAAACTAGAACAGCGCAATTATGAGAAATGTTATAGCATCAAGTTTTTTTTGTAACGACGAAAACGTTTGAAGCGTGGAGGGGTGGAGACATTGTATAATTTGAAGACTAGGTACTCTCTACCTCAAGGTACAATGGTGGAGTTTCTGTGTGGTAAGATCATCCTTCAAAAATATGAATAATGGCATATCATTTTGAACTATTCATCGTACATTTTGACTCATGACTCTCGAATACGAAAGGTTCGTACCAAAATGAAGTAAGAAAACCCCGAAACTGAGCAGAATAAGGACATTCGAAGGGATCTAAGCATTCATCATCTTGACAGGATAGCTAATGACCAGGAATTGTTCAACCGTATGATCATAGATGATGAATCCTTGTTTATTAGAACGGTCATAGGCCAAGGCGGTAAAGTGAGGACTGAAAAAAGCTCTAAGCACCAAATTCTGTAGTACCTATTGATTTGCGGATTATCACTATCATGCATATGAAGAACAGTCCTTATCAAAGCCATAATTTTTCGGTGACATGAATCATTTTTAGAAAATCGGGAACACATTAAGATCATGATACAGCTTCACATGGTATGCCAGCTTCGATTCTGAAACTCATATCGGCATCCCAGAGCCCCATATTGAAAATTTAGTTTCACCAATATTTACAAGAATACAAATATAAAATATTTGAGGAAAAAAATTCAGATTTTATTCTTCAAAATTTTTCCTATTACACGAAACAAAGTTGTGCATCCGCATTTTTCAACTAGTTTCCGAATTTCATCATGATTAGTATTTTGACTTTTCTGAAAATAACATTGATACCGTGAAAATGAAGATCAGATGATCATTCTGAAATCTGTTATACTGTTGTTTAATATAGGTTTCAAGATGTGTGCTGAGTACCATCTTCGAAATCAGATGAATGTTGTTTGAAAAAAAAATGTTCAAGAAAAATTTGAAAACTATACGATCCTAACAAATCCTGCGAAGATTTACGCGTTAGTTCTCTACAACCCATTCTCAAGTTTGAATACAATCGCTCAAGTAATTTCGATATATCGCGAATATTACCTCAAACATTCAAATGACTATAACTCCGATTGGCCGATTACGTCCATTCATAAAATTAACCGTCGCATTTGGATGCGGGACCTATCTTTCGAGAGCAATCATGGCCTCAGCACAACGGCTAGATAGAATCGATTTTGACATCGGATTCGTCATCGGCAAGTCCAACGTAGTCGTTTTAGGACTTTTTCTGAAAATTAGAGAGTTACAGACAATTTGGAAAAAACGATAGAAAGTTCTGTTCCCTGGAACATGCCGAAAAATCTGAGTCGGCCCAGTAGACAGTTCTTGCACAGTGAATAAGGGATTGGATCTCCTGTCAGGATATTTGTATTGGAGTATGAATTCTTTATTCAACCACCAACCAAGTGTCTTTCAAAAATATCTTAAAAAATGGGGTTTGTGGTGTGACAGGACAATTGAGCTATATGGGTGGAGGCTCCTTATGAATATTGGTCACTATCAGTCTGCCATTTCCATCACAGCATGTTTGAAGTCGAAAGACCTTCCTGTTGTTCCCCAGTCTTCCTATATTATCCTGAGGAATTACTGATTATTCAGTTGACGTTTTTTTTCTTAAATGGAGAATTATCTTGAGATGCCATAAATTTTAGCCTTTGGAGAACATTGAAAAGTTGCGATCGATGTCATTTAGGTTTTACCAGTCGAAGCCTTTCAGCGCTGCTACAAAGACTAGGAAAAAAGAATCTGCCAGTGCAACTCGACGGCCACAATATGGTTGTTCAAAAGAAATCTATTATTTTTCTCACACACCTCGTACCTATATAAATTTTATGAATAGCGGCGCCTAACAACAGAGTTATTAAATGTATACAATCCCCAGAACTGATCACTTTTCTCGCTCGTTTTGTAATTTAACTCGATAAAATAACCAAACCAAACAATGCACTAATTTCCATATTTGTACCATCGGTCGAAAAAACAGAATTAGAATACGGGGCAATGTCAAGACTGAAGCACCTTGTGCCAGGACATGGGTGGTTCACCATCGCGTGCGACCTTGGTTTATATGATAATGTATTTTATTCAGAGAGATAGCCTCAAGGAGCAGTTTCTTTACCCCCCATCAGCTGCAGAGCTGTAGAAATGACTGCAGTTTGAATCCTTTCACCAGTAGGAAGGGATGGGCATTTATAGTTTTGCTTATAGTTCATCCTTCCCAGAAATACCTACATGTTTCGATTGTATCACATTTGCGGTGAGTAGGTACTCCATAATCACAGCAAGTTCACTCACGATCACGTAACTGTTCGTGGAATGCATATTATGATGATTAGAAATCTCATTACCTAGATTATTTGAATAAAATGTTGACCATTGTTTTTTTGTTATTTTGCACCACTACTCTGTGAGCTCGTAAAAGCACACCTTGTAAGTTTTCAAGGTCTTTCTATTCGATCAAGAAGAAATGAGAGAATCTCAGAGAACCGCTTGCATTCTGTTATATACACGGGGATTCCAAATTAGACGACTTGTACCTCGAAGTAGCCTTCTCCGAGGTTCACTCATTTGCTGTCATTTGAACCATGTTTATTGATAACGGAAAATCAATAGTTTCCAAAATATTTTTGAGTTCTCTTGATTTCTGAAGTCGCCGCCTTATTTCATTATTCGTAAAATTTCTCTGCATTGGCCGTTGGTCTAATTCGATAATAATTTTGGGTTATTTCTATCAGAAAAGCATATAATAGCTATGAAAAAAGCGGAATTTGGCTATATTAGATATTGAGAAGAAAAATTATGATTTGAAAAGTACCTAGTATATGAAAAATAGAAAAATGGATTGCCAATATCAATTTACCTTCAACTCGAATTCCACAATTTATGTTTACCAGCAATATTTTGAAAACTTACCAAATTCATCCTACATTACTTGAAAAAATGTTTTGTTTTAGTGCATTCACTTGTTTCGTTTTATAAGTAACCTTTTGCATAAAAATTATGAATGTGTACTTAAAAGGGAGAGAGGTCCCACGTATAATCACACAAATGCATTTTTGCGCGCATGTTCTAGGGGAACAGCGTGCTATCGTTTTGTCCAAATGTCTGTAATTTTGGATGATTGAGCCGAAAATGGTCTCAATCGACTAGGTTGGACTCACTGATGACGAATCCGGTGTCAAAATCGATTCTGTCCGGCCGGCCGTCCGCAGACACGCTAACTGTCGACAGAAGCAAGCTAGCAACTTGAAACTTTCAGGATAGGTTGCGCATCAGAATGCGGCGGTTAAGTTCGTTAATGGGCCGAATCGGTCGAATAGTTTCGGAGTTATAGGCATTTGAAGTTTTGAAGTTATTTATTTTTTATTTCAGAAACTACCTGAGAGATTAGATTCAAACTTGGCAGTTGGGTGGAGTATAACGACGCGCAACTTTGAGCTAAATTTCGTCAGGATCAGATTTTCAGTGAATTTAAAAAAAATTTTTTTTCGAAATTTTTTTCAAAAATTTTTTTTTCCCGGAAACCATCCATCATATTCGAAAAAAAAACCACTCACACTTTGAACTTCATATTTCACAGCAGTGTACCAAATTTCAGTTCGATACGATCATAAGTTTCGGAGATACTTGGAAAAAATGTGTCAAATTTCGAGGTTTTCTTCTCGATATCGTTTATTTTTTCGGTATAACTCGAGAAATACTGATTCAGTCCTGATGAAATTTCACAGCTAGTTTTGAGATGCTGAAAGACAACTTCATGCGAAATTTCGTGATAATCGTGTCATCAGAACAATTTGAAAAAAAAAAATTCTATGATTTTTCTTATCATATCATCCTCATCAAATTCTGTATGAAACTTCGAACTGTTATTTTTCGATGAAGTACTGGATTTCAATTCGATCTGATCTGTATTTTTGGAAATATTGAAAAAATAAAATTTTGATTGGGTATATCTACGGAATCATTGGGTGGATTTTACCCATTCACGAATTCGGCCTTCGTAATTTAGGTCCAAACCTTCTCTACAAATATCGAGTTCCTAAGTTGTTTCTTTCGGAAGTTATTGTGTTTACGTAGTCGGCCGTTAGGCTGACCGTAAACACAATAACTTCCGGAAGAAACGACTTAGAAACTCGATATTTGTAGAGAAGGTTTGGGGCTTAATTACGAAGGTCGAATTCGTGAATGGGTAAAATCCGCCCAATGATTCCGTAGATATACCCATTCAAAATTTTATTTTTCCAATATTTCCAAAAATACAGATTTGATCGAATTGAAATCCAGTAATTTATGAGTGAAAATTTCAAAAAGTACTGCCGTGAAGGCAGCAGCTTTTGCGTGCATGTTCAAATTCGTTGCTGAAGCGGTCATCTACATTGAACATGCGCGCAAAAGTTGCTGCCTTCACGGCAGTGCTTTTTGAAATTTTTTTACATCCAAAACATCCTTTTATCATTTCATACATATTATATCGGTTCCTGATAGGAAGAATAATGAGATTCGGTCAACGCAGAAAAAATTGACTAAAAAATCAACTTGGGTTACAGAAATTTTTTCAAGATCACACGACCTGAAATATCTTGGAAACTATTTATTTTCGGTCATCAATGAAATATGGCTTGAAAGGCAGCAAATGAGTTTCACTGATACCTACTTCAAGGTTAACGTCCAATTTGGAATCACCCTGTATATTATTGTAGGAGTTATGCAGACTAATCTATGTTATTTAGAGAATTTCAAATGTATTGAAAACCGTTATCAAGGCGTTATATTCGAATTTTATGTTTGGTTAATATTGAGATTAAAATACATGGAAAGATCTAAAATCCACATTTCAAATATAATATTTATCTCCATACCACTGGTTGAGAAGTTTATATGAATCGTTTCTGGTCCGAACACATTTTTGCGCGTATTTTCTAGGGGATCAGCGAGCTATCGTTTTTTCCAAATGTCTGTAATTTTCGAATTTTGAGCTGAAAATGGTCTCAAACTACTAGGTTGGACTCACTGATGACGAATCCGGTATCGAAATCGATTCTGTCTGGCCGTCCGTAGGCACGATTACGAGCGTACGGAGAATCCTATCGAATTTCAGGGTCGGTGGCATTTCAAAATGCAAAGGTTAGGTTCGTTAATGGATAAAATGGGTCGAATAATTTCGGAGTTATTCAAAGTTTGGAGTTTATTTCCCTGATATTTCGACAACCATTGGAGGGATTGAATTGAAACTTGGCAGTCGGTTGAAACCTAAGGACTCGCAAAAATTTTGTTGGGATCGTGCTGTCAGTAAATTTGAAAAAAGAAATGTTGTTCCAGAAACCAATTACATTTGGACGAAATTCTGGTCATACTTTGAGCTTCATATTCCGCATCAGTGTACCAAATTTCAGTATGATGCGATAATAATTTTTGGAGATATTGTGAAAGTTTTTGCAAATTTTGTGCACATTTTCGTGATGATCCTCTTAGAGCAATTCGAAAAAAAATTTCAAATTTTTTTTTCTCAAAATTTTAATATTCTGTGATCTTCTGATCATACTATCCTGATGAAATTCTGTATAAACCTTCCAACTGTCATATTTCGATGAAAATCTGGATTTCAATTCGATCTCATCTGTATTTTTGTAAATATAGGGGAAATAAAATTTTCAATGGGCATATCTGCGGTATCATTGGGTGGATTTTACCTATTCACGAATTCGGCCTTCGTAATCAAGGTATAAACCTACTCTACAAATATCGAGTTTCTGAGTTTGTTCCTTCCGAAAGCTATTTTGTGACTTAGAAACTCGATATTAGTAGAGTAGGTTTGGGGCTAAATTACGGAGGTCGAATTCTTGTATGGGTAAAACCCGCCCAATAATTTTGTAGATATACCCATTAATTTTCCCAATATTTCCAAAAATACTAATTAGATCGAATTGAAATCTAGTACTTTATAGAAAAAAAGCAGCAGCTTTTGCTCGCATGTTCAAATTCGTCATCTTTATCGAACATACGCGTAAAAGCTGCTGCCTTCACGGCAGTGCTTTTTTTGGTTTTTTGAAAGAACTTCATGAATTCTAAATAGTTCATACGAAAAATCTAGTGTAAGGACTGACATATTCGAGTTTGAATAGAACAGTATAAATGCTGTTTTTAGAAAGAAGGTTACTGCAAATATAATTTGTCAGAGGTCAATAATCCGAACATAAGGATTTGAGGAACATTGATGGATCTAGAAAATATTTTTTTCTCGTAATATGAAAAGTTCGGCACATAAGTTACTTGAAAACAAAAAAGGCAAAATTACGTGGGTATATGATGGATAGTCGTAAGTATAGAACAAATAATTTAACTGTTTGTTTGATTCCCGTATTCATAACTCGGTGCGAAATGTTCATTTTGAACTACTTCATAATAGGCAAGTAAATAAATGGGAGATTTATTTATTTATTTTACCAAATTGAACATCGACATGCATGGAACGCAGTTGATGCTCACAAATTACACTGATGTAGGATACTAACATTATAGCAAATTAAAAAACAATAAAAAAAGAATCCACAATGCCTCTACTGAATAAAATTGAAAAAAGAGGGAAAGAAAAAAAAGAAAAAATAACAAATCACAACATGCAGGACTATTATACATTGCGCCAAGCCATTCTATAAATTTGTCTCTTAGAAGAATTGGGTGTTAGGTGGATGATATCAACATTTTTCAATCTTTCGTTGTAAAAGCTATTCTATTCAACGATGAGTTATTACCCACATTAGTTCTATTTAGTGCTAAATCGAAGGTGGGACTATTACCCAACTGTCTGAAACCATAAAAAACGCAACAAAACACTGAAACGAAGTCGCCCTGGCTGCATGAGGACAGACATAGTTTTCGAGTTATTCAAATAACGAAATGATGGATTGAACTCCGAAACCTTTATGTAAATGTTACCCATCAAAGATTTAAACAGCGCATTATGACCCACACCATAGTAATGATATAATCCTTATAGGTACTATTATGCCTACCATAGTATACTGATTTCTTATACTATGCCCCTCTGATAGTTCGTGGATAGGCCAATCGGTTTTGGAGTTATACTCATTTGAATTTTTAAGTTAAGGTTTCCTCAATATCTTGGGAACTACTTAGGTGAGTGATCGGATTGGAACTTAATAGATGTAGAGTACTGACGCACAACTCCTAGCAAAATTTTGTTAGAATCGTATCGCTAGCAACCATTTTTTTGGGAATATTTTTGTTCGAGAACTTTTCATCAGATTTCAAAGCATAAATATAACACAGACCTCGAAGTCAATACGTTACAAAAGAGTGTACCTATTTTCAGTTTCATCTGAGTTCAATTTCCGGATAAATCGTGTAGAATATGTCAATTTCGTGGTTTTCTCAATATCGTTGTTATTTCAGGAATAACCCATAAGATACTCATCCGATGAAACTTGGTCACTAGTTAGCAAATCCTGATGCACATTATTGGTGCAGAATTTCGTGGTGATCGTGAAAAGACGTTTAAAAAGTTCAGTATCTGGTTGTACTTATAACAGATCCACTACAACGAATGTTTCGAAAAGATGGTACCCGAAATGATCTTAGTATATTTGTGGTCAAATAGAGATTGCCTCCTACGTCACTCGTTATTGCACGATTTTCCGATCGATACAGCCGACGCTGTTCATTGGCCCGCTAGAGAAATAGGTACAGGGAAATAGCGAGAGGGTGGATATAACCCGTGACGACGAAAGGCGCGAAGGTTCAACCTTTCAAAACAACTAATATATGGAGTCAAATTCAAAACATCGTTTTCTCGTTGGAAATTAAAATTTTAACGGCGATTTGATTCTTCGGTACTTTTACGGATTGAATATTTGATTCCAATGATACTATCGAGACAATAAAAATACAATTTCCAGGAATCATTTTTTCTCAATAGTCGAAAGATTATATTCTCACAATAATTCCTTGAAAATATATCCGATCGAGCTGAAATTTGTTACTAATCTGTTGTAGAATAGCGGCTGGAGAGCTCATGCGTAAATCCAATTATACCAGAGGAATGAATAAAGTCTGAGGTATAAACGTTTTGGAAGCATTTTTTTGAATTTTTTCAGTGATATTATATGCAATTTATACAAAATCAGTAAAAGGCTGTTCCCTTCGAAAATATGTCCAAAATATGCGGGAAGAATGATGCCAATAAAGCAAAACAATCTTCAGAAGCAAACACGGTTTCTCTTTTTCACTTCACATACATTTCAGATATCACATAGGCATCTACAAATTATAAATTCCATCGAATTATTTCTGCAATATTCAAGAACCATAACCAAAATTCAGAGTATTCGTATTGGGTCAATCAAGGAAAACCAGGGAATATGGATTTGATTTAGGGTAGTTCAAGGGCGCATGCTCTGGACGTATTAACCCCGACTTC
Organism: Myrrha octodecimguttata; assembly: GCA_958510865.1. Lineage (NCBI taxonomy): Eukaryota > Metazoa > Arthropoda > Insecta > Coleoptera > Coccinellidae > Myrrha > Myrrha octodecimguttata. Next base: position 59,544,201 of record OY294059.1, on the reverse strand, counting down.
ATTGTTGTGAGGGAAATGTAAAAGTTTCATGTAAAGACGTAACATAGTAACGCTTAGAGTTTCAAACTGGTTCCTTAGTTTCGCAAGAAGAAATGCAACAAGTGACACATCGAAAAATGTCTCTTAATTACAGATTCAAAAATCATCACCAAAACACTCTGATACTACAGGAAAAACTCAGAGAAAGGTGAGAGCATCAAAATCCTTCAGTGTACATTTGTTTGTATTGTCGTAACAAGTAAAATGAAAGGGTGACATAATTCATTGTCAGATTCATAAAAGAACCCGCGATTCAAACTAGGGATCTGATTACATTAACTGTATTTTTTTTCGTTTAAGTGAATGGAGACGTACACAATTGGAAATTGAGTTCAATGAGTTGATTCAACGAAATAGAACAGAGTGAGTATTGAATGAGGGTGCCTACTGTTTGAAAAAAATTTGGCACTTACTTTGAACCAATATCAACTCTTCTTTACATTTTTGTTCGGATATAGTTCGTTCGCTATGATAAAATTGATTGAATTCTCATTTGGCGGATGCACAGCGAGACACATATATGTATTCCTCTTCGATTTATAATTGGATATCGGATATCTTCTATTTCAATAAGTAGAGCAACTTTTTGATCAGACAAAAATACGATCGGATGAATGTTTCGCAATATTTTCTCCGAAAAAGTCAAACTGATGATTTTTCCTTCGATATATCAAGGAATAATTGGACAATATACCGCTAATTTGGCGCATCCATCAAATTCATGATAGTTACTTCTATTATTCATAATCATCACATATTCGCGAAAACTGCGAAATAAAAAATTACCTCCAAGTTTGTACGATTTTTAACACTAGTGGAATACCATCTAATCTATTTTCTCCCTAAAAATCATTTTGGGAGCTTATTCTTTTAAACCTGGGTTTTAGTTTGATTGATTTCAACCACTTCGATGTTGGTCTTATAATACATTGCTGGGTTTTTTGAGTTTATTTCCCATCACAATATACTGGGTGACTCCGGAGGAGACCGTCAGTTCTGAGGATAAGTTACAACACTAGTGGATTGAGAGTCTAGGGCTCATTGTTCAGGAGTTTTCAATTTTTTTGGCATAACTTCGATTTCTTTCAGAGACTCAATATCGAAATTCCGCTCCGAAGCCTCCAAAGATACAAAGCTGTCCTGAAATTGTTTTTTTTTTAATTCTAAATCCATATTCATTTGCTCATATTTTGAAAATGCAAATGTAGGTACATATCCGCTCTGCTTTGAATGTGAAAAGTCACCTGAATAGAAATTATCCCAACAGATGGATTAGTTAACTCTCACTTTTGAACCAGATTTCACGAGTTCATTCAAGTTATCTGTCGAAAAAGCTTTATAATATCGGCCCTTAGTTAGTTTTTTGGGGACATGTGTAAACAGAAGTCTATAAGGTTGGAATTAAGGATTGGAAACATCTAATTGAAAGAATTTTCGGAGAATGCAATCTTTTTAATCTAAATCCAAATCTCAACAGAAGGTCGATTGGAAATTTAATCAAGAGGTCGCAAATATGTATTCAATAAAAGTAACCCCTTTCGAAAATTCAATGTAAATTTTCTGTTGATTCTTAGTTTCGCCTTTCACATGTTCCGTATTTCTTTTCAAAATTTGTTTTCTTTTATCTATGTTTTTAAGGTTTTCGTGCATATGAAATAATTTCCTGAATTGTGTTATTCTATTGAGAATACGACCAATGAGAATTGAATTTCAGATCAAAAAAAATAATAAAAATTCAGGATCAGCATTGCGTCCTGGAACGATACAGCTTCACAACTTATCTATTTCAGAATATTATGCTTTGAAGCGAAATTTCGATATTTTTCTTGAAAAAACTCGGAGACCCGGGGTTTTACGAAAAAAATGACCTAAACCTAAATAATGAGTCATGATGGTAGAATCTTAAACGGATAGCGAAGTTTTGGGAATACAATGTACAGGGTATTTTTTCAACCTGCACAATGAATCTGAAATTATCACAAAAACAACCCTGTTTCTTGAAAAAAAAAAATTAATGTACTCATTCTACACTGAGAATTTCATTGAATTTAAATGAGCCATACGAAAGTTATTATGAAATATAAATTCGATAGAATCTGACGAATCACCCAGCAGAACCTCAATCGAAGGCGAAGCCCCCAACTATAAACCAAATATTGTTTCAAGATCGGCTTGAGTAGTGTAAACTTATCGTCAAATCTGATAGCCTCCGGATTCACCCTGTATAATGAATTATATCCATCCTGCATTCCATGCTTATCTAATGATAAACGAATATTTATTTTGTATGAAATTGTCTATAAGTCTCTGTTAATGTTGAACTGATCGAATAAGCAATCTGTTACTACATTGAGTAAAAAATTTGAAGTTGAAATGACAGATGTAGTAGACCCAGTGCATAATATCATCACCTCATCATCAATTCGAATTAAATAATTGAGTGCTGGATGCCGTCTGCATGATCTAGAAATGCCATATTCTCTGAAATAAATTTCAATTTTCAACGAGAAAATAATCTTTCAAATTTGGCTCCTCATATTGGCTGTTCAAACGGACGAAACTTCGCGGCTTCCATGACCTACCGGGATATATCCACTCTCTCCCTCTTCTCGTGTACTTTTCTCTCTAGCAAGCCAATAGACAACGTCGGCTGAATCGATCGGGGCATCATCGTAGAATAGCGAGTGACGTAGAAGGCGATCTGACATTTTCTCCCGCTTCGACAATGAGTCCCGATTCGACCATTTTTAATAACGAATTATTCAAAATTCGCGAATTGTTGTAGTATGTGATAGCATACATTATGATTTTATATTGATATAGGATGAGAAAAATTTAAAAATATGATTATTCGAGTTACACGCAAAGAACTTTTCTAGCTCAGAACGCATTCGTTATGAGCTCCCTGAACATTCAGTAAAACGTTTTATCGGAAACTTCCTCTTCGAAAAGTAGAATGAGGAGTAACACGTGTATATTTATCATTGTTTTAGGCAGTCCTATGGAGAAATTGAAATAATTGTAAATAGGGAATTCAGCGAGATATGTAATTCAAGTGGAAACAGCATTCCTGAAATTATTTTCCGCCTTTTGGTACTCTTCTGTTTTTGTTTCTCCATGTTTTCAACGGAGTTCATCTGAAAGTATTAGGTTCATTTTACATTAAACCGACAGATAGGCAAATTTTTGGGTTTTAATTTTTGAAGCTTTCATTCAGGTTTCTGAAACGGTGTGTCGAATTTCAGCTCGATCTGACAATTACATTGAGAAATATACAGGGTGTTTCATAATATATGCGCAGAACTTCAGGAAAAAACACACCCACTACCTCTTCAGAACCTCCACCAATTAAGACTTAGAAAAAAATTCCGCACAAAACATAACTTATTATGATTAGAAAATACTTACGAAAGCTGTTTCCTGTACGATAAAAGGTTCCCGAGATATTCGCAAAAAACGATTTTTTTTTCAACATCCTTTATCTTGAGAATGGGGCATGGTAGGTAATTAGAAACTTTTTTCATATTTTTGGACATCGTGAAGTCCTGCGCGTATATTTTGAAACACCCTTATGGAGCAGAAAATGTGTATTTTTGCTTTCGTATCGAGTTTGAATAGACCAGTGAAAGCTAATGCTCATTTACATGGTAACTCTCATGCTTTCCACATATAAGGTATATTATTAGGTATAAATATTACACATAATTCGTAGAATTTCAGAATGAAGACAACCAAGGTGATTCTGTACACTAGAGTATATTATGTACAAGGTGATTGAAAGAACTATCAATGCTTCAGTTTTCATTTATGTGCCCGAAAATAAATAAACATACACAAATAATAAATCTTTAGTTATCATATGAAGAGCACGAAATTGCTCGGTTACGTCTATATATACCAAGACATGAAACAAGTGAATTCGAAGCCTTAACTTCAAACTAAGGAATAGCCCAAGTAACACCTCTGTTACAAATTTGATTATTTTCACGAAATCTTGTGAATTGAATCATTACATTCAAAAAAATCTTTTCTCGAATTCAGTAAATGATAATTGATTGGAGTAAATGATAGATTCATATATCTAAACATATAAGCAAGAATATGGTAAATTTGAGTCAACTTTATTCTCAAAATTAGAATATAGTAGGTAAGTTACGGTGAAATGTAATTGTTTTCAATTTGTCTCTCCTCAGAATTCCTGTGTGTAAATAAGAACACAGGAACTGAATAAATGTGCCCTGAAGTTGCTCAGGTATTCCCAAAAATCCGAAATGCCCTCTGAAGTAGATATCATTTCCATGTTATAAATCCAATGATCAGTAACGTTCTTTCATGAAGAAAAAGGAAACCATCTTTTTTAAATTTATCCACACACGAATTAGAACTGAATTTCACAGCGATTGATTCAAAATGCCATTTTATCCAGAGGTAATATGGTCAAATGAACCCTGAAGGCAAATATTGTGTCTCGAAATTCCCATTCAAATTGAAAATAATAATCTTCCAGCACTCAACACTTGAAAGCACCTATAGAGTAATACACAAAAATGAATCATTGAAGATTCGAAAGTTTGTTCGATCCCAACTTCTTTCTTTTTTTCAGCTCTGAAACTGACCTGATGGGTTACAAGCGGAGATATAGAGATCTTCTGGAATCGGAAAAATACCGAATCAGAAGGAACGAGCAACTATTCGCAGCGCTCAAACGACTTGAAATGAGGATATCTTTTCTGTCTGCCACAACCGAGAAATACAAAGCTCTTCGATCTAAATATCGTGTTTTCTCCAACAGAATTCAACGTGGCAGAGTGATGGGACTTCAAACAAGAGCTTCTGAAAGTGTCATTAACGATAGCTATTCCGCGAATGTACCCATGACGAATCCTCAGCTAATTAATCGTAACTCAAATTACTCAAACACCAATGGAATCGATCTGTCTGAACGCTTAGGAGAATATGGAAGGAACCAAGACAATGATGAATCATTTCTAGATCTACAAAAGAGGGAAACGATGCAGGAATCCGCCAAAGAACCTACAGTATATTCGTATCATGGAAGAAATGGCCTCACACCTACTGTTAGCTACAAGATTAATCCTGGGAAGTTGGAAAGCGATATCGACGCAAAGAACTACGAATATGCGAAAATGTCCACCCAAATTCCAGAATTTCATTATGGAGATAGTCAAACAAGTGGGCTGTCTCATGGAATAGCTACTCATGAAATTGAAAATCGTCGTGATCCTAGAAGCTATACTATTGACAACGAAGATAGATTTAGAAGAGATGAAATCGGGCAGTCGAATAATATTCGTCACCCAATATCTAATAATAGTATCAGTTTGCCCTTGGCAAATCTAAAATATGAATCTGTTGACCGAATTACATCTGATATCAATAACTTCGCGATAGACAACGTAGATTCGCAAGAAATGCATTATGAACCAGTTGTTTCTAAGGCGGATTCGTTAAAGGTTCCAGAAGAGGTTTTGAAGAAATATCAGCGAGCAAACGACAAAATAACCTCGGACATGACTGATCTGGTACCAAAAAATATTGAAGTTGGAAATAAACCAGAAGGTATTGGGATCATTCCACAAATAAAAACCCCTTTTATCTCAGGAATGGGCAACAGTAGTATAGGGAGGATAGATCATGAACAGAAGACAGTAGTTGGTGAGGAACTTAAGGAGCTCAGTCAGGAAAATATAAAACCTGCACTCACAAATACTGAAAAACATCCACGTCACGTGGAAGATGAGGAAAGTTTTTCTGTTTCCAAAGAAAACAAAGAGAGTTTTTCTATACTTCACCAGGGTCTTCCCTTGGGGCTTAATACAAAAATGAAGGATATGAAAAATTCCACGGAATCTAAATTAGATAACAATTCAGTGGGACCAATAGAAGAAACAACTGTTGAAACTTCATCAGAATTAGTTCTTCCTGTAATATCGAGCAAAATTGAAAAAACTCAAAACAAAATTTGTCCTCAGCAAGAGAAACAAGTGCATTTGGACAATGAAGAGATAATTAATGATACGAATGATACAGGCGAAGTAAAAATGATCGAAAAACTCCCTGAATGTGGCATCGTGCAAAAAACAACTGGTTCTCTTGTTTTGGATGAGGTGAAATGTGCTGATAAAATTCATGAAAATGATCTGAACAATGAAGATTCGGCATTGGTTGCGGAAACAATTGAAGCGACACAGGATCATGTAATTCGAACTGAGAATGAATATATTGAAAGTAATAGTGCAGGTTCTCCGAAAAATAATGATTCGAGCAATGAAAACTTCGAGGAAAATTCATCTCAGCTTGATCTGAATGCTGCAAATCATCATCATTCTGTGAAAACTGAGCTGGATAACCACCCAGAAAAACAACAGGTTATACCACTGAACATAGCAGAAGAAAATATTGCAGTTGCAGAAAATTCCATAAAACCTAACGATCAAGATGTTGTTGAAGTGTGTCAAACAGAAACGTCAGAAAACAAAATTACAATCAGTAATCAAAATCCACAGCAGGACACAACAGAACAACACTCCAACTCCGATGAACAATATGAAAATAGTAAAGTCTCAGAAATGAGGATATTCAAGAAAAGAAATAGCAACAGCCCTCAGCATCGAGAGCAGTACTATGACCAAAATCATCAAAATAAGTATCCTGTAGACCAACAGGATCAGCAATATGCTACGAACGGACAAGCAGAAAATTATGACCCTACAATAGAAGCTACACCTCTACACGATGATAAAGTTCAGCCATACGTGCAGGGATACGAAGAAGTATACAATGAAAATGGCGAGTTAGTAGAGTCATATGACCAGAACGCAAAGCAGTATGATCAGCAGTACTATGAGAACGATCCAAACTACGCCGATTATGACCAGTACGGGCAACAGTATGCTGATCAGGAGAAATATGCTGATGAGCAGCAGTATCCTGATCACGAGCAATACACTGATCAGCAGCAGTACGTCGACCAACAACAGTATGCTGATCAGCAGCAGTACACTGAACAGCAGCAGTATCCCAATCAACAGCAGTACCCCGATCAGCAGCAGCACACCGAACAGCAGCAGTACCCCAATCAACAGCAGTACCCGGATCAGCAGCAGTACCCTGATCACCAGCAGTACCCAGATCAGCAGCAATACGCCGAATACGGTAGTGAGGGTTACGATCAGTCTCAGCAACCGAATTATGATGAACCAGAACAGCAGCAGCAATACAACTCAAACGCTCAGTACGATGCCTACTATACGGAAGTGAAATATAACCAAGATCCCTTTTATCAGGGTGATGCGCAAGAATCTGTTCAAAACCCACAACATGAGGAAAATAAAGTTCCAGATAAGACCAATACACTGATGCATATGTTGGAAAGTGATACAGAAAATAGTAGTAAAACGGAGAACAAAGTGACCACGGAGAGTGATTTCGATTTTAGTAATAATTAATTTGCTAGTTATGTTCCAAGCGGTTAGGAAATTGACCATTAAGAAGAGGAAGAAGTATTGTACTAGGGTTGAGGATGAGAATGAGACTTCTGAGGGTGTTGGGATTATTTTTCAATTCAATAGTAAGTGAATTTAACTCGTTACTGTGTACAAAATAAAGTTTCAATCCAATTCTTCTGGTTAAAACTTTGTGAGATCCTATTTTTTTATTTTGCATTTTGTACAGGTGAATACTCGTATCCCTTTACTTCTTTCATTTTGATAAACCAGAAGTTCTCCGTGTCGTAAACATCGCCTAATTCGACAAAGTTATGGTGAATCCGCTGAAATTTTGCATGAGCCTTCATGCCGTCACATCAACTGAACATTAAATGTAATTTCAAGCGGAACTGTTTTTTCGCGCATATTTTAGGAAATAGCGTGCTATCGTTTCCTCCAAATGTCTGTACTTTTCGAATTTATTCCCGAAAAAGGTCTAAAACGACTTGGTTGGACTCACTGACGAATCCGATATCAAAATCAATTCGTTCTAGGCGGCCCAGAACACGATAACTTTCGAAAGGAACTAGTGAGTAACTTGAAACTTTCAGAGAAGGTGATTCATCAGAATGCCACGAAGTTCGTTAATGGATAAAAGCGGACAAACGGTTTCGGAGTTATGATCATTTAAATTTTTGAGATTGTTTCTCCATATCTCAGAATATACTCAAGCGATCGTATTGAAACTCGGTGGTTAGTTGAAGCATGCCGACACAAAACTTCCTGGAAAATTTTGTAGAAATCGTATGATTATAGTAAATTGACAAAAAAAAAGAATTTCAAAATTTTGTTGGAAATTTTTTTTCGGATTTCGATGAAATTTTGCGCAGACCTTGAACTCTATAATTCACAACAGTTTGTCCAATTTCAATTCGATACAATTTATATTCTCGGGGATATTGTAAAAAAGTGTAATATCGTATTTTTTTCTCATATATAGGTGTTATTTTGCGAATAACTGAAAATACTATGATCCAATCATAATAAAACTTGTGAAAAATGTCGACGCACAACTTCGTGATGATCGTGACATTTGAATTTGCTGCCATACTGCGGTCATCCTTTCACGAATTGGCCTGGCTAAACGCACCTTCACCTCCTGTTTGAAAATTTCTTTCTATATCGTCCGAATGAAATTCTGCATGAACCTTGGAACCATCATTTTTCAATCGAGTACTAGGGTTCAATTCAATATATTCTATATTTGAAGAAATATTGGTTGGAAAATTAAATTTTAAACGGATATATTTGCGGAATCATTGGGTGGATTTTTATCACTGATTCGACCTTCTTATTTGAGGTTCAAGCCTACTCTACAAATATCGAGTTTCTAAGTGGTTTCTTTCGGAATGTATTGCTTTTACCATCGGCCGGTAGGCTGACCGTAAACGGGTAATGAATAAAGTATACAATTCCACAGCAACATTGGAAACATTAAGATATAAAACGGATATCAATTTTTTCAGTTAAGTATTCCATTTGATTTTCCTATTATCTCATTCCAAGCATATGAAGTTATTCGTTTTCTTATCAGGCTTTATATTTGTTCAAGACATTGAACACCTAATCATTATTTCAGTTGTCGAATAGGTACGCTGCGGTAGTACCTCTGAGTTTATTTATCGCAAATACACGATACGAACAATCAATTCGAATTCGTTATTGTTTCAAGTTTTACAGTGATGGAAATAGGTCAAGTGATGAAAGAGAGAATACGGGGTAAGTTTTCAAGGATTTGGTTATTTTCTCTGATTCAAGTTTTTGATTCTGAGTGTGCAGCCCGATTGCAGTGCAACTAAAATGGAATTAATATTTCGTAATGAGAGTACATGCTAAGAATTTCTACAATATTTCAGTTATTTATATTCAAACATTCAGTGGCGGCGCTAGACCGAACGTGACGTGCGAGTTTTCTTTAATTTTCCAGTACAGAATGGAAACACTAAGAAAGCAATAATTCAACATTTTATTGGTCGTTCAATGATGACAAAATTAGAGTCAGCCTCATTGAATTTTCTAGGGATTATGTCATAATATTAGCTGTTGTTTATTCAGCTTCATTATATAAATATGATAGGGCGTATGTCTCTCCTATTTCAGTAGGGCTCGATCTTTTCAAAAACAAGAAAACAGAAGTTCTTTCTTGTCGAAAAATCAAGATTTTTGGATTTTCATTTGGACCTATCAATTTTGTTCTTTAGTTGTATATTATTCTCTTACATAAAATCCATCATCATGTCATTTTATCCCTCTTCACGACAAACCCAACCTATTTGAATAGGGGAGATGGGTCTGCAATATGTTGTTCACAAGGTCTGTTCCTTCTGAATATAACAGTTAATTTTTTTTTGAGATTTAATCTTTCGTTTACGTGATATTTGACATTGAAAATGAAATATCACCCTATTTACCTGTAGCATGAGATGATTACCAATTTCAAAGATACAATGTAGAGGAGGAAAATTCGTTCAGAAAAACGTGCCAAGTTTCTTGAATAGTTCGATCTGAAAAATTCCCCCCAACATTCTCATACAATCGTATGAATTTTGCTCGAACTTCCGCCTCTGGAGCATTTCGGAGGTAATTTGGCCAATACGTCGACAATTCAAACATTGAAACTATTTTGATCAATTCGATTCATTTAAGAATGCGGAAATGCGATTATTAAAAAAATTAAAAGAGCATCAAAAAATTGATTATTCATCACTTAAAACCTCATGAGAATATTTTATATTCACCACAAGGGAGGGAAATCTCAGAGCCACATCCCTTCCAACATTTCCACCTCGTTTGGAAAACTGTTCTCTCGCTTTAAAGAACCCTATTTCCATCCCTCCGTCGATCAAAATATTATTTTCGAATTATTTCCTATTATAAAATATTATAGTTTCCAAATACCATTATTCGTATCAGAAATGATTTATTCAGTTGATTATTGGTCCTTTTGGTGCTACGTATCTCAACTGTGTGACACATTCTCCTATTTTTCACAATAATCAAATTAGTATTAGGAATACCCACATTCGAAACATAAATCGGTACCGAAATTCATTCATATGGAATCATCAAGCGGTGAATTCAATTTTTAAAAATCCAATCCACATCCTTTGATCTAGATTTGATCCAAACGCCTCCTTTCAAAACTAAATTTAATGTGCTCGATATTTATGCATTATTTCACTCCATCTCTATTCCACTAATTTTCCAGCAGTGTTATTTCTGCCACGCACTAAGAGCGACAAAATCAATAATTCTAACCGCCTGGCAGATAGCGTTTAAGGCACTGCAGACAAGTATCGTGTGAACCGAATAGGATAGTAGTCGTGCTTTAATTCAATTAAAACTTAAAACACCCCAGCTCAATTTCATTTTCCTCAGCTAGTCAGCTGTAAACACAAACAGCTACACCTTTGTTCCATCGGGTTTGAATCGAACCGAATGAGTTTATGAGTAGTAGTCAGAAGCATAAGTGATAAGACGTATGTGTCCAGTCTCTTTGTGAATATGGAGAAAGTACTACCTTACAATGAGAGTAAACCTGTGTCATTTTACACCGAAAATCAGGAAAACATGGATGACCTTATCGAGAATAGAATAGGTAAGTTGCGAACGGCGACGTACTTCCTTGGTGGTATAGGTTATGTTTGTCAACAATGGCACGTCATATCGTTGTTGGTATTAGTTGGAATTATTGAAAGGGGCCTTAGCAACCTATTTGGAAAGTGGTTAGTTATCTAGGATTGGAAATTGTTGAAGTAACTCCTCTTCTTTGCGACAATAATTTTGTAAACTGTTTTCAAGGATAAAATTTTTTCTTTGTTTGATTTCAAACATGTAAATAATAATATCTTAATGAAATATTATGATATCGAAAGAAAAATCACACAAAGGTATTATATTGTATAGGGTTGTGTCTCCAGAATTAATTCAAATCATGCTGGAATTATTGAAAGGTCTCCAAACGCCCTGTTTCGATTATTGTTTATGAGGAACAGTATTGTTAACAATTCTAGAAAGTGACTGTCGATCACTTGCGAATTATATATGGAATTCGAAGAAGTATATCAGCACAATTTTTTCAGAAGTAATCAAATTGAATGAATTTCTTTTATGTCAGTGAGTCAAAATAAACATTCGAAACACAGCTGAATCCCAATGGACTGAATGATATGATGATATGAATCGTGTACAAGTACGATTTTAAACACAAAGAATGAAATAAACATAGAGTGAATAGTGTTAATACCTATGTGTTCTTTGGCAGGGTTTTTAAATACATCTATATTTAAATATGAACCCTATTCGGTCGAAATGAATGTAATATTCTGTCTGTGATTCGCTTTTGGGCTCAGAGATTCCACCAAAAAGCCTTAGTTCGATGGAACCTTGGTGAACCCCGAATTTCATATTCAGTTCAATTCAATATTCATAAGTAGATATCACCTCTCAGATTCGTCACTTTTGTATTGTACGGAAATTTCTATCATAAGGCTTTCCAAAAGCTTATCTCTGGAAGAGTGTTTCGAAATCAATCAAGTGAAAATCTGTGGAATGTAATCGGACCAAATATTTATATAATATTAAACTTGAGATAATTCAGTCTATCAGACCTCGTAGATTACAGAAGTTTTCATTGAGTGAAGAAAAGTAAGAAATCAGATTATTCAAGACACCATGGAAATCGAAATCGATACGGTTATAAATGTGAAAAATACTGTGTATTTTTACTCACTGAATATTTTCGATTTGATACTCGGTTTGTCGTATATTTCTTGAGTTCCGATAATTTGTTTTCTGGAAATATGAATTTGAAAATTATGGATATATAGTGACACACTTCATTGAAGTTTAGCAGCGGTAACTCAGAAATTATTTGGTTTCGTCATACTTCGATGGTTTTCCGGTTGAGAAGACGAATCAAATAGTAATTCGTGATACTAAGAATTCATTAAGATAAGAGAACTATCGATACAACATGATGTTCCAGTTTCATAGGATATGGTGGATGCGCTAAAATTCATATTCATCTGTTTCAAAAGAAAACCAGATACATTGAGATGGAGATAGTGGAATAATCAGAATTGATTTACTTATTTGAAAAAAAGGACAGCCCCCTAAGCAATATGAGGAGCTGGTTTGGACTGAAGTATTTTACATATACCTACATATATTTATTTAGTGTGACGATATATTTCGTTTTCGTTCTATAATATATTAACTAGTGGGGAGTCTCAAAAATGAAAAAAAAACTTCAGATCCATCATCCTGCACATTTATCAGTTCGATCTATCAAGCATCGTCAAGAGAAGGCGCGCCGAAAGCATACAATTTACAACAGTTGCATTGGAATCAGAGCGACGCTAATAATCACCTCTAATATTTGAAATCAACACAAAATATTCACAGATCATATCAAAATCATTACTGATTATCAATATTTTTAGACTATCTCAGGATTACCATTGCTGGAAACTGCATGCTTTCGACGCGATGATGTTTGATTCGAATTCCTTAGTGATTTATGGCCACATTTTTGTATACTTGAAACTCCAAACTCATGAATATATTGTGTTTGGTAGAAACTCAATTTATCGGAACGAAAAGTAATTGCCTATATCGGCACACAATAATATATTGCTGCACCTAATGAATACCCGAAAATGTATATATATATTGGCAAACATTGTCCCAACGCCACCCCCTACTTGTCCTAGGAAATTGGCCAGTGGCAATTTCCCTATCAACATATTATTCTCATAACAGCATCTAGGAAAAGCCCCCCAGTCATACGGAGGTGTGTCTGGCTCACTAACGCCGATCGTAAACTGCCTATAGAACAACGTAGGGACTCTATAATTGCTGAACAGGTTTGAACCTTTATAGTGAAGGCCAAATTCGTGAATGATTAAAATCCACCCATTAATTCCTCAGATCTTCCCACTCAGAATTTCATCTTTTCAAAAATACGGATCGGATCGTATTGAAATCTATCACTTCGTTGAATATTGAGGGTATGAAGGCTTTGCCGATATATCAGTGAAACCCTATAATTCGAAGTAGTATTCTCCGAGTTATTGAGAAAACAAAATTTCAAATTGCACCTGCTAATTGACCATATGTCTCACCTAAGCGATGTTTTTGAATAGTACAAACGTAAATTCTTGAAAATATGAATGTATATCGTTTGAATTCAAATTCCAAATTATAAGAATTAAAATGAGTGAACTACCCATTGGGATGTCGACCCGAAATATCCTGCATGACAGGGCAATGTGCTAAGCTTTAAACCAGATAGATTTAGATGTAGATCAAGATGCACTTATACAGGGTGAGTCTTCGAGTTGTACACTAATTTCAATCATAGATTCTGCTCATCAAATAAAACACTTTTCTCATTTGCCGTTTTTCCGGATTCTTCTCAGGTAAAAGTTAAAAGCATTTGAATAATTCTCAATGTGCTATTACACTCCTGCACTCTCTTCGAAAGTTCACCACTGGTATCTCTTACCATTGAGTATTGAAATTATTGATTTAATACTCAATCCTCTTTCAGTGATCTGTCTCAGTCAATTCTTATGATTTGGGGCTTTTTGCGATATTATTGTAACGAAAACATTTCACGACACTTCACCATTGAAATACTGATCTTCCGATCGATATTCATGCAATACTTCATCAGATACGATACGATATCCAAATATAAAATTCCACAATTCCATGCTTACCCATTATCATATTCAAAATTTCATAATTATCCCTATTTCAACCAAATTCATAAATGAATATGAAATCATGGTCCATAGACATTACGATCTAGTCTCTATTTCTATGCTCTGCTCACAAAAAATATGAATAACTGCGTATTCATGGCAATCACTATCTCAGGGGCGGATCCACAAAGCGAAGGAAAATTCTTTAATTTTATCCGATTTTTTAACATTCAACGTCGAATATCTCTAAAAAGCTGCGTCTGAGGGGGAATTATAAAGAATAGTTTTAGTATTCCAAAATGATTGAAGATTCTTATGGTGACTTAACATAAACTTCATCAGAAATCTTCATGCTAATTTCTTATAGTCTTATGAATCCGCGAGTCTATTACTAGGAAAACGTTTGAAGTAGGATACAAGTGACTACTAAATATTTTTTATAGTTATGAAAAACTTCACATCGAAATTCATTTCATTCGAAATAACCATATCAATACCACAGGAGAAAATTCGCGGAAAATTCAACAACCTGTATCTTTTTACCAGAGCCAAATCTGAAAAAATGTAAAATTAAAAAAAGAGTTTTATTTGATGAGAAGAATCTATGGTTAAAATTAAGGTATAACTCAAACAATCTCCCTGTATTGCCTATAGTAGGTGAATAAGTCCGGAATTTTAGTTTCATCATCAATTCAAAAATATATATTTGATTGACCTAAAATTTTGTTTGTAATTTTTGAGAATCATTCTTTATTTCATTATATATATATATATAAACTTGACGTTTTTCTTAGTACTTTTTTCGCTTATTATTCACACGTGGGTATTCTAGGAAATGCAGTTATTGGACTTATTTTCTTCATTTTTATGTTTCATTGCAATTCTTGCTATTGTAACTATTCCACCCTTTCTTTATTTTTCTCAAGAACTAACAAAAAAGGTCAAGCGTACTGCATAATTCCAGGGGATACTTATTATTCTACCCAAAACAGAAAAACATTTTTCCTCCATCGAAATAATGTATTCACCTAGAAATCATACGGAAACATTAACAGGAAAAATACACATATTTATCTCATCATATTTATAGTTGTCAAATTAGATAGGTTACCTCAAATTGCGGAGGTGCTCACTACAGAGTTTGCGTTACCAAATTAACTTGGCACATTAGTTAGTTGGGATTTACCAGGAAAAACCTAACGCGAGGATCGTGACAAGCAATACACTGTTCAAACATCGGGTATAATAATAAATTTGTGTCCAAGTAACGTCTTGATATTCCCAATTCTAAATTGGTACCTGCGTTTGAATCGTCGTTGAATGGAGAACAGGTTCGTAAGAGTTTAGTGAAAATATCGGTATGTGCTCCCGTGGTGTTTATCTTGCTCCTGATGATGATGATGTGGTTCCCATTGGATTTACCGGCATTTATTTGAGGGTAGATTCCTTCGTTGAGGACGATGCTTGTAGCGCGAGATCAGGACGATCAGGTTGGTGGAAATTTAGTTTTCCATAAAAGATAAAATGATACATACAGTGGGTCGAATTTGGAAAGGTACCAACCTCGATATCTCGGCCTCCGTGCAAATTTTACATAAACTCTAGAGAAGCGTTGACGTGAGGTCAGGAGTTTTAACGCGTTTGTTCAGATTCGTTGCCTATAAGGTGTCACCGTCCAACGCAGCTTTTTTCCCTGATGGATAGATTTGGCGATCTTCCTTTTATATGATCCTCACGACATTCTGCATGTACTAGAATTCCATTCAATCCTATCTGTATATTTGGGAAAGTTGGAAAATATTATTTTGAATGGGTACCTTCATTCGGTTCAGTAATCCAGTCCATGGCTGGAAAAGAATTTTTCCGGTTTCAGGGGACCTTCCAACCATTCGCTGTCAGTGCCGGTTTATCTGTTGGATCTGCTATGGATGGGTGCCCACCGGCCCGGAGGGCTCGGAAAATCCTGTACCAAAAGAGAGTTTCTGTTTATAATTTTCTTTATCGGAAGATTCTCCAGAATTCTTCTTTAGATTCTGAAAATCCCTTCAAACAATTATATAAGCTTATATGTATATTGAAATTCCATCGAACAGAACTTCAATGAGGTCAGAAAAAAAGAGAATTACTCGCAAATGTGAACATTATGTACCAGTTGGAATGGGGTATATTTAGTTATGAATTCTTCCATAAGTGTGTTAGGTTAATGTATTAAAGGGAAAATTTGAACCACCAAACTTTTATTTACAAATTTACTCTCGGCTATCGATTTCGGCCTTCAGGCCAGCTGAAATATACAACATTGTATATATATCAGGAAATTAACCTTAAAATTTCAAATGGCTATAACTCCTAAGCCGTTTGCGGATTTTGCCCAGTAACTAACTCCACCGTCGCATTTTGAAATGCCACCTACTTTGAAAGTTACAAGTTGATAGGATTCTCCGTACGCCCGTCATCGTGCGTACGGACAGACGGAATCGAATTCAACACCGGGTTCTTCATCAGTGAGTCGTTTGAGACCATTCTCAGGAATACATTAGGAAATTACAAACATTTGGACAAAACGATAGCACCCCCCATTTATGGTAACACGGGAGCAACATTAAAGGGTTCCAGGTATACATTGTCTGTGCAAGTACCCCTTAAGTTCATGTACGAGCAGGGCCCCTGCAGCCAAATATGCAAAGTGTGCAATGCACAAGGGCGCCACCGTTTAGGGGCGCCAAAACCCAGGGTCCAAAAAAGTATTGGAAGAATTTGCAAAAAATTTTCAAAATAATATTTGAGAAATTAAATACGATTATGTATAAAGACACACGAAATGTCATTATTACATCATCCAGTTACTGCCGATTCCCATGTTGCGAGAACAAGTCAAGCGACAGTTCTTCGATTTTTCCTTTTCGGACGTGAATAATGCCTAGAGCGCTATAAAAGCGATGCATCGCTCGGGGCGTTTAAATTTTAAACATTTTCGTTCACTGAACGAACCGAACCGTAAACACAATAACTTTCGAAAGAAACAAATTAGAAACTCGATATTTGTAGAGTAGGTTTGGACCTTGATAACGAAGGTCGAATTCATGAATGCGTAAAATCCACCCAATGATCTCGCAAAAATACCCATTCAAAATTTTATTTTTCCAAAATTTCCAAGAATACAGATTTGACGATATCGAGGAGAAAACCACCAAATTTGACATATTTTTCCACCATATTTTCAGAACTTATGCTCGTTTCGAACTTCAATTTGGTACACTGCTGTGAAATATGCAGTTGAAAGTATGACCAAAATTTTTCCGAATGTAATAAACAATTTCCGAGAAAAAAAATTTTCTGAAAAAAGTTGTATATCCACATATTCCAACTAACGGCCAGGTTTCAATTCAATTGCTTCAGTAGTTCTCGATTCTCGAATTATCGGGGCAATAATCTCAAAATTTCAAATGACTATAGCTCCGAAATCGTTTGACTGATTTTACACATTAGCGAAGTCAACCCTAGCATTTTGAAATGCAGCTAACTCTGAAATTTAAGTAGAATCAAGTAGACAGAATCCTCCGTACGGCCGTAATCGTGGTAACGACTGGTCGGACAGAATCGATTTTAACACCGGATTCGTCCTCAGTGAGTCCAACCTAGTAGTTTGAGACTATTTTCGGCTCTAAATTACAGACATTTGGACAAAACGATAGCACGCTTTTCCCCTAGAACATTCGCGTAAAAAAGGAATAAAAAAGGATAGATCTTTTTGCTGTCTACAACTTTTCCATAGGACTTGTAGTTTTGGCGGAAATCAAGATAAACTGGGTTTTATCCTTAAACAGTTCCTTCCCTTCCACTCTCCGACCTCAGATCATCACTCTATCATGATGCTATTGGCCAATAGACTACTGCTTTTAGAATTTAGCAAGCCTCGGACCGGCCTAAGAATATTCAATTTTGATTTAAAATTCGAAATCCGAAAATATATCATTTCGCCCTTATACTTACATTTATTTCTCATAGAACTCCTTGAATCTTAGTATTTCCATCAAATGAAGTGAAATATTATGGCAATCGTATCCTCTTATGAATAAAATAAACATACGGAAGAACTCGAATTTCTGAAAATTTCGAAATCAAAATTCTCATTGTTATATCTCAATGGTATTATAACGTGTTTTCCAATAGGGATAATACAATTTAGGCCGTCCGGCAAATATTCAATATTCTGTGATCTTCTGGTCATATTATCCTCATGATATTCTGTATAAACCTGTCATTTTTCGATAAAATACTGGATTTCAATTCGATATTCTCTGTATTTCTGGAAATATCGGGGAAATATTCTCAAAACTTCAACTATAACTCCGAAATCGTTTGACCGATTTTGCACATTAGCCAATACAACCCTAGCATTTAAGTAGATAGAATCCTCCGTACGGCCGTAATCGTGGTTACGATTGGCCGGACAGAATCGATTTTGACCGCGGATTCGTCCTCAGTGAGTCCAACCTAGTCGTTTGAGACTATTTTCGGCTCAAAATTCGATAATTACAGACAATTAAACAAAACGATAGCAAGCTGTTTCTCTAGAACATGAGCCCAAAAATGATCCAAATTGCCTTAAGGGGCTCAAAATCTTTTTTGGCACACAGGCGCCAGTGGCCCTCACGGGGGCCCTGAGTACGAGATCTGCCGACAGAGTGACCTAATAGCTCTGGGAACTATTACGATATGATAAAAATTGTATCACAATTATTGATTAAAACATTTACAGATTGATTAACAACCCTATCTCAATGATAAAATGCAGAAATTGCTTTGAGCGACAACCTACAGTGACAAATGAAACGTGACAAACCCTTGAATTGTAAGCAAGGGGCAATAAAATAACATCTGTGTAGACGAGCGCCATTTTCGGGTGACAAATAGCTCTGAAGCTATAACAAGGGAAAAGGGAACTCTCTTAAAGAAATTTTATACTCAAAGCTGTTATTTTGAATATATCGAACATCGATAGAATAACATCGATGTTTGTGAACTCTAACATCGATGTTGAAAACATCGACCATCGATAACAAAACATCGATGTAGCAAAAACATCGATGAAGATCGCCCAGCACTAGTTTTCAGCATATCTACACTGAACATATTCAACTCCACTGAACATAACTTTCTCTCTATTCGTCATCAATGGACAATGGACAAAGTCTTTTCTGTAGATCAGTAGTATCAGTACGACGTAGAGCACTAAACCTGAATCACTCGTCATATACCCACATAGATCTCCTATTCAGTTTTACGACCTAATGGATGCCTCTATTGACTCCGCACCGGTGTTATCAGAAAGTGAAAATTATTAATTGCATCTAGAACAGGTCCAGCACTGGTAAAAAGTTCATTTCTGATGGCATCTTCACTTGTGTGCAAACAGGTCAGTTTATGATAATAAACCCTGCGTGTTTGTTTGATAATTCATTCCTTATTTATCGGGATCTACTGAAACTTCATATTTTGAATTCTTAATTGGTAGTTTGACTTTGAGAATAACAGTGAACGCTTGTGACGTGGTTGTGGAGAATGAAGTTCCGCTTTTACTGATTGTTTCAATACGATTTGTTTCTATCTGGAAAGGATTTTACGATAATTAAAATGTGTGCACAGCGTATGCCGCGAAAATATAAATTTTCTTTCGATAATAACTGCATAGATGAAGACATACATGAAGTTATTGACAAAATTATGCAGGAAAACGAAAGAAGCAACGGCAGTTTAGATGATAGTAATAATAGTGAGTATTTTGTTCGGCATCTTTTATTAGATATTTTTTATATTTTCGAATCCATCTCTTATTCGCTTTTTAGGATGGACGAAACTTCATTATGGAAGTATTTGCGTTCGGAACTTCAGAAATGTATCTTTCGGATAATCGATCTAATGAATATACAGGGTGATTCCAGAGGAGACCGTCAGATTTTAGGGTAAGTTCACACTAGTCGAGACAGTTTCGAGACAATGTTTGGTTTATGGTTGGGGGTCTCTATTGAGACTATACTGGGAGATTTGTCTGATTCGACCGCTTTTACCTATATTAGTAACTTTGGTGTGGCTCATCCGATTTTGATGAAATTTTCATCGTAGCACAATATCAATTAAACTAATTCAAAAATTCTTAATTTTTTTCCAAAATACGCTGTTGTCATTTCGGTAATTTCAGAGTGGTTGTGCAGGTTGGAAAAACCCCCTGTACATTGCGTTTCCAAAACTTCGCTAACCGTTTCGGATTCTACCATTATGAGTCATTATTCAGGGGTATTTAATTTTTTTGACACAACTCTAGTTTTTCGATAAACATTTTTCAAAAAGGAAAATATCGAGATTCCACTCCAACCGATTCCACTTTTTCGATAACTTTGGTATGGCTCATTCAATTTCGATGAAATTTTCAGTGTAGTGCATATGAGTACTTTCAATAGTTTCAACATTTTTCCAAAATGCAGGTATGTTATTGTGATAATTTGAAATTAATTGTGCAGGTTAAAAAATACCCTGTACATTGCGTTTCCAAATCTTCTCCATCCCTTTGAGATTCAACAAGAATGAGTCCTTATTCAGCTATTTCTAATTTTCTTGGCACACTTCAGGTTTTCCAAGAAAAAAATTTCAAAGAACACTATGGAAATCTCGCTCAAAAGCAGTGAGAATATTCTGCACTGGGTAGTGATGCTGTATATTCCAAAAATGCTAAGCTGTTCGTCAGTTCCGAAAATATTCTTTACAAATTCAAAATTCATATTAAATAGCTCTTTTTCTGTATAGAATCATTCAATTCAGAAAATTGCTCAATTAAATTTTTTGCACACCTCCTCTTTTCTATAAAAGGATTATTTCTATGAAAAGCTTTCATAAATTGATATCGTTCAATAATGTACTCATTTGCGCATATCAAGTCATTGTCTAAATTAACTGATTTCATACAGAATATGAGCAATTAAATATAATTCACTAATTTGAAAAGACTATTTCAGAAATTAGGAACTTTACTACCTAGTGCAATATTCTCACTGCTTTGAAGCGAAATTCGATAAGATTCTTCTCTAAAGTTTTTTTCTCGGAAAACCGTAAGTGTGCCAAAAAAAATAGAAACTCCTGAATAACGACTCATTAATTGAAGAATCACAAAGAGATGAAGAAGAATGGAAACACAATGTACAGGGTGTTTCTTAAAACTGCAAAATTCATTTCAAACCATCACAATAACATATCCGCATTTTGGGAAAATGTTGAAACTGTTGAATGTACTCATTCATATTGCCCAACACTGAAAATTTCATCCAAACTGAATGAGCCATACAGAAAATGTCACAAAAGGTAATATCGGTTGGAGTGAAACTTCGAAATTTCCCTTTTTTGAAAAATGTTTCTCGGAAAACTGGAGTTGTGCCGAAAAAATTGAATACTCCTGAATTATGACTCATAATGGTAGAACCTGAAACGGTTAGCGAAGTTTTGGAAACGCAATGTACAGGGTGTTTTTTCAACCTGCACAACCCATCTCAAATTACCAAAATAACAACAGCGTATTCTGAAAAAATTTTAAGAATTTTTGAACAAGCTCATTCATATTGTGCTACGATGAAAATTTCATCGAAATCGGATAACCACACCAAAGTTATTAATAAAAGTAAAATCGGTCGAATCAGACAAATCACCCTGTATAGTCTCAATAGAGACCCCCAACCGTAAACCAAACATTGTTTCGAAACTGTCTTGACTATTGTAATCTTACCCTTAAATCTGACGGTCTCCTCCGGAATCGCCCTGTATTGTTTTGTTAGGTGAAAATTTTTTTGAGGGTCTCAATCCCGAAAACTTCGAGAAGAGCGCTCATAACCCTTCGTTGAACATAAAAAATTCTTATTCCTTAATCTAAGTTGCAACCAGACTTTTGAAAGAAACAACTAAGGCACTCCATATTTTTAGAGCCTTATATCTCAGGCATAAGTCGGCAAATAATGCCGAAGATATACCCATGTCCATATTTTATTTTCATAATATTCCCAAAAATAAAAATTCGAATTGAAGTGTTGTAATGAGTTAAGAAGTGAAGGCATGAAGTTTCAGCCATAGTTTTGTGAGGATCATTCCATCAGAAAGAAAAGCTGCAGTAGGTCACCATATTCTGCTGGAATTTTACATGAACTTTCGAGTGGTAATTTTACGTGTTTGTTCTGGGGGAACAACGCGTTATCATTTGGTCAAAATGTCTGTAAATGGTGTTGTGAAAGCTCTCATCCCCTCCAACCTTGAAAAACCTTGAAGTCAATATAAAGTAACAGTAACACTGTCAAATTTCGTTGATATTTCCTCAGTATCGTTGTTTTCTCCTCAATAACTCAAAAAATCCTTATTTTTTCAAGATCAAATTTGACCACCTACCAATCGTGAAATTTTTTGGGTTTTTTCTGGGTTTTCACTTCTAATATCTGAAACAGAACTATTAAAAATTGGATAAAATTGTTTTTTATGAAGAACGCCCTTGCGGTTTGAAGAATTAAACTATTTGTCAAGGGCAGTTTCTTGGAAAACAGATTGCTTAATGAACGAAACAGGAACAATATAAACGTTAAACACAGCGAACTGTGACGTTCTAGAGTACAAATCCGACTCAATCATCAGACAAAGGAGAAAATTTTGAGAATTATTTTTCGTTTTGAGTTGGGACTTTATCAATTTGACAAAAGTCTCAATAGTTGTACTCTGAAACGTCACAGTTCGCTCTGTTTATCGTTTATATTGTTCCTGTATTGTTCATTAGGCAAACTGTTTTCCAAGAAACTGCCCTTCACGAATATTTCAATCCTTCAAATGTAAGGGCGTTTTTCATAAAAAACAATTTCTATTCAATTTTTCATGGTTCGGTTTCAGAACTGGGAGTGAAAACTCAAAAAAGACCTAAAAAATGATACGAAATCCTTCGAAAATGAGCTTTTATCGATACCAATCGTGAACTCAATTACTTCTGAAATAAACAACTCGGTGAGGCATTATTAGTAGAGTTATGTTATAATTTGTAAACGGTCTATCCAAAGCACAATATCTGCTGAAACACAGGGACGCGATATTTCTTGAATTATGTTATTATCATATTTACGGTCTGCCCCACGGCCGCTCGTAAACACAATTACTTTCAAAATGAACAACAAGGTGATTCGATATTTGTAGGCTAAATACGTGAATGGGGCAAATCAACCTAATTATTCTTCAAATACACCCATCCAGAATTTTTGTTTCCAAATATTTCCGAAAAGGCAGATCGGATCGCATTGCTGTCCAGTTCTAGGTTGAAAGCTTTCGATGATTCTTGGACGGATTTTATCCATTTACAAAACCGTCCTTAATAATGAAGCCCATATATAACATCGTTAACACAATAGCTTTCATAATGAACTGAGAGACTCGATATTTTTGCGCCCTTCTTCTCCGGAACACCGTGCTAGCGTTTTTCTCAAATGTAAGTTATTTACAAATTTCCCGCTATGATGACGAATTCGATGTCCAAATCAATTATCTCCGGTCGGTGGTCAACCTTAGACACGATACCGTGAGAACAGAAAATTTCATAGACTTAAAACTTTCAGAGAAGGTCGCATTTCAAATCTTGTTGTTTTTCGAAATTCTGCTTTCGGAAACTATTCATCGATTTCCGAAGAAATTGTGTAGAGACTTCAAGTCAGTATTTTACAAAAATCAAATTTCATTTTGATACTGATGCACAACTCCATTTCAAATTTCGCGCTATCAGAACAATTTAAAAATTTTCTTTCAAGTATTTTATATTTTGTGATCTTGTAATCATATTTTCCTCACGAAATTGTGTACGTAAATGAAACTTACAACTCCAGAATCGTTGACGAATTTTCACAAATCACAGAAATTAACAGGCTCATTTGTACTCCAAATCTTCATCCTAAAACTTCAAGTTTCCTGGTCACAGATGGGATTGAATTTAAAAAATCCTTCAGTAATTCGAATTTAACCTTGACCATTTTCGTTTCAGAATTTGAAAATAACTAATTGAATGAATAATATCATCTCAATTGTTATTATAATTCAACGAGTTTTGAATATCCCATTTTGTTTTGATGCTATAAATTATCTTTCTTGAATAATTTTTGGTCACTTAGGTCATGGTGACATTATCAGGAGTATCGATTAAAGCTTATTTTGAGGGGATTTCGCATCATTTTTCAGGTTATTTTTCTGGGTTTTCTCTCCCAATATCTGAAACAGAACTATCAAAAATTAAATAAAAATTGTTGTTTCATGGGAAACGCCCTTGCGGATTAAACTATTTGTCAGGAACAATACAAACGTATCGTATTGTTCCTGTATTTTATTTTTTGAGCAATACCGATTTGAAATGTTCTTTGTTATTTCCTACATATCCCAGGAATTACCCTCGTCTTCAGTGAAAAAAAGAAAATTGTTCAAATTTTTTCAAATTTTTTTGAATCATTTTTTTTTCGTGAACTATTCATCACATTCCTTGGGGTCAATATTTCACAATAGTGTACCAAGTTTATTTGATATTTATTTTTTATGATATTGAAAAAAAATGTACAGCAAATTCTATATTTCTGAAATATCTCAAGAACAACCTGACCATTATGAAACTTGGAATTTGAACATACGCGTAAAAGCTGCTGGCTACACGTCAGTGCTTTTCTAGGATTTTTGTTATTTGTATCGATCGTATTAATTTGTTAGCGATTAGTAGTGATGTTAAATATATCTTTCTAAACATAAATAACCAAACAAACCATGTTTACTATATTACTGTGAAAACAATATTCACAGCCAACTGATAGAGTAATTTAAATGTTGGGGAACTGATTGAGTCGAATAACAGTCATAGCTCGAAAATAATTTTGTCTGTATCGTGAAAGAATCAGTTCATAACTGAAAACCCTCATTTCTTTCAGTATACCGTCATTCCATGTTTATCTCTACTCAATTTTTAGTGCTTGATTTCTCGCCTTATAATTTTTGGCACTTCTATCGACACCTACTTCACTTGAAAATTCGTTCCTGTGAAGTATATGTTGAAAAAATCAATCGCGCTTTTCTTGAACTGGAAAACGGAAGGTCGTCAGGCTGATCGTAAACACAATAACTTCCAATAAAAACAATTTGGAAACTCGATATCTGCAGAGTGGGTTTGGACTCTATTCACGAAAGCTGAATTAGTGGATGGGTAAAATCCACCCAATAATGCCGCAAATATACTAATTCAAAATTTTCCCGATATTTCCAAAAATACAGCTTGTACCGAATTCAAATCCAGTATTTGACTCGAAAATGCAGAATTTCTCCAGGAAATCATATCAAAGTATATAGAATATTTGAAAAAAAAATTTTTTTCGAACTGTACTTATTGACACGACCGACTCGAAATTCTTTACTGAGTTGTGTAGCGGCATTTTCCAACTAGTTATAGGCTTCTATCATAATTGAATCAGTATTTCTTCAGTTACTCGGAAAATGGCAACGATACCGAGAAAAAAACATGAAATTTGACAATTTTTTTCTCATTATATCCAAATATTATTATCGGATCTAACTGACATTTGTAAAACTGTTGTTAAATATGAGGTTGAAAGTTGTTGCTGTACCCTCGACGAAACTAATGAATATTGTCCGGAAAAAATATGTTTTCAAGGAAAATGTCTGATTTTTTTCAAATTTGTTCTAATAACACGATCAGCACGCAATTTCGCTCAAAGTCATCCTCAGCATTCTCAAACTCGCTACGAAGTTTCATCATGGATGGATCAGTATTTTTTGAGTTATTCTGGAAATACTAACGATACAGAGGAAAAACAAACAGTTTGTAAAATTTTCTCCCAACCCTAAAATTAAAATCACTTCGACTCCGAAACCGTTCGACCGATTTTGCCGATTAACGAACTCAACCGCCGTATACTGATGCGCGCTCCATCATAAATGTTTCAAATCGCTATTTCGTCCCTTTCGACAGTTATCGTGTCCTCGATCTGCGGACCGGACAGAATCGATTTTGACATGGGATTCGTCATCTAGTTGTTAGAGAACATTTTCGTGAAAAAATTCGAAAGTTTAGATATTTGTACAAAAATAAAGCCATAATTTATGTCTAGTTTTGGACACACAGTATAACATTTTCTTACATCAAGAAGAGCACAATTTGAAGAACGGATCGACCTCTCCGAGCATATTTGAAAGAATCTAGAAAAGCACTGACGTGAGGTCAGGTTCTTTTACGCGCTTGTTCAAATTCTAACTATCAGATCAACACTCAGTTGCGTATTGGTAATCTTCACCTGATTACGAAGTTTCAATCTGATAGCATTTGTACTTCTTGAGATATTGCCGAAATAACATTAAAATTCCAAATAACAACGAAAACGAAATTTGGCACATTTTTTTTTCTTATATCTCCGAAAGTAAATATCGGATCGAATTGAAATTTGAAACATTGTTGTTAAATACTGACTTTAAGGTTTGTGCCAAATTCCATTGAAATCTAATGAATATTTTCAGAGGAAAAAAAAATTTTTATCGAACATTTCAAAAATTTTTAAATAAAATTTTTTTCTGTTTTTCTAACAACTATATGCACACGAAATTTCGTTTTAAGTTTCGCGTTAGTTTTCCAAATCTGTCCACGAAGTTTCAATTCGATCGAGTCAATACTCCGTGAGATATCAAGACGTTAATCTCAAAATTTCAAATGATCCGAAACTATACAACAGATTCCATCCATTAACGAACTTAACCGAGAAATTTGGACTTCAAACCTAATCTGACAATTTCGAGTCGCTAAGCCTTTCCCTTCGAAAGATAGGGCGGACAGAATTGAATTTTACCACGGATTCTTCTCCAGGGAGGCCAACCTACTCATTTGAGACCATTTTCGGCTCAAAATTCGAATATTACAGACATCTTGACGAAATGATAACGCGCTGTTCCCTAGCACGTAAAAACCCCGTTCAACTTAATGAATTCATTCCATGTTAGAGACTCAAACTGTGGTATAGGCGTTTTGGAGCGCAAACTTCGGCATTCGGCCTTGGTATTTGAGCTCAATTGGAATCTAATTTTAAAAAAATCTCGTTTCAACATGAACGTATTTCATAAGATGAATAATGGATTTCTGTTAATTCTTGCAGGCAATGAAAGCCCATCATTCAACCATAGCCCCCAGTTTTCTCAGAGTGAACCTGATTTACCCAATGAGATATCTGCCCCTTATGAGGTCCCGCAGTTCCCTATTGAGCAGATCGAGAAAAAATTGGCCATACAGAGACAGCTGAATGTGAAGTGAGTCGAACAATAGAATATAAGTGTACGAAATTTGTTTATGTGCATACTCAATGAATCGTTGAGTAGGTACAGTTTATTTGGACCCTAAATAACAAGTTTTTTGGAGTTCATTGCTGTTTCTAAAGGTTGGCAGCTAAAAATAATCGTTTCATTTTGCCAAGTGTTTACTATGTGAAATTTCAATTCGGGTATTAACCTTGCATTGGCGTTTTCCTTGAATTTGCTTCCAATCAAAACAAAGATACTTCGTGAGAGCGACAAAATATATTTATTTAAATGTTCAGGAAGCCGGCGACGTTGCCGTTATTGAGAAAATAAAGATTTTTTGTTTGAAATTTTCGAAATCATTCGAATAGAAATTGTTATTACTGATGACGGGTATTATAAACCAACACAAGAATAAATTATCTTATCTTTGACAGTCATTTTTGAACATAATCGGTACTTCATCCATCAGTTAACTGCTGTTTATCTGTCAAAATAAGATACTTATCTTGATTATGGTGAATTATTGTGATTTTAAGGAGAATCATTGAAAGAAATTTATGTCCAAACCTGTAAACTTTTGAGCTACATTTCCGAGAAAAATCGTTGTTTCATTATTACTACAATACCAGATATTCATAAGAAATTTGGCGCAAGATCTCTGAGCAGACAATATTTCAATGTTCCACCCAGTGGCGTCTGTTAGAGACGAGAACAAGATATTTCAGGAAAAATATTTGTGAAGTCTCTGTGCATCTTCCTGAAATAAAAATTAATTTTCAAATCTTCATCTATATCAACAAAAATTCTTACCTATTCTCGTTGAGGCTGATTTAGATATATAATTGAGAGTTGAACATGCGTAAGTTACTTATTTACGCGTATCGCACGAAAAAAGTGAGGTTTTCATTCTGGTCCCAAAACAGATAAGGATTTTAAATTCAATTTTCCTCGAGGGCGTACACAATGAAGGTCGATATTTACTAATAGTTTGACGAAGCATAAAAATTGCATTTTTTTTATACAATATTCACGTGTGGAAAGAAAAAAGTCAGGACATAAATAATATCGTTTCAAAAAAAGTTATTTTTATTCCCCACATTGGCCACTGAATAAAACATCTTCCTCATAAAAATGGTTATCGACTGATGAATGCAGGGCTTTATCCATGAGAATATCTGGGTAGTCACGATGAAAAAATTATTTCATCACCTATAAGAATTGGTGATATGATAAAGGTTCATCTGAAGTTTTTTTCTTGAAAATCATCTAGGTATTCTCATCCTTGAGGATCAGCATCTTATTTGAAACACCCTGTATGGATACAATTGAATTGAAATCCTAAACTTGGTTGAAAAATGCGGAGTAGAGGTTCATGAACAATTTCGTAAATAACAAGAGCTAAGATAGTCGGGATCAATACCTTAAGAGGTCACCGCTCTAGCTAGATTTGCTGATTTGATCAAGCGTGTAAAAGCATCTGACTTTGCGTCAATGTTTTCCTATAATTATTGTATGTTCATTTATTTATTTCTTTTTCCCTTTTTTTCATTGTCTATAGTGCTATTGTCGAATGAATCGAAACCGTTAATCTGAATGTGACAGTTCAAAATTCGGTAAAATTCATACCAAATGAACATGACTTCCAACAAAATCCGAATATTTTTTTTATTTCTTTTGGAGAATGAGGAAGAATACCTCAATTCAGATTATGTATTCATTCAACAGTCGGCTGACATTTCTTGAGAATCTTTCCCATTTTTCACAATTTTGACGAGCAAGGTTATGAAGTACAAAAATTTTCGTTTGAATTCATGGCGCATGAATACGAAATCTTTTGTTCAAAAACAATTTATAATAAATGAATATTTTGAAACAATTTCAAAAAAAATTTCAGGGCGTTGGAAGAGGGTAAAAGAAGTCATTATGAACCATCAATTGCTGCAGACGATCGAGACCAATTGAACATCGATGAACATGACTTTGTACCTCATTTCCAGAGGGTGTCCATTTCTGGAGAAGACACAAGTGGGGTGAGTGGATCTATTTCTCAGCAAGACAAGTTTCAGGGAGAAAAGTTATTTTGAAGCCATATTTTTGCAAGATTAATTTGAATATATGCGTGAGGAAGTGTAATTTCAGTTGGTGTATTAGACTGATTGCTTTTCCTGTACATTGGCATATGTACACGTAATTACTAATAACGTTTTGATTAGCTTATAGTGTCAGTGAAGAAGCCGTAAAAATAAACCTAATTTACTGGAACTTTTGCTCTTGAACTTGACGGTTAGTCTTTGAAGGTAATGCGGCAATTTGAGATATTAGCAAGTAAAGTTCACAGTGGAATTTAAGTATATTATTTTCGATATCTGTGATAATGGACGTGGTATGGATTTTATTGTTTCGCTTGAGTAGAGTTGAGGTTTGAAAATTCAATTTCACACTCATAATATTGCAGATCATTGATTGTTTCAGTTCATACAGAATAGACATATTGAATAATTCAATATATATTAAAAATAGCTTCAGATTGTTCATTTTAATTGATTTCAAGCAAGGAACAAAAATACAACAAACAATTGTTTCGTCAAATTCAGTAATAACTACATTCTTTTTCAGCATATATGAGATTTTCCGTATAGTATACAATATTAATATGTTTCAAATTTTACCGAGCTATTCAGTCTCTGAATTTTTCGTCGGAATTGGAGAAGTCAAACTGATTCATTTCAATATTATTATAGTACATCACAGGAAACTCATCTGATAATATTATTTTTTTTTCAAACAACATTATTTATTTCGAATCCGCTTTTGACTTCGAACTTTATTGCATACATTTTCAGTGAACGAACTATTTCCACTTCAATCTCCATCAATGAAACTAGTTGTTCTCATTTACAGTTCTTTTTGTATTGTTCAACATATTATAACATTCGTTATTTTATTTTTTTCAATTGAAAGAAATTTTTCGACAATTAGAATAGAAAATTCCCCCAAGTATTGGAAGGTTCAAGTTGCTGGTGTATTTGGTATCTTGAAATGTTGTATATCGACTTCAATATTCCAAGGAATTGTTGTATAGCAATTGAGTATAATAAGAATTAACATAACCACATGGACGAATATCAGTCGATTAATCAACAAACATTCCACCTTGATCAGAGCTATCAGCCAAAACATCTACACCAAAGAAGCGGCGTCGAAGGAGAATGGTTACTGCTGTTTCGCAGTTCTTACTGATCGTCAGACCATCTTACCTTGGATAAACCGGATAGAAATCTAGATACTCATAACCTGCCAGATGGAATACTGCAGTATAACAATTTACATCGAGTCATCTCCCATGGCATCTTCAGGGCCGCCAGCTAGGGTACGACAAGGAAGGGTAATGTCTTACCTTAACGCACCATTGCCCTACCTTAAAAAAGGAAAAGCTGAATAGTCTAGAAATTTATTAAATCAGTGAAAATGTCAACTTCAATCTCCGTTTCCTACTTCAATTTAATCTCTAGCTACGGCCCTCAGCATCTTGCGACTCCTATCCTCGAGTGCATCAGGATTCGCAATATGCTCCTGGGAGATGGCGCGCTGTACGTTGTTATACTGCAGTTTTCCATCTGTCAGGTTATAACTATCTAGATTCCTATGCGGTTCATCCAAGGTAAGATGGTCTGACGATCAGTAAGAACAGTGAAACAGCTGTAACCATTCTCTTTGGACGCCGCTTCTTCGGTTCAGATGTTTTGGTTGATTGGATGATGAGCTCTGATTGAGGTGAAAAGTTTGTCGATGAATCGACAGATACTACTGGAGCTCTCATTTCTCCATAAATCAACCCATATCTTTATAATAAGAATTTTGATTGTTATTATGCCTACAAATCTTCCATATTTTTTTAAGGTACCTCTGGAAGATTTGGAACGTGCTTCAAAAATGCTAGTTGATGCATTACGTATACGACAATGTTACATGTCCATGTCACACCAGAACTTCTGTCAGACTGCTGCTAGATTTTTAGATCCCACGAGGGAAGAGAGAAAACATGGTGACAAACAAACTATAGAAGGTAAAAATCCAATTTTCATCATTCCAATTTCAAATGTAGATCAATGTTATAACTACGAATGGGTGGTATTGTAAGATGAAGACTTTGTATTTTTGTTGTTTTATTTTTCGTGTTAAGAATTATTGTTTTTATATAACATCACCTTAAAGACGTTACATTTCAAGATTGGTCTTTGGCGACAACTCAATCTTCGTTTGATGATGATCTTGTACATAGCTCAACTGAATCATTGCAGAAGAGTAATTTTTTTGGAGAGAAACCCGAAGGTAATGGAGATGTGATTTTTTGCAGAATCGTATCAGCTACTAATTCTTTCTTCGAAGCAGATACATTTTTCCTTTTCTACTGAAGTATATACATCGGCTTCAGTGCTACTAAAATTTTCAATGTGCTCTGTGTCTGTGTATCATATTTTTGTGTTTTCTCGTTGTATCAATAGTTTTCTATGAATTATTTCTATACAGGTCTCACTTTTATGTATCTACCTTATCTGTACAAGTCCCTCTTTTAAGAATTCTTCGATATACACACCTTATCTCTATACATTTTCACGTATTGAGCCTCAATGTCTTGAAAATATTATATCTGCATTCATAAAGCATTTTAATTTGATAATTTAAATTACTTAATTCTGTTTGGTACATTCATATTCTGGAGGAATATCCTCACTTCAGTATTGGGTTTATGAGGATCTTTGGGTTTTTGGAACTCCGTAAATTAAATTTCTATTTCAAGAACAATTTCTTCTTTTAATTAATGTAAAGTTATGAATGTAAAGTCACTAATTACAAAGTATGTTGAGAAAAAAATTATTACACACTCCAAACACCCACAACTCAATGATTTTTTATGGAAAATACATGAATGTCCCAAACTTTATGTAAATTTGGTATTGATTAGAATTTCATCATGGGTTCTGGTTCATCAATTTTAATAAACTTACCGTCGGTTTCACCAAACTTTTGACGTCTGATCAACTCGTTGATTGATATTTGCATTCGATGGTTGTGTTGAAAATAGGGGCGTTCGTTTATTACATCATACTGCTCGGATTGCTCCTGAGTCCTTCGTTAATTACATCCCGGGTCCCTATTCTTGAATCGGGGATGAGAGAAAATAGGCGTGTCGACGCTGTTGTTAAGAAAGCGCGATGCATTTTTGATGGAACGATAGAGAACGTTCATACCACAACATTCAAGAATAAGGTCCTAGATTGAGGAGACCACAGATGTCAACCGATCGTCCAACAAAATCAGATTTTCGTCGGAATCATCGACAATATCAGAGTTTTTTGATGGAGCAAAGCGATTTCATCTCACAAAATACAATTATATTAAATTTGACGTCTAGTTGATATCAATCATGATGTGAGCAAATGCTTACATCATGATATCAATAACCCAGAAATAATTTCCGTTCAATCATTTCGTCTTAGTTTTTTTCGTTAGCACAGTTCGGACAAAAGTAGTTTTTTGAGTGGAAATATCTATATAGTTAGCTTGATTGTCCCTGTCCATTCTTTGTTAATTTTTAGATGCGAAATACATCTGCAATGCCAACCGTCGAGAATAATTATGTTCAGAATTCCCTTACACCTAGGCCAGGGCTCAACATCTAAAATATTCTGGCCTTGATGATAAATCAACAATTCTCTCCACTAAGGACGCCTAATTTAAAGAGGCCAAGTAACTTAATACAATACTCAGGCAAGATTATGAGAGCCAAATTTTTATCGATGGCAAGGTGGTTATCACTTATCATTGAATTTCGTCTACTTGTATATGAATAAATAATGATTCAAACAATTTTCGATGAATTCATATAACTGTGAAATATTCTGGGGGATCTTTAAACTGTTGATTTGCAAATTGGGGCTCTGATTCTTCTGCAAGCTCCTGTATTTTTTTCAAAACTGTGCGTTCGTCGTCCTCTTCATCATGATCAACATTATTTTATATTCTTCTCTAATTAGTGCTAATAAAGTTACATTTATAGTCATTTTTCTCAACGAGCTGTGAAATAAACACTGCAGAAAATAAAATATATGATAAACAATTTTGGTTTCACATCATTCTATGATACACAGATGAGATGATATCAAATATTTATGATCTGTGATTCTCATTTCCTCAGAGTCTTTCGTTAATCAGATTAAATCTGATAAATCCATAAGATCTGTGTTCACGTGACCAAAAAATCCGTCGCCTCTCGGATGCAATAAACGAACGCAGCAAACGAGCACAAAATTAACTGTTGTTTGAAAATCAAGCCCTTGATCAGGCAAGCAAAATTTTCTGAAACCGGCCGCAAATGAACTAATTCGATGTACAAATTACATGGATGAAATCCGTGCTTAATTCGCCTCTCAATAAAATTTGAACAGAATGATTATGAAAGTCAGCAACAAATGAATTTGAGAACAGTGCAATTTTTTCAATTTCCAGAACATGGGATTCACCCTCCAGAGCATCATCCTTGGAAAGCTCAAGATGTCCCAGATACCAAACATGTTTTCAAATCGAATAGAGGTGTATTCGAAATTTTTGAGAACGAAGAAGATTTGAAAAATAATAAACCTTGTGATTTTCCGTATCCTGATATGGAAACCTTCGTTAAAGACATGAATATGATGTGTAGTCTCATTGCTGATGGCCCTCTGTAAGTTACAATATAATAATAATGTTAATATGCGAAAAAATTCTGCACGTAACTTCTGGTAGGAATAAAATGAATCATATTTTTTGGGTGCTGACATATAGACACAGAATATGTTATCCCGTATATTTTGCATATTTGGGTCGAACTTTTTCTTCATTCTTTCTCTGTTTTCCCAAATGTTATATGTCAAAAATCATCGAATAAAAGCAATATCTGAAAAAAACAATAGTAAGGGGGCCAAAACAATAACGTCTACAAAAATTCTATTGATAGAAAAAGTGATTTACACAATATCTACCCAATGGATGAATTCTAGTTGTTGTCAAATTTCCGGTTTGCATAAACATAGGAACTGATTATGGTTTGTTTACAAACACCAAATAATAAGCTTTAGAAAAACATAATTGGAGAATAATCTCAAAACTGTACATATGCTCTACAAACTTATTAACATATGACATTCACGTTACAATTTTGAAACCTTAAGTTAATCATTTTGATGTTGTCGGATGGACAAAAAGACAAGCTATCCGTCAAGTTCCAGGATTTTGCGCGCATGTTCTAGGGGAACAGCGGGATATCGTTTCGTCCAAATGTCTGTAATTTTCGAATTTTAAGCAGAAAATTGTCACAAACGACTAGGTTGGACTCACAGATAACTGAGATAACAAATCCGGTGTCAAAATCAATGAAAAAACTGAAAGATCGTGAAATCATGTGCATTTTTTGAATTTTATCTGTGTGTTTCCGTTCAAACTGTAATTAATATTAGATATTTCGATGCTTTTCGGATAGCTTATTTTTCTGCCTTCCATCAACACCAAAATAATGCATTTTTGACATCGTAAATTCATTATTCAGATGTCAACGGGCTGTAGGTCATGTGCCCTTTGAAAACTCCAGAACTTGATTAATATGAGAGGAGATTTCCATAATAGAGTTTTTGTATATAAATTCGCAAAAACAAATTACTCTTGAAGTCTTGTCACTACTAACACGGACATCCCTCATATTTGCAAGTTGGAATTGCTAAAACTGCTGAATGTTTGGCTCGAAATATAATGAAAATACTTGATGAACAAATCATATGTTCTTCCTTCTATAATTATCAATTCAATCCACTGATATTTAATTTATTTCGCCCTTTTTTCCAGGAAATCTTTCTGCTACCGTCGTCTAAGTTATTTATCGTCCAAATACCAGCTACATGTTCTATTGAACGAACTCAGAGAGTTAGCCTCACAGAAGGCAGTTCCTCATAGAGATTTCTACAATATTAGGAAAGTGGACACACATATTCACGCTGCTTCTTGCATGAACCAGAAGCATCTTCTACGTTTCATCAAAAAAACTTTGAAGAACCACGAGGACGAGGTGGTTACACTAAGTGGGGGAAAATCTATGACTCTGAAACAAGTATTTCAGGTAATAGAACTTATATGTATATATGTATACGCATTCTAGAAGCTTTTTGAATATTTATTATTTTTTTCTATATTGTATTCGTTACTACGGATGTACATACTTCTTCATATTATCAAATATATCTTTTTCTGTATTAATATTCACTTGGAATTGCGCAAAAAATTCGTCTTTCAACGAAGTTTTAAATTTCAATTCGGTCAGTATTGTTAAAAACATTGGGGGGAATTAAAATTTGGTATTCACGAAATCATTGAGAGGATTTTATCCATTCATGATGCGACATTGTACCCACTTTCTCAAGGAATGTAAAAGAATCTGGAATTAATGAATTCATCCATGAAGGACTCGGCTCAATCACTCAGAAAAGGTACAGTCATAAATTGGCAGCGAATCGTGGTTAAAGAGTATTCTGAACTGTAATTTCACATTTTCATCGGAGCTCACTTTTTCTATGAATTCACGAATTTTTCGCTATATAATGAACAGAAATAAAAATTTCTGTTTTTCTCTATCATTTATCTATTGTTTCTGAATAGATTTTATATATTCACATTTCTTCTGTACGAAATATTCAGAATTAATTCTTCAAATCCTCCAAAGTTTTTTCGATTCGATTCGCTTGTGTAGTTTAGAAAGTAATCAAATCGGAAAAATTTATTTTTTTTGTGAGTGAAACAGCTTCAAAGGAGAGTCTTCATGTGACTCATTTCATAAATGAGAATTGGCAATTTTTCCTTATTTTTCTAGTAGTATGATCGATCTGACAAGATTTTGCAAAAATATTAACGTTTGTACTCAACAACTGCAAATCAAATCAATCAAAACTGTACCTATTTTTTGATTTATTGACGAAACAATATTTCAGCTGGCCGTTCAGTTGGGTGCATTTTGCCCATTAACGAACTCAACCGAGATATTCAGGTTTCAAATATAAACTGAGCAATTCGAGACATGCTACATATGGACAGCCACACAGAATCAAATTGGACCACGAATTCTTCGTCGGGGAGTCGAAACTGATCGTTCAATACCATTTTCTGTTCAAAATTATAAAATCACATACAATGTGTCGAAACATTACGACTCGTTCCCTGAAATAAGCGCTTGAAAATAATTCCCGCGGAATATACTCCATTCACTTCTATAAACTATCCCGGTTGGCCATGATTTAGGCCTACCGAGTTTTTTTACTTGAAATTGGCGCAGGATGACACTCGTGAAATATCGGCAATATCAAAATAATTCTCAGAGACGTTGCCAAATGGCAATGCCGATTTCTACTCTCAATCTCAACATAATCATCAATCTTGGAAACTAAAAATGCCGAAGGTAGTTTTGAAGAAGCAGAGACAAAGTATCAGGAAGTGCTATGTAGAATTGGGAATCAATAATTCATCCAACGCTTTTCAACATTTTCAAACTGGAGTATTTCAAATTGTGCAACAAGGTATTAAAATGTCTTATGTAGGCTTATTTCTTGAAAATTTCGAAAAGTGGGAAATCCCATAGGTTTGTCTGTTTGTTTGAAAGTTTTACTGCAGGGTTATTCTAGTACTTTTATTTTTTTCGAATGGATTATCACAGAGTAACGGACTACTCTATCCATTATTTTTCAGCAAAATTTCAAGACTTGATTTCCGTACAAAAAAATAGCATAACTGAATCTTCCAACTATGTTAATAAACGTGAAGTATTTCCAATGTTACCGGAGAAAAAAAATTTCTTCAACATTCGCCAGGTCAAAGCAATTATTGAATTTACATAATATTTTCTCAAATTCATTATTTGCCCAAAGTAAATTCACATTTTGAAAAATATGTAATTACTACGACCTCTATGTAGAGAGGACAACGTTGTGTAGTTATCTCACTATAACCTAACATTTTCGAAATATACACGGTGAAATGTGTCATGACTGTCATGCCCTACCGGGATAGTTTATAAAAGTGAATGGAGTTCAGGAATTCATTAGTTCCCGATAAGCCGAAGATCCCTACTGCAAAAGTTTCTCCCGTCTAGTTGTATAATCTCCTACATAATGTTTTTTGGTCCCCCTTTGAGTGTTGCAGCACGACAAAGAAGATATTCAGTCACTCGAATTTGATTTTTGTTTGCAGTCGATGAATCTTACAACGTATGATCTGACAGTGGACATGCTGGACGTACACGCAGATCGTAACACCTTCCATAGATTCGATAAATTCAACGCGAAATACAACCCAATCGGTGAAAGCAGACTGAGGGAGGTCTTCCTGAAGACTGACAACTATATCAACGGGAAGTACTTTGCTAGAATCATCAAAGAAGTAGCCAGCGACTTGGAGGAATCTAAGTACCAAAACGTGGAATTAAGACTGAGTATATACGGAAAAAATAAAGAAGAATGGGATAAACTCGCCAAATGGGCGATCGAGTCTAATGTTTACTCGGACAACGTGAGATGGTTGATCCAGGTTCCAAGATTGTTGTGAGTATTTATTAATAACAAGTTGATCCAACAGATGTTGTCTTGTCTCAACTATAAATATTCGATTCGAATGGGTATAATTACTAAAAAATTAATTCGTCCAATAATAAATTGTCTATTGCTTTATAATCCTTTAAGATACACAACATTCTCAGCTTTGTTTTGTGGCAAGTATATCAACAATTTTGTTGGTATTCCGAAACGTGAACAGGCGACATACAAACTGGCCATGTGAAAAAAAAATATTTTCAAGATTTATGCCACCTTCCCAACTGCCGCTGGGATTTATTTATCCTAAAAACCACCCATTTCTTCATTGAAACCACCATAAATATCAACCTATTAACATTAGCGTAATTTCTTGTGAATATCCCTAACTTCAGGAACGATAAACTCTTCAAATCGTTCTATAAGTTCCGTATCATCTTCCAAAGTTGACATATTAAGCTTGAAATTTTCGACGGAATAAAATTACGATTGAACACGTGAAAATCAACAGAAATTGTTTGGAATTAACTCGATGCTGATCTCTTCAAATAGTAATTAAAATTTTTCAACATTGTACCTCATTTCCAAGTCTTCAAGAAACACCTATTTCGAATTGTTCATTGAGGTAGACAATAACCGTTCCAATTCGACAAAAATGATGCTGGAATCTGGTAAACATCTCAAAGCTGATGTTATGGAATGATACCAACGTTCAATCGACACATTCCAAAATATTTCAACCCAAATTTCGCCAGATTCAGCTGAATTTCATGTTTAAGAAATTTTCTTCGTTCAACGTATAGATTGATAAAATTTATTTAAAACATCCTATTTATTCTCCCAAGCGCTTGAAATTAATGACTCGAGCTTTATTCTTGCAAAATTTGTCATTAATATAGGCGCTTCGAAACATATTCCCACAACTTCCATATGATTTGAAGTTTACAAACTGTAGAAAACACACAGAATGTACTGGGGTTGTCAGAATTTTGAGGATTAGTATTTTTCCTACGTTTTCGATTTTTTACTGGAATCTAAAATACTCCTCTAGAACGCCTCGGTCCTGTTATGTTCTTCCGCCACGTTTATATTACCAAAAGCACTCAAAAGAAAAGAAATATCAATATAGTCTAATGGCAAATTTGAGAAGACTTAAAGATTTCTCAAATTTTTCAAAGTTGCACGCAATTTTCTTGATTTAACTTGAATAATAACCTACGCCTGAGAATATCACACAAAACCAAAAAGGAATTTGAGAAATTGTTCTAAACGTTCACGCGTGATGCCGTGTCTAAGGTAAATAAGGATTTATTTTGTATGTAGGTATACAGGGTGAGTCTTTAAGTTGTACATTAATTTTAACCATGGATTCCTCGATTCAAATAAAAAACTTTTTTTTTGCCATTTTTCCAGATTCGGCTCAGGTAAAAAGTTATAAGCATTTAAATATTTCTTAATGTGCTAATACACTCCTGCACTTTCTTTGCAAGTTCAACACAGATATCTCTTACGTGGATCACTTCGGCAGAATAACCAATCCAATGTTTGAAATTAAAAGAAAAATAATTGAAAATCTCATTTACTCACTTAATTCTTATGATTTGGTACTTTTAGCGAAACTATCGGAAGGTCAACATTTCACTACACTGGACTATTGAAACAGTGATTTTCCTCTCGATATTCTTGAGATATTCGATTTCATTCCACTATTGAATTATACACAATCCCATCTTAGCCCACTCTCATGTTTAAAATTACATAATTATTCATATTTTCATCAAACTTATACATGAATTATATGAAATCTAACTAACCTAAACACATTCATTGAACTCTAAGGAAAGTCAGGTTCATAGACATGAAGACCTAGCCTCCATATCCTTGTTCTGATCACGAAATAGCATAGACCTATATAAGTACATAAGTTCTATGCGAAGTAGATAAATATTTCTGTGTCTTCTATGTTTCGGATAAGTGTAGATGGAACTTAATTTACCGCCTTCACTAGCGCAGGGACAGACCCATAAAAATGTGGTATTTTCTCTAATTTTTATCAGATTTTATAACATTCAAATTTGAATATCACCAAAACGGCGCGTTTGAAGTGAAATCATAAGGAATAATTAAGTATTCTGAAATGATTGAAGATTTTTATTATGACAAAGGATAAACTTCATCTGCAATCTTCATGCTAATTTCATATAGTTTTATGAATCGTTATGAGTTTATAACTGGGAAACTGTTTGAAGTAGGATGAAAGTGATGACTATGAAATTTGTGTCATACTTATAGAAAACTTCACACGAAAATTCATCTCATTCAGAGTTACCATATCAAAGCTGAAAGAGAAAAACTGATTTTTTTTTGGAAAATTTAACAACCTATATCTTTTTACTGGAGCCGAATCTGGATAAATGGTAAATGAAAAAAGTGTTTCATTTAATCAGAAGAATCGACGGTTGAAATTAATGTACAACTTAATATATAGACCGTATAGATAGACATCAGGAACATTTTCATTAGCTCAGATGTAGATCCATCGAAATAACCTAATCCTATGTATCATTGAATCAAAGGGTAGTTGCAAGATAAATAGTTGAATTAAGACAGATATAATATTAGATCAAAAACGATTTTTAAGAACCTGGCACACAGAAAGCAAACTGCTGCAAATCTACTGAAAAGTGCACTGCCACCATAGACATATTAAACTTATAGTTTTATAGGTCTATGACTGCCACACAAGAAAGCACCTGTTTTCATTGGCTTCTATACGAATTTTCTTGGCGAACCAACCGAACTCTGTGGATTCTTACAACCAGCCCCAGCGCTAGTTCGCGTCCTTTGTGATAAGCGCATTGCAATTAAATAGAGGGAAATATTTCGCGCGATAGATCGTTTTCTGTGCGACGGTTCCTTCTGTAAATTGACCCACACACATGCTATGTTTGGCAGGCCTGCTCATTCTCATAACAGTAAAGTGTGATACTTTTTCAATTACCTGAGTTTGCACTGGAAGGATTTAGAAAGTCCTTGGACTTCTGAGAATATTTCTTGAAGATGCACCTTTCATATTTCTTCTAGCCAGAAACTGTTTCCAATATGACTTTTCCGTAGTTCTGACGATGGCATTAAAATCTAAGCAAGATTTGAAAGCACAATATTATTATATTATATTGAATTACATTCAATATAATATACAACATGGCTGACACATACTGTTTATTTAGTCAGTATTTTCAATGGGTATTATCAATGAATGTGATTGAATTTAGTTGATGTTCTCGTCTGATGATCGAATGGTTGTGGATTCAATGATAAAGACCATTTACTGTAGCTAACTCCATACAAGGAAATATGATGGTGGTAAATCACAAGTTTTAATGGGACCGATTCTAATCACCGAAACGATAGAGTACACGACCAACAAACGTTTCATGCATCAATTGAATTGTTTCATGTGCACTTTCACGCTGAAAACACCTCAATATTATCTAGCTTCGATAGATATCAATGTGTTATTATACCGCGATATCGAATAGCAGTCATAACGTTATTAACCCCAACAATGAACGTGTCGTAGATGCAGCTTTTTTTATCAATCAGATGTGGGTTTTCCGTGAACTGTGATAGGTGGCAAGCTACCTTCCTAAGTCTACACTCAATTCTGCCATGCTTTCGCCTACAGGCCGTCTCAGTGAACGTTGATGTGCGCCTGTGAATGCCACATACTGTGCAATATATATATTCTTTTGAGAACGAGCATTACAATTCTAAGATATATCACAGTGTTAGCAGAGGAAATGTAAACAGGGTACCATACATATTTGCGTATGATACAAGAGCACAGATAAAAACCTCAGGAAAAATTCTGTCTCCCCGCATAAGTGTAGTAATTTGTTTATAGAAGATGGATGGCATCTTTTTCATTTGAAAATAATTTTTTCGTCATCTTGAATTCATTTCGACAAAATATCTTGACATAATATCTGAAACAAAAAGAGGGACAGAAAACCAGAAGGAAGCAGTAAATAATATTACCTACATTTGCTCATGACCGAGAGGGTCTTTCGACCAGGTTCGGTCCTCCAAGCGATGATTTTCAGATCCTCAGATAAACGAAGAACGCTACAGGCCCCTTTATTGGAGAATCATCTCCCATAGATCCATAATTGTTCATTTCGAACTAGAAATCTAATAAAATATCGGGAATAAAGTGAAAAACTTGTGACATGTGTTATGTGCAATGAGTTCCTAGGACGGCCTATCTTGCGTTAGCGAGCCTTCTGGCTTGCCCCTGAAAAATAGTTTGAATCAACAAACAATAATAACAACAAATAATCCTCATGAATAGGATTACAAACGAACTATGAAGTTGTTATGAAGGCATCTGGGTATCATCCCCCAAAAATCATACT
Source organism: Myrrha octodecimguttata (assembly GCA_958510865.1). Taxonomy (NCBI): domain Eukaryota; kingdom Metazoa; phylum Arthropoda; class Insecta; order Coleoptera; family Coccinellidae; genus Myrrha; species Myrrha octodecimguttata. Next base: position 59,501,584 of record OY294059.1, on the reverse strand, counting down.
CACCTCATTTTCACCTTTTTCAACTCCCTCTTGAATGCAGGACGCAAATGGTTAATCTTTTTTGGCTGTGTTGCAGTTGCAGACGATAAAGTCGTTTTGTAAAACTCCGAAAAATAACAGTAGAATTCGTCCTTCTGCCTTCTGTTTGCGTTTTTGTTCCTTGGACTTATAAAAGTTGGTTTATTGTCAATTTTCATGAAACGAATTGCTTTAGAAAAATCTTCAACTTTGCAACGGGTGAATCGGCCCGACGATCGCATGCGATAGATTCCAGAATTCGTCTTACGCGAATCAAGTGCCTGTCGGCGGGCTGATAATGTGGCGAGAGGTCCTCCGGCCAGGGCCCGACAGGCCTATGACCGTTGTCAGATCGCTCGTCCAATCATTTCCTCTACCTTAGTTACGCACAATCCGTCGACAGCCTGACGGCTAACTGATAGTTGCGATGGTTATGTCGAAAGAGTCTGACCAATAACTGCAGGCCATCGCATAGTGTATAAGGCTCATTTTGATGTTCTTCATTAGAAACTTGTTCATTCGTTTTTTTTTCAGTGACATCTTCAAGTTGAATAAAATCCTGGAAAATTTCCAAGAAATCATGGACAACATATTCACACCACTGCTAGAAGTAACAGCAAGGCCCAGTTCCCACCCCGAGTTGCATCTTTTCCTCCAGTACGTTATAGGATTTGACTGCGTGGACGACGAGAGTAAACCTGAAAATCCTGTTTTCGATGCCAACGCTCCCATACCTTCAGAGTGGAAAGATGACGAAAATCCAAACTACGCCTACTACCTTTACTATCTTTTCGCTAATCTTTCAACACTTAATCACCTCAGGGTGCAGAAAGGATTGCATCCTTTGAATTTGAGACCTCATTGTGGTGAAGCCGGGCCCATTCAACATCTAATTTGCGGTTATATGCTCTCTGAGAATATTTCTCATGGGTTGCTGCTCAGAAAAGTACCAGTATTGCAATATTTATACTATTTGGCCCAAATAGGAATTGCTATGAGTCCTTTATCCAACAACAGCTTGTTCTTGAACTATCATAGAAACCCCCTTCCTGAGTATCTTGCGAGAGGGTTGGTTGTGTCTTTGTCAACCGACGATCCCCTCCAATTCCACTTCACCAAAGAACCCTTGATGGAGGAGTACAGTATTGCAGCCCAAGTGTGGAAATTATCCAGCTGCGACATGTGCGAATTGGCTAGAAATAGTGTATTAATGTCCGGATTCCCCCATAGAGTTAAGAAATTCTGGCTTGGTCCGAATTATACAAGAGAAGGAGTACCCGGCAATGATATTTCTCGTACTAACGTACCAGATATCAGGGTAGCCTTCAGATACGAAACCCTTGTAGATGAGCTATCCACCATATTCAAATCTGTCATGCAACAGAATTTGAATTCTAACGCATAAACAGTTGAGGCAGTATGGAACATGTGATGAGAATAAATATTTGTATTGTCGAATTTATAATATTACGAAATAGGATTTATATAAATTTTCGTGCTCAATTTTGAGGTTATAAGAGTATATTTTATTTTATCTATAGAAAAGAGTAATTGTTTTCTAATTTGTTCAATTTTCAACAGCTAGTCTCGTGTTAATTCTTCATAGATATTTTAGGTTCAAACAGATAATAATTTTAAAAAATAAGCTTGTTCGTTCTGAATTTCCAAAAATGTAAAAAATTGAGCAGGTTAGAGTATATACATAATATATCTATCGTTATTGCATTATTCAATAAGGTTTCTTATTATGTGATAATATGTATTGTATCAATTCACTGACGTAACAATTAACTGATTAGCGTATTGAAATGTGCCTATAATATTTTGTTATAATCAATAAATGGTTAAAATCTGATTTTTTCTGAATTATTTATCGCCCCTGGTTTCCATGATTTCGAATTCGTTTATCTACTTAACCGTTAGGCCGATTTTGTGCTGAACTCGGCCTTTGCAAAGGAATGACTTGAGATTCGAAAATTTTAAGGAAGGTTTGAAGCTTAAATTAGGAGGTCGAGTTCGGAAAAGACAAGATCTGCCTAACGTAACGATGGAGTAGATGGATGCATTTGAAATTTCCTCATCCCAATTATTACAAAAATGAAGAGCCGGATCTAGGATTTTAGCGCCCGTGGCAAGTTATCGAAATGCGCCCTTTTAAAATTTTTTTTTCAATGACTACATACTTTTCATAAATGATAGTATTCATTCTATTCCTAAGATATTTTACTATTATTATATTCTCTTGAGAACGAGCATTAGACTCTTAGGTATATCCAACAATATGTGTATAGAAATTACTATAATCTCCCATGTATCTTATAAGGTAGTGAAGAGAACTCACAAACTTATTAATATACGATAATATAGATATAATAATAGATAATAGAATAATTTATTCTCAAAATAATATATAAGCATTCAAAGCTTCAAAAAAACAATAAATGAAAGTGTAAATGAAAAACTGAGATACATTAGAGAACACACATGCCAACAAAGGTCATAACGAACATTTTAATATTACTTTTTGCAATTCGCCATGATGTAGGGTCATTAAAATCAACTGGTTCAGGTTTAACCTCAGTAAGTCCTGATTCCTCATCAAAAGAATTTTCCTTATCCAAATTATCCGAAATGGAATACTTCTTACGAAAGGCTCGGTACTTGAAGAAGTAGAAGGAATTCCGCTACATGATGGGCTTCGCTATTGGAACCACTTTTTGTCGACACAATACCCGCATCGTTCTTAAAGTAACTTGAGATATTACTAGTATTTTTTTTTAGGTCTAATAATTTTTTATCCCTGATCTTCCGAGATTGCGATCCTAGTAGTTTCTTGGGTTGCATTTCAGTTGGTTATATCAACCTAAAATTATATGAGATTCTGAAAATGCATGGACGTCGAATCGGAATGTTTTGCGCGCTCGGTTATATTCATATCTGAATTGTCTCAATGCTCGACAAATGTCAGAAGGACAGAAAAAGGTTTCAAGTTTCTGTGAAACTCAACAATCATTCTATTCATTTGATCGACATTTGATCCACTTTCTGTAGTACCCAAAGCTCAGAAGCTGATTAATAAAATACTAGAGATACGATAAATTTATCTTATTCCTTTCAACATTTTGATTTTGTTGTCTAACTTCATCTTATACCTATGAAAACTCGTGTAATTATGGTACAACGCAATTTTAACTGAATCGGTATAATTTCAGATCTCGCAAATAAAATTCGAACGATAATATCGCCGACATATTCCCAGCCTTAACATAACCTTATATATTTTGCAGTCTCTATGTTATATCTTTCGAAAATGATTGACTCTCGTGTGCACGGACATAATACAATTTGACCGAACGCACAAAAATCTTCAACTCGAAATTGAATTATTCAAACATACCTGATTGACATTTTTAAACCTTTTTTCCAGCACGAATAATTTCCCTGCCCGCTTGCACGATCACGTTATTTGCGATATTGCACATAATATAAAATATAATGATAAGTTCCTGGTTCCTATTTTTCTTATGGATGCCATCAACTGTGCCGCTGCATGGAAGCACCCCACATGCGAGAAAAAAGTAGTATTAATAAGACTGAGGTGATTTCATCAAGCCTATCGGTCGTTAACGTCTTCGAAATACATTACCCTCATCAAAGCCGGTGTGATGAATGATTCGGCGAATAATGTGGAAGGTCTGAATCTCTTTGTCATGCCGCTAGCTCGAACATTAAACTCCCTCTGAACTTGCCGCTAATTGAGTTCTTCAGTGTTCGAATAACAAACATCTGGACGCGATCGGGAATCGTAATGCGACCGACAAGTGTAAATTTATCATCTGTTAATTTATTGGTAACTACTTGTCGCCGCATATTTAACAACAGGTGCATGCACTATAGGCCGCTCTATTAATTAAATATGAATGGACTTTGAAGTGAAAAAACATCATTTCAAGAAAAAAATCATAATTTTGCGCCCCTAGTTGGTTGGCGCCCGTGGCGAATGCCTCCCTCGCCACGCCCTAGATCCGACTCTGCAAAAATGCAGACACGATCGGTTTGATATTCATCTCGTAAATATATATTATGATGACGATGAGCTTTCATTCATACATCATATTCATGGCACCTATAAAATCACCTCTTGAATATATCACTATCCAAAATCAACTCCTGTTTTAGGTATCAAAACTATTATCACAGCCATTATACTTATAAGTGAATCTTTTAACGCCTTGGCAACGCATTTGAACATTCGCTAAATAAGCTATGCTGACTTGACGTCATTAGTGCCTTTCTAGAATTTTTCAATCGAAATAATCGATTGAATTTTTATGCCATATTCCAACCTTCGGTCCTCCAGGTTTTTTCGTGGTGCACCAATGGTATAGTTGAGCAGATGTATGAAATATGGCATTTTCGTTTTAATTAGTATAGTAATTTTTTCGTGTTTGCTATACCTTTTCGATTCTGTCCATGCACTGGACGCCTGATGCTCAAGGATTTGAATCATTAATTTTCAAAATGAACATATGGGCCGAGGGAAATTTTATTTACAAATAAGGGATAATGGTCTAACAATTTTCTCTGAAATGATTTCAGATATAAGAAGGAATTGTAACGAATGAAATAGTTTTTGAATGGAAAAACTTTCTATATAATATTTCATGTACTCAACCGGAAGCAATGATATGAAATATACTAACTGAAACAAAATAACATGAGGTAATCAAATAATTTATTGTTATATATGAATACATATCCTTTTGTCTTGTTGGTAGAGCTTACAGTTTGTAACAATTGAATGAATCAAATGATGATATGAAAAAATTTTCTCTAATTCAACAAAATCATGATTTCAGGCTAAAATATCAACTTGGTACAATCATACATTATCTTATAAAATTATTTTGTACTTCAACGATTCAAAATACTCCTCACATATTTCCCAGGATGCAATGGCATCTTATGAGTATTAAAGACTCAACAGCTCGATTATCATCTGAAGGATTTATTAACAACATTTCTTCACAAGCGAATTTTCAAAGTCTGCTGGTAGTTTCTTTCTCGTAATGAACCATATTTCTTACGATGTTGTTCTCCATTACTGGTTCCTCCTCTATGATTTCTTTTGGTGATTTGGCAGATGGTGGTGGTGATTTGTTTGGCATGAGTAACTCCTTGAATATGTTTCTTAGCGGAGCCTCAATACATAAATAAAGTACCAATGCAGATATGAAAGATAGAATCATATCGGAAAGAGCCAAACTTATCTGTAAAATTTGTTATGAATTAATGAATTAGTTCAGGAATATCGTTTATTTGGTTCAATTCATAACAACGAAATGGAAGCCTTCCGCAGTATGTGATGAATAAGAATAATTTTTGTAGTAGGTCTATTTCAAAATATTTCAACGCTTTATATCAACTTCAACAGCAAAAATATTTCCTACATAATTTCAATTTGATTTTGTACAGGAGTTTCTTAATATATCCATGAACATTCATCCTATCTTAATCTTCAGAAAAATTTGGTGGACTTCGCCCATAATGACCGACAGCCAATTTTTTCAGGACTCATTATTATTATAAAGTATTAATCACGCATAGATATCTCGTTATTTTAATGAAGGAAAAGTTGGCCAAAGAACAGAGTCTTTCTCTATAACTCAGGGACGATTGGTCGGAAATGATCCGGGTGAAAATTTTCAGGTTGAGTTATGCAACAGTAATCAACGTTGAGAGATTCTTGAAAATACGGCAGTAAATCTTCGAGAAATAATTTTTTCCCTCCTACTCCCAGTTTTGAGCCCTTAGGGTACACCGATCCTGCTGATAAGCTTGGAGGATCAATCTCGAGCGACACACGATTTTTCTACCAAGTTTTACGGATTTCGGTTCAGTACTTTCAGAGGAAAGCTCCGGATAACGGACGGCAGACGGTGTACGGCGGACAGACGGATTTTTTTTATTAGTTCATTAAAATCTACATACTCCAAAACGTAAACAGTGAAATTGTCGGGGGGGTAATTTTTTTTATCGATCACTAAAGTTTATTATTTGATTTTATCAAATAATAAACCAAAAGAGAAAATTAGCAATAAATTCAGAAACATGACATACTATCTATCCAAATAATCTCTGATATAATAGGGTTCCAGTGTTATTAATACCTTTTTCAAACTTTCAGGGAGTATATTGAACATTCTGATACATGCATATAAGTTGGATGTTTCTCAGAGAGAGTAAGCCTATATGTTTGGGGTAACAGTTATAGTATTTCGAGTATTATAAGAACGTAATAAATTGCATTGTTCTGAAATTTTTAAACATGTAAATAAGCACCTCGTAAATGTAAAGTGCGACTATGGTCAATTTGCGATTTTTTGTGAAAACTCCCTTGCATGATTCCCTGTAGCTGAGGCCAAAGACAACTCTGACAGCTCTCTTCTTTATAGGGAAATCCTCTTGCGTTGAACTAACTGATCTCATCAATATGTTCGCAGTATCATAGCAACGCCGAGAGCGTTCATTGACGAATATAATAGAAGCGGCCGGCATCTAGGGTGTAATAATCGACCCCCGACCCGGCAGATTGGGCACCCGATATGCCGGGCCCTTGAGATTGGATAGTGTAATAGGCCTTTAAGTGATACAGGAAGAAGAAATTTTTACCCCCCCCCCCCCCCCCCCCCCTGAAAATTTCAGTTTTTTTCTTAGGCATCGTTGTTATTTTCGGAATAACTCAGAAAATACTGATCTAATCATAATGAAACTTGGTGAATAGTTAAAAAATGCTAATGCCCACACAAATTTGTGCAAGATTTCGTGAATATCGTGTCATTCAATTTCGTTGCCAAAGTAGTAATCTTCTTATCACATATTAACCCCACCAAACGCACTTTCTACTCCTGATGAGAAGATTTGGCGTTCTTCTTTTCATTTGATCCTCACGAAATTATGAACGAACCTTCAAGCTATGATTTTTCAATCAAGTACTACATTCCAATTCAATTAGTTTTTTGGGTATAGTAGAAAAATACAGATTGGAAGGAATTGAAACCTAGTAGTAGTAAAAATGCGTTTGCAGGAGTTAAATCGTGAGAATATGACCGCGATGTTAATGAATTTGAACATGCTCGCAAAAGCTGTTGGGTTTGTCAATTTCATCTCTCTCTCTCTAGCTATAGGGGATGAGTATAGAATTGAGTTCTAGGCACTTCTTTATTTGGAAAAAACCTCTAAAATTTTGTCCATTCTTATGCGCTTGTTTTTTGTCCCACTTTGAGATAAGAAGTATTGATCAATCCGTCATCTTAAAGAAGCGAAACGTTCCCGGACATACCCCACTGGGAACTTTTTGAACCGACATCGAAATGTATTTTTGGTAATCCTGGGGTACCCTATATACTGAATTGTCACAAACTCTTATTATCGAAGTCAGTACCAAGCAAACCAACCCGTAAAATTTCAAAGATGTAGGTCTGTAATGGCAGAAACATTCAGCCAATTTCAGAAATATGGTTCAATCTTCAGCTTCCCTTTGACAGCGGTAAGCTAGAAGTTGATAGAAGAATACCCTGAAGTTTGTTCGAAATTTGTATATATTTTATTGAAAAATTTTAAGATCTATTCGGTTAATTTTTGTGTTGAATTTTTAATGAATTCATACAATTTTTACTCACGGTGTCAAAGTATCCTATCCTCTGAGGATTCCTGAACTGAGCAGCAGCTCTTAGCTGATACTGCATATGTATGAGATATGCGGAGTAGATCAGCTTACTGAGTGGAATCCACGGGGACCAAGTAAGTATTCTATTCAGTGGAATGGCATGTCCAAAACTTGCGACGTACAACAGTCCAATTGAACCAAGTGCCCAGGCCAGCCTATGCAAGGCTGAATATAGTCCAGACTCAATGGCATTGTAAGGATGGTATGGGTTGTAAAAAACAGCACCAGTTAAAATCGATCCAAGAATAAGGATGATGGATATCGCCAAAATCATTAAGGATCTTTTCTGAAATTGAAATCTCTGTAAATAAATGCGAATAAATTTAACTCTACATAAAGCGTGTTGATCTGTAGTGTTCCGTATCGGTGAAGTGCGCGCTATCCCATACATTATAAAGGGTGTTTCAAATTGCGCGGTTTTTTTCGATAATAAAGAAAATATAGATGGCGCACTGAATTCATCTGGGTATTTTGACATTTAAAAGTGTGATGTATGACATTTATGAAAATGGCTTCTTCGTGCACGATACAACAACGCGTTCAAATCGTTGAACTCATGGAAATCAGCGTTCAGTGTAAAGTGTTTTTAGAAAATTACGTGAATTTTATGGTTTACATAATCGTCCATGTCAAAGCATAATTGATCGAATTTTTAAAAAATTTCAAGAGGTCGGTTCGGTGGAAGATCAAGACAGTGCAAAATACAGTGGTAGCAGACGTTCACAATAAAATATTGATTTGGTTCGTGAAAGTGTTGCTGAAGACCCTGGGATGTCCATTAGACGACGTTCACAACAAGTTGCAGATAAGGTTTGAATAACACAGGAACTAAAGCAATTAGATCATTTAAAACTTCGTTCATTTGTCAATTTAATCAATGAACAGCTGATTTTTCTCAAAAAATCGTGTTTTCCGATGAGGCACATTTTCGACTTGGTGGCTTTATTAATAAACAGAAATGTCGTATCTGGGGTGCGGAAAATCCATAAATTATTCATGAGAAACCTATGCATCCTAAACGAGTCACTGTTCGGTATGTATTATGGTCAGCTGGTGTAATTAGACCTTACTTCTTTGAAAATGCTGCTGGTGAAGCTTTAACTGTCAATGGTGATCGATACCGTCGGATGATAATCGAATTTTGTGGCCTGAATTAATGAATATTGATCTAGAGGACCTTTGATTTCAGCAGGATGGCGCTACACCTCACTTTGCAAATGACACAATTGATTTATTGAGATAAAAATTTCCTGGACGAATAATTTCCAGAAACGGTGATGTCAATTTGCCACCAAGATCATCTGATTTGATACCGATGGGGTTATGTGAGAAGCCAGGACTATAAGAATGATGCACAATCGATTCCTGGACTAAAGGATGAAATTATTCGTGTCATTAGTGAGGTAGAGCCCCAATTATGTCACAATGTCATGGAAAATGTTGACAAAAGAGTGGACGTCTGTAGAGCTGCAAGAGGAGGCCATTTGAAAGATATTATTTTTCGTATATAAATGTCATAACTGATACTTCAATTACCAATAAAAAGTTTTCGAAAATGAATGCAAATTATGTGTTTTATTTATTCTTCAATAAACGCGCAATTTGAAACACCCTTTACATGGAATAAAACTCCTTTCAGCTCCGATGTGGTGGATCCTGGTTTCTTGCCGATAAGAGAGAGTTGGCCTTGATTTGAAGTAAATTTTCCTCTCGAAAGACCCTTTCCACAGCGTATGATTCATGGCCGCTGTTCATAACCCATAGTGTTCAAGCATTTCAATTTGATGAAAATCAAGGTAGGTATCTGTTACATGAAAGACATTTCCACCAATTTCAGTCACCACATCCCAATATAATTCCAATAATTGCTACTTACCATTGGTATATGATAGTTGGTCCCTTTCAACTTATGGTAAACGTAACCAGAAAACATACCAACGAAATACGGAGTGGCTCTTGTATGAGATTTACTGTAGGTCATGAGGAAATCAGGGTGGTTCTTAGGACTGGTCAGAAAATCAGGGTAGAAGAAAAGCATTGCCGGTCTATGGTACAGTAACGTTATCAAAAATGGAATTATCAGGGAGGCAATCACAACTATCATCAGGGTGTATAGTCCCAGCTTTTTATTCTGATGGATCAGTAGACAGATTCCAATAGCAATGATGAAGAAATGGAAGTCGCATGGCAGGTACCAACTGTGAGTCATGCACTGTAAAAAAAAACGAATTAGAAGTAGTACCTCGAATTCCTCTTATGTCAACTTGATAGAACCAGCAAGTTTTCAGGGGTACAGTGCCTTCGTGAAGGAGCGGACAAATTCAATAGAATGTACCTAAATATGTACCTGTAGGTATCAAGAAGAAACACAAGAGCTTCTCATTTTTGCCCGCATGTACTGGGGAACGATTTCCTATAGTTTTGTTCAGATGTCAGTAATTTAAGATTGTTGAGCCGATAAGTATCTCAAATGAATAGGTTGAACTCACTGATGACGAATGCGGTCTCAACGTCGTTTCTGTCTGTCCGACTGGCCATCCAAGGACAAGATAACTTTCTAATGGAGCAAGCTGAAGAATTGAAACTTTCAGGGTAGGTCGAGCACCAAACTTGCGGTGGTTTAGTTCGTTAATGGGTCCAATCAGCGAGATTTGTTGTAATCGTATCGTTAATACATTTTGAAAAAATTTTTTTCGAAAAAATTTTTCATTCGGAAAGTATTTATTAGATTCCGGAGAAATTACGCTCGTACAAACTCTATATTTTGCACCAGTGTTGGATCCTCATTCAAACTTTCGGAGATATCGGGAAAGAATATGTCAAATTCCATGGTTTATTGTTTTTTCCTCTTTATCGTTGTTTATTTCCAGAATAACTCAAAAAATGCAGATCCAATCACGATAAAACTTTGCAATTGGAAAATTCACAGAACTTGAACCTCATATTCTATAATAGTGTACCAAATTTCGATTCGATCCAATTCTAAGTTTTGAATATATTAGGAAAAAATATGTTCAATTTCTCAGTATCATTGAAATTTTTTCAGAAATTTTTTCGGGATCAAATGGTTGAAAAAAATTATAAGAATGCGCAATGATGCCTCTTTCTTATATTCAAGAATTCACACTATTACTTTGTAGATGAACGCTATCCACTTCGAGCATTTAATTAATTCAAAATAACTTGTCACTCCAACACTATTACCGTTCGAGATTAGATTGATGATTGTACACCCACGAATTTGCAATTACAAAATGTCCCCCTCCAAATAAAAATTCATCGTCTGGAGTTTTCCGAGAGAACTCATACAATTATATTATATGGGTCATCAGTATAATTATTTCTGATCCAAAGTATTATTATCTGCAATTAATTCGATTCGGAGAATTCGAAAATACTGATAGTATATTTTCATTAATGCTGCAAACAGGCTTAGTTATAAAATGAAAGTGAGAATTAAATAATACGTACCATATGATCTGCATTCACATAATTGCTGATATACAGTAAATTCGTCCACCAATTCGTCCTACAATCCTGAGAATCACCTCCTGCGATGAGTTTCCACAAGGGGCCACTTCCAGTATGATTAAAAAGGGTTGCGTAATAGAAAATAACGAAGGCATAAACTGGGGTGAGTCTGTGGAAATATCACCAAAAGTTCAGTTCGAGTGGAATGTAGAAATGTCTGCACTCCATCAATGGAAGCATTATGTAAATTTACCTTATATATCTGAGAATAATGAGAAATCCTGGATTGATCGTCCTTTTCTCAAATTGTCCCAATAGGCCATATGCTACCAGTAAGCCGCTAAACATGAAGAAAGTGTCCACAAAAAGATCTCCATGAAAAATGAAACATGCGAATGGCGACCTGTATTGCTGTGAAAAATAATTTTTATAATATTTCACGCAATTATTCTGAATCCTTATATCCTAATATTATGACTTTAAAATTATTAGGTGCGCAACTAAGTTCTCGCTGTTTGTCAGTAGATGGCTCTAGCAGTAAGAGCTAGTCGATTTTGACATATCCAAAACGTCATGAACCAAGCTTAGACATATGGTAAACAAACCGCCGCGACACATAAGTGATTTTGTTTTCGCATTATATACTTCTGGTTAAGTGAAAATGTCGAATTTCGTGCCAAACAATCGTCATTTGCGGGAAGTGTTGATTTTCTTTTTTCATTCGAAAAAAACGGCAGCTCAAGCGCATCGAGAGCTCCAAAAAGTGTACGGAAACGCTGCTCTAAGCGAAACAACATGCCGTGATTGGTTCCGTCGCTTCAAAGACGGTGATTTCGATGTTGACGACCGTCCACGTGAAGGAAGACCCAAAACCTTCGAAGACGCTGAATTGGAGGCATTGCTCGATGAGGATTCGTGCCAAACTCAAGAAGAGCTTGCTGCAGAATTAGGAGTTACCCGTCAAGCCATTTCCAAGCGATTGCATGCATTGGGGATGATTCAGAAGCAAGGAACTTGGGTTCCTTATGAGTTGAAGCCAAGAGACGTTGAGCGTCGTTTTTTCGCCTGTGAACAACTGCTCCAGCGGCAAGAAAGGAAGGGTTTTCTTCATCGCATCGTGACGGGTGATGAAAAATGGATTCATTACAGCAACCCAAAGAGGAGAAAATCTTGGGGACTACCCGGGCATGCTTCTACGTCGTCGGCTCGGCCGAACATTCACGCTGCGAAGGTTATGCTGTGCATTTGGTGGGACCAGGTCGGTGTTATTTATTATGAGCTGTTGAAACCGAGCGAAACCATCACTGGGGAACGTTATCGAACTCAATTGATGAGATTGAGCCGAGCACTGCGCGAAAAACGGCCACAATACGAGCAAAGGCACGAAAAAGTGATTTTACTGCATGACAACGCTCGGCCTCACGTTGCCAAACCTGTTAAAACCTACTTGGGCACGCTCAAATGGGAAGTTCTACCCCACCCGCCATATTCCCCAGATATTGCGCCGTCCGATTTTTACTTGTTCCGTTCGATGGCACATGGCCTGGCTGATCAACAGTTCCACTCATATGAAGACATCAAAAAATGGCTTGATTCGTGGATAGCCTCAAAAGACGAACACTTCTGGCGTCAAGGTATTCGAGCTCTACCAGAAAGATGGGAAAAAGTTGTGTCTAGCGATGGGCAATACTTTGAATGATTCATTTGTAACCATTTTTTTATAATAAAGTTATATTTTCATCGAAAAAACAGCGAGAACTTAGTTGCGCACCTAATAACAATCATTATATGGATTTTGGCATGTTTCGAACATTATCTACAAAAAAATTTATCGACAATACATTGCAAAGTTTGTTATTTTGTAGGGAACAGGAGCGTAATAATTGCGCTCGAAGGTTTGCAATGTTGAATTTTTGCGCGCATGTTCTGGGAACTACTGTGCTATCGATTGGCCCAAATATCTGTTATTTCCGAATTTTGAGCAGAAACTTATCTCAAACGAATTCGACTAGTACAGATGGTTTCGGAGTTACTGTCATTTGAACTTTTGAGTTTATTTCCGCGATATCTCAGGAAATGTTCTAGTGATCAAAGACTTGCTAGTGAGTTGTATCATACCAACGCGCATTGACTAGCAAATCTTTGTTTTAATCGAATGGTTAGTAGGTTCAAATATAATAAAATAGTTAATAGGTTTCCATATTTTTCTTACAATTTTTTTTTCAGAAACTGTCCATTAGCTTGCCACTAAATTGTACTTCAAACCCTATATTTCACAATAGTTTAAAAAATTTCAGTTTGATACGAATTCAGCTTTCGGAGATATTTGGAAAAATACCGTTCTTATGCAAAATATAACTTAGAAGTCAGTTGAAAAATGCTGATGCCGAAGTTTGTGCGAAATTTCGTGATGAGTCGGTCATCAGAACAATCAAAAATATTCTGTTTTTCGAAATTTTTATCGAAAAAAGATGTATTTCACGCAAACATTTAATTATATTCCTGAGAAATTCCGCACATACCTTGAGCTTAATATTCATTTCACAAGGGTTTGCAGAATTTCATTTCGATCTGAATTTTGGTAAACAATATGTCCAATTTTTTCTCTGTATCGTTTTCATTCCTGGAATATCTCGAAAAATGCTAACTATTTGGAAAATGCTGATGCAGTTTCTTGCTGATTGTGTTATCAGAATAATTGGAAAAATGTTCGAATTTTCCCTTGAAAAAAATTAAATTCGGAGAATATCGACTTAATTCAAAAGTTGCACCTCTCTTGTATCCCGAATGTCACAACATTGCACCAAATTTCAATTAGATTCGAATCTAATTTTCGAAGATATTGACAAAAAATATGTCAAACTTCGTGATTTTTCCTCAGTACTGTTGTTATTTCAGGAATAGCTTCTGATATCAAGGAAATAACCTCAAAATTTAAAATGGCTAAAATATCAAAACCGTTCGGCCGATTTTGCCCGCTAACGAACTCATTAACCGTCGCATGTTAAAATTCTTAAAAGTTTCAAGTCGATAAGATTGGATCTTACACCTGTTTTCATGCAAGTAAACGGCCGGATGGTCGAACAGAATCGATTCCGACACCGGATTCGTCATCACTGTGTCCAACCAAGTCGTTTGAGACTATTTCGGGACAAAATTCGAAAAATAAACACATTTGAACAAAACGATAGCACGCTGTTTACAAGAACATGCGCACAAAAAAAGTATTTAGAGTATTATGAGTATTAAGATCATCTGAAAAATACAGCCAGTTCCATATTATATAGCTTATAAATTTAAACAATCGTTTCTAACTATAATGAAACAAAAAAATCAAATAAATTAAGTATGTACGACCAGTTGTCAATTGAATGTTAATTGCGTTGTTATTATTGACTCGACTGAATTATAACGTATAACCACATAACCTGCCCCTCAAACTCCAATTTAATTGGAATTTAATAATATTAATTAATTATTTACCTCATCGTGAGCATTCGTTGAAAAAATCCGATTATAATGCAGAAATATTACGTTGTTTGTTCATGTAGACAAAGTGAAAGTGTCGTATGTTAATTACATACGACACTTTCAATAAAGGCTGACTCTGTTAATATTGAAAGCAAGAAAGTTTTGAAATTGAAATTTTGACTAATTCGAAAGTCTTTGAATTTTTGTTCAGTCGTTACCTTCTTCAAGTCATATATTTTCAGTTAAAAAATGTAAAGAACAGTAAGTTGAAAGAACGTCTTATGCTTCAAGACGTTCAACTGGCAGAAATCAACAAACTAGATGTGTTTTGTTAGTGTTTTCGATTGTATATTGAAAAACCCTACAAAAGCACTGTGGTGGGGCCAGAAGCTTCTACGCGCTTGTTTGAATAAGTAAATAAGTTACCAATCATCTATTCACGTTCGAATGCCTTTGTCTTGGCCTCATGAAACCGACTCCAGACGGAGTAGATCGAGCGCCGCTTCGAACATTCACACACTTCCGCCAATTGTGGTATTCTTTGTTCGAATAACTCACATCTGGATGCGGATTTATATTCCATACCAGGGGTGGTTTCTGCCTCATGCTGCAGAACCAACTCGATATTGATAAAATATTTACAAAATTCCTGTGAATCAATTCTGTTCGTTGACAACTTCAGCTGCATCCTCATTTCATAAAAAACAGATCTCGCACGAAGCTGACAGATTAGGAAAGCAGGTCCAATAAACCACTACGATATTCAATGTAACGAAACGCTTACATTTAGTCAACTTGTTTGATAATCTAACCGCTACCAGATCCTAAAAAATACTAAGAATTTTGCACATTCCTTTTCCAATATCCTCTTCACCCTTCGTATCTTTTGTTTATGTTGAGAAGTCGTGCTTTTTCGCTTTTCGAGAATTTAGGATTTTCAAAAGATTAATCTGTATGAATATTTAATTTATAACCTTGATAATGTTGAAATATTTCTCGAGTACACGCACAGTGAAAAGTTATTGCTCGTTTAAATTCGTTGTCGAAGCGATACCGATACCATCCTCACGAAATTTTGCATTTTCTTGCGCGTCAGTATTCTACAATGGGCAAAAAAATTGGATCTGATCGCTTCAGTATTTATTGAGATATTTAGAAAATGTTTTTTCCAATATCACCGAAAAAAGCATTGGATGAAATTCG
Organism: Myrrha octodecimguttata; assembly: GCA_958510865.1. Taxonomy (NCBI): domain Eukaryota; kingdom Metazoa; phylum Arthropoda; class Insecta; order Coleoptera; family Coccinellidae; genus Myrrha; species Myrrha octodecimguttata. Next base: position 59,485,692 of record OY294059.1, on the reverse strand, counting down.
AATTTGAAGCACTATAGTTGAATGTGTCTAACTTTTTCGTATTCTGATCGATAGTTTTCGAAAAAACAAGATTTTTCCACAAAATACACTAATATTTTCGAATTTTTTTTTCATCTTTTTTATATTAACGAGTTGATCCGCGCAAAATTCCGCACAAAGTTGCGCAATAGTATTCTTCAACGCATTTCGAAGTTTCAAACTGATTTCATTTGTACTTCATGAGACATTCAAGGGCTGACCTCAACATTTCAAATGGGCATTACTTCGAAACCATTCAGCTGTTTTTGCCGATCAACTAGAATAACCAAGATATTCAGGCTCCAAACCTAATCTGCAAATTTCGAGTCGCCGTTTGCTTCCCTTCGAAAGTTAGAGCATATATGGATGGATGGAAGGACCTGCTGCCGGACGGACAGACATAATTGAATTTTACCACGGATTCTTCTTCAGAGAGTCCAACCTAATTGTTTAAGACCCAATTCGGCTCGAAATTCCAAAATTACAAACGTTGTGACGAAACGATTGCGTGCTGCTCCCGAGAACAAGCACGTAAAAATGAGTGTTGATATTGTTTGTCTCAAATACTGAGGAACAGCAGATTAATTAACTGCCAAGTTTTTTTTTTCTTTCTGCTGTTTAGATATCATTCGGTCGTTTTAGTTCGCAACACTAGTAACAATACTAGAAAATATTTATAAACAATCTTCGTTGGTGGCTCTGTGGTTGGAGCGTTGACTCGTGATCGATAGGACTCAGCTTCGATCCCGGAGTGAGAAAAAAAATCTTGATCGGTCAACATTCACTGTTGGGTCAAAAATGTATATTCTGTGCCTAGGGTGGCGTGCGGACACAGTTACAAAGCTTACCCAGAACATACCCGATATCTTAAGCCGCGTACAGACACGAGAGCTGAGAGGCTTGCGAGGCAAGTTAATTGGGCTGCCTCGCAAGTGTGTACGCTGTCGCGAGCCATTGCAACAACGCGAGGCTGACTCACAAGTGCCTCGCAACTGCCTCGAAAGCCGCTCAGCTCTCGTGTCTGTACGCGGCTTCAACTCGCACAAGCTTCAAGCTTCTGAAGAGTTTCTTTGAAGCCTAGGATAATCGGAAAAATACAAATACAAAATAAGAACACACCTTCTCAATCATGAAGATTCTTATGAGAAAAAATGTCTCATTATTTCAAAAGGGCTAAAATAATGCTCAATATATGCTTACTTTCTTTATGAAACTGAGTCGGAACCTTTTGATTTGAATGTAGAAAACCCACTTATTCTTCTACCCACGAGCCACCAATGTGGCATTCATAGTGGCAGAGTTTGAAGACTATACTATAGTGATTTAGTCTATAAACAATGTCAATGGCATCGATAGGCGGCTTTTCCAACGAATAAGAGCACTTTGTTTCATTTAAATTAGAAGATAAGAAGCGCTCAATGAAAGACCCTCTGTATCTTATTTGTCGTGCAGACAGGTTTCATCATACAGAACCAACTCTATCTATAAATTGAATACGTACCTTCTCCACATAATCAAAATTCAAGATGGCTGATGAGACGAACGTTCCAAATCGATGATCCATGATGATCAGCAAAATCGAGAAAGTTTTTATTCCATACAAAATTTTTAAGGCATTATTTCTTTCATCCACCTTTGTCAAATCCAAAAAGTTCTTTCTCACGGAAAATGCCAGAATCATTTTCTGGCTGAAGGAAGCTGCGAATACAAATATCCATTTACAATTGAGCAACGAAAATATTTCATTAATATTATTTTAAACGAAATGTTAATTTTTGATTGATGGTATTGAAAAGTACCTCTTACTTTTTTTTAGCTTTGCTTCAAGAGATTGCACCTTGTTGAAGTCATATGAACTCCCTCCCACTACCAGAAGGATAATTACAACACATAATACACTGTAAGATAATTGAATGAAATTACAGATAATTTAACTATTTGGCTTCTCACTTACCAAAAGGAAATATCTAGCCCATCGAAGTATGTCAAGTCAGATTCGGACTGGCAAAACATATTATTAATTTTTGCGAAATAAGTTACGTTATAGCCGCTCAAAGCCGTTGTTTCATTCTCAAGGTATACGTTGAGGGAACCTTCAAGATCATCATCCGAACATGAAGCAGGTACACACCATCCTAAATTTATTACGTTTCTTGATTGCTGAGTTTTATCTTCATATTTCTGGAAATGAAGTATTTTTTACCGAAGATAAGGCAAAACTGCTTTGCCAACTATAATAATAGAAATGAAGATATAAGGGCGTAATTATGACTAACAGAAAAAACCTAGAAAAGCACTGCTGCAATATTGATTCGAAGGTATGTGCCAAATTTCTTTGAGAACTGTTCAACATTTTCCAAAAAAAAAATTGGCAAAAAAAATTGGCAAAAAAATTTCGAACATTTTGGAATGAAATTTTTTTTGTATTTTCCAACAATTGGATTGGATTGCTATTTTTCAATCGCGCATTCTCGAACCTGGATGGTTCGAGAATGCGCGATGAACTCTGTTCTGAACTCGCAACCGAAACATACCCAAAGTATCGAATTGAAACATGAAATATCATTGTAAGAGAATGATTCTGAGGTTTGCGCCAAATTTCGTTGAAATATGACCTACACTTTCCGAGAAAAAAAAATTTCAAACAAAAATTTCAAAAACTTTCGAATACTTAATAATTTTTTAAGATTTCCTCACAACGGGATCCGTACGAAATTCCGCTTTAAGTTGCGTTTTGTAAGGGTAAAATCAGCCCTATTTATGATTTCGTGAATTATATCATTGCGAAATTTCATGTTCCCAATATTTCCAAAAATTCAGATATGCTCGAATTGAAATTCAGTAGGTACTTGGTTGAAAACTGAAGGTTTGAGGGTTCATACACAATTTCGTGAGGAAATGGCTTGGAATTCGAACAGGTAGGTAAAAGGATCTTTTCGAATTTCTATTTGATTCCAATGAGTTTCGAAACTGACATTAATTGGCTTCCAAAACCCTATGTATCAATAATAGTCATACGTATTTTACTCACATACAACCTTTGGAGTATATTCTCATTAGGCTTAAAATAAAGAGAAATGGGATCTTCTCTTGGTTCTTCTGGACTTGGCACATTAGCAATAACAGTAGCTAAACAGTATTTAGTCTCAAATGGGGCTCTGGTAGACAGACACTGATCAAAATTCCCCATGTGAAACACGCTGCCTCTCAAAACTCCTACAGAAGACCTGGCGGTAGCATCTAACACTGAAAGAACGTATTTATCATTTAAAAGGATTTCAGCAAATAAAGGCGATGAAAGTAATATAATACCTCCAAAGAACCCCTAACAGAAAGTCAATAAAAATTCGAGAAAAGTATGACGTGAACGGCTCGCTCGAACATAGCCATATTTATATTTTTTTACCTTAAATCAAAGATTTGCTGACCTTATGATTATTTTACGCATAGTACGCAAATTCCAGGAAAGGCCGGCAATATTTATATTTCAAGATTCCTCGGCATCCCTTGCGAGGCGTATACATGAAAACCGATACGAATTGTGATATTTCGAATTATTTCGCCTGGAGGCTGGAGCTCTAATCTTTATCTTTCGATATTTTTTGCGCCCCTGCGGAGCTTGCGCCCGTGGCAAGTGCCACCATTGCCACGCCCTAGATACGGCCCTGACGTGAGGTCAGCAGCTTTAACGCTTTTACTGGAAGTATCTATTGCATCGAGCTGAAATTCATCATCCAATAATTATGCAATTTTCAATAAACATCATCATTTGAATCTCCAATGAAGGAAAAGAAGCAAAAAAAACAACATACATATGAATCATATTCATATACTTTGTAGTTGATTGTTGATAGTTCATAGTTTTATTCAATAATGAATAATGGAATTATAGTAATTAGTATCGATTATTTTCAGAACGAAAATGGTTATTAATTGGTTTACTCGTTAGCTCAGCCTAGAAAATAATTAATTTCCCTATTTCTCTGAACATTACCCTCGTAGATCTGTAAACATTTAGAACACATGTTTCCGTGGTTTCCTTTTATATTGTTTTATTTTCCATCCCTTATGTGTTTCATCGACATTATTTAAATAATAGCTACAGCAGTCTACAGCAGAAGCCCCTACTACCACTATCAACTTCACCGAAACACAAAACCCCTATTATAAAGAATTATATTTCAAAAGTTTTACTCATCGCTCAATATCATGAAAAATATTCAAGAAATTGTAATGGGGGTTTTTTCAGATGCATGAGAATTTTTGATAATTCTTTGCCAGAGTTGTCAGAAAAAAGTGTCTCAGTTACTTTATTTGTTGGAAGAAAGTATCTTAGATACTTTTTTTACTAGTATCTTAGATACTTTTCAAAAGAAACTGTATCTTGTAACTTCCTTCAGACGAATGTGTGTGAAGATAGCACAGCGCTTTGCTGTGTTTGCATTTTTTGTGCTGAATTGTTTTTCGCTTGTGCTGTTTTGTGCCGTAGGAATTTTTCTTTATTCTGCTTTTCAAGATATTCTTCAAAATGGGCCAGCCCAGCTCTTTTCGAAAAACTAGGGGTGCGTTTTTATTTTCATCGAACTGATTAATCGGTGTATCTCCCTCTCTCTCTTCTTTTGTTCGCCACCAAAGAAGAAGGTAAATCGATTAATCATTTCGATGGAAATAAAAACGCACTCTAGGTTCCAAACTGCTGAAATGAATTATGATATACATATACTGAGTTGAATCGTTCTAGTTTTTCTAAAGGTCCCTCTAATTTCTGCAGAATTTGCCAGTTAAAATAGAGTGACAAAATTTGTGTTACATTTGTGCTGAATTGTCCCGTAAATATTTTCACGAATTTTCGTCGGGTTTCTCGAGACATCGAGAAACTGTAGCTTAAGTTAGTCCAGCACGTTTTTTCGTAATGAAAATATATATGACAAAACTTGTGATATACGTAAGATGATTCTTGCCGTTGAATTGTTCACGGAAATCCTGCTAATAAAAAAAAAGATTTTGGAAAACAGTTAGCCCTTTCTTTTCTATGTGTCAAAAATTGTTCAATATAGTTGTGCTACATGTATGCTGACTTGTGCCGTTCAGATTATCAGAAAAAACTTTCCACCTCCCCTTCGAATGGTGAGAATTAGAAAAAAATCAGTTTTGTTTTCAATATAAAAATGAACTATTATTGTATAATTACATTGTCCCTATACAATGCTATTACTCTATAAATCATTCATTGTTTGAAGTGGTAGAATTTTGAGGGTTCGGCGTCAATGAATTTTGAGCATACAAATTCTCCTATTTTCTAAACTAATTAAGTCATGAAAACAAGAAAAACATTAATTTATCTAAAACGTTAAGAAGCTCCAACCTTATAATATATAAAAGGAACTTAAAAAGTATCCCATCTTTTTTAAAAAGGAACTTTAAGATACGCATCTAACTTCCTTTTTTTGAAAAGTATCTAGATACTCAAAGTTACTTCGGATACTCTATCAAGAAGTAACTCTAGATCCTTTTTAAAAGTATCTTTGACAGCTCTGTTTCTGGTTATAGTTTGATGGTTGAGAATGTCAAGGTGTATTGCCATTTCTGTTGAGCAAGGTTTGGAAATTCATCATGAATTTTTTGAGCCAGAACACCACTTCCAAATTGTGGAAATCGACCTTGAAAAAAATGAATCTGTTCACGAAGATGATAAAGCACGTCATCCATTTGAATAATAATCTTTATTCATCCTGTAGGACACATAATATGTTCTGCTTAAACCGGAAGTCATAGACACATATAAATCACTTCAGTCGATGTGAATCAATCTGTAATATTGAAATCCAAAATTTCCAATCCAATCCGATATTTTGAAAGTCGTAGATTTTTTTGGGGATGAACCTGATTCCTGTGACAAACGTTATATCGAACGCTTTCAATCTTCAAATTTGAATAAAATAAAGTGTGTGTGAGATATCATCCCAATAGATCAATGCTGAAGCCTTCGAAAATGGTGAAAAGTAAAAAAAAAAATAGTAGGTCGAAACTCAATAGAAGGGAATATAAGTCTGAAAATGGGAAAATAACTATCATTGCGCATTCTCACAAAAGAATTAATTACATCGCAAAAAAAAGTTTTTCAAAAAACACTCACTGACGCCTGCAGAACGACACCCTGTTTTCTACCATAAACGTCGAAATTTCTCCGAACTCAAATATTTCACGCGGCTATTGGCAGTGTTAAACTATGGACACCAGAGAGAATAGATTATAAATCTATTGATTCTATATTATTAATTCTATAATTCTATTCTATTAATTCTTTTCTCAGTGCGTACACCCCTATGCAGGTGCCTGACCTTGAAATAACAACGTTTAGGGCAGGTATCATAAAACTAAACTGAAAGTTATATTCAGCTTTAACTGAAAATTAAGCAGTAATTTCCAGTTAAAGTTAGATTTGCAGGGTTATCTTTATTTAGTGGTTTGGGTATCAATTATAGTTAAAGTTAAAATTAAATCGTTTTTTTCCACAGATTCTCTGTCTTTTCGGCTGACATAAGGGGTATATAACTTCGATTTGTTTGTTGTTATGATATTTTCGGAAACATGTTAGCAACATATATTCACTTCATTTTTAAAGGACTTTCAATTCACGATAACGAAGATGACATTAATATTGTTGAACATCCTCGTTGAGAGATATTCACTTCATTTTTGAAGAACTTCTAAGTGACGATGACGATGATGCCATAAAATTGTTGAATATCCTTGTTGAGAAAGGATAATTAGAAATCAGCTGAACCATTTGAATTTATGGGAAGAAACGGAATTCAAAAACCGATTTCGCTTATCTGGACACTGTACGCCTGTAATGGAATACATATTCATAGTGATGCAAATGTATTGCTACACGCAGAGTTTATGCATCTTGTTCTTTCTTGATAGTTGCTGGAGATTTTAGGGGTTTTTCACAAATCAACTATACTGACTGTATTATCAGAAATGTCCCATGGAAAATTGCATACTTATTATCTATTTACATCAAAATGCCTGCTATAAACCTCACTCGAGTAAGAATCCAATCTCGAGAGTTCATCATGGCATATTATTGTAATGAAAATATCAGTTACTCTTTCTGTTCAACTGTTATAAGATGTAAATGAAAAAAAAAATATTGGCATTTATTCTTTTCGGTGCCTAATATAACAGATAAAAGTTGTAAAGGCATAATGAAGCATAATAATTTATACACATTATTTAACTTTTAAGATGGAAGGAAATCATTACAATTGCAATGGATACTTTTCTTATAATAATGGCCAAACTGGTAGCCGTGTACAAATTCTAGATATCAGGGCTCGATAACCCGGAGCCACACGAAACATAACCATATTTTTTAATTGAATGACAATTTTTGCAAATTTAGTGTTGGGATTATTACCACCCCCAGTGTCAGTTGAAAGTTCTCGCCCGTTGGTGAAGAGTGAAGTATTTGTAAAAAAAATTCTGTACCTAATTGGATTTGGACAAATTTTATTGTAATTGTTCAATAACTCCGGAATTGAATGTATTCCATTATTGCCAAAGTTTTTCCTTTTATGCTTTCATTTCCAATATATTTATTAGTGGAAATAGTTTTTTTAGTTAGGTTACCGAATAAATACCCAAACATCCCTTGCATATTGCCATTGTTTAAGGAGAAGTTCTCATTAAACAATGATATTGCAAAAAGTATAAGAATTCAACATTGACCATTGCAACTCTCCCACAAATCAGTAATTTTATTTTTATGGAAACCACAATCCATAAAGCTCCCTGATACATAGTGCGAATATTTGTCAATAAAGGATTTGTTTATTCCTATCATATTTTGAAAGGGGGTATTTTTCCAAAGTCCAGCTTTTACAACCCAGAAATTGGTGGTTAGATTTATTACAGAATCTTAAATTATTTCCTTCTCCGTTTCATAGAAATCATCACAGTATTTCTTGTCTATGATAGAAATGAGACTTTTATAATTCCGACAATTTTGAGCAATATTTTAACTGTCAGTTAAAGTTAAAGATAACTTTCAAGTAAGTTTTATAATACCGGAAACTTGAATGTGACCGTGACGGCTTTGTTGCCAAGTCGTAATTCAACACCACGTGGTAATGTTTGCTCTTAAATGGGCAACGAAAGCAGAACGCTGCCTAAGCTGAACATCCTTTTTAATGAAATGGTGGATAGTCAACAAATAAATGACCACTGTCACCAGAAAGTTCGGAATTTCATATTGGCATACCCTTCACAATGCTTGAATTCTAACTAGACTGTACTTCGGCTAAGCGGTTTCGAATTCCCAAAACCACATACATATGTGAATGTTCGAGAAGATATTTCAGGTAAACAGATCAAGAGGTAGGAAATACCATGATTCATTATTTCCAAGGAGAAAAATTGATAATGATGTCCAATGGTAACTGTAACTAAAAAATTTCCAACCTTTCTCCCATTCGAAGGACTACCGAAGTTATTTTGATTCAGAGGAAGTTAACACATTACGAATTCTAAACATTCATCAAATTTCGACTAAAACGTTTCATTGATTTCCGAGTTGAACAACCTCAACTTCATATTATGTAGAATAGTTGTTTTGAATTATCAATTCTCAATCCGAGTCTTATCGAATCGAAGAGTTTGCCTTGGAATCGAAGTAGAGTACATTTGAAAAAGCCTAGAATTTGTTGACATTAATAGAGTGAAAGAAATTCTAAGACTAATCTCAAACGATACCTAACGGTTTTATTCAACCGTCAGAGGAAGAAGAGAACTAAGTTCGCCATTGACAAAGGACAAACATCAAATCTTTTCATGAATTCAAAACTACGGAAACTGTTAAGTAAAATTCTCGTCAAAATGCGTATTGAAGTGGGTGAGATTCAATTCGAACATTTCTTCCATTCAAGGGCTACTAAGTAGCATTTTTTCTGAGAATTATCTTTCACATTCTGCCATTTTGGAAATACGAGATGGCTCATTACGGAAACACAGTAAGATATAGTACAGGGTGATTCATTAAGGGTGGCCACCGGCCGTATCTCGGAAACCGTTTATCCTATGACTTCCGGAAAAAAAATCTAATGACAAACTTGGTCCCTAGAAAATGATTAAAAATATTTTCAAGTTCGTAGTTCCCCACTAGAGGGCGCAATCTATCACTTGTAAAATATAATCTCATTTTTTACGAAATATTCTCCAGCTAACAGTGGTAAAGAATAATAAAATAAGAATCTACTCTTTCTATTCAACAACTTTTGTTTCAGTAATTTTTCTATATTTCCTATTTATTAGTGATGGGATGGATAAACTTTTCTTCACGAAAAAAACATTCTTACTCCTGTATGGGTGAACCGATTTTCACGTAATTAGATTTCATTCAAAGGCCATCGAAAGCAGATCACGGAAACATATGACAACAATATACCGGGTGATCCAATTGAAAACTACTGACTGTTTTATGTCACTTCGCCCTTTTTGTGCGTTTTACTGAAAAATTTCAAATGCAATGCTATGATTCTAACCGAGTGAAAATAAGCCAAGCATTATCACCTACTGACTTTTTAAAATCGCAGACAGATATCATAGGTCGTTTCGGAGTTATTGACATTTTTGTAAATTTTGATCAATGTTGATCCGTTCTGTGAGCTTGAATAAACAAGGAATAAACAGGTCATGACAACGCAGCAAAATACTCAACACACATGAAATAACAATGATGCGATAAAATAAAACAAAAATTAGCAACGAAAACATTTGAACAGAAAAACAACACTCACACCTAATCAATTCAAATATTTAAAATGTCTGCCATTATTTTCTACACATAAATTTAGTCTTTCTTTCGTCGAGTTGACACTGGTCACCATTTCATTTGATTTGAATATCCTCACTTGTAGTGGGGGGTGTTCGGAAAACTAAGTCTTCATTCTCCCCCAAAAATAAAAATCTAATACTGTGAGGTCGGGTGATCTTTCTGGCCATGGAAAAATACTCCCTCGTCCAATATACCTCTTTGAGAAGACGTTATATGAATATTCTCTAACATTAGCAGCATAATGCGCCGGGCAACCATTTTGTTGATACCACATATCTAACCTGCTTTGAATAGCAATATTTTCTAAAAGAATTGGAAGATCTTCCGTTAAAATTTCAAGCACCTTTGTCTTGTTAATAAGCCGAAACTTTTATGATATTATCCTCATTACGGCTTCTACGTTTTCTATTTTTTCTTCCAAGAATTGAACCTTACCAGTTTCTCGCACTCTTCGTGTCGATCTTTTGAATACCCTTTTGGAATGACGACGTCTTTCAGTTTCAGGATATCGTATCGGGTATTCCCTCTCAGCTACTGCATTTTCTAAACATTCAAAATGAACATTGAGCATATCATATGCTTCTTCGTTTGAATAATGGGGCATCATAAAATAGTGGTTTGCAATCGTCCCAAAAAACTTTTACAGCTATAGATACCGAAAATGAACAGTATCGCCAAAGCTTACTGGTTCTAAATCAGCTTGTTTCGTTGTTTTGATGAGTTTTTTCCTTTCATCTAATTGTTTAGAGATGAAATAACTCAATTCCTCCTGCATTTCACAGGGTTGATCAATACTTATCAAAATTTACAAAAATGTCAATAACCGGTCTCACTCGCGGTTAGAATCATACCATTGCATTTGAAATTTTTCAGTAAAACGCACAAATAGGGCGAAGTGACATAAAACAGTCTGTAGTTTTAAATTGGATCACCCGGTATATTGTTGTCATATGTTTCTGTGATCTGCTTTCGATGGCCTTCGAATGAAATCTAATTACGTGAAAATTGGTTCACCCATACAGGAGTAAGAATGTTTTTTTCGTGAAGAAAAGTTTATCCATCCCATCACTGAAACAAAAGTTGTTGAATAGAAAGAGTAGATTCTTATTTTATTATTCTTTACCACTGTTAGCTGGAGAATATTTCGTAAAAAATGAGATTATATTTTACAAGTGATAGATTGCACCCTCTAGTGGGGAACTACGAACTTGAAAATATTTTTAATCGTTTTCTAGGGACCGAGTTTGTCATTAGATTTTTTTTCCGGAAGTCATAGGATAAACGGTTTCCAAGATACGGCCGGTGGCCAACCTTGATAAATCACCCTGTACATTTTCAAATTTGAATATTTCAAATATAATAGGTAATTAAAACTGTTTCCTTCGTTGTATTCGGCAAGAAACCTCTGCAGTGCTGTATCGGAATCGACCCACCTTACCTACTCAAAGTCAAGAGATTGCTGTAGTGAAATGGTTTTCGGTTTTCTCTGAGACATCTAAGGTAATCTTGAGTTAACATAGTCCCGTGAAGATTTAAGCATTACAAGCGAAACCCGATTCACGAATTCATTCGACCTTCGTAATGTTCTCTACAAATATCGAGCTTTTAAGTCGTATTTTCATGAGTTATAAGGTTTATTCGTTGTACCCATGATGTAAAAAACATGGTGTGCTCATCTGCAAAAAAAGTGATGTCAGCAAGATTAAAATACTAGTAAATATATATTCTGTGCTTTGAATTTTAATGAAAAAAGTGACGTCATCATTGGTAAATACGATCACAGATGAGCAGATGAGCACACCATGGTTTACTTACATCATGGTTGTACCTATATGAACTACACCAACTACACTGACTCGACTGACTTCCAATGTTCCAATTCTCAGTGCAGCTGAGTGTAGTCACAGATAACAAAAGGAGTGGAGTAACTGTAGTTCAATATGATCTATGATTCTCACAGAGTACAGAATATATAATAGATGATTTTACGCAAATCCAAGATGATAGAAATCTATGCTTTTTTTGTTTTCGCTACAATACCGAGATGATGTTTATTTGTCGTAAACTTATTTCAAAGTCATCACGAATAAAATTTCCATTTAAATAACGATATGATGAAAATTTCTTCCATCCAAAATAATCACATATATATGCAGAACAAAGCTCGTCCAATCAGGAACCAGAGACAAAACAGATCTCTATGATCATATTTACGCATAACCATCAGACCATCACAGAGGATAGCACAACTCTAGGCACTGCACACGTTATATGTCACTACATTAACTGCCAACATTTCCGCAACGAACAGAGTGCAAGTTTACAACAAAATACACCCAACAGAATCAGTGTAGTTAATGTAGTTCATACAGGTACAACCATGATGTAAAAAATCAGGTGTGCTCGTCCGCAAAATAAGTGACGTCAGGAAGTTGAAAATACAAGGAAATATTTATTCTGTGCTTCGAATTTGCATGTAGTTTTATACGTCATCATTTGTACTTACGATCACAGATGGGCAGATGAGCACAACATGTTTTACTCACATCATGGTTATACAACCATTATGTAAGTAAAACATGGTGTGCTCATCTGTGATTGTATTTACCAATGATGACGTCACTTTTTTCATTCAAATTCAAAGCACAGCATACACATTTCTATGAATTTGAATGAAAAGAATGACGTCATCATTGGTAAATACGATCACAGATGAGCACACCATGTTTTACTTACATCAAGTATACAACGAACAAGCCTACTGTGTTAACGGTCGCATCACCATCGTAATCACAGAACATCCTAAGGCAACAATTTTTTTTCAAATTGTTCCTTCATCCGTTTTCCAATATCTGCGAAAATTTCTATTGGGTCGAACAGAAATTTGGAACATTATCCTAAAGTATACGATCAAGGCCTGTTCGATGAATAGTTTTCGAAAAAACAAATATTTTTTCAATTTTTTAACCAAACTATCTCAACAGAATTCATCAAATTGTTGCGCGTCGTTTTATTTCAACCAACTGCCAAGGGTCAATTCAAAAGCCCAAGTAGGTTCTGAAATATTAGGAAATATAGATTAAAGATCAATATTTTTACTTTTTTCTATAAACTGACGAATTTATCATAATAATACGTAATTTTTTTCAATATAGTAGGCAACAATCGAAATTCAGTTCTGTTCTCTATCGCATTCTTCCGGATATCCGAAATTAACTTTCAAAAAACACCAACATAAAGGATCTTTTTTGATACGTACCGTCATATATTGGCTGCAGCTCATCGTGTTCAAAGAGTAAGAGATAAAAAATAGAACAAAAATAGATATTCATAAAATTCTACTTCATGCCATTTCTAGAGATGATATAAGCTCTGGAAAGATATTTCCTGACATCAATTTTTATTGCAGAAGGAATTCAAAAAAGAATAAAATTCATCTTGGAACCTCTTGAAATTTATTGAAGATATTTTGCCAATTATATTTTTACTACTGTGTTGATTTACAACCGATCAAAAATTCAACAGGTAGTGATGGGAAGCATAAAAATATGAAAAATATTACCATATAAATGGCAACTGATTTCAATATGACACATAACTACCTTTTTTAAGGAAGCTCGTTAATTCCTAACGATATTAATTACTTCATAGTATTAGTGTATTGCAAGGAATATATAGCTTACAGAAAATTTAAAAAATAATATGATTGTAACCGTAAAAGAATGGACAATAATTTATAATAGTTTTAATTGTCATTCCGAAATTGTTCTAAGCTTTTCATCATCAATAAGAATTATTACTGATTGAAAGTGCCACTGGATAATTTATTTGTAGCTATTTGTGTAGGCTATATCAACATGCCAGCAGAAATTCCGGAAAATTAAATTCATTCACTAATTCATCGAAAAGTCTTTCTGTAATTTCAGAAATATCAGAAAAATTTAATTTCAGGATGGTGCACTGGAACAATTTATTATTTTGTAGGTTTTTTCTGGAATTTCGCTCCCAATATCTCCAACAAAACTATTGAAAATTGAAGTCTCACAGAACGAAAAATGAAAAGATGAAAATTCGGCAAATATTCTCGTTTGTCTGAACGGAGGTCAATTTTGTACTCTGAAACGTAACAGTCGCTCTGTTTATTCTTTTGTATTTTTTCGGTATTGTTCATTAAGCAACCTGTTTTCCAAGAAATTGCCCTAGATAAATAGTTCAATCCTGCAATCCGCAAGGGCGTTTCACATAAAGGAAACAATTTATTTAATTTCAATAGTTCTGACCAGTTATTGGCAGCGATAACCCAGAAAAAACCTTCAAAATGATGCAAAATCCTACCAAAATAAATAATAAGCAATTTGCCCGCTTTTTCTTCTTCAGTAGGTAAACGAAATTAGATCTTTCGAAACCAATTTCACTTCGTAATGAGCTAAATAAATGAGTTTAGTACAGAATTGGATGAATTTATAACGAACGAGTAAAATCCTGAAGAAAAATTTTGTATTCGGGGAGTCACAGAAACCAGGTTCATCCCCAACAAAATCTTTATTCTTCAGGATATCTGATAACTGAAATTTTCGATATTTATACTACAGATTGTTTTTCATCGACCAAGTAAACAAGGTCTGTTTATGACTTACGGTTCAACCGGAAATGGACGAAATTTTCGATTTTCCCATGTGAACTGATGATTTTTTTTGCATATTCGAATTATAAGTTCACTCCTGAGTGGAATACCGTCAAAACAGAAATAAAATGAAGAAAAAAAAATTTGTCAAAAATTTTTCGTCGAATATTTTGTTTTTGTTTTTGACATCGGATAGATTGGAATTCTGAATATAAATATTCTCACTGTCATTACAAATCGTTGAATAATGTTTCTACCCAAATTAACAATCGAGGTAGAAGTTGCAGGTATTTTGCGCACATACTTTTCGATCATGCATTAATTGAATGAAAAAATAATTTTAGTAATATTCTAATTATATTTTTGTGAAAAGAGGTAAGAAATAGAATGCTTCATCGGAATGTGGAAAGAATGCCTTCTATAATATTGCTCTGTGGTTGGAAAATGAATTAATGCATTTCTCCATCCAGATACTGTACGATCAAAAAATATGCTTGTAGAATTTCATGAGAATAGAGCCAGTATAGCTACAGATAGAGCAGAAGGCTCCCCCTGTCACGAGACTGAAACAAAATACATGTAACTTCTGTTGGAGTGGTTAATTCCTAGTAGAGCCGAGTAAAAATTCTTAATTAAGTTTCGCTTTCGACAGTATACTACTCAAAACCCAACGTCGAATTCGATTCTGTGAAAATATACATGAGATCATAAAATAGACTCGAGAGTCAAGTTCAATTCCGGTTGAATCGGAACACATATTGACTACCCCAGTCGATGGAAAACAATCTGCAGTATCAATATCCAAAATTCATCTGATATATTAAAAAATGTAGAATTTTTGGGGGTGAACCTGATTCCTGTGACACCCGGTATAGATATAATATAACAGGGTGTTATAAGCTAACAGTATAAATTATTTTTCAGATTTAATTCTCTCACGCCGTTTGAATAAATTATAATTATTACATGTTCGATCGAGCTTAAAGTTTGTGTCAGGTTGCAGAATGATGACTTGTAGAAGCATGCTTCGTTCAAAGGCAGCATGCACAATTTCTGCGCAATATGGCAACTATTTTCCGAAACGATAAGTTTCGCTCTGGCACCATTTCAATTAGACAATAAAATCGGGGATTTTTCGACTTATTGATAAAATAAGCCCCAAATTTCAGGTGAGCATAACTCTGAAACTATTTGTACATCAACGAAGTTAACCGTCGTGTTCGAATGCGAAATCAACCCTGAAAATGTCAAGTCTCCAGCTCATTCCTTTCTTAAGTTATATTTATAGTATTATATTCGAAATCCCGTTCTACGCGCATGTTCTGGGAAACAGTATGCTATCGTTTTATCCAAATGTATATTATTTTTTATTTTTTCTCCGAAAATGGTCACTAAGGACTAGGTCTACTCACTGATGACGACTCCAATGTCAAAATCGATTATGTCCGGCCGGCCGGTCGACGACACGATTACTGTCGAACGGAGCACGCTAAAACGGAGCTACTTTGGCACACGGGATATCTTGGGCAGCACGAGTGCGCCCTTGCTTTTATTAAGCTACATACTTAGTTTTAATATTCAATCACCAAGAATTGTTGGAAAGGGTCAGTACACTCCGCTTTGCAAACTACCATAGGCAACAGAGGAAGAGGCTCTAATATCGGAGACCATCAACCAGGTAGCAACTTGGGGTTTTCCTTTTACTGTTAGTGACGCCAGAGATATTGTACAAAAATATGTATTAAAACAAGGTAGAAACATTCCTGAATGACCGGAAAATAGTACAAGACCGAACTTCATTGAACAATGTGTTACCAGGAGTAATATTAGCGTTCGATTGGCATCTGATATTAGGCGTGTTTAAAATATCGTCATATTTTAATAAAAAATATTGACTCTTTTATTTAAAAACTAAGAAAACTGTTAACTGGTGCCAAAGTAAACTCACGATGGGTCTACATAGTTTTCATTCACTTTTCAGCTGGAGTACCAATGTAACCCCAGCCACGGTGCTACTTTGGCACCCAATTCATATTTTTTTTCTCGAAAACGATAAATCGTAAAAAATCCATTTTATGAGAGGCTATAGGTATGACCTATAGTGTTAGCCCCGATTTTTTTTCAAGTCGATTCAATTACGAATACAGCGGTGAAACACACCGCAAAACCTACACAAAGTAGCCCCGTTTTACAGTACCTATTTAATTTTGATTTTAATCTAGAAA
This sequence comes from Myrrha octodecimguttata, assembly GCA_958510865.1. Lineage (NCBI taxonomy): Eukaryota > Metazoa > Arthropoda > Insecta > Coleoptera > Coccinellidae > Myrrha > Myrrha octodecimguttata. Next base: position 59,468,984 of record OY294059.1, on the reverse strand, counting down.
TCTTGATGGTGCAAACATGTTCTTAGACATCTCGGATTACATGTTCTGCATTGATTGAACTTCTTTGTGTCGATTAACCATCGAAAATCGTACCATATGGCTTCGGTGTCTAGATTTTAGAATAACTGATGATCCATTTTATTTCAACAATGACTGTGACAAAAATGTCGCTAGTTCAACCTACGTTTATCAGAATCTTCACATCAACTACTGCTTGCCGTGATAACATTCGAACGGAATCAGCTAGAGATTTGAAATTTAAGGTGAGATTGCATATCTGAATGCGCCATTCGCTTTTTATTATGGGCCGAATCGATCGAAGTAAAAAATGAGTTTTTAACTTCACCTCAGAGATATTCTTTGTAATGATCAAGTGCCAACTGTACTGATGCCTCCGAAACAAAGATGTTATTTCGTCTAGAGAAAGCTGCTATATTTTTGGTTTTCCGTCGATTGACAGGACCTAGGTACACAGCAATTCCATAAGAACTACCTAAAAGAGTATTTAATTCATACGCATAAGCGGAAGGAAAGCGAGGTCTTCAGTTTATGGTTTAATTTTGACGGATACAGGAAACGTTTTACCTATTAGAATAGATGTTCACACGCACAAGTTACATCAAGCCGATTGTAGGTTGGAGCGAATTCCCAACAAAATAGAATGTGAAAATAATCGAGCAATTATCAAGTATGAAAATATACAATGATAATATGCGATTATATATCCGTATCATTTTTATATGTGATTTATTAGAGCGAACTTTAATGGTACATTCTTCTAAAGTGGTCCTTATCAGGAAAATGTGAGATACCATTCTTCTGATTTCTAGGAAATATACGTGGAATTGTGGTTTACAAAAAAAATAGTAAAAAGTCTAGAAGAGCACTGACGTGAGGTTCGGAGCTCTTATGCGGTTGTTCAAATTCGTAAATGAGTCACTCATTCACACATTGGCTCCGCCAAACGCAGCTTTGCTTTCAGATAAAAATATTTGGTGATCTTTTTGCCATATAGTCCTCACAAAATTTTGTATGAACTCTAAGCTTTCATATTTAGATCGAGTACTAGAACTCTGCCCGATCCGATAAGTAATATGGAAATTTTAAGATAATTAAAATTCGAATGGTTACCGTCGTCTAAGGAATCATAGGTTTGAATTCTACCCATTAACGAATTAGACCTTATTGAACCTGAAACCCATTCTACAAATATCGAGTCGTTTTTTTCGGGAGTAATTCGGGTTACGGCCGGCGCAACCGCCGATAGTGAACAAAATAACTTCTGGAAAAAACTAGTGGGAGACTTGGTGACTGTAGAGTAGATTTGGAGTTTTATTACGAAGGTGGTAAAATCCAACCGATAATTTTGCAGATATATACATTCAGGATTTCATTTTCACAATATTCCCAAAAACACAGATCAATCGAATTAAAATCCAGCTTGAAGGTACATGTGGAATTCTGTGAGAGCCATGTCATTAGTAGATCATCAGCATTTACCAATAATTAACCAAGTTTTCTGCAACTATCTACGATGTGTAAATCTGATCGCGTTAGTTCTATTACCCCCGAAACTCAATATATGAATCTATGAATAAATCAGGTCTCTGAGTATTAATCGTTGGCCTGACGGCCAACCTCAGAAAATAATACATGTTTGCGCGTCGGCATTTTACAACTTCTAAACTTTGCAGAATCCACCAGCTTCCTCTACAAAACTTTTGTCTTTTCGACCTCCTCATTTCGTTACCTTTTTAGGGATTTCTCGGTTGATTTCTGCTATATCTTCTTTCTGTAAGAACAGTTTCATTATGGTTCGGTATAATAAATGTTTTGCGAGATAACCAGGAGTTAACTTGTGGTTAGAATGAAAGTAGCGAAAATTCGAATTCCTCTTCATCTTCCACCTCAACTTCTGGAGGCAATTCAACGAGAACTGTAGACTGTAGAAAAATAATTCGATTTTCAAAACTCCTTCATTCTATCGAATGAAAATTCAGGGTTGAAATCAAAAGAACTAATGTTGGAAGTTCTAACGTGAAATCAGGAGCTTTTACGCGCCTTCCGTTCGAATTCAATGCCCAAGCGATTAACTTTCCACGTATTTGGCCGCCTAGGTTGATTCTCACTAAACGTTCCGTACCTTCCAGTAACCGTTCCGTTAAATACTGTAAGGTGCAAATGAATAGATGTGTGCACACTATCCTTCTCAGTGACTTTCTGTCTCCATGCCATTTTTGACCAGTAAATATAGTGAGAATGAACCTTTATGCAGCTGTAATACGATAAATAGTTTATGCGGTATTGTGCTGACATAATCCTGACAAAATTCCAGATATCAATTATATAAGATCTGTATTCTTTGATATATTAGAAAAATATAAGTTCTAATGGGAAAATCTACGGAATTATTTGGCGGGTTCCGCCCATTCATGAATTCGAAGGAGTCGCTCGCCCCAAGTCGTGGCAACCGGACAGAAATGAATTTGACCTCGGAGTTTTCATCAGTGAGATACCATTTTCGCGGAAGAATTCGAAAATTACAGACATTTGAGCAAAATTAACACGCGAGTAGAATCCTTAAGCCGCGTACAGACATGAGAGCTGAGCGGCTTTCGAGGCAGTTGCGAGGCACTTGTGAGTCAGCCTCGCGTTGTTAAAGCCGCGTACAGGCACGAGAGCTGAGCGGCTTTCGAGGCAGTTGCGAGGCAGCCTTGCACTGTTGAAATGGCTCACGAGTCGCTCAAAACACCGTATACACTTGCGAGGCAGCCCAATTAAACTGCCTCGAAAGCCGCTCTGCTCGCGTGTCTGTACGCAGCTTTAAGTGAAACTAATAATACAGTGCGCGTCAAAATTATGAAGCAAATTCATTTCATATTTGGCAACAAAACCCTGAAACAGGTAAATTTTGTTTCACTTTAACCAAATTTATATGCATTTTTGAAGGATTTTTTTGCACTCTGTGCCATATCCATCAACCTCTAAATCTTTTGAATAGGGGAAGTAGGTCGTGTGGTTATTTTTTGAAAAATCAGTTAGTTCAAAGAGGTTTTCGGTATGTGCACTTTGTCATGGCTCATTTACTTTGAGACCTGATGAAATTTGTCACCGAAAGAAAGTCGACCATTACAGTTTTGTTCATGCACAACTTTCAACCCCCTCACGATGGTGGTCATTTTGAACATTTAATTTAACTTATACATCGTCTCAAATGAGCCTTAAATAAGCCATGACAAAGTGCACATACTGAAAACCTCTTTGAAGTAACTAATTTTCCAAAAAAAAAAATTTTTTCTTCGAAATTTCTGCACGCCTGTAAAGAAGATACAAAGACCTTGCCGTAAAAGTACCACATGACCCACTTTGCATATTAAAAAAATTTAGAGGGTTGATGGGGATGGCACAGGGTGCAACAAAATCCTTCAAAAATGCATAAAATTTGAAAAAAGTGAAACAAGAATTGACCCGTTTCAGGATTTTGTTGCCAAATATTTTTCTTCTGAGAAAATGAATTTGTTCCATAATTTTGACGCACACTGTATACCGAGAGAACTGATTGAAAATAAAATATGTTCTTTGAGATCAATATAATAGAAATTAAACGAGTGAAACTCCCTAGTTCAAAGATAATTGTATCAAATTGAAGCAAATTCGGTATCATTCAATATAAACATACCAATAAGTCAATCATTTGTTCAAATAAATTACCATTTATGGCTTTATTGGATGGCACATAAAGACGACTGAAGAAAAATCCGTATGGAATCCCTCTTTCTGGCTCAATTTTTTACACCCTTTGTATATTTTTTACGCATGATATGGTAACTTAAGATTGAAATATAAATATACGCAATATGATCCTTTCAATGATAAAGTTGGATTTATAAACATTTGTTTCAGCTAAATTGTTCGCGCACTATTCTCAGACTTCGGGGTCTAGATACTATCGTTCTGTCCAAATGTCTGTAATTTTCGATGATTGAGTCGAAAATGGTCTCAAACGACTAGTTTGGACTCACTGATGACGAATCCGGTGTCAAAATCGATTCTGTCCGGCCGGCCGGTTGTGGACACAATAACTGTTATTTAGACTTTTTACGAAATCAGTTTGCCTATTTGAAGACGTACCACTTAGAAATTTCAGAGAAATATAGTTTCAGCAAGATGGCTGCCAAGCGCACTACGCTCTCTTAGAGAATATATCTATAAGAAGACTATCAGGGGTTAGATGGATAGGGCGATCTGGTACAATCACGTGACCATCCCGTCTACCTGATTTGAATCCCTTAGCTTTTTCTTAGTGGGGAGCAGCGAAGGAAAAATGTATTCAAAACAAATTTAAAATGTAGCTGAGCTTCTGGACAGAATTTATTGAATCCTGTGATAAAGCGAAACTGAATTTCTTTGAGAAAAACCTTTTTTGTCCAATCTAATGAAGAATGTAGTTGGTGTTATAGCATTTTTGAATCCTTATTAAATGTGCTAACTTTTGGACTAACTTGCCAAACTGATGTAGTACAATTTTTTTCAGTATAGTCAGTTGGAGCTGGGCGGAATTTTAATTTTGAATACTTATTTGGTTCGGCAAAAAGTGACATAATTTTCCAAGATGGAGCTAAGAACTGAAGATTACAGAATCACTATGCGGGATAACAAGGAAAAATAAAATCTGAGAAAAGTAAAAGTAGCACAGGAATTCAAAACTCATCACAGGTGTACATTTTCTTGATTAAAAGAAAATGCAATATAATTCGAAAAATACAAGACTTGGATTGTTGTAAATATTTTTCTGATGGCTATTACGACATAGGGCCGGTATTATAAAACTTAATGGAAAGTTAACTTTAAATAAATATACGCAATATGATCCTTTCAATGATAAAGTTGGATTTATAAACATTTGTTTCAGCAAAATTGTTCGCGCACTATTCTCAGACTTCGGGGTCTAGATACTATCGTTCTGTCCAAATGTCTGTAATTTTCGATGATTGAGTCGAAAATGGTCTCAAACGACTAGTTTGGACTCACTGATGACGAATCCGGTGTCAAAATCGATTCTGTCCGGCCGGCCGGTTGTGGACACAATAACTGTCGAACGAAGCGAGCAAGCGTCTTGAAACTTTCAGGGTAGGTCGCGCATTGGAATGCCGCGGTATAGTTCGTCAATGGGCCAAATCGGTCGAACAGTTTCGGAGTTATAGTCACTTGAAATTTTGAAGTTATTTATTCTTTATTTCAGAAACTACTTGAGCGATTGGATTTAAACTTGGCAATTAGGTGGAGTGAAACGACGCGCAACTTTGAGCCAAATTTTGTGAGGATCCTATTGTCAGCAAATTCGAAAAAAATTTGTTTTCAAAATTTTTTCTAAAAATGTTCATCATATCCAATAAAAAATTTCACTTGGACTTTGAGTTTCATATTTCACAGAAGTGTACCAAATTTCAGTTCGATACTATCATAAGTTTTGGAGATATTAGGAAAATATATGTCAAATTTCGAGGTTTTCTTCTCGATATTGTTGTTTTTTGCTTTATAACTCAAGAAATACTGCTGCAATCCTAATTAAACTTCGCAGCTAGTTTCAAGATGCTAAAAGACAACTTCATGCAAAATTTCGTGATGATCGTGTCATGAAAACAATTTGAAAAAAAAATTTCTGTGATTTTCTTATCATATCATCCTCATTAAATTCTGTATGAACCTTCGAACTGTAATTATTCGATGAAGTACTGGATTTCAATTTCATCTGATCTGCATTTTTGGAAATATTGGGAAAATAATATTTTGAATAGGTATATCTGCGGAATCATTGGGTGGATTTTACCCATTCACGAATTTGGCCTTTGTAATAAAGGTCCAACCCTTCTCTACAAATATCGAGTTTCTAAGTTGTTTCTTTCGGAAGTTATTGTGTTTACGCAGTCGGCCGTTAGTAATTCATCCAAAAAAATCTAGAAAAGCACTGCCGTGAAGGCAGCAGCTTTTGAGCGCATGTTCGAATTCGTTGCCGAAGCGGTCATCTACATTGAACATGCGCGCAAAAGCTGCTGCCTTCACGGCAGTGCTTTTTTAGATTTTTCATCGAGAGTTGTAATGATATTATAAAGCAGTGATTTATGGGCATATATTTTCAAATCGTCAATTAATCATTTGTAAACTGAAATCACCATGATTCATCAATATGAAAATAATAAACCAAATGAAAATATCAATATATCAATAGAGAACAAGACAATGAACTATTATATGAATTGATCAGGGTGTTGGTGTGGTATTATACTTCCGTGTAACATCCTCGAGAGATCATTTCAATTCGAGAACTCTTTCATAAGACATACTTAAGTACTTACATAAGCCATCGTAATTACTACTGATTTGAATACAAGGAATGAAGGATTGATAACTATGAATACCTATCATTCAAATAAAATAGATTTCTCTTGAACAAATCAGATACCAAGATACGAGGTACACTTTCGATGACCTATCTAAATATGAGTATGCTGGTTTAATATACCAGGTGACATATTTTTCAATGCTAAGAATGCAGAGAACGAAATATAATTAGTTTTCTCTATGAACTACATTCAGAAAATGCTTCGTTTGCAAGTTTTCGGATTAAAAAAATTTGATTTATTATTTTTGTCAAACAGCTGATGGAGATATTTGGATGAAATTTTGAAAGCGTTTCGACAGTTTTCAAATCAAACTTGAGCTGTAGTTTTCGGAACGAAACTTTGTATATGTAATGAAAAATCGAAAAAAAGCAGAACGTTTCAATGCTCTCATTTATATCTCTAAAGTTCTCTTATATTTCTCTGGTACATTCTTGAATAACTCTCAAACAGCGAAACATACAATTATTCGCATTGAATAATATGGTATTTAATCAAGCTGCTTCATTTCCAGTTTCATGTAGAATTATATCTATGAAATACTTACATAGTTTCGAGATTTATTCGAGATTTCAAGCTTCAATCTTCAACCTTTGAAGTTCATTAAAAACCATCGTGCTTATCCATTCGATTAGAAAAATTTTGCGTGCATTTTCTGAGGAACAGCTCGATATTGTTTTGGCCAAATGTCTGTCGCTTTCGAATTTTTTCAAGAAATTACCTCGAACGACTAGGTTGGACTCACTGATGACGAATCCGATGTCGAAATCAATTATGCCCCTTAAGATGCCAAATAGGCCAAAAAGTTCTGCAGTAACTCTTTTGAATTTTTGAGGATATTTCCGCAATATCCAAGAAACTACTTACGCGATAGGATTTGAACTTAGTAATTAGCTGAATTATATTAACACAGAGCTGCTTACGAACTTTTGTAGAAATATTATGTTGGGTACCTGAATTTGAAAAAAAATCAAATTTTCCTTGAAAAAAAAATAAAAAATTTTTTGTTCGGAGACTAACCATCAGATTTTGATGAAATTTATTACAGACCTTTCATAACTGTACATCAAACTTCAATTTTCGAAGATATTGGGAAAAAATAATTCAAGTTCGTGGTTTTTTCCTAGTTCTTATCCGAAATATCTCAAAAAAAAATCAATACGACTATGACGAGACTTGGTAACTAATTGGCGAATACTCATCTAAAAAGCTGTTCCAAATGTCGTAATAATCCTGAGATGAGAACAATTCAGAAAAAAATCAAATGTTTTCTCTAATATTTCACATTTTGCGATGTTCTAATCAGATTATATCCTCGCGAAATTCTGCATGTAGGAATCCTGAAGCCGTCATTTTTCAATCAAGTACTGGATTCCAATCCGTAGATTTGTAATTATCGGGGAAATGAATATTGTGAATTGAATAATTCGGCTGAATTTAAGCAATTCGTGAATTTTGAGAATTTTCAATAATAGATTGGATGATTTGCGCTTAAAATGTGTAATCTACTTTACATATCGATCAATACATTCCAGTTGTTTTAAAGTAGAAGATCCAAATGTTAAATCTGCAAGGGTACTTACTTTCGTAGGCCCATAACGACAAATTTCCCAAATTTTTCACGTACAACTCACTGTGATATTTACAAGTAGGATTCGCGCTGTGTGGCACACCAACAGGCAAAGTAGGCATAAACTCATTTCTTCGATCGTGAGCAACACAAAACACACAAAACGACAAGAAGGTAAAGACACCCCCCAGTATCATCTTGACCGATGATTCTTCGAGATCCACGGATCTAATCACGCTTCATCCGCTTCTGCAACAATCAAATAGCGCGGCAGATTCAACAAATCGGTGAATGGATTCAGTCGGGAAAAGCTTTATAGGTTCTTTGAAAGAACAGAGAGTAACCTTGTCCTTCGCCATGAACGGTTTTTCTTATTAGATTGTAACTAGACTTATTTATTGCGATAATTATGAAAATCACTCAAATCCAATTGAATCTGTCTTGATCGAGTGATTCTGAAATTCATTTTTTCCGATTGGATTTAGCTTTTGGGAGGAATATACAGGGTGATTCTAAATAAGACGTAAACCTTCGAAGTGCTGTTAGTATCATTTTCTAGGTTTTTTGGGGAGTGAAAACCCAAAAATATATATCTGAAACATCTCCGCCGTCAAATACCAGAAAACGAGAACACAAAAACAACCTAAGGAATAGAGACATACAAAGATCCCAAATAGCCAATCATGTATGTTCGACCATTGGGAATATCCTAATAGACTGGTACACCACACAAATACTGATGTCAGAACCAGCTAATTTGAAAAGAAAATTGGCTGTTTTCCTAGAAACTTCCTTTGACAAATAGTTCAATCTCGCAATCCACATGCAAGGGCCTATTCCATAGAAAAACAATCTTTTTTCGTTTTAAATAATTTTTGAGATATTGGGAGTGGAAACCCAGAAAAAACCTTCAAAATGATGAAAAAATCCTACCAAAATAAGCTTAAATCGATACTTGATGTGTTAGTATGACTCTGAGTTTTCACTCCTAATATCTGAAACAGAACCATTGAAAATTGCATAAGAACTGATATTTATACAAAACACCCTTGCTGATTCATTTTTAGTCAATATTTTCCACATTTACCATTCACCATTTATAATTTTGGGTTATTTCTATCTGAAAAGAATTGCATATGTGTAAAAAAAACTATGCTCTATTAGGTTTTAAAAGAGAACTAGTACTATTCGTAGCAGAAAACAAAAATCAATTTTAATGTCAATTTGCCTGCAACTTTCGAGTTCCACAGTATGTATATGCTAAAATTATTTCTAAATTTTGCCAAATTCATTCTTTATCCCATAAAAAGTTTAAATTAGAATGCATCCATACTAGTTTCGTTTTCGCATATTTTCTAGTAAGCAAACCTTACGAATATCCGGCCTCAAAAATATTTTTTTAATATCAATAACGGATCAAACTCCCAAGTGTAATCATATTATTTTTTGTTAACATCTCATACATCATAGTTTTACGTTTATCATACATATCAGATTCTTATCTCATAAAAATAAACCAAAATTATAGTAAAATTTGGTCAACCTAGAAAAAATTGACGAAAAGGAATCACAATTCGGAAACTGTTGATTTTCGGTTATAAAAAAAAATGGCTCCCTCGAGGTTCACTTTTAATTTGGATTCACCATGTATATCGCGTTATCACCGATGTCCTTTTATGTGATATTTGTGGATCAGGAACTGAATTTTTTGGACTTTAGACCCCGATTTGTTTATTTTCTTCAATACTTTCAGCTGCCTTGAATTCTCCGAAATTGAGTTAGATTTCTTGTTGGAATTCAGAGTGAAAGTTACGTCACGCTATAAGCTTTTCATCGAAATGATATACCAAGGATGGCACAATTACAGTCAAAGGACAAGTGTAAGGAATTGAGATGTAAATTAGGAAATATCAAATACGATTATACAGGTGCAATGATATAAACAAGATGTATTGCTTAACAAACACTTATCTTGCGTAAAATTTACCATGCTTCTTGCTTGCTTCTTCTACTTCAAATATTTTGAACCACGACCGAAGCCCAGATATCATATACTTACGTTATCTGTAGGCAAGAGTTGCAGTATTCGGATTTATCGGAGTGAAGAAGTTTTTAGAAAATTCTAGAAAAGCAACGACGAGAGTTAGGTGAATAAATAGCATAGATATTTTCAATTGAAGAAAAAATCCAGAAAACCACAGATGTGAAGTCAGCCTCTTTTGCGCGCGTATTCACATTCGTTGCGAAAGCGTCATCTTTTTACCTCTTGACCTAGCCTAAAGAATCTTTACTTCCTGATGGAGCGATTTGATGTTATTTTCATTTGGACCTCAGCATGAACCTTCAAACGATCATTTTTCAATAAAAATCTTTTCAATTGTTCTACTGACACGGACCTTCGAACAAAATTTTGCATCTGCATCTACTTTGTAGAAACCAAGGTTCTTCTTCAACGTATCAATTTTTTTTATATCAAAGATGCCGATGAAAAAACCATAAAGTTTGACATATTTGTTCCCGAATATTTCCGGAAAGTGGAATCTTATCAAAATAAAATTTGGTACCTTATTGTAGGATAATGACATCAACGTATATGCAAAACCTAATCCAAGTCTGATAAATGGTTAGAGAAAAAATTTCAACAGAAATTCGGAAAATTTTCGAATTTTCTTTCAACTCACTTACAATGCGATCTCAACAACATTTCACAGACAAATTCGCGTAGGTATTCTATAACTCATAACCAATTTTCATTCCAATCACATCAGTATTTCCTGAGATATTGAGAGAAAACCTCACGCGAATTCAAATGAGAATATCTTTAAAATCGTTTGGCCAATTCGAATCATGAACAAACTTAGTCGGCACATTCTGATGCATAGCCTACCCAAATAAAGTTTCAAGTCGCTAGCTCGTTCCGTTCTAAAGTTATCGTGGAAACGGACAGGCGGCAGGACAGAATCGATTTTGATATCGAAGTCTACATCAGGAAGTCTACTCTAGTAGTTTAAGTACATTTTCAGTAAAAAATTCGAAACTTACAGACATTTGGGCCAAATTATATAGTACGCTTCCGAAAGAAACAATCTAGAAACTTGATTTTTGTAAAGTAGGTTATGACATTAATTATGAAGGCCTAATGCGTGAACCGGTAAAATCCACCCAAACATTCTGCAGATATATACCCATTGAAAATTTTATTTTCCCAATATATCCAAAAATACAGATAGGATTGAATTGAAATACAGCACTCGATTGAAAAATGACTGTTTCGCCTGATACCACCAACCATAAACTTCTTTGTGCCAAATTACAATATTATGGACTTTCATCAGTTCCTCTCAATGGAGCTCCCCAGGGTTCAATATTGGGCCGACTTCTTTTCTATCAAGTGTAGTCAATATCATTTATTCGCTGATGACAGTCAAATTTATCTTGGTTTTTGAAATTTGAAATTTTTTCAAACTGTTCAATGACACGATCATCACGAAATTTTGCACAAAGTTGTCTTTCAGCATCTCCGAACTAGCTGCGAAGTTTCATCATGATTAAATAAGTATTTCTTGAGTCATTTCGAATAAAACAACGATACCGAAAAAAACAACGATTCTAAATATTACATATTTTCTCCCAATATCTCCAAAGCTGATAGCCGTATCGAATTGAAATCTGGTACACTGCTTTGAAATATATAGCCCAAAGTATGCTTTGAATTTTTTTGAGATAGGATGAACAGTTCGCGAAAAAAAAATTTTTTCCGAAAAAAATTTTGAAAAAATTTATTTTTTTCAAAATATACTGATAGTATACGATTTCAACAAAATTCTGCGAAAAGTTGCACGTTGCTAACTGCCAAATATCGATCCAATCGTCCCAGTTGTTCCCGAATTATCGCCAAGATAACGTCAGAACTTCAAAGCGCTCTAACTCCGAAACTGTTTGACCGATTTTGCCCATTAACGAACTTAACCGTCGTATTTTGAAATGTATCTTACCCTGAAAGTTTCAGTTCGATAGGATTCTCCGCACGACCGTCATCGTGCCTACGGACGACCGGCCGGACAGAATCGTTTTTGACACCGGATTCGTCATCAGTTAGTCCAACCTAGTCGTTTGAGACCATTTTCGGCTCAAAATTCGAAAATTACAGACATTCGGACAAAACGCGATAGCACGTTTGTTCCCCAGAATATGCGCGCAAAAATAGCAATCCAATTTTTTTAAGTTTGTAAGAAGGGCTTAATAAAAATGGGCTTATACATTGTAAAATAACCGAAATATTCAAGGTAGCTAGCTCATTTGAGTTAAAAAATTGATGTTTGAAGAAAACGGATCATCAAACTTACGATTTTCATACACCGTTGTAAAGAGGCTTCCAAGGCCCTTCAAATGAAGTACCACTCAACCCCCCTTCCCTATTTAATTTTGAGGGGTTGAAGCGCCCCCTCTCAGGGGGTTGCTCGTTCAATCCTTAAATATACGTCAAAAGTTATCCCCTAAGCAAAATCATTCTACGTATTTCGGAAAATTTTCCAATCACTACCTATGGGATAAGAAATATACGGGGTGGTTCTTCTGAGATGGAACAATAAGTACATATACTACAAGTACTTCGCTATACGTTGTTTTAAAGTGAACATATATGGAATGGAATTTCGAATGGAAGAGACTCCCGAGTTGCCAGGAGTTTTAATTAAAATTTTAATTGAAATTATTTAGACTTTTTACGAAATCAGTTTGCCTATTTGATGACGTACCACTTAGAAATTTCAGAGAAATATAGTTTCAGCAAGATGGCTGCCAAGCGCACTACGCTCTCTCAGAGAATATATCTATAAGAAGACCATCAGGGGTTAGATGGATAGGGCGATCTGGTACAATCACGTGACCATCCCGTCTACCTGATTTGAATCCCTTAGCTTTTTCTTAGTGGGGAGCAGCGAAGGAAAAATGTATTCAAAACAAATTTAAAATGTAGCTGAGCTTCTGGACAGAATTTATTGAATCCTGTGATAAAGCGAAACTGAATTTCTTTGAGAAAAACCTTTTTTGTCCAATCTAAAGAAGAATGTAGTTGGTGTTATAGCATTTTTGAATCCTTATTAAATGTGCTAACTTTTGGACTAACTTGCCAAACTGATGTAGTACAATTTTTTTCAGTATAGTCAGTTGAAGCTGGGCGGAATTTTAATTTTGAATACTTATTTGGTTCGGCAAAAAGTGACATAATTTTCCAAGATGGAGCAATTGGCTAAGAACTGAAGATTACAGAATCACTATGCGGGATAACAAGGAAAAATAAAATCTGAGAAAAGTAAAAGTAGCACAGGAGTTCAAAACTCATCACAGGTGTACATTTTCTTGATTAAAAGAAAATGCAATATAATTCGAAAAATACAAGACTTGGATTGTTGTAAATATTTTTCTGATGGCTATTACGACTTAGGGCCGGTATTATAAAACTTAACTTTAACTATAACTGACAGTTTTGACAGATATGTCCTAACATAACTGTCAAAATTTCAGTTAAAGTTAACTTCCCATTAAGTTTTATAATACCGGCCCTTAGGGCCGGTATTATAAAACTTAATGGGAAGTTAACTTTAACTTTAACTGAAATTTTGACAGTTATGATAGGACATATATGTCAAAACTGTCAGTTAAAGTTAAGTTTTATAATACCGGCCCTTAACCTGTTACATGATTCTGACTGGCATAATTGAAATATATAGACAACAGATAGGAATGTACTGTTCTTTGTGTTGCCTACATCAAACAAAAGAAGGCAATCTGATACCCTTACGATTATTCACTGTGATACATAATTTGGCCAAAATATAAAGCTCTGAAATTGTGAGGCCGAAATTGAATACGCATAGGTTCAATTTAAATTAAATTCGAAGAAGAAAATCATTCTTTTTATGTCACCTGTGTCTCTAGGTTACCATGACTCAGATAAATTCATACAAAAACTGTTCAATACCACTGTCCCAGAGAATTCACTGAAAAGTTTAGTACTATGATAGGAATTGGTTTCACGGAGAAGAAAGAGCTCCAGTAATAATAAATAACATAATCACAAGGACGAATATCCGTCGATAAATCAACAATGTTGTTTAGTACAATATTTTCCAGTCCACCTTATTGTTGAAAAACAAAGTTCATGATCAACTATTCTGAATAATCTTATTCCATTACTTTCGCATAATACCTGGATTGTTTTTTTGAAAACTTATTCACCTAATACCTACAACTTTTCATTAGTTCAACAACATAAGTGTTGCTCTTCAAAGAATAAAAGGCAACTTGGAATTTGATTACAAGCAATTGGAATATTGGAGATGGGAATCCACAATGAAGGCTAGTCATCCTACTACTAGTATAATCACCAAGAAATAGTACTTAATTACCAGAATGGAGTATTGAACCATTCAATAATGCGAATCTTTATATAATTCACATCGGGAAATAAATCTAATAAAGAGTAACCAACAACCATTCATTATTGTACACTTTACTACTATACCTACAAATAACCACTCTTTTCAAGGAGTAAATAGATTGATGATAAATAAATGAAATGATCTAGTAAGTTTCAACATTAGGCGACTTTGTCAATAATTCTTCTTCTGTTCTTTCCCCTGATTTGATTTGTCGATCTCTTTCTCTAATCATTGCTTCGAATCTAGCAGATTGTTTATGGCGCAAATTACACTCTTTATAGTCATTTATCAATGCTTTACATTCCCTGGCACCTTTTATAAGGCCATAAGCCTCCATACAATCAAGTGCTTTCTCTTCCATTTTCTGACAATCTCCAAACCACTGGTGGCTTATAGTAACTCCTGTTAGGTCAGTTAATGGTGACTTGAAGAAAGGAGAGTAAGGACCAGCCATTGCAGTTCTGCTGAAATAGATTTTAGGTTAATTATGTCACTGATTTCGAAAATGCAGGATCTATTATACTATCAATGAAATAATTAATGAATTACGATCTTTATTATGGATTCAAAAAATTGACTTAAAGGATAAATGAATTGAAAAATATGTATTTACAATTTACTCCAAAGAAAACACTATGAAAAACAGTAGAGTGAGAGTAGAGATAATGAACTTCAGAATCCGAACTTTTGATTTGAGTGATTTGACCTACTCGATCGTTGAGCTACGAAATTCTCATCTATAGTCGGAGAAATATAACTGTTTCGTTTCGAGTGAAGCATTTGTATCTTGTTATATTATACTTTTACCACTTTTGCATTTTCTGATTCATGATAAATTCCGAAGGATCATATGATTCAGTTCTAAATGAATATAAAGGTTTTCGATGTTCCAATATCTAGGGACATTTATTATTAAGAGTTTGGTGTTCATTTATTCTGCCTAGTGATTTAAATGTAAACTGAAGTGCTAAAAATTTTGACATATATGCTGCTCGCTGCTGTAACAATGAGTGATTCATGTGTTGGGGATCTCCTAGTGCATTATTTTTAAAAGATATTCTGGGTGTTATGAATGAAATGATGTATAAAAAGTGTTGAATGTGGTTTTGAGTGTTAATAATGGCACAATCGGAATCGTCCGCTCTGGGTAAGTTCCTGCGAATATTTTTTTTCTTGTTCAATTATTGTACCAGTGGTTAGGGCGGATTAAATATAATTCTTTCTGAATTTTCCTTTGTTTTCTCAATAAACATTATTAATTCATTATATTCGATTATGTGTTCATTTAAGCATTAGATTTTGTTATGTATATAATGAATTTTATAGGCCGTGGTTGCACTATCGATTTTTTGCCGATAAATATTTTCTGAGGTTCAATAAATATTTCACTGTTAACTGACTGAATTTGTATAACTCGAGTGAAAATACCCATAGATTTTTATATTCCATTGATACTGAAGCTCCTAAATTTGCTGCTAGGAAAAATCAGGATCGAACATAAGTTTCATCAATTCAATTTTCTGATGAATTTCTCCTAGACTTAATATTTCTGTTCTTGATCTACCTTAGATTTCAGGACAGATGTCCTAAATACTTTTATTTTACATAAATACAGGACGGAGAGTAATATACTGGAAGATTCCGGAGGAGAACGTCACATTATAAAATTCCCAAATTTTTTCAAACATACACGGTCGTTATTTTGATAGTTTCAGATTTATTGTGCATGTTGAAAAAAACATCTTGTACATTGCGTTTCCAAAACCATCAGTTTCAGATTCTACCGTTATGAGTCATTATTCAAGTGTGTATCCAATTTTTTGGCTCACCTCCAGTTTTAGGACATAATTTTTTTTTAAAATGACAATGTCGAAAATTCAATCCAACCGATTCCACTTTTATTGATAAAAGCTATTAATGGTATGGCTAATAAATTTCGATGAATGAGTATATTTAATAACACCAACATTTTTCTCAAAATACAGGGATGTTTTTGTGATCATTTCCGATTACGTTTGCAGGTGAGAAAAGCACCCTGTACATTAAGTTTCCTAAAATTCTTCATCGGTTTCAGATTCTACCATTATGAATCATTATTCAGCTGTTTTTAATTTTTTTGGCACACTCCCTGTTTTACGAGAAAAATTCTTTAAAAAAGAGCATTTTCGAAATTTCGCTCAAAATAAATGATTCAGCATTAGGTAGTGAAGATGTATCGTCCAAAGATGCCAAGCTGTTCGTCAGTTCTAAATTATTCTTTTCAAATTCATATTCGATTGCTCATATTCTGTATACAATCATATTATATTCAGAGAATTACTTTATTCATACTTTTTTTGCACACCCCTTCTTTTCTATGAAAGGATTTGCATCCTTGGAATATACTGCTTCATAATCTAGTGTAAAATATTCTGACTACTTCGAAGTGAAATTTCGATTATGTCCTTTGAACATTTTTTTCTTGCAAAACCGAAGGATGCCGAAAAAATTCAAACCGCTTGGATAATGACTTTTTACGTTAGAGCCGGAAACAGATAGCGGTGTTTTGGAGACGCCATGTACAGCGTGCTTTTCCTACCTCCACAATTAATTTGGAATTATCACAATAACATCCCTGCATTTTGAGAAAAAATATTGGAATTCTTGATTGTACTCATTTATATATTGTTATTCACTTCGACTTCACCAATATTGAATGAGCCATACCAAAGTTATTAATAAAAGTAAAATCGATTGGAGCAAAATTTCTGTATTTCCTTTTTTTTTGAAAAATGATTTCTCGGAAAATAATAATCCAATTATTGGAAACGCTTTAATAATGTCTTTAAATGGAAGAATCGTAAACAAACAGCGGAGTTTTGGACACGCAATGTACAGGGTGTTTTTTCAACCTGCACAATTAACCTGAAACTATCAAAATAACAACCGCTTAATTTGGAAAGATTTGGAATTTTTGAGTGTACTCATTGCTATCGTACTTCACTGAAAATTTCAGCAAGATCGAGAGTGTCATACCAAAATTATCAATAAAAGTAAAATCGATCGAATTGGACAAATCACCCTGTATTGTCTCAATAGAGACCCCCAATCATAAATCAAACTTTGTATCGAAACAGTCTCGAGTAGTCTAAGCTTCTGCTAAAATCTGACGTTCCACCCTCGGAGTCCCTCTGTACAGCCTTCGATTATTATGTAAATTTTATTAGAATTCAAAGTATCTTTTTATACCGATGAAACTTTTAATGAGCAAAATCTATTCAAAAATATTTCCGAATAAATGAAACATTATAGAGTTATTGTATTAAGTGTTGGGTGAATGCTCTCAAGGAAAAAAAATTATATTTACATTTTCATTTCCTTACGAGAAGATAAAAACATTTTTTATTTATAGTCGTTAAGATGGGAGATCAAGTGTTAACAATGATTATTATTCTCAAATTCACAATTGATCAGTTTCGATAATAATTGATGCCATTTAGTCCTTGTTTATTGATTGTTTATGTTTCTTATCGATATAAGTCGATTCGTTCCTCAACATAAAGCCTTGGGAATAAATATAACCTTCTTCGATTTTATTACCAAAAAACTTTAGATACTCAAGTGTGCGTCAAGAAAATTAACCTACACCCGATTATATCCTGTTATTGGATTATTAAAAATCATTTCATGATTTTGGATAAAACCGCCCGTTTAGATGAGGATCGATATTCTAGGTAAAAAAATAGGCTTTTTACGCGCTTCTGTACTGGGGAACAGCGCGTTATCCTCTCGTCACAATGTCTGTAATTTTCGAATTTTGAGCTGATATTGGTCTTAAACGACTAGGTTGGACTGATGAAGAATCCGTGGTCAAATTTGATTCTGTCCGGCCGGCCGGCCGACTATGTTAGCTCTAACTTTCGAAAGGAAGGACCTAGAGTCTCGAAATTTTCAGGTTAGGTTTTGATCCTGAATATCTCGTTCGAGTTCGCTAATGGGCTAAATCTGCCGAATGGTTTTTGTGTTACAGCCATTTGAAAATTAGATTTTTCAATAACTCGAAAAATATTTATCTGATCGAAATGAAACTTGGTTGGAAGATGAAAGGTGTCAATAAGAATAATTATCCATAGATAAATAAAAAAAAATTTTTCATGAAAATTCATTTAATTTGAATTTCACTGAAAATTCCACGTCGTCATTTTACTAACTGTGTTCGAGGGTCTTCTCTGGGCATTATCAAAACATCAATAATTTCAATGGTATCCTGGGAAAGGGGGCAATCTAATTAACGCCATGTTTTTATTTTTCGAGTGAGCAATAAAATAGATTTTCTTCGTTTTTTCAATCGACTCTTTGCGCGCATGTTCCAGGGGAAGAGCGTGCTATAGTTTTGTCCAAATGTCTGAAATTTTCTGATTTTGTCCCGAAAATGGTACCACACAATTATTTCCTGATATTTCAGGAACTACTGAAGCGATTGGATCGAAACTTGGCAATTTGTTGGAACACAACGATACGAAACATCTCTCAAAATTTTGTTGTGATCGTGTTGTCAGTTATTTCAAAAAAATTATATTTAAAAATTTTTTTGGAAAGAAGTTTTTTTTCGGTAATACTCATCACTTTCGAAAAACAATTAGCTCACAACTTGAGCTATTAATTCGCAGCCGAGGACCAAATTTCAATTCGATATGGTTCCTATTTTCGGAGATATGGGAAAAAAATATGTGAAATTTCGTGGTTTTCTTATCGATATCGTTTTTTTTCGAAATAACTCAAAAAATACTAATTCAATCATGATAAAACTTGGCACCTAGTTCGAAAATGCTGATGGACAATTTTGCAGAATTTTGTGATGATCGAACCATTAGACCAATTTGAAAAAAAAAATTCAAATTGCTTTTTTTCAATACTCAGTGTTCTGTGATCTTCTGAACATTTTATCATCATAAAATTTTGTATAAACCTTAGAACTGTCATTTTTGATAGAGTACTGGATTTCCATCCGATCCAATCTGTATTTTTTGAAATTTTGGAAAAATGAAAGTTTGACTGGGTCTATCTGCGGAATCATTGGGTGGATTTTACCCATTCACGAATTCGGCCTTCGAAATTAAGGCCAAACCTTCTCTGCAAATACCGATTTTATAGGTTCTTTCTTTCGGAAGTTATTGTGTTTACAGTCGGCCGTTAGATATATCCATTAAAAATTTCGATTTTTCAAAAATACAGATTAGATCGAAGTGAAATCCAGTAGTTTATCGAAAAAAACCTAGAACATCACTGTCGTGAAGGCAGCAGCTTTTGCGCGCATGTTCAAATTCGTTGCCAAAGCGGTTATATCTGTTGAACATGCGCGCAAAACCTGCTGCCTTAACGTCAGTGCTTTTCTAGTTATTTCTTGCTTTGTATCCGAAAGGAATTGAGAACTGTTTCACTGCATGCAACAAGAAGAACTTGTTCCAAAAACAATGTTCAAGTTAGGAAAGGAACAATGGGGGTTTTTCCTTTAAACGAAAATGCAGTTATTTTCATGAAAAACCTTTAGAACATCACATTTCAAACAAATAATTTCAACATTATATTTTAAAAAAAATTTTTGATCACCTAAAACTGAAAAATAAAAATAGGGATTTGCATTTAAAGGGATTTGTCATGAGTGCACGATATGGCAACGTCGAATTCAGCTTTCTCGGAAAGAAAAGGACGTCAAATGTGTTACTTTGCTTAGGAAAACAGAGATAGCTAAACGACCAAGGAATAGAAAAAGAAGAGCACAGACTGTCATACCACAGATCAAGATTGGTCTGTGGTCATACTGTCTTATTATTACTGACAAATCTTGAACAAAAATTGTTTGGTTATATTGACAAAGAACCTTTGAATAAAGAACAACGAATGTTCTTTATTCAGAGCAAAGAACAGTACCTATGTACCACAGATTATGAATAAATATTTCGTTATTCTATAGCAGAAAAAGCAATTCTACTTAACAACGTTGTCACTTCGTGCATGCATGACAAATCCCAAACCCCAATTTTGAAATCTGGTTTTGAATACTTTCTGAAGGTAATTTGGGAAAATGATGAATCCAACCCATAATAATTATGTTCAAATTTGCATTTGCAGTAATAACCCAAATTCAGGAAAAACCATTAAAATTGAGATAATTCTCAACTACCTCAAAAACAACAAGTTTTACAGCAGGAATGTTTGACGTAATGAAAAAAAATCAATCAAGGTATAAAATATATTTTTTCCAATCATAGTTGTTTTTGTTTCGTTCTCAAAAAATGCAGTGATTTCTCGTCGGAAGCTTTGTCTTCCTGAAAGAAGTGTGGACTGGATATATGGAAGATTTTCCTATTTGAATTTCCTTCGTTTACCTCAGGAAATTGCACAATTATGCAGTGTGATTGTTGCGAACTTCTTTGGCGGTTACGTCCATTCTTGACCATTGTGGTTTAGAAACCGTGATTAATGATGGATATGATTGATATAAGGAAAGTGAGTGACGCTCGATTTGATGCTTTTCTATTCGACACGAGAGGAATATTAACACGTAAATATGATGAGCTTGAATTGCGCAATGTTCATGTAAGAGGAATGTTCGGTTTCTAAGGGGGGGCCCTATCAAGTAGTTCGCATGGATATATGCTCCCCCATTTTGCGAATTTTCACTTTGATCTCTGCCATACTGAAATAACTGAGTTGAACGTTATTTCACTAGGCTTTCCGTTGAGGAATATTACCATCTTTCTTGATGCCTTTTGATTTCCAATATCTGAAATAGAATAACTAATGAAATAAAAAAAATTTCATATACAGGGTGCTTCTTAATAAGTGTATCAACGGTCAACTGTAGATTTCTCATGAAAAAATAATATTTTTTTTTCTTCCATTAGGTCCTCCGGGTCTTCGTTTCAGAGATACAAGGGGTCAAAAATTTATATTTTTTTCAGTTTTTTGCTAGTATCTCAGGAACCGTTTGAATTGCAGAAGTGAGCTTTCGTACACACATTGTCACTAATAAACTAAATTTCTTGTTATTGGAAAAATTAACAAGTTTATTAATTTCAACAAAATTTGACAACTAGGTGTTTGAGTTTAAAGTTAACAACAAACAAATGCACGCATTACAATAACGTCTGGATCATATTCCTATGAACGTTGCTCATAATCTGAGGCGTATTTTCAATTTACTCTGCTGAGGCTTCAACTCAAGGGGTCTTCTACGGTCTTAACAGGAGTTTCATAGACAATGGTCTTCATGTGACCCCATAAAAAATAATCAAGGGTAATTGTGTTCATGGTCATACTGCTTTAATTTAATTTTTGATCATGAAATGCCAGTTTTGTCGAAAACGGTTCACTTTACTGCAATGAACCAAGGGTACCTTTTTTATTTAAAACACATGGGCGCATCAGAATTCGCTGTACAAATCCAAATTGTCCATTGATATAAAACCTTTGTGATAATTCAATATCTCCGCCACTGGTACGTCTAATAAAACAGAGTTAAGTGCAAGAAAGTAGCTATTTTTAGCGACAATGTATGTACAAAAACTCCATTCTGTTATTCAAACGGGTTATGATTTATTAGCAAGAAACTGAAAAAAATGTAAATTTTTGACACTCTCTATCTCTGAAACGAAAACTCGGAAGAAGAAATGGAAGAGAAAAAAAATTTTTCCTACAGTTGCCCGTTGAAACACTCACTTAGGAACACCATGTAGAGATTGCGTTTAGATTTATAATATTTTTGCCTTTCTGCTAACACTGTGATATATCTTAGAATTGTAATGCTCGTTCTCAAAAGAATATATATATATATTTTTGCCTTGATCTAATTTTGGTGTTGCCTTATGAATTATATTAACGATTAAATAATTCGAATAGAATGATTCGGAACATAGGACAGAATATTTCCTGATGAAAGAAACCGAGTGAAAATCTTCAAAATTTTTTCCTCAAGTTGTCTTCGCCAAAATTTCAGTAAAAAATTGAATTTTTTTTTCAAATCTTCAATTTTCTGTGATCTTCTGATTATATTATCCTCATGAAATCCTGTATGAACCTTCGAACTGTCATTTTTCAAATTTCGTTTTTCAATATTTCCAAAATTATAGATTAGGTCGAATTGAAATCCAGTACCGAAAAAAACATAGAAAAGCACTGGTGTGAAGTCAACAGCTTTCGCGCGCATGGTCAAAGGATATCGCCGAAAGTGAACTTCACGTTAGTGCTTTTTTTATTTTTTTCAATTCAAAATGGCGTGATGATAGCCCTGTATAAGGCTTGCCCTAATACAGGGGGGAATATAACATGTACAATTTTTTTGATTTCTATTATTCGTTAATCGATTTGGTTTCAGTTAGTCAAGGTCTCAATATTCGGTGTTCTGAAAACTGAGCAACATTACGAAAAATAATCAATGAATTTAAATTTGGAAAAAATTTCAAACGAATGTCTATCCTGATTGAATCAACGGACAAAATTAAATTTGAGGACCAATTCTACATTATCACCTATCAATGTGAATATTCGGGAACTTGCATTTTCGCATAAATTTTATCATTAGTTTGATAAACCACAAACAAGGAAGTATCGTTTCCGTAGTTACTAGTGCAGTATTTTTATACCCACCATGTCATCTTTCAAATATGATTTCAAATGCTCCTAGAATCTCAAATATTACCGAATCGCGTTAAAATCACCCAGTAATCCATTTTTTTGAGGAATCTGAATTACTTATTTTCTAGGAATTTTTCGCATTCTTTTTTTCTTCATGTTACATAATTTTAGAATTTTGAGTTGAAAATGCTCTCACTAATTAAGCATTCGTATTGAAATTCAATTATGTCCATACGTCCGGCCATAAACACTCCCTAACTTCCGGTAGAAATGACATAGGGTCATGAAAATTTCAGGCTAGGTTTGGGGTTAAGAGGCAGAATGTACTCAAATTAAATTAAAGTTATCTGGAATTATCGATTAAAGCTTATTTTGGGAAGATTTCGCATCATTTTCAAGGTTTTTTATGGGTTTTAACTCTCAATATGTGAAACAGAACTATAAAAGATTAAATAAAAATTGTTTTCTCATGAAAAACGCCCTTGCGGATTGCAGTATCAAACTATTCATCAAGGGCAGTTTCTTTCAATACAGATTGCCTAATGAACAACACAAACTATAAAGAAAACGAACTGTGACGTTTCAGAGTACAAATCTGACTTTCATCAGACAAAGCAATTTTTATTTAATTTTAATAGTTCTTTTTCAGATATTGGGAGTGAAACCCCATAAAAAACCTAAAAATGATCTGAAATTATGTTATTTCAATAACTAGAAAACTAGCAATTAAATGTCATCGAGAAGAAAGAAGTCGTGATTCACCGACACAAAACGCTGAGAAGTGCATTTCGTGGGGATCGAATTATGAGAAAAATTAAAAGAATGTATCAATAGTTAATCTCTTGCCTGAACTTTCAATTTGCTATTTTTAAACCGAATACTTCATTCGTATTCGAACGGATCTTTAGCCATTTTTGAGACTATTGGAAAAATGTTTAAATGAGAATGAAATCATTAGCTCGATATTTGTAGAGCAGGTTCAAAGCTCGATTACGAAGGTCGACTTCGTGAGGGGTTAAAATCTGCCGTAGGTAAATTTATTCAAAATTTTATGTTTGAAAATATATAATATATGATTCTGGGCAAAAAATGATTATTTTTGGATAATTTTATTTCCCAGTATTCAAAGGCTACGCCTTTGTCTTTGAATCTATGATGTCTTCAACCACAGAAAAGGACGTTGATTTATCTATTGTCGAGAACTGACCTATGAGGTGAGCATTTCAAAAAGCCCTTTTCAAATTTCTAATGAAACAAGCAGGTCTTTGTCTGAAAAGACGACGATCAGATGATCCACTCAAATACAGCCATCTTTGCCGAAATATTCAAAATTTCTGTTCAAAAAATTTTTGTTTTTCGGAAACAATTCGAAAAATGCAAAATTCTTTTTCGCCTACGAATTTGAACATGCGCGTTAATGCTGCTGTTTTTTAGAATCTTTTGATTTCGTATATCGAACAAAAGGGCGGTTGGGCACAATGAAAAAATATTATTTTTTATAAATAATTCACTTTTCATGATGTTACATGTAAATCCTTAGATGAGTTTCCTAGAATCAGAATGATGTGCTTGACACCAGAGGCGTCTTGTGTTTGAGTCAAAAAGAGTTTTTTATTTTGATCTATTGTCACTATATTTTTTTATATACTTTGCATACCACTATTCATAGAAAATCCCGATCAAAACTTTGGGCATCACTAAAGCATGTTCCATGCATTTCAAATTTTATGAGATTCTTAGATAACTTTTCGATAAATATATTTTATTCAATTTCAACACAAATATTATGGATAGTATTCTACAAAGTATAATGTAGTTAAGAATCAAAACTCCAGACGAAAAGCATTTCTATTCGTTTTTCGATATGTATTGGAATATTTCAAAGGGTATAATTTTTTGAATTGATCATTAATGGTCAATATTTTCAGAAATATTGAGATTAAATTGGATTTCCGATTATATTTTTGGAACGGTTTCCGAAAAGGTATAGGATGAGTCATCGTGTTTGATGAGTGAGAACTTGATATCTAGCATTGGTTTGATACACAATGTATCTAGTGATTCAGAAGAATTCTTAACTTTTCCACTTTCTCATATATTGGATAATCTCAGCATATCGTGAAATATTGAGAAATATTTCAAAATCGACAGAGTGTATTGGTTTCATATTAGACCTTCCTTTGTGCACTTTAGAGAAGTAGGTATGCTACAGGTGTCCATGAAAACTTAACAGTCGACCCGTGTGCATTAAGCTGGGTCTACCTGAGTCATGGGACATTGTGTAAAGAAAATGATGGTTGATATTCGGAAGAATCAGCTGCTTTTGATTCATTTTAGTAGATGAGGAAGTTGAGATCTTTCCAGGATTATTTATTCTTGCTGTTTCTGAAATACTGTGACGAACCGGTTTATTTTGAACTGATCTCGAAAAAAGGATGTACCGGTTTCGTATACAAAAACGCAAAAACGGTATTATCTTTGCTTACCTCGAAGCAATATGACCGATAGGGATGATTTTACTTTTGGAATACGATTTCAAAGAAATTTTCAATGTAGCACAATATGAATGAGCAAATTAAAAAATTCTTAAATTTTTTCAGAATACGCAGTTGCTATTGTGATAATTTCAAATTTGCTTCATGTACATTGATTGCGTTTCCAAAACTTCGCTATCCGTTTCAGATTCTACTATCATGAGTCATTATTCGGGTGTATTGATTGGCACAACTCAGTTTTCTGAAAAAAAAAATCTTAAAAAAAGAAAATTTGAAAATTTTTCTTCACCGATTCTACTTTATTTGATAACTTTGGCATGGTTCATTCAATTTTGATGAAATTTTCAGTGTAGTGCAGTATAAATGAGTACATTCAATAGTTCAAACATCTCAAAATGCAGCTAGGTTATTGTGATAATTTGAAATCGATTATGCAGGTGAAAAAAACCGTATATTGCGTTTCCGTTTCTTCGTCCGTTTCAGATTCTACAATAATGAGTCATTATTCAGGTGTTTCAAATTTTTTTTAGCACACTTCCGGTTTTCCGAGAAAAATTCTTCAAAGAAGAACATTATCGAAATTTCGCTTCAAAGCAGTGAGAGAATTGCAGAAGGTGGTAAAGCAGTAGCAGTATATTCCAAGGATGCAAAGCGGCTCCGAATTTCTGAAATAGTCTCTTCAGATTCGTAATTTATATGTAATTGCTCATATTCTGTATGAAATCATTTAATCATGACCATCACTTAACGAACGCTTCTTCATAGAAATAATTCTTTTACAAAAAAGGGGAGGTAAGCAAATAATTAAATTAAGCAATTTTCTTAATTGAATAATTCTATACTGAATAAGAGAAATTTAATATGAATTTTGAGTTGAGAATATTTTTCGAACTGACAAACAGCTTTGCATTCTCGGATGATATAGCATCACTACCCAGTACAAAATATTATCACTGCTTTTGAGCGAAATTTCGATAATGTCCTTCTTTGAGAATTGTTTCTCGGAAAACTCGGAGTGTACCAAAAAAAATAGAAACACCTGAATAATGACTCATTATTGTAGAAACTCGAACAGATGAAGAAGAGTCGGAAACGCAACATACAGGGTGTTTTTTTAACCTGCACAATTAATTTCAAACTATCACAGTAACATACCTGCATTTTGGGAAAATGTTCAAACTATAGAATGCACTTATTTATGTTGCACTACACTGAAAATTTCATCAAAGTTGAATGAGCTATACATATCAAAAAAAGTAGAATCGGTTGGTGTGAAATTTCGAAATTTTTCTTTTCTGGAAATTTTTTTTCGGAAAACTGGAGTTGTGCCAAAAAAATTTAATACACTTCAATAATGACTCATAGCATCTGGAAGGGATAGCAAAGTGTTGGAAACGCAATGTACAGGGTGTTTTTTCAACCTGCACAACCAATCTGAAATAACCACAATAACAACCGAGCATGTTGGAAAACATTAAGAATTTTTGAATTTGCTCATTCATATGGTGCTACGATGAAAATTTAATCTAGATGGGATGAGCCACTCTAAAGTTATAATTGAAGACGAATCACCCTGTATAGTCCCAATAGAGAACCCAAGCCATAAACCAAACATTGTTTCAAAACTATATTATAGATTGAATATGACGGTCTCCTCCGGAATCACCCTGGATTTTTTTAGTGACATTCTGTAACTTGAAAATAATTGTATGTGTATTCATAGCTAGGTAGTAGGATGTAAGTAAAACATGGTGTGCTCATTTGTTATCGTATTTACCAATGATGGCGTCACTTTTTTTATTCAAACTCAGGGAAATATATATTCTGTGCTTTGAATTTGAATGAAAAAAGTGACGGCATCATTGGTAAATCGGTCACAGATGAGCAGATGTTTTACTTACATCATGCTAGGTAGCGATGCTTTGATAATGACAACTAATAAAACAATATAATCAATTTCAAGCGATGGACCAAATGCTCTGGTTATAGTTTCGATTATCAAAATTGACAGATTATCTTTTGCCTATATGTCAGTTTGGATAACCGTTACTATGACCGGAGCTTTTGGTCCATCGCTTGAAATCGATGTATATGTTTTTCCTGTGACAAGAGCAGAAAGTAAAAATAAAGGTGTTTCCAATTCTTTACCCAGAATACAAAAACTGAGGATTCGCGATGCTTTCGTATGGAACGATAGGGAACATTTTATACCATCGCAATCAAGAATAGCGATTCTTGCGTTAAACGGTTAACGATGAATTGCCAAATCTAGGATGCATCTTCTGTGCACCCTAGCCAAATCTTAATGAACAGAAATGTCAACACAGTTTGACATTCTCAACTCAATTCATAGACAACAACCATCGAAACTTCTCATGCAGCTAAAAAAATCCCATTAGGAAGGACAGCAGGGCCACTACAAGCTGAAGCAATACAACTCTCCTAGAGTCTTCTCTTGTTGAAATTCTTGAATCAAGTAAAGCATTTCTGGTAAAGGCCAAACCTGGATAGAGAAGCGGTTTATATATCATTTACGATTAGGAACACCAGGACACAGGAAGTTGTGGAACAATTCCCATGACCTCAATTCATCGGCAAAATAATAAAGACAACAAACTTCGACTGCAACGTGCACGGACAAAGTGCTATGGGGCAGAGATCAGAATTGTTATACATAATATAAATAGTATGTATTCTCAAATCGTTATTAGTCTCATCCGATTTATTAATCTAATTCTTCAGAGATTTCAGCTGACAACGCTCTTCGTAGCGATACTTCATAGTAAATTTTAGAATTGTCAGCTGATTAATATTTAGTACAGGGGGTACCTACACTCTGGTCCACAACAACTTCGATTTCTGATGAGAAAGTTTCCCTACGTCTAGCTAGAGATATACCCATAACCCCTGATTTCAATTCTACACTTTTTTATTGCGTGCATGTTCTGGGGAACATAGTGCTATCGTTTTGTCGAAATGTCTGTAATTATCGAATTTTGAGTCGAAAATGGTCTCAAACGACTAGGTTGGACTCACTGATGACGAATCTGGTGTCAAAACCGATTCTTTACGGCCGTCCGTCCGTAGGCACGATAACGAGCTTACGGAAAATTATATCAACTCGAAATTCTCAGGGTTGGTTGCATTTCAAAAAACGAAGGTTAAGTTTGTTAATAGGCAAAAATGGTGGAATCGTTTCGAAGTTATAGCTATTTGAAGTTTTGAGGTTATTTTCCTGATATTTCGAGAACTGTTCTGAAGCGATCGGATTGAAACTTGGCAGTTAGTTGAAACATAAAGCCTTGAAACTTTTAGCAAAATTTCATTGGGGTCGTGCTGTCATTAAATCAAAAAAAAAATTTTTAAATATTTTTCGAAAAAATGTTTTTCTCGGGAAATATTCATTATCTTCGGAAGAAATTTCAGGCATATCTTGAGCTTTAAATTCCACAGTAGTCTATAAAATTTCAATTCGATACGGCTATTATTTTCGGAGATATTGGGAAAAAATATGTAAAATTTCGTGATTTTTTCTTGATATAGATGTTTTTTTTCGAAATAACGCAAAAAATACTTATGCAATCATGATGAAACTTGGTAACTTGTTTAAAAATGCTGATGGACAACTTTGGGCAAAATTTCGTGATGATCGTGTCATTAGAGCAATTTGAAAAAAAAATCATATTTTTTTTCAAATATTAAATATTCTGTGATCTTTTGATCATATTATCCTTATTAAAAAAATTCTGTATGAACTTTCGAATTGTCATTCCTCGATAAACTACAGGACTTTAATTCGATCTATAATCTGTATTTTTGTAAATATTGGGAAAATAAAATTGTACTGGGTGTAACCTCGATATTTGTGGAGTAGATTTGGGGCTTACTTACGAAGGCCGAATTCTTGAATGGGTGAAATCCACCCAAGCATTCCTCAGATATTCAAAATTTTATTTTCCCAATATTTCCAAAAATTCAGATTATGTCGAATTGGTATCCAGTAATTAATGGAAAAAAAAGCTAGAAAAGCACTGACTGAAGTCAGCAGCTTTTCCACGCATGTTCAAAGGATATCACCAAAAGCGCAAAACCTGCTGACTTCACGTCAGTGCTTTTATAGTTTTTATTTACATAACTTTGGTCGTCGATCTAATTTTCTGATGAAAATTATAACCACTTGAATGAGAACAATAGTTACAAAAATATCCAGGGTTTGTAAAGTCTAAAAAATTGCATAAAACGTATTCTAATTATTTTAGGAAGGACTTTTAATTCTATTGAATTGATAAAATAATGGGATAATAATAATATTACGATATACCAGAGGATCTCTATTATCATGCAATAGAAATATCATCCCTTCGAAAAAACACTGCAAATTTTACACAAGGTTTTATCATTTTATTAGTTGAATAACCCAATATACCATTGATATCTTAAACAACTTAGAACCGAATGCGAGGATTCATTTTCGATATTATAGGAAATTTGCAGCGTTTTTCTTTATATTTCAGAAACCACTGGTCGAAAATCATCCGGGTAAAGTTTTTCGGTTTGATTTATTCATTAGCAATCAACGTTCATAGTTTTTTTATGAAAATTCGGTGGTAAGTTTTCGAGAAATATTTTTTTTTCCCCTACCCCCCATTTAGAGCCCTTAGGGTACACCGATCCTGCTGAAAAGCTTGGAGGATCAACCCCGAATGACACGATTTTTCTAGCAAGTTTCAAGGATTTCTGTTCAGTACTTCCAGAGAAAAGCCCCGGACAACGGACGGCGGACGGACGTATTTTTTTTATTCGTTCATTCAAATCTTCATACTTCAAAACGTAAACTGTGAAATTTTCAGGGTAGGTTGAATTTTTTTTTGGTCGATCACAAGGTTTAGGTATTATTTGATTTTATCAAATAATAAACCAAAATTATTGAATACATTTCATACCATCATTGAGTTTAATACTCAATGATACAATAGAATGTAGGACACTGGATGTTTTTTTAGGGAATGAACATAAACGTGGTTGAAATTTTTTTCGGAATATCGATTCAGAGATAATGTTAATGAAAATAGGTAGAATTGAAAAGCAAGAAATATCACAGAACCTGATAATTTTCTATCACCTATTGTCGGATACATACAGCACGACTTGAATAAACAATGCCATAGATCGGATTGTTCAACTCGTGACAAAGCATCGTTTAGAAAAATAAGTATGTATCCGGCTCTGGGCCAATATGTAAAGGCTACCACTTAACATATCTTATTTAGTGATAACGCGGACACCCAACCAACGGAGCGCCGATGGAACGGAATGCGAATTAGGAAAGAACGTCATTGAAATGAATAACTCCGATGGCATTTCCTATCTTCCTGTATCCGTATTTCTTCGTTATCGTTTTCGAAATGTTTCGCGCAACATATGATTGAAAAACTTAATGAAAATACGGATTTAGTGACATCAGGACCTAAGCGCTCTCGTTTTGAATCGTAGTATATACAGGGTGTCACAACACTCTTCATAATTTACTTAAATGACCTTCTCAGTTTGAGCACTTCGAGGGTGTAGCAGAGGACCTCGAAATGATTTCTAACTGGTTCAGTAGAAATTGTATGACCATGAATCGTGTCGAGACAAAGATCATACCGTTCACGTCATATAGGAGATGCTTGCCAGAGTATGATACTATGAGCATACTCAATGTTTTGGTGCCACTGAGTCACTCAACAAAATATCTGGGTATAGGCCACGAGCAGTTTTGACAGTTCAGAGAGACTGGAGGACCAACAATAACCTAAAATGCATTGTTTACTATGAGAAAAGGCGATTTGGCTTGTGATTTTGTATGAATTTGGTCATTTTGGAGTGAAATATTCACTGATGCATTATCTAGGAACTATATCCAAAGTACTTGATATCTTGTAACAGTAACAGCTTCACTGAACTTATGGAATTTTCTGAATAAATACAATTCTTACTGGTTGGTGCTGTTGTTGCATGTTGCTTGGTGTAGTAAGGCAGGAAACACAATTTAAAACCTAAGTTTTTTGAAGTAAATTCAGTTATTCAAGCTCGAATAATCAACATCAAATCAAGGAAAATTACCATGGAGTTGTTGAAGTATTTTCATTTGAATGGTAGGTACTACTGGATGTGGAGAGGAACTCAATTTATTTATTGAAAAAGAGTGAAATAAGAAAATTCTTTCGGTTCTGAAAGGGAAAATCATATTTTCTGAATTAATTCAATAACGACCTTCGTAATTAAGCCCCAAACCCACTCTACAACTATCGAGTTTCTAAGTTGTTTATTTCGGAAGTTATTGTGTTTACGGTCCGGTCGTTAGGAAAGAAGCCCCAAACCCACTCTACAACTATCGAGTTTCTAAGTTGTTTCTTTCGGAAGTTATTGTGTTTACGGTCCGGTCGTTAGGATATGGTGGAATTGAAATCCAGTACTTTATCGAAAAATAACAGTTCGAAGATTCATACAGAATTCAATGAGGATAATATGATGGGAGGATAACAGAATATTAAATATGTAGTTAAAAGAAAAAATTTGAAATTTTTTTCAAATCGACGATCATCACAAAATTCTTCACAAAGTAGTGTTCCAGCTTCTTCAGACTAGGTGCGAAGTTTCATCATGATTGAATCAGTAATTCTTGAGTTATACCGAAAGGAACAACGATATCGGGGAGAAAATTCGAGATTTCATATATATTTTTTCCCAATATCTCCAAAACTAAACCGTATCGAATTGAACTTTGGTACACTGCTGTGGAATATGGAGTTCGCGCTGATTTTTTTTCATATGTGATGAACAGTTCGCGAAAAAAAAATTTTTTCCAAAATTTACTGATAGTAATTTCCCAACAAAATTTTGCGAGAAGTTGCGCGTTACTGTACTCCAACTAACTGCAAAGTTTCGATTCAATCGTAGTTTTTGAATTATCGCCAAAATAACGTCAAAACTTCAAAAGGCTGTAACTCCGAAATCGTTTGGCCGATTTTGCCCATTAACGAATTTAACCATAGCATTTTGAAATGCAACCTACCCTGAAAGTTTCAGGTCGATAAGATTCTCCATACGACCGTAATCGTGTCTACGGACGGCCGGCCGGCCGGAAAGAATCGATTTTGACACCGGATTCGTCATCAGTGAGTCCTACCTAGTCGTTCGAGAACATTTTCGGCTCAATCATCGAAAATTACAGACATTTCGACAAAACGTTAGCACGCTGTTCCCCAGAACATGCGCGCAAAAATCCGTCCGTTGTCCGGGGCTTTTCTCTGAAAGTAATGAACCGAAATCCGTGAAACTTGGTAGAAAAATCGTGTGTCGCAAGAGATTGATCCTCCAAGGTTTTCAGCAGGATCAGTGTACCCTAAGAGCTTGAAATTGGGGGTTGAAGGGAAAAAAATGATTTCTCTAAAACTTACTACCGAATTTTCATGAAACTCTCAAAGTTGATTACTGTTGCACAACTCAACCTAAAAATGTTCACACGAAAGATTTCCGACCAGAGGTTCCTGAGTTACAAAGAAAAATGCTGCAAATTTTGGTGTGAAAAACCAATGAGTTATGAATAATATATAAGTTTGATTTAAGATATCAATGGTATTGGGTTATTGAACTGGGAAAATAATGAACCCTTGTGTGAAATTTGCAGCGTTTTTGTTTAAGTTTTCACTTCCAAATCTGAAACATTTTTATTTATAGGAAACGGCCTTGCGGATTGCGGGATTCAAACTAATTTTGACTTGAAATACGAAGTTATTCAAATCAAAAAATTCTGCAAATTTTCTCTTCATTGTCTGATGAAGGAGTCATATATAGGCTGTGAGATGTTAGTCATCCCCAAAATAAATCTTCATTATTCGAGATATCAGCTTAAAATTGTGAATATGAAATTAAGGCGAGTCTACTTGATAAAGGTACAATACATTACAATATTGTATTTTATTATGTTACCGTTTTCTCAAGTCTTTTACCTCGATCATTATATGTCAGTTGATATAATAATTGACTTTGTCATTCATACATGATACGTTGAAGACAATAAATGTATGCAGTTATCAATATCGAAAGATAATATGTAAATGTATTACAGAAAAATCTGTATTTTTTAATGATTGAAATTTTGAACATTGAAATTACTGTTTGTTTTCCATCTACTATATTGTGTGTCCATGAATGACCGGCTTAAAGGAAGTCACAGGCACTCATACACAAAATACATCGGTGTTTTGGGAATTGTAGATTTTTTTGAGGGTGAACCCGTGGCAAACGGTGTAGTAGCTTTACAGTAGAAACTTTAAAGATTTATACTATATCCATTATTCTGGTGTATACGATTTTTTTCATTTTCAGGTCTTCCCGAAGGTGGGGTGCAGGATATGACATGGCTTTCCGTCCTGAACGAAGATGTGATCAATGGAAATCTGAAATTGAGATATGAAAGGGATCAAATATATGTATCCTTATGATTGATATAAATTTTATCTGAACATGACACAAACAAGTAGTCGTCCCTCTTAAAATCTTATGAATTATGCATATTTCTAACTACGATCGGATCTAATCGATTGAACTCATGTTGAATATGTTAATATTGGCCGATTCCTTATATTTGAGTTTCTTCTCGGCATATTTGCATTTCATCCAAATTGCTTTCGCTTTCCTGGAAGTTTCACTTATTCAACAGGTGATGACTAACAGAGAGTGGCTGTGATTAATCTGAAAAATAAACCATTTTCAATACTTATTTTTTTAGGTTTTTATGGGTTTTCACTTCCAATAATAATTAATACCAACCGTATAAAATTTCCCCTTCGAACCGAAGTGTTTTTGCATTTCTCTTAACATAAGAGCCGAGATATCAGTCTTAGTACCTTTTCAAATTGACCCACTGTATATACTAATTGAAGGGTGAATCGAGCAGAGATTAATCCCGAAAAGATTCGACGAAATCGCGACTTTTCTTGGAGTTATCAATTGGCTGAATATTGGCTAAAATTGGATGAAATCTATAGATATATTTATCAATTCAAATAAAGAACAGTATAAAGACATATAAGTAACGTTTTAAACAGACTGAGGAGACATGTTTTTTATAAACCATAATAACCAATATAACTTCCTTTCAGACCTTTTTTTAAAATGCAAAATATACGCTCTCAATAGAGAGGGTACAGCTATAATACGCTTCTATAGAAGTATTGAAAATATCGATTGAATCTTATTCTGGGAGGATTTTGCAGGATTTTTTTAGGTTTTTATGGATTATTTATTTTTATTTTATGAATGCTGGGGGCCCTTTTGATTGGGAAATCATCTCCCATATAATCACTTTTTTTCATCAAAAAGCTGATAAAATATCGGAACGAACTGACAAAAATTATGATATGTTATGTGAGAAGTATAAAGATGAATGAAATTCAATAATATCAATAACATTTTCTTAATTTGTAAAATAGACATTCACAGGATCCATATTAGTAGCAGTCAATCCCTATAAAGAACTTGATATTTATTCCCAGGTAAGAAAACCACTGAGCAAATTAATGAACTGTAATTTCAGTAGTTCTTATTTTTTTCTGATTTTATTCTCATATTTCAAATGAAACCAAAAGTTTTGGTAAAAGTCACTCTGATAAAACCACAAATCCATAGATAAACAACTCTGACAAAGAATGACGCTTTTGAAAAACTATAAAAAAACTGTATCTGTTCATACTTGATCGTAAAATTTTCTGTATATTTTGTTCGAGCTCTTGATTGATTCAACTAGAACAACAGAAAGTTGGCATTACATTAGCTTTAAAGATTCGTGAAAAATTTCTATAGAAGAATTTCTCATTTTCCCCCTACAGAATTTCGTGAAGAAATATAGAGGCAGAAAAATAGGAACACAAGAACCACATGTTTTTGCATTAGCCGAAGCTTCCTATGCCTCCCTTCAATCAGATAATCCTAATGGAATCCGCAAGAACCAAAGTTTAGTTATAAGTGGAGAGAGTGGTGCTGGAAAGACTGAAACTACAAGGTTCATTTTGCAGTATTTGTGTTCGGTTACTAGTCAGGTATCAACATGGGTCGAACAACAAATTTTAGAGGCGAACACTGTGTTAGAAGCATTCGGTAAGTCCAGAGATGATTAGAGGTGTTTTATAAAACGTTCAGAAATATCGTTTCATTTGAACGACTTTTTTATTGTTTTTCAGGGAATGCAAAAACTGTCAGGAATGATAATTCAAGTAGATTTGGCAAATTTATGCAACTCTGCTTTGATGCCAAATGGATGATTGCTGGCTGTATAGTCCAAGATTATTTATTAGAACAATCAAGAATAACGTTTCAGGGGCCTGGAGAAAGGAATTACCACGTATTTTATATGCTAGTGGAAGCAGCAAAGGTAATGCAAATTTAATTTGTTTAGGTGGCAATACTGAGTGAACAGTATAAGGCAGATCAATTTTAATGGTAGTAACAATTTCGACTCGACCACCATTAATTCCATACTTGATGAACCTAAAATGCTATTGAACGCCATCATTTTCCTGTTGCCCATCATTTAACTGATTTTCCCACTTAAGCAATCAATTTATCAGATCATTCATCACTATATTGATATCTGTACCACTTACAATATTGTACATTTCAGAGAAATAATGATCTGGCCACCAATCTTCACCTTAAAGATGTTGGGTTCTACAATTATTTGAATCAGTCCGATTGTATCAAGATAGAAGATGAAGAAAGAACCCTAGATAGATTAATGTTAGCCTTCAACGTCCTGCAGGTCCCTGGTAACATGTGCAATGGGATCTTCCAAACATTAAGTGCAATATTGTGGCTAGGAAATTTGAATTTCGAAGACATAGATGGAGAAAAATGTAGATTGACCTCACAAGATGAAGAAATTTTAAATATTCTTTCAACACTGTTGTGTTTAGATAAAGAAGATTTGAGACAGGTTGTATTGATTCGACAAATCAATGTTAGAGGGAATATCACTGAAATACCGCTTAAGTTACAAGAGGTTCGTCAACTTAGAGATTTCATTTAATATTCCATATTAACGTTTTGTACTTGAAGGCTAGAGAAAATAGACATGCTATGGCTAAGGCTTTGTATTCAAGAACATTTGCCTGGTTAATAAATCATATAAACACTTGCACAAACCCTGGACAGGATTCGTCGAGATTTTTAGGTGTTTTGGATATTTTTGGATTTGAAAATTTTGCAGTGAACTCTTTTGAGCAGCTCTGCATAAATTACACGAATGAAAAGTTACACAAGTTCTTCAATCATTATGTTTTCGCCCTGGAACAAGAAATTGTAAGTATCATTGAATCATTTATTGGTGCGAATTCATCATATTTCGATTTCAGTATGAAGAAGAATCTATCATGTTTAACCATATAGATTTTAAAGATAACAGCTCATGTTTGGAATTACTTGAAAAACCACCTCGTTGTGTACTCAGGCTCTTAACTGAACAATGCCATTTACCTAAAGGCTGTGATGCTTCTTACATTCTCACACTACACAGTGAATTCGAGAACCATGAAAGATATGTAAAAGGTGAGTTCATATTTTTTACATCTTTTTCTTCGTTGAGCTAGAAGTGACCAAAATAAATTACATTAGACACATTCCATTGAGCTCTTTGTGAAAGTGATGAACAGGACAATTGAAATGTGGTGGATTTTGTATTCAGATTCACTCATTGAAGAAGTATGACTTATGCCTGAGGTTTTTGTTGTTTGAAGACATATCTCAAAAAATCAAATCTAACGAAGTAACAAAATTTGTTGAATTATATATATATATTCTTTTGAGATGAGCATTACATTTTTTTTTATATCAAACAATTTGTGTCATAACAGTATTAGCAGAGGAAATGTCAACGGGGTACCATACATTTTTACGTATGATACAAGAGCACAGATTAAAAACCTCAGGAAAAACTCTGTCTCCCCGTATAAGTGTAATGAAATTGTTGTTTTTTATTGAAGGGCTTCTTTTTCATCGACAAAATTTCCTCCTTCCTATGCGATGCAGGTTGAAATCTTGGAAACATACCTGAAAACAAAAAAGGAGACGAAAAAACTAATATGAACTAGTAAATGATTTAGTACTCATTAAATTAATTTGAAGTTCGCAATCCATCTCAAAAAAGAATCAGACACCGAATGAATTGCCTCGAAACCATCGTCAAATTTATATATTGGACAAGTATTTACTAAATGTTCTATTGTTTCCTCTTCTTCTCCGCACTCGCACCTTGGACTTTCGACCGAATTCCATTTGAAGAGGAAACTATTACAGCGACCATGACCGGTTCTAAGTCGATTCAAAATGCACCAAATTTTCCTAGGAAGATTGAAACCATGAACTTTTTCTGAAGGATCGCTGATCAAACCTTTGTTTAAAACATTACACGAATTCCATTCTGAACGCCAAATTTCTTTGTCACTTTTATTGGTGTA
Source organism: Myrrha octodecimguttata (assembly GCA_958510865.1). Taxonomy (NCBI): domain Eukaryota; kingdom Metazoa; phylum Arthropoda; class Insecta; order Coleoptera; family Coccinellidae; genus Myrrha; species Myrrha octodecimguttata. The sequence goes on along the minus strand of OY294059.1, from coordinate 59,430,962 downwards.
AAGAAAATCGTTGATCCATAAAGGTTTACGAGATTTCAATCTAGCAATTTTAGAATCCGGAATATAAGACATGATTGGGAATAAATTCGGAAAGGAACGATATTTATCCCAAGACTTTATCACTGCAACCTGTCTACGAATATGGGGCGGTACAATATTTGAGAGAACTGGTAACCACTGTGAAGGTGTAGATCTTATGGTCCCACTAATGATTCTCATAGCAACATTAAGCTGTACATCTATTTTACTAACATGAGCGCTATTAAACCAAACCGAACAACAATATTCAGCAGCAGAAAAAACCAAAGCCAAAGCTGCGGTACGAAGAGTTGTAGGGTATTTGTTGAATTGAAATGGTGATATAATTGTATTAGGAAAATTTTTAATATCCCAAGTTTCAGGAAAGTCATAGTTTGAAATTTCTATATATATATATATATATATATTTATAAGCCAGTTCAAACCTTTCGTCTACGTTGTCCGACGCCTATTCGCCATTTTTTCCTATCCCCGCAGTCTTCTTCCCCTAAGTTTCTGTCACTCATGGCTCTGCGTACGGATTTTTGCCACTCTATTTAGGGTCCTCTTTTTCTCCATTGTGCGGGCTGACATGATTGTACTTGTTTTGGGAGTCTTGTTTCAGGCATACGTCTTACATGTCCGTACCATGTTAGCTGTTTATACTTTATGTCCTGTGTTATGTTGCCTTCGATTCCCATAATCTTTTTGATGTTCTCGTTTCTTATGTGTTCCTTTTTAAAATACATAATGATCGTCTTATATGAAATTTTTTCACTACTATAATTTCAACTTTGTTTCTCATTGCAGGAGATGACAGAAGAAGGTGGGAAAGAGAATTTGGCGTAAAACACTATGCAGGTTGTGTTACTTATAACGTAAAAGGTTTTGTCGATAAAAATAGAGATGTTCAACAAGACGTATTTTTTGACATGATATCTAGAAGTAATAACGATTTTTTGCAAGTCCTTTCAACATATCAAGATCTTTCAAACTCTCTAGCTGCTAAAAATGTGGCTAATGGTATATCAACTGTTTCTCGAGGAACATGCAAAGGAAAACCTACAGTTTGTGATACATTCAGATTCCAATTACAATCTCTTGTTGATGTTTTACAGTCCACCACACCTTGGTATGTAAGATGTATAAAGCCTAATTCTGATAAAGTCCCAAATAAATATGATAAAAAATTAGTCTTAGACCAATTAAAATATTTAGGCATGCTAGATATAATAAGAATCAGAAAAGATGGCTTTCCAGTACACATGAGCTTTGAAGATTTCGTTGATCGTTATCGCTGCTTAGCAAGTACCAGATTACCACCTGATGCACAAAAAGCCTGCCATGCAATTCTTTCTAGTCATAACTTACCAAATACAAACTGGCAATTAGGAAAATCCAAAGTGTTTTTGAGATCATATGTCCATGAAACGTTAGAAGATAGTCGATTCAATATCTTATTTTCTCGGGCTGTACTCATCCAAAAAAGTCTTCGAGGTTATGTTGCTAGAAAATCGTACCTGAGAATAAGAAATGCTGTATTGAAAATTCAGCATTCGTACCGTGGATGGAAACAGAGAATTGAATTCTTGAGAAAGCGTAGAGCCGTTATAGTTATACAAAGTCATTTAAGAGGAGTATTTGCAAGAGAAGTTGCCTCTGCATTGAAAGAAATGAAGAGAGTTGACGAAGAAATGAAAAAGAGGGAAAGACTAGAGGAAGAACGCAGAATACGAGAAGCAAAGGAGGCAAAAGAAGCTCTCAAGAAACAAAAGGAGGAAGAATCGAATGAAAATGGAAAAGAACAGGAAATTGAGGATGATGGAGAATCGTTCAAAGAATTACAAGAATGTGAAAAGTGAGTAGATAAAAAATTAAAATTCTGATATACTTCTGGTGATATGTTATACAATGTTTGGCATTTTGTATCATTGCAGAGCTGCTGAACAAGAAATTGCTGCTCTTTCACACATTGCGCAACAGCTAAAACCAAAGCTTGTGGAAACTGTTACGGAATCTGTGGACCTAGACAACTTATTTGCTTTCTTATCAGATGTTCAACCCAACAGAAACCACATCATAGATGAAATTGGCGAAAAAATGAACGAACTTGTTGAGGATCTAGATGTAGAGCTTGAAACTGTCATCCAACAGGAACTTGAGGGGTTGAACCAAGAACAACCTCAGCCTACTCCTCCACGTTTAGGACATCCCACTTTACCAGAACCATCTGGACCACCTCCGCCCCCACCATGCCCTACTCCACAAATGGCCCCAATAGTTGAGAGTCCTGTTGAAGAATTAAGTAGTAAGAATGATGGTGAACACATATATGAAGCTGTTTTGCCTAGGGAGATCCCTGTAGCCATTTCTCCTCCTCCGTTACCAGCGCCCCCTAAGTTGAGTTCAGATTCTCCCAAATCAACACCTCACATGTCAAGGTCGAATAGTACAATTATATCTTCAAGGGTAAGTTCAGAAAATATATTTTGTACTATCATGTGTTGAATACTCAATGGTACTATAATGCAATCTGTTGGCTCTTGATTTTTTCAATATCTTTGATCTTTTTCATATTTTTTTAGCCACAATCTTGGCGGTATCCATCTGAATCTGAGCAGCCATTTAATGTGGAGAGGGAACAAAGAAGAAAGCTCAGAGTTGAAAAGAAGTTACAGGAGTTCGCTGAAAATCACGAGAAAGACAATCATATAGAAGACCAATTCTTTGACCTACTTGATTTTGCCAAGGCACACTTCAATGCTCATGAGAGAAGTCCAGAGGGAACTATAATTGCTACGTTGACAAGAAAAAGACCAAGTTGTGAAATGATTCCAGTTGAAGACATGGTTACTTTCTATAAGGGAACCACCATACCTTGCTCTCACATCCATATGTATGATCCAGATAATATTAATATAGCTTGCGTCATATTTAGGGATCTCTCAAGGTACTTGCGAGGAGAACTCAGCGCTGAGAAAGAGCTACAAGCTATTCAATCAATGATAGGCCATGCGATAGAGAGAGAGGAGTTAAGGGATGAGATTTTGGTGCAACTCATGCGCCAAGCTACTAATAATCCTAGTATGGACTCTACAGAGAGAGTTTGGTTAATACTGTGTCTTTGTGTGGTTTCATTCAAACCATCTAAATTGTTATCCAAGTATTTCATATCTTTTTTGAAAAAGAATGCAATGCAAGGAGGAAAAATCTCTCAGTATGTGCAATGGTGTTTGGACAACTGCAATAATATAAAAGTTACTGTAAGGGAGCTATCACCATCTTCTGTTGAAGTTGCGGTAAGTGCGGCCTTGAATTAGGTTTATCCAGTTTTTATAGCTAGAACTGAGCCAGGTTGGCAAAAGTGAAATTCCGTTAAGGTCAAAATAAATCTTTGGTACCTGGTCTATTCTTACATATTTTTTTCAATGACCCTGGCTCAGTTTTGTAACAAACATAACATAGACAACACCAGTTATCCGACAGGAAATTACTATAACCTAACAATCATACATAGAGGAGTGTGTCAAACTTACGTTGCCAACCAACTGACTCCATAAAAGTGAATAGAATGTACCTTAGCAATAATATTGTTATGTTCTATGGACTGTGGCTTTCCTTAAAATCTGTGGAAGAAAAGAGTTCACAGTGGGTGAGAGATGACGCCATCTTCTCCCCAAGTAGATAGAAGTGGCTAGAGGATGACAGATATTGCATCTCTCCCCTTTATCTATGAACTGCGTACAGAAATTACTCCATCAATGGAGTGACACAAATGTCACAAATGGAACACAAGATCGAGTTAACAGATTAGATTTTGTTTGCGTACAGCTATGAGTTATAATGAGGAGAGACGGGTTGATCTGTTAAAGAGCCGGCCAACTTTGTGTGGGTTATCCCATAGTTCATGTCTCTATGTCATGTTCATAGACCCCATAGACATAAAAACATGGACGCCTTTTATTCAAATGCTTGTAGCAGTTGCGACAAGACATAAGATGATAGATCTCACATCTCTCCCTTGAATTTATGGGAGGAGTTGAGTTTGGATTTCTCTGGAGGGAACCAATTTTCGCTGTTATTGCGTAATCCTTGTGTATGTCTATTTCCTGCTTATAACATTCACGTCAACGGATATTTAGTCTGCAAATGTGTGTCTAGTTAGTTTCATTTGCTCATTCAACAAAACTTCAAACACTACTAGCATTGAGATGTTTTCAATAATATACTGTTTTTAGACATAAAGTTAGGAAATGTCTATCACTATGGGGCTAGTGGACTCAGTTATGCTACACAAATATTGAACCTTCAAAAAAAACAAACATAATGGATACAATTTTAAATTTTTTTAGGCAATGAAAAGGTTAGGCACAATAGTATGCAGATTCTTTTTCTTGGATGGAAGGACCAAAGCTATTGATGTGCATCCAACGGATACAGCTGGAGAAGCTGCTAGGAAATTGGCAGAAAGGCTAGGTTTGAAAAATTTAGATGGCTGGGCAATTTATCAGAGCACTTCTGAAGGTGAAGAACATGTTCGGCACCATCACTATCTGTATGATGTCATAGCTAAATGGGAAATGTGAGTGCTAATAAAGATTTTTTATGAATTTTTAAGCCCAGATATCTGGTGAATTATTCAATCGAATTTGCGTATATACTCGATTATAGGATTTTCGGAATAGAAGTTCGCCTTGAGATTCCTGACACATCTTTATGTTTGGTAACAAAATATAACTATGAATTTTGTTCGATTCAATCATTGAAATAAAGTTTATAAATACAACCTAGACAAGATTTGCTTAGTTTGGCATCTAATCGATGTCAAAGTTTTACTGCTGTTGCAATTCATTTGATTAAAACCAATGGCATGAACAAACCGGACAAAATTCAAAATTTCTTCAGTCATAAATATTTCCTAAACCAACCTGAATTCTGCATGTCAAAATATTTCTGACTGGGCTACTACCAACATAACTCAAATTTCCACAGCTGTGTGGCATGCCTATAATTCCTGGAGCGGTTATATCAGCAAGCAATGCTTTTTTGTGCACTTCAGGTTCATGTTCTAGCCTAGGTCCACAAATTATCTGTAAAAATCACATGTTGCAGCAATAGGTCTCTTGCATGAATTTTTTTTAACATTGAAATCAAATATTCTATCCATAAAACTACTGAATAACTTTAGCCGTTATCAAAAATTTAACGAGAAAACGATCTTCTAAATTTGGTTCCACATATTGACTGTTCAACCGGACGAAACTTCGAGCCTTCCATGACGTACCAGGATGTATCCACTCTCTCTCTCCCCTTGAGTACCTTTCTCTATAGCAAGCCAATAGGGAGCGTCAGCTGTATCGATCACGGCATCGTGAAATAACGAGTGACGTAGGAGGCGATCTACCGCGTTTCCCCCACTTTGGTTTTGCGTCCCGATTTGACGATTTTTAATACCGAATTATTCGAAATTCGCGAATTGTTGCAGTGTGAGACAGCTGACATTTTATATTTTAATTTGTGTTACATGCAAGAGTACTATTCATACCACACATTATTTGCCAGTTAATAGTTGTTTAATTGTTGACTCAATATACATAATTTGGCAGTAATTTGAACTTTTCCTCAATTTTACTAATTCACTAATGACTGAAGAATAACTATTCTCAGGATGCAACAGAAAATGACAGCACCATCAGGGTTGACTACCCTAGGACGAAGAAGTACAAATGTAGGTTTGAGTGGAGGGGAGAATAGATTTATTTTCAAAAAGAGACTATTCAGATCAAATCGAGAACTGAGTCAAGATCCTGTAGAAGTAAACTTGTTATATGCCCAAGCTGTACATAGTGTTGTTAAAGTGAGTTTGAATCTCTAATTAATTATTGATTATACTCAGATGTTCCAAATGTTCTTGATTATGTTCTGCAATCTGAGCCATTCTCCATTTATTCACAGTGTGATGATTTTCCTGTTACTGAAAAAGTAGCTCTTCAGTTGGCTGGACTGCAGGCGCAAGTAGCCCTTGGCAACCCCAAAGATAACAGCAAACTGGAATATTATACTGACATAGATACATTCTTACCTTATAGAATAAGTAAGACTCGAGGTGCAGATGTTTGGGTAAGGCATTTTCCTGGATCAATATCTTCCTATATTTTGTTTTTGACTTAATGAAAATAAAATTTGGTTATTATTATTGTATGATTTCCGAGTAGAAAAATACGTCCAAATTTTCATTTTCATCAAAGAATAAACTTATATCCATAAGGTGACTAATGTCAGAATTTCGCTACCCATTGCACCTCTAATTTTGTTGCAGTCTAAGGAAGTTTTTGATTATATAAGAGTATCCCCACGTGCCTGGCAAGGACTTAGTTTCAAAAAGCTCAAGTTTCAGTGCAAGAATCTTTTTCGAGGTTAGAATTGAAATAGTATATCATTCTGAGCAAGGGTCATCTTTATTACCATCATATCTCTGTATCTTATTTCTTCTATCAGATATATCTTCATTGAAGCATCTATTGAACTTCAGCTTTAAACACTTTTCTGCCAAGTATTAATATTTTTAGGAATTGGTTTGTGGAGAAAAGAGAGCTCCAGTAATAATAAACCAACATAATCACAGGGACGAATATCTGTCGATAAATCAACAAATTATCCACCTTGATCAAAGCTAATCATCCAATCAACCAAAACATCTACACCGAAGAAGTGGACCCAAGAAGAATGACTACAGCTGTTTCACAGTTATTACTGATCGTCAGATCATCTTACCTTGGATCAAGCTCTGATCAAGGTGGAATATTTGTTGGTTTATCGACAGATATTCGTCCTTGTGATTGTGTTAGATTAATATGTTTATTTTAGAGTATTACCATAATTCCTATATTCCAGCAAAATTTTATGAAGTTTTGTCCCAACAAAGTGATTTCATCCATAAAATGCAGATAGATTATATTTGCTTGATGGAAATTTTATGGTCTTTTACCTTTGTTGGAAGTATTTGGTAGATGGAATCTTTTTCTCTCCTTGGTTTTCTCGATTTAAGTGGTCTGGTAATGCTTTGTGTGTTGGTTTTATTAATTCCAACTAATCAATCAATATGAATATGGCATATAGGATATTATCATTTCCATCACACCCAACTCGAGCAAAGCTTCTTCTCAAATCGTCATTACTAACATATTCTTTTCATATGTCCGTCTTAGTTATTTCAGAAAGCTGAAGGGCCATTTTAAACATGTTCCGTTCTTCTCCTCCAAACTTTTTTGGTATCGAAGTGTTCTTTATTACCAATACCTTTTTAAAAGTTTAAAAAAGAAGTTGGTGGAAAGAAAAAGGAACGAGTTCTCATCCAGAAATATTTACAGGTTCCCATCATCGCTCAAGCACACAAGCAATATGGTTCAAATAGGTCAGAGCTCACTGCCAAGGCGCTTTATCTGTCTTGTGTGATGCAATATCCCCTATATGGCACCACCATGTTTTCTGTTACGTATAAAGGTTATTGGTTGCATAGTAACAACTTGATACTGGGCATTAACTGTGATGGAATAATGCTCATAAAGAAAGACGATAAATTTGTATTACATGACTATCATTACCAAGAGATTGAAAGTATTATGTTGGACCCAAGCGATTGCTTTATAACAATAACACTACAGAGACATATGAATGATAGTAATCATAGATGTTTCGTTTTTGAAACAAAACAGAAGAATGAAATTGGTTCACTTATTGCCAGTTATTATCCTAATTTAGCTGGATGGATAATTGAAAATGACCAGCCAACCAAAAAAATGAAAGGTAAACTCGAATGTTAAATAAATTACAATAATTGCTGAACTGCATGTGTAATCATCATTAAAATATACTTTTTTTTCAAGCCATCACAAATGAAGATAGAATTCGAATTTATCACAACCTTGTCAACTGTCGAAGAGCTATGATTGACCATGATATACTTCGTAAACCAGTGGAATCAGGAGGTGGTTTCTTGAAAAATACTCTACGTCGTCTAAGTAAGAACAAACTTGATAAATTGAGGCAGGAACATGGTGGAGATACAAATGAAACATACAAAGGTTTTCATTATGGTTTCTGGGCTTTCACTAGGCAAATGATCCAACAGAGTATTAGTAGATTGCCAGAACCCGAAGAACAAATTATGCTTCAAGTATTCCAGATCATGTTGACTTACGCAGGTCTAGGTCAAAATGGTGAGTTTTATCAAAGAGTATCACGGGATCACCAGCGGGCGAAGTTTAAAGTTGAATCTTCAAATGAAGGGATCTTTTGAAAAAATCATCTCATCTTGACGCACCTTCATTACATATTTCACTGTTAAGGTGAAAAACGTTTTTATTTTAGTTTTTCGTTGTACAAATTTTACCGAGTTTCGTTTTGTTAAGTATTTACCTTGTATTCATATATATCTCTTTTCGAGATTACATCGAAACAGAAATCGAACAAATCCAGAGTTTTCTGCAAACTTCCATTTCAATTTTTATTGAATCTTTTCTAGACTCTATTTGTACGCTATAGAAGAATTTTACCTTTCACTTGTGTTACTAAGTTTTATTGAAAAATACTATTTTATGTTGAATATTACATTTTTCGTGAATAAACCTGACTTGTTAGCTCATAATAAACAATTATCACAGGTGAATCCATAAAACGTATCGAGGATGAACATGTGAGCCTTTTACAAACAATACTCGACAGATGTATGAGGAAAGACTCCCTACTTTGTGAACTGTTCTTACAACTCATCAAACAAACCACAGACCATCCAGATCCTAATTCCCGCGTCAATTTACGTCATTGGGCCCTGCTCTGCCTTGCCTGCTCAGTTATTCTGCCACCAAACAAAGCTATTAGACGTTACCTCATTGCTCACTTGAAAAAATGTAGCGCAGATAATGTTACCGAAGAAGGAAAATATGCAAGGTTCGCCGAAAAATGTCTGCTTAAAACGCAGGGGACAAGGAGAAGGCAGTGGCCCCCTTCAAAGGAAGAAATTTTGTGTACCATAAACCGAAGACCCGTTTATGCCCGATTTCATTTCATGGATGGACAGTATCATTCAGTGGAATTTCATCCTTCCTCGACAGCCAAAGATGTTCTTGAGATTGTGAAAGATAAAGTTGGCTTGCAAGGAAGTGCCAGAGGCAAGTCTATGAAACTTCTACAGATTAAACTATGTTCCCAAGGTCAAATGTCTAATTTCCTCAATTTTAGGTTATGCCATCTATGAAGTTCTTGGAAATTCAGAAAGAAGTCTTGCCGGAGAAGAAAAAGTAACTGATGTTATGGCTAAATGGGAAAGATATAGGGCTGCCTCTGCTGCAAACACCCTGACGAATGCCCCTGGCTCTAAGCGCGCAAGACCACAGCATCACTTTTTCCTTTTCAAAAAACATCTTTTTATGGACCAATTCATCAATTTGAATGATCCTGTCGAAAAGGAACTATTATACCATCAAGTATTACATGATCTGAGGACAGACAGATTCCCTATAACTGATAAAGAAGCTGTAAGTGTAATCTTCATCATTTTGCCTAGGGCCCTAGGATTTCTCTAGGATATCTCATCCATTATACAAGGTTGATTAAACCCAAACATTGTCGAACTCACGGGCCAGTAATACCCAGCCTACCTTCCTTGAAGATGGGTCAGTTCCTATTAGAAAATCAGAAGGTAGTATTGAACCACAGGTTTGATAATATTTGGGTCTAATTTACTCCATATTATAATGGATTGGAGACTCTAAACCAATCTTGTAATTGTGTGATTTTTTTTCTTGGACTATTTGATAGTATAACAGTACAGTTAATTACAACTGATGTGGAACGATAATTGAGTTGGTGCATTCTAATGGACTCTCAGAGTATCATTGGTGCAGAGTCAAAGCATGTTCAAAAAGTCCTTCTTGAAAGTATGTCATCTTGGCATCAGAACTCATAGAAAAAAATTGAGTATTTTTTTTCTATAACTTGTTTATGGAATTTATTACATGAAATTCTGGTTTGAGACTATTTTAGTTGGAAGAAGATTTAAAATTGTTTTTTTTTTATTTTTCTGAAAACTCTCAAGAAATGAATTCATTGTTATTAATCATTATTTCATCATTTTATTCCAAAAAATTAGCAAAAGAAAACTTTTTTCGTCAAAATTGTGAAAGTTTGGGATAGAGCAGAATATCTCCTGATTCTGTTGCAAAGAAAATATCACCCCTTCCCGAAATAATCAGAGTATGTTTCATACAATTTTGGAGAGTGCCTGAATTCATGGAAATGGTTTTCATATTGTATGTGCGCTCTGTAAATAACTCATGGGTTTTCAACAAGTTGCTTGATGTTCGCAGAACTGAATCTGTGTTATCCAAGATGTAAAAGCGTAGCATAGTGATAGTATACTGGGTAGTTGAATATTCTCCATCTTTCTATTTTGCTTCAATAAACATTTTTATTATTATTATAAGATGTTTGGTTTTTACACTCTGGTAGGTCTTCTGAACATAAATCTATGTTCGCAATTTGGCGGTGTAGCTTAGTTTTGAAGATATGGGCTCTAATGTTCAGAAAAGTTCCATTTTCAGATCATTGTTTTGTGATTAAATACAAGCTTGAATATAGTTACAGGCTTCATCCTCAAAACTTGTTCAATCTACTTTTATGTTGTCCCATTCAAAAAACTCACAGTACATAACAAAATTGAAATTGAATGACGCAAAATGGGTCGCTTTTTTTGTGATGCAACATACTTTCAATTCGAGTAAAAGAATAATTGAAACTCAAATACTTATTTTGATGTCTTCATCAACCTAAACTGTAATATTCTCATCAGATTTATTTGTTTTATTATTGATCTAAATTTTTTAGAAAAAAAAAATTTGCGAAACTTTTTTATGGGAGATTTTTTCTGGAATTATTCATTTTGATGAATCTACGTTAAATGAAAACATCCTCTATTTAAAAATACCTTGGATAAGGATTCCATTCAAAACAATCATAGTTACTAACGCCTAATTCTAAAAGTGACATTAGATTATCAAAGATATATTTTAGTTGAACAGAGAATGTTCGTTCATATGCACCCTTCAATCATTTGAAATTATTGTTGCCTGCTTCACTACTATTGAATATGTCACATTGAACACTGATATTTTTTACAGATGATGCTCACAGCTCTTCAAGCACAGCTTGAACTTGGTGATTTGGAAGATATACTTCACGATTACAGGAGAATTGCAGCGCATTGTTTACCTGCCCGACTTGTGCCAACCCTTCCACAAGAAGGAGTCACTATGCATCATCAATCCTTGAAGGGAATGACGTCAGCAGAAGCGAAACAGGCATTTTTGAATCTCATACAGAGTTGGCCGCTTCATAAAGCAACAATATTCGATGTTATGGTAAGTTTCATATTTCACATTTTGTAAAGATTTCACTGCGATAATGCGACTATAGTAGAATCCGTTTATAATGACATTGAAGGCAAGTGACAAATACGTCCGACTAAACAGACGTCATATAATGAGTTTAAAGGTGTGGTATGAATTTAGTTTGATAAACAGAAAAACCACCAATAGACGACTTCGGCCCAAGTTGCCAACCCACAATTTACTTAGCAAGTTTACTTTCACTGGGGAACGGGAATTTCAGGACAAATTCGACATGATAAGGTTCGCATTATTTATAAATAACCGTAAAACATGCCTCGGCTCTTCAAACCAGATAATTCCTTCCAAATATAGGTTTTTGTTAAGATCGTCCCCGATTGGCTGAAATTTAAGTTGGGATTCCTGATTTCATGCAAACAGTGTCAATTTTTATAGAATACGTTCCGAAAATCAACTCTGTTGTTTCGGTTGCCGATTTTCCGCTCCGTAAATATGAAATATTCGGATGGTTCCTGAAACAAGAGCGTGAAAAAGGTTATTTACGGAATCTGGTTGATGAAAATGCGGTCGATTTACTGTCACCAGAACGATTTTCTATGGTAAAAATCCATAGCATAGAACAATCTATTTTTACTTTAGGTTTGTTTTGGTTCCGAGTTCAGATCTGTTCGGGACGGTTCTAGCATAGACCATAGATCTGTGCTAGAACCGTCCCGTACAGTTCTGAACTCGGAACCAAAACAAACCTAAAGTAAACATAGATTGTTCTATGCTATGGATATTTACCATAGAAAATCGTTCTGGTGACAGTAAATCGACCGCATTTTCATCAACCAGATTCCGTAAATAACCTTTTTCACGCGCTTGTTCCAGGAACCATCCGAATATTTCATATTTACGGAGCAGAAAATCGGCAAATGAAACAACAGAGTTGATTTTCGGAACGTATCCTATGAAAATTGACACTGTTTGCATGAAATCAGGAATCCCAACTTAAATTTCAGCCAATCGGGGACGATCTTAACAAAAACCTATATTTGGAAGGAATTATCTGGTTTGAAGAGCCGAGGCATGTTTTACGGTTATTTATAAATAATGCGAACCTTATCATGTCGAATTTGTCCTGAAATTCCCGTTCCCCAGTAGAACTAAACTTGCTAAGTAAATTGTGGGTTGGCAACTTGGGCCGAAGTCGTCTATTGAATAGAAATATTCACAAAAAAGTAAAAAAAAAACACCAGGTCACACCCAACAACACATTAACGGAAGATTCACCGGCAATTTTACCTGACTAAGTCCAACTTTGAAAGGACTTCTGCAGCTCGCAGAACATTTGAAATTGCTGATACCAAAACCAGTTCGAAAAATTACCTGAAAATGCAAAAATTCAGAACTCTGAGGGGCCATATCTTCTGAACTAGGAAAGACTGCCTTGTTACGACTGCAGCTTTTTTGTTCAGGAGAATACACTGCGCACATTGATTTATTTATATTGATATTGATATATTTAATCAATATCGTCGCGACGGTACAATTTACTGGTTTACCTTGGTTGAGCGTGGAAGTTTGGTTTGATAAGATGACACTTTCTACTAGAGATATTCTTTTTGTTGAACAACCGCCATCTATGTGTCCAGTTGGGTATTCCTCTACCTATATGGAGTAATAGTTTCAATGAAACTTACAGTATCTGAAGAATGCATGGATATGAGAACGTTTGTGAAAACTCCCCTTCAGAAGGAATTTTGGTGTAAACTAAACTTATATTTACAGCAATCTTTTACCTCCAATTGGCCAAGGGTTTTGTGGCTTGCAGTGGACCAAACTGGACTCCATCTCTTGGAACACAGATCACGTAATACCCTATGCACTTACGAATATAGTAGTATTTTAAGTTATTCACCTGCTCTGAATTGCCTAATGATCATAACAGGAAGCGACAGGAAACAGAGTAAGGTTATTTTGACAACTTCTCAAGCATTCCAAATAGCGACACTTATAAGGGAGTACATGAGTGAATTGTATGGTGAAAGTATAGAGACTAAAACAGCACCTACTGTTAACAGAAATGATAGACCGACGAGTTGTTTACGGTCAAGTATACCATTGATACCACATCAGCCCAGCTAGAAAAGGGTTACTTTCGCAGATCAGGTAATCGCTAATAATTATTAATTCTTTGATACAGATGTGCATAGTCGGGGATTGAATTTTTCATAATCCACTGACTGTGGTTTTCCTAATCAATTAAGATAGCAGTTTGGGAAATTATCATTTAAGAATGAATATAGTAAATCACAATTCGGTACAGTCTCTTGAAACCATCAAAAACTATTCAGTATTTAGATTCATACCTAAAATGACCTAAAAAAGTATTTTTATTATAAAAGTATTCAAAGTTAAATTTCTCATCATATCATTTGAATTGAATATGTAAAGACGATCTTTTTCCATAAGCCCCGTTTTATATACGGCTTTACACAGTGCATTTTTTCTTTATATTATTCAGTAGCTATTGAAATCACGTGTGAAGTTCATGAAAGAAATAGTATTGAATGAAACTCTTTTACTGATTGACTGCTAACTATAGATAGTTGAGTATTGGCTAACATGATTTTTTTTTCATATTTTTTTGCAAAAGACTGAAATTAGGCTAGAATGTCGCCTGGGTTACAATCAATGATGGTTTCTTGAATTGTTATCAATTTATCACAACACCCAAAATCTGTATCTACAGAGTTATTATTTTGAGCGAAAGTAATGAGTATAACATATAAGGAGTAATACATGGTGTTTTGAAGAAGTCATTTTTTTGCGTGGCATATTACCCTTCATTCAGAACCATTTATCAAAATCTGATAGAATTCATGTCTTACTGAGACACTAATAAATTGAGATGTAAATTTTCGGTTTTAGAGAATTTTTTTTCAGCCACACGATCAAGAAATATTTTACTGAAAATATATTCTCATTACAAACAAATATGACCTCCTCATATCAGAATCGGTTTTGTATCATTTTTATTCTCATAGTGATTCAGGAGCCACTGAGACAGTTCAGTTTTTGAGATTGTTGGCTTCTTGAGAATCTCATTTTCTAATCGATTAATTCCTGGCATCCATGTTCGAAATATCGATGAAACAATGATTTTAAATGATGATTTCAATAATAAGTTCTACAGTATGCTAAGAAATGTCCCGCCTTCAAAAACATGTTGTATATACTTGGAACATAAGGCTTTAGAATTTCCTTTTATGAGATACTCATTGTGATCTGCGAAAATGCATATTACTTTATATACCAAATAGTTGAATTAAGAATAATAATGATATATTGAAAGTTAAAAATATTGATATGTAGAATTAAAATTTTGGATAGTTGGAAATTATAGACTGATTGATTCAAAGATGAATTTTATTAATGTAAAGTCGAAAAATGAAGGTTAGCGAAAAATCTTCTTAACTTAAAACGCAAACTATGAAAAATTTTCAAGAGAACTCATACAAAATAGATAATATCCACATATTAAGTAACCAAAGCTTAACATTAATTATTCAACTATTTCCAAACTAGAATAATGTCAGAAATTGATGTTGAGATGTACAGAATTAATAAATTCTCATTTATGGATCATGCGAATATATTTTTGTTGAACGAATAAAATGTATAAACAGTGATTTTTACCTGTGTTTTTGATTTATTGCTCTCTGTCTTTTAATAGATTGCAGTAGTTAACTAGTCATCTCATGCTGTGTGAACACTGTCATTTTGAAAATGAACTTCAATTTCAAAGCAGAACGCACATATTTATTTTATGCATTTATTTTTTAAGTAGCAATTGATATTCTGATTGTGATATTCTTTATAATTTTATATTGACATTTTCTTTACCTCCAATGTATATGAATACATACAATATGAAATTGTGTTGAATAAAGTCATTTATTCAAATGAATTTTTTTTAATTGAAAATTTCACGATCTTTTGTGCAGGTATTCATGTGTCCACATGCACTTATGATCTACCCTTCAATGTAGTGACTTTCGATCCCTAAATTGGAAGTACAAAGGAATAGGTAAGAAGGGGACTCTTTGCATAAGTTTTTGAGATAGATGTCATGAAAGTTTGAATATTTTTCATTGTATCTTCACTTCACAAGATAATTATAGGAGTTTTGGCCGGGGAAACATGAACGCACGGAACCCGCGCTAAAACACGGCAGAGTTTTGGACTACGATATTTTACAGCGAAAAAGAAAAACAAGGCATTTTAACGTGTAGGGACCCATATCACCAGACCGATGAGTGTCCCTACACGTTCGCCGTAAAACATCGCTGTCCAACTCGGTAGGTTATGTGTATCCTGGCCATCTTTATGAATCGTTGCTAAAGCTCAGGAAGATATCCATAAAAACTAATAATGAATTTAATCCCTGCTGTTTACTAACTGGATTTTTATGAATATGTGGATTTTGAGAGAATCATTCAAAATAGTTTTTCTCGGAATATTTTTCAGATTTGTATTATTGAAGAAATAATTTCTGAGTAATCAACAAAATGGTTTGCGCATTTGCTTCTTTTTTGGAAAATATTAGGTTTACAGTCGGCCTTAATTCATGGAATTGGATGAGTTGTTTTCGGTATTTGTAGAATTCCACGAAATATTGAATTCCACTCTCGGTTTTTTTTCCATCCTCTATGGGAAATTATAGGATGGGTCTATAGGAAAGCATTTATTTCATATTATTTAACGAACGAAATATTTCGTACACCTCAGACGAATTTCCGGATTTCGATTCTGTATAATCTATGCATCGATAAATTCATAAGGCGTAAAATATCGTCAAATATTTTTGATGATCGTCAGTGATATACGACCGCAGAAGTATGTCTTTAGGTTTGCACCGATTCTCTTATATTTGAACAAGATGTCCAGGTGTTTGATAGTTGAATAATAAACAATATAAATGATCAGTGAGGTTGTTTATGATATATAATAATGCAATCAAGATGGCAACCTTCATCCTGCCAGCACCCTTGTAACCTCAAACTAAGAGTGGTAACATCCCGTTGACACATTTGTCGACTTGTTCTAGAACATCTTATCCTCACCAAGAATAGAGGTCTGAGATCAGGACGCCTGTAGTCTAAACATAATGTTTTTATGTCAATAAACCTCTCAAGTATTTCATCTACAAATCTTATACCGGCCACATATGTTACCGTCTACTGGAGAGGTTGACCTGGGCAGGTCCACGTGCACAGGTCAACTGTGCCAAAATCTTTTCTAGCGCACCCCTTGAATTAACACTTTCTCAACTAATTATGTATCACAAAATTAGATTTTCATAGGCTGTCGTCATTGAACCAATGTTAGATGATTTTAAAATTAGAATTAATGCTTTCTCAAGTCATGAATTATATTCACACTATAAATACCAACTAATTATGTATCACAAAATAAATACTGACTAATTATGCATCACATAATCAGTTTTTTTCATAGGCTGTCGTCATTGAAACAATGTTGGATGATTTTAAAATTAGAATTAACACTTTCTCAACTCATGAATTATATTCACACTATAAATACTAACTGATTATGTATCACAAAATAAATACTGACTAATTATGTATCACAAAATTAGATTTTCATAGGCTGTCGTCATTGGACCAATGTTGGATGATTTTAAAACTCTCATTCCTCTCAGTTCAAGAATAATTTCTTCAGCTGACTAAGAGCAACACCATTGACTGAATCAAGCCTTAAGATGAAGGCCTATATATAGTATATCTTGTCTATGTACATCTTTACTCTTCTATTTTCTAAATGATATCATCTTCGTATTTTCAAGCTGCAGTGTCAATTGATCTTTCACTTCTTTTTAAAGCATTTGTGAGCTTCTTCCAGAACCAAGGATCTTCCCACCTGATGTAAGTATTCGTCGCCACGTATAACCTCAGTTCATCATCCAATTTTTGAGTGTCAATGTCCTCTTTTAGTAGCAAAATAACTCTATTTCTCCTCTCCTTCAGTGCTTCCGCGTGGGCAGCTCTGAATTCCATTTTGCCCCATATGCTATCCAAAAAGTTCGAGGTCAATACTATCAGCGTTCTCCGAGATTTAGTAACCGAATTAGCGATGTTCTCGGTAATGAACGAACCTGGAATCCAGTCCCTATAATGAAGACATAGTTTATACTGGTAGGGGCTGTCTTCCATTATCGGAACCAATGTTTTCTCCACGAAATCGGCATCTCTTTGGGAGTAACTAACGAATACATCGTATTCCTTCTGTTCATCCAAATCTTCCTCTACCAAAAATCTCGTGCACAGGTTTCGGGCATACAACCAAACCTTGATTTCCTGTTTATACTTGTAAAACAAGATTACAAGTATTAGACATACTATAATTGGGCAGAAAATCAAGGCAACCAAAATCATATAGAGGTGGATCTCGTTGCAGATATCCTCCCTACTGATTTGATACATTGTCAAACCCGAAATAGCACATTTAATATTCTGCACATCAACCTGAAAAAAACATCTGTGTTTGTATTCGTCATATTTTAGAATCAAAATATACATATCTCGCAATTATATTTGTGGTAAAGGTATTGAAAATTTGAGAAAATGTTTATGCGGCACACGGACAAAAACATAAAATAATATGTTATAAAATAATGGTTCATGGATATGGAAAAGCTCCAGTATAATAATAAGAAACTATGATGATATTATAATATATATTTGAAATCAGAATAAAAAAAATTCCAAAAATCGAGAATATTCAAGTTATCCCATAAATTAAGGAATTATTATATTATTCAAGGAACATATAATGACTGCTATTATTCACGAGGGTCAAGTTTGAGACACTAGACTGCGGCTAGTGTCGCAAAGCAAATCAATTGAGTGAATAATGAATATTATACA
The DNA here is from genome assembly GCA_958510865.1 of Myrrha octodecimguttata. Lineage (NCBI taxonomy): Eukaryota > Metazoa > Arthropoda > Insecta > Coleoptera > Coccinellidae > Myrrha > Myrrha octodecimguttata. The sequence goes on along the minus strand of OY294059.1, from coordinate 59,412,604 downwards.
CTCCGTGCATAGATCAAGTGAATGTTTCGACGTTTCTTTTCTCGAAGACTTAACAATTTCCAGCAATAAAGATAATGATATTAACCATTCTGAAACTTTATTGTAGGTTGTTGAAAATGCAGAATTATTCCAATTTCACCAATGAAGGCGTGGAAAAAGGTATTTAACTCGCTTTTACAATTGCTGTTATTCACTTAAATGCGGCTCGTGTCGCAAACTTTAACCGCATGAATAATAACAGTCATAACGCTCGTGGAATAATATACTATTTTTGTTTTCCCTGAAATCTGCAGCCATTGTATTTTTTAAGCATACATTCCAACTTCAGTTAAAATCTAATAGTTTTCTCATGAAACAATTTTTTATCTTGAGGCGATAATAACGTTGCTATGGGGAAGTTAATTTATAGTATATAACCTATTGCAGCCATTCGAACGCTTGTCTGTAGTGTCGCCTTATGATTGCATATAGTTCTTTATTATAAGGCTTACTATAAATGAAAGTCAAATCGACACTATGTGGGCGCTAACAATTGAGCTTTTGTTATTTCCATAAGTTTTGGGTACATTATTTGTAAAGAAACATCCACCCACCATATTACAATACAGAGGTCTCATTTGAAAGTTCACCATTACCAAAGCTAAATCGTGAGCACCTTGTGTGAACTACACCTCAAGACTGCAACTCGGACAAAGTCTTAATTTAAACTGGTCTCAGAGAGCCCAGACGATATTCTAAACTACTTACCTTCTTTATATTTTTCCTCAGAAAATTTGTCAGATTATAATTGTCACAATCACAAGACCATGGATTTTTTCCCAAAGTTATATTTTTTACTGAAGATTCACTCAGCATATCTGATACAAAATAATTCAGTCTTGTCAAGTTGTTGTAGCTCAGATCAATCACCTGAAAATAAGAGGGATATTAGATTTATCAGTACAGCAGAACAATAATTTTAAAGTTCTGTAAATCACCTAGGTGATGTTCATGTATATTATGTTCTATTACGAACATGTTTATTTTATTCATACATAACAAATGTTGATAAAGCGATAAAGGCTGTAAATAAATACGAAATTCATCATCATTCTGTGACAACTTGAGGTTCGCTGGCCCTTTTTCTGCTGTCTTATTTTTTATTGTACTCTCCCGAATGCCCAAGGCGATGCATATTATTTGAGATTTAATTTTCACCTTTTTTCAGCATTCTCAAAAATCTCTTGCAAAATTAGTATGTATAATTGTCCCAGAAACATTGTTTAAAGAATGACGTTTAAATTCTATATCAAGCGTTATACAATAATGAAAACTGATGAGAAAGCTTTGATACAATGAATATAATTGATATTTTCTATCGGTGACCGCACATTCGGATTTCAAGTTACGAGCCGTTGCGGAACCGTACTTGCGGTCTGGAGTGAAGTGCACAATCAGATGAGAGAATACACACATCCGACCAACCTGTCGCGGAGCCGCAACCGATATTTTTGGCTTGGACTTTCCTGGCGGCTCACACATTCGATTTTTCAAGTTCCATCGCCGTTACGGTCACAGATAACATAACTCTCTGTTATCTGCGGTTACCGTGCCGTACTTGCACTCCGAGGTACACAGTATCAGGGGGATAATGCACACATCCGACCAGCCGGTTGGCGGCGTAGTGAAGGTACTAGAGGAGGCGCCGCATCAGACTAGCCGAATTGTAAGTACGGTTCCGTAACGACGCCGGAACTGTGGAGGGTTTGATATGTTTTCTTGGAATTTTGCAGGTATTTTGCTTATATTTGCAACAATTATTAACTACTGAATAAAGAAAAAATGGATGAGGACTATCAAATTCTTCAAATCCTCTTATATTAGACGTAATCGAAGAACATAAACCATAGAATTGTGAAAAATCTCTGATTTCATTGTGAATTGCCAATTTCGTGCCGACTTGCGTGCTGAAGTTGCGCTTCGCCCGCGAATTGATTCTGAATGCACCTTTACTCTTCAACATGCGCTTGGCTGGGATTTCATTTCGAAATTCATTGCGTGCTAACTTTTCCTTCGCAGATGAGGTGGCATATTTTAGAAATCCTGGGATGAGCACAAACCAGAAAAAGTGGTTCTATAATCAAGAATTGCAACCCTGAACGAGAAGCACACTCGATAAACTCATATGCCATTTTTGTCATTCTGATATAAGTTAAATTTGAATGTTTCAACAATAGTAGTTTAACAAAATACTCATTAGAATATTCATTACTTAAATGTCAATTTATTAACGACAACAAAAACAGGTTCTTCTTAATAATTATAGGTACTATACTATAGCTTCTTGAACCAAATAAAGTACTTAGCTGTATTCCTACGTTCATATAAAAATTTGAGATCTATCAGATGATTATAAATTATTTTAATCAAATGGTATAGGATTATTACAATTCGTTGAATCCCCTCAATCAAAGTTTAGACTTTCCAGTGCCCCCAACATCTGATTTGGATCTGTGTATTTTCGTAGGCTGTCCAGTTTGTGTTATTGGAATATTCCTTACATCCTCACTCTCTTTATGGCCCACTCTTGGAGCTGTGATGGTTAAAACTCCATCCGAAGAAAGTCTAGAGTCCACTTTTGACGTATCATGGCCTTGTGGAATAGTGTGCTTCCTTACAAAATGTCTGGAAATAAAACCATGCTCATCTCGTTTCTCTTCATGTCTGGCTTCGATAGTGACTGTATTGCCATGAGATTTAACACTTATTTCTTCTGGAGCAAATTGTTGCACATCCATGTTCACTTGGAATTTATCCTTATCAAGTTTAACAGCGTCATCATGTAAAGTGAGGTTGTTCAGTTGTTTGTAAAAACTTGGCCATTGCATCAAACTCTCATGTCTCTTCGGTACCGACCAGAATTCTTCGGGGTCGTAGACGAATCCTCGGTATCTTCGAGGACAAATGTTGTAACGATGAAAATCATCAAACCAAGGGGAAAGGGCCATCTTGCTGGGTATCTCAACAGATCAAGCGGCACTTTTTCGAATAAACTTCTGCGTTGGTTATTTCGCGCGGTTTTATATCCCTATAGAAAATATCTGAAAATTCTAGAATTCCGCCTAATTGTTCATCGGATATGTTTCTCCTCCTAAGCTGGAACCCGATATCTGTTCGGCCGCCGTCCGTCTATTAACACGATTTCTTTTCGTTGCAGTTATACTCATTTTAATTTTTGAAGTTATCCTCAGAAACTACTCTTGCGAGCGAAATGAAATTTGGTTATTTTCTGATCAAAACCGAGTCACAACTGCTCGCGAAATTTTTTTTGGACCGTATGGATAGTTAATAAAAAAATCTAAAAATTGTAATTTTTTTTGGAAAATATTCAAATTTCAATGAACTTCTGCACAGATCTTCAAGTCATATTGTACAAACAGTGAACCAAATTTCAGTTTGACGTGGTTTTAATTTTCACAGATATTGTGTGTGATATTGGTAACTAGTTGGCAAATGCCGATGCACAATTCTGTGCAAAATGTTTCATGTGCTCACACCATCAGATATGTTTTCCGGTCCAATCCTAACTCCTCACTTCCTGATAAAAATATATTTGCAAACTTATTATTGTATAATTATCCTCCAAGTACTAGATCTTTGTTTCAAAAATTTTCGGAAATATATCGTGAAAATAAATTTTTTTCTGGGGGATTTTAACGAATCCTCGAGCTTCAGCTTCAAACCTACGAATATCGAATCTCTTTTATTTTTTCAATATACCCTTAAAGTTTCAACTGAATTATAATATTTCAGAATTTTTTTCCTCAATTTACAATCCCTACGAAAATCTGAATAAATCTTCGTACCGTTACGATATTTATACAACTCACAACTGATAGCCGAATAAGAATTTGATCCTTAAAAACAAACGCGAAAAAGTATAATAGAAATTCAGGCGGGAAGCCAATAATTCAAATACAAAAGATTCATCAGACAACTGGTCTATGGAGTGATAATATCATTCGAACAGAAATGTTTCTAGAGAATTCGGGATATATCGGGTAATGTCGTGCCCAGATCAATAATCGCTCATAGTTGCCAAATCTTCAGAAATTTCTCATTTGAAATTGGACTATTTAAGATTATATCTTTGTTTAATCCTTAAACAATGATTATATTATATTTACTCAGAATCAGTCTTCTTTGTATTGCTCATATTGAATGAATAGTTTTCTCCATCATGCATAGTTCTAACAAAAACAGTCGTTCAATAATGATAATCGTATGAAACCAATAATGGGTCCTAATTTGAAAAATATGAATATTTGTCCCTTTCGACCGAAGTGATTGAATGAAAACAGTTTCAATGAATCTTACGCATTTCTGCTTATTGGATTTCCTTCATTCCCACAACAATTATACTGAAAGTTATTTTCATCGATATGTACACATCCATATTCGATATTCATGACATTGCAGCAGGTAGTCACCAGAGAAAATGGATAAATGCACGTAGCGGTTGAATAACAAGTAAAATTGGAAAGGAAGGCGATATTATTGTCCAAAAGATTTCGTTCACTTTTAAACGCAACTAATCGTATTTCTTATAATAAGGGAAAACATCGTTGAAAGTTTGACAACATTGCCCTCTTCAGTTCATATTTCTATCGTGAAACAGAAGATTTTATTTCTATGATTCCAGTGAACTCTGGAACTTTCTCGATAAAAGTTCCAGCAACCGACAGATCCAGAAGCTTCTATTGGCCGTGGTATATAAGCGAGTGCGCGTTCAGACCTTATCACAAATTCAAATTAACGCGAGTTGAGCTGAACGTGCATAAGCATAACACAAGCGCGCTGCAAACAAGTGATTGTGGATATTCTCAGAACATATAAACAAGTATTAGTGTGTGAACATGGCTCTCATCAGGTTTTTAGACGATCCTGTGGACTACTTGAGACCTTCAATGCTTTCCAATCAGAGATTCGGATTGGGTTTAGATGATGAAGACCTTCTATCAGTCGCAGCATTAGCCCCAAGAAGAATCAGAAGGTTACTTAATGGTCCATACTTTCGAGAATGGTCTTCCAGAGAATCCAAAAAAGGTTCCATTGTCAAGTCTGACAAGAGTGGGTATCATGTTAATTTAGATGTGCAACAGTTTGCTCCCGAAGAAATAAGTGTTAAAGTGACTGACCAAAATACTGTAACAATTGAAGGAAAACATGAGGAGAAAGAGGACGATCATGGGTTCATTTCGAGACATTTCGTAAGAAAATATATCATTCCTAAAGACTACGATATCAACAGAGTTACCAGCAAATTGTCTTCGGATGGTGTTCTAACTATTACTGCACCTAAAATTCAAGATTCCACGGAGAACATCAGAGAGATTCCTATTCAGCAAACTGGAGTACCTGTACAACAGAAACGCAGAAGCGATGGTGAAGGTGAGGGTGAGGAGAATGGGGTGTGTCAAATGGATATTTCGGAGGAATGCCCCAGGAGGAAGAAGAAGAAAACAAATTAGTTTAGATTCCTAAGTAAAGTTATTTACTTATAATTTTTTTTAAGTATTCTGTTAATGATCTCATAAATTAAACATGTTTATACTTCGAAATTTTGTGAATTAAATTCAACATTTTCAAAACTTGACTTTTATTGCATGTCGAAAATCAATTCGATTAGTATAACTGATAGATATTGGGGCATATACGAAATAAATCCTTTTGAACTGTTCATACAGAGGAAGAAGACAATAATGTGCCATATATAAGGTCTACGACCCTTCGTTTCAATTACACAGGGTGTTTTTCAGCTTTGAGTATTTTAGTAGGAAATTTTATTTGACGGACGTTCTGAGTCATTCTAAAGAGCAAATAGTAAGTAACTCGAGCTGGTAAATTACGGCTTCATGGATATCGCCAAACCAGCCACATTCGAGCTTCATAAAACCTCATTTACATCCCAAGATCATCAGACATCCGCCCACAGTTTACATGCTGTATTGATGCCAATAGCAGCAAGAAAAATGAGAACGTGATATCCATACGTTCATAAACGGGTTAATTTTTTATTTCAAAGTTTTTTACGAAAACATTTTTTTTTCGGGAACTATGCATTATATTCAAAACGAAAATTCGCACATACCTTGAACCCAATATTTCACAGCAGTGTACCAACTTTCAATTCGATATTGTGATTATTTTCGGAGATATTGGGAAAAATCTGTAAAATTTCGTTTCTCGATATCGTTGTATTTTTCGGTATTACCTAAAAAATACTGATTAAATGATGATGAAACTTGCGGCAGCTAGTTTGAAAATGCTGATGGACAAATTTGTACAAAATTTCGTGATGATCATCATAATATCTTCATGAATTTCTGCATGCACATTCGAACTGTCATTTTTCGATGAAGTATTGGATTTTAATACGATCCAATCTGTATTTTTAGAAATATTGAGAAAATAAAATGTTTAATGGGTATATTTACGGAATACTTGGGTGGATTTTACCCATTCGCGAATTCGGCCTTCGTAATTAGGGTCCAAACCTACTCTACAAATATCGAGTTTCTGAATTGTTCCATTCGGAAGTTATTGTGTTTAAGGTCGAAATGTATACAGTGTGATATTTTTTCTGGAACACTGTCCCCTGTTTTCCTTTATTGTGGTGAGGTACTGTTTTTGGAAAAATGTAAAAAGAAGCTTTGTTGATATTCCAAACTTTATGGTCTCTTATAGTGTGTTCTATATGCTACCGATTTGGAGAAACAAATTTTGAACTATTCTCTCGAAAAAACCCAAATTGTCTTAACAATCCAGTTAGTATAAGCTGGGGCGAAAAAGTTGATTATTGGTATTATTGATTTTTTCCTAATCTGTAAACACAATAACTCACGGAAGAAACGACTGAGAAACTCAATTACGAACTACGATTCCGTAGATATTCCCATTCAAAATTTCATTTTCCCAATATATCCAAAAATACAGATTAGATCGAATTGAAATCCAGTATTTCATCGAAAAAAACTAGAAAAGCACTGCCGTGAAGGCAGCAGCTTTTGCGCGCATGTTCGAATTCGTTGCCAAAAAAGTGGTCATCTCCATTGAACATGCGCGCAAAAGCTGCTGCCTTCACGGCAATGCTTTTCTAGGTTTTCGTTTTCATCGAAATGATAATTCGATTAATCTCTATCTCTCTCTTCTTCGGTGGAGAACAAAAGAAGAGAGAAACTGAATATAGCCAGAGATAGTTTTTTTTTTGTTGACTAAAAATGAAAAACTATATCCAAAATGTATGAAAATTTGCACCCAACAGAATAACATCCGATCCTGGAAATATGAAAATTCGGTTTTTTCAATGGCGAAAAAACGTCCGGTATTCTGACCAATTTGAAAAATAATGAATGGAAAATTCTGATATTCCGTGTAACCGGGTAATTTTGGGCAAGTGATTCTTTATGATTTCGATGCATCAAAATCCATCGAATTCATATTCTGTTGGTAGAAAATGAACTATTCAATTGCATATGGAAGAGTAAGAGAAAAAAAAATAAATGTTAATTAAATCTCGTCCCAAAAGAAATAGTCAGTAAATCTAAATACATTTGTACAGTCTATCCAAATAATGTATATTTATAGAAAATCTATACAGCTAATATCTTAAGGACGTGCGTGCCACAGAAAAACACTACTTTCAAAAATAGTTCACCCATGCTCGGATATTGAAATATTTTCATATTGACATGACATAAAATGTAATGTTCCACTGGATGCAACTTTCCGCAAAATACGGAATAGTTTTTCCCCAAAAATTGAAAACAGTCAAAAAATCTATTCCCGATCACCCATATTCAATTTTCTCCTCGGAATTTCTAAACATTTATATATGTTTTAACGATTTTTTATATCATAAGAACAGAGTCCGATGCTAATATCAAATATTGACTGGATCTTAACAGACATTAAACTTTTGTGTGCGAATTTTCATACATTTCGGTATAGTTTTCCGAAGAAACTTAAGTCTTCAAAAAATTCTGTCCAATTACCGATAATTAATATTTATTTTCTCGAAGTCTGCAGCTGTGCCATAAAATTTATGTCCTATTAATGAAGGGCATATATGGAGTTTTAACTCTCGTAACAGGTTTGTTAACTGTTTCATATAAAGGGTGATTTTCCTCGTGACTACTGAAAATATTATCAAAATAGAGTCCGGTCCTGGAAAATTTCAACCTGTTATACATACCACCTTTAGAAAAAAGTATAATCCTCCTACATCAGAAAAACTTTGTGATTATTCGATCGTCTAGTAAAACTTTGTGAAAATATGTTCCGAAACTGAAAAACACCCCAAGTCAAACGAATGGTTTTGAACAGGAAGTGACCTCTACTTCTGTATGAAGTATAAAGCCGCGTATAGACAAAGAGATCTGAGCGGCTTTCGAGACGGTTGGGGGGCATTTGCGAGGCAGCCTCACGTTTTTAAAATGGCTCGCGATCCGCTCGAATTACCGTATACACTTGCGAGGGAGCCCAATTAAACTGCCTCGAAAGCTGCTCAGCTCGTGTGTCTGTACGCGGCTTAATCAGTTAAACAGGATTCACTCTGTTTCTGTATATCTATAAAGCCGCGTACAGACACGGGAGCAGAGCTGCAGATGAGGAGCTCGCGAAAAAAGACACAGCGAGGCAACCTCGAATGAGATGTGAGGCCAAGTCGAGCCGCAGTCAGAGATAATAGAATATTCTGATTCTATTCTCAGTGGCCGCAGTGGCTCACTAGCTCTTTTCCAGAAGTCAGTTCAGCAGCGTAGAAAACAGAGGTTGAACATTTAATTAAATATATTGGACAAGGATTTATATGTGTCAACGTGTACTGGTATGACAAACGAGAATAATATGATAAATATAAAAATTATTCGATGGACATAATTGGTTTTGATGGAATGTATTTGGGGATATGAAAAATTGATTAACGATCAAATTATTCCATAGGAATATTGAACATTATGAGCTTATTCTCAATGATTTAACAAGGAAATATATACTCATCATAACTGAACAAAGGTAATTGATATTTGAATATTCGCATTTCAATAGGCGGTGTTTATGGATCAAGTCATAACAGATTGCAGATCTTCCATACAAAAATTATCTGTCGTGGTTTTATGAAGCCATATCCAACTGAGATTGCCAGTTGACGTGTCTCTACCTGACGTAGACATAGAGTTTACTCTGTCCATGGTATCGACACAGAATAGAGAAGTAATACTTCCTTATTCTGTGGTATAGAGTCTCCATGTCTATGGTATAAATATGTATAAATATGGACCGCCCCATGATGTAAAAAACATGAATCAATTTCAAGCGATGGACCAAAAGCTCTGGTTATAGTTACGGTTATCCAAACTGACATATAGGCAATGGATAATCTGTCAATTTGGATAACCGTAACTATAACCGGAGCTTTTGGTCCATCGCTTGAAATCGTTTATTGTGTGCTCATCTGAAAAATGAGTGACGTCAGCAAGATTAAAATACAAAGAGTTGTATATTCTGTGGTTTGAATTTGCGTGTAAATTCAAAGCACAGAATAAACAAGTCTTTGTATTTTCTGCTAGCTGACGTCACTCATTTTTCAGATGAGCACACCATGTTTTTCACTTCATGGACTGCCCCTTTCTTTTCAAACTGTGAATGACGGTGGGCAACGATGTGATAGACGAAATAAATTCCCTCCTAAACTTGATAGGAAAATTTATATAATGATTTCTTGCAAAACATTTGATGAAATATACTGAATATAAGTAAGATAATGACAAATTTACTTCAGCGAGTAAGCCATGTGCATTCATCATATATAACATTAAGATAGGAAAAGATCCATGTGAGAGATAGGTTTGTCCCTTTTAGGAACGGTATTATAAAACTTTTTTGGGCCACAGAGAGTAGTTAAGTCCCATTTTTGAACCAGATTTCACAAGTTGATTTCTAGTTATCTTGAAAAAATGTTTTTTAATACCGGCCCTCATAGAAAACCGATTTTGTGGTGAAATTTTGCATTATTATATTTATGGTATATGGGTCAAATGTACAGATCAAAATACGTTGCCGTAGCGATCTAGAGGCCTGCAGTTCCAATAACGCTTGTCACGAAATAGATCGTATTATGTGTGCAGAAGCCTTAAGATGGTATTGAAATAGTTCTATGATTTCCAATATATATGTCAAGAAACGTGAACCCTACAAGATGAAAAAAGGAATTCTGCTAAGTTATCTTCTTTCAATAATTCAATCAGCAATGTCTAATAAATATTGCTACATCTGTAAATCTCATACTATGTGTATATATAAAAAGGATTTACTGTCAGATAACTGCCTCGATTACAAACCAATTCCGCTAACGATTGAGAACAAAACTGAAATACTTGAGTCACATAATTCATTGAGGAATTATGTTGCGTCTGGAGGTTACATCAACGAGACTGACTCGAAATTTCCTGAAGCATCAAAAATGAATATGCTCAAGTGGAAGGAAGAACTATCTGAAATTGCTCAAAGATGGGCCGATCAATGTCTTTCAGATCGAAATGATGAATGCAGAGATACACAGGATTTTCATGTGGGACAAAATATTTTCAGTTTAGACATTCCTTCCGGGGAGAAAATACCTCAGTTTTCACATGTCCTGACCAAAATTTGGTCTGAGGGATTGAAGGGTTTCTCTGTGAAAAATTTAATCGAATTTGACAGCTCCTCCCGTTGGAATTCTCAAATATTTTCCCAATCAATATGGGGCAATGTCAAATACATCGGTTGTGGAGCTTCTATCTTCAAAAACCTACTTCAGGACGAGGAGAGCTCAATTCGAACACTTATGGTTGTTTGTAATATGGCGCCAGGAGGGAATATTCCCAATTCATCCGCATATCAAATTGGACAACCTTGTTCGGAATGTCCACGGAAACAATGTCATTTAAATTTCAGTAGTCTTTGTGAAGAAACTGAAGGTGAGATTATGAATGTATCTAAAATCCATATGGGTAAACTTTTTGAACATGTAAAAAGACCATGGGATTGGAAAAGTAAACTGACGCGTCCAAGAATATATACGCAGAAAATACCAGGAATATGGTATGAAGGAATGTGTCGGTGCAACTTCATTTATCGTTCAAGTGGAAGTTCGTCTTTCATGAACCAATTGTTATTAATTGACATCGTTTTATATTTCACAATTTAATGAATGAAAATAATAATAGATCGAACGCCTGAATATATTTGATTAAATTTGCGAACATTTTTTGCCAATATGATGATTAAATTTAAAGCTTGCTATGACAACGATATATCATCGTTTTAATTTGCATCAACAAGGTTTTTTTTGTCGTTTAAGTGAAGAAAGCGGTTCATGAAAACTGAATAGTTCAGTTATTTTCAGTTATTACCTGGCCGTCGACTCGTGCTGAACCCTAAATTGAGACGAGTCTACCCTATAAAGGTCATCAATACATTCATTGAAAAAATGCGGATTTTTCTGTAATACTTTTACATAGAGATGTTTGTAACCGATTCATCGGCTTTCTTTCTTTACAACGAAAATAACTTGAGAGGTCACGCATATAAATCACGCAAATAGTACTTTAGACTCTTTTTATCCAACAAAAATATTCTCCAACTGGATCGACTTGCCTGTGGATGTGGTTGAAGCTACAAGCGTGAATATGTTCAAGAATAGATTCGACAAGCGAGGAAGACCTTCGTCCGTTGCCTGACGGGTGTTTTGTTTCTTAATCACTTTTTAATTTTTTTTCACTATATCAATCCTATTTCTCTTTACTGTTGTATATTTTCGATAATTTTATTTTGTAGTTCGAGCTCGGATAGGCTTTGCCTCAGCTCTACCCATCTATTTATTTATTCATTTGTTGGCACAATAACACAGACAGGACAAAGTCCCACAGGCAGGGTTCGCTCAATTACAAATAAAACTTTAATTCATCATATTAATCGAACTATGAACTAAACAAAAAATCACATCAGATACAATATTGAAATATTCACATAATCAACCCGGAGAAACCGAAAACAAAAGCCGACGTTTCAGACTTTTTTTGAAAGTCATCAGCGAACAAGAAAAGAAATCGATTTGTGGACAGAGGATGTTTGAAGCCGTCATCATTCTGACAAGTGGTGTTTTTTTTCCTAAGAGGGACTTGAAACATATCATCAGACCTCAGTCTTAGATCAGGAATTCTGAAGCGAATCTCCTCCAAAATGCCAGGAGCAACTTTCATACCATTTATGAGCTTCAACATGAATGAACATTTATAAATCTCATAAAATGAAATCTTATAAATTGAAAAATCCTTCGAGCATAAGTGTAATCATGATTTTCAATTACAACTCCTGTATGACAGAAACCGAATGAACTTATTCTGACTCCAGACGTCAAATATAGCAGTCTTATCTCGGATTCCATATGATCGAATCGAAGTTCAATCGACTGCAGACAAATGCATGGTTAAGTGTCAAAATTGTCTCATTCTTTTGGAAAGATTTTCCGTGCCTAATCACGAAACCAAGGATTCTAGAGCAGGATGTGACGACCTCACTAATGTGAGCATCAAACAGCAATTTGGAGTCGAGCGTTATGCCCAGATCTCTGACAACACTAGATATTTTTCAACCAATGGTTGTTAAGAGTGAACTGAAAAGAGATTTTATTGGTATTCCTATAGTATACGAAATTTTCAAATATTTATCGAGATGAAGGAACAGGCAATTATTCTCACAATATTGGGCCAATCAATCCATATCACTTTGGAGATTCAAACAGTCAATAAGGGACCGAATCATCATGAATAACTTCAGATCGTCGGCAAAACGTGGGAACTTACAATATTTAAAGCACCTCCCAATGTTATTGATATAGATAAGAAAGACTAAAGGTCCGAGATGAGAAGCTTGCGGAACTCCAGAGGTATAGTGAAATTTTCTGGATTCGGTACCATCGATCAAAACGTATTGAGACCTACCCACGAGATAAGACATCAGCCACAACCTCAGACTGACACACACCCCAACCTCAGCAAGCCTTACTGACATAACTCTATGGCACAGCATATCAAAGGCCTTCGTGAAGTCTGCGTACACGGCATCTATTTAGACGCAGCACCCTCCACCACCCTCAAGAAAATGCAGGAAGCTAAGCAAGTTCGTCTCGACACTTCTGTCACTTTCGAAACCACTTCGATAATATGTCACAAAATATCTCTAGTATTTAGGTGTCGAGTATTGCATGATTCCGGAACTGATCTCCGTCCGAGCGCCGACCGCGTAGCGCAGCGCCGTGCAACTGACATAAGGGACGGACCTAGTTCATTATAGTCCAAACTTTCAGTATAGCGCTTCCGCTGTAGACCGTGCAGCGCAGCGCCGCGCATCGCCACCGACCTAATGGACGGTCAGCTTAAAACGTCATTTGTTTCTTGAGGACATGGCAGAAATGCCGTCTGGACGAAAACAGCTTAGATCGAAAGATATTATTGCAAAGCTATTAGAGAATAATTTGATTGATCTGATGTTCAATTTAATAAGGTTCAATTTATGCATCATGGTCTCAGCTGTGAACATAGATTTCGGAGTAATCCATAGAATAACATTAAATCTGTATATTTCAGTAGGACCGTAAGCAATTTTGAGCGATGGACCAAAAGCTCAGGTTATAGTTACGATTATCCAAACTGACATTTAGGCAAAGTATAATCTCAATCTGTAACCATAACCGGAGCTTTTGGTTCGTCGTTTAAAATCGGTTCATATCGTAGTTATCGACATAAGAAATGAGCACGACCTTATGATCACCATGCTATACTCATGACTAAGACAAAGGACCAGATGCATAAGTTGGCCCTGTAATTCATTATTTTCAAGTACTCACCTCAATATTTGGTGGAATCCAAGATACGTTATCGATGTGATTTGAGGCCAGAAATAGACTAGTTACATTCTCGTACCCTTTCACTGCCGAAAAGTCTGTCAACAGGTTATGTTCCAGATGAACTTCAATCGTTTGGTAGGTAAAGTTCATGGGTGCAATTATAGCAGGTGCTCTCGTTATATTGCCAGAAGAACAATTTACTACGATTGAACTGTCATGAGGTCTCCACAAGCACGAACAATATTCAGAATTTGTGCATCGAGAATCTTCAGTCACTGATGAGAGATCGCAAGTCAGTTCTGATGCTGGAACATCCAATAATCTGATACCATTCTTGTCTGGGGGACTATTACATGTCAATTGGTTGAGATCGAGAAATATTCCAGTATCTTCTCTTCTCGTGAATTCAGTCAAAGGTTCCATAGAACAATCGCATCTCACAGTTTGCGAAATTAAAAGTTTCGATTGCTGGCCCCTTTTCTCTGGTTCAATATTCATATTACCACCAAAAGCGAGTTCTTCTAACATAGGTAGGTCATAATCTGGGTCAATTTTGTCAAGCGTCGATTGATCAAAGAAGAAATGGTTTATGTCATTATTTCTAAGGTTGATTTCAACTCCTCTAAAAGCTATATTCCATTTTTGTATGTCTTCCAACTGAAAAATATGATTAATGTATAGTATTCAATAAAAAAAAATTGTTCGAAAAAATAATGGAATCCATTGTTTCAACATATCGCCAGTTAAAAGTTACCAAAAAAAACCTAAATGAAAAAAGTGTTTTGTTTGATGGTGGGAATCCAGGGTCAAAATTAATGTACAACTTAAAATCACACCCGGTATAGTGTTCAAAGAAAAATTGATAAATGGGAACGAAATGAATATATCGTCAAAAAAATTATAAGTATTGGTGCAACTAATTAATATATTGACTCGACAATAATTATATTTGAAAATACACTTTTGTCTTTTGTCCCAAACAGCGCCTCATATTGTCTTGGCACATAACAATGCAGTGAGTTGAAACTAATCGGCTCCAAATTCAGAATGCAAAAACTCCAATCTATACTCACATCTAGTTTTTCTATTTTGTTGCCTTCGAGGTTTAAATTTTTCAGAAGCCTAGCATTGAGGAAAATGTCGTCTGGCACATCCTTCATGAGATTGAAGCTCAAGTCTAGAGATTTGAGTCTTTCGCATTGCGAAAATGGTGTATTGGTGAAGATCCTTCCAGAAACCACTTCATGCTGATATTTGTTATTCGATAAATCAAGCTCTTCCAATTTTAGATTACTTCGAAAAGCGTACTCGTGGATTATACTTATGTTGTTGTTATTCAAGTTTAAATCCACTAAGCTGCTCAGGCCACTGAAGTCATTCAATCCTAACGCTGATATTTCATTATTATTCAGTTCCAGTGTTTGCAACTTCATCAAACCTTGGAAAACACCATTCAGTGATTTTATTCTGTTGAATTTCATATCCAACGACTTCAAATAAATCAAACCTTCGAATAAACCTCTTGGAATATACGAGATATTGTTATATTCCAGGGCAATCTCTGATATTCTTGTAGACCCAGAAAAAATATTTTCTGGTACAGAGGTGAGGTCTGATGCACCAAGATGCACAACAGTAAGTTTGGAAAAATTTGCGAACAGGTAATTATCGAGTAAAAGTCCAGGATTGCCCTCCAGAGTTACATGATAAAGTGATTCAAGAGGTTTCAGTGCTTCTCTACTGATGAATCCGATATTATTGTTGGCTAAGTTGAGTATTTTCAAGTTCTTGAGACCTTTGAAAGCTTCGTTGTCTATGATCTCAAGGGAGTTGAACATCATATGAAGTTCTGTCAGTTTTGTAAGGTTTTCGAATGTATTATTTTCCAGTGATTTAATCTCATTATTTATAAAGTTCAGTATTTCAATTTTGGTCAGACTGCTGAGTACTTTGGAGGCGACATAATAGTCCATCATTTCGAAGTCTACGAAGAAGAGATTTGGAGCATTCAAGTTTTGAAATGAAATATTTTTCAACTGAGTAGCTTTAAAAGTGAGCCTTTCTAGCCTAGCAAGAGGCATTGAGAAGATAAAATGTAGAAAATCTTTTTGGAGTATGGAATGGTCGAACTTAAGAGTCTTGACGTTAGTGATATTGATGACGTTGGCCATCGCTCCGGAAATTCGACAACTTTCTGTAGTTACGTGTTCATATGAAAACGATTGTTTGGGAAGGAAACGACCTACATCTTGTTCATCCCTACAAATTATTTCCATATTCTGATTTTCACCAGTTCGAATTACTGCTCTAGTTTTCATCCTGTTTGGGCACTGATACTCCACCAAGCCAGAATATTCGTCTTCATAACAGTCGCAAGCGGTCTTCACACATGTGGCTTTCAATTCGATAAGAACCGAACTCAAAATGAAAGCCCATATAACTATCCAGTTGAATGATTCCATCTGTAAATGAAAACTGAGTTTAATAACTGAAAACCTGGAAGCCATCGCCAAAATTTTAATTGATCGCTCCCGACGCTTTCCTTAATATTTAATCTGAAAAATTCAGTCAGCCGCTCTTGCGCGCATGTTCAATCTATAGCCAAAGCGGTCATCCTTTCACGTATTGACCCATGCAAATGCGTATTTTTTCCATATGGTCCTCATGAAATTCTGGATGAACTTTCAGCTATAATTTCCCAATCAAGATCTAAAATTTCAATTCGAAGCAATCTGTATTTTCAAAAATGATGGTAAAATAATATTTTGAATGGGTAATACTGGGCGGATTCAACCAATTTACGAAGTCGATGTTCGTAAATAAGCCCCACACCACCTCTACGAATATCGAGTTTATAATGAGTTTTTTTCGGATGTTATTGTGTTCACGATAGCTCGAAGGTTCATATAGAATATCATGGGGACCATATATAAAGAACATCGCCAAATCTTTCCATCAGGAGGTATAAAGGTGCGTTTAGCATTGTCAATAATTTAAAAGAAGACCGCTTTTGCCACGAAGTTTAATGACATGATCACAACGAAATTTTGCACAAAGTTGAGCATCGAAATTTTTCAACTATGGTTACCAAATTTCGTCATGATTGAATCAGTATTCTGGAAATTTATATATTTTTAATAAAATAATAATATTTTCAATATTTAATTTTAATCGGATCGGACTGAAATTTGGTACACTTTTGTGGAAAAGAGGATTCGAGATTTGTGCGAAATTTTTTCGAAATCTTTCGTAATTTTTTTGATTGTTTTGAAAACACTATCATAACGAAATTCTGCACAAACTTGTACATCATATACTCATTTGAATTTTCGACATTATGTCGGGGTCGGATTGAAATTTTGCAGTTAATTGTAGACTAGCAACGCATAACTTAATGCGAAATGTTGTGGGGATCGTATTGCTAGATTTTTTTAACTACGCCTAAAATTTCGATGAAGTTTGGGACAAACCTTGGGGGGTTAATACGTTAAAATAGTAAGCCAAATAATTTTCGGAAATATTGGCAAAAAATATCTCAAATTTCATAGTTATTACTTCATCGTGGCCACCCGTTTTTGGCTGCCAACTTCACACCGATCATCTTCATGAAATCTTTGATTTTTCGACACATTTCGATTCATAACGAACAGCTGCTGAATTCAAAATATTCACGTAAAAGTTCAAAAATGAGCGTTTATAATAAATACTACAGAGAAAACGGGTATTGGCTTCAGGACTCTGGGGTCAATCAAACAGTCTTTTTCAAACTGTCGATGTTTCGACCCTTTTTTGGGATCTTTTTCAGGACTGCAAGATCATTTATTCTCAATTTTGGAAAAAAGGACAATTTTTATCTTATCTTCAAATGTATGTATATTTGAGATTGTCCATTATTCCATAATTGAGAAAAAATGATCTTGCAGCTCTGAAGAAGATCCCGAAAGGGATCGAAACGTCGACAGTTCGAAAAAGAGTGTTCAATTCACCATAGAGTCCTGAAGTCAATACCCTATCTTCCTAGCATTGAACAGCAAGGACGAGATTCAAGATATTGAAAAACATACTACATACCAAATCCTTGAAAACGTGAAATGCAAAATTGTCAAGTGGCTTCGTTTTCTTGAACGGATACTTAGGTTTGAGAAAATATTAATGACCCACCTATAGAAAGAATTTCGCAACATATTTTATCGAATTAAGCATGTTATCATTAATAAGCAAACTGTCGATAAACCAGTTCAGAAATGTATCTTACACTACAGAAAACTAAGCATGTTTTACTAATCCTTCGTCGAAACATTGTTCACAGTGGCGGATTAACCGGTAGGCTTAGTACGCTCAAGTGTAAGCCCCGAGGTCCATAGGGACCCCCGATCAAATCAACATTTTTTCAGAATACAAGTGGAAATGAAGAATAACGTAACCATTGTCAGTCACGCGAAAGGCATCCAGACCATTGTATAATAAAACGTTATACAATGAACAGACCTAGGGCAAAATTTAGTTGTCTGTAAAAAAATATCATCAAATCGAATGTTGCGCTTCCGCATGTTCTCTCCAATAATTTTGATGTCTGCAATAAATTCCCGCAAGGCTAGCAGCAAAGTTATCGGCATCCCTTTGAAACCTAGATACATGCCACCGTCAGAATTCTGTGGAGTAAGGGGTGCAAAGGGCATGACACTTGCTTGGTATTCAGAATCAGAATAGGCTATACTTTTTTTTTAAATTTGGGAAACAATTCTAGAACGCTTTGAGAAACTTTCTTCGACGCTTCAAACACCTAATTACGTGCCTGTTATGAGGAACAGCTTGCTGTCATTTTGTCCAAATGTCTGTGATTTTCGAATTTTTTCCCGAAAATGGTCTCGAATGACTAGATTGGACTCACTGATGACGAATCCGGTATCAAAATCGATTCTGTCCGGCCGATCGTCCGTCCGTATGCAAGATTACGAGCGTACGGAGGATCGTATCGACATGAAACTTTCAGGGTAAGTTGCATTTCAAAAAGGGAAAATTTTGTTCGTTAATGGGCGAAATCAGCTGAATGATTTCTGAGTTTTTTTTCAGAAACAATTCATCTTATTTCAAAAACAATATGTTGTTTTTTTTTCGGTATATACTGAAGCAATAATGATGAAACTTGGTAACTAATTTGAAACTGCCGAAGAACAATTTTGCGCAATATTTCGTGATGATCGTGCTCGAGCATCACGAAATAGTCGTTGTAATAACATGTTATTACAACGACTTTCTGATCATTTTCCTCACGAAATTCTTCATGAACCTTCAAGCTGGCATTATTCAATCAAGTACTGGATTTCAATTCCATTCAATCTGTATTTTTGAAAATATTGGGGAAATAAAATTTTGAATGGGTATATCTACGGAATCATTGCGTCATCGACCGTCAGGCGTGTTATAAAGAAGAGTCTGGATTATGATGCTACAATGAAAAGATTTTCAGACATGCAAATAAGAAGACGAAGTTTACTTGATTAGTTTATCGGAATTCTATATTATTTTTATTCTTCAAAAATCATTCCTGTTCATGTTTATATGTTTTTTTTGAGAAAGGATTATTGATTTGTATTTTTACCTGATATACTCTTGTTAACTTGTTCACATTTGATCCTTAACTTTGATGTTTGTGTCCGAATTCTGATTGAAAAATTTTTCTGGAAGAAATTGAAAAAGTAGAGAGGGAGGAAAGTTTCCCAACGTAGGGCAACGGAAATCGTCGATCCGCCACTGATTGTTAAAAAAACAATGAAAACTTTATCACAGATTATGATGATACTTATTATTCTATCTGGTGGACAACACATCTCGTCTCTAAAATAATGATTTCACGATACAACACATGCCAGACTCAACGACGAATTCATTTGACAACTATGTTCAACATCCTATTATCATAACGCTCACTAAACTAAAGTGTCAATCTTAAAATTGATGACTTCTAATTCCACTCTCATAAATGATTTTATCTCACCTTTTCGTCTGATTATTTCCTTTCTCAATGAACCTGCTCAACACCTAACTTGAGGAACGAAACTACAGGAACTAACTTCGCACTCGGTGCCCCGGTGGTTTGAAGAGTTCAAATCAGAACTAAACTCCAACTGACCGTAATTACACTTGCAAGTAGACAGGTAAGGGGTTCCTCATAAATATCTTAAGATTCCTTCCTTTGAATTCTTCATTTAAAGATGCCTTCCCTTCCTTACCGTGTCCGTTTGTAAAATTACCTGAATGAAGGGGTCGTACATTTAGAAAGTTTCTGTCGACATAACAGTTATGAAGGTTTCATTCAATAAATAAATAGGCGTATTCCATAATAATAGCCGCAAATCGATATATTCAACATATTTTAGTATATCTGCGTTTGAAGCTTGCAGGGTAGGTTTTGCATCAGAATGTGACGTTCGAGTTAAAAGTCTAAATCCGTCAAACGGTTTCGAAGTTTAAGTTTGTATTATTGACATTATGATATTTCTATATTTCGGACACTACTGATGGGGATCGGATTGAAACTTTGCAGTCAATTGAAGACGTAAGGCTTTATGCAAAATTTTGTGGGTATCGTATTGTTAGTTTTTTTCAAACTATGCCTGAGATTTCGATGAATTTTGGCACAAACCTCGAGGCAAATAAGTTACAATAGTAAGCCAAAGTATTTTCGAAATATTAAATATTGGAAAAAAATATGTCGAACTTCATTGATTTTTTCTTGTAGTTATTATTTCCTAGGTACTCAAGAAATACTGCCTTGGCAACAGATATACCTAAACATGCGGGCAAAAGCTGCTGACTTCACGTGAGTGCTTTTCTAGAATTTTTCTGTTCTCAGTCTTAGTCGCAATGATCCCAAAAAGATGACGTCTTGAGGAACTTTTCAATTTCAGTTCCTAAAAAATTACAGATTATAATTCACGAATGTGCAGGTGAACATAGACATATTAAACCTATGCACCAGAACGATAATAAATTGTTTTATGGTAACATATCCATAGCATAGAACAATCTTTATTTACCTTATGATCCATAGACCATACCTAGTAAATTTTCCATTGTTGATTGTTATCTCTTTTATGTTCTATGGATCATAAAGTAAATGAAGATTGTTCTTTGCTATGGATATGTTACCATAGAACATTGACTGTCGTTCTGGTGACAGAAAGTACGTTTTTGCGCGCATAGTCAAGGGGAACAGCGTGCTATCGTTTTGTCCAAATGTCTGTAATTTTGGATGATTGAGCCAAAAATGGTCTTAATCGACTAGGTTGGACTCACTGATGACGAATCCGGTGTCAAAATCGATTCTGTCCGGCCGGCCGGCCGTAGACACGCTAACTGTCGACAGAAACTTTCAGGATAGGTTGCGCATCAGAATGCCGCGGTTAAGTTCGTTAATGGGCCAAATCGGTCGAATAGTTTCGGAGTTATAGGCAGTTGAAGTTTTGAAGTTGTTTATTTTTTATTTCAGAAACTACTTGAGAGATTGGATTCAAACTTGGCAGTTGGGTGGAGTATAACGACGCGCAACTTTGAGCCAAATTTCGTCAGGATCATATTGTCAGTAAATTTAAAAAAAAATTTTTTTCGAAATTTTTTTCCAAAAAATTTTTTTTTCCGGAAACCATTCATCATTTCCGAAAAAAAAGTCCTCTCACACTTCATATTTCACTTCAGTGTACAAAATTTCAGTTCGATACGATCATAAGTTTCGGAGATATCGGGAAAAAATATGTCAAATTTCGAGGTTTTCTTCTCGATATCGTTTATTTTTTCGGTATAACTCGAGAAATACTGATACAGTCCTGATAAAACTCTACAGCTAGTTTTGAGATGCTGGAAGACAATTTCATGCGAAATTTCATGATAATCGTGTCATTAGAACAATTTGAAAAAAAAAATTTCTATGATTTTTCCTATCATATCATCCTCATCAAATTCTGTATGAAACTTCAAACTGTTTTTTTTCGATGAAGTACTGGATTTCGATTCGATCTGATCTGTATTTTTGGAAATATCGAAAAAATAAAATTTTGATTGGGTATATCTACGGAATCATTGGGTGGATTTTACCCATTCACGAATTCGGCCTTCGTAATTTAGGTCCAAACCTTCTCTACAAATATCAAGTTCCTAAGTTGTTTCTTTCGGAAGTTATATTGAGTTTACGCAGTCCATTTCAACTTTGAGCGGGAACGTCGAGTTTATAAATCCAGCTTAATATGTCGGTTGAGTTCATTAACGGAGAAAAATCGACTAAAAGGTTTCGGAACTATGCTTACTTGAAATTTTGAGGTTAGTTCCTGGATATCTCAAAGGAATAGGAATGATGCGATCAGACTGAAACTTTGTAACTAATTAGAGAAAAACTACGCCCAAACAAGTGCAAAATTTTTCCTGAGTTTCAAAATACCCAAAAAAAACATATCAGAAAATTCAACCAATTTTCAATTAAAAAAAAAATTCTCCGAAACTATTGATCAGATTCCATTGAAATTTGCGTGTAGACTTTGAAGGCAATATTCAAAACATGTGGGATCTCGTTGATATTTGAAATTTCAACGTTATTTCCCCAATATCTCAAGATAAACTGGATCAGATTGAAGCTCAGCATTTTTATTTGGAAAATATCAGTGCTAAAAAAAATTTTCGTGTCAATCTAGTCATTATTAAATTTCTAAAAAAATTGTATTCGAAAGTTCTCCCAATTTTTGATTTTTTCTCAGAAACTATTGATTAGATTTGGATGAAATATGGCCCAGACCTTGAAGTCAACATTTGTCAAGAGTACTTCAAATTTTAATTCGATTCGATATTTATATAGGGAAAAAAAATATGTCAAATTTCGTTGATATATGGAATTTTCACGATATTTCCTCAATATCTCAAGAAGTATACTGGTGTTTTTGAGTTTGAAACTTTGTTATCAGTCGGAGAATACCAATTCGCAACTTAATGCTGATTCATAGTGGACTTATCATTCAGAAAATCAAGACAAAATGTTCATTGAAAAATCCAAAAAAATTTTGTTGGACATTGAACAACATAGTGTTTGATCAGATTTGAACCTTGTAACTAGTATTCATAACAATCTTACTGATATGAATATGAACCTTATCTGAATAAGGTTTGGGTAAAGCTTTTCATTAGTGAAATTCTAGTTGGTCTCAGCTAGTATTCCTGACATTTATTGTTACTGAGCAGACCATGTTTTACTTACATCATGGGTCGCACATAGCTTCGTAAAGCCATAGTTCCATTCACCAATTGTTTGTACAATAATTTCAATATTAATGTTCACAAGGGGCAACATTTTTTCAAGGAACTATCCCTGACAAATGTCTATAATCCCGCAAGGGCGGATTCTAAATAATTATCACCCCCGTGGTCTTCCAGGGGCGATCGCACAAAGACGCCCTATGGTAATCCAGCCAAGATAAATTTTACCCCGACTAGAGTAATTGTATTCGCACCTCAGGGGCGCTGGAAACGATTAGGGGCTTTTATGAGCTACGCGTAATCGAGCTCTCAAAAGGTTTAACGACCCGAGTGGGCTCAAGCTTTGGAATTGTCTACTGGAGGATGTGAGGTTTCTGTTAATTCTGGTCCTTGCGTAAAAAAGGTTCCATTACTCCGGATTTTCGTGTTTATTGAAGGAAGTGTGATTAGGGATGGATGGGTTAAGAGTAAAAAAGATATTTCAGGAAGAACTTCTACTTGATGTTCATGGGGCGGAGGTTAGCTACGAAATGGAGAAGCTTTTGTAGGATGGATTCAAATTTAGAAAAAAAAAGACATTTTTGGGATATCACTATCTTGAAGATGAATCGGAACAACACTCGAATCTTTTTAGATTATTATGTTGTACTCATTTATAGTACTGTAATGCAAGGTAATGTATGAATACTGATGACCACAGAACTTTGGAAACGACTAATGAGGAATTCAGAAATTAGGGTTTAATTCTGTTTCATTTGTGATCAGTCACCTTCAGAAAGTGTTTATGTTATTTTATTATTATTATAGCATAGAAAACAGGTCACCAGTAACAATTTCGTAGCCTTTCAAAAAAAAAATTCTGTGATATTTCGTGGCCAAAGAGATCCTTCACCATATGAGAATGACATGACGGGAGTTGAATAGACGACTCTTACTGGGGAACGGGAATTTCAAGACAAATTCGACATGATAAGGTTCGCATTATTTATAAATACCCGTCAAACATGCCTCGGCTCTTCAAACCAGATAATTCCTTCCAAATATAGGTTTTTGTTAAGATCGTCCCCGATTGTCTGACATTTGAGTTGGGATTCCTGATTTCATGCAAACAGTGTCAATTTTCCTAGGATACGTTCCGAAAATCAACTCTGTTGTTTTGGTTGCCGATTTTCCGCTCCGTAAATATGAAATATTCGGATGGTTCCTGGAACAAGCGCGTGAAAAAGGTTATTTACGGAATCTGGTTGATGAAAATGCGGTCGATTTACAATCTATGTTTACTTTAGGTTTGTTTTGGTTCCGAGTTCAGATCTGTTCGGGACGGTTCTAGCATAGACCAATAGTCTGTGGTTCTGAAATCGGAACCAAAACCACAGTATAGAAACTATACTGTGCCAAAACAAACCTAAAGTAAACATGATTGTTCTATGCTATGGATATTTACCATAGAAAATCGTTCTGGTGACAGTAAATCGACCGCATTTTCATCAACCAGATTCCGTAAATAACCTTTTTCACGCGCTTGTTCCAAGAACCATCCGAATATTTCATATTTACGGAGCGGAAAATCGGCAACCGAAACAACAGTTGATTTTCGGAACGTATCCTAGGAAAATTGACACTGTTTGCATGAAATCAGGAATCCCAACCTAAATTTCAGCCAATAATCGGGGACGATCTTAACAAAAACCTATATTTGGAAGGAATTATCTGGTTTGAAGAGCCGAGGCATGTTTTACGGGTATTTATAAATAACGCGAACCTTATCATGTCGAATTTGTCCTGATACTCCCGTTCCCCAGTGAAAGTAAACTTGCTAAGTAAATTGTGGGTTGGCAACTTGGGCCGAAGTCGTCTATTAATTCAGTATGTATGACTGAAAAACGGTTCTTCTTCAGATATTGGGAGAGAAAACCCAAAAAAACTCTGAAGAATAATGAAGAAATGTTTCAATACAACAGATAAGTACATAACAATTATATATTAACCAATCCTTACAAAACGATTTCTCGTAAGTTAACATTTATAAAAAAAAACAATTATTTCTTCAAAGTCTGTAACTTAGGAGCTGACAATTTGACTTTTCCTGGGAAGTTTCTGGGTAGTTGATCATCCTTCACAGCTTTAAGTAAATCTCTTTCACGTTGTGTAATGTTTCTATCTTTCATGAACATAGCTACTGCTGTTTTTGCTGCCTTACCTTTTTTAGCTGTACCAGGCGTGAGTTTCACTTTGAATCTGAAAATATTTCATGAATGGATGGTTGAACAAAAAAATTGAATCTTAATAATTCATTTAGCATCTCTACTTACTTGTAATTTGTTAGAGTGCTGTAAGGAGCAACTACAGGTACTGCAAAAAGTAGTTCATCGTCTGCATTTGGTATACCAGTCAATGCATTTATAATATCTACATCAACCTGTACTACTGTGTCTTCATCTTCACCACCATCATCAATTTTCCTGTTCAATTTCGGTACATTAGTTGTTTGAATCTGAGATTTTTTAATATTTTGATTTGGATCTTTGTTTTTTTTATTCTTCTTGGTTTCTTTGTTCGTGCCTGAAGACTAATAATAGATTATTAGCAATATTTTCTTGAGTGAAATAGTTTGCTTAGAAGTACCTGCAAAATGTCCATTCTCAATTGCCTCTCTTCCTCATCTTGATCCTTATATTTTTCTTTGATTTTCCTCAATTTACTTCTTTGTCCTCGTTTCATTTGCTGTTTAGTGACATTACTCTCTTCATTTCGTTCTAGAAGAAAGGTTGTAAAAAAACTTCGAAATTAACCAGAAAAATACTCACTGCCAATGCTATTCTCTTTGGTTTGTTTAGTATTTGCTTTATCATTGCCACTATTCTTCTTATTCTGCTTGGAGATAGGTTTCAAATTTGCTAGAAAATCAGACGTGGTTTCTTTTTCGTTTGATGGTGTTGGTTGTGGAAGTATATTTATCCTACAAAACATAAAATTAGGTACATAAAGATACAATATTTGGGAACCAACAATATTTTCAAGATCAGATTTTAGCAAGATTATTTTGATATGTTTTTCCTTTGATAAAAACACAAGGCAATGCTACAGAGAAAAATTAGGAATATTTAGCTCTCTATGACTTGGTTATAGGTTTTCATCGACCTCTTTTTGCTATGTTCATATACTTCACCCAACTTTAAGAAAAACATTAAAAATAAGTGCTATTATCAGATGATTCTCAATGTTTTTTCTTTATATCTTGAACGACTAACAATAAAAATTTATACCTTGTGTCAGTTTTGTGTTCAATTTTCAATTGTGTATCAGGATATTTAACGTTGTCTCCGTTAGATACAGATGAATCTGAATCAATATCTTCCTCTTCTAAGGTTTCTAATTTCTCAAGAGCAGTATCATCATCGATAATTTCCGGATTTGGTGTATCCTCTTGTGCTGAAATAACAAAAATTTATCATTTTTTACAACCGCCGAAGATGAGCGAATAATCAAAAAAACGAGCGACCTACCTCACACAGAGAAATTGTAAAAAAAGAAGTATGTGATACCATGATGTGAAAAACAAGGTGTGCTCATTTGCAAAAAAAAAGTGACGTCAGCAAGATTAAAATACAAGGAAATATTTATTCTGTGCTTTGAATTTGCATGTAGTTTCATATGTCATCATTTGTACTTACAATCACAGATTAGCAGATGAGCACACCATATTTTACTTACATCATGTGTGAAATAATTTGATCACATACTAAACAAAGAAGTGATATTTTCAGATAAAATTCAGATGATCATATTGACAGATCCAAATCAACTCTATGTAATTTTTCAATTTTTTTTATTCAGGAATATTTTTCACGCTTTCCTTCCTTTCCGCCCAATATAGGTTATCAATTTTTGCGTGGTTGATCCTAAAAAAAAGATTTCCCAAATGACTGAAATTTGCAAATTTCGAGCTGATAATGCTTTCAAAAAAGTTAAACAGACCGAGTAAGAATTCTAGGCCGGACGTCAACACAATAACATAGCTGACCAAATCAATTATCGTTCTCAGTTCTTTCCGTTTACACCGTACTAAAATCGGTTAGATTAGACTAGTATATGCCATATAATTTTATTAGAGATATATTCGCCTATTTCTAAATGTCAGACAGCATTGTAAAAGACTTAGCGGTTAGATTGTCCAATGTTGCAAAATGGCGAATGTACTTCTTATTGAATTAGTATAGTATAGAATTAGATTAGAGGATGGGCGATAAGGTTATGCTCAACCTTGCTGACACCTTGACCTAAAGATCTATTGAGTAAACCCGCGCTGTTTAGCAGTCAGGTAGCAAGGTCTCGATAAACTTTACTACCTTCATAGGTGCTGCACCCATTACTTGTTACGGTTTTAAGAAACAGGAGCCAAGATGCCGCAGCCTTCTCCCGAGGACATTACACATTTGCATAGCAGGTGTTCCGCTATCTCAGTGGCTTCTTGGCAGCAGCGATTGGTATCATCAGGAACCTTCGTCATGTTCCGAAGACGATAATTCACAGGACAGTGTCCCGTAAAGGCATATTTACTTAGTTTTCTCAGTTCCAATTTACTAAGTGAGAGAGCTTTCTTAGTCCAGCTCGTTGAGTATGGGAGGAATGACTCATCCTGTCTCTGTCCTACGATCATTCGCCAGGATCTGACCTACCTCTTTTGTTCCTATTCTTTAACCGCCATTGCTTGGTGACTTGATGGAAGCCGCAGAATGGCTCTGATCCAATGAAGGGGGTTAATCCCCCCTCCCTTGCTAGCTGATCAGCCATTTCGTTACCATGCACTCCAGAATGACCAGGCACCCAAATAATGTTGACCTGATTATTTGATCCGAGTGCGTTGAGTGACATTTTGCATTCCCAGACTAGCTTCGACCGAATTGACGGTGAATCAATCGCTAGTAGAGCTACTCTGCTGTCAGATAGTATATATATCCTTTTTTCCGGTAGTTACATCCCGCACAATATGCGATGCACTCACTTATGGCAAAGGTTTCCGCTTGAAATGCCGATGGACCGAAGCCCAGCGAGATGCTCCTGTCATAGACAAACATACCGTTCTTTGCAATTTGTCCAGGATCTTTTGCCCCGTTCGTGATTTCGCGCCTTCGGCCACCAAATGAAAGCTGTGTAGCTGACGACTGGCCGCAAAATGGATTTATAGATCTAGCTGGTAAGTTTCGATTTGAGTCCCCGCGTGCTTTCGACCATCATCTGGCATGCGAAGAGAGCTCTCTGACCCTTGCTAATCGCTGCCTCGAGGTGTAGGCTCCAAGAGAGCTTTCGGTCGAGTATAACACCAAGATATTTAGTGTGATCTGTGGGGGCTTAGGCGATTCCTTCCATCGTAATAACTTTTAGAGAGAGTTTCCTTCTCCTAGTAAACGGTACTAGAATCGTCTTTTTAGGGTTCACGCTGAGTCCTTCTCGGACACACCACTCGTGCGTT
Source organism: Myrrha octodecimguttata (assembly GCA_958510865.1). Lineage (NCBI taxonomy): Eukaryota > Metazoa > Arthropoda > Insecta > Coleoptera > Coccinellidae > Myrrha > Myrrha octodecimguttata. Next base: position 59,383,964 of record OY294059.1, on the reverse strand, counting down.
AAGGTTAAGCTATTTGAATGCTGCTTAACCTAACAACATAAACAATAGGTCACAAGCAGTTTTGACAGTTGAGAGAGACTGAAGGACCAAATAAAACCTAAAATGCATTGTTTACTATGGAAAAGAGTAATTTGGCTTGTGATTTTGTATTATGTTGTATATTTTGGACTGAAATATTTACTATTTCATTATCTAGGAACTATATATACAGGGTGATTCCGGAGGAGACCGTCAGATTTTAGGATAAGTTTGCACTAGTCAAGACAGTATCGAAACAATGTTTGGTTTATGGTTGGGGTCTCTATTGAGAATATACAGGGTGATTCGTCCGATTCGACTGATTTTACTTTTATTGATAACTTTGGTATGGCTTATTCGATTTTAGAGGAATTTTCAGCGAACTACAATATTGATGAGGATATTCATTCATTTCAAGTTTTTTTCAAAATAAGTGGTTGTTATAGAAATAATTACAATAATTACAATTACACAATTGTGCAGGTTGAAAAAACATCCTGTACATCGCATTTCCAAAACTATGCTATCTGTTTACGATTCTACTATAATAAGTCATTATTAGAGAATTTCTAATTTTTTTGGCACACTTCTAGATTTCTGAGAAAATTACATCAAAAAAGGCAATGCGAAATTTCGCTCCAATCGATTCTACTTTCATTGATAACTTTGGTATGGCTCATTCAATTTTGATGAAATTTGGAGTGTAGAACAATCTGAACGAGAACATTCAATAATCGCAAAAGTCTCTCAAAATACAGGGTTGTAATTGTGATAATTTTAGAATTTCAGATTGATTGTGCAGTAGCAAAAAAAACACCCTGTACATTGCTTTTCCAAAAGTTTCTTATTCGTTTCAGATTCTACAATAATATGTCATCATTCAGAGGTTTTCAATTTCTTTGGCACACATCCGGTTTTCCTAGAAAACATTTTTGAAGAAGAGCATGATCGAAATTTGGCTCACAAGCAGTGAGAGTATTCCGCACTAGGTAGGAAAGCTGTATTGTCCAAGGATGCAAAGCAGTTCTCAAGTTCTAAAATATTCTTTTCAAATTCCAAATTCATATTTAGTTGCTAATATTTTCTATGAAATCATTCAATTCAGAATATATTTCGAATTTGAAAAGAATATTTTAGAAGTGACGAGCAACTTTGCATCCTTGGACGATACAGCTTTCCTACCTAGTGCGGAATACTCTCACTGCCTGTGAGCCAAATTTCGATAATGCTCTTCTTGAAAGTTCCAAGGTGCCCATTAACCTGTTCATGAAATCAGTGACAAATTTCATATCAAGTACACCAAATTTAAACTATCCTTATCGAAAAAGAGTGACTATATCAGTCCAAAATTTCGGAATAAATGCAAAATCACGAGAGAAATAGCTTTTCACCATGGTAAACAATGCATTTTGGGTTATTGTTGGTCCTCCAGTCACCCTCAACTGTCAAAGCTGCTCGTGACCTATAGCATTGTGGTGTGTCATTTTAGAAAACGCGTTTGTCCGGGATTTCATCGTGAACGTCAAATTTCGTGCGGACTTTCGTGTTGAAGGCTCACTTCGCCTACAAGCTGCGTATAATAATTATACTCCGACTACTCTGGTCGCACTTTTTGAATATGTCTATTCGTTTTTTTTATTCTAATTGTAAATTATGGAACACAGAAGATTAGACAGATTGACAAAAAGAGATCATAGTGAAATAATTGTACACAACTGCAGATGATGCTTGCAAAATTATAAAGCATAGAAAAATACGAATTATGAACGTCTTCTGTCATCTTACTAATTATTGTCAATTTCATAACTGAAAATACAATGATACCCATGAATGAATTCCTCACAAAAATCTATAAACGAATGGTCTTCAAAGCATTATTGTTTAGTAATTGTATACTGGATATGCTTATGGTAATTTGGATATTTATAGATCTCCATCTTATGGATTTGAATAAAACCATATTTCAAATTGTGATAGTTACACTGATTTCTGGATACATTCTGTACAATGGAATGATGCACACCAAGAATTATTTTTTTGTGAAATTATATGGAAAATACAGTAAGAGAAATCAACTTAACAGACGCAATAAGCATATAAGCAGAATGATATTAACTCCTCAAGAGAATCTGGAATACCAAGCATTATATTTCACGATATTTTTCATGAATTCCATATTTTTTTGTCTGGTGGTCATCCTTAGTTCATATGTCTTTGCAAAATTCTCTGTTTGTATGAATTATATTTTTACATCTCTTGTGGCAATATCAGCATTAACAATGTATTCGTTCAATTTTTTAGTCTTACCGTTATAAAATATAATTTGCATGACTGAAGCTATTTTCAAATATTTCAGCTAATTGATAATTTATATGGCTGTGAACACCGAATACTTCAATTTGAACTGTGGCGTGAGTTCAAGTGATCACGCCCCGCAAATAGAGAGGTCATTCAGATGCAAATGAATAGAATTTAGGCGGTTTCAGAAACGCGATCGGATTAACACGGGTAACTTACCCAGGCCACCCAAATGACAGATAGAGCGTTCAACATCTGTCATTTCAGTGATCCGGGTAAGTTACCCGTGTTAATCCGATGTTTCCAAAACCGGCTATTGACTCGCATACGCTTCGCAGTTCAGACTGACAGAAGTGAGAAGTTTGGGTTATGTTTACAATTTCAAAATCAATTTTAATAGTTGTTAACTCTCGAACTGTTTGAAATATTTTCTTCCTCTGACACTTGCATATGCTCCTTTTTGCCCTGCCGATAATAAACTAATTTTTTTCTGAGGATTGGGTGAGATTAGATGAAATTCGACATTTACAAATGTTAGACCTTGTTGTTCAGATAAATCATCTGTGAACGGCTACAACCATGTGAAATCCTACCATAAGATTTTTGTTTACTGAGTAAATCATTTGAACACATCACCGTAATACTGGTTTCAATGTTGAATTTGATTCCTCAACTTATAGCAATTAGGCGAAAATAGAATTCTCATTCGAAGAAACATTAAAATTATACAATATTGATGATTTATGTTAGTTTCCGGAATGTGCAATATGACCTTGTACTTTAATGAATTTTCCCTATCCTTCTCTGTTCCTTCAATCTCCCAGATAAACATTAAGACTCTTAAGAGATCAATTTGTCCCATTTGTTCCTTTTCAAGATAGTCCTAAACTATAGATGAATGGAAGTTGTGGATTTCTGCACATATGGATGTTATTTGCAGACCCTCTAGAAGACAACCAAATATGATTCAGGAACTCTCCAATGTCAAGCAAAGTCCTTCGACTTGTTAAAAATTCGAACTCAGAAACAAGATACCAAGCTTCAGAAAGCTGACACAGTTTTCCATTTTTGAAGCTTGTGTAAGAAGCATCATGATTATGGGTGAATTAAGTTGAGGAGGTTGCGGAATCATGGAAGCGAACAAACTATACGAATTAGTTTTGTTTTTGAAACTTTTCGATTCACGGTAAAGTGTAAATTATATTAGGTTATATAATTTTAAAGTTTTTTTCATTTTCTGTTCCTCTCTGTGGTAATGTAGGCTTGCCTTACTGGTTATCGAATCAACATTATCAATCAATCGGTCGCAAATTTACTCTGATGTTTTGCAGATATAATAAGGCTATGTCAATTCTATTCAACTTCTTAGGGCCGGTATCATAAAACTTAACTTTAACTGACAGTTTTGACAGTTGTAGTAGGACATAACTGTCAAAATTGGCAGTTAAAGTTAAGTTTTATAATACCGGCCCTTAACCTGTCTTCAAAGAAGGGCACTAATCAATGGATTCTTAATAACTATGAAAATTACCTTCGTCTTCATCTGGAATATGAATTTCAACTTCATCTTTATTGTCTACAGTCTGTAGATCGATAACACTACTTTCTGTTCCATCCATCAAAACTTTTCTTTCTCCTAAATGTTTTTCTATGAATCCATCCTCTAATCTAAACATGAAGCTGAGTCCTAATATCAGATACGATGGAGGGAGAAAATTTTTTTTTCCTCTAATCATGAAACTACCGGTTGTCAAATATTCTCCAGCTGGAGCAGTTTTGCTGACTTGATCTCCCCAGACCCAATAGGCATTTGTTACAACTTTTGCTTCCCAGGCAACACTGAAAATTGAATATTAACTTAGAGGTGAAAACACCCATTTCTGGAATCATATCGAAATCGAATAGGTCCCTTGCATGTATTTTTTTATCATTGGAATCGATTATTCTATCCATGAGAATATTGAAAAAATTCAGTCGCCATCAAAAATGTCAAATATAAACGAGAAAACAATCTCTTGAATTTGGTTCCACACACTGGCTTTTGAAACGATTGAACCTTCGCGGCTTTCCCTGGCGTAACGTGTTTTATCCTCTCTCTCTCTTCTCATGTACCTGCCACTCTACCAAGCCAATGGATAGCGCGGGCTTTATTGATCGTGGAATCTTGCTGTAACGTATGACGTAAAAAGCCATCTACCGCGGTTCACCCAATTGGAACTTGCATCTCAATTTACCATTTTTGATGCCGAATTATTCAAAATTTGCTAATTGTAAAAGCATAGTTTACATTATGATCTTGTATCGAATTAGATAGAGAAAAAAATAAAAATATGATATTTCGGGTGACATGCAGAAAATTGAGATTGACATTGAAGATTAATACATAAAATATATCACTGTTGGGAAACCATAACTTGGTAATAATAATAATAATGATCTTTATTAAGATAATCAAAGGACAACAACAATGTTATAACGACAGATAATCACAAATAATCCATGAATTTGATGAACACAAAAATGACCACAAAAGTGCCAGGCACTTGTGCGTGGTAAATATAAATTCCTGAAATATTTACGTGTGAGTGATAATGCTTGTAGACATAAAACTGTAGCAAAATTTGCATACACATTTTGTTTAATATTTTGCATTCAGCAATTTGATTTTTGGCGAATTAAAGTGTAGATTAAAATAACATTAATCAATGTGAAAAAGTCAAACACTATTTTCATTGATTTGATGTGTTCAGGGTGGGCCACTTTTGAAGCGGAAGTCCTATGTCTGTACTAGATAGACGAAAACTGATGTTGGCGTCTGAGGGCCAATTTTCATGAGAAACTCATTGGCGAAAACCGCAACTTGATAGCTATCACCGTTCCATACTTACCAGGTCTTTTCCGAAAATGTTCATTTTAGAAATATTGCTCTAACTGTTTTTCTTTTGAAAATTTTTATTTCTGTAAAAGCATTCTCGTAACAACTTCACAAGTATAATTCAAATGAGTTAATAGAATTTTCTGCAAACTGATATTTTACGAGATATCACTAGGAATTTTTTTCTTCGGAAGGGACACCCCGTATATTTTTCCAAATTTCGATAGAGATTGAAATTACAAGATGAAAAATATAGCATACTTATTACTTATTATTATTGAATTTTCAACTCTCATCTTCAAGTAGGCTTTGAAGATTCCATGGTGGAATATATATATATATATTCTTTTGAGAACGAGCATTACAATTCTAAGATATATCACAGTGTTAGCAGAGGAAATGTAAACGGGGTACCATACATATTTGCATATGATACAAGAGTACAGATAAAAACCTCAGGAAAAATTCTGTCTCCCCGTATAAGTGTAGTAATTTGTTTATAGAAGATGGATGGCATCTTTTTCATTTGAAAATAATTTTTTCGTCATCTTGAATTCATTTCGACAAAATATCTTGACATAATATCTGAAACAGAAAGAGGGACAGAAAACCAGAAGGAAGCAGTAAATAATATCACCTACATTTGCTCATGACCGAGAGGGTCTTTCGACCAGGTTCAGTCCTCCAAGCGATGATTTTCAGATCCTCAGATAAACGAAGAACGCTACAGGCCCCTTTATTGGGGAATCATCTCCCATAGATCCATAATTGTTCATTTCGAACTAGAAATCTAATAAAAATATCGGGAATAAAGTGAAAAACTTGTGACATGGTGGAATGAAAGCATGGAAATGTTAGTTCTCAAACGTTTATTGAAACAATAAAAGTTCTGTTTAGTTCGCAATTTCTATTTAGCTGTCTGCAATGAAATACGAAAATTTTGAGAAGTGGGACATGTAAGTCTGTTTTATTCAAACCATAGAAAAAGCAGAGGCAGCAAATGATTTGTACCGTGAAAAAGACGACATCCTTTCGAATATATTTTCGCACGATTGCGCCACAACTTAATAAATGAAGGTCAATTTGAGAAGAAAAGACCGAAGAATAGAAGTCGTCGTTCGAGGAGCTGTTGAAATGAATCCTAGAATACCAACTGGTATTTTAGTAGAATTTTCCCTATGTGCTCGAATGAAAATGGTCCACTCTTTGAACACCTCATTTGACGAAATCATTTGTTGCTTGTTATTTTTCAATGAAGTCCCAGTTTTTATGGTTTTTGAAAAGACCATGGTTTTATTTCACACTATTGTTTTTTTGAGTCGAACTTTGACAGCCAACAATCAGTGTTTGCATTATTTTATTTTCACCTCCAGGTAGTCCTAAGCCTACTTTATCCAAGCGATACAGATTGAAAATTCAACGTCTCCAACATGATTCCAGAAAAATATCAAGTATGCTAAATTTTTGCAATGGTAATTTCAAGCTTTATCTAAATATGTAAAAATATACAGTATGTCCCTTCTGAAACAAAATATCCTAGTCAGAAAATATCAGTTTGCAGAAAATTCAATTAACTGAAATGAATGCTACGTGAAAAGTTGTTACGAGAATGTCTTTACAGAAATAAAAAATTTTCAACAGAAAAAAAGTTATAGCAATATTTCTAAAATGAACATTTTCCGAAAACGTCTGGTATCTATGTAACGGTGATAGCTATGAAGTTGCGGTTTTTGCAAATGGGTTTCTCATGGAAATTGGCTCTCAGACACCGACATCAGTTATCGTCTATCTAGTACAGAAATAGGACTTCCCCTTCAAAAGTGTCCAATTTGTCCCACCCTGTACATGGTGTCCTTCCACCTTGATCAGAGTTAATAATCCAATCAACCAAAGCATATACTCCAAAGAAGCGTTATCTAGGGAGTATGGATACTGCAGTTTCACTGTTGTTAGTGATCTTCAGACCACCTTATCTTGTAAACAGCAGAATATGACATCTGGGAGCATCTTGGGAATCTTAACCTTTGAGTGCAAAATACTTTGATCGATGTGCTCTGATCAAGGCATTTGTTGATTTATCGACAGATATGTCCTTGTGGTTATGTTAATTTATTATAACTGGAGTTCTTTCTTCCCCATGAACCAATTCCTATTTTTCACAATATAATAAATAGCGGAATTTAGAGGAATACGCTCACTAATGTTTGAAGGGGAACACATGTTACTGTACAATGGATACTTGAAAACGCAACCACCCGTGAGGAGGCGCTATAACCACAAGAATTTGAATAGGGATCTGGGATCGAATGATACCTTGTTAAAAAGAGCTTTGAAGTTTCATTATAGAAATGACCTTCTCGATATTTTCACAGCAGTGGTTTAGTCAAAAAAACGAAATATCTGTTTGCTATTCGCATTGTATTTAGACGATGTGAATTTGAACATTTAAGTTGAATAAATGTGTCCTCAAGTACACTAAATACAATGTGAATAGCAAACAGATATTTCATTTTTTGGGCTGAACCACTGCTCTGCGAGTATCGACCAGACCATTTCCCTATTCAAATTCTTGGGGTTATAGCATTCCCCCAACAAGGGATGCGTTTTTAAGCATCTACTGTACAGAACAATGTGTCCCCCTTCAAAAATTAATGAATATATTTATGTGAATTCCGCTATTTAACATATTATGAGAAATATCAGGGGTAGCTTATTTTCATTGGGACAGGTTAATTATGATATCACAGAAAAATCTGGAAATTTAAATACTTTTAGAACTTATTTTTAAACACAGCGCAGCAAGCGGATTAAACAACCATCGCAGCAAACGAATGGTCTTAACATACCCTCAGAGTGTTGCAATTCTTTAAAACACAGAGTGATTCTATAAGTGTTCAATCAAACACCAAACGAAAATAGTAAGTTGGTTGAACGAAATATTCATAGTAAACTTACCTGTAACATATAGCCATTGTACCAGCCTCATTTAAAGTCTTGGGAGGAACAGGTTGATTTGTTGGATTTTTTATGATTATACTACTAGCACCATGGATATCAGCATGCACATATACATCTGTGGGTTTCAAGTACCTAGAAAGAGTATATTTTATATTAGCCTATGTACCTCAGTATTGATATTTTTCAATTGTATGCCCAAAGTCATATTCAGAATATTAAGTGCTTTTTACCTTTTAACCAGCAGTTCATTCTGTTGTTGATCTCTTCCAGCAATAATAAGATAATTTTCAGAGCTTATAAACCAGAAAAACTTTTCGAACCAATAGACTTTTCTCGCTTTTTGAATATTTGTTATCGTTTCCACCTGAAAATATGAATCAAATGACACAAAGATAATATTCTCTATATGTCAAGTATATTGAAATCAAGTGAAAAGAGCCCAACACACATACACACCTCTTTCAAAGTCTGCTTCGTTTTCTTTTCTGCTGATTTGAAAGCTACAGTCTGGGACATAATAGTTTTTTCCTGTTTTTTTGCTGCATGCCTCTTCTGATTATAGTATCTAGTAGCATTTGCATAAGCAGATAATGCTAAATCTATATCTACAGCCATCGGTTCAATTTTATCCATTTCTTCTTCCCCACTGCTTTCATCACTTGTATCATCATTTTCATAAGGATCAGTGAGATATAATGTTATATGGTTTTTTTCTAGCTTGAGTTCTTTTATTGTTTGAGCTATTTGATCCCCTTGGGAAGCTGCCTCCCTCACCAAATCTTTTATTGAGTCCCAAGGAAGCTGAAAATGAAGTTTCCCATGAGTATGCTTTACTTGAGGTTAATTGAAAAATGGAGTTCGATCTAAAAAAAACAAACAAAATATCAAATGGAAGAGATATGGGGACAAAGAAACAATACCTAATAAGCCTGCTAATTCATCTATGAATTTCAAGTCGTACAAAATCAAAATAACAATTAAATACAGATTTTTCTGTATAACCTTTACATAATATCTTTCGATATTGATTTGATATCTTACGATATACTTTTATGTCTTCGACGTACTACGTCTTCAATGACAAAATTATTATATCAACTGGCATATAATGATCAAAGTAAAAAACTTGAGAAAAGTGTGAAAAAATGAAATACAACCTAAACACAATACTAGACACAGTGTTTCATCTTCTATCTTTCGATTTAGAATCATCAGTAGCATTTATTCTATATTATACATCAAAAACTCACCACGTGTTTTGTTACGACGTACACTTCACTTCAATAACGGAAATAAGCAGGTTTAAGTCCATACGCATGCTTGTTAGAATTGTGCATAGAAACAATAATGCCACAGATTTTACTTACACCTTCTTCTTTCCTTGACAAATGAAATGCGGTAAAAAACATTTTCCAAAATCTTTATAACCTCAAAAATTAAATGACAGTTTAATTTAATACAAAATCAAAATGTTCATTTTCTCTTATATAAATAGTATTTCAATTAATACTATTTTTCCATCTTTGAATTCTAGTAAAACAAAGAGTGTGTGAGATACATCGAAATTTTTCATTTGAAAGGCCTATGGATGACATTATGAAGGGTATCAATATCTAGCTAATGTCCATCATGGCTTTGCTGGCCCATAAATCCAACTATTTTTACCGACCCTATGGTTTGGTTTCGTTGATTACAATGAACTTAGTGTAGAATTCATAAAACCGCATAGGTACCTATCAGAAAATTATTATAACCTTACATTTTTTAATTATAAGAGTTGAATTTGTCGAACTTTCAAGCATATATCTTCAGAGGGGTCTCCTAAAGAAACGCAGGATAATCTGCTACAATAGCAATGAAAAAATATTGAATTTACCTGATTGGCCAAAGCACTCTGGACAGCCAATATTGCTTTCTCAACAATTTCCTGATTCCTAGTGATCAATTCTGCCTTTTGCTTATCTAATTCCTGGGTTTTCTCTAATGCAAACAGCCTCTGCTGGTGATCCTTTTTGACATTCTCAAGTTTTTTTAAAGCTTCTTTTTCCTGATGTAAAGCTCTCAGTTCAATTTTCTGATACTCCATAGAAGAAAAAAACTCATCAATGGCTATATTGAAGCAGTCAAATTCTTTATAAGGTGATTTCTCATGTTGCCTATATAGGAATGGATGGAATTCTTGGTTGGACATAAAAAAGTCTATCTGATCGTCCCCATTCTTTGATATTTTCTCTTCTTTTTTCTGTATTATATATCCCTGAAATGATACTTTATAATGAAGAGGTTAGATTATATATATGTTGGTTATATCATGACGAGATTCTGGAACCTAAAATGAAACACACTTTGCTTTCAGTTCTTCCGGGATTTCTAAAGATTTCATCGGCTTCCATTAAGGCTTCAAATAATTCCTCGAAATCAGTGGATATGTTGAAGGTTTTTCCAATTTTGCAATTGCTCTTGAAGCCCTTTCCAATGAGGACATGTTCAATTAGTGCTGGTCCATATTCTGGAAGAACAATTGTGATAAATCTGAGATTTTAATCAATTCAATATCATTAAATAAAATCATCAATATGTATATATATATATATTTGAGAATGAGCAATTAATTAATGACAATGTATGCATCTCAGTCTTAGTGTGACTGCACAACGAAGAACCAAGCACCAACCATCCCATTGACCATCACAAATACTCATATTTAACATATACCATATGGCACTATGCTTATGGAAATACTAAAGGGTTTTTCAACAAGAACTTTGTTTTTGAAAACAAAATAGAACAAAGAATTTAGTGGAAAATGAATAAAATTTTTATTGTATTACAAAGAGAAAAGTTCGGCAATTATGAATGAAAAATGATATCTGACAAATGTCCACCACGACCACGCTGACAGACGTTGATTCTTTCATCAAAATTTTTAATCACTTTTTGGCAAGATGGAGGGTCTATTTCGTTAATGACATCACGGATTTTGAGTTTTAAGGCTGCAATCGATTCGATTGGCTCCGTATAAACTCTGTCTTTAACATAGCCCCACAAAAAATAATCCAGTGGTGTTAAATCACACGATCTGGCCGGCCACTTAACAGCTGAATTTCGCGAAATTATGCGATCGGGAAATTTGGTTTGCAATAAATTGATCGTTTCATTGGCTGTGTGACATGTGGCACCGTCTTGTTGAAACCACATTTCAGTGACATCCATGTCATCAATAATAGGCCAAAATTCAGCGGTCTCAGAAGGACGTTTATGTTGTCCGAAAATATCACGAATTTTACGAAATGTGACTCTAACAGAACGACCATTTTCATAGTGGATTTGAATTATTTTAATGCGATTTTCGAGCGAAATTGAATTCATTGTAACAATTGCCAAAGCATATACTGCGAATACGTCAAAAACTAAATGTCAAAACTGTCATGTGGTGCCGGTGTTACCACATTGAAAAACAAAGTTCTTGTTGAAAAACCCTGTAGATGAATTTAGATGGTCGATGCCGTTCAACGATAAGTGCGATGGCCGATGATTCGAATCGATGTAGTTTGCATTTGAAAACAAAGTTTAAATGAGAGCATGTATCTATCATAGACTTAGAAGAGATATCTAATCACAGGTGAAATGGTTATTCCGTAAGAATAAAATTATCATATATATTTGAAATAAAATTCTCCTAATGTGTATATAAAGGTACAAAGATGATATGTGAACTATCATAAGTGTGAATAAGTACTGATAAATGGAATATATAAATACTTTCTTCACTACTTTCTGCAAGATGACAAAATTTCAACATTTACTAGAACTAAGCACAAAATTGAGTAAACCTTAAGATTTTGGAGGTTTGCAGATATCAGTCCAATTTGCGTTTCATTATAATGAAGTTGGTCTCCTTAGAATAAATCTGAAGTTCAAACTTGGGGCTGTCTCTTAGTTTTTGAAGATATGAACCACCAAATTTCGAAAAGGTTCATTTTCAGGTCACTTTTTCCCCAATAGAAACCATCTATAGATTACAAATGACTTTTGAACCTTTGCACAATCAGAAGTGGGATTGAAAGAAGAAAAAATATTTATCAAATATTGATAAAAATCATTATTATGTATATTCATCATCATAACTGCATACTGGTTCTGTGGTCCCTATTCGAGCAAGTGCTTTCATTGTATCGTCCATAATCCTTCAAATATTATTTTAGAAACATGAAATCGGAGATGCTGATCCGCCAAGGCAAATGCTAAGTTATGTAAATACTTCTTCGTTGTAAACAGGTATTAGGATTATCACATTGATACAGAACCATTGCCTTTTTCTCAGCTATATATTGAAGTATTTTTTCAAGCTTGCCTGAATTTTGATCAATTTAAACATAACCTAAAGAGGAGTAAAATATGTTTATTTATTTGCTATTTTAAGCTATAGTTGTGGTGCAGCATGGCTTTGTTAGGGGCAGATCTACTCTAACGAATTTGTTAGTTTGTTGATAGGGTGACGGCGGCGATGGAGGGAGGCAGCAATATTGACTGTGTTTATAAAAATTTCCGTAAGGCCTTCGATAGGGTGAACCATTCGATATTGCTGAATAAGCTTTATCTGATGGGAATCAGATGTAGTGTAGATGCTTGGATCGCGAGCTTTTTGCGAAACCGTCGGAACTCAGTCCGCTACAAGAACTTTAGGTCATCTAACTCTTCTGCTCCTTCTGGAGCACCGCAGGGCAGACACTTAGGGCCTATCTTATTTTTATTGTACATTAATGATGTTGCTAAGATTTTAACCGACTGAGAGTTTCTTCTATTAGCTGATGACCTAAAGATATACAGGCTTGTTTCCACACCTGACAATGCCCGCCTGCTGCGGCTCACTGTCGACAGATTTTATATTTGGTGAGAAACAAAGAGTATATCATTAAGTACTGATAAGTGTTGCATTATGTCCATCAAGGTGTCGCACTGGAGGTGGTTTATAACATTGGTGATGCTGTGCTGAAGAGGGTTGGAAGAGTAAGAGACCTCAGTATTGTAATTGACTCAAAGCTGATCTAATAAATGTAGGGAGCTGCTTGGTTTTATTCAGCGAAATAGTAGTGTATTTACTGTTGAAACATTTAAGTTGATGCATGTCAGAAGTATTGCGAGATACAATTTTTTGGCCCCATGTGTGAACATCCGGAGCACATTCATGTTTTATCAGGAGACTCCGCACACTAATTATCAAAGAAACTTTTTCTTACATCGTGTAACTGCGCAGTTCATAGTTTGTCTACTGATCTGGACTTGTTTGGTGCCTCTCTGGGTGTATTTGAGAGTAGGACCGTTCATATTACCTCTTTGTGTATGCTGTGTTTCCTCTGTTGAATTAATTTTGTGAAACTACTTTCGAACTATAATTATTTTATGTTTTTATTTTCAAATGGGATGTACCGTGTATATTTATGGGAATATATTTTTACCAGGGTAACATTTTGATAAAATCCAATCCAATGACTCTTCCTTGAGGTGTCCAAAATTCTTTCAGTTATTTTCACTTATTGCTAGGACATAATACAAAAAATCTTTGATTTCAATCATTTTTCATATCTTCAATCTACAGGTACACCAATTGTTGCAAGTCAACTGATGGTGACACCGCAGCTGGCACATGGACTCTGGCTCCGCCATTACTTATAACTCACCCAAGATTGTTACAATGCTACTGATATTTGTGTCGTTCATTAGAGAAGAGGCTTATCTACATATTCCTCAAATTGGTACTTACTTAGTTCAAATAATTAATATTCAGAAGTTTCAGTTCCTGGCACTGTATCAGGAATAAACCAATAGCGTCATCTTTGGAATAACACTACAATTATTGGAGTTGCTTCACTAGTTTTGACTAAATTTGATTTTACAAGCAGTAAAATATTGACTTAAGAATGTGGAGATAGACCACTTTTAAAATGAACGACACATTTCAACCCAACTGATATTACTAGCATGAGAAGGTATAGAAATGGGCGACTCACATAAATGGAGGGTTCCGAAAATATAAAGGTTTTAGGATCACTGCGGAGTCAGAGTCCGCTTGCTAGCTGCGAAAGTTTAAATTGGATGTCACTTTGAAACAGAAACTATAGAACTTTATTCTTATGAGGTTATAAGGTCTTGGTGTGTTCATTTAATATTTTACTAATTTGGTAGTTGTAATACCACGAATTTTCATTTGAAATTTTGTCTGTAAAATTTTTTTGAATTTAATTAATTGTAGAAACCTCCAGTACGCTAACAGCTAGTAGCAATATGGTTTCATATTTCCGGCCGAATTAGCTCCAAAGCCAAACTTCACTTTTAGTAAGTAATATCTTCTTTCTTTAAATATCGAATAATCTTAGCTGGCGATCGTGAAAAAGTTATGAGTTGATTTATGATCTATAAACGTGATATGATAGATAGCTTTCATGGTAGAAAAAGTTAGCTGAAATGTACCTTTGGAAACTTAGAGGGCCAATATCTTCGACACTAAGAGAGAATGCCCAAATCCTGACTTCAAATTTGGGTAATCTTTGAGTTTCGACAAGTGGAAATCAAAACAAGCTCTGCGCATGCTCGAACAGTGTCATTTAGGGAGCAACGTTGCCAGACTGTAAAATAAATCCGATTATTTAAAATTCGGTTTCTTCTGTATAAGTTTTATAGAATATGCGTTGAGAAGTACATTGAACGTAAAAGGAATATGTCTGAATAAGTAAGTAAGGGCAATTCTGCAGTATTTTCATTTGAAGCAGATATAAAAGTGGTATGTTTTTCACTAATTTTCAATTATGGGACGCCATTATTTTATTTTACGGTTTGGATTAATACTGTCCTAAATTCAACTAACCTCACCTAGGACCTAAACAAATCAGAAGACGAAATTCATGTTCACCATCCCAAAATTAAATTTCTTCTGATTTGGACTGGCAATGTCCTAAACTAACCTAACCCACAGCAGAATTCATGACATTACCCGATCATTATTTTATGTACTTCATTTTTAGATCAGAATTAACAACCATCTCGAATGAATCAAGATACTATCACTCAAATCTAGTACTAGGCTTCCGCACAATCTGGCAGCGATGGTCCCTAAATAACCATGTTTGGATTTCCCACTTGTCGAAACCCAAAGATTACCCAAATTTGTTTTTAGAAGACCATATTCTACACAATTAAACAAAAATCCGAACATGATCTGCAAACCGCCGAAATTTTAAGGTTCAAATAAGGTGATGATACACTCTCTGAGATTAAAGACTTACCTAGTTTAGAAACTAAGGCCTTTTTAAGTTGATCCCCGGTTTTACATCCTTTCAAAATATCCTCCAAAACTTCTTTTACAATCGGTTTATACTCCCTTCCTCGATTTTGGGGATATATTTCCTTGACAAAAAACTTGACACTTTCACCTTCAGTATGAGGTCTTAAAATATATAAGATTCTCAATTCTTGATCAGTTAATATCAAATTTCCTCTGTCATAAAGTTCTAATATCAAATGATAGGCAGCTTCACCACTGCCAAATTGTAAATCAATAATTCTATCCACTCCAAGCTGAGTTAAACTTTCAAGTCGCTTATTTCTCAAATGTTTTCTCATCTAAAATAGAAATCAGTATTGGAATATTTAATGTAAATTTCACTTCGAATCTTACCTTCATGCTGAATCCTGATGGAGCCATATTTTTTGGCCATTCAAAAGCTGTGGAATGAATTCTGATCCCAGACTCTAGAAGTATGATAGCTTTCTCTTCTGTTCTTTGCAGTTTTATCAAGAATGTTTTATTATCAATGTCGTAGATATTATTTACTCGCATCCCAATGTATCTGCGAAATGTATATACCATGTTTACTAAAGAATGAAAATGAATTGATGAGGGATATAAATCTTTCTAAAAATTTTCCTTCGGTCAAAACTTACTGTTGGAGCTCCTTAACAACACATAATATGTCGAATGTATTGAATCTTGTTTTCATTATGAAATTGAAAATTTAATGTTACCACTGTGGATTGTGGCAAGAAAAGATAAAATATAAATGTTTACCACAGAATACAAAATACTAATAAATAAGTTTACTTCGAAGTTCGAACTTGGTGTTCATAGAATGTTCGTCATAAATCATAGACAAGATACCGGTGTGAAGTTAGCTTCCAAAAGATAGCTGACAGAGTTCCCGAAGATACCCGAACGGGTTGAGAGGATCAGTGGCGTACATTTATTCGGTAGCACAGAAAAATGTGGATTACGAAATACATTTTCGACTCATGAATCTGAATAACGTTCGAAAATGTAATTTGTATTACTGACCGTGCTGGTATAGAATTGTTTAGTAGTTTTTCTATCTAATAATAAATAATAATTAAGCATTAATAGTGCGAGAATACGGGATATATCAAAATGACTTATCGGCCATTTTCAAGATTGACAAATGGTCTCGATTCACATCAACTTCGAACGAAATATTTATTGCAAAATATCAGATGGGCTGGGGTAAATTTTATATGATCAGCGGAGGAAAATCCCTTTAAATTCTAATATAATTGTATTATATCTAGGAAGATAATCGCTCGTGTCGCATCAATTAAATCCTTAGAAACTTTTTATTTTTCAGGTCTGCATTGATCAGCCCTGTATGGAAATGCTAATTAACATGACCACATTGACATCCATAAAAAATATTCACTTGCTCTGCTTGCAGTCACCCCGTTTAATCCCTATTCGCGAACTATCGAAATGAATTTTTTTTATGGATGTCAATCTGGACATACTAATTAACATTACCACATAGGTCTCATCAATGCAGACCTGAACGATAAAAAGTTACAAAAGTTTGAATTTGCTCTAGATAACTGACGATTTCGATAGTTCGCGAATAGGGGTGAAACGGGGTGACTGCAAGCAGAGCAAGTGAATTTTTTTATGGATGTCAATCTGGACATACTAATTAACATTTCCACATAGGTCTCATCAATGACTGGACCCGGCTTTAAAACTACCTTTTGTGCGAGAGAGATTTGGGTATTTGGGTAATCGGAGATTATTCCCTATTGGCCAACGACGATCACGTGATCGTCATCAGCCAATAGGGTGAATCTCCGATTCCCCAAATACCCGAATCTCCCTCGCACAGAAGGCCCTTTTAGCTACCTTTTGTGCGAGGGAGATTCGGGTATTTGGGTAATCGGAGATTGCGGAGATTACGACGATCACGTGATCGTCGTCAGCCAATAGGGTGAATTTCTCGGCCAATAGGCCAAGTTTGAACAAATACCCAAATCTCCTTTGCACAAAAGGTAGCTTATCCGTCGGTTTCACAAAACTTTTGACTTCTGATCAACTCGTCGATTAAGGGCCGTATTTATAGTTGTTCCTTGAGGCTTCCTTACTGAAGGCCGCCTTGAATTTGCTTTTCTATGTTTCTATGCAAACAAACTTGTATTTGTTTCCATAGAAAAGCAAATTCAAGGCGGCCTTCAGTAAGGAAGCCTCAAGGAACAACTATAAATACGGCCCCAGGCTAACTTTTGTGCGAGGGAGATTCGGGTGTTTGGGTAATCGGGGATTCATCCTATTGGTCGAGAGATTCACCCTATTGGCTGACGACGATCACGTGATCGTCGTCGGCCAATAGGAAAGAATCTCCGATTACCCAAATACCCGAATCTCCCTAGCACAAAAGCTGGCTTTAAGGTTTGCATTCGATGGTTGGGTTGAAAATGAACTGAAATCGAGCACAGAATTTACTTTTGACTGACAATCAAGCCCTTGATCTGGCAATCAAATTTTCGTGAAACCGGCCGTAAAGCTACCTTTTGTGCGAGGGAGATTCGGGTATTTGAGTAATCGAAAATTCTTCCCTATTGGCCGACGACGATCACGTGATCGTCGTCAGCCAACAGGGTGAATCTCTCGGCCAATAGGACGAATCTCCGATTTCCCAAATACCCGAATCTCCCTAGAACAAAAGACCCCTTTAAGCTACCTTTTGTGTGAGGGAGATTCGGGTATTTGGGCAATCGGAGATTGTTCCACATCAGCCGACGACGATCACGTGATCGTCATCAGCCAATAGGGTAAATCTCCGATTACCCAAATACCAGAATCTCCCCCGTAAAAAAGGACCCTTAAGCTACCTTTTGTGCGAGGGAGATTCGGGTATTTGGGCAATCGGAGATTGTTCCTCATCAGCCGACGACGATCACGTGATCGTCATCAGCCAATAGGGTAAATCTCCGATTACCTAAATACCAGAATCTCCCCCGTAAAAAAGGACCCTTAAGCTACCTTTTGTGCGAGGGAGATCGGGTATTTGGGTAATCGGAGATTCTTTCCTATTGGCCGATGACGATCACATGATCATCGTCAGCCAATAGGGTGAACCTCTCGACCAATAGGGTGAATCCCCGATTACACAAATACTCGAGTCTCCCTCGCACAAAAGGTAGCTTAAGGGTCCTTTTTTACGGGGGAGATTCTGGTATTTAGGTAATCGGAGATTTACCCTATTGGCTGATGACGATCACGTGATCGTCGTCGGCTGATGAGGAACAATCTCCGATTGCCCAAATACCCGAATCTCCCTCGCACAAAAGGTAGCTAAGGGTCCTTTTTTACGGGGGAGATTCTGGTATCCTCTGCACCACAACCACACCAGTTTGGTACAGGCTCAGACGGAAAGCTTGTCTGAATGGCCATAGCAGCCGAGGACATCTAAAAGAACAGAAGAAGAAGAACACCAGTTTGGTGACTTGAAACAATATATCTTGTCTATGCTTGAAAATAAAAAACGCGGCAAAGAAAAATTGTTGCTTTCTTTTTGACTATATATGACTATTAGAGATGAGAATACCGGTTCCACCCGTGTCGCGGTATTTTCACGACGGTTCCAGAAAAATACCGCGATTTTGGAACCGTCGTTCCAACGCTGAAACAAAATGTACGGCAATCTGTTTCTCAAATGATATAAATTCTCTTTCTATTCTACTTATAGCTATTGTATTCAGATTTAGAGCTTCCAAGAACTTCTTCCACTAACATATTTTCGGTTAAAACCTGACGTATCTTCAAACTATAATTGATTTTTTCCAATTTTTTTTTCATATTTTCTTCACGTTCGAGATATATCATTTGAAAGAGAAGAATGCCTTGAGGATTAATATTTTCTCAATTATTTAAAATTACATATTTACAATAGACATTATCATTATAAAGGACGCAAACTGTATCAATATTATTTGAATATCTTGTTTTACATGAATACATGTTTTGCACAAAAAATTTTCAATTCATATTATCCTTCAATAACTTCCACCAGCAGATTGAAATAATGTCTAAGGATATGCATAAAGTATTGATGAATATGGCAATTATCGAAAAGAAAGCATAACTTGCATAACACACAATCTGATGGAATATTATCACAGACCAACAAGACAAATCACTTCATCGTTTGCGGGAATCGCGTCTTTCCGACCTTGAGAAATACAACAGACTAACAGACATAACCACACTTTCTTCTTCCTCAAAACAGATGTCAAATTAAATGCTTGACTTTGGAATATTTGAAATCGAAATGTAAAAACTGATTTGTCGGGATTCAGAAATCACAAGATGAAAATCAGACTAAGTTTTTCCGAGGAAACCACATGAAAAGCAAATTTCCAATACCAAAGCGAGTGTTTTCTCACATCTCAAACTCCTATAGAAGAACTCGGTTGGTGTAAATAAAAATTTTGGAAAAATGTTATGGAAAACCAGTTTACCTTAATCAGAGAATCTTTGTAGTGACACTTTATAGGTCTCTAGGAAAACCCCCAAGATCTTTTGGTAGTTTGTGTGTGTTCTATTACATTGCAAACCTTTTTCTAATATGTATGGATACAATCGAAGTAATGTGTAAGAAATGAAGAAACTTTAAACATTTATAAACAAGAAATAGACTTCCTTTGAAAACTACATTGTCTTATCTTTTCCATAACACTATCAATTATTACTCATATAAATATTTTATTCGTTAAGTTTTCAGTAACTAAATTGTATAATAGTAAGTATACCATGTTTACGTGAAGTCTGCCAAACTGTTTCAGACACTGGTTTTTACATAACTTAATTCAGCATGTTGAGTATAATTCATAATTGCATCACTATTTTATCAATAAGGAATATATACAACAGTAACTCATTAAAACAGGTATTTTTTGGCGAAAACTTGTTCTTTGAAATCAATTTATCAAGCAAACAGAAACATACTATTGTATTAAATGGAAAATGTATAGATTGTGATACTTTCACATCAAATGAGATTCATTTCAATATAAAATCAAACTATGAATATACCAACTTTGTTCGATTCCAATCCTTGTGGTTGTGCAATCATATACAATTCTATTAGACATACCATCGTTTTAATTGAATAATGGAGGTTGTAATTCTTTTACTTCAGTTGCGATTCCTTTATATTATATAAAATAAACATTATGAATGAGTCCACTTAAGGTCGATTCCAATTCTTGTTGTTGTACAATTAAAGCATATAATGAGGACTGTCATCATAAAATAGAACCTCAGAGATGGCTAAACAATTGATTTTGTTGTAGAAACTGTTTGAATTATATTCTAAAATGGAACAGATACGAAATTATTCATCAATTAAATAGGACAAAAATTAATTTCAGTTTGTTTACATGTTTATAACCTCTTCATGCGAGTCCAAAAGCAGCAAGGGTGACGTAATCCTATTCCTGCGATCTGATTGGCACCCCAAAGCACCCCAAACGCCTGCTAAAATTCCGATTAGCTCGATTCAGGGTCATATCTGCATTGACATAGATTTCCTAAGTAAATTAGGCGAGTGGTTCATCTGGTTAGTCTGTGATATTATATTCCATCAGATTGTGTTGTGAACTACTTGTCACAATATCACCTTCTGAAACGATGTAACACCGTATCGGAAATGTAACAGCTGAGAACGAAGTAGAAACATCCCCAGTTTCTAATGAGGCGCACTGCGCACTAGAGCTGTAACTCCTGTAAATGACGTAATCGCATTGCGATGGGTATTCTGTTCGCGGTATTCTGGAACCGAGGAACGTGGAGCGAGATAGGTATCGATCGCGACTGGAGCGTGGAACGATTGGAGAGTTACACCACAGACCAACAAGACAAATCACTTCATCGTTTGCGGGAATCGCGTCTCTACGACCTTGAGAAATATAACACACATAACCACACTTTCTTCTTCCTCGAAACAGTTGTCAAATTGAATACTTGATTTTGGAATATCTGAAATCGAAATGTAAAACGGATTTGTCGGCATTCAGGAATCACAAAATCAAAATCAGACTAAGATTTTTCGATGTAACCATTTGAAAGGCAAATTTCCAATACCAAAGCGAGTGTTATGTCACATCTGAAACTCCTGTAGAAGAACTCGGTTGGAGTAAATGAAAATTTTGGAAAAATGTTATGGAAAACCCGTTTACCTTAATCAGAGAATCTTTGTAGTTTCACATCAAATGAGATTCATTTCAATATAAAATCAAACTATGAATAGACCAACTTTGTTCGATTCCAATCCTAATGTTTGTGCAATCATATACAATTTTATTAGACATCCCATCGTTTTAATTGAATAATGGAGGTTGTAATGCTTTTACTTCAGTTGCGATTCCTTTAAGCCTTTTAAAATGAACATTATGAATGAGTCCACCTAAGTTCGATTCCAATTCTTGTCGTATAATTAAAACATATAATGGGGGCTGTCATCATAAAATAGAACCTCAAAGATGACTAAACAATTGATTTGGTTGTAAAAACTGTTTGGATTATATTCTAAAATGGAACAGTTACGAAATTATTCATCAATAAATAGGATGAAAAATTCATTTCAGATTGTTTACATGTTTATAACCTCTTCAAGCGAGTCCGAAAGCGGCGCGAGTGACGTAATCCTATTCCTGCAATCTGATTGGCACCCCAAAGCACCCCAAACGCCTACTAAAATTCTGATTAGCTCGATTCAGGGTCATATCTGCGTTGACATAGATTTCCTAAGTAAATGAGGCGAGTGGTTTATCTGGTTGATCTGTGGTTACACGGTATTTTGGAACGTCGGTTACTTTGGAACGTGGAGCGAGATAGTTATCGTCGATACCGTATCGATCGCGACTGGAGCGTGGAACGATTGGAGAGTTACACGGTATTTTGGAACGTCGGTTACTTTGGAACGTGGAGCGAGATAGGTATCGATCGCGACTGGAGCGTGGAACGTTTGGAGAGTTATTTTGGAAACGTATTTTGGAACGTCGGTTACTTTGGAACGCGTTACTTCTCTGTTTTGGAGCGCGACAGACGGTTCCAGAGAAATACCGCTCCAAAATCGCGGTATTTAAATACCGTCACATCTCTAATGACTATATGACGCGCATGAAATTCGTTAACAAATTCATGTCAATCTGGCTAACTATAACCGGAGTTTTTTGTCCATCGCTTGAAATCACTTAATATCTCTCTTGTTGAAATAGGTCACGAGCAGTTTTGACAGTTTGACAGTTTGTATTCTGTGGATTGGAGGACCAACAATAACCTAAAATGCATTGTTTACTATGAGAAAAAGCGATTTCTCTCGTGATTTCGTATCCATTTGGAAAGTTTGGATTGATATATTCACTTTTTTTTGAAAAGGATAGTATAAATTTGGTATACATATTATGAAATTAGTCCCTGACTTCATATACAGGCAAATAAACAGACCTTTGGTTAGTTCAGTCAACAGTCTTTTCGTGTGTTGTAGTAAATTATATAGGCACCTTGTTACTTTCATATGGAGGTAAAATATTGCGGAAACATTTCGTGATATCATAGTGCTAATAAATTTTTCATTCCTAGATACTGCCAGTTATTTCTCTGTGTGTAGTAGATAGGAACAGTGTATTGACACAGTGGATGGTTTTTGTTCCTAAAATACGACTCAAGGGTGATTTAGATCTTTTTTTGTGAAAACAATCAGGAATGTTTATCAAAAACTTACGATTTTACGAAAATTCTCTACCTGGTATCAATCAACATACCCAAACAAAACATTGGCAGTAGTAATATGAATATGAATGGAAATATCTTTTATAAATCCTGTCTTGTTCAAGTAATAAAGAAATGTTTATTAAGAACTTATGATTTTCAAATATTCCATAACCCGAATCGTTCGGTATGCCCTACCAAAATAACCTACATGATATTACTCGACTAAACATGAAAATCAGCTGAATTTCGATGTCATTGCATACCTGATTGTCCAGACTAATATACAACCTATGTTCTTTGCCCAGGTAACTGACAAGTTGCAAAGTAACATTTATTCTGTGAATTTCCATTTTAGAGCGCAGTTCTTTATTGAATTAATTAAGAAAATATGATTTTCTCCTTCAGAACCGATAGAATATTCTTATTTCTCTCTTTTATAATGGATACATTGAGTTCCTCTCCACATCTGGTTAGTACGTACCATTCAAATGAAAATACTTCAACAACTCATTGGTAGTTTTCATCGATTTGATGTTGATTATTCGACCTTGAATACCTGAATTTACTTCAAAAAAAGGTTTTAAATTGCATTTCTTGCCTTACTAAACCAAGCAACATGCAACAACACATTCAACCAGCAAGAATTGTATTTATTCGAAAAATTCCATAAATTAAGTCAAGCTGTTACTGTTACAAGATATCAAGTACTTTGGATATAGTTCCTAGATAATGCAATAGTGAATATTTCAGTCCAAAATGTCCAAATTCGTACAAAATCACAAGCCCAATCGCTTTTTACCATAGTAAACAATGCATTTAAGGTTATTGTTGGTCCTCCAGTCTCTCCCAACTGTCAAAACTGCTCGTAACCTATTTGAAATTCACCCCACAATACAAGCCATATGATATTCGTAAATGTGTGGAGATATTTTCGAAAAGAAGAATATCTAGAAAAGCTTTTATAGGGGATTGTTCAAATTCGATGCGAAAGCGGTCATCTATTCACGTATCAATCCTACCAAAAAACGCACCTTTACCCCATAATAAATATTGAATGTGCGATCTCAATCGAATCATATATAGTCCTCACGAAATCATGAATAAATCTTCTCAAGTCATCATGTTCAGCAATCACTACAGAGTTCAATTCGATCGATATTTCCGAAAATACAGATCGGATCGAATTGAAATCTTTAGCACTTGGTTGAAAAATGACGGGAGGGTTCACGCAGGATTTCTTCAGGATCGTACGACAAAGAAAATCGTCACATTTGTCGTCGATAGTTATAAAGTCCCAATTATTCCGGAGATATACGCATTTGAAATTCTAATTTTCCAATATTCATATATACATATAAAATAGAAATCTGGTAATTTGTTGGAAAATGTTTTCAGCGAAATCCAACTGACAGTAAAATTAATGAATAACTTAACGAGGTTATTCATTCACGCTAAAATTATACTTTCTCTCGTCAACACCATATACCTACTTATTTATGAAATTAAACCCAATCCCACCGAAAATGTGAACTAATTCTTTCCGTGGTATCAATGAGTACCATAATTATTTCTTTCGAATACATTAAATATTTTTGAATATCCTAAATTTTTGAGAGCTTAAAGCTGAATTTTGGCGTTGAAAAATGAAAGCAATCTTTTGAAAGATCTTTCGTAATGACGTCATCAGTTCAATGTTCGCTAAAATGGATTCTTTCAAAACCAGTGCACTCAGTGATACAAATTTCGTGATATATTTATATATTTGTATTCTGTGATTCACCCTAAAAATATATTTGTATGTGCTAAAAATCTAGATTCTAGATGTTAGCTTTTAAGTCGGTATGAATTATCGTCATGAATTCTGCGAAGAATCAACTGAAGCTTTGCAAAATTTTGTAAGGGCCTGTCAAAGTCTCAAAGGATATCATGAACCCAAGGAAAAAGAAATGAAAAAATGGAAACCTTTTATGAATAATCTGAGTATTAAGATTATACTCTATCTCCTTACTTGCATCCATTCAACGGTAATATTTCAGCTCCTGATGAGATTAACCAAGCGATACTCCAGTTAACAGTTGTCACTAAATCGAGTATTAATGAAACTGAAGATATTGAGAGACTCGAAACCATTATACCACACAGTGCAATAAATGATATTTCTGCAGAGGAAGATATGCAAACATTTTATGTCGAGAATTTACAAAATGAGCCAGAAGAGAGAATACAGCAATTGTACAGAAATGCATTACTTATCATTACTTTCTCTGACCTAATTGAAATAGGAGAATCAATTAAAAATATTAATCCCAAAAACGTCATAGTTAAATGTTTCTGCAAAGAATTGTTATTCCCAATGGTAATATATTCAACCTTATCAAGGTCTTTGTCTGACGATATAGAATAAGAATCATATTTTTATTTTTGTAGATGTCTGGGAAGTTTAGCGAGGATTTGATAGAGTTCTTTCAAGAATTTTGTGGTCACTACAGTAGCCTTGTAATCAAGCAACTAATTGATTATTTGAGGGTTAATGATGAACTCGAAATTTTATTCTTATACCTAAATTCAAAATCATCATTAGAGGATCACGTATTGAGGTGAGTAAGGAATCAATTCCTGGAAGATTTTATTTTCTTTTTTCATATTACAGAGAGTTTTTGATTACACCAGAAGAACATTTCCCGAAAAAGTCCATATCAATATTGGATACCTTGATTCATAAAGGTACTGAATATAAATCAATGAGAATGGTCATTGACTTAATGTCTGCTCATGCGGTAAAATATAGAGAAGATAAGGATTATGGAAAATTACTATTGAAAGTCATTGAATGTTTGGGACCACAAGTTCAATTTGTAAGGAATGAGATTGATCGGATCTTGAGTATTCATGTGTCAATGTGGAAAATCAAACTCAAAAAAATGTACTTCAAGTATTCTGAAAAAAATGATGTATAGGTTCCTTGGAAAAATATTTGAAGATTATTTTTGTGTTTATTATGAAGTTTCTCACTTTGAATAAAAAATCACTTATACCTACATTCAGAATCAATTCGCGGGCATAGTGCAACTTCAGCAAACAAGTCTGCACAAAATTGGCCATTCGCAATGAAATCTGAGATTTTTCAGATTTTCGACCATCCTATGGTTTATGGTGTTAGACAAGATCTAATATAAAAGAGGATTTAAAGTGTTTCATAGTCCTCATCCATTTTTCCTTCATTCAGTAGTCAATAAGTGTTGCAAATATCTGCAAAATTTCAAGAAAACACATCAAACCCTCCACAACAGAGGGAATGCGCATGTGCGATTATAGTCGGCACGAAGTGTAGGTCGATGTCGAATTGCAGCATGCATGAAACTCTGCCGACTTCAACTTGCGTCTCGACAGGAGATTCATTCTGAACGACAACGTTGGAATCCATATGCTCAGCACCCGTGGCCAAGTCACTTCGGCCGCGAATTGATTCTGAATGCAGCTTGAGTATTTGATCACAAATTTGTTTACTTTTTCTCTAAGATGTAGCATCGAGTATTAAACATTCCATACTCAATGCCTGTAGCAAGGTACTAGGAGTATGAAAGCAGTAATGTGGGTTCCAGAGACATAATGTGCTTTCTCATATGCGAATCTATTTCCTCACGAAATATTGCATGGACCTTCACAGCGTACTTTTTGACCAATAACAACCTTAAAGGCTCGTACTCTTGGACGCGTCAAAAAATAAAAATCGTGCAATTTTTTGCCCAATGTCGGTAATTTGAGGCTAACCTCTGTCATTATGGAAAAGCGCGATTGTTCATGAAATGGCATATTTCAAATTGTGTGACTTTATTTCCACGTGGATCTGGTTCTTCAACAAGTATAGAAATTGGTTTTATACCTATATTTTTCAAGGGATTGAATTATATACACTTTTGATTCCTTGGACATGCACATATAGCTATTGAAAAAATTGTTTTGGCTTGAATCTGGCGTTCCGCAGAAATGATTAATTGAGATATAGCTAAATCAATATAATAATTTATCATAAGTGAAAAGACCTTTCATTTTCGCCCTAATGTTGAAAAGGCCTTACATTACATGCATATTTCAAACTGCCAGAAATCGTCATTATACGATTGCAATCGAGTACATAATTCCTTTAAGTTTAAAAAATACTCTAAAATATACTTATTATTCCTCATCCATTTTTCTGGACTACCTCATGTGACTTAAGTACTTGTTTTGTTAATAAATGTCTATAATCATGACATAGGAGTATAAACAATCTCTTGAGTGTTTTAAATATCCCGCCATTTTCTTGAAGTTTAAATTATTCAGGCACCGTATTACAAAACCATAGATTAAGACCATAACCAAGGTTTAGGTAAAAAATTATCTTGCACCGTCACGAAATCCTCGTTTAATGGCCTTAACTGACTGTTAAATTTAAGCCCTGGAATTTGGGGGTTTAAAAGAAGGATTAATGGTAAGCTTCGAAATCTAACCCTACTTTCGCACAAGTTTGAAATTTTTCTGGACGTAACCTCCAGTTTGTTTACATTTTTTTTTGTTTACATTGGACATTCATGATGAACTCTTACGAGTTAATGGATTTGATAATCAAATTTGATTAAAAGTTATTGAATTTCAGATGATATTCATGAAAAATGATATAGAGAGATAATGACATCAGAAGGCATTGATTCGTATCTTTTAAAGCATGAAGAATTAACATCAGTATTTCCATTGAGTTCGTAAACTCAATGGTATTTCTTAGAAGCCTTCAACTATTTGAAATGATAATGTTACAATGATATGCTTATTTATTTCCAAGAGCGAATAGCAGAATGAAATCGAAGACATATTTGGAATGAAAAACCTTAGTTTCATGAAGATTCTTCAGTACTATTTTATTTAGTGATGTATTACGTGGAAAGCTATCATATCCTACTTCATCATTGTGCATGTGCTGTCTCTGTGCTATAATTCTCCTCGATTATATATTAACAGGACTCAAAATATAACTACAAACGAATTAATGTAAAAGAAATTGCATCCTCGTGTTAGTCGATCTTCAAACGTACACCTTCATCAATCCATCCATACATGATACTTCAATATTTATATAGAATACTTTTTATTCTGCGGATCTCACATTAGAGTTTTCATTATATTCGACCCAAAATTAACTCAATTCTTAATATACTTATTACAAACAAAATGATTTAATAGAAAGTCTACTCTTAGGTGAGCAGTTCCTTATCGGAAAGTTGTTTCGGATAAATCAATACTATTTATTTATTCATCTTACAAACGCCACGATTGTAATTCCATGCAGAAGCTCAAATCTTAAGATATTACAAAATATAAGTTTACTTGAGTATATGACTATAAATTTGAATAATGTTTAAAGCCTGATGCAGAAGTAAGAGCACAGGTCTGTGGTAAGAGATCCCTAGTCTTAATGATAATAAACAAGTCAGGAACATTACATGCAATATTTTTATGGAAGCTATAAAGTCCGTCATAAATATTTTTTCGTTGGGATTTTCAATAGATGCATCTTCATTTTTCATAACTTATGGAAATATGGTAGTAGTTACCCATAATAATGGGTTTCATCTTTTGAATTAAAATATTCCTTCAATTAGGGTTAAAATAAACAACATGAAGCTAGTCACAAGTACCAATTCATGAGAAAGTAACCAGATTTGTAGATTAATTTTAATCTAGTTACATTCAGCCTCGGTGCAAGCCGAATAGTTTAAGCAGAGTTTAAAAAGTTTATCGTCGCTTAACTAACTGTAGCTTAACCCTTTGTTGCCCACTATCAGAAAAATTTGGAAAAACATATTTTTTCTTGTTTGAATTCGTTTTTAGGAAGAAAAATATCACATATGAATTTTTTGAGATTTTTTGGATGCGCAGATTTTTTTTTTTCAAGCTGGTACTTTTGAGTACCGACGGGTATATTCAAGCAATGTTGTTTCCATGAACCATTATCTCTCCCTATAAACAAAAGCTCATAATTTTCTCGAAATTTATTTATTTATGGAATAAAACAAATGCAAACTTGCAATAATTGTTACTTATTATTAACATCCACTTCATGATACTCTACAAAGCAGTTTCTTTTCTCATTGCAGCATAAAAAAATGTTACACGTCATACACTTTGAATGTGGTCGCGACTGTATTTGTTTAGTACTACAAACTTCACAACGGCCTCTTTGGTTCACGTACTTGGGCCAATGTACCCCCCTATTCGCCAGCCGCATGTCACTGGAAATCGAAAAATTTTTCTTTCGTCTTTTATTTATTCCTCTTTGAAATTCGGAAGAAGACCGTTTGTTCTTTTTACCATCTGAAGGACATGGTTTTTTCGTCATAAGTCCTGTTGCAATACCTCGTCTAAATTCTAATAGAGATATTTTTTCAAAGAGACTACAATATATGACGTATGCATTCACGAATGACACGTCTATAAGTCCCCAAAATATTTTGTGCCACCACTTTTTAGATCGTCTATTTAGTCCATATGAGGTTCGGTGTTGATCTGCGTGGTCAACTCCCCCCATATATTTATTGTATTCAGCTACAATACTCGGGCAAGGAACATCAGTAAACGAACCATCTTTTTGTTTTCTTTTGACGAACGTGGTTTCATTTCCATGGAAGTTTGTGGCCAAATGAACAATTCTGTTATCTCGCCACTTGAAGAATCCGATCCCACCAGAACTAAATCGGTAGTCAAATTCACCACGTTTCAGTTTTTTATCCTCTGTAAGATTTTTAGGCACTCCTTTCCTATTGCATCTGATGGTGCCGCATGCAAGAGTTTTCTCAGCCTTTAGTTTTTCTAGCAGAGGCACAGATGTAAAGAAATTATCGAAAAAAACGATTCTATTCTGTCCCAGATAGTTTTGCATGAGGTTCAATACGACTCTTTCTCCCAACCCGAAATCGGCCATGTCAAGGTTATGGTTATCACCACTTCTTCCCTGGTAGACATCGAATTGCAATATATATCCTTTTTGGTCAGCACAACACCATATCTTGTATCCGCGTTTGATTGGTTTCATTGGGTTGTATTGTTTTATTGAACTTCTTCCCTTGAATGCAATCATGGATTCATCTATACTCAGTTGTCTAGTTCCTTTATAGAATGAAGGGAATATGTTGTTGAGAGAATCAATCATTGGCCGCAGTTTGTGCAGCTTGTCTTTATTGTCATTGGGAATTTTCGCATTATCAGTAACATG
Source organism: Myrrha octodecimguttata (assembly GCA_958510865.1). NCBI lineage: Eukaryota > Metazoa > Arthropoda > Insecta > Coleoptera > Coccinellidae > Myrrha > Myrrha octodecimguttata. Next base: position 59,353,529 of record OY294059.1, on the reverse strand, counting down.
CAAATTAGACAATATATTATCAAACCTTTGCCTACTCAAGGTGTTGGAAACTAATGGCACTCCTAAATCCGAACAACCTGACCAGTAATGTCTCCATGATGGAAGAATATGGTAGCCCATTAGGAGGTTGATTCCTAAAAAGGCTAGAAGTTCTTCTTTTTTCAAATTTAGAACTCTTTCTCGTTGTATGGCATACAGATTGCTCTGAAATATTATATTTTCGAGAAGAGGGTCAATAAATTTAAGGAACACGTCTGTGGGTGTATGACAATCAGTAAACAATTCGGAAATAGGACCTTCGTTATTATTGAATTCTGGAACAAACGTCTGAACATCCATTTTTCTCCATTTTCGGTCCAGTTCCGGTTCTTTGTTTTTCTTTGATACAGTCTCAACTTCCACATGAACATTCTCCAGTTCAATATCTTCTGGGTCCTGTGACTGTTCTTCAACCATTTCATTATTGTCGTCCGCAGTGGAATCATCTGAGAATATATCATCCACGTCATCTTCTTCATCTGTCTGGAAATTGTTATCCAGCTCAATATCACAAGCTAAATCGTTTTCCAAACGTTGTGCTTCATTCAACAGCTCTTCGTCCGTCAATGGTTTTCTCCAATACCAATTGGAACGTTGTTTATCCATCTCTAGCAAAAAATACATACATCAGAGCAATATTGACAAATCTTAACTAATTTATTTTCCAGCACCTTCCCTACAGCCCGTCGGTACTTGTAGGAACCACCCACTTAGAGCATCCTAATATATTCATAATACGAATTTTTACCAATTTTCTCTATTTGTATCATGAAATGAATAATTACTTGATATAAAAATAATAAAATAATACTCACCAGTAAAAAACGAATCACTCTGTAGCCACACGAATTTTCAATTCAACCAGCGCATCAAATCACATGGAACAGCTAACACAAATGACAGATGAAACATATTACAGCGCCCTCTCACATGATATTTCTTTGATAACCAAGTTGAGGGAGAGGTACTCTAACATACCGACAGTCGCTTTCTGTTCTATTTCTTGTGTGAACGTTTTTATTGACATTTGAAAATGATGGTACTCCTGAGTACCAACGGTCGACAAAGGGTTAAGACGAAAACGGTGCTCAACAACAAAAATAATAAAGGCGCAAACTGATGGATGTCTTTGTCGCTCAAGCGATGACATTTGAGTTGTCGAATGCTCTCCCGCCAAAATAGCGCGATTCCTTTTTTGCATTTGAATAATTTCAACTTCAAGAAAATAGCGGGACATTTAAAACACTCATCCAATCAAAGAGATTGTTTATACTCGTTTTTCATGATTATAGGTACTTGTTAATAATATGGAAGAGGAATTATAGGTATATTAAAGAGAACTGTTTTAATGAGCCATACAGAAATAGTACAGAGCAGGATAAGGAAGTTTCGAATTCTAGTTTCAGGTCTAATAAAACGCTCTGTACGTGGATTAACATTTTGTAGTAACGTCTGATTCTGCATGCCTAGATTTGTATTCGGAAAACTGTTTTCCACGTGGACGCCTCACAAATCGTTTTTTGTTTTTGAATCGAAAATAATTGAAAGCTTTTGATTTTTAAGGTTCATTGACTTTGGCAGAACTTTTGGATGGCTATAACTTCTGAACCGCTCAACTAATTCGCTATATATTTGGCAATCTTGTCATCAAACTATTCATATGAAACATACATACTGAAATTGTACAGTACTCGGAATTTTATACCTCTGGGTCTAATAAAACACCTGTAGAAGGAATATCATCTGATTCTGTATAAATTTTTTTTACGAATACTGTTTTCCACGTGAACGGCAAACCAACCTTTTTTTTTCATGAAAAATAATTGAATGCGTTACATCCTTTGATTCACAGAATACAAATATTTGCTTTGATTAAAGAAGTTGTCTGAAGTAGTGTTGGGTATGACGTACAAGAGCCGGCTCATTTGTCATTTGTCCCGTACAAAACACAGAAATGTCAGATCGCCTCACCGTTCATAAATGTAAGACTTCAATCCAAATGTCATATCATTGATTGGTTGCTCTGTGGTCACATTGTCATGAAAGATTATTCCTTCCTTTGATGTCATGCCTTGTCATTTCACCTACTCCTTTGATCGAGTCACCTAGTCGATATTACAGAATTCTGTGTTGATATTTACGTACGATGAAAGAGTTCAACAATGTGAGGTTATGCTGTATTTCGGGATCTCTAAGAATGAATTGAAAAAATTCTAAATCTTAGCAGAGAATATAAAGGTATACAGTGATTTAAACGATGGGGTTTCTCCCAAAGTTATCGAGTCGTTCTACCCTTTAATTCAATGTATATCGAACACTCTTACCAATTCAATATGACCATTTAGGACAATTAGGCTAATTATTGGAATTAATACTTCCGATTGCGAAATTTTAAGATAATGTGTTTTCACCTTGATCATTCAATATTAATTATCATAAAATAAAAAAATCATCAATAATATTCAAATCCTGCAATGTATTATTGTCATGTCATGATCTAAGATCCGAATCAACCACACGAATAACGAATTAGTAAGACTGCATCTTCTGAATAGTTTGTAAGAGACCCACTGATATGTAGGTGTCGCTTCATTACGAGCGACTACCTTCCCCTGCCCCCTCATGCACCAACCTCTGACAAGGGGCAGCAAGCTCTTTTGGGTTACGTCATATCATTTGTTTATATTTACAATAACATTTGTTGATCAAACCACTACAGTCTGATTATCTAATATAGATAATCTAATATATATTGGCTATAAATCAAGGCAAATTTTGCAAAATGAGTAAAAACAAGGAATTGCTAATAAATGATTCAGACAATCAAAGGACTTACAGCATTTATAACATGCTCGTCCTCAGAATCAGACATTCTTAACAAAATTAGTGAATTCGTAAATCCCTCCACTATAGGAGTAAAAAAAACGAACAATAATAATGAAAATACAGAATAGTCAGAAACTATTTAGAATATTCGTCTGCAAGTGTAGTGTAGATCACAGCTGATCAATCAAAACAGTAAATAACCGCGCATGTGCTGTGAGTTTTCATTGCACCAAACCACTAATTTGCGTTCGATTTGAGAGTAGCTCAAGTGCAACAAACACTCAGCTACCCTGGGGCTTCAAACGCCAAAAAGAAAGTGCTTATTGAACTATCGGGTTAAAATTTGTCCGGCTCATTTGAACCGGCTCACTGTACCGGCTCAGTTCGAAAATTGAGCTACTCTTACAAAGTCATTTTGAAGTCATGTCATACCCAACACCACAGAATACAAATATATAACACTAGTCTGAAGTTCAGAGGTTACATCAGATTTATGTTCTGTGGTATATCCTTTTTTTTTTTTTTTTTTTCCTTTATATGTGACGGGATACTATGTCCATCTACACATTCTCAAGTATGTACTTTTAGATTCTTTCTAAATCACCACCACCTATACACTTTACAACATCCATGACCTCGCCGGGATTCGAACCCGGTACCTTCAGCATCCTAGAACATGTTTCCACCCTCTAGTCTACCGAGGTAGTCAGTGGTATATCCTGTCTGAACTGTGTTCTATGTTCTGTTCTTTTGAAGGGACGTTTTACCACAGTATAAAAACTACTACTATAGTTTCTATACTGTGGTTTTACCACAGACCAACTGTTAGTCTGGATCAGTGTTGCCACCTCTACCGATTTTTCGGTAGATCTACCGATTTGCTCTTCAATCTACCGATCTACCGAAAAAGCATATAAATCTACCGAAATTTGATGGAGTGAATGTATCATCTGGTATCCTAGAAAATCATGACTTTTACGATATTGTTTTGAAGGTTTCCTTACTATTACATAATTTGATACATAATTTAAGTTATAAATAGTTATACGTTGCAGATTTATAACGCAAAGCATACCACACGTAATACAGATTTATGTATTACAGGTTGTCGCTTTATAAAGTTGATAAATACCTCGCTCAAAACGGGGAGCAGTTTGTGATTCCCTTGATAAATTTTGTGAATCCCCAATGAGGGCAAGTCACCATATTAATTTTTTTGCATATTTGTTGTTTTCAATAGGTATTAGTTTTTCTAATACTCATTTATTTTGTTATAATACGGATTTTTTGTTCAAAAGTTTAGTTTTTCAAATAATGATTTTTTAATTGATGAAATCTATTTTTAATTTTGCTTCATTCGTAGTGAATTTCATGCTTAATATTTCGGAAAAATGGTATTTAGACTGAATAAATAACCCATACATAGGTGAAAAGTTATGTTTTTCAGAAATCTACCGAAATCTACCGATTTTTTCCGAACTTTCTACCGAAACTGAAGGTACGGAAGGTGGCAACACTGGTCTGGATTCGGAGGTTAACCGTTGACGTATTGGCGTGTCTCCTGTGATTTTTCTTTAAATTAATTAATTATTAAAAGTAATCGTGTTATTCCTTACACACATTAATCTGTCATTTCCACTAATTGTGTCTATTTTCTAAATCAACCAAGGTAGGCCTTTTTTGGGGCAATCAAAATTAACCCAGGTGTTATCTCTGAAGCTAACAGATAAGGTTTTTTTTTCTCAATGGATTGGAACGTAGGGGGGTCTGAGGACCCCCCTTGTTCGCCCTTGTCTACTAGATCGATAGAAAATTTATTAACACCAAGATCCAAAAGAACCTTGAGCAATCTACTTTCAATTCAGGAAAATTCTAATGAAAATAATTATTCAGTTGCTGACCTAGCCCTTCTGTCTAGGGAAGTTAATTCTATCACTGCCACTTTTCAAGATGATCAAGAAGTGTTAAACGAAGCCACTGAACTGTCCCAGTCTATTTCTCAATTGTTGACTCAAAATTCAAGTCGTTCACAACCTAATAAATCGAAACTTCAATTAAAATATAATCATACAGATATGGGACCGTTTATGGTTATTATTGAGTCTAAATCAGATGAAAATATAGGTAATATCCATCCTATGAATTTTGCTAAAAAATTAGCTTCCTTGAACATAAAAGGAATAAAAAATATTTCAAAGAGAGGTAAAAAGCGTATCTCAATTGAATTTGACTTCCCTGATAGAGCTAATAATTTTGTAGGTGAAAACCCGTTTATGAATGACCCAGATATTGACGTTTTCATTCCCTCTCGTATGGTTTCTAGTAGAGGTATCATAAAAAACGTGGGCTCTGAAATTACAAAAGATGACATTATAACTCATGCTGAGTCGAAAGTAAAAATATTAGATGCTCGCCAGCTCAATCGACGCGTTACTAAAGAGGGAGTAGTTTCCTATGTGCCCTCAAATACTTGGATTCTAACCTTCCAAGGAAAAAATCTCCCCGACAGAATAGCTTTGTGGGGTTGTGTAAGACATGTTTCACTCTATGTGGGACCTGTCATACAATGTTACAATTGTTTGAGATATGGACACACTAAAATTAATTGTAATAATCCTGCTCAATCCAAAAGATGTAGAAATTGTGGCGAAAAACATGAGGAAATTACTTGTCCTAATCTTGCAGATCCTAAATGTGTCTTCTGCTCAGGAAATCATGCCTCGACAGATCGTGTATGCCCAGAGTATTCTCGTCAAAAACAAATCAACAACTTGATTGCAGTTGAGAATATTTCATACTTTGAAGCAGTTAAGCTTGTTCCCAAGAATTACATAGACCAATCAGCTCATAATTCTACATCCTCTCTCCAACTAAGGCCCCAACTTTTTCCATCTCTGCCTTCCAAAGCATCTAATCCAGTGCAGGATTCTGCAGTAATTTCAGTCCATGATAGAAGATCATTACTCAACTCCAAGCCTTCCCTGTCTCATTCCTTTGCTACAGCCCTGAGTAAGAAAAAGAGGAAAAACCCTCAATCCCCCAGCTTCGATAGAGTTCTCCATGAATCTCAATTGTTTAATGTATCTCTTCCTCTCTCCCCAATAATACCGAATAGGGAACTGGCCCAATCTCCTTCTCATTCTAATCAAGGCCTATCTTATCTTGAAAATTCCCCTTCAAAGGGGGAAGTATATAACTATATTTCTAAGCTTTTGGCAAACAATGAAGAAACAGAATTTGTAAAGAGTCTTACTGCCTTAATTATGAACAACTCCTCTCAACATCCTGTTACGAATAATAGACCCTCCACCTCCATATCTGTGTCAACTTCTATATAATACTCACTTCCTTGATTATCTTTTCGTTTTTATTTGTTTATTTTTTTTTCTCCTCTTTTCTTTGTCTTTCTGCAACTAAAGCGTTTTTAATATCTGTAATTTCCTCATGCTTATCACTCTTCAGTGGAATTTAAGATCAATTTTTTGTAATGCTGACAACTTGAGGATTCTTATTGAGGAATATTCTCCAAGTATAGTTTTGCTCTCAGAAACGTGGTTGGATGATACTCTGAACTTTAAAATTACAGGATTTCGTTTATATAGGCAGGACAGACATGGTCGAGGCGGAGGTATTGCTATATTGATAAGGGATAATATAACATTCTCCGAGATTGATTTGGGAAATCTGAGGTGCCCTGAAGGGGTTCAGGCACAGGGAATTAAAATAAAAGCTCTAAATCTCTCAATTATTAATATGTATTGTCCTCCTAAAATCAATCTTCCTGCACCCTTCTGGATTCATCTGGTTGATCAAATTTCTTCTCCATACATTATCTGCGGTGATTTCAATGCTCAACATCCTAGCTGGGGCTCTGGTTTTCAAAATTTCAATGGTAAAGCTTTGGAACAGTTCTTACTAGATGCTGATACATGTATATTAAATGATGGTTCTCCCACCAGAATTACTCCTCCAGGTTCTAACCCTAGTGCCCCAGATATAACTCTTTGTTCAGATGATCTTAGAATCGCCTCTCAGTGGAAAACAATTCCAGACCCAGGGGGAAGTGATCATCTTCCCATCCTTACTTCTCTTGGGATCTCTCTTCAGACTTCATCCCCGTTTCGGACTATTTACTCCACTAGAAAATATAATATATCAAAAGCCAACTGGCCCAAATATCAGGAAACCATTACAGATAGAATCCAATCCCTGAACCCTGAAAGCCTTGAGGAATTCAGAGATATGATTGTGGAGGCAGCTGACTCATCAATCCCCCTCAAAAGGCGTCCCCTTCCAACTATTTCTTCATATAGAAAATCATGGTGGAATGAAGAACTTTCTGAAGGTGTCAAAAAAAGATCCGAAGCTTTCAAAGCTTACTTAAAAAATCCTTCTATGGAACAATTCATTGCAGCTAAGAATATCCAAGCTGAAGTAAGATACAAAATCAGGAAAACTAAGAGAGATTCCTTTCGGAGCTTTTGTGAAGGTTTGTCTGCTTGTAATGGCAAAAAATTGTGGTCTGACATAAATAAGTTCAAGTATGGTTGCAAGCCATGTTTGCCTCGGACATCATCTCCCTCATGCGGCCATGATATTCTTTCCAGGCTATGTGGTCCTCCAAATAGTGGTACCTCTCACCAGGTAACTGTACCAAGAACCTACTCTCCTTTACCTTTTCCGCCAATCACCTTGGATGAACTAATCATGTGTATCAAATTAAAAAAAGAATCCACTCCAGGAAAAGATGGCATAACCTATAGTATGTTGAAATCTCTACCAGTTGAGGCCAAGCAATTGCTGACCAGGATTTTCAATGGAATGTTCGATTACCCCGTGGTTCCTCTGTCACTTAAGGACACAGTTGTGATCCCTCTTTGTAAACCAAATAAATCTCCTGATGATCCTTCGAGTTATCGTCCTATAGCCTTGACCTCTTGTCTTTTGAAGATCCTAGAATCGCTTCTAGCAACCAGATTAGAGAGAGCATACCAACGTTCAGTTGATCATCGAGAACTACAGTTCGGTTTTCGCAAGGGGAAATCTGTGAACGATGCGCTCTCCTATTTGTTATCGACCATATACTCTGCCTTTTCTAGGAATGATGTTGTTATAGTTGTTTTTTTAGACATCAAACAAGCATATGATTCGGTTCAGTTCACCCTCCTAGAGAACAGTCTATTATCCATGAATGTTCCTCAACCAATCATAGAGCTACTAAGGGGTTTAATTGCGCAGAGAAATATTTACCTCATAGATCCATGTACTAGGGAATTAATAGGTCCTAAAAGGGCCAATATTGGCTTGGCTCAGGGGTCTCCTAAGGCTCCCATACTGTTTAACAGTTTTGTCAGAGACCTCCCAGATTTTGTAAACATTCCTGGTGTCATTACCTTGAAATATGCAGATGATAAAGCAGTCATAGCCTCAGGAAATTCTTTTGACTCTGCCTTTGATAAAATGTCTAAAGCATTGAAGTTGATCGAAAAGTGGGCAGCTTCAAAATGTCTCCAATTGGCCCCAGAAAAATCTACTGCCCTTTGCTGTAACAAGACTCAATTACCACCGAACACACGTACATTGAGGCTTTTTCAAACGTCTATTCCATGGTCTAGGTCGGTCAAGTATTTGGGTGTGACGATTCAAGATGATCTCAATTGGTCCCAACATATTACCAACATGTGTTCTAAATCTCTTCAAGGTATCAATATAATGAAGGCTTTGTGCAGAACTTGGTGGGGATGTCATCCAGCTACTCAACTTCTTCTGTACAGGTCCACGGTTCGCCCCTTTTTGGATTATGGCAGTTTATTTTATGGGAGATGCCGTAAAGCCCTACTAGAAAAGTTGGATCGAACTCAATATGCTGCTCTACGAATTGCATTAGGTTATATGAAATCCACCCGATCATTCTTATGGAGAGCAATGAGTTACCCCTTAGATATCGTAGATTGTACTCGGCAATTAAGTTTGTTTCTAAGCTGCACAGAGTCCATAATGATCCAGTTCTTCTCAAAATAAACTCTCTTAAGCACTGGACATCTCTTGGCAATCCTCCGGCCATAATAGAGGCTTTGAGGTATTTGACCTGCTCGGATAATTTTCACGCCTCATCCCAGCTCCCTTGTTTTGATCGTGAATTGGATGTTCATACTACTTTTATTGGGTACTCCTCACTGGGTCTTTCTCGGTCCTCCCTTGATAATTCATCGGACTTCAGCTCTGCTTGCTTGGATAAGTTCCCAGATTATACAATGGTCTTCACGGATGCTTCTAAGACAGCTTCCCAAACAGGTATAGGCATTTTCAGTCCCATAGGTGTTTCCATCTCTCAACATCTTCCAAATCATTTTTCTATATGTTCGGCGGAGTTGATTGCAATTCTGGAGGCAACGTGGCAGATTAAACATAAGGAGCTGAAAAAATGTTTGATTATCTCGGATTCAAAAAGCGCCCTCGATAAGATATCCAATTGGAGGATTTCTTCCAAAAACGACCATATCACCCTTGCTATTAGAGCCAACTTAATTTACCTTTGTGAGCAGTCCTACTCAGTCCGACTTGTGTGGGTACCAGGTCACACTAACATTCAAGGAAATGATCGTGCTGATCATCTTGCAAAACAAGGTATTGATAGATCTGCGATCATTAGAGCTGATATCACTGACTTTTGGCCTGGTTTCAAACGTACCATATGGGAAAAATGGAAACTTGAATGGAGAGCTCAGATGGGGAATCGTACTTTTTCTCGGTATGTCCTTCCTGGGACCCTGGGTGTCAAGCCTTGGTTTCTTGGGGTGGATCTTCCGAGAGGCAATGTAGTCACGATTAATCGATTGAGATCAAACCACTGCTGCTCCCCTGCACACTTGAATCGGATACATGTGACCGATACAGACCAGTGTAGTTGTGGAGACAAAGGCGACATTATGCATATATTTTTTGCTTGTTCGCAAAATATTCACAATTGTTCCAAGTTATATGATGATCTTACTAGAGTTAAATCTGTTAAATATTTTCCTATAAATATATATGATTTAATTTTTTCAAACGATATCATAATATACAAGTTATTGTACCACTTTTTATTGGCTTCAGAGATCAAATTGTAGGTTGGGAGTGGTGTTGAGTGATATTTTATTTTTCTCTTTCCCTTTTGTATTTTTTGTTTCCTTTCAACCCTAACTCCTTGTTGCTCCTGTTTCAGGGTTTGTTGTGTGTGATGGGGTACTCCTTGTGTTTCCTTTGTGGGTGAAGCCTCCGAAGAAATTTAAAAAAAAAAAAAAAAAAAAAAAAAAAAAAAAAAAATCTTGTGTTCATATGGAAGAGATGAAGAGACCTGACGGATTTTGAATAAGAGAGAAGAGACTAGATGCTGAATGGAATTGGACTGCTGTCAGTTCAATATCTTCCCGTTTGTTTCATGTGTAGATGGCATAAAGCCAAGCACATCGTAAAGGATAGAAGAAGAAGAACTGTTAGTCTGTGGTTTTACCCAGGGGGGTGAAGCGACAGTAGGAAAAGTGGAAACAAGGACATACGTCCCCAACTAGATTCGTTCTGTCCTTTGATTAGAAAAGGAGATGTAGGAAACGTATGTTGTAGATATGTTCAAATGGATGAATAACATAAATGACAGAACATTTATGGAATGACGAATGACATTGATAAATGAAATTGGCATAACTAACCATATGTACCGTAAATCACCATGGTTAACCCGGTTACTGAAATCCTGTCCCGTAAATGTCAGATTTACAGAATTACATGTTTACGGGACAACGATCCTGAAAGCTGGTTAACTGAAATCTGTCACCAGAACAACCGACGATTTGTATCGGTTATAGCGGTAATCACAGAACATCAAAATATAATCTTAAGCGGTAATCTTAAGATCATAGACAAGATTCTAATAGTAATGTTATGGTTGAAGTTTGTATTCTGTGGGTTGAAGTAAATATTAACGTTTGCTGTTTGAAACTTTGAAAAAAATTGATGAATGATGATGATGAATTGTGAAGCATGTTGTTCTTTATTCAAAGCTCACAACACAAGTCATAACCTTACAAACAAAACTGACGAAGTGGACGAATGACAAGTGACTGTGAATGAATGGTAGAAAACGTGTCCCGAAAATAAGCTGGTAACCAATAACCAGACCTGAAAATCTAGCCAACCCGAGCGGTTACTATCGGGCATATCATAAGCAATCTAAGCATAATTTCATAAATGTGTTTGTTGAAAAGTTATATGTGATATTTTCTAGACTGTTGCAATAATTGTTGTGATATTAATTAGTATTAATATGATCTCCATGTGAAGATAAGTTTTTTTTTGGTAATTTAATAAAAAACTTTCCGGTCCAAATTTCCTTTTCAGGATTCAGCTGATGCCGGGGATAAAATATTTCAACTCTTTTCAGGTGCTCTCTTCGTGATATAATGAAACTTTTTTTTCCAGAATTCAGATTATGCTAATGATATGATATTTTTGCAGGTGATTAGTTGGTGATTGAATGAGTTTTTTTCAGGTATTACATGATGTTGAAGATTAGGGCGCTAGGTGAGATCTGATGTTTATGTTTATACAAAGTTCAATTCTATAAATCTTATTGTCTCTAACGTTATATTAAATTAAGGAAATGGCTTTACTTTCATCTGCTTCATTGTACAAAGATGTTAAGTTTTCTTGCAAAAATTCCTATATCAGCAATTCACTTGTTGGTAATAACAAAAGATTTTTTCGCTTCCCTAAAGACCCAGACATTTGTACCTGATACATACACCTACTGATAACACTAAGATTGTATTGAGTATTGTGATATTTTATTTTTATTACTATAGTTTGTTGACTGTGATATGGATTATAGCAGGTGAATATTTTACTGAGTATTTTTTTAGGAACGACAAGGGATATACACACAGTATATCAACCTATCAAGGTCTATCCCAGCAAGATTGATCAGCATTATTTATATTTGAAATATATTTCAATATTCATCTTCTATCATTTCATATGTGAAATTGATACTTTTTTCATTTTTCAGACGGTAATCATCTATATCGATGGAATCCACTTGATTATGTCTACCTATTGTGACTGGATGCTTTTTCCCCTACCTAGACAAAACAGTGTTATTGTGTTTCAGTGACGTGACAATTCTGATCGTAATAATAACTGAAAGACTGTCGTGAATAAGTGTTGACCCCATAAATATCCTTTTATCCATAACTCATGAACATCAAAGTGTAATTCTCATTTTATTGAATAATTGTTCTGGAATTTGGTAGATACACCCCAAAGAACTTGAAATAGTTGAAACCAAATTCCAAAAATGTAAGACCTGTGGTTGGTCAAAAATTTTGTTAGTTGTGTGTCATGGTTTTTGGTTTCTCTAGAAGCAAATTTTACTTATTTGGAAAACTGCCACCTAAATTATAGTCACATTTGATAAGGTGTGAGACAAATATTTTCTTATTCATTCTACGACGGAATCTTTGAAATATATGAAAAATGTAATCAGTATTTATTCAAGAAATTCAGATTATTTTATGTTTAAGAAGTTTTTTCAACTACATTTTGGATAGTTTTTTGGCTGAGATATATTTTGGTTACCAATTTTGCACATGCAGATGTTCCACATGTAGGTGTGAAAAAAACGAGCATAGCCTATTTTATGATAATTATAAGTATATATTTATGTACATATAACTTGTTGGAAAATATATTATAATTGCACGCAATTTTAACAATGATGTAAATAAAGAAATTATTGTTTATAATGCTTTGTTTAATTTTTGAAGCACGTTTCCTTTCGAATCATAATTGAGCTTAGAACACGGAATAATAAAAATTTTGAAGAATTCACGATATAAATTAGAGATGTGACGGTATTTAATTACCGCGATTTTGGAGCGGTATTTCTCTGGAACCGTCTGTCGCGCTCCAAAACAGAGAAGTAACGCGTTCCAAAGTAACCGACGTTCCAAAATACCGTGTAACTCTCCAATCGTTCCACGCTCCAGTCGCGATCGATACCTATCTCGCTCCACGTTCCAAAGTAACCGACGTTCCAAAATACCGTGTAACTCTCCAATCGTTCCACGCTCCAGTCGCGATTGACCTCGCTCCACGTTCCAAAGTAACCGACGGTTACTCTGGAACCGACGTTCCAAAATACCGTGTAACTCTCCAATCGTTCCACGCTCCAGTCGCGATCGATACCTATCTCGCTCCACGTTCCAAAGTAACCGACGTTCCAAAATACCGTGTAACTCTCCACTCGTTCCTCGCTCCAGTCGCGATCGATACCTATCTCGCTCCACGTTCCTCGGTTCCAGAATACCGCGAACAGAATACCCATCGCAATGCGATTACGTCTGTTACAGAAGTTACAGCTCCAGTGCGCATTGCGCCTCATTAGAAACTGTGGATGTTTCTCCTTCGTTATCAGCTGTTACATTTCCGATACGGTGTTTCATGGTTTACTTTCAGAAGGTGATATTGTGACAAGTAGTTCAGAACTCACAATCTGATGGAATATAATATTCCATCAGATTGTGTGTTATGCAAGTTATGCTTTCTTTTCGATAATTGCCATATTCATCAATACTTTATGCATATCCGTAGATATTATTTCAATCTGCTGGTGGAAGATATTGAAGGATAATAAGAATTGAAAATTTGTTATGCAAAACATGTATTCATGTAAAACAAGATATTCAAATAATATTGATACAGTTTGCGTCCTTTATAATGATAATGTCTATATGTAATTTCAAATAATAGTCTTCTCAATTGAGAAAATATTAATCCTCAAGGCATTCTTCTCTTTCAATTGAAATGATATATCTCGAATGTGAAGAAAATATGAGAAAGTACTGGGAAAAAATCAATTATAGTTTGAGGATACGTCAAATACCGAAAATATTCAAGTGGAAGAAGTTCTTGGAAGCTCTAAATCTGAATACAATAGCTATAAGTAGAATAAAAAGAGAATTTATATCATTTGAGAAACAGATTGCCGTACTAATTCATTTTGTTTCAGCGTTGGAACGACGGTTCCAAAATCGCGTTATTTTTCTGGAACCGTCGCGAAAATACCGCGACACGGGTGGAACCGGTATTCCCATCTCTAATATAAATATTTGCATCCTGTAATAATCAATATTGCCACAGAATATTTAAGCACAGAACACCATTAGAATTCTATCGTAAAATGACAATAATGACATATAATTCAGCAAGCGGACACCCCCTCGCACCATAATGGAATATTCCCAACTAGTTTTTTTGCAGGAGAAATGTCACAAATGTTGCCCACAGTTTACAAGGGAGGTAGCACTTCTTATATTTGATGTTCTGTGGTTTTACCCACTTCTTTTCTTATATATTTGTATTCTGTGGTTCTGTCTATGAATATAAATTGCTTAACCGATGCGAGAACCTTGAAATTTTGAAAGTTAGCTGTTATCATTGTGTTCTAGTAATAATAAAGATGAATCGTGAAAAACTTGAGGAATATCAAAGAAATATATATTATTCTGATAAATATTACGATGATGAATATGAATACAGGTATAGTAAGAAATACTATGTTAATGTTGTACCCTTTTGTTGGTTTAATGTAAAGGACAATGAAAGCATCTTCTCTCCCCTTATTTTAATTATTTTCTTCAGACATGTGGTTCTGCCCAAAGAAATGGTGAAGTTGGTTCCTAAAACTCACTTAATGTCGGAAGATGAATGGAGGAGTATAGGAGTTCAACAAAGTAAAGGTTGGGTGCATTACATGATGCATACACCAGGTAGGTTTCTTCTAGAGAGCTATTATATCCGCTCAATACTTTTCGTTTTCAAGCTGCAAGGGAAAGAAATGATCCTACTAGAGTATTGCTATATCATGTTTAGGACCCGCTTATGTTCATTACAAATCGGCCATAACTTGCTCTTTAATTATTGTAAGGAGAGAGACATTCACGTATAATCACTATGAGATTTTGAATTTATGACCTTAAAATGTTTACTATGACTAAATGATTTCAAGGAAAAGGTTTAGTTTAGCTAGACTTTATTCATCATAAACATGTTTTACTGCACTCTTGGTTCATGGAAAATTAGGTGTTATTTGCCACAAAGTAGATGATTTGTAAATGCGATTAATAACCATCTATTGCACCATGCATTGAGTGTCTGAGAAAGGGGAGTATTGGGTAAAGCTTATGAGAGCTAGAGGAGGTATGGAATCCAAATTTCATCAAGTGACTTGAATCTATGTCCATGGTTTATTAGATCTTGGCTATCAACACTGATTTTTCATTGTATCTTTGAAAAAAAATAAAAAACCATTACCATTTTTCTTGTTGATAGTTCCAGATAACATTTTGTCAATATTTTATATCTTCAATAAGTGCTTTTCATGATATAGATTCTAGAGAAATTTGGAACCTACCACTACTGAAGGTCAAACTGAACTTCAGAGTTCTCAATGAAATTAATTTATTACTTGACGTTTGAATGAAATATCACAAATAATGCCTTTTGAAAATGGAAATCTGTTGGCTTAATTATCTTTCAAAGTTAGAATGACTAAGAAGCATTAGAATGGTGTAACTTCTGAGCAGCAAGGGAACATATAGACATATTGCAAACAGAAATTTTGAAATGTTGTTTTTAATATTTCAATACTTATGCTAAGTAATCCACCTTAGTCCCTGGGGATTGGACAAACATCTACGTTTGTATGGAATAAATATTTCGCTTCAGTGCTAGAAGACAAAATTAAGATTTATGCAAAATGTTTCAAATGCTGATCATGAGGATCTATCCGTTTTCTGTCAGTTATAGTTCATTCTTTATATGAATTTGACCATGGTGTTTTTCATTATATTATTTCTAATTCAACTGTTCTAATTTTTTTTCAGAACCCCATATATTATTATTCAAAAGACAGATAACTTCACCACCTCCTAAAGAAGAGGATTAGTATTAATGTGATAACTATTTGTACATTTGTTTATATGTTAAGTTTCATATCATGAGAGTGCATTTCATTATGGAATAATCATCACATATGATTTCGTATGATATAAAATGCTGGCTGTAACATGATAGATATAAGATGCCTTTCTTTTGTGTTGAATATTTTCACAATTATATGGAAACAAATTATTCTTTTAGTAAATAATATAATTTTTAAACAACAGTTTCTTGCAATCACTTTTTCCTCTTCTGCTTACATTTTGTGTAGATGCATTTAGAGATGATTATTTAATTTCAACTATTGCACTATATTATTTCGAACTAAAAATATCAATCAACATGAAAAAAATTACAATTATTATCAACTAAGAAACTTTCTGCAATAATTTATGATAAGGTAAGTAAAATGTATTTCACTGAACAACAGCTTCTGGATGTTGAGTACGCATATGTTTATTACGATCCCCTTTCTGTCTAAATTCTCTCCCACATACAGTGCAAGGATATGGGCGCTCATCGGTGTGAATTCTTTTATGGTTATTTAAAGCATCGGCCCTAAAAAATCTCTTGTGACATACCTGGAATATGTCAAAATATATTGAATAACTAGAAGGGAAAAAAACAAATTTCTGATATTTGGGCAAAACGGTAATGCTCTTATTCCCAAATAAATGCATGCCAAATTTGTTGTGAAAAAGTTTCACACAATGTCTAAGACCAACCTTTGTAGATGTGCTGAATCAAAACCTAATAATTTTTGGGTATCTAACATGATTTGAACTTTGAACATCTTTAGGAGAATGCACAGGCTGCGGAAATCAAACAGTGCAGTTTTGAAGGGTTGGTACTTCCCGTGTGGTGAGGAGTTTGACATTTTTTACATTTTTTGAAAATGGTCGTTCTTAAGTCGCAACTCAGCGAGCTTTTCGGCTTAACTTCAACTTTGCGCGTCGTGATACTGCACCTCACCATAATGTATTAGTGAGTTGAGTGCGTATAACTGATCGAACTGGTTCTACACTATAACGTTGGGGTTTGGGAAGACCAAAAACGGCAAGAACACCCGAAAATTTTAGAATAGTGAGAGATAAGCTGTCGGGCGTTCTGCCAAGAAGAAGAAAATTAACAAAATCTAATTTTATGTAAGCTGCGTAGTTTTTTTCTTGAATAGCCCTTCAAAACTGCTCTGTTTAGCCGCATCCTTAATGAAATTTAGGAAAGATTATATAGGGGATAACTTGACAAGATAAAAACTATACTTACTTCACAGCCATATCTTCTATCATTGGTGTGTATTAAACGGTGTTGGTAATACACAGATCCTGTTAAGAAGCATTTATTGCAAACTGCACATTTGAAGGGCCTTTCTCTTGTATGCACCTTTCTTATATGATCCTTCAGATCTGGACGAATAGTATATCTAGCTTCACAACCTTCATGTGGACATGCAAAGGGTTTTATACCTAAGTGAATCAAAAGAGTTGTGAACAGAGCAGAATCTGGTAACATCCTTTCATTCTGCATGTTGTGTGTAAAATTTTGGTCCGGCTAATTCTACACTTTCTTCTGAGATAGTGCAGACTGGTCTAGTGGGTTGTGATAGAGGACTGAATACTAGACAATCCATCAATAGTGCACTTTTAATACTGCCACTGAATTTATTAAGAAACTCACCTTGATGGAATCTCATATGTTGCCATAGATGAGATGTTTGGGAATAACTTCTTCCACAAGTATCACAAACATATGGCTTCAAACACTTATGAGCACGACAATGGATAAGCAATGCTTTAGCACTGTGCAATATCTAAAAATCAAAATTGAAACTTCATATACCAGTGCATTTGTGTACCTCTTTTATCTCTTTCAATATTCCCTTTAGTTATTTTAATGGGTAATGTGTAAGCTCAAAATGTAAACTTAAATACCAATTAATACTTGATCTTAAACGAAGATATGGCACAATCAACAGTGCAACATTAGTCCTAGCAGTAAATTTTGAATGGCAAAAGGTGTTTTTTTGTAATATTTATAAACACCCATGTAAAAAATTTACCCAGCATAACTGAAACTGACCTGTCCACAGTCTTCGCAACTAAAACTTGCAGCATGCTCTTGATCTCTATGCTTTTCTAAGTCAGATATGTTATCCCATACAAGTGGGCATCGTTCACACTGATACTTGTACCCTTCATTAATCAAACTTTGTAATTTTTTACTTCTGATTCCAGGTTTGGAGCATTTCCGCTTGCGCCCCCTTTTTTTCTTTTCCGGTTTATCAGACACTTCATTCTGACTAGATTCTCCAGGTGCATCACTCAAATCCTTTTGCATATAATTAGCCTCTATATTTTCCTTATTTGAATCATCATAATCAGGTTTAGAAAGTGAACATATTTTACCTATTGGCCTATCTAATGTTATTAAAACATCTTCAATAAGTTTATTGATAGCTTCACTACTGTCAATTTGTTTTTCTCTTGCACTATTCTGGCCTAAATGCGAATCGTTTTTGAATAATTTGACTGTATAATGTTTCTTCTTTATTTTATGTGCATATAATAACTCATGTGATTTAAATGTACGATCACAATACTCACAGTAGGTTAATTTGGGAAGATAAAACATATTCGAAGTTTCGGAACATATTTTCAACCAGTGCTGAGCCGCAATAGCATAAGACTCAAAGCTGTTGTTACAATTGACACATTCATAATTCCTAGCAGTTGAATGTTTTCTTTGATGTAACAAAAGCAAATTTTTATCTGCATAAGTTCGATTGCAAAATTCACATTGTAAAAGTATTTCTGTAAGAATTCTCTCAATTTGACTTTCATCTAATAATTTTACATTTGTTGAATCATCATTTGTAACGGATGTTGATACCACACAAGACATTTCCTTTCCCTGATGATCAGAATCAATCTTGGGATTACTCTGGTCAAACTGGTATATAGCTTCTTGACAAGATTCAACATGAGTGTTTGCAGAATTCAACGAAGAAAATACTTCATGACACTTCCTACATTTCCATACAGCAACATCACTGCGATAAAACTTAGATATATCTCCAACTTTCTTACAATGATTCTCCTTATGAATTCTTAATCTGTTTTCACTAACGAACTGTTTATTACAATGTTCACATATATTTTCTTTTGAATTATCATGACAAATTTGATGTCTCTCTAAATTATTCTTACTCACAAACTGTTTTCCACATCTATCACAATCATACTTTATTCTCATACCTTTATTTATATCTTTCAAATCAGCATTTGCTTTTAAAACTACTTTTTCCGCATTAAATTCACACTGATGCCTCTGATATTGGTATTTTGTTGGAAAATTCGTTTCACAATTTTGGCACCTTATCATAGTGGGAATATTCAGGGAAATTCTCATCTGGTGATGTAAGTAAAGTGGGGAAATACTTCTCTTACCTCGGAAAACGAAATTTTTTGGACAAGAGTATCCGCTGGTCTGAATTAAACTTACATCGCTGATATTTTCAACCTTCACAAAACTCACAAGGGGGTTCTTCTCATCTTCACATTCAAAATTACTGAAGCTCAATTTAAGCTTTTCAGGATCAGAATGTAAATTTGGAGTTGGTTCTTGACCTGAAATATGCCTTTTGAAAAGAACTTCGCGGGTGTAAAAATCCTGTTCATATTCCACTGCTGAAATTATTCCATTGTGGTTTATTTTATAAACTTTGAAAATAAGATTATCTGAGTTTCTCATGCTAACTACTTGATGGAATATCTATTTTTATCACATCAACACAGCTTTGCTTGCTCAAAATATTATTATGATTAAATTTTCGAATTTTGTATATTTTTAAAACAACTGAAAATCAATTCAGGCTCAACAACCTCAAAAAACCAAATTGGTAACAGAAAGAACAATCGAAATTTCCCTAAACATTTTTTCTGTGGCCGAACGTAAAACAAAAAAATAGATTTGATTGATTAATAATTCGCGCTCAGCACAGATGGTTCTCCGGTCTCCGATTCAATTAAGAACGAATGTTCGGTGTTGGTCTGGGGTCTGAGTACGCCGTAAATTCGGTCAAAGAAAAGCCAGCCCAATCGAAAAGTCCTCTGGAAATTATTTTTGTTCAGTCCGAAAACATTCATTCGAACGATTGTAAATTCAGAACATCAATTGAAAATTTACGGCACAGGGCTTGTAAAATTTCATTATTATTAAAATGATAAAAGATTTGAGAAGGCGTATGGTGGCGTCAATGCCTAGATGAATGAGCATTTCTTCATTGTTTCAAACAATGATTCAGTAATAGTGATAAATATTGAAAGAAAATATGACCTGACATTCTGAGATAGGGAATGAGCTCTTCACATCATTACTTTTCTCATGTTTCCATTGAAGAATGTAGCGGAATGAAATTCATAATCTTTGAAAATATCTTTAATTACAGATATCCAAATGAACAGAAAAAATAGATTTTTGAAATGACAGGCACATCAATAACAATCATCAGTATAAATTGAAGTAACACATTATTGTATAATGATTCGGTTTTATAAAAAAAATTAGTACATTGTATTGCTTTTTAAAGAACTCAATTTGACCAGTTGTATTTATGTTTCAATGCCAAGCCACCTCTCTAGGGTTAGTTATACTTCCCAATTTAATGTACCTTGCAGTCTGAGAGATTGATGAAAGAGCCGAAGTATTTGAGGACTGAACACTTTTGTTTGCATCAGCTGGTACTTGGGAACCATCTCCTTTCAAGACAGCTACTGGCTTCCATGAATTAGCATAGGTCACTGAAAATCCGAGATACATCATCAATAGTGGGTTTTCTAAATCAAATGTTTACAAATAAAATCATCTGTTATAATCCCCAACTCACTTTTGAACATTCTTACGGTTCCATCATCTCCACTTGAAGCAAGAACGGTTCCAGTAATATTCCAGCAAACTCTCCACACAGTGCAACCATGACTATCAAATTGAGCGACTGTTTGCACGTCAAGCTTGGTAACACCACTTGCATCTGAACTAGATGAAAACCGACAATAAAGTAAAGAAATTTCAGCAATAGTGTAGGGACTTTAGGAAACTTACACGATTCCTAACCCAGGTTAAATTAAATTGACAGATTCACATATACAGAGTTCAATATCTGTTATTTGAGTAAGTTACCCATCAGTTTTCCCCTTATCAGAAGCTTTCAAATGACCCAGGTCCTGTTGGCAACTTGAATGACAGAAATAAAATGCTTTATCTCTCTAATTAAGCCTAAGCAGGTTAGTAATCCAATAAGTTTCCAGAACCTAAAGCACTGATAGAGCAATAAACCTCACAAATGATACTTACATATCAGGTATCAAATTATAGACTCTAACATCTTTCGTAGCTACAGCCAGTACATGAAAGCTTCTTCCTAAATTAGGTGAGAAGGCCAAATCATGAACAGCATCTGTTACTGCTTGAATTGTTTCCAATTTGATCCATCTTCGACTGTTCTCACTGTATTCATAAATGAATACTTTACCACCATTGGCTGGATTAGGGTCATCACTTCCCACAGCCAACATTTGAGGATGGTTCCTGAAATATATATAAGTTTAGTATTATCAATGTAAGATTTGTACTATCAACTTACTTTGATAGGGTTGAATTCCAACTGAGAGAACTACAGGGTAATTTGCATGGAACTTCATGCTGCAAGGTCCACTGAGTCAAATTCATAACATCAGGAGCCTCATATATCCTAATTATACCTTCTGCTGACGAGGTAGCTAGTTGAAGTCCTTGTGACTTAGGGCCAAACTTAACGTCTGTGACTGAAGTTCTGGAATCTACTAAATTTGTTCTTCTTATCCAGTGCCTAGTTCCTCTATCACCAGGTCCACTAGTCTCCCCAACTGAATAAAACTCGCATTAGGTATACAATGTATCGAATATTGCATCCACAAACTTACTTATTTCTTCCCAAACTGCTGCGGTTCTATCGAAGGAACAAGTTGCCAGTACCTGACCAAATTCAGGGTGTGCCCAAGTTACTTTCCAAACAGAACCGCTGTGGGCTTTCCAACTAGATGTCAGTACCCATTTTCCATCGGGAGTTTGGTCCCAAACCTATAATATAATAATGAAAAATTTCAAATCCTAACATTTTTAGTCATATCTTTTTCACCTACTTTCACATATTGATCACTAGAACATGTTGCCATACGATGACCATAAAAATCGTATGCAACATCATGGATCAAGTCTTTATGCTCTGCATTTATTTCTTGTGCCTCAAACATTTTTCACAATATTCATCAGCATATATGTCGAGTTGATTTGAAATTAGTTTAAATAGCAAAATATATTAAACAATGTTTTGCAAATCCACCCTTTGATAACTTGTTTGGACGGTTAAAAAAGTATGGTTAGCTTATTTTCTTTTTGTTTTTTGTTAGATGCATAGAATAGTTGAGTTCCGATATTCCTGGCCAGTACTGGCTAGTATCAGTAATTTCGGAACGCTTCGTACTGATACGAACAGTTACCAAAGGCTTTGGTATCGATGATCGATATCCCCTACCGTTTAGATTTTCAACTGTCAAATGGGAATTTTCCAAAATGTGAAATTTCAAATTCATTTATTTTCACTCTCAACTGCCGGAATCGATTGGGAATTGCAGATTATTATTCAGCATTGAACCCTCTTCGTTTATACCAATTTTGAAGGAAATCTATTTTTTCAAATTTTCATCGAAATTTTACTAAGGGTCCAGACCCCCTCAAAAACGCTATATATTTAGCTTATTTTCAAGAATTCAGTGGAATTTACGTGTAGTTTTTGATGTGAAGTTCTTTAGCTCGTTGGTGTGAATGATAAATAGCAATAATAAAATCGCAAACTCATCAATTCTTTCTTGTAGAGCCCTTCAAACCAAATTCGGAAATGAAAAACGCGAAAGTTTCTAATTGAAATAGTTTCGAAAATATCAGAGTATCCGGGCAAGTTTGGTATGCAAACATAGGTTTTGAATATGACTATAAGACATTATCTCATCGATATCTCCTAACGTTTAGATTTTCACCTGTCGAATGGGAATTTTCCAAAATGTGGAATTCCAAATACATTTATTTTCCCTCTCAATTGGCGGAATCAATTGGGAATTGCAGATTATTATTCAGCATTGAACCTTCTTCGTTTATACCAATTTTGAAGAAAATCTATTTTTTCAAATTTTCATCGAAATATAAATTATGACATACATTATTATAAAACTTTTTTGACAGATAATCAGCAGATAATTTATGAAATGTGGTTCAGAAATCTAATATCTATATAAATATCTAGAAAAGCACTGACTTGAGGTCAGGATCTTTTACGAGCTTGTTCAAATTCTAACGATCAGATCAACACGAAATTTTGCACCTAGTTGCTCGTTGGTGATCCTCACCTGATTTCGAAGTTTCAATCTGATTGTATTTGTACTTCTTGAGATATTGCGGAAATAATGTGAAATTCCAAATAACAATGAAATTTGGCATATTTTTTCTCCGAAAGTAAATATCAGATCGAATTGAAATCTGAAATATTGTTGTTAAATACTAGTTTTGAGGTTTATGATAAATATCATTGAAATCTTATTAATATCTCGGAGAAAAAAATTATTTCATTAAAAATTTTAAAATATTTTTTTTCAAATTTTTCAACTGGATCAACGCTGTGAAAGCGCTTAGGGCCGGTATTATAAAACTTAAATGGAAGTTATCTTTAACTTTAACTGAAATTTTGACAGTTATGTTAGGACATATCTGTCAAAACTGTCAGTTAAAGTTAAAGTTAAGTTTTATAATACCGGCCCTTAGCGCAACTTCGATATCTGACTCATACATCCACACGTTGGCTCTGACGTAACTGATTCGATCTGTGTCTTCATCAACGTGTGGACGCCGCGCCAATTAAGGAATTAAGCCTACGAACGTGTGGATCCGGCGTAAGACTTTGAATAAAGAAGTTCTTTATTCACAGGTTTCAGACCATGGATGTAGTACCATCATTGTATAAAGTCTTTATAAATAATGGTACCATTGTATAAATTCTTTATCTTTATACAATGGTAGTACCACAGACCAACCAGTTAGTCTGTGGTAGTACCTCCATGTTTCAGACCTATTTAACACAAATTACCAAATTAAATTTTATATCTTGCCTACCCTATTGCCTAGTTGAGCTGATCTAGAGGATAATCAATCTACATTATTCTTGGATTTTCTAAATTATTTTGAGTAGGTAAGGTATTTCCGTGGAAAGGAAGTAAAGGCAAAGGCACCCAACAAAGCCAATGGAGCAATTATCTAATAATAAGTAGTATATATTATTAGATCATTGCAATGCAATAACTTGTGTATCTGTATATGGAAATTATACACTCTTTTATTTTCAAATTGAAATAAATATTCTTTTTGAAAATGAGGCTTTTTCTCTCATCTGAAAAAATTTATTTTCTGCCTTATTAATGGCATAATGTATTATGCACTATAAATAGAGTACTCGAACAATAATATCATTGTTTAAGGAGTATCCTACAATGATAATGGTAATTCAGATTAATTATCTTATCATATTCTAATGCCTAACCTAGCAAAATCCAATACCTTATAATTTATAATATAATGAAGCCAACCTAGTTCAATTAATTAAACTACCTAAGTACTTATTTTGAACAGATAAGAAATTTTTAAATTTACTTTTTTATTTTGTAATTGTTTTTGTTTTCTGAATTCATATGATGAACCTCTGAGTCAGACTTTGGACTTTATTCAGAACAACTTTTAGTACATTGGAATATAGGAATAAGATAACAGTACTCTACAAGTTCAGTATTAATATTCCTGTGTAATCGTTAAGTGAAAACATATATATACTTGATTTTCTCGAAAAATACAATGACTTCTGCTGTTAAAGGTAGGAAATTCTGAAAGGTTAACTTGAAATCTTTTATTGGTAAATACAAATTACGAGCTTATTATCATTTAAATGATCATTTTAATTGATCCAGTAATGAATTTGCTCAGTTTGGTTCGATTTCAATTGATCATTTAATGAATTTGCTTGGATTGGGTCTACTTTCCATAGCATACTTCGTTAAAACGTAGAACTGATCTTTTATGTATTCCCTAAATGCTCCTATTGAATTTAACAGGTTCAATATTCCATCTCATACTTTTGACTATGCTTGAGACTATGATGAACAATTTCGGTCCCATTTTAAATTACTAGAGAATCCAAGAAAACCTGTTGAGGCATTGATGAATACTATGTCTACATAATTTTAAAGGAACTCTTGTAACCCACATGTTTGTATTGTAGGAATTTTCATTGTTGGGGCTAAAAGAACTGCCTTCGGTACTTTTGGAGGAAAATTGGCCAATGCTACTATAAGCGATCTTCAAGCTGCAGCTGCAAAGGCTGCCCTTACATCAGGTGGTGTAAAACCAGAACTGGTTGACACTGTTATTGTTGGTAATGTTCTCTCGGTTAGTATTGAAGTAACAGAGTTTCCATAATATTCTTCTATTGTTATTTCTCATAGAAACTAAAATTTATTTTTATCAGAGTACCAATGCCGATGGTGCTTTTGTTTCTCGTCATGCAGCTTTAAAAAGTGGAATTCCTATTGAGAAACCAGCACTTACTGTGAACAGGTTGTGTGGTTCTGGATTCCAGTCGATTGTGAACAGTTGCCAAGATATTGCAACGGGAAATGCACAGATTTCTCTAGCTGGGGGAGTGGATAACATGTCTTCTGTTCCTTATTCTGCTCGTAATATAAGGTTTGGAGTACCTCTAGGACAAAATATTGTTTTAGAAGACTCCTTATGGCTTGGTCTCACAGATTCATACTGTAAATTACCTATGGCACTTACCGCTGAAAAATTAGGTGCTCAAAAACAAGTAACGAGGGATGAAGTTGATGAATATTCCCTCAGATCACAACAACTGTGGAAAGCAGGTGAGGGATCATTTATAAGTTTTTTGTATTTTATGAATTTTTCTATTTGAATTTCATTCTCCTGACGAAAAAATACTGATACACAAATTATTTTAACAGCACAAGAATCTGGAGCCTTCAAGGAAGAAATTGCTCCATATCCAGTAAAAGTAAAAAAAGAAATGGTTAATTTCGAAGTGGATGAGCACCCAAGACCACAGACTACTCTTGACGGACTAAAGAAACTGAAAGCCTTATTCAAAGAAAATGGACTTGTTACAGCTGGTTCTGCTTCTGTAAGGTTTCGAATGATAGCCCATTTGATTTATGAATTTAACATATGTAAATGCTTTCAGGGAATTTGTGATGGTGCTGGAGCACTTGTACTTGCTAGTGAAGAGGCTGCTAACAAGAATAATCTTAAACCTTTAGGAAGGGTATTGGCATATTCCTCAATAGGTGTAGATCCAACTATTATGGGTATTGGACCAGTACCAGCAATAAATGCAGCTCTTAAAGCAGCAGGGAAAACACTCAACGATATGGATCTCATTGAGGTATATATTTGAAGTATAAATTTTTATTCATTTAATCAGTTATTACCTATTCCACTGATTCCATATTTTTCCAGATAAATGAAGCTTTTGCTGCACAAGTTTTGGCCTGTGCAAAAGAACTTAAGCTGGATATGAATAAATTGAATACCTGTGGTGGTGCTATTGCTCTTGGACATCCTCTTGGTGCTTCTGGTTCCAGAATAACTGCACATTTAGTTCATGAATTGAGGTAAATACAAATACCTTAAGACTCTTATCTGAATTTAAAATAATGAATGCGTTTTTATTCTCATCAAAATGAACAATCAATTAACCCCCACCTCTCTCTTCTCTGGTGGAGAAAATAAGAAAAGAGAGAGGGAGATATATTGATATAGCGGCGGTAGCTCAGTGGTTAGAGCGCAAGCCCCATGATCGTAAGGTCTGGGGTTCAAGTCCTTGGCCGGGAAATAACTTTTCCGGTTTTTAGGGGACCGTCCAACCATTCGCTGTTGGGTAAACAATTAACAGTGCTGTTCCTCACGTGGCGCAAGGAATTAGTAACAAAGCCTACACAGAACACACCCGGTATCCTAACTCGCACAAGCTTTAAGCTTCTGAGGGGTTTTCGTTGAAGCCTAGGATATTCGGAAAAAAAAATACAAAATCAGTTTGATGAAATTGAAAAGCACCCAATTATTTGTGCATCAAGTGATAATGCAATGGGTCTCTTGCATGAATTTTTTTTATCATTGGAATCAAACATTCTATCTGTGAGACCACTGAAAAACTTCAACCGCCATCAAAAATTTCAATTTTTAACGAGAAAATGCTCTTTCAAGTTTGGCTCCGCATGTCGGTTGTTTGAACGGACGAAGTTTCGCGGTTTCCGTGACGTATGGGGATATATCCACTCTCTCCCTCTCCTAGTATACTTTTCTTTCTAACAAGCCAATAGACAGCGTCGGGCTGTATCGATCGGTGAATTGTACAATAACGAGTGACGTAGAGGCGATCTGACGCGTTTCTCCCGCTTCGACCTTGAGTCCCGATTTGGCCATTTTTAATACCAAATTATTCAAAATTCGCGAATTGTTGAAGTGTGTGATAGCATACATTATGATTTTGTATCGATATAGAATGAGAAAAACATGCCAATATTGTAATTGTTACATGCAAGAGACCTATTCAGTATGAATAACCTCTTTCATGAGGTTACATCACTTCTTTGTTCTAGTGCAGAAAATTACACACTTCAACCTTCTATGGTGATCCAATTTATTTTAAACATGACAATAATGTCTTTATTCTTATTCACTGTGGATCAACATTTACATTAAAATATTTTTTAGGAGGAAGAATGCTAAGTTTGGAGTTGGAGCTGCCTGTATTGGGGGAGGGCAAGGTATTGCTATTGTTGTTGAAGCACTATGAACTTGTCAGGGTTCATGAAATGTAATTGTTGTTTTTATATATTGGTAATTTTAAATGAACATTTTTCAAGAACTTCATTTGTCTCTTCAAAGAAATTTTTTAATTACAAAAGATTATATTGATGTATTTTTATATGTACAATTCAAAATAAAATATTTACAGTCTTAATAATGTCCACTTAAGTTAACCGGAATGCCATGAAAAATTATATCCTTCCGATTTGAATTCACTTATTTCTCTCATTTTTTTTCACTATTATGTAATAGTGAATATAATAGAAGTTGCTAAACTAAATCCTATGCTACTTATGGGGTTGTGTTGTAATAAATACTATGCACAATATGGCATAATCAGTAACAAAAAATAAGAAAAAATATCAGTGAGTACTTTGCAAAACATTCAAGACAAACACTGGTCCTTGGTAGGTACATTGTACCATGCACGCATAGAGAAACAGCATGATGAAAAAATTTCACTCCACTTGTGGGGGAGCTAGGGACTGATACAGCTTCGAAACAGCTGTTTGTACTATTTGCTGGAATGTTTCATCTTCTGCACATTCAACCCTCTGAAAAATTAATAAGTTTTTGTTTGCTTTACAACTAACAAGCTTATGACAGTTTTAAACAATGTTAAATACAGATTTTTGATACTTACCAAAGTTGAAAGATCGATATCTGCTCGTCTGTCATTAACAGCAACATATAATTTTTCTCCTTTGAAAATTTTTGGAACCGAATCTTCTCCAAACATATCTTGTAACATCTCGATCAGACATTCCTAAGAAAAGAAGAGTTTATTGTACTAACTGTATTTTTAAAAGGAAAGGATGTCAGAAATATCAGACTCAGTCTTTTTAAGGTATCTCAAGCGTTATTTACTATAAATAACCATTCCTTACCATTGTTTGTATTGCCTTAATTAAAAACAAAGTCGTATAAAAATTATTCGGTTTTCATAAAATTCTGACAAAAATTTTGATAAAACGCCTACAGATTTTCGGGGATACATATACTCCTTTCTCTTTTTTATGAACTCATTCAAATGGTCATTGGAAATTTGACACATTCCACTATGTATCAGGAAAAAATAATAGGTTATAGTAAATTATCTATCAGATAACTACGTGACGTTGTCCGTTCGATACAAAGGTCGTAGTTATTACGTATACATACATGTAACAAAACCAAACCATAGTCGTTGAAAAAATATGTGAGAATTGACAATATCGTGTAGAATTATTTTGAGCTTGAGGACATTTGACTAGTGACAACCTAACTCAGTTCTAGTTACAAAAACTTGATAGAGCTATTCCAAGATCTAACGGCCGACATAAAAATGAATGGAGTATAGAAAAAAATATTTTTCAAAGGCATATCCAGGGTTGCCAGATTAGGGGATTCTCCCCAAAAATGAGGGGATTTTTTTCCCTTTGGGGATTTTTTGGGTATTTTTTTTTCTGGGGATTTCTTCTGGGGAAAAAAATTTAACTGGGTATTATCAGGGGATTTTAGGTCTTGAACAACTCGACTCGAATCCAGTCTAGTGGTCTGATGAATTTTCCCGTTCTTGATTAGGGAATCAGAAAAATTGCAATTTTCGGTATTTTACGAATCCCGAATGTGTTCCGATGTTTTCAAGATTCATAACAGACATAGAGGAAGGCCAATGAAAGTTTCACCCTCGACCGTCCTTTCCGATCTTCAATCCAGTTTATTACCTCTCATTATTATGACGGTTATAAGGATGAACAGTTACAGATAAACAAGTTCCATTTTGCGTCGGCTTTGTCGGCACCTCTGATAGAATGGTAGTAAAATTCCCCAATTTATTTATGACCCACCCTACACCTTCCGTCGGCATTGTCGGAGTATTGAATTACGGAAGTAAAAACGAAAGTGATCTAAAATATTTTTGGATCAGTAAAGTGGTGATTTTTGAAGTCATCGCATCATTCTCCACGAAATAATTAATTCGTATCATTTTGTATGTCATGACGAAATAAACAAGCAATACATTTGTTGTTTTTGTATTGAAAAGTTCTGCGAAAAAATCCCTCTTTCTATTCCTCTTTCGCGAAAACTAACCTCATTCATTACAAACTTGCATTGAGGATTTTTTTTGAAGCAGTTCATTTTTGGGGTATTTTGAGACCTACTAAAGATATTTGGAAACAAATATTCAGTAAATACCATAATTTGAAATTATAATAATAAAGAAAATAAATTGGGGAATTTTTTTTGAAAAGTCTCGAATTTAGGGGATTTTTGAATTTCGACTGGGGAAATCGAGCCAAACGTTCTGGCAACCCTGGGCATATCCTACAGGTTATGAAATTTAATTTTCTAAATTCAAGAATATAGCATATATTATATTTATACCCCTAACTTATTCTAAAGAATAAACTAATTAAGTTACCATTTTTACTGCTTATTCCACAACTATCATTTAAATGTTTATTTATTTCTGGAAACATTAAACTAGTACTTACCTTGAAGTGCATTCTATCCACCTTGACATTCGTGGCCAAATTCTTGATTGGTGTCTCTAAAAGATCTGCTTGCAATATTGCAGCTACTATTGCATCGGCATACATATCATTTATTGGGTTTGCAAGCCACTGAAAAAAAAACCAACAATATTATTGAAGATTCGGGGGTAATATTCGGATCAGTGATTAATTTGAAGGTTTACTAAATACTTGTAAAACAATCTAGATAAGCATTGACTTGAAGTCAGCATCTTTCGCCGGCATGTTCAAATTCGTTGCCAAAGAGGTAGTCCTTTCTTGTTCAGATCGTACTTTCACTAAATAAAAAAAAATTTTTTGGAAAATTTTTTTTTTAAAGCTCTTATTGAATTCAAAAAAAAATTTACTCTGGCCTCGCGCTTCATATTTCACATCTGTCCAAATTTCAGTTCGATACAATTATAATTTTTGTAGATATTGGCAAAAAAAATGTCAAATTTCGTTTTTTTTTCCTTCGATATCGTTGTTTTTCCCGGAATAACTCGAAAAAAACCAAGAAGAGCACTGACGTGAAGACAGCAGCTTTTGCGCGCATGTTCAAATTCGTTGCCGAAGCGATCATCTCCTTTGAACATGCGTGCAAAAGCTGCTGACGGCATTTCACTAGTGCCAACATGGCTCAGTTCAGAACTGAGCCATGTTGGCACTAGTGAAATGCCGTCAAGATCACAATAATTTTGTGGAACTTTGTCAATGCTTGCGAATTTTAAAAATTACTCTATGGTTTGGTTAAGTATCATTAGTTACTACTATAACCTTTTTGTGGAATAGACGACTCCGTGTAGTTATCTTGACAGGAAAAGTACAATGACCTAACATTTTTAAATTATACAGAGTGGAATGCGCAAAACTTTCATAGCCTACAGATTGGCTTAATAAGTGAATCGAGTGAGTATATTTTGGTAAAAACCAGGTAACTATTTGGGTTGGTCCAAATAGACAAATCAATAATCTGGCAGAAAGGTATCGAAATAATGTTTTAAAATGCTGTAATCCAAATAGTCACAAGTAATCCAGGGTAGTAAACTGGTTTACAAAGCTTACAAAGACTATAACAACTTCAAAATCTGTTAGAATGTATCTATCTAAGTGTGATATAAATACTGCAAAGGAAACATTTTGGAGTAGAAAAATGGCATGAGTAGCATATTATGGCATGAGTTTTCTTCTCACCTCTAAAGTAACAATTTTTCCTTCGAAGATTATATCTATAGCTCCAAAGGCTTTGAATTTCTTCTCATCAACGGACTCCAAGAGACCTGCTACTTGGGAAATGAAATGCCTAAGTATTGTCACATTGCCAGAGTAATGGATGCTCTGTCTCTGAAGAATCTGGCTCATACTCATATCTGTATATTCTGCGAAAGTAATTTTAAAATAAAACATTATACGTATTGAGCTGATATAATTAGTTTAATTACTTGGTAAATCCTCTGCAGACAAAATATGGTAATTGAAATTTCTTTTGACGAGAATACCAGATAGTGTTTTGCCTACTTCAGGCTCTTCTACAGCAAGAGATCCCATAACTTTTGCAGTTTTTTCTCCTCTGAATGACAATTCCACAGAATGAGTATTCCTAGGATTATGTATATGAATGGTCGTATTTGGGTCGTCTTCATATTCTCTGTTCAATGCAGCTTTGAGTCTACTCATTTCATTTTGTTCACCATGGACCAAAACCTGCAAAATTAAACAATAGAAGGATGTCACCATGATGAGGACATACAGAATGTACCATAAAGAACATGTCAAAATGAAAGGGACATGGAATGAACTTGCCCAAAAGGCAAGTTCATTCCAAGTGAACTCACAGCAGTACTGCATTTGTTCATTTTCTAGAATATCTAACATTCTAACATAAGCCGGAGGGTAAGAACTTTAATGCAGAAATAATATGTCTGTTGATGAAGCAAACATTGTTTTTGAAACGTCCGTGCGACAGACACCAAAAGTGTTTATAGATTCGAGAGTACTTTTCTACTGTCTACTTTAATTGGCTTTTTAGAAATGAGCATACAACTGTCAGTGGTAGGTAGTTGACTCTCAGGACATAGCTTATCTCAAATCTTAATTTTTTTTTCAATATTGGAATAATTTATTGCGCATCTGGAATTTTCTCACAGGGACAAGTGAAATTCCCCATTTGGTGATGCATTATTATACCAACAGCAAAGAAAAAATTAGTATGGGAAAACATTTTGTTTTCATGAAAATAAAATTCTAGAAAATGGTAATATTTTCATACGAAGAATACATGTTAATAGGAAGAGTTCCTAATAAATATTGTTTTCATAAACACATTGAATGTTTTCCCTTTCAAGCCATTTTTCTATGTATTGGTATAATTATGCAATTCCAAACGGGCAATTTCACTTGTCCACATGAGAAAATGTTTGATGCAAAATAAATGATCTAAATAATTAAAATTGTTTAAAGATTCGAGAAAAGTCAACTACCTACCACTGACTTTTCTGAAAATAACATTTACAAAATGTTTCCTTCGTTGGTAGACAGATCGTGGCTCATCCATTGAAGTCCTTGCCATCCAGCTTACATGAGATATTCTAGAAAATGAAAAAATACAGTCCTGCTATGGGTTCACTTGAAATAAACTCGCGCTTTTATTTCTTTAGTAAGTTGCTTGACCAGATCTCCAAGGACAGAGACCTTTTGTGTCATGAAGGCAGTTGTCAGACCCTAAGGGCATGATGGAAACATTATAGAGAAAGATAGGAATTGGTTTCACAGAGAAGAAAGAGCTCCAGTAATAATAAATAACATAATCACAAGGACGAATATCCGTCGATAAATCAACAAGTATTCCCCCTTGATCAGAGCTAATCATCCAATCAACCAAAACACCTACACCGAAGAAGCGGATCCAAGTAGAATGACTACAGCTGTTTCACAATTGTTATTGATCGTCAGGTCAACTTGACTTGGATAAACCGCAGAGAGTTCTTTGATACTTGTTACCTTTCAGAAGGACCGCTACAATATAACAACGTACCGTCTTGTGGGAATCCACATGAACCGAGTGTTTCCAATGTCGTGACGGTTTTTTGGAAAGCTGCAATATCGCAGTTACAGCGACGTGATGCGACAAAAGGATGAACGTCATACACATCGATCAAAGTATTCTGCACTCGAAGGTGAGACTCGCAAGATGCTCCTGGCAAATGGCGCGCTGTAAGTTGTTATACTGTCCTTCTGAAAGGTAACAAGTATCGAGAGATCTCTCTGCGGTTTATCCAAGTTAAGTTGACCTGACGATCGATAACAATTGTGAAACAGCTGTAGTCATTCTACTTGGATTCGCTTCTTCGGTGTAGGTGTTTTGGTTGATTGGATGATCAGCTCTGATCAAGGGGGAATTCTTGTTGATTTATCGACGGATATTCGTCCTTGTGGTTATGTTAGTTATAGAGAAAGTTGAGGAAGATTAGTGAATTTCTATCCCAATCATAGAAACAGTAGGCCTGCATGAAGGCACTACTCTATTATATAGATGCAAAATTATATCAACAGTGCAAAAAACGACTGAGGGGCAAATATTCAATGTTTAATGAGAAAATGAATAAATATGTCTGAAAAAAGTTATATGAAGGGTTTTTTCATAATAGGCGAGTACTCTTTGATTGCTGATTGAAAATGTATGAAAAATGCTTTTTATAAAAATACTTTATCTTATTACAATATTATTCATTTAGTTGAACTCAATTTTCACACACAATTGATTATTATTTTTGCTTTTTGTATAAGAAAATGTACAGGGCTGAAGGATTTTGTTCGATGTCCTTTGCCTGTTTTCAATAAAGAATAGTTATTATTATTACTTCATCTTATTTTCATCTCGTAATATTCGATAGAAAACACACTTACCACATGAAGAGGCTTCAATATTCTTATGAATTCACTAGTTTGTTGATAATCTGTATGTGCTGAGAAGGATATGTAATCTACAGACATTTTCAACGGCAGCTTTTGACCCAACATAGTGGTGATTTCTTCTGGTTCTGACAGGATAGTTTTCGCGAGAGTACCTTCAACACAGTAACCAGCAATTATTACACCATTCTTGGGATCTGTGCACCATGATTCAAAGAGTTCTCTGGACAATCCACTTTGCATCATACCTGGCGATGCCATTATGACACAGGGCCCTACATCTTCAAAGTGATCAATACCCTGTGGAAAGATGAAATATTGGTTGACTCTAGGTAAAAATTTGAAATATTGGTTAAAGGATATCATGGAAACCGTTTACACTTTTCTCTGAAACAGAACTTATTTTCTTGCAATATTGACATTTTTTCCTTTTTATTACTTTAGTAACAGATATTTGGAGAAAACACTGTGTAAGGTTTCTATAGAAAAAAACAGTTGACAAACTTTTCACCTTCAAGTTAGAGATGTGCTTGAACACAAATGGATTGTTGACTGCAATTTGCCTCTTAATCTTGTCATTCATTGCATTGATGTACGTTTGATAAACTGCCATACATTTTTTAGCAAGTGAAGAAGCATAATAAATTGGAATATCGTGAAGTTCTGGATGTTGTGTCCAATATTCATCTGAAAAAGTAATTTATCAAGAAACGCAACTCGAATTTATCCCAAAAAAATCAACTCGTAAAGTAACAATAATACAATTCATAGACAAATATCCTTGAGATTAGATCAAAGTGTTCTTTTGGTGGGTAGGTTGTACGAGGTTCCCGAAAGTTAGCATAGCTTTGTCTTTTTCTAGGGGTCATTAAAATTTAGGGTTACTGCAATCTTCACTAGTGTACTCACAGTAGTTCTTGGTGATAGATTCATCTTAATTGATCGGGCAGAGTAAGACCCAACAGTTTGGCCGTATAGTGTTAAAAAATACTCATTCACTGCTAATTCATTAACTCTATATTATAGATTAATAATGAGAAACATTTGAGAAATGCTCTGATATAGAGTCAGGTCATTTTGTAAACTTGTTCAATTGCCTATTTATGTCTGAAATGTACCCACATATATTCCAATATCCGAGTTATTCCCTTTGAAGTTAGCGTCAAGACTCATTTAGATGGACAGAGTTTTATGTCTTGAAGATAAGATTAGCACAGAAAAAGTCTCTTAATCTGAAAATTCTGGATTATCCTAAGTGGGAGAGAATGGACCCGCCATTGAATTTTGAACTTCACTGAACTCAAATGACAATCTCGCACTCAAATCGGTTCAAATAAATTTGTACAATACTAGTACAGAACTGAAAACATGTTTTACAAGATAGTATTTACAAAAGGTAAGAACACAAGCAAAAACCTCGATTATTATTTTATAAATAATGCAGGATATAATAGTTGGCAATAATTCAGTTCATGCCCTTATGAAGACATGCAAGAAAGTATCTCAATGTAGATGAGCTAAAAGGCTAACAGCAAAATTTTAAAGAAATAGGGTACATTTTTTACTGGGTCGAGTTTGGGATTTTTTTAAAATACTTCTGTAAAAGGACGAGCTATAGCTCATTGGTCAGTTTGATCATCCCATCAGGTCAAATTCTTGTCGGATCTATTTGAGTTTGGAAATTAGTTCATATAAAATCCACTGAAAGATTTTCTGGCACTGGGAAAGTGAGCAGTGCCGGTTGGATTGGCCTTTATTCAGACCCCTGTTATAAGTATTCAACGGGATTCCAATGAAGATTTATTATTGGGAAAATAGATATTCAGTTGGTTTTACTTTCTAAACCATTGCGTATTTTCAACAAATTTAATCTCAAATTTTAATGGAAATTTTAAACTATTGGCTATTTTCTTTCAGAAGTCAAGGTTCGCTTATGCTGACTGGAAACTTCAACTTCATCCTAAACTTGAATCAATAATTGCAAGCAAGAATTATGCAGCATAATGCCGCATAATCATCGGTTTGTCTTTAGCAGATATTTATATAATTTAATGTCTTTGCAACTTGAATAAACATATTACATCCAGTATAAACCAAGACCTGAAATTGTTGAGTTCACAGCATAAGTTAACAGATTGAGATACAAGTAACTGGTCAGCATAAACCAACTGACAAAACAGAAAATGCAACTCAATCGTTTGGGGTAAAATTACGAAGATTGAATTAGTTAACGGGCTGAATCCACTAATCCTAACATTCCATTCGAAATTCTATTTTCCAATTATTTTAAAAATACAGCTATGATAAGTGGAAAATCTGGTATCTTAGCAAATGATAGCTCAATAGTTCTTGCAAAATTGTGTTAGAATTATAATATTACAAGGCAAATTTTCAGTATTTAACATATTTTGAGATAAGATTTAATTTCCTCTTTCAAGATTAAATAGGCTTGAACTTCTTTCCTTTTGGATTGTCTAAAAACCGTCTGGATTTTGAGCATTTAAGTTGAAGTGACCAAAATAATGTAATTGCGAATGAGCCTGATGGTTCTCAAACAAGTCTTTCACTTAACAAATTCTAGAGATCCTAGATTAACCGCAAGCGTTAGGATTAACGAATTGGTTCCATTCTGTATTTTTTTGTACACAGGGGCAGATCACTGAATATTAACCAAACCGCCATACCTAAAAAAATTCGAAAAAATTCTTGCAAAAGATTTCATAATTTTTTTTTTATCAAGCGTATGGGTTAATGGAGGATTTAATGTGAATCATACCTGAAAATTGAATCTTTCATGAAACAACAAGTTGAACTGATGACATACCTAATATCAGTAGTAATTCTTGTGCCCTTCCTAAAGCAAATACTGGAATCAAACAACGACCACCTCTATTTACAATATCATGGACTAAATTTGTGAATCTGCCTTCTCTTTCCTCTCTTTTTTCATGTATGTGTGTTCCATATGTAGATTCCTAAACAATAAATATTATCATGGTCTTAGTGCATGAACTTTTTTTTATCATTGGAATCAAATGTTCTAACCGTAAGACTACTGAAAAAATTTCAATTTTCAAATTTGGCTTCGCATATCGGCTGTTCAAACGGACGAAACTTCGCGGCTTCCGTGACGTACCGGGATATATCTACCCTCCCCCTCTTCTCGTCTACTTTTCTCCCTAGCAAGCCAATAGACAGCGTCGGCTGTATCGATCAGTGAATCCCACAGTAACGAGTGACGTAGGAGGTGATCTGACGCGTTTCTCCCGCTTCGACCTTGAGTCCCGATTTGACCATTTTCAATACCGAATTATTCAAAATTCGCGAATTGTTGAAGTGTGTTATAGCATACATTATGATTACATTATTATTACATGCATGAGACCTATTATAAGAAAAGTGTCAATTCTTCTTTGTATTGCTACTCACGGTTATAAGGACATCTGGACGAACAGTTGGTATTTCCGCAGCCATCAAATGCCTATCTTCTTGTCTTGAGAAATCTCCAGTATATAAAATCTGAAAAGTAGTTCATGAATAGACAAGTTTGGTCCACAAAAAATCGCTGAACTAATTGGAACCTAATAGGTGTAGTTCTAAGGTATATCACAAAACAACTTGATTTTTACTGAGCTGCTCTTCTGGGACATATTTTAGAAGCCTAGCTAACTTATTAACAAATTATATTTCAGGTTTTTATGGGTTTTCACTCCCAATATCTGAAACAAAACAAAAGTCTCAAATCGAAACGAAAATCGAGAGAAAATAATTCTTGAAATTTTCTGCTTTGTCTGATGAAAGGGTCAGATTTGTACTCTGAAACGTCACAGTTCGTTTTCTTTATCGTTTGTATTGTTCCTGTGTTGTTCATTAAGCAATCTTTTCTGCAAGAAACTGCCCTTGGTACTGCAAACTTCAAGGGCGTTGTTCATGAAAAAAACAATTTTTATTTAAACAGTACAAATCTGACTCTTTCATCAGACAAAGCAGAAAATTTCAAGAATTATTTTCAAATTGAAAGAAAATAATTCTTGAACTTTTCTGCTTTGTCCGATGGAAGAGTCAGATTTGTACTCTGAAACGTCACAGTTCATAATCTCTATCGTTTGTATTGTTCCTGGGTTGTTCATTAGGCAATCTTTCCTGCAAGAAACTGCCCTTGACAAATATAGGGTCTTTCAATAAGGACGGGTCGATTTTGACATGAAATAAATCAAATGTCTGTAATTTTGGATGATTGAGCCGAAAATGGTCTCAATCGACTAGGTTGGACTCACTGATGACGAATCCGGTGTCAAAATCGATTCTGTCCGGCCGGCCGGCCGGCCGGTTGGCCGGCCGTAGACACGATAACTGTCGAACGAAGTGAGCTAGCAACTTGAAACTTTCAGGGTAGGTCGCGCATTGGAATGCCGCGGTTAAGTTCGTTAATGGGCCAAATCGATCAAATAGTTTCGGAGTTATAGGCATTTGAAGTTTTGAAGTTATTTATTTTTTATTTCAGAAACTACCTGAGCGATTGGATTCAAACTTGGCGGTTAGGTGATTGCCATGGTGATTTGGCATTACTAACTGAATAAAAAAATATAGGTTAGAAAGACGACGTTAAAACAACATGGCCGCCACAGGCTGCCAACATCGACCCGTCCCTATTGAAAGACCCTTTAGTTGATACTGCAATCTGCAAGGGCGTTTTTCATGAAAAAAAAATAATTTTTATTTAATTTTCAATAGTTCTGTTTCAGATATTGGGAGGGAAAACCCATAAAAACCTAAAAAATAAATGGTTATATTATTCAAATATGTACAAATCGAACTGAAATAAATTCTCATAAATTTTCTGGGTACTCCACAATGGAGCACCAGGCACAGACCACCACTAATAAACATAAATTTATCCTCATCGGTATGGTGCTGTGCTAATTAAAATATAAAATGTATTTTAAGGGTTGATCACAATAGATTTATATTTGTGGTGCAATGCTAGGTGTGATAACAGCAGTTTGGTGGGCCACTGTGAACGTCCACTATCAGTTTTTGTAAATGCTTCATCTAAGCCGAAATTGATCTCAAAATACAAAAAATATTTATGAATGGTTCCGAGTATAAGTTAACAGCTATTAAGTTAGTACGAGTACGGTAAATATTGAAGTCTGATATCTTGTAAATAGTGATCAGATTTTTGGTTTTGTATACTCAAGTTGCAGTTCTGAATGTAAATCTGCAGTCAAAATTAAGCAGTCTTCTAGTTTCGAAAGTATGGGTCCCTTGAGTTCCGAGAAGTTCTTAGTTCACAGATCATCCATTGACCTATTTATAACGATTCACTGTGTTGTCTTTCGAATAACATGGAGCTTTTTTAAATGGACGAGTAATGGAGACACCTAGTCGTAAATGTCAAATTACGAACTTACGAAGGCCGAATGATTTCGCAGATATACCCATTCAAAATGTCAATTTCCCAATATTTCAGACAACTTACGCACCCGATATTTGCAGAATAGTTATGGACCTGAATTACGAAGGCCGAATTCATTAATGGGTAAAATCTATGGTATGATTCCACAGATATACTCATTGAAATTTTGTTTTGCCAATATGTATTTCCAAAAATACAAACTAGATCGAATTGAAATCCACTACTTATTGAAAAATGACAACTGGTAGGTTCCTGCAGAGTTCCGTGAGGATAGTAGATTAAAAAATCGTAGAATATAAAATATTTGAAATTTGTTTTCGAATTGTTATATTGACGTGTTCATCGTGATCTTTTGCACTAGTCGTGCATCAGCATGCTCGAAGTAGTTACCAAGTATCATCATAATTGGATCAGTATTTTCGAAGTTATTCTGGAAATAACAACAATGAATTAAATACGAAATTTAACATATTTTTCCCAATATCTCCAAAAATTATATTCGGACCGAACGGAAATTTGGCACACTGTTATGAAATATGGATTTTAAGATGTATGCTTTTCCACAAAAAACATTTTTCCAGACAAATTTCGAATTTTCTGTTCAATATACAGAGAAATCTCTTTTTTTGGATCAACACCAATTTGTTCGTTCAAGAGAGGTGTCCTGTCAATAGGAAATTTTCTGTTTTTTCAAATAAATAAAAAGGCTTAAACTAAATATTCTAATTATTATTATTATTACTAAGAGAGAGAAAACACCATGAAATGACAATAAAAGGAGAATATTAAATCTGTTCACAGTTATATCATGGGTAGTTATGTAATATTATCTGCATTATGTTCAACACTCGCTGAAAAAACTTGATCACACGCACTTTCAGTTAAACAATGAGCATCTAATTAGTTAATTATTTCACTGAATTCCTGGAAGAACAGTCAGTTCCAATATTGGTTGTCAAATATCTTAGTTTCATAGTTCAGTAGTGGTCTCAAAAATTTATAATGATTCCTTGAATGAATGGCTAACAAATTTAGCACACTCAAGTGGGATATAATAATATCTTGATGTCTCTCAAATTAGTGTTTTGTCTTGTCTAGGCATAGTATTGAATTCTCATTTTAAATTCCTATTTTCCTGTTAAACATATGTACCCGATCTTTCATGATCTCTGACGTCATAGAAGCCTTTACATTACACGGCCAAGTAATTTCTATTTTTAAAATAATAACAGTTCTTTATTGGAAAAACATTCCAAAACTATTTTTAAAGATCACTATTATAGCTGATTTGTCAATAACCACAATCTTTTCTTTCTCACAAACCATATATGCGCAATTGTAACTTTATAGTTTCCAACCAGTGCATTTTTCATTCTTTGTGAGTGGATTATCTTTGAAAGCTCTGGAAAAAATCTTGTCTCTTCTGCAAAGAATGGTGTACATTTTGATTTGAAGCATCTGGCAATACAAGTTCTCTCTTCAATAGAAGCCATACTATCCTATTCTCTGAGTAAGCGTCGATTCAAAAGAGTCTGCAGTCCTCTCAGACGAGGCCTTCCTCAACTTTATTTAAATGGACGTCTGCCAGGACCAAGCTAAAGTGTCTGCTGAATAGGGGAGTCCGTTATGGGAGGTTTCACTGTATTAACAATACAATCCCAACAACATTTTGCGAAGAGTTGTGAGTCGTTATGCTTTCAATAAACTGCCTTGTTTCGATCTACAGGTCCAAGTAGTTGGACCTGCATTAGGGAAATAATATCAAAATTTTAAATCAGTATAACTCAAATGCCGTTCGGCCGCTTTGTCCCTGTTACGAACTGAACCCCCGCATTCTGAAGCCTGACCCATCCTGAAAGTTTCTAGTTGCTAGCTTGTTTCTTTCGGCAGTTATCATGCCATCTGCCTGCCAGACAAAATTGAAACTGTAATACGCCATTCCCCAGAACATACCTACCTAAAACCTAAGCAAATTTATTGGCATTGATTGAGAACACTACTTAATCATTATTAAAACGGCCAGCATTTATTAACAATGATGAAATTTGTCGAAGAAATAAATTCACTCGCTACCAAAGTCAAATTCCCTAGAATGATGGGTGAAATGGTTGTTCAATAAAAATCGATGTTTCTCAATCAAACATTGAATATAGTTGAAGGAATAATGCCAATAGTTGTGGAAAGGTTTAAGGATGATTGGAGCACTAACTTAAAGTAGTAAGCAATTTTTTGATGATAAAAAAGTGATTTGGAAAAGGATTTGTTCAGAACTTCGGGAGTCCATATCTTCGACCCTAAGATAGACCGCCAACTTTTCTTCACTACAGATTCATGTTCAGAAGACCTAATTGATTAAAAATGAAATCTGATCACTATCTGCAAGATGGCAAAAACTTTCACCAAAAGCACTGATGATGTCGTTTTGAAGTAGTAGTTAATAAGACTGAATTATATTGTATATTTTACTAGGCACACTTACTTTTATTCCTGCTATTTCGAGCATGAACATTGCAGCTCCTAAGACATGACCTGCATTGTATGCCCAAAACTTAATTCCCAAAATCTCCTTCTCTTCATGGAAATTTATAGTTTCAATTTTATCCATACTAGCTTCCAAGTCCGCTTCAGTATAGAGCATTTGTTCAGTTGCTATATTGCTAAAATAATTTTAGAGGAGAGGGTTAAACAGAATTGAGGGATAAAGGATTAACAAACCTGACTTTAATATAATCGGATAATAACCACCGATAGATAGCTTTAGTAGCATGAGTCATAAAACAACGTCCTTTAAAATTGGTTTTCAGTAGAAACCATGGCAAAGCCCCGCAGTGGTCAAGGTGAAAACTGAAAAGTTGTATTAGGAATAATTAATATTGATCATTTTGAAACAAAAATATTAGGGACCTATTTTGAGAGGATTTCTTCAAAACTGTGTCCCTTCCGGAGAAATCACAGCTCCTTGTCAGAGTCGCGACTGGACTGAATACCCATGATGAGGACTCAGGAACACTCAGAACATGATTCTAGTAGCTACAGCTGAGTTTTTTAATTCACCAAATTGGTGTGGTGGAAGAGCCAACCCGTTTTTTTATTGATGGTTGAATGACATAAATGTTAAATTATCTAGTCAAACATCCACCATTTATGTTCTATGTCCACCATACTCGACCACCACCACACCAGTTTGGTGAATTGAAAAACGTGCCCTATTGCACCTTATGCGGGACTGGTGACAACTAAGACAACA
Source organism: Myrrha octodecimguttata (assembly GCA_958510865.1). Taxonomy (NCBI): domain Eukaryota; kingdom Metazoa; phylum Arthropoda; class Insecta; order Coleoptera; family Coccinellidae; genus Myrrha; species Myrrha octodecimguttata. The sequence goes on along the minus strand of OY294059.1, from coordinate 59,310,652 downwards.
GAGTTGAAAGTTTGAATTAAAAAATGAAAACTCTTATATTGTAGAATTTTTATTCATGTTGAAATTATGTTAATTACTTGGTTGAAATTTGGGGAATATACTCTTTTACAAGCAATTGTCTGATTATCCAAGAAGCAACAAATTCAAGGACCCCAAACTCTATATATCAAAGTAAATATTCCAACTTCACACTGCCTCCAAGAAGAGTTTCAGGTAAACCTTAAAATTTCGGAGTCCAGCAGATATTGATCCGGTTTTTGGCTTGTTGTATTCAATTCGGTCTCCTGAATACAAATCTGCAATCAAAACGTGGCGCTCTCACTTAGTTTCGAAGATATGGGCCCCCAAAGTTCCAAAATGTCACTTCTTCAGTTCACATTTTCCACCATAAAAACCTTTCATCACTTCCCTTTTATAGATAACAAATCACCTTCGAACCTTTTTACAATCATAAGTAGCATTTTCTAGAGATAATATTCAAGATTTCAGTGAAAATTATCGAAAATATCGGAACACCATTTAACCTCAAATTACACTGAATTTCAATTCTTTTGAGGTGAAGTTTGGCATTGCCGCAAATTAAACTTTGGGGTAAATAACAGAATCAGCTGATCGAAGCTGTCAAAGCGCATGCGACTAATCACGACCGCTATCCAAGGAATTGGCGCCAATGCCAAACTTCACTTTTAGTACGAGGGACAAATACCAAAATGTAAGGTTAAATGGTGTTCCGATATTTTCGATAATTTTCATTGAAATATTGAATATTATCGCGAGAAAGTGCTACTTATCATTGTAAAAAGGTTCAAAGATGATTTGTGATCTATAAAAGGGAAGTGATGAAAGGTTTTTATGGTGAAAAATGTGAACTGAAGATGTGACATTTTGGAACTTTGGGGGCCCATATCTTCGAAACTAAGTGAGAGCGCCACGTTTTGATTGCAGATTTGTATTCAGGAGACCGAATTGAATACAACAAGCCAAAAACCGTATCAATATCTGCTGGACCCCGAAATTTTAAGGTTTACCGAGTTTCATTCTGGAGCTGTGACTCAAAATTATGTCAAATTCGAAACAGGTTGCTCTGCTGACACGGCGGTCACAAGGCAAAAATCCCAACACATCTCTTAAAAAATATACTTACTGAGAAATTAAAAGTAAATCAATTTCATCTGCTTCAATCAAATCAACGAAAGGTAGAGCATCCATTCCCGAAAGTCCAGGATGGATTCCACAATCAAGCTAAAATAAAACAAAATAACTTTGAATGCTAATCGTTTGATTAACTTCATATCTGAAATGCTACAGGTTCTGAAAGTTGTAATTCTACAGATGCAGTGTAAACTAACCATTATCTTTTTGCCTTTGAATTCAACCATTATACAGGATCTGCCAACTTCTTGCCCAGCTCCTCTGAAAAGTAGATATATAAAATTCCATTTATTATCTAAAAAGATAACTTACAGAGGCCTAATTAATAGTTGGTCACTTTCTTCCGCAGGAACTGGGTTATCTCTTCTCTTGTTAGACATAATTCTACTTTATTAAATAACGTGTAGTATATTGCAAATTCTGTTTGCCTAGTGGGAATTCAATTCTTCAATCACTCTATTTATTATATATGAAAATATGCGGTCAACTCAACTCAAAATAAACACAGAAACCAGAAACATAACCTTTTCGTTAGCAAGCACAGAATACTAAAGAACCACAGAATAACAATTGACATAACAACCACAGAATAGAAATATATAACAACATAAAGAGTAATTCTTAAACTAGCTGCATTCAGAATCGATTTGCAGGCGAAGTGCGACTTCAGCACGACCATTAATATAATCACAATGAAATCCGAGATTTTTGACAGTTCTATGGTTTATGGTCATGGATTAGTATTCTGTGAATCAAAGTTTATCTTGTCTATGGCACAGAATTCGCAACTACTGCTAAGCGATACGCCCTCTGGCGATAGAAGTTCGAACACTTCCAAGCTAGTAGTTTTTCTACGTACCCGTTATTCTATCGTATTTTGCCTACTTTGAGAGTTCATTTTCGAGCTTTTGTGTTGTTCTCTGAGTTAAAATTTTGATAAACCGAAAGTATTTGTGATATTCATCAATCGATTCCTTTCTTTTCGATTGTATCAATTCGAAATGGCATACTCCCGAACTGACTATTGTTGCGTGCCTCAACTCAATGTTATTCATGGTCAAAGAAGAAAGGATCATCTACGACATCTACTGCCTCAAGTATTCAAATTTTCCGAATGAAAGTAAAGTTAATTTGGAAACAGCATTTGGCAGGGAACTCAATGATGGAAGAAAGGCCTGGATTTTGAACTTGGATTGGAAAAAAGTTCACGGAATACATGAAAGTATGTTTACTGCATTTCTCTGAAGATGTTTATTTTCATAAAGGTGAACTACAATGTATTCATTCCGAAACAACTTCACGTCCAGATCAGGTGTAAATGAAAATAAAGGAAGTTTGATGAAAAATGTTGATCCTGCAGAGAAACTACCCAGCATTTCTGCAGCTACCTACTCCACACGCTATACAAAATCATATTAAAAGAAAGTGATCTGGTTGAAAACCTGACAAAATCTAAGTGTACAGTTGTAGTTGATAATAGCTAAAGTTATTCATATAAATACATCGATATTTTTCATTTCTATATAGGTAGGTATAGGTTGAACCAGCTGTGACATTTTTCATTTTGTATGTGTATCTTGAGCTGCTGTGATATGAAAATAAAATTAATTATATGTCTATCTGTTTCCTTCCTTTCCTTTCGAAATACGATGCAAAAGAACTAAAGCAGAAATGCTGTCTTTTGATTTTATTGATTCACTTGTTTGTAAACAAAGATAACGAGTCATATCATTTAGACTGATTCTAGATTTACCACATAATATGGCTTGTATTCCTTGAATTACTGATTGAGGTGCCTATTTTTCCAGAAATTCAAGTAAACTTAGATATTGGTTCATTTTGATCCACCAAGCAACAGACACTAAAATAACATCGAAATTTATCCTTCAGGAACGATTTGAAACACGATTTTATAACGTCATCTCAAAATATCTTAGACAAAACTATAATAATTTCTTTAAATATTCTAGCTCTGCTTAATAAATATTCGTTCACCACATTTCTACGGTTTGTTTACATAAAACTACTAACTTTGACAGGTTCCAAATTTATCCGTTAGGGCGCTGGCATCTTCGCAGAAGTTCCTAATAAGAAGTAATCGGTAACTTCGGGTGATATACGGAACGCAACCTATATTGATGTTCTGCGAGTAATACTTCATACTTCTCTATTCTGTGTCTATCATAGACAGAATAAGTTAGAATAGTTATTATAAGTCTATAGTGTCTATGGATATATCTGATGTTCTGTGGATTAAGTGGATTAATCTTTGATTTGAATGAAAATGAAATCGATATTTTTCTTAATTCAATTAAAGATTTCACCAATCACTTAATCAGTGATATAAATAATCATATTTACATATGAATGACTATCTTATTGAACGAAAGAGCATCTACCATTGTTCAAGCCTCTAAATAGATTTCGTAGTTTTATAAAATGAGTTTCATGAAAGAAAAACTGATTCAGTTCTTAGAATGTAATAGGGGTCTAGTTGTATTTTTTTGTCTACCTGCAAGCTTTTTATTTGACGTATTCTTCACAATGCAGAAAATGATAACCATAAATTTTTGTATGGAAGAAAAACATATAGAACGAGTTAAACATATACAGAAGCAAGTACAGGAGTGGAATGAAATGCCCCAATCAGAACGCAAACCACTTTGCTCTGCAAGACCTAACTGGTTAAGTATGTCCACGACTTTTTCCGGAAAAGATGAGTGTCATCCGGTTTCTGTTGATATGTTTGATATCTTGGAATTGGATGAAGTGAATTTGACCATTAGGGTAGAGCCCATGGTAACGTTTGGTGCAATATCAGACTATCTTATTCCAAGGGGTTACGCATTAGCTGTTACCATAGAAATCAAAGATGCTACTTTGGGAGGAGTTGCATTGGCTGCTGGCATGAGTACACATTCTCATAAAGTTGGATTCTATCATGATAATGTGATATCATATGAGTTAGTATTGGGAGATGGGTCTTTTGTTGTAGCTTCTGAAGACGAAAATGTGGATTTATTCAGAACTTTGCCATGGTCTCATGGTAGTCTTGGCTTTCTTGTAGCATTAACATTGAAAATTGAAAAAATAAAGCCTTATGTTAAAGTGGATTATATACCAGTTAAGGACCTTCAAGATTACTGTACTATGATTCGATTATTATCAGGTATGTTTCTGAAATGATTCTGTTTGGTTTGTTTTGATGCTGAAATATCACCATATCTCTTTGTAGGAGATGATTGTGACGGACCATCTATACCTGATTTCATAGAAGCTACTGTATATGCTAAAGATGAGGCTGTTGTAATGATAGGAAATTATTCTTTTTATGATCCGAATATACCTATTAATTATTGCTGCAGATGGTACAAGCCATGGTACTATAAGCATGCTGAAAAAATGTTGAAAACAGGGAAATACACGGAACTCATTCCTCTGGAACATTATCTATCAAGGCATAACCGCTCAATATTTTGGGTGGTCGAATCTATGCTCCCTTTTGGTAACAACTACCTGTTTAGACTCCTCTTTGGATGGCTTCTACCACCTAATCCTGCACTTTTGAAATATACTATGACAACTGAGATGAGGAAATATATTATCGCAAAACAAGTGTATCAAGATATTGTTCTTCCTATAAGGACATTAGAGGAACAGATATGTAAATGTGAGGAATTATTCAAAGTATACCCTCTACTTGTTTATCCCTGTAAGTTTTATAATAGAGGGTCATACTCAGGACAATTAAGATCACCAAAAGAAAAACACATGGTGGAAGGAACAAACTACGCAATTTATAATGACTTGGGCATATATGGTGTACCAGAATATGTTAAAAACAGAGACTCTGCATATAGTACTTTGTCCTCCTTGAGGAAAATGGAGGAATACACCGAACAATTAGGAGGCTTTCCATTTTTATATGCAGATTTTGTAATGTCAAAGGAAGAATTTGGATTAATGTTCGATTTAAAACTATATAATGAAGTGAGAAAAAGGTATCATGCAGAAAACATTTTTCCTCATTTATATGATAAAGTAAAGCCTGAAATAGATGTTTCAGAACTGCAATAGGATATTGAAGTATACCGGGTGTCACAGGAATCAGGTTCACCCTCAGAAAAATCTTCCTTTTACAAAATATCGGATTGAAATTTTGAACATTGATACTACAGATTGTTTTCCATAGACTGAGCTGAACAGGGTGTGTCTATGACCTTTGGTTTAAAGGGAATTGGGCATAATTTTAGATTTTTCCATATGGACCTGAATAGAAAAAATAAAATGAAAATGAAATCGTGAACTCTTAGTCAAAATACATTGAGAGCATTTGTAGTAACGTCAAAAATTCATATATCTCCACTCAGTATTGAACGTTGAATTCGATTATTCAGATCATGTAAGAAAATTGAAAGTTGTGTCTACTTCAAGTTAAACCGGAAGTCATAGACAAACATAAATTACTGAAGTCGATGGGAAACAATCTGTAGTATCAACGTTAAAAACTTCAATTCGAAATCTTGAAAATGTAGAATGTGATCCTGATTCTTATGACAACTGGTTTATCAACTTATATTTTTTTTTATTGAATTTGTGATATTTTTATTGAAAATTTTATATTTCTTTTAAGTTTATAAGAATTAAGCTATTCTTGTTCTGTTTGAAACGTGTTTAAATTTTATCATGAGATTTGTCACTGTAATCTATTATTATATACCTATTTACATTGCATTAACTTTTTCTTAACAGACCAAAACCTATTCATTCATAAAGGACAAGTATGTCAGAAAGAGCTTCAAAGTGAGCTTTACTAACGTACAAAAAATCGTGTATATTAATAGAAACAACTATATTCAATAGGACTGGTTACACAATATCTGGTACCATATCGAGCATATTGAAGTTAAAGTCACTGTAACTGGTTTTACAGTGACTTCATTCAAGTCACTGAAACTGGTTTAAATATTGAGTGACATCTAGTTGTGATGTTATAATATATCAATAGAATAATAAATGCAGGTTTCTTAGAGATGCTACTCCTTTAAACAATGCTTACACCACCCCATGATGTAAAAAACATCATGCACAATCCTTAAACAATGCTTATAATGTTTTATTCTGAACAATGCTTATACCATTGTTTGAGTCCTTAAAAATGTTTTAATGCTTATACCAATGGCGTTCTCCATAAGGCAAATTATTAATTCCCAAAAAAGATTGAAATGGAAGAGTTTAAAGTTGATGTACTTTTTTGAAGCCATCTTTCTGTAACTCTATGTATTCATTTGACTATGCCTCTTTGCCTGATCTATATAAGAGCTGAAGTATGATGAACACACATTTAAAAATAATTACTGGATAAAATTAGGTACATTTTCGAAAATATATTTCTTTCTGGAAATAAGGCAAATGCGAATAATTTCAGGTAGAATGCTTGATACCGAAAATTTGAATTCATGAACGGGTATGTTGAAGCGGTAAAATCCGTTAAATGATATACCACCTTTTTGATATACCCGTTCGAGCTTCTAAATTCACAATAATTTTGAAAACATATCAAATCGAGTTGAAATCTGTTCCTCCGTTGTAAAATAATGGCTCGAAGGATTTGAAAGTAACAAAATTATTTTATCAGGAAGTTAATGAAGTTATACATTGTCATGCGGATTCAGTACCAGTAGGAGAGACCGCTGAGTTCACCAACCACCAAAAAGCTTCGTATGTCACGTTAGAAATAGTATACTTTCCAATTTACAATTATTATTGTTTGTTGGTTTATAAATATTTCATCGTGCTCCTTCAGTTTCAGTGTATCTATCCTTATAATATGTTAAAAACTATAGGCGCCCCTGCATCCTCAAGGAAAAAATGTTTTGTTTGTAGATGATAGGTTATTTTCTACTCACGTAATATTATAATTTTTTGCTGAAATATTTTATGTTCTCTGGCTGAAACTTTAGGATCAAATCAAAAACAAGTATTTTATAAAATGTGTGGTATATTTTGTGTTTTTTCTGAATCGAATTTGAATGTTACTGAAAGGTTATCAAAAATTGTGAGTACTCGATGAAAATCCATACCTACTTGCGTTGCCCTATTTTTCTCAAATCTAATACTATATTTTTTTTTGCAGTTCCAAGAATTCAGTCTCAATATATCTAGGAGGGGACCTGATAACTGTAAAACTGAAATATGTCACAACGAAAATAAAATATTCCTTTTTGCCTCCAGTGTATTGTGGCTTCAAGGCTCGAAACTCACGAAACAACCCATAATTGAAAATGACTACATCCTACTTTACAATGGAGATATATTCAATGATGAAAATGAAACTAAAAGAAGTGCTTCTGGTGATACTACGTTATTTTTAGAGTATTTCAAGACTGATGAATCATTGATTTCCTTATTCAATAACAATGGTCCCTTTGCATTTATTTGCTTGGACAAAAACAGATCAATCCTCTACTTTGCAAGAGATAAATATGGAAGAAGGAGTCTTTTGATGGGAAAATCAAGTTCCGGGGAAATAATAATATCTAGCGTTGCCCGAAGAACATCAAATTATAAATTTATTGAACTTCCATCACTAGGATTGTTTTCTTTTGATGTAAAATCTGAGGAAATAGTCCTCAAGCCGTGGTATAGTGAAAATATCAATTTTATTTCAAAAGTCCAGGAAATTGAAACGTTTCTGGGTAAAAAGTTGACTATTGAAAATGCAGTTACTGATTTATTATTGATAAAAAAATTTGTTGAACCAACTGAAACTGAGTTGACTATTTTTCAGTCTCTTGATAGCTCCCTTCGAGGTGTAGACATTTTGAGTTATGCATTTTCGTGCAATAAATTCGCTTATGATGTCCAACAACTGAAAGTAAGATTAGAGAATTCGATAAAAAGGAGAATTACTGCTCAGCCAAAATTTTGTCAAAACTGTATTAAAGATAAGAGTGATTGTAATCATGCTTCTATTGGTGTGTTATTTTCTGGAGGAGTAGATTGTGCTGTGATTGCTCTACTGGCTCACAAATTCATTCCAATTAATCAACCTATTGATTTATTGAACGTTGCGTTTTCCAAGTACGATTTCAACACCCCTGATCGTACAACAGGGCTACAAACATTGAGAGAATTAGAAAAGCTATGTCCTGAGCGAAAGTGGAAATTTGTAGAAATAAACATTACTGATGAGGAATTGGCTAAGGAGAGAGAAAATAGAATAGCTGATCTTATATATCCATTGAACACTATTTTGGATGATAGCCTGGGATGCGCTCTTTGGTTTGCCAGTAGAGGAAAGAGTGATTGTTATAAATCCCCATGTAGGGTGAGTTCTTGTTTTTAAGAATTTTTATGTTTTCATATTCCATCAGTTAACTTAATCACTTGGAACTACCAAATATGTGTTCAGTAATATTCACTGGTAGCCATCCTATGTAGAAATACTCATTTTTCTGTGTGGGATATTGGCTTGCAAAATAAGAGCCAAGAGCCGTCAAATTGATCTACGACATCTGAATGAATTTCTTCTTCTATATCAGTTGTTATCTAATTACACATTCCTTTGTCACTTATTACATTACTTACAACTTTACTTGTTTCCAATATTTTCGAGACTTATGTACTAACTATTGAGATGGTGTGAGTTATGTCCTTGCAGTTAATCTGCCAGTCTTAGTTAATACTATTATATAATTACTTAGTTATGAAAATGGTTAACTTTATCTTTTGTAAACTCCATCATCCAGCAGTGCAGCAGACAGGGTATATTCCCCATGGTGTTGAAACAGATGTAACTATGAATCTTTTGAGTAAAAAGCAATATATGTCATATTTACAATGAAGGGGCAGTAGGAATTTAGATTTATTTATTTCTGTTCACTTTTCATTCTCATAGAATATTTAATTTTTTGTTTTTTAACTAGTTTGTTATGTTACGATTATGATACTTCAAAATGTTTGTATACATTGATCTATGTAGAAAACAGTGCTATTGCAAATCTACCTCCCTCAAACTATGGGGGTTGCCATGGGAAAATATTTATTCCATTCTGTTTGAAACTATAAATTTATAGACCAGGTCAAGGAACTCTTTAAAAATCATATTCTAATTTTTTCAGATTTGATTCACTTTTTTATAGGACCACTGTATCTCCATTGGTTGAAAAATATTGTATCCATTAATGTATATATAAGGCAGGGTTATACTCTCCAAACATGCCTGTACCTAAAGTTTTTCCATTTGTCTTTCTTTCAAACAGAAGTCGAAATTCTTTCAATTCTGTCAAGCAGTTTCTATCTTTGTGGTGCCTTAGCAGAAAATTAATTTCAACCTGGGGACAACGATTTCATAAATAAATATTATTTTTCAGATTTTACTTGTTGGAACAGGAGCTGATGAGCTCTTTGGAGGATACAGTCGCCACAGAGCAATATTCAAGAATGAAAGTTGGTTAGGCTTGCATAGGGTACTGAAGGAAGATTGGGAAAACCTACCCTATAGAAATCTTGGAAGGGATGATAGAGTGGTTTCTGATAATGGGCGTCAACTCAGGACGCCGTATCTGGATGAAGATGTTGTTCAGTTTGTACAGAGCTTGAATACTTGGGAAAAGTGAGTTTTCATAATCGTACTGAAGATTTTCTTGGATGAGACAAACATATATCGAAATAAATGGAGGAACTGAAATATATCGACACATTTTTGCCAAACTATCTTAAGCCACAACGTACTACATTGTGGCTTACGATAATTTGGCAGAAATAGGTCGATATATCAAAATTAAAATGTGATTCCTTTGTGTTTTTATATTGTCCATGCTTAAATATGAATACAAGATCTGAGATCCACAGAAATACCACCATTGTATTATATCTTTATACAATGATAGCATAGTGTCTGCTAATACCCTAGGGAAACGTGGTGATTAATGAACATTATAATAACTATTTGTAAATTATGCAGATAGATATTCTATGAAGTTACTCATTTCAGAACATTGCCATCAAGTGATGACACCGGACCAAAATTCCTCCTTCGAGGTTTAGCATTTCACTTGCAGTTGAAAAATGCAGCAGTTCTCAAGAAGAGAGCTCTACAGTTCGGTTCCAGGATCGCCAATTCTAAGGAAAATGCTCATAATGTTTCTCCAAGATTGTAATATTTTCTTTCATGTTTTATTATTTTGGTGATATTTTTTTACTGTTCTTACAATAAAGATTTTTATGATTTTAGCGTTTTGAACTTTCGATAGTTTTCTTCTGGATGGTACGATAAACACCCATGGAAAAAAATGAACTGTATAGTTTCAGAAAAAGTCTGGAATAGCACTCGCGTGATTTCAGGAGGTTTTACGCGCTTGTTCGATTTTGTTGAAATAGCGAAAATTATCATATCCTTATCCCATGCCGAAAACTCGAGAACAATATACACTTGGGCAAGACGATAACGCGGTATTCCCAGAACAAACATGTAAAAAGTAGATGGTTAAAGCTCCATCGCGATATGCAAATTTGCCAATATATTTTGAAGGTGTTTGGTTCAGAGCTCAAAGAATAGAGAAACAATTTTGTTTTTTGCGTGCTGCAAATGTCAGTAATTTTCGAATTTCAAGCCGAAATTGGTTTCTAACCATTTATATAATGCTCAACGACTAGGGGTTGGACTCACTGATAACGAATCCTGTGTCAAAATCGATTATTCTGTCCGGCCGGCCAGATTTGACTCAGACCTTGAACTCTATATTTCACAGCAGTGTACCAAATTTCAGTTTGATAGCTATACGATTATAATTTTCATAGATATATTCCCAAATTTTGTCGAATTTCACGATTCTTTTCCTTGGCATCGTTTGTTTTTCTGAACTCAAAAAATATTGACTCAATTATGACGAAACTTAGTTACTGATGGTGAACAACTTATTTATGATGATCGTGTCGGAACAATTAGAAAAAAAAAATAAAAAAATTTTTTCACAAACATTTCTATATTTTACGATCTCCTGATCAGATTATCATCACGAAATTATGTGTGAACCACTGAGTTTGGAAATTGAAATTATAACTATGAAGACGGAAGAATTAAGAGAACTTTATGTAGCACTAAGGTACGATTCGGATCTCGCGACTGCCAAGCAGCTACTTCCGAGATCCAAACCGTACCTTTAGGAATACTGTCATAGTGGCGATGAAAGTTTGTGAAACCTCATTTTTTTTAGGTCCGATATCGATCTGGCAAAAAATAATACAATAAACTGATAACATTTTATTCATTTTTCGTAATATTGCATTGGCGCTGTAACACAAATGTCAAATACTACACAAACACCTACAATATTGATGGAGTATATGAAGAGAGTGATAATGAGCTGTCTCAGACCTGAAACAGAAAACGTTTCTATGTACTTTATTACAGCTATAACCATTGTATAAAAACTTCTTTATCTTGTCTTCACACAATTCTGATGACGATATTCGTATTTTCATTGAACAAATCGAATTAAATAAATAATTTTGGCTTCTGCATGCACGTTTAAGATACAGAGTTTCAGATTATTATAGTGTTTCTTTCATTATTGGGATACTTTCTTATTTTACAAATATATATATAGGTACATAATTTATATAACACAAAACGAAGTATTTTAATGAAGGAAACCTTATTGTTTCCAAAAGTTAGGGCTGGTTCCAGAAGTCTCATTGGACTAAAGTGTATTTATTGACAGTTTTGATAATTACGCTGTGTAAGGTGTAAACAGTGAGTTGAAAACTACAATAAACTATCGTATTTCGGAAAACACGAATATTTAAATGGTGCTTTATCCACATTTTTCTATATATAAATTGAGATTATGTGATCTGATTCAAAACCTCATTTCGGAAACAGATCGATTCTCCTCGACGGTAATATAATAAGAAATATTCCATTTGTTGGAAAATGGAGGATGCGCTGCCAAACAATTTGAATTTGTATAAAAGCAAAGTTTTTAAAAAAATACAAGGGAGCTGGCTATACCGTTCATGAATACACTATAACACCAATTCGAGTCTCCTACTTATCTATTCTGGAAACATTCTGCAGAGATATAACTATAACAATATCTAATCAACAATTAATTATATTGATGAACCTTCATTCACGGGGATTATTTTGAATATAATGTATTCTGAAATTAGACTACTTACCTTCAATGTGTACATTTGTCACTCCAAATAGTTCATCCAAGCTGAAAAGGCTTAAGCAATACCAAGATATCCAAAAAGCTATAAGCGGTCCATTTTCGAAAGATGATAATTCATGTAATTTCCTCATATCTTTATCGAGATAGGGATCAGGAGCTACCATTTTTCTAAAGCTTATTATTGCAGAAATAAAAGGTGAACCACTTTCATCTGGAATACAAATAATTCAATTTATTCTATCGAGGAGCATTTTTGTGAATTATTGATTATTACCTGGATAATCTATTCTAAAATGGCTCAGAAATCTTATGTATATTACATAAACAATGAACGATGACAAAATTCCCCTGTGAAAAATTAGAATGATAATTATAATCGTTATCGTCAAATTTTGAATATAATACCATTGATTGATAGGTTAAATTTCTCTATTTTAATGGTGTGGTATTACTCATAACGAAATATTTTTTTTTATTCTTAAAACTAGCACTATGCGACGCGACGACTGTATTGCATACCCACATATTGATCCTAAATTTCGTACTCAAGTACGTGAAGTACGCGCCCGAAAAAAAATCGCGCGAACTTTTGCTCTTTGCTTATCAAGAAGGTGGAAATGATCGAGAGGTTTTTGTGTGTCCACTATCCTTTGCTTGAAGTTGAAAACTTTCAACTGAAACTAGAATATTCTCGGAAATAATTTCGGTCCCTCATTTGAAATATCTTCAATTTTTTTTCATATGATCATCTTAATTGTTCATAATTTTCATAGTATTTCAATGCTAGATGCTTATTCGACCGATTTGGAACAAGAAACTTTTAAAGTGATAGTTTAAAGTTTCGAAAAAGATTTCAAACATTTTATTTTTGATTTAAGAGTGCACGACTAAAAATTCAACTAATTCATTTCCTGAAAATTAATCATGACACGTCGTGCGATGGTGGTGTAATGGTCAGCATAGTTGCCTTCCAAGCAGTTGATCCGGGTTCGATTCCCGGCCATCGCAAGAAGTTTTTCTCGAAAAATACTGACTTAATTCATCCGTGACTTTTTGGCCCTTTTATATGTTTGGAATTTTTTAAGTTTTAAGAAATACGAAATCAGGATGGATTCGTGGTAGGAAATTTTTCGATGATGTGAATTTAACAACTCCAAATGACTGGAATACTGAGGTTACTAAAGTTGATTTCTCTTTCTTTTGAGGCGCTTGTTCTGAGAAAGAGCGTGTTATCATATTGCCCAAATGTCTATAATTTTCGAATTTTGAGCAGAAAATGTTTTCAGTTTGAAATTTTTCGGGGATATTTCCTCGATATCTCGAAGAGTACGCATGCTATATCAGATTCAAACTTCGTAATTAGTTGTAGAATATCGAAGCGCGAAACTAAAAATAATTAAGTATCGATTAAAGTTTATTTTGAACTATTGAAAATTAAATAAATTTGTTTTTTCATGATATCGGGAGTGAAAACCCAGAAAAAAACCTAAAAAAATAGAAAATGATTCCCAAAAATTTCACAAATATTTTTTCGATTTTTTTCATGAAAATATCCATCAGATTTCAATGGAAATTGGAACAGACATTGAGGTCCTAATATACAACAGAAGTGTTGCAAATTTCTACAGCAACCGGTATGATCCTCACGATATTCTTGAAATTAAATAAATTTGTTTTTTCATGATATCGGGAGTGAAAACCCAGAAAAAAACCTAAAAAAATAGAAAATGATTCCCAAAAATTTCACAAATATTTTTTCGATTTTTTTCATGAAAATATCCATCAGATTTCAATGGAAATTGGAACAGACATTGAGGTCCTAATATACAACAGAAGTGTTGCAAATTTCTACAGCAACCGGTATGATCCTCACGATATTCTTGAAAATTTAATTTTTAATGTGTAGGTACATCTGCGTTATTGAGTTCCACACCAATTCTGAAAATATAGAATTTCTTACTTGTTTTTTTTTGGGTATTATTGTGTTTACATTACAATCCGACCATGAATATTCGCAAATGGAAAAGTGATACCATTAAGAATCAGGTGGGGGCCACAATCACAACGTTCAATTATTCTATCACCTTATTTACTCACCAGAAAACCCTATCGTAAAATGTGAAATTTTCGTTGGTGAAAAAGCTGAAACTTTCATATGTGTCTAAAGCTTCTTCTTGAGTACAGTTTATAGAAATACTTTCTACCATCTAGAGAAAATCGAATAATTAATTTCAATAACAGTGGTGTCGTAGATTAAAACAATACCTCAGTCGTTGATGCGTTATGAAAAACTGTTGGAGTATCTGAAATAATGAGTGGATTAAATTCTTAAGAGAAATGCAGAATTCTTTTGTTCAGCGAAAATGTAAATAAATAATTCGAACATTTTCAAAGCAAATACCAAAATTTTGTTCCAATTCATAGATAAAGCGGTCACTTATCCAAATTCTGAATGAGCCTAACTCATCTGGCTTCCACATAAAAATATTTCGCGATCTTCTGATCAGGTAAGTCCAACGAAATTTTGTATGAACCATCTTGCCCTCATTTCAAAACCGCGTACCAATCAGATTTCAACCCGATCGGATATTATTCTCAAAAATACTGAGGAAATTAAATTTCGGCATCATTCGAAGGAATTCTTCTATTCGTGAATTCGATCTTCGTAAATAAATAAAGTCATATACATATGTATACTTATTCAAAGCGGCTGAGTACAAACCTATAATACAAATATCATGGTTCTGGGTGATTCTTTTGGGAAGTTATATGAACACCTCACACCTATCTTATAAATTTGAATCTCTCAGGTATATCTTTCGAATAATATCGACTATCGTGTTTACAGGCGGATTAATGTCCGGACAGGATATACTTTGACCAAGAATTCTTGATCAGTGAGTTCAAAAGACAGTTCAAGATCATCATCAACTGAAATTCCAAAATAACAGACATATGTTTTATGTCCAAACGATATGATAGCGAACTGTATGAGCGTCGAGCGCTCAGAAATTCTCATGAATATTAGAACTGGGCGCAGAAGATTGGGTGGTATAGTTGGCCCTGAGCTTCATTCAAAAAATTAAATATGGGTACCTGATTGAAATTCGATAGCATATTGCAAATAATTCGTAATAAGATCCTATTTTTGAAATTGATGAGATGAGGACATGCACTTCCCGCTGCATAGGATCCCAGGTGCGATAAGAGAGAAAAATTCTGACAAGGATGGGTTCATCTAGTCCCTCGGCCCTGGTCGTAAACGTCTTCGTTATTTATAATATTTTAGTAGATCCCAGATAGTGGATCGAGAATAGTAGTGCGGCCAACAAGTACAAAAATTATTATCTGGAATTTTGTTTGGTAACTACTTGTAACCCCACTTTGTACAACAGGTTCATGTTCCACAGCACTGTTTTGAAATATGTATAAAGCTTGAATAAAAAATTCATAATTCTGCGCCCCTACGAAGCTTGCGCCCGTGGTAAATTTCTCCTTCGCCATGCCCTAGATCCGGCTCTGTATAGTATCTAATAATATCCAAATGAGTTGATGCATAAAAAAATGTGGCTATTTCAAATATACAGTGCGCGTCAAAATTATGGAACAAATTCATTTTCTCAGAAGAAAAATATTTGGCAACAAAATCCTAAAACAGGTCTTTACTTTTACCAAATTTATATGCTTTTTTGTTGCACCCTGTGCGATCCCCATCAACCCTCTAAATTTTTTGAATAGGGAAAGTAGGTCATGTGGTACTTTTTTGGCAAGGTCTTTGAATCTTTAGCATCTATTAGTTAGTTCAAATAGGTTTTCATTACGTGCACTTTATCATGGCTCCATATTTTTCTCCATTAAAGGGTTCGTAGGGGTTGAAAGTTGTGCATGAACAAAATTGTAATGGTCGACTTTCATTCGGTGACAAGTTTCATCAGGTACCATCGTGTCAAAGTAAATGAGCCATGACAAAGTGCACATACTGAAAACCTCTATGAACTACCTAATTTTACAAAAAAAATGTTGTTCTTGAAAATTCCTACTCGCCTGTAAAGAAGATACGAAGACCTTGTCAAAAAAGTACCACATGACCCACTTTCCCTATTCAAAAAATTTAGAGGGTTGATAGGGATGGCACAGGGTCCAACAAAAATCCTTCAAAAATGCATACAAATTTGATAAAAGTGAAACAAACATTGACCTTTTTCAGGATTTTGTTGCCAAATATTTTTCTTCTGAGAAAATTCATTTGTTCCATGACTTTGACGCGCACTGTATAGTATAAAGAATAATTAAGGGCATATGCTTACCACAATATACAAAATTGCAAACTAGCAGTGTTGAAAAGTAGAAGTACAAAAGGTTCACAGACATTTTGAAAAAATATTTCACGAGCATGCACCTTCAAGTCAACAAATTACAGTGATTCTATAATTTTAGCAAGTCTTGTTCAACTTATCAGTTGAAATTGATAATGGTACAGCTATAAAAAAATCGATGTACTTGGAATAGTATAATTGTGTAAATTCCAATATGTGTGATGATAGCCGTCCAAGGAAAGAACACGAAAAAAATTGAAGTGATTGTTCTGGTAAATGAGTTTTACACGCTTACAACTATATCGCATCGAAATAAATTCTTCGGTCCCAAGGTAAAACAAATAATCAAGGCAGGATAAGCTGTCGATGAATTACTTCCGATGAAGTTGTAGAGTTTTTGCGTGCTCGTACTGGGGCCGTATCAATTTTAAAAACGCTGCAAATTTTACACAAGGGTTTATTATTTTCTCATTTGAATAATCCAATACCATTGATATCTTGAATAAAACTTATATACTATTCATAACTCATTAGTTTTTCACCCAAAATTTTTGGTTTTTTTCTATAACTCAGGAACCACTGGTCGGAAATCATCCGGGTAAAATTTTTCAGGTTGAGTTATGCAACAGTAACCAACAATGAGAGTTTCATTAAAATTCAATGGTAAGTTTTCGAAAAATATTTTTTTCTCTCCAACCTGAGGTAGAAATTTTTCAAGTTTTCGATCTTAACAATGTAAGAGCTTAATATCCGTGTGAAATATATTTAGAATTGAGATGTCTGGAACGAGTTGATAAGAAGTCAAAGTAATGAGACGAAGTAACTTCGAATTTAATTTCGTTTTTTCATACGGACGAACGTCGTGAAAGAGAATATTGTTCTTAGGCCGAGTATCAATTTTCGTGCAGACCGGTATCGAAGGATAAGAGTATACTTTTCAACTAAAGCCCGAGATAAGAAAAATGTGGAGTTGAATTTTCGACTAACCTACGTGGGAGAACTTCCTAAGTAAAGTTCTTTTTCGAAAAGCTGACTAAGAGAAATTTTTGAGAGGGGTGAAAGCCTCACTTTTTTGGTACGAAAGGCAGTTGCATATCGGAGATCGGCGGGAATATCTCTGAGAAAAAAAAGATGTAGATCGTACCGCGAGAACGGGCGGTCCTTCTGGACAAAATAATGTTGGAAAATTCGAGGGCTGGGTTGATCAATAATAGTTAATAGTAAATTTGAAAAAACCGATTCCTTCCTAGTAGAGTAGCGTTTTTGGTGACAGTGTATTTGCGAGGTTAGCTCGTGATTTTTTTTTGTTGTGCTGATAAAAGTACGGAACCGATAGATTCGGTTATTAGAGGGTCCGAGCGAGGGAGAAGCGGGAATAGCTTGTGTTTTTTTTTGTGTGCCGATGAAGGTACGGAACCGATAGATTCGGTCATTGAAGAGTCCATTGTAGGGACATGTGGAAATAGCTCGCGGTGAGAGTTTGAGATAGTGGTTGATCTTATGCTTGTTAGGAGGGCCGTTTGAGTTCTCAGCGGAAATAGTGTATTCATGGAATAGAGGTCACTGTCGGAGTTGGTGTATGGTCTTCGCGTACACCTATTGGAATAAGCTTTCTACTAGTAAGGAAAAGGTAAAATCGTTTTGGAAAATGTATATTAATGTGATTAACCCATCGTATTTCGATAATCTTTCATTCTATTTTTAGTGAGACACAAAGAGATAAAATTGATAGGTTTTACTGATGTCTCCTCAATGAAGAAAAACTGATTCGAAAAATATATTTGAGAAATTTGTCTGATATTATGTTATAAACATAATAGTATGAAACATCTCGTTCAATCAATGAATTTTATTGTATTAAAATATCGGTTGAAGTAAGTTTTTGATAAATTGAGCTTTTTATTTTTATTTTGATGAACACCTCGATCTGTGTAAGTAAGGAAATTTGAATATAGTTTATAAGTGTACTCCATTTGGGTTTTTCTTTCCTGATTTCTTGTTCCTCAGATAAATATCAAAACAAAAGACTCTATCGTAGTGCATAGAGCACGAACTCTCATTCCTTTCGGACAATTTAAGTAGAATAATGCAAGATGAGATGAATTAGTTTTTGATTGAAATTTAATCCTATTATTGTGAATGGTGACAGAGATTATAGTTTGGATTGTATGTTCAATAATTTGAAAAACAAAAAGTAAAGATCTATTATCCTACTATTACAAACCTACAATTTTGTGCCCTTGGGGTACACCGATCCTGCTGAAAAGCTTGGAGGATCAATCTCGAGCGTTACAATTTTTTTACCTAGTAGCGTAAGCTCGACTTCGACTCGATACATCTCGTGTACTGTATATGACGGTGTAAATGGAGGTAACCTAAATATTGTTATTATCAAAAAACGGGAAATCATCGGAAATATTTCTTATAAAATTTTCAACCGATTCTTTCGTCACGTAATTTTGCATTGAGTTGCGCTTCGATATTCTACAACTATACAGGGTGCGTCTTTAAGTTGTACATTAATTTTTACCGTTGATTCCTCTCATCAAATGAAACACTTTTTTCATTTATCATTATGACCATAGAATACACAGGAATATTCATCTATTTCGCATAGAACTGAAATAATGGTGTGCTCATCTGTGATCGTATTTACCAATGATAACGTCACTTTTTTTTTCATTCAAATTCAAAGGACAAAATATATGTTTCCTTGAATTTGAATGATCAATCACAGATGAGCACACCATGTTTTACCTACATCCTGGGTGTATGCATAGATTACATAACATTAAGTTATAATTTCTATGGGTATATTCTATTTCGTGACCAAACCACAGACATAGTCCCTGTCGATGGACTAGACTAGGTACATAACCATAACATTGGTTGTTCCAAAATGGTCGTCACGCCGAGAAGACGTACTTTTCCTCGGGTCCCAGTTTGGAACCCCAGAATTATGTAAATTCAAAAATATTATTACTAAACCAACGACGAAGATTTAATAATTGTGTGTCTATGTTATTTTGTGAGGAAGTCTAGTGATTCGTACTGTTAATTGTGATATTGTGTTAACCACGTGAACGACGAAGAATAAAATTCCTGGGGATTGGAGTATCCAAGACTCCCGCAGTTCCTCGGGACCTCAGGAATTCAACGACGAAGATTCACACTGATATTGGGCGCATAGCCTTTATGAGCTGAGCCCAGATTGCCGTCTTCCCAGTTTAGAGGGGCTGCTAGCTGGGATGATGAGATTACCAAGAAAGAATAATAATAATATAATAACCATAACATTCTAGAGAATGTTTTTGAGTTAGTTTATTGATTTCATAAATTTATATTTATAAATTTCGTGAAAAAAGTATAATTATGGAGTTTTCAATATGATAATGGATGAGGATGGAATTGGGTATAATCTTATAGTGGAATGAAATTGGATATTACATGAACATCAAGTTGAAGATCAGTGTTTCAAGTACAGTGTAGTGAAATGTCCCCCTTGCGTTAATATCGCAAAAAGCACCAAATCATAGGAATTAAGCGAGTGAATGAGTTTTCTCAATCTTGTTTCTTTAAATTTCAAACCTTGGATTGGTTATTCTCCAGAAGAGATCATCGTAAGCCATATCTGTGGTGACCATGCAAACAAAGCGCAGGAGTGTATTAGCACATTGAGAAATATTTAAATGCTTATTACTTTTTGCCTGAGCCCAGTCTGGAAAAATGGCTAATGAAAAAAGTGTTTTATTGGCAAATTTTTCGGAATCTGATGGGAAGTCTCCGAAAAAAATCTTCAATATAAATCTTGTGAATTTGTAGGTGAAATAAATTATTACCAAACTATCAGAACGAAGTTGAGCGAAAGTTCATTCGAATGAATTAAATATCTTCCAAGTATTAAAAGTAATTATAAAGTTGTCAGCTTTTCTCATGATGCACATACGATACAAATGGGTTATTAAATTTATATGGAGTTAATTGAACACACACAAAACATTTAGTTGTTATGTTTCAGCCTAATTTGAAATTCATTAGCCAAATCAAGTTCTTAATTATAGCGCATTCACGGTTCAAGGATAAGTTCTCGAAAATGCCAAATATTTAGGATGTATTCAGCAACTTCTTTACAATGCATACACATAATATATATTGTGCCTTAATAAACTTCATATTTATGCTTCGTTAGTTTGGATTGAGATTTAAAGAGTTATTTTGCAGCAACAATATAAAGACTTCAAAGGGTTATCCTCACTATACGTTCGGTAACCTTCCCGAATCCCTTTCATATGCACTCCGTAAATATTTAGTAGGCAAAACGCTGCAAATTTTACACAGAGGTTCATTATTTTCTCAGCTTAATGTGCGAATTTTTCAGCGATATTTATCACACTTTTAAATGAGAAGTTTGATAGTGAAATAAAACTATTTTCAAGATTGTCCGCCAATATCGGCTAGTAGATATTATCCGCACAAGCGAGGTTGAAAGTTTTTTTGAAGAAAACTCTATAATACTAGCACCTGTATCAAGCCTCTTGCATATCGGACTATGCATCCTAAAAACTGCGATATAAGCGAGCAATCTTTTAAACTGTTTCATTTCATTTTTCATTTCAATTCCAACCTGGCTGAAAAAATTAAAACTTTCTAAAACTGAATCATAGAACTGAATAAGAATTGTCTAGTTAGACGGAACCGGCCACGATTTATATGGGCCAATAATTTACAGTTCTGCGTGTCAAAACTTTCTCAAAGAGGGAATTGTTTCCCAAATAACCGTAAGCATATCGTATTCTGAATGTCAAACATGTGTTATGCTCTTTGCACCCCTCCCACCTGAATAAATTGACGGCGGCATGTACCTAGATTCCAAAGGGATGCCGAAAATTTTACTGCACCCGTTCAGTAATTTATACAAGATATATGTCCAAATTATGAGAATATTCTCGTAATTCAGGAATATTTTCCAAAAAACTCGTAATAGGGGACAAGGTGATCGTTGTTGATTACTTTGAATAACTCGTCATAATATTTTGATTTGAATGCGAATTACACCAGTCTTTCAAAGTTCAAAAATCCTCTCCTGTAAAATGCACATTTTGGACCCAATGGGTGCTTCCTTAATGCCTTAGTACCATTAGACGAGAGACAGGACAATCATTCACGGAAGTTGCAAGAGCCAGTGTTAGGTTCGAACGTATGTTATATATATTATAAAGTTTTGCAGCAACCATCACGCCGTCATTTTTCAACCAAGTACTCCTGAAAATAATGTGAAAATGAAATTTCAAATGTATACAGGGTGATTCCGGAGGAAACCGTCAGATTTTAGGATAAGTTTACACTAGTCAAGACAGTCTCGAAACAATGTTTGGTTTATGGTTGGGGGTCCTTATTGAGAATATACAGGGTGATTTGTTCGATTCGACCGATTTTACTTTTATTGATAACTTTGGTATGGCTTATTCGATTTCAATGAAATTTTCAGCGTAGTACAATAGTGTTGAACACATTCATTGATTTCAAATTTTTTTTCAAAATAAGCGGTTGTTATTGTGATAAATCCAGATTAATTGTGCAGGTTGAAAAAACACCCTGTACATATCGTTTCCTAAACTACGCTATCTGTTTACGATTCTACTATAATAAGTAATTAAGAGTTTCTAATTTTTTTGGCACACTTCTAGTTTTTTGAGAAAATTCCATCAAAAAAACAATGTTGAAATTTCGCTCCAATCGATTCTACTTTCATTGATAACTTTGGTATGGCTCATCCAATTTTGATGAAATTTGCAGTGTAGAACAATCCGAACGAGTACATTCAATAATCGCCAAAGTCTCTCGAAATACAGAGTTGTAATTGTGAAAATTTCAGAATTTCAGATCAATTGTGCAGTTGAAAAAAAAACATCCTGTACATTGCTTTTCCAAAACTTTCCTGTTCGTTTCAGATTCTACAATAATATGTCATCATTCAGAGGTTTTTAATTTATTTGGCACAACTCCGGTTTTCCTAGAAAACATTTTTGAAGGAGAGCATGATCGAAATTTGGCTCACAAGCAGTGAGAGTATTCCGCAGGAGGTAGGAAAACTGTATATTCCAAGAATGCAAAGTTGTTCTTCACTTCTGAAATATTCTTTTCAAATTCTAAATATATTCTGGATTGAATGATTTCATACAAAATATTAGCAATTAAATATGAATTTGGAATTTGAAAAGAATATTTCAGAACTTAAGAACTGCTTTGCATCCTTGAACAATACAGCTTTTCCTACCTAGTGCGGAATACTCTCACTGCTTGTGAGCCAAATTTCGATCATGCTCTTCTTTAAAAATGTTTTCTAGGAAAACCGGAGGTGTGCCAAAGAAATCAAAAACCTCTGAATGATGACATATTATTTTAGAAACTAAAACGAATCAGAAAGTTTTGGAAAAGCAATGTACAGGGTGTTTTTCTTTCAACTGCATAATTGATCTGAAATTCTGAAATGATCACACATTCAACACTTTATTTTGAGAGATTTTTGCAATTATTGAATATACTCATTCAGATCGTTCGATACTGAAAATTTCACCACAATTGGATGAGCCATACCAAAATTATTAATAAAAGTAGAATCGATTGGAGCGAAATTTCGACATTGTCTTTTTTTGATAAAAATTTCTCGGAAAACTAGAAGTGTGCCAAAAAAGTTAGAAACTCTCAAATAATGAATTATTATAGTAGAATCGTAAACAGATAGCGAAGTTTTGAAAACGCGATGTACAGGGTGTTTTTTCAACCTGCACAATTAATCTGGAATTATCAAAATAACAACAGCCCCTTTTGAGAAAACCTTTGGAAATAATGAATGTGCTCATCAATATTGTACTTCGGTGAAAATTTCATTAAAATCGAATGAGGCATATCAAAGTTATCAATAAAAGTAAAATCGGTCGAATCGGACAAATCACCCTGTATATTCTCAATAGAGACCCCCCAACCATAAACCAAACATTGTTTCGAGACTGTCTTGACTAGTGCAAACTTATCCCAAAATCTGACGGTCTCCTCCGGAATCACCCTGTATATCGATGGAACAATCAAGGTTTTAGCCATTTATGAATCTGACCTGCATATTCATCCCCAAAACCGTTTTATGAGTTCTTAGTTTGTTTTTTTTGGAGGATATTTAGGTTACAATCAGATGTACGTATCGAAATCTATCTATAGTTGTCGCTCGAAAAAGGAAGTTTCATGTAGAATGTTCTGAGTATCATGTCTACGGAATCAACGAGTGGATTTGACTTGATTGATTGAATTATTTGATAGCGCCCTGGATGAACATCGAGTGCTCGAAAATTCTCATGAATAGACACAGAGAATTAGCTGGTATAGTTGCCCAGAGATTCAATCAATGAATTTATATTAATACCTTATATAAATTCGAAAATTCTTTTCCATCACGAATAATTACCAGGCCCGTTTTTCCGGTAACTATATTGCACATTATAATATAGTTATAATATAATGTATAATAAGTTGCTATTTTTTTAATTGATGCGATATAAACTGTGATGCACTTCCCACTGCATAGAATTACCCCAGATTCGAAAGAATTATTCAGACTAGGGTAGATTCATCTAGCCCTTCAGCCTTTTCAGATAGTGGATCGAGAATCATAGGGCGGCCGACAAGTATAAAATTATTATCTGGGGTTTTGTTTGGTGATTACTTGTCGCTCCACTGTTCAAAAGGTTCATGCACCACAATACCGTTCTGTGATATGTATACAGCTAGAAGTGAAATAGTAATCGTTTTCAAGAAAACAGTCATAATTTTGAGCCCATAGTTAGCTTGCACCCGTGGCAAAGGCCTCTTCTGCCACGCCCTAGATTCGGTTCTGCTGTTTGAAGTCTCGATATTATTGTGCGAAACAGGTATAATCATGAAGGTCGAATTCTCATGGGTAGAATCCGACCATTGATTCCTCAGATATAGGTATCCATCCGAAATTATATTATGATAATATGAGAAGACAGCAAAATCGACAATACGCTGCAATACTTGGGTGTATTTGAACGAAAACATTTTTGCGCGCGGTTTGTGGAAGGGCTAACGGTTTCGAAGTTAAGCTTCATTCAGAATCCATTCGCCGGCGGAGTGCAATTTCGCCATTCACAATGAATTCCGTGCCGGCACGCAAGTTGAAGTCGGCAGAATTTCATGCATGCTTGCAATTCGACTTCGATCATGGACATCGACCTACACTTCGTGCTGACTATCGCACTTGCGCATTCCTTCTGTTGTGAAGGGTTTGATGTGTTTTCCTGGAATTTTGCATGTATTTTGCTAATATTTGCAACAATTTTTAACTACTGAATAAAGGAGAAATGGACGAGGACTATGAAATTCTTTAAATCCCCTTATATTAGATCTAATTTAAGAACATAAATCATAGAATTGTAAAAAATCTCTGATTTCATTGTGAATGGTTATTTTCGTGCCGACTTGCGTGCTGAAGTTGCACTTCGCCCTCGAATTGATTCTGAATGCAGCTTCATACTCATCATTTGAATCTTCTGTTGAAGAATTTTTTTCGGAAACTTTTCCTGAGATTTCAATGAAATTCGGCACAGATCTTGAAGACATTATTCAACAACAGTGTACTGAATTTCAGTTTGATCCCATTCGTATTTTGGGAAATATCAAAAAATGTCAAATTTCGTGTTCATTTCCTTATGGCTGTACAGTTTTTATTTTCGGAGTAACTGAAGAAATACTGATCTGATAGAGATTAAACTCAGGAACTAGTTGGCAAATGCTGATACGTCAACTCCTTCAAAATTTCGCGACAACCATTTCAGAACGGCTGAAAAAATTAAATTTTGTTTCATCAGGAAGGTCAGCTGCGTTTGACGGGGTATGTGCCTACGTGGAAGGTTTCCGTTTTGGCAACGAATTGGGATATGAGCATGAAACTGCTGACTTTACTTCAGTGCTCTTCTGAAATTTTTCTGATGCAATTTAGTTCCCTCTATTGGATGACATATTTTTCTTATTCGATACAAAAACAGAGTCTTTATTCGGAAAGAATTCAAAATGAGGCTTATCGATTGAAGATTTCGTCATCTGATTAGCCTTTGGTACTTCCAATGGCGTGCATGCATCATTTCTCTTTTTCATTGCATCATCTAATGGTGTTTTCTTTATTTCGGAATAACTAAAAAAAATAATGATCTGATCACGACGAAACTCGGGAACTAGTTGGCAAATGCTGATGAGCAAAATTGTTCACGATTTTGAGATAACAGTGTCATTAGAACAATCAAACAAATTCAAATTTTGTTTTCATTATGAATTAAAGCTGCGTTTAGAGGGTACATTACCTGAGTAGGTGACCGCTTCGGCAACAAATAGGAGCATGAGCGCAAATCCTGCTGACAGTGCTTTTCTATAATTTTCTATAATATAATTGAGTTCCCTCTATTTGATAACATATAATTCTCATTTGACACAAAAACAGAGTCTCTATTCGGAAAAAATTCGAAATGAGGCTTATCGATTAAAGATTTCGTCATCTGATGAGCCTTTAGTATTTAAAATGGCGTGCATGCAAAATTTCTCGTTTTCATTGCATCATCCGATGTTGTTTTTTTTTATTTTCAGAATAACTGAAGAAGCAATGATCTGATCCCGACGAAATTCGGGAACTAGTTGGCAAATTTCGAGAAATCAGTGTCATTAGAACAATCAAACAAATTCAAATTTTGTTTTCATTATAGGAATTAACGCTTAAAGGGTTCAGTACCTGAGTAGGTGACCGCTTCGGCAACAAATAGGAGTATGAGCGCGAATCCTGCTGACAGTGCTTTTCTATATATTTTCTGTAATATAATTGAGTTCCTTCTATTGATTTCAGACAATAGGTCTGGTAGACAGCGAAGACAGGTATTTTCTTATTCGATACACAAACAATTCGCTCATTTGACAGTATTCAGTGTTTCTAAACATATTTCAGGGATATTATGAACAGGGCCGTATTTAGATACTATGGCGCCTGTGGCAAAATATTAGGCAGCGCCCCCCATTTGCGTAGATTTTTTCAAATCCATTATATTTTCTTATAGTATTTTTTCTTCATAATTTTAGTCATATATTTTCGTTAATGTTTTTAAATAATACACAATATTATATATATCTTATATTTATTGAAATATTGAAATACAGATTTCATACTTGAAATACAACCATTTTTTATGGAGGTCAAAAAATATATAAAACAAATTATATTTATAGCTAGAAACTCGAAAACATACTGAGCAGTTAACTTAGTTTAAAATATACATTTTTCGCAAGAATTGAAATGTGGGAATATTTATAATGTCCCGTATTTATATATTTTTCCCTCTTCTTAGGGTTCAAAATTCTGATTGGTGATGGTGAATTGAAACTGGAATCAATTTCTTGATTATCGGAGAATCGTATGGAAGAAGCCACACATTTCACACAAAAATAGATAGTACCGTTTGTCGAAGAGATACCGACAAGCTTGATGAAGTACAAAAAACACGTGAAAATAGTGGTAAAGCACATATGTCGACACGCGACAGTATTTATTATTATATGACCTGAATGCGGTCTCTTTGAACATGCCGATGCCCGACAGGAATATTTATTACCAAATTGCGGCACACTTGAACAGCCATATTCATATTTTTTTTTACCTCAAACTGAAGTTTTGTTGACATTGTGATTATTTTAGGCTCATTACTCAAATTCTAGGGAAGGCCAGCAATATTTGCAGAGAAGAGAAGAATATGAAGAATAAACACAG
This sequence comes from Myrrha octodecimguttata, assembly GCA_958510865.1. Lineage (NCBI taxonomy): Eukaryota > Metazoa > Arthropoda > Insecta > Coleoptera > Coccinellidae > Myrrha > Myrrha octodecimguttata. Next base: position 59,283,182 of record OY294059.1, on the reverse strand, counting down.
TAGTGGTAAAGATGGCATTTCCAACAGCCTCATCAAACAGACCTGTGATGAAATCATAGAACCTCCGAAGTTCATTGTAAACAACTCCATCAACACAGGAGCTTTCCCAGACAGCCTAAAAACCGCTGTCATAGTACCAATATATAAAGGTGGTGATGAGACCTGTTATAACAACTATAGACCCATCAGCATTTCAACTTCATTCTCCAAAATATTTGAAATGGCCTACTGCAATCAGCTGATGGAGTTTCTTCTGGAAGAGGCCTTTTTTAAGGAAAGCCAACATGGGTATCTAAAGGGAAGGTCCATACAAACAGCAATATTTCAGTTTGTCAAGAGAGTAACAGATGCCTAGACCAGGAGATTCTGCTCAGAAAACTCCAGACCTGTGGGGTTCATGTTTCGGCGCTACAATGGATCACTTCATATTTCCAAGGAAGAACCCAACAAGTGGGAATATTTATAGACGGCAAGGAGGTGATGTCAGATTCAGAAGAGATTCTGTTGGGTATTGCTCAGGGAGGCATTGCTGGGCCAGTTCTCTTCCTGGTATACCTGAATGATTATGGAATTAAAATCGAGTAGGACAATCAGAAAATAATAAGTGTATGTTATGCGGATGACACAAATCTATTAGCTGTGGAAACATTTTGGCCAGAAATAAGCTACTTGCATTGCAGATAATGGAATATACCGAAACATGGCTCACAGATAATAACTTAATTCTGAATAACGACAAAAACAATTTAGTTCTCTTCCAACCTACTATGAATGGCCCACAAAACATAATTTTGAATGGCTGCAGGTACACAGTTGCTGAACATGCAAAGTTTTCGGGAATGATTATAGACCAACGACTTAACTGGAAGGAACATATAGAAAGTCTATGTGGGAGACTGGGGTCCTCTATCTATGCTCTTTCTATATTATCAAAACAATTAAACGCCAAAACAACAAAAACTGTCTATCATGCAACCGTTGAAGCGAAAATCAGATTCAGATCAGATATTTTCTATGGATCAGGAAATATGGCATCATTGTTTACTCTACAGAAGAGGGCAATACGAATACTTGAAGGGCTAAAATATCGACAATCCTGTAGGAGTATATTCAACAAACATGGCATCTTAACAGTTTATGCTATATATGCTCAAGAATGCTTACTCTTTCTTCATAAGAATAAGTGCATGTTTGATCAATTCAAGAGCGATCATGCATACGGAACAAGAAATATTAATTATAATTATCCCAAATGTAAACTATCGACTACTCAAAAACAACTGGAGTACAGATGCTTAAAATTATTCAATAATCTACCCAAGAAAATGAAAGACATCAAAGATACAAGCATTTTCAAAAGGCACATCTACCAGAAATTTTTCCAACTGGAACCATATTCTATGCGGGATATTGAAGGAAGCTAATTATTTCCTCCTGACACTGTTTCATATCATGTTACTCAAATGTATTACAAGTGAAATGATTTGAAATAAAGATGAATATTATTATTATTATCATTATTATTTATGTTCCAAGATTCCTCGGCATCCCTTGTTGTGATGCGTATACATGAAAACCAAGTTGTGATCTTACGAATTAGATACGGCCCTGATTATGAAACCCTCGGATGTTAGAACTTGAGAAAACAGAGAGAGTTTTTATGCAGGGAAGCAACCGAAATGATGCTTATCAATACAGGATTTCGTCATCTGACGAGCCTTTACTTCTTTCAATAGTGTACATGCATCATTTCACGTTTTTATTGCATCATCTGATGACGGTTTTCATTTTCAGGATTACCGAATAAATACTGATCGGATCACAATGAAACTATGTAGTTGGCAAATGCTGATGTGCAAACCCGTTCGAAATTTCTCGATAACCGGGTCATTAGAACAATCAAGCAAATCCAAGTTTTTTTATCAGGAAGTTAAGCTGCGTTTGATTGGGTCAGTAAGTGAGTAGATGACCGACTTGGCAAAGAAATGGAGTGTGCTTTTCTAGAATTTTTCTGATCTGATGTTTTTGAGTTTCCTCTATTCCTTTCAGAGAAGAGGGGCCTGGCAGAAGCGAAAGACAGATATTTTCTTATTCGTTACACAAATAAATTGCTCAATTGGTGTCTGAATTTAAGATTGCAGCGCTACGGGGGCCAGTTTAAGAACCTTAGGTAGAGGGCTTGTATATTTGATTGATTAAAATTCGATTTTACAATTTGTTCAAAGATTTTTTCAGTAAACAGAAGTGATTCTGTGTGTACATATTATTATTATTATTAATAAACATAAAGAGTAGGGGTTTTCACCCATAAACTCAAATTTACAAAATTAATTGGAATTCATAAATTACAAAAGAAAGAAAATGGGAAAACGCACATATTCACAGTCACTCAATAATTGGTCTGGTCTCGAATGAACTTGTCGAGTCGGTTTCATTTAATGAAAGAGTTAAAGCATCTATTCTAAATCAGAGTATGTTACAATTACTGTTAGAAGTATTTTAGTATCAACTCTAAATGGCAACATTAATTTCGAATTTTTTGGAGTTGGAGGCACAGAAGCTAAAAGTGTTCAGGAAGATGCATGTTATTTTATGCTGCATGTTTTTTGCAATAATAATGAACTTTATACCTTTTTACTTACCGAACTTGATTATTGACCAAATGCCCCCTCAGATCTTCTGCTCAAAAACTTGAAAAACAGATAGTATTGTAAAGCGTACTTTTTGGAATAATAGACAAATACTCATAACCTTACTATTTTTATAGGGAAGGACTAAATTTACACGATATATTGTGAATAAATTGAATACATTCACATAAAACTAATGCGACTTGTACCGTAAGCCTTATCCATTATAGATTGACAAATAAATTCTTTCAACACTCATATGATTCGTCTTCAAAAGCTCTAATAAATAAGCCTTGTACAACTTTGATTTCATCGGCAAAAGCACTTTTAGCGAGGAGTATTCATCACCAGATATTTCCTTGTCGAGACTATTGTTTCAATCGGTCAGTTCTATCACTAAAACATTTAGGTTGTTCCTTAATGATCAGTTCAATAGGCAGATTCCTGAAAGACATAGCATTCCTCTTAAGTAACTTTCTCTGCTTGGATTAAGGGCCTGGCAAAAAATGTCTTCATGAATGTGATCTAATATTTCATGAGAAATTCGTGCTTAACTCTAAAAAATGATCATCATCGGTGAAATGCAGGTAACAGACTCTCATAAATCTTGTTTGCTGGTTTAGCAATTTTGAGTTACAAGTTGCCAAGGTTTTAATCGATTCTTTCAGGACACTTTCAGGTCCGACTTGTTGAAGGAAGTTTTTTTCACCCAAACTCGAAATTTTTCTCCGGGCTGTGGAAATCTATGGGGAGGGACATTTGATTCTTCTTTTTCTCAGTAGAAACACTTGTAAAATCACACAAACGCCAAAAAAATTCATAAACTTTCTCATTTTCTCGATATTTCTTTTAACTTGTCAATGTTAATGTCTGTACCTCGGGTTAGTCTGAAAGCCACCAGAGGGAGTAGCGCTTATCTTCATTCGCCAGTATTTAGTATTTCTAAACATATTTCGCTTGTTAAAACTGGGGAAAAAAGAATCCTGTATTCGAGAAACATTACAAATGATGCATTTCAAAACTGAATTTCGTCATCTGTCGAGCCTTTACTTCTTCCAATGGTGTGGATGCATCGTTTCGCGTTTTTATTGCATCATCCGATGGTGTGTTTTTCAACCCCTCACTGCTACGCTGCTTGGAGATGATTTATCTTATTGCTATGAAGTATATCTTCTGTTACTATCCAGTGGATTGTTATCGTTGTTTAATTGAGGTGATAATAGAAGCTATATCAATCGAAACGTCATTTTATTACCTAATAAAGAGATAACTGACGTATACCGTTGATTCTAACATTATACATAGTTCCGCATGCTCCATTCTACATAGACTAACATGAAAAGATTGAATCCTCATTAACATAATCATTTTGTTGAACGTTACAATAAAAAAAATTCTTTCATAACATTCAGGTTATTTCATCAATATACAGGTTGTCCCAAAAAATATTGTCCAGAAAACCTGGGGTAGAGCACTCCTAGTGAAACCCGAATCACAGGGTTATTCACTATAAATTTATCCGCCCCTTATCATCGTTATTATTGCCATAGAAAAAACAAGCTCCTATATAGTTTGATTTTGAATCCATTTCGATAAAATGCTATAAAAAATATGTTTCGTCCAGATACATTTTTTTTGGAGGAGAATCTACAGGAGATTATGAAGTACGTAAAATAATATTGTTTTTCTGTATATGTATTATACATTCCTACATCTCCGACTGTTTTCATGAATAATTAAAAGTTGTAGAACATGATGATGTCCTCATTTTCACAGCTCATTCGAAAAATTTTAACTCTCATAATAAACTTCATTCTGTTTTGATAAATCAGTCTCTAGCCTAAGGATAAGTCTATCAAGTTTTTGTAACTAGAACTGCCCCGGTCGGCACTAGTGAATTATCGTCAAGCTCACTCTAATTCAGCAGAGGACGTTGTAAATTGTTTCATATTTTTATCAATTATACTATGGTTTGGTTTAGTTACATACCTAATCACTACGAACTTTCGGTAGAACGGACAGCAGAGAACGCCTCGTAGTTCAATGACAGAAAAATTATTATAACCCAACATTTTTTCATTATTCAGAGTGAAATGTGTCGAAATTTCATAGCCTGCCTACTGACTTCATGAATGTAAATGGATTAGAGTTGGGTAACTCCAAAAGAGAGCAACAGATTGAACCATATAATTTTGTCAAATATTAACCAAAAAACGGCGAGAGATAGCTGCGACATAAAATTTCATATTAGCTAGAATCAGAAAAAAAAACAAATTCAAGAAATATTTTAATGAGGAAAGTATCCTATATTTAAAAAAATCCAGAAAAGCACCGACGTGAAGTCAGCAGCTTTTACGCGCTTGTTCACATTGCGAAATGGTGACTTGGGAAATTTCAGTGAAATTTCAATGAAATATACCTAAACATTTTCAAAAAAAAAATTTTTTTTTCGAATTTTTCTATCTTCTATTCTATTCTATTTTTCTTCTTATCGACACTGTTCATCTTCCAACCAAGTTTCATTTCGATCAGATAAATATTTTTCGAGTTATTGAAAAATCAAAATTTCAAATGGCTGTAGCACAAAAACCATTCCGCATTTGCCCATTAAAGAACTTAACCGAGATATTCAGGATCTCAACCCAACCTGAAAATTTCAAGACTCTAGGTCCTTTCTTTCGAGAGTTACAGCGCACACGGCCGGCCGGACGAACAGAATCAATTTTGACCACGGATTCTTCATCAGTGAGTCCAACCTAGTCGTTTGAGACCAATTTCGGCTCAAAATTCGAAAATTACAGACATCGTGACGAAATGATAACGCGCTGTTCCTCAGAACAAGCGCGTAAAAAGGGTTTTTATTTTCTGTCCTCCTATATAATTAGCTCGCCACTTTTTTTGATATCATCTCATCGAACTTAACTCATAAATGAACAACTTTGAGAAAACACTTTTTCTCATAGGCCTTATAAACGACGACAATTGGTGGGTTTTCTGTAGTAAATAACTTGTACCTATGAGTTGTGATTTTCCGTAGTAGTTATGTTTATTTTTTCATATTTCTCGCTGAACCTTGCTTTACTGGACAGGTAAATAATATTGGGGCAATCAGATAAGCCATAGGGACATGAGAATCTTGAACCCAAAAGTGAGGTGAAGTTGACATTGAATTGACGTTTGAAAGAAATGTGAAGATCTCTGAAAATTTCCCCAATTTCACCAGCTGTTTACCCAGTAAATTACTTCGGGATATTTGTACTACGTCATACTTAAAAATTGTTTCCATCAAAATAAGTCTTGAGAAACTTGTTTAGAGCACTTATTGAAAATAAATATATTTTATAGATAACAGTATAGTAAGCTTCGCAGAAACAAAAACAATCTGGAGAATATCTGATACTATGGCAACATAATAATGCTGGAATTGAAATACAAACTAGACACTGGAAATTTTCATTCGAAGTATAGGGTCGACATGTGCATACTCCTAATGGATATATAATTCTCTCAACAGTTTCGAACTGATAGCCATCTATAATTTTACCTGCTCAAATCTCAAGAAACTTTAGTCGTATACCAAGTTTCTTGAGATCTTATCACTGGAAAATTAGAGGAATGTTTTTAAATCTCAAATTCCACCAATCTAAGTCCAACGAAATTTAGCATGCGTTTTGAAGCTATCTGGTTCCAACATAGATTTAAATTTACATCGAAACGATTTCCAATCCAGGTAAGTTTATTTCCTCGATAACTCAAAAAACTGAAGTCGTATGCCAAACTCGTGAGATCTTATCCCTAGATAAATGAAAGAAGTTTTATATCTCGAACACTATTAGTCTTAGATCTAAATTTGAATCGAAATGATTATTCATCCAGTTATTGATACCATCCGACGCGACGTAAAGGGTGTTTTTTAGAGGTATAGAACTTTAAGTTGGCAACACTGTTTTAACTGACGGCATTTTGTCAGCTGTCAAGTGATTTGTGTTTATTCAATGGTGACCGCTATAGAGCCATGATTACTGACTTTTTCGTTTCTCAATTGAACAACCATGATGTGCATCAGCTCTGGTTTCAACAAGACGGCGCAACATGTCACACAGCTCGTGTCACAATTGATTTACTGAAGGAAACGTTTGATAACCGCATTATTTCACCTTCCAGGCCCGTGAATTGGCCTCCAAATTCGTGCTATTTAACGCCATAAGACTTTTTTCTGTGGGGATATGTGAAGTCGCTAGTCTACGCCGATAAGCCCGGAACGATCGACCACTTGGAGGACAACATTTGCCGCGTTATTGCCGATATACGGATCCAAATGTTGGAAAAAGTGATTGAAACTTGGACCTCCAGATTAGATAGCGTCCGAGCCAGCCGTAGCGGTTATGTGAAGGAAATTACATTTAAATTACAATACCAAAAGATTATTTTTTGAATAAAGTAAATTTCATGTCATGTCAAAAATTCATCCTTGCTTTATTCCATTTCAAAGTTGTATACCTCTAAAAAACACCCTTTAGCTTGACTCGCTGAAAAAATCGATCTAGCGACCCTCGGGAAATTTCGCATGAAACCAGCAGTTATTTTTCAAGCAATTGCCAGATTTCCATACTATAGTATTCCCATTTCAGAAATACATATGGGAAAAATAAAATCTTGAATGGATATACCTGCGGAAAAATTCAAGATTTCGACTTTCGCTACTAAGCTCTCTAGGTTTCTTAATTTGGAATAAATTGATATTTGGTTTACGATCGGCCGTTTTGCTAAAAGTGAAGACAATAATTTAAAATGAACCAATATAAAGGAGAATATTCGTGAAGTTGTTTTCAGATTTAAATTCGAAGTACGAATTCGTGAGTGGGTGAAATCCGCCCAATGATAGCGTAGATATTAGAAACTTTATTTCTAAAGATATGGATTCTTTTGAATTGAGAGCTAGTTCTTAGGGTGCATGAACCTTTTCATAGGGAACATACAAAACAAAAATAAGTCCCCCTGAAAATTTCCCGGTTCACATTTTGAAGTATGTTTCTTTGAACGTACTGAACCTAAATCCGTGAAACTTGGTAGAAAAATCGTGTGTCGCTTGGCATTGATCCTCCAAACTTTTCATCATCGCTGTACCCTAAGGGCTCGAAATTGGGGGTTGGAGAAAAAAAATATTTTTCGGAAACTTATTACAGAATGTTCGTAAAGCTTTCAATGTTGATTACTCTTGCATAACTCAACCTAAAAATTTTCACCCGGATAATTTCCGACCAGTGGTTCCTGAGGTATAAAGAAAAACGCTGCGAATTTTGGGGTGGAAAAACAATGAGTTATGAATAGTATACAGCGTGCCAAAAAAGTAACGTAACTCGTCAATAATTTCTGAACGAAGAATTATTAACAAAAATCCTCGCACCCGTCGATTTTGAATTTCGAAAGCCATTTATCCTGTGTTTTTTTGAATTCGATATTTCTCACCCTCTACGCCCCTAACGGCCGGACCTTAAACACAATAACTTCCGATGAAAACAACTAAGAAACTCGATATTTGTAGAGAAGGTTTGGACCTTAATTATCAAGGCCGAATTCGTGAATGGGTAAAATCCACCCAATGATTCCGCAGATATATCTATTCAAAATTTTGTTTCCTAATGTTTCCAGAAATACAGGTTAGAGAGAATTGAAATCCAGTGCTTCAACGAAAAATAACAGTTCGAAGGTTCATACAGAATTTAATGAGGATAATATGATGAGAAGATCACAGAATATTAAATATTTGAAAAAAAAATTTGAAGTTTTTTTCAAATTGTTCTAATGATCATCACGAAATTCTGCACTTTGTTGTCCCTCAACATCTTCGATCTAGCTGCGAAGTTTCATCACGATTGAATCAGTATTTCTTGAGTTATACCGAAAAAAACAACGATATCGTAATGAAAACCACGAAATTCTACATATTTTTTTCCAATATCGCCAAAACTAATAGACGTATCCAATTGAAATTTAGACACTTTTTTTCTCGAATATGAACAATAGTTTCAGAAAAAAAAATTTGAAAAACATTTTTTTTAAATTGAGTAACCATACGATTTCAACGAAATTTTGCTCGAAGTTGTGCATCGTTATGTTCCAACTGCCAAGCTTCAATCAAAGCGCTTCAGTGGTTTCTGAAATATGAGGAAATTAACCTCCACATTTCAAATGGCTATAACTCCGAAACTTTTTGGCCGATTCGACCCATTAACGAACTTAAACTTTGTATTTTGAAATGCAACCCTTCCTGAAATTTTCAAGTTGATAGAATCATCCGTACGCCCGTGATCAGTGAGTCCAACCTAGTAGTTTAAGACCATTTTCGGCTCAATCATGGAAAATTACAGAGATTTGGACAAAACGATAGCACGCTGTTCCCCTAGAACATGCGCGCAAAAATTATGAAGAGATGTAATAATAGATTTTACATGTTCTAATCAAATGTAAACCAATCAACCTGAATCGATTAAAAGATATAATTAAACCCATAATTTTGAAAGGTCCAAGCAGAACAACAAAAATTGATGAACAAATGATTGTGCATCACTAGGATATTTCATCAGAATTTCGGCAGGCGCCACCTGTCCAGAATCCGTATAGTAGTCTCCGGTGAATGTTACGTCAGCCAACTTACCTCCTCTGAGAGCGACGCTCTACAATCATGAATGAAGCACCCCACCACTCTGTCCAAAATTTCTATAAAGCCGTTTCAGATTTTCTCAGTTACCATTCGTTGAAAGATTTTCGAATTAACAAGACTCATTCTTTTTAAATTGTAATATAGTGACTTTTTGGTCAAAATAATTCCTGTGATTATTGTCATCAATTGAAAACAAAAAATTTTTAATCATGGAAGCGATGTCAGTTAAGCCAATTTGCCCAAAGATGATGTTGGATTATAGTTATTTTATCGGTGGACTCTCTTCTAGAAGAAGACCTGGAATTACTAGAGAGCTGAGTAAGTGATCGATTACTAATAGATTTCTTAGATAACAATTTTACACGGAAAACAACCGTTTTTATATACCTCTGGATAGATATTTCTTGAGCCCCCATTTAATTCGTCCGTATTTTCGAATATTGAGTCTAGAATCCGCCGGTTGAGTTCGTAAATGAGCCAAATCAGCCCAACTGTTTCGGAAAGGTAGTGGTCCGTATTTTAACATTCTAAAAAACCGATCTAATTGGATAGAATCTTAGTAGTGAGTTGAAAAATAACGAGGTTTGTAGAAATTTTCGTGAGGAGCAATCAAAAGTGGAAGCCTAGCAGTGTTGAGCAGTTTCACTATGTGGATGGGTGAGCGCTCTTTGATGAATGCGTAGCTTTCCAAGAGAATAACCCAGAGATTGCCAATTTTCAGGGTATATTTTAAGCTTAAATGCATTAATGAACAATATCCAAAAACTTCTGACGTCATTAGTGTTTTTATAGATTTTATTGAGATCAAATAGTAGACCCCGGCCCTTTGAGAAAAAATCATACAAACACCTATATAAACATCATATTGTTTATAATAGCCTACGTTTGAAAATTTCACATTGAATTGAAGTACACCACTACTTTGTGATAGTCATTTGAAAGAAAAATTGAAGAAATTACTGAGATAATGTGGTAGTAGTCGTAGTACTACGTAATTCGGGCCACTGTGGAACCTTTTATAAAACATAGTGATAGAAATCAAAGTTATTTCCTTTGATCTATATTGAATTATCATATTTTGTACCAATGAAATTCCACTGATTGTTCAACAATTCGTTCCATTTTAACTATTCAATTTGCTTCAGTATTTGTTGTTATTGAAAGAAATCTATCAACTTCAACGTTCTCTTGCAATTGAGAATATTGCTAGTATCTCTTTCCACCCAAAAAATGTGTTTTCAGACTTTTTATTTGAGGTTATGGAAAACACAATCTCCAATTTGCCTGGTGCTGTTTTAACTCTTTTCGCGTAAAGGGATCATATTCATTTATTAATCATTTTATTACCACATGGCGAAGCCATTTTACATACAAAAAATGTATACAAGAACTTCCTATTAAAACCAAAATTAAGAGCAAAAAATACATCGAATATATCGGGGTGACTTCTGGAGGTCAAAATTTTTGGGTGCAAATGGTTGAAAAAATTGTAAGAATGCGCAATATTGCCACTTTTTTATTCAAGAACTTTCGGGATAATAAAACTGAAATGGAGTGAAAAATAGAAAATAACTTACATGACGCATTCTCACAAAATTATTAAGTACATCCTAATAAAAAAATTCAGAAAATAATCATTGAAGCCTGCAAAACGAAGGTTGGTTTTCACCTATTAGAGTCGAAATTTCTCCTAATTCTAGTATTTCACATGGCTATTGGCAACGTTAAAGCATGTAGACCTCGTGGAGGTGCCTGACCTTGAGATACTAACGAGGTTTGATGAAACTTGAATGTGTGTTGCCGAAGTCTTAATTTACCAGCACGTGGTATTGTTTGCCCTTGAGAATCGAAGTGTCGCTTCAGCAAAACGAAATGTCAATAAATATATTATTCAGTTCAACTTCAACAAGTATCGATTATTTTGGAGAATATTCCAATAAATCTTACCAAAATCAAAGCATTATTGCTCAAACGATAGATTTCGTCAGAACCAGAGAAAAAAACAATATTTATCTACTCAGAATGACATCAATTCTCTTTCGCAAGATTGAAGATACATTAATCACAATAGTTGAATGACCTCGACTATACGATCAATTAATAGTTGTTTGTACGAAATACTCTGTTCCAGAATGCAACTGGCAAAATGTTAAATAGTTCATAATATGGACCATACATTCTAGATTCAAATCTTTTGTCTTTTTTAAGATAAAATATTCGATAAGAGTTCCCAACCGAATGTTTTTACAGTTTTCTGATGACCTATCAAATGCAATTAATCATCATCATTAAAAAAGCAAATGAAGAGATACAATGATTCAAAAAGCGTAACAGTTGCTAATTACCACAGTATCTCCGAAAAGTTCAAAGATTAACACAGCACAAACAACGATTTCTGGATTGCTCTGGATATTTTCAAATCCGTAACCTGAAAACTAAGTTCATCAGCTTGATAAACAAATGAAATCTATAGATTTCTCTCTTCCTGGACTTTAAAACTCCTGATAGACTGAGATCGATGTCATCAAATGTGTTTCTAGTTCAAGGTCGAAATATTTGAAAACAAACTGATAAAAATCGAGAAAAGCCGGTTGCAGCGTCAGGAGCCCTCGCTCTGTTTCAAAATTCACAAAAAACTTTAATCGATTCTTCATAAAACGCTACGGTTTTTAAGAATGAATACTTGTTTTTTTCGTGAAGTATACCGAGGGTTCCTACATTAGAGGTACAAACGAAAAAGTGTTATTATGCTTAGATAGCATTGAGGATCTCAAATATGGGTTCGCAAATACTTGAGTTTTGATTATTTTTTTGGTTTTCAGACTTTTTGCGCATATGTTCTAGGGGAACAGCGTGCTATCGTTTGGTCCAAATGTCTGTAATTTTCGAATTTTAAGCCGAAAATGGTCTCAAACAACAATTTGAAGAAAAATTTAAAATTTTTTTTCCTCAAATATTCAATATATTGTGATGTTATAGTCATACTATCCTCATGAAATTCTGTATGAACTTTCGAACTGTCATATTTCGACGAAAATCTGCCTTTCAATTCGTTCTCATCTATATTTTTGTAAATATTGGGGAAATAAAATTTTGAATGTGCATTGGGTGGACAGCCGACCGTAAACACAATAACTTCCGGAAGAAACAACTTAGAAACTCGATATTTGTAGAATAGGTTTCTACTTTAACCTGGAAAATTTTTGTCCGAAACCTCTTGATCTCTAGCAATTTTTCTGTTCATTTCGTCAAGACAAGCGAAAATGAAGTACATGAGAAATTGGAATCATCAGAGTGAATACAGAAAATTGATAAGAAAAAATTTTCCTATGAGCGATAGCAGATGGAAAAAAAAATGGAAGATATATAATGTCTCTATTTTTTTTTAGTGAACCTAAAATGAACTCGAAACATTATAGAAAATATTTTGATTTATTGCGGCCGCTCGAAAGCAGAATAACTTTCGACTACTATATTTTGAAAACATGTTGAGTTCGTATGAATGAGCAGAATCCGTCGAAATCAAGGCGTTTTTCCCAATAATTTGAAAAAAACAGTACAGTAGACCGACATAAATATTCGTGCAAAATTTCGAGATAATATAATTAGATCTGATTTTATTCTCGAAGACAAGTAGCGTGGGTGGGTCAAGTATCTGGATGAGCCATAGTTCTGTACTGAATGAGTCTTATGAAAGAGATGAGTTGGACGTATGTTCATGTCTTGAATAAGAATAGGAACAAGAGCACAAAAACTCCTGAATTGAATTGAAATATTTTATCGAATATTTGTACCTATATCCACTTGTTATCCCAATATACTTTTGACTTATTTTTGCTATATAATTCGGTCCACCGAGCTGATATTCCCAAAATTCCACACCATAGTTTTGAATAGAGTTTAAAAAAATACCGATGTGATGTGCCACAACCAATTCGAAAAATTCAACAAAATATGGCTAAAAGTTGATATAACACATCTTGAAGGTAGCTTACGCTTCGAAATTGGGGGTCTATGACAAAGCAAAAATGACCTTCCCGATATATCATCCATACACGACTATATATGTTTGTTCAGTTAAGAATGAAATATATTTCTTTTGAGTTCGATTGCATTTGGTATACTCGATATATAATTTTCACCAACGCATTTTCTCAAACTTGATATTCGTTTTTTGAGAGCTAACGATTTTCCGTTTTTTTCCTATTATTCGTAAGCCCTACTTAAGGAGGGATGATCTAAGTTCGACTGCATTTCCAAATCTTGCAACAAATTCATGGAATTTTCTCCTGAATACTGAAATGTGTTGTTAAAGTTCTTTCCTATATGATTCTATTAAAACCATTCACCACTACTGGAAGTGAGATTCAATAAAATCCATCTTTCAGCTAAGAGAGTCTACAATGCACCAAAAGAAACCATTTCTCTGGCTGAGGGCATGCCCAACGATGGATCATTTCCATTTGAATCAATAAACGTGGTTCTCAAAGATGGTTCCAGTTATACCCTCCAAGGTGGCGAGCTTGCTGCTTCTCTTCAGTATCTTCCTAGCCAGGGTTACCCTCCTCTACTCAAAACCCTCAAAGAATTCACGCATTTCATTCATAAGCCACCCAATTGGCAGAACACGGAAATTATTATAACAAGTGGATCTCAATGTGGTATTAGTAAATCGATAGAAATGTGCATGGAAGAAGGAATACCTGTTCTGGTACAGAATCCGCTGTATACTGGGACAGAAATAGTGGTAAGTTTCACTCTTTCACTATTCCTTAATCTTCACCCATTAACAACGATTCTAGGAAAGCAACTGACTTAAAGTCAGCACCTTTTGCGCGTATGTTGAAAGTAATTGCCAAAGCGGTAACCTACTTACTTGAGCCACCAAACTGAGTTTTATTTCTGAATAAAAAAACTTTGGTTTTTTCGATTGTTGTAATGACATGCGGTTATCACGACATTTCGAACAAATTTGCACATCAGTATTTGCTATCTACTTACCGAGTTTCAGCATGATGAAATCGGTATTTCTTGAGTTATATCCCGAAAGTAATTATTGAAACAAGGAAAAAAAAATTAACTTGACATATTTTTTCCCAGAATCTTGCCTTGGAACCTACAACCCTACTTTACAACTCATATAACGGATAAGTGTTACAACTTGGGTTTTCGGTTTTCGGACTGTGTTCTTGGACTGGCTTCGAAGCTACCTCGAGCATAGATTCATGTTCGTAAGAGTTCGTCTGCAGAATACGATGTTGGCTTGGGAGTACCATAGGGTTATGTTCTAGGTCCACTCTTATTTCTGCTTTTTATGAATGATCTCCCATGAATTTTCGGACGATGTTTGCCAATTTGTTAACCTATCGGAGTATCTCATCGCTTATAAGAAAAATTTATTGATGCTTCAGTGGCAGTAGCAGATCCATCTTCCGAAGAACTCCAAATATTATGTGAACTACTATTGGAGAGCTAGTGTCATAGAACAACCTAATGATAACATGGAAACTGCGAGTGTATTTATTTCTCATTGAGTGTAAATAATCGTGAGCTACTAATTCGCCATTTAGAACATGTAAAGGAAGTGCTAAACTTCTTGACATTTTTCTCAACAAGGGTTCGAAATGTTTTACTCATATTGATTCTTTTTGCAAAAAAACGGAATAATTCACATCGTGCAGTAAGTTGGATAAGAAATGCATTTCCTTCTAGAACTCTGTTGGACATTTATAACAGTCTGGTTTCTAGCCATTTGACACATAACGTTTACGTTAATTGTAGACCCATATTTCTGGAAAATGCTCCATTTTTATTTTCGAACATTGCATATTTGTGAAATAGAATGGGTACAATATAACTTAGTTATCCAGCTTTCATTACTATAGTACCAGAACAACAATTAATTCCTAGACATAAGGCTGCCAAGTTTGACATGTCTGTGATGTATCAATGCATCAAAATTGATAATAATCTTCTATAAACTATTAGATCTCTCCATTATAAAAAATTTAAGAAACATGTGAAAGGTATACTGTCGAATAAATGTTATTATACAGAGGACGATTACCTCAATGAATATTAGTGTTTGGTTGACTTTTGGATCATTTTTTCCTCTGACTTATGACTTATCCTATACATGTATGAATATCTCTCAAACAATCAATAAATTATTATTGATATTACATGGTTCGTTCACCATCAAAATATGACGTTAGAATCGCTAATGTGCTGAATGGGTTGGTAATTAGTTGGGAAATGTCAATGCTTAACTTCCTGCAGAATTCAGTTGGTATCGTATCGTTCGTATAGTTCATTTCTTTTCGGAAATGTTCATTAGATTTCGATCGAATTCGGCCCATACTTTGAAGCCAACATTCAATAAGAGCGTCCCAAATTTGATTTCGGAGATGTTGGAAAAAAAATTCCTGTTTTTTCTTGTTATTGTTATTCTTTCGGGTATAACCCGAGAAATACTGATCCGTCATAAGAACAAAAAACCTAATTTTTTTCACCAAGAAGTAGAGCTGCATTTGGGGGGATGAATATGTGAGTAGGTGACCGCTTTTGATACTAAGGTTTTATTGCATTATGGTGGCCGCTTTGGCGACGGATTTGAACATGAAAGCAAAAGAAACAGAATACAAAATTTAATTCATTCAATAACGATTGCAGAATTCGTCAAAAACAACAAACATAAAAGACTCAATGACAAAATATAACAGTTAATCAATTAGGTAAATTAAAACAGTCAAAAACAACATTGATGGCTAGATACTCCTCCACAGTATAGAAACTCTGGCCGATAAGGAACCTCTTCACCGATCTAGTAAATAATTTTTCGGGTATAACTCTGATCTCTTGCGGTAGCTTATTATACAGTTAATGCCCCCAGACATCTACGTAGATGGTATTTCCTGACAGCCGATGGAATGGAATGGACTGCTGGCCTCTGTTCCTAGTATTATATCCACATGAAAGTTTATAGGCATATATGTCTCAGCCTTATTCATATTTCAATAGCTGATAATAATCAACCCCTGGTGCTCAATTTTGAATTTGATTTCAGATGAAGCCTTACCGCACCAAGCTTCTCCCAATAGAACAGGATGAATTTGGTATCATTCCGGAACACCTAATAGCAACTCTTGAAGATTGGAAATCCCAATGCGGAGCTGATCCTACGAAAAGAATGCCTAAGATATTCTACATAAATCCAACTGCTGCTAACCCAACTGGTGTTACTATTCCTTCAGATAGGAAAAAAGAAATATACAGAATATGCTGCGAATACAACATCTTGATCCTAGAAGATGACGCATATTATTTCATGGATTTCCAAGATGCCAAGCCTGTTTCATTCTTGTCGTTAGATGTAGAAGGAAGGGTGCTAAGATTTGATTCTTTGTCCAAGGTGCTTGCTCCAGGGCTGAGGATCGGATGGGTGACTGGGCCAAAACAACTAATCAATAATATTGAGCTACACATACAGAGTGCATACCTTCATAGCAGCTCTCTATCTCAGGTGAGAACAACGTTATTCGATTCAGAATGAGTTTTTGGCTTGAGACCTTTGTTATTAATGAACTAATTTAGTTGACAGGGTTGAAGGTCAAGTTGTTCGAACAAAAACCAACTAAATTAGTTATTCGATGCATACAAAATTTGGATCATAAGGAAACCCTGGTTAATTTGGTTGACATTAAATTTTAATTCAAACGGATATGTCACATCAAAATTTAATTTCTGTCCCAGTAAGAGAAATCTAGAGTAAAATGAGTTGAATCAATATGTTTCGGGATGAAGCAGTTCTATCTAGCCTTGATTTGTTTTTACTGGCTGGTTTTGGAGTAACAATTTCTGTTATTCTCAAATTTCAATCCGAAAAGGATCATGAGAATTCTAGAGAAACACTGAGGTGAAGTGAATCATCTTATGCGCGTCTGTTAAAAATTGTTTCCAAGGCGGTAATTTTCACGTATTGACCACGCCAAACTTAGCTTTACTTCCAGATGAAAAGATTGGCGATCTTCGTTTCATATGGTCCCCATGAAATTCTGCTTGAACTTTCAGAATATCTTCTTCCAATCAACTACTAGATTTCCATTGAGAAAGATTGGGATAATAAAATTTTGAGTAGGTATGTCTACGAAATCAATAGGAGGATTTTATTAATTCCAGAATTCGAACTTCGTAACTAAGCCCATACCCACTATTCCAATATCGAGTCTCTAAGTTGTTCATTGAAGAAGTTTTCGTGTCTACTATCGGTCCTTAATAAAGAGTGTTTCTTCAAGAGCTTGAGAACTTTAAATAATAACTTTATTAATGAATTCCTCCATGAGTGCGTTCTCGTTCAATAGGGATGAATGATTCAGAGAAAGACTCAGAAAAAAACACACGTTTTTCAAAATT
The DNA here is from genome assembly GCA_958510865.1 of Myrrha octodecimguttata. NCBI lineage: Eukaryota > Metazoa > Arthropoda > Insecta > Coleoptera > Coccinellidae > Myrrha > Myrrha octodecimguttata. The sequence continues at coordinate 59,265,476 of OY294059.1, read as the reverse complement.
TATTCTATTGGCTACCAGTTTCGGCTTACGTGATCTTCAGGCCAGCTGAATTACAAATAATAATAATACTTATTTTAACAGTCTAAAAATCAATTGTTAACACTATAAATATAATCTATACAATAAGAAACCTACAAGAACTCAACAAAATAATTTTGACGATTTTATACTTCAAAGACGGTGAGTTACATTCTTTCAATTTAATTTAGCCTATAAATTGTGAGACCCCCTTTTTAGGTGTGAATTTAAAAAAAAACAGTGAAATGTTCAGAATGTTTATGTATTTCTGTTGTTATATGTCGTTGTAAAATTCGATACATTTTGTATTTCAAGCTGGAAGATGGCGTAAGCCGAAACCGGTAGCCAATAGAACAAATTTTGAGAAAAGTGTGTTTTTTTCTGAGTCTTTCTATGAATCATTCATCCCTATTTGAATAACAATACAAGACAGAAATATATTTGGGATGAATTTTTCATTATTATAATGGGGTGAATATTTTCATGACTCTTTTTACACTACTCTCTTTTTACTTACTACAAAAATATCGAGTGAATGAGAAATATACCCATTTAAATAATTATTTTCCCAATATTTACGAAAATACAGAAATAGGATCGAATCGAAATCCAGAAGGTGAAGAGAAAATGACAACTTGATGGCTCATGCAGAATTTCGTGAGAATAAGATGATTAGAATTAAGATTACAGAATATACAATACTTGAAATAAAATTTTGAAATTTTTTTTTCGAACATTTCTAATGGAACTATCATTACGAAATCACAAAAAATGCGCATTAGTATTTTTCAACTTGCTTCACCTTGATTGGATCAGTATTTTCTGTTTTATTCCGGAAACTTCAACGATACCAACTAAAAAACTAAAAAATTCGACCTACTCTTTTCCAATATCGACGAAAATAAAAATCGAATCGAACTGAAATCCTGTGAATAGTTTCCGCTAGAGAATATTTTTTTAGATTCAGTAACATACTATCCCAACCCAACCATACTTTGTGAGCAGCTTTGAGTCGGTAGGTCCCAACTCACTTTGAAGTTTCAATCAGATCGTTCAAGTAGTTCCTGAGATATTTAGGAAATATTATGAAAAATTCAGTTGACTATCTCCGAAACCGTTCGGCCAATTTGAGCCATTAACGAACTAAACCGTCTTATTCTGATGCAGGACCTACCTTAATTCGGTTCGTCCATTGGGGCTTCCAGCCATATGTGCTGTGACGTGTGTTTCTCTGAAATGAACCGTTCTTGATATTTTCAAAATATGTTTGGATTCTTGGAGTCAATATCCAACTATAGCGTACCAAAATTCGACTGGATCTGAAGTATTTATTCTCGGAAATATTGGGAAAAAAAATATTGAATTTCTTCAATAACTCACAGTATGTATTTATGGATTTATTTTTTTTCAGTCCATGGTGTTCAACATCTTCAGGATGTGGGGGTTCGAAAAGATGCTTCAACACTTCGCATCCGTTTCCAACTTCTACAGGATACGTCGAGATATCACAGTTGCTGCGATGGAGAAACACCTCAAAGGTCTCTGTGATTGGTCCATACCGTCTGGAGGTATGTTCGTTTGGATCAAGGTGAGGAATGTGCCAGATGTTTATGAAATGTTGATGACAAGAGGATTCAAAAAACACATTTGCTTGGCTCCAGGCCAAGCCTTTATGGTGGACTCTTCAGTCGCTTGTAACTACATACGAGCTGCGTACAGCAGGGCATCTCCAAAACAGATTGATAAGGCCATGAGGTTGTTGGCAGAACTTATAAGGGAGGAGCAGGCCTTGTTACGAAGGAAATTGGATAATTTTATTTAGTCCTGGATTTCTCCATCTTGATGGAACCAATTCCTTGAAAAGGGTGTACTGAGAACCAGTTTTATGAAAATTCAGGATGGCATTACATGTCACATTTAAAACTGGGTTCATTCTATATTCGAAGTATGAACAGCATTAGAAGCATTGTTGTTGGAATGTTCTCCTTTTCGAGATCTTTTAATTCTCAAATCACTTCTTCTGTTGTAGCTGAACTAGAAGTGGAATTTCTTCGATGACAATTTATTTAATCAAATGTGTATTGAAGATATTTATGGAGTAGTTGTAAGATATCCTAAATCAGTGTTTGTTTCTTGGTTGAGATTGAAACCTTCGTCATTATGTTGCATTGTAAATAGTATTGATTAAATCTTAAGTAATCTGTCGGACCATAATGAATAAATCTTTTTAAATAAAGAAAAGAATCGAACAAGAAGCTGAATTTTATATTCCATATATACAGGGCGAATCTTTGAGTTGTACATTGATTTGAACCATAGATTCCTTTCATCAAATCAAACATTTTTTCATTCATCAGTTCTCCAGATTCAGCTCCAGCAAAAAGATACAAGCGGGTGAAATTTCCAAAAAACTTTGGTGTGAAGTTTTCTATAACTAGGACACATATTCTTCAGTAATCACTTTCATCCTACTTCAAAGAGTTTCCGAGTTATAGACGCGCCGATTCATAAAACTATACGAAATCAGCATGAAGAATGCAGATAAAGTTTATCTTATCATCAATCATTTCAAAATAAAATATTTGATTATTCTTCACAATTTCTCCTTGGACACCGTTTTGCAGATATTAAACGTTGAATATTATAAAATCGGATAAAATTCGAAACATTTCCTTATATTTATGGATCCGCCCCTGATCTAGTAAAGGAAGTAAATTAAGCTGAGTTCACGCTTATCCGGACCATAGAACACACATAAATATTCATATATTTCGCATAGAACTAATATAAGGTATATCCATAGATATAACATTATTTATAATTTCTTTGGGTATATGGTATTTCGTGACCACACCACAGACACAGGCCCTGTCTATGGACTAGACTTTCCAGAAACATAACATTCTAGATAATATTTTCAGGTTAGTTGATTGATTTCATTCATAAATTTCTGGAAAAAAGTATAATTTTGGAGCTCTCAATATGAGAATGGGCGAGGATGGAATTTTGTATAATCTTATAGTGGAATGAAATTGGATATTGCATGAACATCAAGTTGAAGATCAGTGTTTCACGTCCAGTGTAGTGAAATGTTTTCCTTGCGATAATATCGCAAAAAGCACCAAATCATAAGAATTAAGTGAGTAAATGAGTTTTCTCAATCTTGTTTCTTTGAATTTCAAACCTTGGATTGGTTATTCTCCGAAAGAGATCACCGTGAGGGATATCTGTGGTGAACTTGCAAACGCTTTGTAGGAGTGTAAATGCTTATAACTTTTTACCTGAGCCGAATCTGGAAAAATGGCAAATGAAAAAAGTGTTTGATTTGATGAGAGAAATCTATGGTTGAAATTAATTTACAACTTAAAGACTCAGCCTGTACATTGAAACGAATTCAACTAAGCCTGGGATATTTGTCCTCCTTAAAAGCTCTGGGCTTTGTCGACCTCTGCAGACGTTGTCAATTCTTACATATCTCTATCAATGACTGAGGAACTTTCTTGACCTATACCATTGAGTTTTCAAATACTACTTGAAAACTCAATGCTTATACCGACTGACTTGATAGAAGTGGATGGAGTAGGTATTGGTAATTCACACCTAGGTTGAAGGTCCAAATGAACTGACTGAGTATGTTGATGGGGGTATTTCCTTCAACGACAATGCAGTAATTTTCATGAAAAACCTTTAGAACATCACATTTCAAACATATAATTTCAATATTATATTTAAAAAAAAAATGGTTGATCACCTAAAACTGAAAAATAAAAATGGGGATTTGCATTTAAAGGGATTTGTCTTGAGTGCACGATATGGCAACGTCGAATTCAGCTTTCTCGGAAAGAAAAGGACGTCAAATGTGTAACTTTGCTTAGGAAAACAGAGATAGCTATACTTCGATCTGGTTAGAGTAGAAGACAACCACCAAGTAATAGAAAAAGAAGAGCACAGACTGTCAAACTGTCATATTACTGACAAATCACAAACGGAAATTGTTTGGTTATATTGACAAAGGAACACTTGTGTACCACAGGATAAGAATAAATATTTCATTATGCTATAGCAGAAAAAGCTATTATACTAAACACCGTTGTCACTTCGTGCATGCCTGGCAAATCCCGAACCCCAATTGAGAAATCTGATTTTGAATACTTTCTGAAGGTAATTTGGGAAAATAATGAATCAAACCTATAATAATTATGTTCAAATTTGCATCTGCAGTAATAACCCAAATTCAGGAAAAACCCCCATTTGCAGAATATACCCAATAGTTTCGGAAAAAGGGCAACCTGAAATCTCGTTTTCTCATCAAATCGAAAAGTGTACCTGTGACTCATCTGAACAATTTGGTGAGGATCGCAGCACAAGGCTATCGAGCTTCTAAGAGGATCCATCGGAGGGATATCAGCAAAATACAAACTCCGATATATCGGAATTGTTATGAGTTTCACCATACTTCGAGAGATAGTAGATGATTTTTCACCCAAGTAGTGACATCATTCAAAACAAATGGTTGTGGGGTTAATGGATTCATATTTATTCTTATACTTACAATGAGTACACAATTTTCTAGGAAAGTCGAAAAAGTTTTGCTGAAAGACAGTGCTATATTCATTTCGATTCTACTTATTCGCAGTTGAAGTTTTGCTATATTTCAGAATAAATGTTACTATACTATTTTGAAGTTTGTTTTTCTTCAATGGAAGTGAAGTGAACTGATGCGTATAAGAATAATGTGAATTTGTTATTGAGTCTAGTTATCTTTGCGGATATATGAGTCTAACTATGCTTTCAGCCAAGATCACTAATCTTGCTCACAGTGTACATTTTTTTCTGTGTATCATACAGGTTGTCTTTAAGTTGTACATTTACTAACGATAGATTCCTCTGATCGAATATAGCACTTTTTTTGTTCAACATTTTCCAGGTTTGGTTCAGGTAAAATGTGCTGATACACTCCTGCACTTAGTTTGCAAGTTTACCTCTTATATCTCTTACAGTGAGATTTGTATCGCTGAATTAGTAATCTATTGCGTGAAATTCGAAGGAATATGATTGGGAAAACCCATTTATTCACTTGATTCTTATGATTTGGTACTTTTTGCGGTATTATTGTGGAGAAAATATTTCACTGCATTTGATCATTGAAACACTAATCTCTCACTTGATATTCTTTCCAATTCTTATATTGAAAATTCTATAATTATTCTAATTTTCATCAAGTTCATATAAGAATTATATGAAGTCACTCAACTAACCTGAAAACATTAATTGAATTCTATGGAAAGTCTGGTCCATATGCATGGACTGTGTCATTGGTATATTCAGGAAATAGCATAAACCTAATATTTGGGCAAAATAGATAAATATTTCTGTCTTCGGGGTAAACGTGGGCGAAACTTAATTCACGACCTTTAGTATCTCAGGGGCGAATCCACGAAAATGGGAATTTTCTCGAATTTATGACATTTTATAACATTCAGCGTTGAATATCTCGAAAAGTGTTCATTTGAGGAGAAATAGGAACGAATAATTAAGTAGTCTAAAACGATTGAGGATTCTCATAATGACATGAGAAAAACTTTATCTGCATTCTTCATGTTAATTTCTTATAGTTTCATGAATCAGGAAGTCTATGACAAGAAAACCGTTTGAAGTGGGATGAAATTGATTACTGTAGGATACGAGTCATAGTTATAAAAAACTTCACATCGAAATTCAGTTCATTCGGAGTAAGCATGTCGAAGCTACAAAAAAAGACTGTATACCTTTTTACTGGGGCCGAATCTGGAAAGATGGTAAATGAGAAGAATGTTTTATTTGATGAGACGAATCTAGGGTTACAATTAATGAATAACTTAAAGACTCACCCTGTAGACACTTTTCACTGAATTGTGCCAAGTTTTGACATAAGACATGATGAGTTGTATAAAATTCTACAGGAATAAGAATTGAAATTTTCTGATCTGATAAACCATACATCAATGCGTTAGGTTCGAATTTTTTTCGGTTCAAAAGAGATTCGGAGAGATGAGAAGAGGACAAACAAAATTTTTTAAGGATGCTCGATATAACTGAAGAAAACAAAATGTCTATTTTTCGGAACTTATTGAATTCTTGCCAGTATATGACGGTGCATATTGAATGAGGAAGAATCGAGCCATTTATGTACACAGATATTACTTTACATTATGCTTTTCAATTTTTGAAAAATGATAATTTGCTTAAATTTCATACAATTCTGCGATTCCATCTCAAAGGGCCATCTAAAATATATGGAATTGTGGTGGATTTACTATCTATCGTAGAACAGCCTGATTCGCTACACTCCCAATCATTAAAGCTTATTTTGGGAGGATTTTGCATTATTTTGTAAGTGTTTCCCGGCTTTTACTCTCAATATAAGTAACAATGAGTATTAAAAAATATTAAAATAAATTTTTTTTTAATGGAAAATGCTCTTATCGATTGCAGAATTGAACTATTTGACAAGGGCAGTTTCTAGGAAAACAGTTGCCCAAAATAAAGTGAACTGTAATGTTTCCGAGTTCAAGTTCTTTGGACTAACGTTTTCCATCAAAAAATTCATTTAATTTTTAAAATTTTTCTTTCAGATATTGGAAGTGAAAACCCGGAAAACACCCTACAAAATAATAAACTTCCAGTGCTAAATACTCTTCGATTATTGGGAGATAGACGTCAGCTGATTCCTACGTACATTTTCGCCAATGGTGATTGAGTCGTCCTTGGGTGTTCCTCTATCGGAAAATATTTTGGGGTTGAATTTGAGTTGGACCAGAGTAAAATTTCCACAGAAAAATTCGCTCTCACTACCCGTCCTCTCCAGGAATAAAAAAGGACGAGCGCCTATTTCAAATTTTTCATCATGGTCAAAGCTGAAACAAAATCGCATCAGGATATGACTTTTGTGATTTTCATGCGTGAAGGTGGCGAAATTAACCTCTGATTCTATGAGTTATGAGACGAGGCAACTTTACCGGACATTTGCCAAAATCAGAGAACATCAGAGTACGAAAATTGCCAAAGAACTAATGAAACCCATCAAGAAGAATCAGTGCAATGAAACTTTAGATTCAACTATCCACAAAATATTGCTAGAAAATCATTAAAAGATTCTAGGAAACCACTGGTGTGAGGGTAGCAGTTATCGAAGCGCTTGTTCCAATTCGTTCGCGAAGTGGCTACAGATTCACGTATTGACCCTCTCCGAATGCAACTTCTCATCAGCAGGGAAAGACTGCTTTTCATAGGGTCCTCTTTCAGTTCTGCATGGAATTTCAAGCTAATATTTCTCGATTAAGTACCAGGTTGAAATATTCTTGAAAATTCAACACCTGTGATTTTTAACCAATCAGAACGTGTATTTCTGACAGATCACCATCGCAACGGATGAATTTTAGTGGAAATTATTTCCTCGTGGGTACCCAACAGCGAATTATACTGGAATTTTTTTTGACGTTTGAAATGACAGAATAGGTATTATTTCAATTCGTCTGCTGATAGCGCGGATTAACTTGCCTTTCTCTTGGTTGGATCTATTTGTATCTCCCGACGCTTAGCATTTTTTGCAGCTCTTGCGTTGACAAATTCTGTGTCAGAGAATGGATTAAATTTGCGATTATACCTTTCGCAAAAATATTCCTGCAACTGCCTAGCCTGTTGAGTTCGATAAAACTTTGATAACACTCTCCTTGTAGTCTTCGGAGTTCTTTCTTCTCATGTTGAAGGCATAGTCTTCAAGAATAAGCACCAGTTCTTCCACAGGAATATCCGCTCTGTCGAAATCATACGCTTTTTCTGCGCAAACACGGTAGATTATTCCATGTGATGTTCTTGTCCTGCAAATATTTTCTCTTTTTCATTAATACCACTTCGAGTCATATGTGAGTATCTGGCTCCGAATTGCCCTGTGATATTGTGATATGAATACTGCAGTACCCCTCCAACACGTTTAGCACTTCTCTGTTCTAGGAGTGTGCATAAACTCTAATTAAGTTCCAACGTCAGAATCAATAAATCAGAACTACGCTCAACTAAACCATCCGCCACGTGCACGGTATTAGCAGGGTAGCTGGTGGTCTACCAGACATCCCTAAGGATAAAGCTAGTCTTGTAGTTATTAGTCAGAAATAAATTCAGGAATTTACATAACAGACTATAAAGCTGATAGGAAATGAATTCGTGTTATAGAACGAAGTTCGATGAACCCAAAGAAAACAATACAGAGCGTTTTAAAAGAACATGCCCGCAAAAAGGTGACCCCCTCTCTAGCATAGGAAGAAAACTGAAAAATAATTGCGGTTTGCTCTCTTAAAAATTTTCGTAACATTATCAGTTTTCAAGATACAGGGTGCTGAAAAAAAATTGTACACAATTATATCCCCATTTTTTGAAATTTTTTCGTTTTATCGATGTGGTCGCATTTACGCGACAAAAAAGTTTAATTCACATGATGCATGCTAATTAATAATGATATCCATTACTTTATCATATCATTCATAAATTCAAATCATAATATTTCAAAAATAATACACAGTATCTATTTTTATCAAGAGTACCTTTTTGGAAATTAAATGATCATTAAGTTCACTCGAAATTTTGATTAATAAATCTAACTTTGAGAAAGTTATGTTCAATCATTGTCTGGAGAATGGTTCGAAACTACTTGGTACGAACTACAGTGACTATATTACCATAATATAATAATAGTCACTGTTGTACGAACCTGTAACTAGCTCCCTCTATGGGAGTCAGATGTGAAAACAAATTCTTGGGATGTATCAGCTCCCAAGACATATTCGTATGAAATAACAAATAACTTTGCCATCAGTTTCAGCGAAATCGAAAATGTCATCTTTTTGGCGTGAAGGGAAAAGAAATAGCTGAAAATTCAAGACGAAAAACAGTTTTTTGTGAATAACTCAGAAAATATCCACTTTAGGGCAAGGGTGTGATGCATACACTCACATTATTTTTTGACGTAGATTCAATATCTGCCATAAAAAAATGGGGTTCTGATTTGAAAAAATTGATTTTTCACGATTTTGTCATCCCTAACTTTGAAAGCGATTTTTTCACCCCCTGTATCATGAATCGCGATTTCGATTTCTAAAGTGGATACATCAATCTTACATCTTGAAAAATCCCAAAAATGAAAATTTTTCATCCAAAAACCACGAAGTTATTCTTGTTTCAGCGGAGCTCTATTTGCGATTTTTTTTTCGAATTTTCCCGCTCAGAGAGAATTTTCCAACCAAAACTGATAAATGTTACATCAAAATAAATTGAAATTTTCTAAGGAATCTATTTCTGCAATAAAAAAATGGTGTTCTAATTTGAAAAACGGAAGTTGACGTCATTTCCGGAAAAACCGGAGGTGCTCATGCCTTGAAAATATTTTAGATTTCATCAGCATCGTGAAATACTTATAAGTGCTGAATTTCATGAAAATACGTTCAGTAGTTTCCCGTATAAATATGGGTGAGGTTCCTCGTGAAAAACCCTGTATTGGCAGCGAATCGTGGTTTGCGAGGAGTCTTCTGAACCTTATTTTTACATTTTTCACCGAAGCTCACATTTTTCGATAATTTCACGAATTTTTTGAAAATTTTATTTTTCCTAATACGAAATTCTTCTCGAAATTCGTACAATTAGAATATTCGAAAAGAAGAAGAGAATCGAGAGTTACGTCCACTTCCGATTAAACCCGAAGTCATAGCCACACATTAATTACTTCAACCGTTGAAACAAACCGGACAATCAAGGTCCAAAATTTCAATCTGATATCTTGAAAAATGTAGTTTTTGCGCGCATGTTCTAGGGGAACAGCGTGCTATCGTTTCATCTAAATGTCTGTAATTTTCGATGATTGAGCCAAAAATGGTCTCAAAAGACTAGGTTGGACTCACTGATGACGAATCCGGTGTCAAAATCGATTCTGTCCGGCCGGGTGTGGACAAGATAACTGTCGAAGGAAGCTAGCTAGCGACTCGAAAATTGTAGGGTAGTTCGCGCATCGGAATGCCGCGGTTTAGTTTGTAAATGGGCTAAATCGGCCAAATAGTTTCGGAGTTATAGCCATTTGAAATTTTGAGGTTAATTTCCTCATATTTCAGAAACTACTACAACGATTGCATTGAAACTTGGCAGATAGTTGGAGCACAACGACGCATAACCTTGAGCGGAATTCGTTGAAATCGTATGATCACTCAATTGAAAAAATATTTTTCAAAATTTTTTTCGAAAAAAATTTTTGTTTCCGAAACTATTGCTCATATTCGAGAAAAATTTTAGTTATGTCTTGAGCTTCATTTTTTTTACTAGTGTACCGAATTTCAATTCGATACGGCTATTAGTTTTGGAGATATTGGGAAAAAATATGTAGAATTTCGTGGTTTTCTTCTCGATATTGTTGTTTTTTCCGGTATAACTCAAAAAATACTGATGATCAATCGTGATGAAATTCGCAGCTATTTTGAAGATGTTGAGGAATTGTGCGAAATTTCGTGATGATCGTGTCATTAGAAAAATTCGAAAAAAAATTTTTTTTCGAAAATATAATATTCTGATTCTCATCATATTATCCTCATTAAATTCTGTATGAACCTTCAAACTTTCATTTCAATTCGATCTAATTTGTATATTTGGAGATATTGGGAAAATAAAATTTTGAATGGGTATATCTGCGGAATCAATGGGTGGATTTTACCCATTCACGAATATGTAGAGCAGGTCGAATTCGTGTATTAGTAAAATCCTCCCAATGATTCCGTAGATATACCCATTCAAAATTTTATTTTTCCAATATTTCCAGTGTACAGATCAGATCGAATTGAAATCCAGAAATTTATCAAAAAAAAACAAGAAAAGCACTGTAGCGAAGGCAGCAGCTTTTGCGCGTTCAAATTCGTTGCTGAAGCGGTCATCTACATTGAACATGCGCGCAAAAGCTGCTGCCTTCACGGCAGTGATTTTCTAGATTTTTTAACGGGCGAGCCTGATTTCTGTGACACCGGAGTCCCTATGATTGAAATCTGGAAAGTGAACGGATACGCGGTGCATTTTTGATGGAACGAAAGAGAACGTTCATACCAGTCAAGAATAGGGTGCCGGGAGTATTCACACAAATTTGTGAATAAAAATTTCAAAAAGCACTGCCGTGAAGGCAGCAACTTTTGCGCGCATGTTCAATGTAGATGACCGCTTCAGCAACGAATTTGAACGTGCGCGCGTACCAAATTTCAGTTCGATACGATCATAAGTTCTGGAGATATCGGGAAAAAATATGTCAAATTTCGATGTTTTCTTCTCGATATCGTTGATTTTTTCGGTATTACTCGAGAAATACTGATTCAGTCCTGATTAAACTTCACAGCTAGTTTTAAGATGCTGAAAGACAACTTTATGCAAAATTTCGTGATAATCGTGTTATTAGAACAATTTGAAAAAAAAAATTTATATGATTTTCTCATCATATCATCCTCATTAAATTCTGTATGAAACTTCGAACTGTTATTTTCGATGAAGTACTGGATTTCAATTCGATCTGATCTCTATTTTTGGAAATATTGTAAAAATAAAATTTTGAATGGGTATATCTACGGAATCATTGGGCGGATTTTACCCATTCACGAATTCGACCTTCGTAATTAAGCCCAAAACCTACTCTACAAATATCGAGTTTCTAAGTCGTTTCTTCCGGAAGTTATTGTGTTTACGGTCAGCCTAACGGCCGACTGCGTAAACACAATAACTTCCGAAAGAAACAACTTAGAAACTCGATATTTGTAGAGAAGGTTTGGACCTTAATTACGAAGGCCGAATTCGTGAATGGGTAAAATCCACCCAATGATTCCGTAGATACACCCAGTCAAAATTTTATTTTTCCAATATTTCCAAAAATACAGATCAGATCGAATTGAAATCCAGTACTTCATCGAAAATAACGGTTCGAAGTTTCATACAGAATTTAATGAGGATGATATGATGAGAAAATCATATAAATTTTTTTTTCAAATTGTTCTAATTACCCGATTATTACGAAATTTTGCATAAAGTTGTCTTTCAGCGTCTTAAAACTAGCTGTGAAGTTTAATCAAGACTGAATCAGTATTTCTTGAGTTATACCGAAAAAATCAACGATATCGAGAAGAAAACCTCGAAATTTGACATATTTTTTCCCGATATCTCCAAAACTTATGATCGTATCGAACTGAAATTTGGTGCATTGCTGTGAAATTAGAAGGTCAAAGCGTGAGTATAATTTTTCTTGGATATGATGAATGGTTTCCGAAAAAAAAATTTTTTTGGAAAAAAATTTCGAAAAAATTTTTTTTTTAAAATAACCAACAATATAATCCTGACGAAATTTGGCTCAAAGTTGCGCGTCGTTGTACTTCACCTAACCGCCAAGTTTGAATCCAATCGCTCAGGTAGTTTCTGAAATAAAAAATAAATAACTTCAAAACTTCAAATGCCTATAACTCCGAAACTATTCGATCGATTTGGCCCATTGACGAACTTAACCGCGGCATTCCAATGCGCGACCTACCCTGAAAGTTTCAAGTTGCTAGCTCACTTCATTCGACAGTTATCGTGTCTACGGCCGGCCGGCCGGCCGGACAGAATCGATTTTGACACCGGATTCGTCATCAGTGAGTCCAACCTAGTCGATTGAGACCATTTTCGGCTCAATCATCCAAAATTACAGACATTTGATCAAAACGATAGCACGCTGTTCCCCTAGAACATGCGCGCAAAAATTATATTCAAAATAATTCAGAGCAAACTCTTATATCTGCGGATATTTTTACGTATCATCGAATCGAAGTGCGCATAATCTCCTGACAATAAATCAAAGACATTTACGAATTTTCATCTCAATTCAATTAATTTGGAATGATTAGCCTAGCGTACAAGTGAAAAAAAATCCATCAAGGTTCTCCAACTTCTCCAGATTACTTCATCCCCAAACTTTTAGCTCGATAAACATCCGAACAACATCGAACAAAAGCAAGGCCCTGTTGAGGAGGTCTTCTTGTCGCGGCGGCGTCCGCCTATCCAGGGCGCAAATCAGGAGTAATGCGAACACGGAACTGCACTCGGCCAGGTTCCCTAGGGATGAAAACGGTAGAATAGGGCGAGAGGGATGAACAACGCGCGATATTCGATGATGGTTTGCGTTTATATCGCCGTGATTGTCTGTAAGGCATCAAGGGTGTTTTGGTTGAATGAGGGTTGAACGACTTCGGTAGATTAGGAACTGGTCTGTTTTGAAAGAAATAAGGTGTTCGAATGAATATTGCAATGATTTTTGCGCGCATATTCTAGGGGAACTGGGTGCTATCGTTTGGTCCAAATATCTGTAATTTTCGAATTTTGAACCGAAAATGGTCTCAAACGACTATCGACTTGAAAATTTCAAGATGTATTTCAAAATGCGAAAGTTAAGTTCGTTAATGGGAAAAATCGGCCAAATGGTTTCGGAATTATAGTTATTTGATGTTTTAAGGATATTTATACCCTGCTATTTCGAGAACAACTAGAGCGATTGAAACTTGGAAGTTAGTTCGAACATGAGGACTAACAACTTCTCGCGAAATTCTGTTGAGATCCTGCTTTCAGTAAATTTTGAAAAAAAAATTTTTTCAACATTTTTTTCCGAAAATTTTTTTTCAGAATCTATCAATCACATTCGGTAAACATTCTGGTCATACTTTGAGCTTCAAAGCTCAGTTCGATACAATTATAATTTTTGGAGATCTTGGGAATATTCAATATATTGTGATCTTCTAATCATACTCTCCGCATGAATTTCTGTATGAACCTTCGAACTGTCATATTTCGATAAAGTTTTGGATTTCAATTCGATTGGTTGGATTTTACACATTCACGAATTCGGCCTTCGTAATTAAGGTCCAAACCTACTCTACAAGTATCGAGTTTTAAAGTTGTTTCTTGTATTTACGGTCAGCCGTTAGACCGAACTTAAACACAATAACTCCCAGACGATACGACTTAGAAACTCGATATTTGTAGAAAAGGTTTGGGGCTTAATTACGGAGGTCGAATTCATGAATGGACAATCTCCACCTTATGATACCGTAGATATACCCATCCAAAATTTTATTTTCCCAATATGTCCAAAAATACAGATTAGCTCGAATTGAAATCTAGTACTTAATCGAAAAAAACCTAGAAACGTACTGCCGTGAAAGCAGCAGCTTTTGCGTGCATGTGTCAATTCTTTGTCGAAGCGGTCAACTCCATTGAACATGCGCGCAAAAGCTGCTGCTTTCACGGGAGGGCTTTTTTAGTTTTTTTTTTGAAAAGCACTTTTGTGCGCATGTTCAAATGCGTGGGAGAGAAAAATTTGAAAATAATGTTCTAATTATTATAATGAAATGATTATCACGTTTCGCACGTAATTGTGCATCTACATTTACCAAGGTTTTACGAGCGTTATCGCTTTGTCCAAATGTCTGTAAGTTTCGTAGTTTTGAGCTGAAAATAGCCTTAAACGATAAGATTGGACTCCCTGAAGAAGAATCCGTAGTCAAATTCATTCTGCCGGCCTTGTTTTGAAAATTTGCTTGAACCTTAGGTTCTTTTGATGCTGTATATCAATGATCAATTCGACTATTCAGTTGCTTACAGAATAATTTCTGATGAAGTAATACATAAAAGGGTGATGGAAAATCTAGATTAGTTGTACCAAAAAATTTTATTTAACTTCCGGAAACTCCTTACATTGCTCCCATTGTGAATTTTTTCTCCATGAAGTTTCTTTGAGAGTTGTTTTGGAAATGTTGTGAAAATAACATTTTGAATTTGCATTTTTTTGCTGCACTAATAAAACATTACTATTTTTATTAATATTATAATTATTCGATAAAGTAATAAGACAAATTGAAAGAAATATTCACTACGAAGATATAAAATTCTTCTCCTTACTATATTTACTACTCACAATAAAACTTCAAAATAAATCAAGTTTTTTGAAAGTCCCTTCAACCCCAAAAATCTCGGAGACGTTCTTTGGTTTTCCTGGTCTTTTTGTTTCATCTACCATCTTCTTGTCGTGCTGCTCGAAAAATGACTCGTTCTCAAATAACAATTTATTTGCTCTTTCTGTAATAGGAGTGATTCGACTTTCTTTCAAACAGTTGCAAAATAAACTGCTCCACAAGAGTTAGGGATATCGTATTCAATCGTTTTTAAAAGTATGTAATCTTCGAGAAAATCGCTCTAAAATCATTTAAAACTCGATAACAACTTGAATCGATCCAATAAAAATCAGTATGAGACATTTCGTCAATCTGGTCGACTTTTTTCTGAAGTTTGGTTCTTTGCATATGCTTCATGAAGGTTCTTATTTTGAAATGAAGTCAATTTATCAACGGCTTCGATTTGAAACGAGTTTTCTGAAAATGCCAAGACGTAAATTAACAAACGCTGAGGCTAAAAGTGCTATCGGAATGCTACAGGGTGGCCTTACTCAGGTTGTTGTAGCGGAAAGGCTCCAAGTCAGCCAAAGTGTGATATCTCGACTTTGGAATAGGTTCAGGGAGACAGGTTTCGTGTTGGAAAGACCAATGCTTGGTGGGCGACGAAAAACAACACCTGCTCAGGATCGTTTCATCACCGTTTCTGCGAGAAGAAACTCTACATCTGCGTGTAGAATGCTACGGAATACTCTTCAAAACGCAGATGGGGTCCAAGTTTCCATAGAAACCATCAGACGACGTTTGAGAGAGGTGAATCTAGGTTCTAGACGTCCATTAAGAGGAGTTCCATTAACACGTGACCATAAGCGTCAAAGACTGGAATGGGCAAGGCAACATATCAATTGGAATGATCAATGGCGTAGTGTCCTTTTCACTGATGAATCCAGATATGGACGATTTTCAGATTCTCGAAGAATAAGGGTATGGACAATCCCACGCATACCCCGTAATCGTCGCTATGTCCAAGAAGTCCATCCATTCCGAGGGGGTAGTGTTATGGTATGGGCCGGGATATGTTTCAACGGGCGCACAGACCTACACATTTATCCTGGGAATATGACCGCCTTACACTATAGGGAGCATGTCATTGACAATGTTGTGCCAAATTTTCACGCTGCTATTGGTGAAACTTTTCAATTTCTGGACGATAACGCTAGACCGCACCGTGCAGCCATAGTTGAGAATGCGCACGGGGAGCTTGGTATTCCACATTTACCAATACCTCCGCACTCACCAGATTTGAATTGCATAGAACATGCATGGGATATGCTCCAAAGAAGATTAGATAATCATCAACCTACCCCAGAATCCTTAAATGATCTGAGAGAGCTTCTCCCCCGTTTATGGAACCAAATTCCTCAAGAAATGTTCAACAACCTCGTGTGTAGTATGCAAAGCTGTCAAGCTGTTATTGATGTCCGTGGAGGCCATACATTGTATTGATAGTCTTAAAATGCTTGAATTCTCTGGAAATAAAATTTCGTTATTTTACTCGATTTTTCTTAACCACCCTGTATACGCTGCAGACCTACAAGCTAAAATTAATTTGCAACTTGAAATCATACTAATATGAATTTTCATCACAAAAATCTTATTTTGACTATATCTTTTTGGAATTTAAGTCAATATCCCTAACTCATGTGGAGCAGTTTATTATAACTTGCCAGAAAGAGTGGTAGTTGAATCGCATTTCCCACCATAATCACTAGGGAGACATTCCAAAGGAACATATTTATCCAGATCCTTCAAAGATTGATGAACTGTAAGCTACAAAACGATATTAGTTATGTGATTCGCCATCTGTTTTTTCCAGGATTGCTTACTCACCATTTCGACAGTTTCGTGCTTCAGAAATGGTTTGATTATGGTCAGGATTTTATCCATCGCAGCGTTTACGTTGAAATAATGTAATCCTTTCAATCTAACAGGCATTGCCTCCTATGAGAGAGTTTTTCCTTTATTAACTGACTAAGCGGAAAGATGAGGAAAATAGGTACATCTATAATTTAATCCTTCAAATATGTGAATTGAAGAAAAATTTCGATATTATTGAGATGCCATTGAAAACGAAACATGGCTATATACGGGCGAATTGGCCACAGTCGTTGAAAACGCCGAGACAGGTCCATTTTTGTTTGGAGGGGGACACTTTTTTTACTAGTGAAACAGCCACCCCCTGAACGGGGCGACTCCTACCCTCAAATGGTGAATAGGGAAGATAGGTTGTGTCATACCTCAGATGAAAGCTTATGACGTTAGCTTTCCACTTTTGATCTTTTCAGGAAAATCGAATGGAATTTGACTAATTAATGGATGTTCATAATTTACATGAGAATATATCCTGATTCGTGGTAAGAAATGAATTTTTTTAAGCTGTGGTATTTTTGTATTTCAAAGCTATGGATTCTTAGAAATTGACTTCTAGAAGAGAAATAAGCAGGGTGGCCATCCCTCTCGAATTTTAACTGAGGAGGATTGGCCATGTGATACACATCATTTGAGAACTCATCACTTCGATTTTTTATAATTTACAGCTTCAATTGTTACAAAAAAAAAGGAACTACAACTGGTGAAATCAGGTCCAAATCTCTGTATATAATAAGGTTTCTAAAAATAAAGTATATAAATGGATCCAAACTCTGACCAAAGTGATCACATACAATTTCAATTGAATTTAAATGGTGGCAAAATAGTTTATTGTCTCCATTCAAATATAAGTGAAAATGCCTGAAAGTTCGAATCCATTTCTATTTTTTTTTTTTAGAAACCTAATTATTACTGATATTTGTAATGGGGGTTTTTCCTTCAAACGAAAATGCGGTTATTTTCATGAAATCAGGAAAAATACAAAATACAAAAACCTTTAGAACATCATATTCTAAACATATAATTTCAATATTATATTTTTAAAAAATGTTCGATTACCTAAAACTGAAAAATAAAAATGGGGATTTGAAATTCAAAGGGATTTGTCTTGGGTGCACGATATGGCAACGTCGAATTCAGCCTTCTCGGAAAGAAAAGGACGTCAAATGTGTTACTTTGCTTAGGAAAACAGAGATAGCTAAACTTCGATCTGGTTAGAGTAGAAGTCAACGACCAAGGAATAGAATGAAGAGCACAGACTGTCATATCACTGACAAATCGCAAACGGAAACGAATAACAAATTATTTGGTTACATTGACAAATAACACGTGTGTACCACAGAATAGAAATAAATATTTCATTATTCTATAGTAAAACAAGCTATCCTACTAAACACCGTTGTCACTTCGTGCATGCCTGGCAAATCAAATTCAAATGTTGAAACCCCAATTTTGAAATCTGATTTTGAATACTTTCTGGAGGTAATTTGGGACAATGATGAATCAAACCGATAATAATTATGTTTAAATGTGCATTTGCAGTAATGACCCAAATTCAGGAAAAACCTTCATTGATTTCAACAGTTGAAGTTTCGTTGCATTTGCTTGTAACAATTATAGATTATACTAACATAATCACAAGGACGATTAATCAACAAATATTCCACCTTGATCAGAACTAAACATCCAAAACATCTACACTGAAGAAGCGGAGCACAGGAGAATGACTACAGCTGTTTCACAGTTATTACTGATCGTCAGGTCAACTTAACTCGGATAAAACCGCAGAAGGAATCTCGATACTTGTCACCTTTCAGATGGACCGCTGCAGTAGAACTACATACAGCGCCATCTTTCAGGAGCATCTTGCGAGTCCCACCTTCGAGTGCAGAATACTTTGATCGATGTGCACGACGTTCATCGTTTTGCCGTATCAGGTCTCTGTATCTGCGATTCTGCAGTTTACAACGTTCGTACGACTTTGGAAACACTCGGTTCATGTGGTTTCCCCACAAGACGATAACGTCCAACATCTGACAAGGATAGGAATTGGTTCTTGGCTACTTGATTCATGGTCGATGAACCAATTCTTAAATTATAGATTATGTTATAAGTTATAACGTCCATATTTTCTCTTTTTACGCTCTTGTTCTTGGGAACAGCGCATTATCGTTCCGAATTTTGAGCCGAAAATGGTCATGAAAGATTGGGTTGAACACCCTGAATAAGAATCCGCGATCAAATTCAATTCTATCTGCCCGTTCGTCCATCCGTCCGTCCATCCGTCCGTATGTGCTCTAAATTTCGAAGGAGAAGACCTAGTAATTCGAAGTTGTCAGATTAGGCTTGTAGTCGAAATATCTCGGTTATAAGCTCGTTAATTGGTGAAATCCGTCGAATAATATCGGAGTTAGGCTCATTTGAAATTTTGAGGTTAATTCCTCGATATCTCATGAAGTGAATCGATAAGATTGAAACTTTGTAAATGGTTTTGGAATACCCACGCACAACTCAGTGCAAATATCGTGTGGATTCAGTAGAAAATTATTCTACTAAACACCGTTGTCACTTCGTGCATGCCTGGCAAATCCCAAACCCCAATTTTGAAATCTGATTTTGAATACTTTCTGAAGGTAATTTGGGAAAATGATGAATCAAACTCATAATAATTATGTTCAAATTTGCATTTGCAGTAATAACCCAAATTCAGGAAAAACCCCCATTGGAGAGAAACTCATGATCAATAATAATACAAGGGAGAGAATTCAGACATGAAATACGAGTAAATGATGCGAAACAGAGAAATTCGGTTCAACGATGGTCAATGAAACCGCACGGTATATTTCTACATACAATTAATATTCTCACCTGCAAGTAGACGAAAAACTTCTTCACTGAAACCAAGTTCAGCTTTGCTATGTGCCCAAATGTAATATTTTTCACATCCATAGAAAATCTCAATCCTTCTTGTGTCCCATTCAAGAAGATATCCAACAATACCACCATGTCGATAATTTTTTCGAATTCGTTCACATTGAACTGATCAGCACTAGGTTTCCAGAATTTTAAAAAGCACACGGAATGACCTTCGTGCGTTTTCTTGGGCAATATTGTGAAACATCTAGAAATAAGTAAAATAATTACCCTCATTCATTGGAATGGTTTTTCAGAACTCTAGGATATAATTTCGAAAAATCGGTTCACTGAATTCATGAAATTTCAGTGCAGAATTCTCAGTGCATAGAAATATCAACATTCCCATAAAAAACCCTGTCTTTTTACGCGCTTGTCTGCGTTATCGTTTCGTCACAATATCTGTGGTCAAATTCAATTATGTCCGTCCGGTCATCCGGCCGTATATGCTCGAACTTTCGGAGGAATTGACCTAGCGATTTGAAAACGCCAGATTAGGTTTGTAGTCCAAATATACCAACAGTCATTTCGGCAGGATGCCATGTCGAAACAATACAATCGAAAATTTGAATCAGAAAGAAACGAATCGATTAATGAATATTACAAAAACTTTCACTATACCAAAATTTCAACTCGGAGAACAACACAAAACCTCGAAAATTAATTCTTGAACTGAGCAAAACATGTTAAAAAATTTTGAAAAGCACTGACGTGAAGTCACCAGCTTTTACGCGCTTGTTCACATTGCGAAATGGTCACTTGAAAATATTGAAATATTGATGAAATATAAAAATTTTCAAAAAAAAATAATTTTTTTTCGAATTTTTCCATGGATAATTCTTCTTATTGAAACTGCTCATCTTCCAACCAAGTTTCATTTCGATCAGAAAAATATTTTTCGAGTTATTTCAAATGGCTGTAGCACAAAAAAGAAAGAATTCGGAATGGAAATGAATAAAGAAAAAACAAAGATTATGGTGGTGGGTAACTCTCAGGAAAAGGCTGATATAGAGATAGAAAGTGTAAGATTGGAGCAGGTGACATCTTTCAAATACTTAGGAGTTCAGATAGAAGAAAATCGAAAACAAGATCTGGAGATGAAAGGTAGATTGGAGAATACATTAAAACTATACCATGCCATGAATAAGAACTTCCTAAGTAGAAAAGAAATATCAAGAAGCACTAAGATGAATGTATACAAGGCGATATATAGACCAATACTTACATTTGGGTGCGAATCGTGGGTACTCGATAGAAGACAGAAAAGCAGGATGCAGGCAATGGAAATTAAATATCTTAGAAGAGTAAAGGGAATAACAAAGATGCACAGAGTGAGAAATGAGCTAATCAGAGAAGACATCGGAATAGAACCTCTTCAGCATTTCATAGAGAAGAGACAATTGAGTTGGTGGGGACATCTGAATAGGATGAATCACGAAAGACCTGCTAGAAAAGTATGGGAAGCTAAGGCCACGGGAAGAAGAAAGCGCGGGAGACCGGTTAGTACCTGGGACAAGCAGATGGGAGAGATAATTCGAGAAAGAGGACAGACTTGGGAAAGAGCAAAGAAGATGACAACCAACAAGAAGGAATGGTCAAAGTTCGTGTATGAAGGAAAAATTTGAAGTATTCTTTTGTTATAATACCCTACACCATTACATGGTGAAAGAGAATCGATTATATATATATATATATATGAAGCACAAAAACCATTTCGCAGATTTGGCCCATTAACGAACTTGATCGAGATAATCAGGATCTTAAGCTGATCTGAAAATTTCAAGACTCTAGGTCCTTTCTTTCGAGAGTTACAGCGCACACAGCCGGACAGCCGGACGGCCGGACGGAAAAAATCAATTTTGAACACGGATTCTTCATCAGTGAGACCAACCTAGTCGTTTGAGACCAATTTCGGCTCAAAATTAAAAAATTACAGACATCGTGACGAAATGATAACGCGCTATTCCCTAGAACAAGCGCGTAATAACAGGTACGTCGGAAAATTACTAGCTTGAAAGGGTTCGAACTTCTATCGCCAGAGGGCGTAGCACTTCTCAGTGGATGCGAATTTGGTTCTTGGCAAACTCAAGAATGGCCATGAATGTGACATGCGTGTTCAAGTCTGTAACTTCTCTGAGTATATTCAAATATTAATTCGAAATGATACTGGAAATGGATGAACAGTACTTCAATTAGTTGAAAATGAGCACACATTAAAGATATGAAGTAACTCTCTCTAACTGGGGGAAATATACCGGGTGAATCATTAAGGGTGGCACTACCAGCCGTATTTCGGAAACCGTTTATGGTATAACTACCGAAAAAAATTCTAGTGGAAAACTACGAGATTTTTAAGGAAGTTATGGAATAAACGGTTTTCGAGATACAGCCGGTGGCCACTCTTAATGAATGACCTGGTATATGAGAAGTTCACATTCATGTTTTTATATAATTTTATACGAAAAATCAACAGAATATTCAACCTACCCTGACTTCAAGTTAGCTTGGAAAGCATCTGAGTATTTGTCCCTCTTCTTGAAAATCTCTGGACTCATAGTCTTCATTGTAAAATAATTATCTATTGCAATCTTCGCAACCTCATTACTAAAATAGCAACTCTGTAAAAACCAAATGACTTCCTGTTCTGAAATAAAAATTCAATTACTAAATTGGGCTTACGAATACACATTTTCCATATTCTTCAGGGATATTTCATTTGTTCAACAATAATTATAATCAAAGGAATTGTCATTTTCCCGAGACAATCATTTTTCCCATCATGTATTTATATTATAAATCGTACTGATTCGATAGCTTAATAAAGAACCTATTAAATAAACAGGTTATTTCATAATTGATTCAAAATATTTCAATTGGTTTTTCTTATGGAAATATTGATTGGGACCTTCATATAGTTTTTCTTCTGAGACCCTTGCTCCTCAAGTATCATCACTGCGAAATAAGGAACTCTAGACTACTCATCAATATGAGCAATAAGAAAATTGCATTATTTACACTCTATAAGATACCTGAGAGAATATAAAATATAATTCATTTTGCCTACTGACATAATGACATTAGAAGGTTTAGACCCAGAAGAAAAACCTTTGCCAACTTGAATTAAGAAAGGAAACAATTTTCAATTTCTGCTTATTTTATTTGTTTTCGCAACAGCCATTTCGACACATCATGACTTCTTCAGGTGAGTATGTGTAACTACTACTCGTACACATAGCTGTCAAAGATTCTTCGAAAAAGGATCTAGATATTTATTTTTTGATAGAGTATCCGAAGTTACTTTGAGTATCTAGATACTCTTCCAAAAAAGAACTTAGATACGTATCTTAAAGTTACTTTTTAAAGAAGATGAGATACTTTCTAAGTTCCTTTATATATAAGGTTGCAGTTTTTTAACGTTGAGATGGAGTAATGTATTTCTTGTTTTGTTGACTTAATTAGTTCAGTGAATAGGAGAATTTGTACGCTCAAATTCCATGGACGCCAGAATTGGAGTTTAACTTATTCGATTTTTTTTTTAATTCTCTCGAGTCGAAGGAAAAGTGGAAAATTTTTGAAAAATTAGCGGGATTTTTGTGAACAATGGCAAGAATCGTCTCACATATATCACAAGTTTTTGGCATACATATTTTCATTACGAAAAAACGAAAGTGCTGGGCTAACTTCAGTTTCAGATTCGTGATTTTTCGAGTAAACCGACAAGATTTCGTGAAAATATTTACGGCACAATTCAACACAAATGTAACACAAATTTGTCACTCTATTTCGAGAAGAAAATTCTGCATTTATGATTTATGGAGAAATAAGAGGGACTTCGAGAAAACTTCGAACGGTTCAACATATGTTTTCAGCACAATCTATTTCAGCCGTTTGGAAATCAGATTTTCGAAAAGAGCTGGGCTGGCCTATTTTGGACATTTCGTGGAATATCTTGAGAACCGGAATGAAGAAAAATTTCAACGCCACAAAGCAGCACGAACCAAGAACAATTCAGCACAAATGTTTTCGAAAACCGCAAAGCGCTCAGCCATTTGCACATACATTTGTCTGAAGGAACTTTTCTTTAAGTTACAAGATACAGTTCCTTTTGAAAAGTATCTAAGATACTTTTCGCCAACAAAAAAAGGAACTTAGATACAGTAACTTAGATACTAGTATCTAAGTTGCTGTAAAGTGACTAGATACTTTTTTCTGACAGCTCTGCTCGTACAAATGCAAGGTATGTTCTAAAATCGTGAGGTTTATGCAGATGCGAAGGAAGGGGTGAGTTCGACAATTGTTGGGGAATTTCGTGGTAACAACCGAAAAGATTAAGTAACGGTGATCTGTTCAAGTCTTCCTGGTTATTTAGTAATATTTGTTTTTTTGTTGAACCTATCGATTCCTCAGACTTCAAATAAATTCAGTCTGTGGCTTTTCTTTTCCATATGTAAAGTTAAATCGATATCATAGCTATGGCCTGTGTCTAAAAAATCTAGAAAAGCACTGCCGTGAAGGCAACAGCTTTTGCGCGCATGTTCAATGTAGATGACCGCTTCAGCAACGAATTTGAACAAACACGCAAAAGCTGCTGCCTTTACGGTCGTGCTTTTCTGGATTTTTTTTGATGAATAAGTGAATTTCAATTCGATCTAATCTGTATTTTTGGCAATATTGGAAAAATAAAATTTTGAATGGGTATATCAACGGCATCATTGGGCGGATTTTACCCATTCACGAATTCGACCTTCCGGAAGTTATTGTGTTCACGGTCGGTCTAACGGCCGACTGCGTAAACACAATAACTACCGAAAGAAACAACTTAGAAACTCGATATTTGTAGAGAATGTTTGGACCTTAATTACGAAGGCCGAATTCGTGAATGGGTAAAATCCACCCAATGATTCCGCAGATATAACCATTCAAAATTTTATTTTCCCAATATTTCCAAAAATACAGATCAGATCTAATTGAAATCCAGTACTTCATCGAAAAATTACAGTTCGAAGGTTCATACAGAATTTAATGAGGATGATATGATAAGAAAATCACAGAATTTTTTTTTCGAATTGTTCTAATGACACTATCATCACGAAATTTCAAGGTTGTCTTTCAGCATCTTCGAACTAGCTGCGAAGTTTTATCAGGATTGAATCAGTATTCCTCGAGTTATACCGAAAAAAACAACGATATCGAGAAGAAAACCTCGAAATTTGACATATTTCTTTCCGATATCTCCAAAACTTATGATCGTATCGAACTGAATTTGGTACACTGCTGTGAAATATGGAGCTCAAAGTCTGAGTGGATTTTTTTTCTAGATTTGATAAATGGTTTCCGAAAAAAAAATTTTTTGGAAAAAAATTCTGAAAAAATGTTTATTTTTAATTTACTGACAATATGATCCTGATAAAACCTGGCTTAAAGTTGCGTCGTTATACTTCACCTAATTGCCAAGTTTGAATCCAATCGCTCGAGTAGTTTCTGAAATAAAAAATAAATATTTTCGGAGTTTCAGCTACTTGAAATTAACCGATAATTAACCGATTTGGCCCATTAACGAACTTAACCGCGGCCTTCCAATGCGCGACCTACCCTGAAAGTTTCAAGTTGCTAGCTCACTTCGTTCGACCGTTATCGTGTCCACGGCCGGCCGGCCGGACAGAATTGACTTTGACGTCGGATTAGTCATCAGTGAGTCCAATCTAGGCGTTTGAGACCATTTTCGGCTTAATCATCGAAAATCACAGACATTTGGACAAAACGATAGCACGCTGTTCCCCTAGAACATGAGCGCAAAAATGGTTTGCATACGTTGAATTTTGTTTGGCTAACAAATACGTATGGGCAAGTACCGCAGGTCAACTGGAAAACCCCCGATCCCGATTTTGTCTCTATTGTTTTTCTGAGGGAATTGATAGTTTTGTATAAAATTTCAATATTTTTGTTTCTTCTCAAGTATCTAGCAACCTGTTCAGTTTTGGGTCCTATGAAGGTAAGGAGATATAATTCGTTTCATTGTTGATTTTGGGATATACGAATGATATCAATTGTTTATATTGGATTTCGTTTTATGGATTATCTACAATTGAATTATTTGATACTGTTTGTATGGTTATAATGTATTCTTTGTCGAAATAAATTTGTGTTATTGGTACGTTAACCAGTTTATTACCAGTATTATCATACTATTTATTATATGCTGCTACATTATGAGAGTTATGATATGTATGGTACTATATCTATGGGTTGGTTCTCTGTAAATCGAAAAATCTATTTCGTTATTAATTTTATTTCGATTGTGCTAGTTCTCAGTTGAGTTGATCTCATTGGAGAACTCGGAATTTTCGAGTTACTTTCAATTGAAGAAATATACAGGACCTCCATGTAATAATCAATACAATTAGTAAGAATTGAAGATTAAAACAACTGCAAATATGCATGGCGCATTCACTATTCTGATGCGAATTTCTGGAAAAATATTCCAATTTTAAATCAAAAATTGGCTTTTCTGAAGCGTATCTATGTCATGAACACCCAAAAATATCTTTTTCAGGTTTGCTGAAATGTTGAGAATCTGTGAAGTGGGATTAATCAATAAATATTTGAAGGAGTTTCAATTGAGATATAATTCTTCATAAGTGTTACTAACTCATGCTTTTACACTCTCCAATGATTTGGAAGTGGTAGAGTTGGTTTTTTCGAAAATCAGACATTAAAAATTAATATTTTTGTTGATTTTTTTTTCTATGTTCTTAATGATATTCCACGCCAAAGCTGTAGAAGATTCGATCAATTCATACTGGAAAAATGTTCAATTTATATTCCAGACATACTTGGAAGTATTTCTGCATTCGATTAGATTCTATATGACTTAAAAATCTCACCAGAAATTGAAGGTAAATGAGGTTGACTATCACACCATTCCTTGAGCATTTTCACATCTTCCTTCCTCAATTTTTCATCTTTTTCATATTCTTTCTGGACGATATCCATTTTTTCGTGTAACTATATTTCAGCACAGGAGTGTGCGAATTGAATATCTGTACAACAGTAACCACATCGACGATATTCAGGTAAATACCAGTTGGAAAAACTAGTTGTTGGACGATGATTGTTTCATTTTTTCAAACAACGGGAAACGAGTCAATTAACTATAAACATTTTATAACTGGTTTTTCTGTCAATGTCGACAGAGGTTCGCTCTATTAGTGGGATTAATCAATAAATATTTGAAGGAGTTTCAATTGAGATATAATTCTTCATAAGTGTTACTAACTCATGCTTTTACACTCTCCAATGATTTGGAAGTGGTGGAGTTGGTTTTTTCGAAAATCAGACATTAAAAATTAATATTTTTGTTGATTTTTTTTTCTATGTTCTTAATGATATTCCACGCCAAAGCTGTAGAAGATTCGATCAATTCATACTGGAAAAATGTTCAATTTATATTCCAGACATACTTGGAAGTATTTCTGCATTCGATTAGATTCTATATGACTTAAAAATCTCACCAGAAATTGAAGGTAAATGAGGTTGACTATCACACCATTCCTTGAGCATTTTCACATCTTCCTTCCTCAATTTTTCATCTTTTTCATATTCTTTCTGGACGATATCCATTTTTTCGTGTAACTATATTTCAGCACAGGAGTGTGCGAATTGAATATCTGTACAACAGTAACCACATCGACGATATTCAGGTAAATACCAGTTGGAAAAACTAGTTGTTGGACGATGATTGTTTCATTTTTTCAAACAACGGGAAACGAGTCAATTAACTATAAACATTTTATAACTGGTTTTTCTGTCAATGTCGACAGAGGTTCGCTCTATTAGGTAGATATCTACATCACGGAAATAATTGAAATTAAGTGAATAACGTGAAAATATTTCCATGTAATGAATATGTTTTTTTAGAGTAGCTACTGACATAGTTCATTATACCTGGAAAGTATAATGTGATATATATTTGACAGCAGCTTTTGTGCGCATGTTCAAATTCGTTGCCAGAGCTGTAATTCTTCATTGATCTCGTCAAACGCATCATAACCTTCTGATAGAAAGATGTGGTGATCTTCTGATTATATTATCCTCACGAAATTCTAGATGAACCTTCAAGCTGTCATAATTCAATCAAATAATTCAATTCGATATTATGTCTATCTTTGGAAATATTATGAAAATGAAATGCCCAATACTTCCAAAAATTCAAATTAGATCGGATTGGTATCTGGTACTTAATTGTAAAATGTCAGCTTGTAGGTTCATGTAGAATTTCCTGAAGAATTATATAGACCATTCCGAAATCCTTCCATCATCTCTAAAGAAGACCTGCGTTTGGTGGGGTCAGTACGTGAAAAGATGGCTGCGTTGGCATCGAATTTGAACATGATTACAAAGTCTGCTGAGTTCACGTCAGAGCTTCTCTGAAATTTCCACTAATCAAACAATCCCAACAAGATACTGCAGGAAGTGGCTTGTTGGCATTCTACAACTAGCTCTCAAGTTTCCATCCGATTGCATTAGGGTCGCTACAGATTGGAGCGGAGAGCACAGATAAGAGAGCAAAGAACTGCTATTCCATCACGACTTGCTCGTAGTTCTTTGCTCTCTTATCTTTGCTCTCCGCTTCACTCTGTAGCGACTCTTAGGGGTATAATGGGATATTGCTGAAAAACCTGAAAACTCTAACTGAGTATAACTTCGAAAGAATTCGGTTGATTCAGCCCATTGATGAAGTAACCGTCGCATTTTGATACGCAACTTTCGCTGATAGTTGAGTGTCCTTAGGATTTTCCGTTTCCAAGTTATCGTGCCTACGGGCGGCCGGACAGAATCGATTTTGACGGGATTCCTCGTTAGTGAGTCCAACCTATATTCGTTAGGGATCATTGTCGGCACAAACTGAAAATCATCGACATTATTTTTCGATGTTATCTATTCGACGTTGTCAAAAGAGTTTGAAGCATTTTGTTACAGTTTCTAGCATTTTGAATCTACAAGTCCGGAATATTCGATAACTATTCATAATCAGTTATGATTTTGATCTTATTTGTGAACATTTAGTGATATTTCCGAAACATTTGTTATTACCCTTGTGAACTGTGATTTTAATCCAAATTACTGGGTACTGTACCGAATTTTATGGAAGCGCCATCTTTTGACGAAGTTAAATACATCGAATTATGAATGTATATTGGATCCCACATTCACATATTTGAAACTTGTGTTTGGTGCAATCGAATATATCACCACACAAAATTAATATACTGCTACAAGTTATACAGGGCGAGACCTTAAGTTGTATACTAATTTTAACCATATATTCTTTTATCGAATGATGAACTTTCTTCATGTACCATTTCTCTAGGTTCGGCTCAAGTAAACAGATATAAGCATTTATATTTCTCAATGTTCCAATACACTCCTGCACTTTTTCACAAGTCCAACACAGATATCTCGTATGGTGGTTTGTTTTGAAAAGGTACCAATACATTGCTTGAAATTGAAAGAAACATAAATAGGAGAACTCATTTACTCACCACATTCTTATGATTTGGTACTTTTTGCGGTATTATTATGAGGAAAATATTTCACTATAGTTTACCATTGAAGCACTGATCTTCTACTTGATATCCATGCAATATTCAGTTGTTTTCATCATAGGATTCAACACGATTTCATTCTTGCCCATTTTATATTGTGAATTCCATAATTATCCTAATTTTCATCAAATTTATGAATGAAATATATGAAAACATTCAACTAACCTAAGAACATTAATTAAACACAATGGTAAGTGTGATCCATAGACATGGATACATAGCATAGCATATATCTATGCGAAATAGATGAATATTTCTGTGTATTCTGTGATCCGGATAAACGTGAGCGGAGCTTAATGTAGTAGTAAATTACCATTTACTACAATAAATCTTCAAAATCCCTTCCTTCATTTTGAATACATAATCGTCAACGTTTTCTGTTTTATTTTATTTACCGCTTCTAAAAGTTTTCATCTTAAATCTGTTTTGTTGTTGCTTTTTGTCACTTACACCAGCTCTATGTGAAATCCACAAATAAAAAAATCGATGGGGTTCAGGTCTGGCGGACGCGCAGGCCATTCGATCCGCCCTACACGCCCAATCCGTCTCAATGTAAAAATAACACGAGCCATAATTATTTGACAGGAATTTCAATTAAAATTACTCTAAAGTCACATTTTCAAGATTAACTTGCCATAAGAATGATAGTAGTAGTAAAATAACTCGTGTTTCAATGGTTTTGAGCCTATTCGGTTTCGATGGCCGATTACAGCAAAAATGGCCAAGAAAGTATTATTTTTATATTTTTGAGAAACTTTACGTAATTCCAGGAAGCTGAGATATTTTTTCATCAAAACAACATTCAGGGAGATCATGTTATAGAATAAAACTCTGCAAATTACCTACTAAATGAAAATATATGAGTTTTTGAAACCTCGCTGGCATAATGAATTGATGAAACACAAAAAAAATTATAACCCGAAAACTTCAAGAAATCGCGCAACATACATGGGGTATTTCTGGATACACCCAGGGGTGAGGAATTTAAAATAATTTATTGACGTCACTACTTGGACCACCCTGTATTTGCAAACACACTTTTGTTTCAAACTGCGTCTCATGCAGTCAATGCAGTAGTTGCTGAACATTTAATGAGTCTCATCTCGACCTGATATGTTTATTTTCAAATATTAAAAATATAATTTCGAATTGTCATATCTATGAAATTACCCGGAGTTGATTTCTATCATACCCATAGCAGGAAATCTAATTTCAAAATATCATGTCTGTAATTTTTGAATAGTTTTTCGATTTCAAGTTAATTCAATTTATTGGACATTTCCTCTCATCGAATTTACGCAAAATACAGACTTGATCCATATCTCACCATCATCAGAAAGAAGAATATTTCGAAAAGCGGGTAAACTTAAACCACCCTGTATGCACAAACTTTTCTAGCACACCACCAATAAAAGTGCACGTTTCTACTCTCAATATGCGCTTTATCATTTCCGACTTAAATCATTAACCTTTCTGTTTGCATCAAACGAATAACCATCAGACAATATTTGCCCTAGGCTTTGTACAGCACCCCATCTTACAATGCCGGGGTGTATTCAATAAATTCACCTGTCTCAGCAGCGCGGGACACTGATTGTTCAAAGGGATGATTCTGGCTACGCGTGACTGCCACGTGACTGTGTCATCACCACGCTCGATTGATGTATTAATAAGAATTCCTTATTAATATGGGCTGATTCATGTTGAGTCAGCGTAATCCTTGGTTGAAACGAGATTTCGTATGTTGGATTTATATCTAAAAGCTACAGCAGTATAGTGAAACGGTGGTCTCATTTTATTTTAGGAAACAGACGGAAATATACTAGGTATAGGAGACTTCAGTCTAAGTTGCCAACACAAAAATGTTGAAAAATTTTATCATAGTGAAAGGGAAATTGCAGTTAGAATTCGGCATCATGAATTGTGTTAGGGGTCTCGATTTCACGTCAATAATGTCAATATAGTCTATCTAAACATTCCTTTGAAACGAAACAAACATGAATTTTCGAGACTCCAAGATCTTGAAGTATGAACGTCACAGGTACAAGCGAGAATTCCTGAAGGCAATCGAGATAATGAGTCGAAACAACAGCCTAGACATCAATACCGACTTCAATGGCAGTAACTCCATATACTGCAACATAGTCAACCTGGTCAACAAAGACGCCAACTATTCCGCTACATACCAAATTTTGCCGAGATGCCACTGTTTGGCTATCCGTTAGTCTGTTTTCGGTGTTTTCCGTAATGTCCTGTGTCTTTCTTCAGAGTTCTTTCGTTTGACATTGTTGATGTTCTTGTAACCTTACAACTATCGTTAGTTGATTTATGTTTTCGAGCTAACGCTACCCTGCTTTCAAGTCATTTTGATAAATTCATATTTTATGCTGCTGTATAGTCTAGAAAATGTATGCGTTATAATTTTATTATCCCACAGTGGTATAAGTGCTCTCTTTTGTCATGTGTGCTTTCATCACTGATAACCAATGTAATTTTGAGTAGCCCTGAAGGAGGAAATGACTATTTCCGAAAGCTAGGCCGATACAATAAAGAGACATTGGTCTATTTCATTGACTGCCTACCCGATTGTCAATAAAGTTTGCATAGAATATGTTCCGTAAAACAGCTTGCATCTTTTGGTGCTGGTATTCCGTTTCATGAAATATTGGGTTCTATCCTGAGAGAAGATTATTTAGGGAATTTGGTTGCTGAAAACGCGAAAGATTTTCTTTCACCTCGGCTCTATGATCATGGTGTTGACCATGATGTAAAAACACGGCGTGCTCATCTGAAAAATTAGTGACGTCAGCTAGCAGAAAATACAGAGAGTTGTGCTTTGAATCAACATGCAAATTTAAAGCACAGAATATACAACTCTTCGTATTTTAATCTTGCTGACGTCACTCATTTTTCAGATGAGCGCACCATGTATTTTACATCATGGTTTTGACCACCCAGAAAACATTTTCGTTGATGTAGGAACGTATGTACACTCTATTCACTTTCATAAAATTAGTGGGTAGTCCTTAAGACCCGTACACACGGGAGCCGCATTGGCTTGCGAGCCCCTTTCGGTTGTATTCAGTAGTCAGTACAGTAGCGTATTCAATCAGACGTAGGTCATTTTACAAGGATTCACATGTACCACAGACCACAACGTCAACCTGTACTGATATGACAAATGAAAATAATGATTAATTTAAAAACTATTTTATGAACATGATTAAGGGAATCTCAGTTTCAATGGAATGTGGTTGGGGATATGGAAAATTGATCAATGATCAAAAAATCCCATAGGAGTTATATTCACATTATGAATCAACTGAAAAACTCGAGAGCAGAAATTGATACTTTCGAGAATTCTAACCCTTTATTAATTCAAATCTCACGATGAATTGAAAAGTTTCTCAGTATTCTATTATTCAGAACTCTTCTACCCATACTCACAACTCTTTCGATTTCCATAGTGCCCTGACGCTGACGCTCGGTAGTAATAGGGCAGAAAAAACTAATGACTGTTTTTTCAGAGGCCTATCCACCCCTCAACTAGAAGTTTTTACAGCAGAAATTTGAATCATCTATAGTCGAAGTTGATATTATTTTAAACTAGAAGTACTACCTTGATAAATACATTTATAGCGAGAAATCAAAGGCAAATCTGCCGTAATATTTCATTCCAGTTTTTCAGGTCTACCAAAGTTAACGAGATTATAACCATTATATATAGATATTTTCCATCTGATAAGCCACCGACCGCATTGTAATCATTATATTGTCAATATAATTCCGCAAGAATTGTACGTTTTTTGCATTTGATCAGGATAGTCACAGTCTCAAAAGTAGTGAATTTTACATTATCTATATCTATTCTTCCAATGAGATTCATCTGGAAACATATCCACACGATTGAATCAATAAAATAAATCTCATGACTTGACTAGTTTTTTATTTTATGGTTAATTCATTACAAAACTAAGGATACGTCTATGAAGAAAAATAAAAGACAGTGTCACGAAACGCAGCTGTGTGATGTAAACATCGTGAAAACATTCGAGCGCTGCTAGTTTGCCGTCCAAACTGAGCCTGAGGCTGAGGAATCCTTTGGTCTTGCCCACGATACAAATAGAAATAAATTTGTAAAACCGACATGATATCGAATGGATAAAGTTTAGCGATTTGCGCACCTCTCTGCCCCCGCTCAAAACACCGTCAACACTTGCGAAGCACCGAGGCTGCCCAATTAAACTGTCTTGCAAGCCGCCCAGCTCGCTTGTCTGTACCCGGCTTCAGAATCAATCTATCAAGTTTTTATTCTAGAACTGATTCAGGTCGTCAAGGTCATGATAATAAGACGAGAAGTTGTCAAGTCCCACATATTTTCATCAAAGACCCTTTGGTTTGATACAGTAACATAAGTAACTGGTACTACTTTCATGTAGAACATACAACGTTGCGTAGTTGTCTGATAGAAAACTTAAACTAACCAAACATTTTTCAATTATACCTAGAGGAATGTGTCAAATTTCCATAGCCAACTGACTGACTCCATGAAAGTGAATGAAGTATAGGTATCTTTCATTAGGAGACGAATCTACACACTAGAAAGGAGCTTCACTCTATTTTTTTACTTTGGAATATTGAAAAAATCTAGCATGTTTATATAAGTATTAGCAGAAGAAAGGTAAACGGGCTCAATAAATTTCCACGTACACTACAGGGGTACAGGGATAAACCTCTGCAAAAATACTGTGTCTCTTCATATAAGTGAAATGAAATTGATTTGTTCGAAGAATAAGCTGCCAATTTCATAATGAAGGGAATTTTCTTCACGGGAACCGAATTGAATAAAAACTAAAAACTAGAAAATAAAATTATTGAGAAAAACTCGAGTTAAACGGTTTCATTGAAAGGAAAGATAATGCTATGTGTATAATGGAGAAAAAGGTGAGTCCTAGGTACCAGTCATCACACCAATCATTACTGCTTGCAGTGAAATGGCGAATGCGACATTCGTCTCCGTGGAAAATTTTCTTTCGAAGGAATTGGGGAATTGGTCGATTCTTCCAATTCGTACTCCAATATGGTGTTATAGATAAAATTCATAGTGGTGCTGGAATTAACTAAACGGTTTGAAACAGTTGATTCTCCCTATACGTAACGTAACCTTCCCGTAAAATATAAGGTGTAAATGAATTGATGTATGCTCACTAAACGTCCCATTTAGCTTCCGTCAATATGGCATTTTTGCCTGCTTAATTTTGACTTAAATCATACGGAAGGGATACTGAAAGATTACGGGACGTATAGTGAGAATCAACCTTTAAATGGAGACGATGAAAAGCCAGTGTGAAACTGCTACAATATCACTTCATTGTAAGAAAGAGGTCCCTCTTGTAGTAAACGACTTTAGGGAGTGTTTAACGACCTCCTACTGAAAAATCATGAAGGCGATAAATAGCTATATTTAAAATGATTTTTCTATTGAAAGGAAGAAACGTTTGAGGTAAAATAACTTCGACCGTGTCAAATTATACTTTTATAGATCAATTTCGAATATTTTAGTCTGAAAATATGTGTATGGTTAAATGAAAATGCTTGATGAGTTTCAATATATGCCTTTATAATTGAACAATCATAGTTTTTTGGAAGTGTTGTATTCACAGATGGTTGTACAAGATGTCTCAAAAGAAATTTATATTTCAAAAATCGATAAAATTAAATGAGCCGTTTATCAAAAACACATGATGTTACATGTTTGTGAGCGCTCAACTGCATGGTTTACAAATTCTAGCCTCTGAATGGCATCCTGGGGTTTGAGTTCTTGCACCAATTGAATTTCGTAGGAGTGCAACTTTAGATCTTTGTGCAAAATGCGATGTAGCGATGATCTATGCTCGTGCAAAACACTTGCACTCTTCCGAATGGAGAGGTTGGGATCATCACGAACAGACTGATTAGACCGTCTCACGTTCTCTTCCATTCTCGATGACCGGATGTCGTCAGTTCAAAGAAAAAGAGAAAGGATAGTATTGTTTTATCAATCTCAATTAGAGTATTTGGGTTCTTTATGGCGCTCCTTCTGGGGAATAGCATATTACCGTTCTGAAATTACTTCTTAAATCTATGAAAGTCTTCTCACAATAAATCCTATATAACTTCTTCCCATATACATATTCCATATTATGAATCAGGAGATGTTCATCTACAGTTGTTAAACTCATCTCAGGTATAAGTGAGAATCCAAAATGGGAGCGTTTAGCTGATTCATCCTTCGAGAACTATATATATACATCATATGAATCAGATTTTACAGCCCAATTATTTTTAATTCGGCGGAATTAATTGTGTGGACTTGAAAAAATGACTTAATAGCATAAAGTACCTTAAAATATAACAGGGAAAAATTTGATGGTCACAGTTTTTTCGAAAAATTTTTTTGGGTGCACTTTTTATTCTCACGAATTTATGGAAAAATGAAACCGAAATGGTGTGAGAAATGGAAATATAAATAACATTGCGCATTCTCACAGCAGAATTAGTATATTCAAAAAAATTACAAATGTAATCAGTGAAGCCTGCAAAACCACAGCCTGTTTTCCCTTATCATTGTCGAGAGTCACAAAATTCTATGCTATGTAATATTTCCCGCTGCAGCATGCAGACTTTATGCAGGTGCCTGACCTCGAGTGGTTTATGAGGTTTTAATAACCTTGATTGTGGATACATTGACGAAATGTACAATAAAGTCACAATTTACCAACCAATTATAGAATAAATAAACTGAACCCAACATCAACACGCGTTACTGTTGGCTATGGAGAGCAATCAATGCTTATAAAGAAAAAAAACCTAGGAAAGCACTGCCGTGAAGGCATCAGCAGCTTTTGCGCGCATATTCAAGATGACCGCTTTGGCAACGAATTTGAACATGCGCGCAAAAGCTGCTAATCTGTATTTTTGAAAATATTGAGGAAATAAAATTTTGAATGGGTATATCTACGGAATCATTGGGTGGATATTACCCATTCACGAATTCGGCCTTCGTAATTAAGCCCCAAATCTTCTCTACAAATATCGAGTTTTTAAGTCGTTACTTTCGGAAGTGAACACAATAACTTACGGAAGAAACGACTTAAGCACTCGATATTTGTAGAAACGATTTGGGGTTTAATTAAGAAGCCCGAGTTCGTGAATGGGTAAAATCCACCCAAAGATTCCGCAGATATACCCATTCGAAGTTTATTTGTCCAATAGTTCCGAAAATACAGATTAGATCGAATTGAAATCTAGCACTTTATCGAAAAATGACAATTTGAAGTTTCATACAGAATTAAATGGGGATATTATGATAAGAAGATCACAGAATATTGAATATGTGAAAAAAAAAATTCAAATTTTTTTTTCAAATGGTTCTAATGACAAGATCATCACGAAATTTTGCATAGTGTTGTCTTTCAACATCTTTGAACTAGCTACGAAGGTTCATCGCAATAGAATCAGTATTTCTTGACTTATACCGAAAAAAACAACGATATCGAGAAGAAAACCGAAATTCTACATATTTTTTCCCAATATCTCCGGAACTAATAGCCGTATTGAATTGAAATTTGGTATACTAATGTGAAATATAAAGCTCAAGGAATAATTGGAATTGTTCCCGAATATGAACAATAGTTGAAAAAAAAATTTTTTTTCGAAAAAAATTTTTTTTTCGAATTGAGTGACCATACGATTCCAACGAAATTTTGCTCAAAGCTGCGCGCCATTATTCTCCAACTAACTGCCAAGTTTCAATTCAATCGCTCCAGTAGTTCCTGAAATATGAGGGAAATGACCCCACAATTTCAAATGGCTATAACTCCGAAACTAGTCGACCTATTTAGCACATTAACGAACTTAACCGCGGCATTCCGATGCGCGAACTACCCTACAAGTTTCAAGTCGCTAGCTGGCATCGTTCGACAGTTATCGTGTCCCCGACCGAACGGCCGGACAGAATCGATTTTGACACCGGATTGGTCATCCGTGAGTCCAACCTAGTCGTTTGAGACAATTTTCGGCTCAATATTCACAAATTACAGACATTTGGACGAAACGATAGCTCGGAGTTCCCATAGAACAAGCGCGCGAAAATCTAACAATATTTGGCAATTCTAGTTCCGCGTTTCGGACACTATAATATTTAAGTGAGTAATAGTGGGAAAGAATCAACACCTGGTATTCTGTGTATCTTGTTCCAGTCCATATTTTTTGGATCCTCCCCATGTTCAGTTTCCTCCTTCCTTTATGCTGCTGGATGCTGAATAAATATCTTCAGGATTCGAACGAACTGGAAGAGAAAATTCCGTCCTCTAAAAAGGCATCCACATGGACTGTCACTCTCCTGCTGACACACATTTAAACTCTTTTCTAATTCAATTTGGGTAGTGGGAGTGGTGGTATTCTGTGCTCGACAGGCCGATCTATTGGATGGGCGGCTTTTCCATTTAGGCTGCATACATGCAAGTTTTTGTAATTCTGATGACACCGTTCTGCAGGCTCCCACTAATTGAAATAATTCGGGAATACCGCAGCGCGGGTGGATGTGGACGCCACCATTCGAAGAATTCTGTTCACTGCCACGTGGCACGTTTGATGGAAATACCAGTTCATTGAAAAATAGTTCTAGACATGATATAACTAACATGGTGAGCTCATCTGATTTTCCAAAATCGTTCATATTGGCGCATGATAATAATAATTATTATTGTTTAGTTGGTCCCTTAAGACATGATTCACATGTACAGGATGAGTCACATACAGAAGACAATGTAAACACAGGAAGAAATCGGAAAACAAAACACCCGAAAACATAAATACAGGGTGTTTCTTTAAGTTGCACATTAATTTTAACCATAGATTCCTCTCATCAAATAAAACACTTTTTTCTTTTATCATTTTCCCAGATTCGGCTCTGGTGAAAAGTTATAAGCATTTGAATATTTCTGAATGTGCTAATACACTCCTGCACTTTGTTCGCAAGTCCAACATAGATATCACTTACCGTGATTTATATTGCATAGAAATCAATCCATTGCTTGAAATTAAAAAAAAATATGATTGGTAAAACTCATTTACTCGCTTAATGCTTATAATTTGGTACGGTATTAATGTGGAAAAAATATTTCACAACACTTAACCATAGAAACATCAATCTTCAACTTGAAATTTGTGCAATACCCAGTTGTTTCCACCATGAGATTCTACACAATTTTAATCTTGTCCATTCTTGTATTGAAATTTCCATAATTATTCTAATTTTCATCAAGTTTATAAGTTTATTATGAGAAATTATTAATTAACCTAAAAATATTTATTGAACTCTAGAATTCTATGGAATGTCTGGTCTATAGACATGGATTGTGTCTGTGGTCTGGTCCCGAAATAGCAAAGACCTTATATTTGGTCTATGCGAATTAGATAAATATTCATTTGTATTCTATATTCCTGGTAAAGGTGAGCATAGCCTGCTCGAATGTTTATCAGATTTGTTAACATTCAACGTTGAATATCTCGAAAACGGTTCGTTTGAGGAGAAATAAAAAGAATAATTAAGTATTCTAAAATGATTCAGGATTCTTATACTGACTTAAGCTTTGTCTGCATTATTCATGCTATACTTTCTTTTAGTTTTATGAATCGGGGAGTCTATAACCAGAAAACTGTAGAATACGAGTCATAGTCATAGCGAACCTCACACCAAAATTCATTTCATTCGGAGGAACCATGTCGAAGCTACAAAAGAAAGACTGTGTTTTTGGAAATTTCAACAGCCTGTATCTTTTTACCGGGGCCGAATCAGGAAAAATGGCAAATAAAAAAAAGTATTTTATTTGATGAGAAAAATCTAGGGTTGAAATCAATGTACAAAGACTCCCCCTGTATATATAACTATTTCTTCGAACTATCATAGCATTCAGGTATTAGGTTTTGCTGTGAAAGCACATTTCCATCAAGAGCTCTTTGACCTCTTCTTTAAAACTTGAACACTCCAGAATCCTCAGTCTTTTGGGAAAATGCCTGACCAGTTTAATGCCACTGAATGTAGGTGAATTGTCAAATTTTGATGTCTTATGAGACGGTATGGATATGATGTCCTTGTGCCTTGTTCCATATGTAGGATACTGGGAGCACTTCTTGAGAGTCTGAACATTCTTCTGAGTGTACATTAAACAATAATTAAAAATATAAATAGATGGGAAGCTTAAAATTTTATCCTTCTTGAATATCGGCCTATATACAAGATTCCTAGAGTCTCCGACCGAATATCAAACGTATCAGTCTCTTTTGTGCAACAAATACGGAATTACTTAACACACAAATGAAGTTTCAAGGAATATAATCTACAGGGTGTAACAGGGTTGATGTACAATATTCAAGGAGGTGAAAGTACAGATCATTATTTCCAATGAAAAAGGTGCCTATTACTTTTTCTTCAAACCCCCCGGCTCTACAGATATTAATTCGTTTCGTATATCTCCGGGACGACAAGACCTACGGCAATAAATGTGCCCTAAATCGAAAGAGGACAAGATGTATCATTCACCGTATTCAGTTTTGCTCGAGCAAATCAACAGGAATCAAAAGAACACATTTTATGTGGGAAATTTATTTCGATTAAGAGATCAACATCAAATTTCATATAGTTCGAAGGTTTATACCGAATTTCATGAGGATAATATAATCAAAAGATCACAGAATATTGAATATTTGAAAAAAACTAATTTTGTTCTAATAGCACAATCATCACGAAATTCTGCACAAAGTTGTCAATCAGCATTTTCAAACTAGTTGCCTAGTTTCTTCATGATTGAATCAATAACTTTTGAGTTATTTCATAAATAACAAAGATATCCAGGAAAAACCACGAAATCTGACATATTTTTCGAAATATCTCCGAAACAAATTTTCGGATCGAACTGAAATTTGGTACACAACTGCGAAAAGGTCTGAGCAGAATTTTCTCCCGAGTATGATGCACAGTTTCCGGAGAAAAATTCTGAACATTTTTTTTTTATTTACTGACAGTACGATCTCGACAAAATTCTGCAACTCCGAAACCTATCGGCTGATTTCGCCCATTAACGAAATTAACCTTCACATTTTGAAATGCAACCTATTTCAACAGTTTCAGGTCGACAGGATCCTCCTTATGCACGTGATGCACGCTCAAAATTCGAAAATTAAAGACATTTGGACCAAACAATGGCACGCTGTTCCCCTAGAACAGGCGCGCAAAAAAGAGGGGAGCACGACCCACAACAACCAACCCCCCTCCTCCTCAATTTGATTTGACAAATTTTCAAGAAGGTCAAAAAAAATGTCGATGTTAAACCCCCTCCCCCCCTCCAAAAATTTGTCTTTGGCCGACCCTGTACTCACAATATGAATTTTGAATATAGGTTACTTGCTATTTCTTCAGTGGAGCGAATTTGACTTCTGACAATGAACATGGTATTCTAAGGACGGCTTGCAAAATTTCGTAGGGTTCATGGAATCAGAAAATTCCTATGAATGTCAACGAATTTCGTGAGCAGGTAACAATCCAAATTTAGTTTTTCCGTGTACCCATATACTTTTTCATATTTGCAGAGTAACAAATATTAAATTCAGTATTTTTTGAAGATTGAAAAGTTTCGTATGCCTTTCAGAAAATTTGAGACATGTTGTACCGCCTAGAGGGGGCCATCCATCACGGACAGGACTTTTACTGACAGGTGGCCCTTAATTAATATAGAAGCGTTCCTCCCTAAGCTTTTCACGTCACCTTCCTAATGGATTTTCCACCCTTAAATAAACTTTCGAGTAAACCTCGTTGCATAAATATTACGATATACGCAAAAAGGTCGAAGTTTCCGTCATAGTTTTCTATGCTTTACTTCAATTACCACCAAGTTTGCGAGCCTTCGGTGCTTTCCAGAATGATTTTTTTTTTAAATTAATGAGACTTATGTCTATCTGTTTGAGTAAACTTTTTTAATTAACACGTTTTTGCAGGTTTGCCCTAGGGACTGTGAGTGGAATCTATATGGTGAGATGACAATTTGGTTGTATTCGCTGATGAAAGTGAATTCTAGGAGTATTGACCATAAGTTTTCAGAGAAAGAAGCTAGAGATTTGGAGTATGGATGGATTGTACCCATTCATGATACCGGTCTTCGTTGATTTCCTGATGGCAGATCGTTAACACAATAGCTTCCGAAAGGGACATTTCAGAGACTATACATTCCAGTAGAAATAAATATTTGACGTAGTATAGCTTCGCTCAAATGTCTTGGACTTTCGAATTTTGAACCAAAAATGGTCTCAAACGATTCGGTTAGACTCGGTAATGACGAATCTGATGTCAAATGGTATCTGTCCGGCCGACTATAGGCACCATTACATGGGAATAAAAAATAGGGATAGGTTGCATTCAACATTACGATGCTTGATTTCGTTAATGAGCCCATTTGAATTTTTCAATATTTTAGCAACTACCAATGCAATCGAATTGAAAGTTGTTTGTTAATCGTAATCTGCCTACCTTCAACAAGTTCACCTATTGAAGAAAAAAATTTCCAAATTTTCCTCGAGAATTTTTTTTTCGGAAACCATTCAGTAGATTTCGAAGAAATTTCACACATGCAGACCTTGAAACCAATATTCTACAATATTGTAACACATTTCAATTCGAACCCATTTCAACGTTTCTGAAAATACTGGGAAAAAATATGTTGAATTTTGTGTTTTTTCCTCGGTATCGTTTATTTGATATTTCTTGGATAATTCAGAAAATACTGCAGTTATGATCTTTTCATTAGAAAATCTGAAAATAAGGAACTTTTGCGCGCATGTTCTGGGGAACAACTTGCTATCGTTTGTCCAAATATCTGTAATTTTCGAATTTTGAATCGAAAATGGTATGAAACGACTAGGTTGGACTCACTGATGACGAATCCGGTGTCAAAATCGATTCTGTCCGGCCGTCGGTAGGCACGATTTCGGGCGTACGGAGGTTCCTTTCGACTTGGAAATTTCAGAGTTGGTTAGATTTCACAATGCAGAGGTTTGTTGATGAGCAAAATCGGTCGAACCGTTTCGGAGTTATAGCTATTTGAAGTTTTGAAGTTGAATTGAAACTTGACACTTAGTTGGAGCATGAGGAGTTCTAACTTTCTGCAGAATTTTATTGAGATCGTGTCAGCAAATTTTGAAAAAATTTTTTTCCGAAATTTTTTTCTCGGAAACTATTCCTTTCATTTGGAAAAAATTCCGGTCATACTTTGAACTTTCAAAGTCAATTAAAAAAATACTGATTCAATCGTGATGAAACTAGTTAACTAAGTTGGAAATGCTGATGGACAACTTTGTATGAAATCTCGTGGAGATCGTGTCATTGAAACAATTTGGAAAAATTGTTTTTTTCCATTATTCAATATTCTGTAATCTAAATCCTAATCCTAATGGCCGACCGTAAACACAATTACTTCCGAAAGAAACGACTAAGAAACTCGATATTTGTAGAGAAGGTTTGGACCTTAATCACGAAAGCCGAATTCGTGAATGGGTAAAATCCGCCCAATGATTCCTTGGATAAACCCATTCAAAATTTTATTTTTCCAATATTTTCACAAATACAGATTAGATCGAATTGAAATCCAGTAATTTAATCAGTTCATGCGGTCTAGAAATTGCTGTTAAAAATAGTTCACTTTTTTGCGGGTTTACATGGCCCTAAAACCATTTTCAGCTCAGAATTCCAAAATAACAGACATTTGTCAGAGACAGCACGTTGTTCTCTAGAAAATGCGTAAAAAAGTTGTAAGTATGAATTGATTAACATTCCAGAG
Organism: Myrrha octodecimguttata; assembly: GCA_958510865.1. Lineage (NCBI taxonomy): Eukaryota > Metazoa > Arthropoda > Insecta > Coleoptera > Coccinellidae > Myrrha > Myrrha octodecimguttata. Next base: position 59,222,177 of record OY294059.1, on the reverse strand, counting down.
ACAATTAATTCCTGTTTGGAACAACACAAAACATAGAAAGATTACCCAAAGATATGATTTTTCCTATATTGTGTTTCAGCCCCCCCCTACGAGAGCTTATTTCAACAGCAGCAGGATAGTCGGCCTCGACACAGGACCATAGGGGTCCCAAGACCTCGGCCGACTTGATGTGACGTTCGAGCGAGCCTCCATGATCCCAAAGGAGAGTTATGTATCTTCCAGATTTATGTGTAAAGTGTAATGCTCCTGTAAGCCAGGCGCAGATTTCTCTGCCATGGGATGAAACACGGTCAGAACGTGAATAAGTTAATGTTTCGGTATTGCAGGAGGAGAGGTTATATAGATTTGCTATTTCTGCTTTCAGTAAAAGTTATGGCCTTAGCTTATTCAAGATGGAAATCCAGAATTCCAACGAGAGAATAGCCGAGAAAAATGTCATGAGATAGTTGGAATACAAATTGCTGTGCTACTTTCAGAATTCATAAAGAAAGTAGAAGTAGAAAAGAAAGGCAACAACAGTCTTAAAACTTCAAATTTATTGGAACCTTCAAGTAATTATTCAGGTGACATGTTTCGGTAGGTTGGCTATAGGTTTTACCATTTTCAAACGAACAATGAATTAGTGGTTTCTTAGTCGTATAGCAAGTGAAAACATTTAGTCAGGTAAATAAGATCGAAAGGTCAAAAGATAAAACAATAAATTTATTCATTAATTAGTTATTTATTTACTGTTTTATTTTTGATCTGCAAGTTTGACTCAAAACTTCATTATATTATACAACAAACGGTTCAATTTTGATAGTATCAGTTCTTGTATAGATATATCGAGGCAATAATCCAAATTCCAAATAGCCAAGAATTTGACATATGTTTTCCAATATCTCTATTTAATTTTTTTTTTTTTGTATTTTTTCCAAATATCCTGAAATCAAACACGCAATAAAGGAAAGGGATTAGCCTGTTTATTTTTCTGTCGAGTGTTACAACAAAAGTGAATTCAAAAGGCAATAAAATTCTTTTTGTTGAAAGACGCAAGCTAACAATTCTTGTTGTAAATCTTCGGGAGTGGCGGCAGGTAGTCCTTCGCTGGCGCCGGATTGTGGTCGGTGATGACGAGAGGACGGAAGCAGTCGTCGAGGGTGGTAAACCAGATGATGGACGTAGGGTCTTAAGACGCAAGAGATGGTACTGCGAGCGCGACTTAAGTAAGAGCTGAGAGAGGGCGCTCGCTACAATCCTAATATTGGAATCTTAAGAACAGGTCTTCCGAGAAAAAATTATTTTTCTAGAAAATTTTGAGGTTTTTCAAAATTTTTCTACCTATTCTATCTACACAAAATTTTGCCCCATGTTGCGCGTGGGTATTCTACAACTGAAATTAAGAATACTGTTGTTAACTATCGATTTCAAGCTCTGTGTCAAATTCTAATGTTCTCTGATTTATAATCTCCTGAAAAACAGATTTTTTCATCAGAAATATGCTTGATACTTCAAGAATTGTCTGTTATATTTTCCAAAGAGTATAGGTCCCCCCCCCACTAAACTAATTTCAAACTTCCAACTGATTCCACCGCTACTTTTTGAAATGTTAAAGGACCAACATAAAAATTTTGAATGGGCATCACTCCGAGACCGTTTGGCTGCTTTTGATCACTAACGAACTCCACCGAGATATTCAGACTTCGATGGATCAAATCCACCAAAATTCCAGATTTTTCAATATTTCATATGATTGCAAGTAAAAATAGGTAGGTTACTTAAGCAAACCCTGAACCTAAAATGGAAACTTTCCGAGTTATTCATCAGGAAAATTTTCAGTAATGGTTCAAGGTGTTTCCGGGCTTGGGGCTCGGAAGACAGACGGGTCCCCTTGAGGGCTTTGATACTGGAAATTCTGTTATCGTCTAGGCCTTTCCATATCCCTGGGAGACCGGGTCCCCTGGGTGCCAACCCGAAGCGCCCAGTGAAAAGCCGGCACTGCCAATGGGGGCAAGGAGCCCCAAGCTCGAAAACACCTTGAACCATTATTGAAAATTTTCCTGATGAATAACTCGGAAAGTTTCCATTTTAGGTTCAGGGTTTTCCATGAAAAACCTTTAGAACATCACATTTCAAACATATAATTTCAATATTGTATTTTTAAAAAAATGTTGATCACCTCAAACTGAAAAATAAAAATGAGGATTTGCATTCAAAGGGATTTGTCTTGAGTTCACAATATGGCAACGTCGAATTAAACTTTCTCGGGGAGAAAAGGACGTCAAATGTGTTAGTTTGCCTAGGAAAACAGAGATAGCTATACTTCGATCTGGTAGGAGTAGAAGGCAACGACCAAGGAATAGAAAAAGAAGAGCACAGACTGTCATATTACTGACAAATCGCAAACGGAAATTGTTTGGTTATATTCACAAAGAACACGTGTGTACCACAGAATAGGAATGAATATTTCATTATTCTATAGCAGAAAAAGCTATTCTACTAAACACCGTTGTCACTTCGTGCATGCCTGGCAAATCCCAAACCCCAATTTTGAAATCTGGTTTTGAATACGTTCGGAAGGTGATTTGGGAAAATGATGAATCAAACCCATAATAATTATATTTAAATTTGCTTTTGTAGTAATAACCCAGATTCAGGAAAAACCCCCATTGGATAATCCTCTCATTAAAGCCCTTTAAAATTTCGTTCTAAATAGCAAAAATTGTTTTAATACTACAAATTGGCGAATTTGAATGAGAAAAAGATTTTTTTGAAATACACATCTATACAGCAGAAGAGCAGAAGGATTCAAGAAAGTTCGAGTCCCCGTTTTCATATGAAGTAAAACAGTTCAGAAACCGTTGAGTTCTCACCCAAGGTATGGCATATCGTTGTGAATGTCACCAAACAAGCTATCTAATGAAGAAATAATATACTTGCTGTGCCATTTGAAATAAGAAAGGAGTAGGTTATTTTCAGTATAACCGTTGCAGAGTTCTGAAAATATTTCAGAACGAAAGTTCATTATCCGAAAACCCCAAATTCAAATTTTCAGTAAAAATTATGATCCTTTTTCCGTACACGTCATATCAGGCCATCCATCTTGGTGCACTCTTTTTGTGTAACAGATTGTAAGTAAACGAACTACCTAACACGAAAATAAAAGCTGCTATCTTCCACTTCCACTCCATTCGGATTCCTTAAAGCTTAATTTGATGCGAGGGCAATCTCATTCTTTGCCAGATCCAATTTGTTTACTAATGGCCTCATTTATAAGCAGTTGAAGCCCAAAATAGTCTAGATCAATTCGTGATCCCATCCCAGAGCTTCTGTAGATTCAATTTCGTCAAGTCTCGACACACGATTGGCAATATCCTGTTGAGTTCAATCTGCTAGGAATGTCTTTTGCTCCTGGGAGTCTGTCTTGGGAATGTGTTTTTCTAGCTTTAGATATGTGTATTCTTCTCTAATGAAGTATCCCCACTACGGTATTTCATATGTCATAAGTTTTTCGGTTTATTTCGGACATTTTTCTAGACTTCAAGTGGAAAGTGATGAAATTATAAACCTATGGGAGATGATTCTTCAATATAATAGGCCTGTATAGCGTTCGTCGTTCACCTGAGGGTCTGAAGTACCTACAATCGCTTGGATATTAGATTCTTCCGGTCAAAGAGCAGACAGGTAATATTATTTACTGCTTTCTGCTGGTTTTCTGTCTCTCTTTCTGTTCCCGATATTATTTCAACATAATATTGTCAATTAAAATTCAAGAGGAAAAAAACAATTATGTTCCAGTGAAGAAGGAACTTATTGTTTGATCAAATTCCAATTTCTCCTGGGGTTTTTACCGGTGCTCTTGTATCATACGTTGAAATGTATGGCACCCCGTTTACATTTGCTCTGCTGATCTTGTGACTCTTTTACATACGCTTTATTGTTTGCATACAAAAGAATATAAAGGTCTTTCCCAAAATATATGTAACGAGTGTTTCAATAATAGCACAAGATTTAAATTGCGCGCCATGTTTGACAATCATAATGTCAGATGATCATAACGTGACAGATCGAAAGTTGACAGATGGTAGTTAGTAATCATGGAGCATTACATGGCAGAACAACGAGTCCTGGTTTTCAAAAAGTATTATCGAAATTTTGAAATTCGTAAAGTCCAATGTTCGGTCGAAATTATGTGCCTAAAAAAACTTCCGTTTGAGTTGGCAGAGAAGAGGAATGTTAATCATGTCTTATATATTGTGTGTGGTTTAATTAAAAAAACGCGAAAGTCCTTGTCGCACCATGTAGTATAAAAACATTTTTGGGAATACTTGCTTCTACTTAATTTTTTTTTTCTGAATTTTCTTCATTACTTCAATTATATTCCGCTATGAACCAACAAATTATTGGTTTATATAATAATGAATTTAATGTATTAACGAATTTCAGATATGTGCTTTTCAGAGAAAAATCAATTCGAAACATTATTATCCAATAGAGGAAGAGGACTCTTGTATTTATTTAAGAAGTATACATCCCAGGTGTGAACAATGGAAATAAAATTCATTAGATTATCGTGGTAGGTCGTAGCGAAGGAATTATCCTCAATAACAAAAGTTTAAATTTAACAGTTAACCGTTTCCTCACAAATAAAACAATTAAAAACAAAATCAAAACGATGTCGAAAAAGTCAGGTTAGGTAACCATTTAAATCGTTGTCAGCCACTCTACGCTTGTGCGAGCTACCCAATTCTGAAACAGTTCGGACTCTCACGTCCGAACTCCTTTCACAGTTCTAGAACAGTTCGGAATCGATTCTGAAAATAACCAAAACAGGAGTACTCAAATCCTGAACCGGTTCTGAAATGAACCAAAACACAAAATCGCAATCGCGCATGCGGAACCGTTCCAGAACAGTTCGGAACTCGGAACCAAAACAAACCTAATACGAGATCGTAGAGGTCGTTCAGAACAACACATCACGGCAGTTCGCGAGAGTGTGGCAGAAAGGACAGAGACGTCGATACTCCATCGGTCACAAGAATTTTACATTTCAAAAGGTACTCTTTAGCGAATTCTCACTAAGGATTTACAGCTGCGTGCCTACAATATCCCACTGACTCAACAACTTTTGCCTGTAAACCATGAACAGCAAAGATAATTCACCAATTGGACCCTTGAGCAACTTGCTGGTTTTGCCAACAAAATCATTTTCTGTGATGAGGACCATTTTCACCTCGATGGAAAAAGTGTCGTATATATGGGGCTTAGAAAATTCCCCAATGATTCGTCAAACAGCAATGCATTAACAACGGGTCACTGTATGGTGTGTATTATGGTCTGCAGGAATTATTAGACCGTTTTTATTTGAAAACGAAGAAGGAAACGCAGTAACGTTAAATGACGAAAGTTATTGTGCTATGATAACACTTCTGCCTTACTTGAAAAGTATTGATCTTGTCGACATTGGGTTTCAGCAGGACGGTGCCACATGTCAAAACGCCAGTGAAACATTGGCGATCTTGCACGATTTTGCTCCTGATCGTGTCATTTCCTGATCTGGTGACCAGAATTGGCCTCCGAGCTCTTGCGATCTAATGCCTTTAGACTTCTTGCTAGAGGGTTATCTGAAGCCACAGGCTTATGCCAATAAGCCTGAAACCATCGAAGCATTGGAAGCCAAAATTAGACGCTATATCACAGAATCACTCCATAAACTTTTTCGGTGTTATTTCTACATAACATATATACAGGATGTTGAATCTCAGCTTGACAGAATTCCCAGATTTCTCTAATACGGACCTGGAATTTTTCAAATATCTGAATATGAATCTATAGATCTGTATGAGTGAATCATACGCTCCATATATCATTGGATTATACAGGGTGGTTCCAAAGTTATGAGCAATTGAAAATATTGGTGAATACAAAAAACACCCTGTATCTTAGTAATAGAATTATTTAGATCTATCATATATAGGTTTTTTGGACACGTCTAAGATAGCTCTACCCCAGGTTACCGTATTTTTATTTACCAATAAAACACCCTATACCTACATCAAAAATACTGAAACTTATTGATATTTCTTGTCCTGATTATGTTATCAAAATAGTTGTATATCATTTTAAAAATAGATTCAAGAAGTATTATCAATTTATTACTGACTCACAATCATTTTTCCTTAAGTGACCAGCAATACCCAATATAACCCAACAAGGGCATATAATATGTACAATAACTGCATATGTACAGGGTGCGAAAAATAATTCACAAACTGAAAGTCAGAATTTCATGTTTATCAAACGGGGAGACACGTGACCCTCTGACGGCTACACAGCCTTCGGCATCATAGCACCATCCCTCAGGACGCGAGGGGGGAAGGCTGAATAATTCATGATGTTATTATACATATTTCACGCGGGAGCAGTGTCAGCTTGACGTTTTAATGCGATCTAATGGACTGTCGAAGGCGCGAAACCGAATTGTTTACTGACAAAGCGTGCTCCTGCATGGGCCTTCTGTAACATCTCCCTTCTTTGATCGGCGGCTGTACAAATCGGCAGTGGTTAGTTGATAAACAGGAGGATGAAATGTATCATCTGTATATTGTGAATATAATAATAGAAAATCCTGAGTTATGATTAGTGAGGTAGACTGAAAACCATCTTTTGGTTATCTGGAAAATTCCACACATGTGATTTTTAACTAATCAGGACGTGTATTTCTGACAGTTTATAATGACAGAATATTTTCTCAATTCGCCTGCTGTGCGGATGAACTTGCTTTTCTCTTGGTTGGATCTTTCTGTAGCTTTCGACGCTTAGCATTTTTTGCAGTTCTAGCTATGACAAATTCTATGTCAGAGAATGGATTAAATTCGCGATTATACCTTTCGAAAAAATATTCCTGCAACTGCTTAGCTGTAGAGTTTCATAGAACTTTGATAACACTCTCCTTGTAGTCTTCGGAGTTCTTTTTTCTCATGTTGAAGGCATAGACTTCAAGAATAAGCGCCAGTTCTTTCAGAGGTATATCCGCTCTGTCGAAATTATACGCTTTTTCTGCGCAAAAGTTTATAAACTGCTTCCATACACTTGCCTTCAATTTCGTAGTATTCGCGGGTGTCAACTGCTTAATATTCTGGCGAATATTTCTTTACTTTCTTAACCGAAGCGAGACATTTTTCTACGTCGTGCTGTTTTTGACAGATTCAAAACAGAAATAATTTCCAGCTCAGAGTTCCACTGAGTTGCCATAATAACTGAAAAATCAAGTCGACAAAACCTTCTATGTTTTGCAAGTACTCTATGGAGACGAAAATTGATGTTGTTGGAAATATTTTTAGAAAATTTATTTTCAAAATATTCATGAGCTCGAAAAAATTTCCGGAAATAATTTGACCTGTAGTGGTATTACTAGTGAATTTTTTTTGCATGGATGGCTGTGTGATTGTTGATATAAACGTTTGGCATCGAATACCTATGATTTAATAGGTTTCTTCTTTGTACATGCATGAACATGCTGACAACACTAACTCCACTGATTCTGTTCTGTGTGTTTAGTTGTAAGCTTGCACTCTGTTCGTTGCTGAAATGTTGGGAGTCAGTGTAGTCACAGATAACGTGTGCAGTGCAAAGATTGCGGTAATCTTCTGTGATGGTTATGTGCAAATATAAGTAATAATCATAGACATCTGTTGTTGTCTCTGGTTCCTGGTTGAACGTGTTCTGTTCTCTGCATGTTTATTTTTGGGGGAAATGAATTTTCATCATATCGTTATTCAAAATGGTTTTTTTTCGTGACGACATTAGAAAAACTATCAGGTACAACGAACAAAACTTATATAATGGTTTCGAAGCACACAATTAGGCGGGACAATAGGTTCTAGGGAACGGTTTGCTATCGTTTTAGTCGAATGTCTATAATTTACGGATTTCGAAACGATAATGGTCTCAGACGTTCAGGTTGGACTCACTGATCATGAATCCGGCGTCGAAATCGATTCTGTCCAGCAGGTCGTCCGAAGATACTATAACTGTCCAACTGAGCAAGCCAGCTACTTCTGAGGTGGATCGCTCTTGAAGATCAAGGCAGTAGGCAATTTCGTTCGGTAATGAACCAATTGGCTACATAATTTCGAAGTCATTATGATTTAAACTTTTGAGATTATTTCCCTAAATATCTCAGGAAATATCTGAGAGACAGACAGGCAAGTAATACAGAAATCATAATGGGACGATATGGTGTGGAAAAAAAATTTGTGCACCAAATTCCAGTTCAATCCGGATTTTACTTTCGGAGATATCGAGAAAAACATATATCGAATTTTTTGTTTTTTTTTGAGTATCTTAAAAATATGGATCCAATTATGATAAACTTGGCAGCTTGCTGGAACATGCAGATGCAAAACTTTTCTTAAAATTTTGTGATGATCATGTTCCAGGACAATTCGACAAAAATCTCCCTTGAAGTATTTCCTCCAAAATATTTTTTCCAGATTTTAGAGCAAATTTGCACTGATCTTGCGCAAGGTACCATCTATTCACCATCGAACGATGTACAGTAATAATAACCACGTGCATTCAGTCGATTGTAATTATGATTTCCCTTCATATTGCGCTTCTGAATTGCTTCAAAGGGTTCCACAAAGTTTTGAGATACCTGCTGCCTAGGTTCATCTCATCGTTGTATCGAATATTCTGCAAATTGAGATTCTTTATTTAATTTGGGAAATTCCTCCCTTTTATTATATCCTTCAGGTCGGGACGCTAAGTTGGAGTTATCTGGGCGATGGCCCGAACGATTCTTTGATCCCTCTCCCCCAACAGGAATAAAATAAAGTATTCCGGGATCATGAGCCGGCTACGCAGCATGAAAATTGCCTTTTTTGCGTTCGAGCAATCAGGAAAGGGCTTAAATATGACACTGTTGTAATCTTTCGTATTTTATACGCCGGATATTGGCCGGGTAATTTTCGCTTAGGCCGAATCTGGATGTGGAAGATGGAGGCGTTTTATTCGAACAGGAATGGTGGACTGAATTGTATCATTTCATTCATAATTTTCTGGATTTAAGAAAATGATGTTTTGAGTGCTATAATAGGACTGCGAACTTGTACCACACTGAAGAATATAAATACGACAATTGACATATTCGATCTGTCAATCGATTGATCCACATCAGTCAGTTCACGGAACTTTTTAAAACGAAAAAACGTGAGTGAGAAAAATTATATATTGAAACAAAACCAATAAACGATGAGGCACGGGAATCAAAAACTTGAGTTTATAATATATCCTGTATTGCTGGAAAGCCATGCTGCTGACTTCGCGTCAGTGCTCTTCTAGTTTTCATTACGGAAAAATAATGTAACAAAAGGAAAAACCCCGAAATTTGACATATTTTTTCCCAATATCTCCAGAAATTATGATTGTGTAAATCTGAAATCGGGTACACTACTGTAAAATATAAAATTCGGGGTGAGAGCAGAATGTTTCGAAATAATATTTCCAGATATACTGACAGTACTATCTCAACAAATCCTGCTTAAAGTTGCGCGTCAGTATGCTTCAGATAACTGCCAAAGTTTAATCCAATCGCCTCGATAGTTTCTGAAATATCACTAATAACCTCAAAATTTCGAATGGCTATAACTCCGAAACCATTCGGCCGATTCTGCCCATGAACGAACTTAACAACAAAAACAAAAAGGAAGCGAATAGAATAATTTATTCTCAAAATAATACATAAGCATTCAAAGCTTAAAAAAACAATAAATGAAAGTGTAAATGAAAAACTGAATTACATAAGAGAACACACATGCCAACAAAGGTCATAACGAACATTTTAATATCACTTTTTGTAATTCGCCATGATGTAGGGTCATTAAAATCAACTGGTTCAGGTTTAACCTCAGTAAGTCCTGATTCCTCGTCAAAAGAATTTTCCTTGTCCGAATGATCCGAAATGGAATACTTTCTTACGATAGGCTCGGTACTCGTGCAATTATGGTACAACGCAATTTTAATTGAAGCGGTATAATATGGGATCTCGCAAATAAAATTCGAACGATAATATCGCCGACATATTCCCAACCCAAACATAACCTTATAAATTTTGAAGTCTCTGAGTTATATCTTTTGAAAATGATTGACTCTCATGTGCACGGACAGAATGTAATTTGACCGAGCGCGCAAAAATCCTCAACTCAAAATTGAATTATTCAAACATGCCTGATTGAAATTTTTAAACTTTTTCCAGCACGACTAATTTCCCGGTCCGCTTGCACGATCACGTTATTTGCGGTGTTGCACATGATTTAAAATATAATTATAAGTTCCTGGTTCCTATTTTTCTTAATGATGCCATCAACTGCGCCGCTGCATGGAAGTACCCCACATGCGAGAAAAAAGGTAGTATTAATAAGACTGGGGTGATTTCATCAAGCCTATCGGTCGTAAACGCCTTCGAAATACATTTCCCTTATCAAAGCCGGTGTGATGAACGATTCGGCGAATAATGTGGACGGTCTGAATCTCTTTGTCATGCCGTCAAGAAACCGACCCTAGACGGAGCGCTACCGCCGCTAGCTCGAACCATTAAACTCCCTCTGAACTTGCCGCTAATTGAGGACTTCAGTGTTCGAATAACAAACATCTGGACGCGATCGGGAATCGTTGGTCGACCGACAAGTATAAATTTATCATCTGTTAATTTATTGGTAACTTCTTGTCGCCGCATATTGTACAACAGGTGCATGCACTATAGCACCGCTCTAAAATATGAATGGACTTTGAAGTGAAAAAACATAATTTCAAGAAAAAAACATAATTAGTTGGCGCCCGTGGCAAATGCCTCCCTCTCCACGCCCTAGATCCGGCTCTAACGCCCATAATCGTGCATGAGGACGGCCGGCCGGAAAGAATCTATTTTTATACTAGATTCGTCATCTGCGAGTCCAACCTAGTCGTTTGAAACCATTTTCGGAAAAAAATTCGAAAATTACATACATTTGGACGAAACGATAGCACGCAGTTTCCCTAGAACGTGCATTGCGCAATGACAAATTATTTTCTGTAATAGCTGCAGAAATTAAAATTGGATTAAACTGAAATCCTATGCACTGTGGTGAAACATTGACTCGAAGGTCTGTCAATGTTTTACCTAAGTGCATAGAATTTCAGTTTGAACAAGTTTAGATTTCCGGAGATATTAAAGGAAATGATTTGTCAAATTCCGTGGTATTTTTGCGCACATGTTCTAGGGAAACAACGTGCTTTCTGAAAACTCTTTGAAATCTGATAGATAGTTCCCAAAAAAATCTTCCAACAAAATTTATTATTATTATTGAATTTGTTATTTCTACCTACTAGAAATAGGAGATCAACGAAGTTTTTCGAGCAGTCATGCCTGAGTATTCTACAATTAATAATCAAGTTTAATTCAGGTCACATCGGTTATTTCTGAGTCATTGAGGGACCTAACCTCAGAAATTGAGTATCTGTATGAATAAAACTCCAAAACAGTTTGGTCCATTTGGTTTATTATCAAAATAGCTGGCGCATTATGCCATGAAACTAGCCCTCAAAGATAAGTCGCCTGGCAACGGACGACGGTCCTGTCAGACCAAATTGCTTCTGGCATTAGATTCTTCATACGGGAGTCCAACAATTCAATAACAGATATTCGGGAAAAACGATAATACCCTTTTCCCTAGAGCCTGCGCGCAAAAATAAGCACTATAATCTCGAAAATCTCTAACCATCATCGTGAAGGGTGAAACAGAAAAAATCTAGAAAAGCACTACCGTGAAGGCATCTTTTGCGCGCATGTTCAATGTAGATGACCACCTCGACAACGAATTTGAACATTCGCCCAAAAGCTGCTGTCTTCACGGAAGTCGTTTCGTCCAGAAGTTATTGTGTTTATTTTTCCAATACATATTTCCAAAAATACAGATTAGATAAAATTGAAATGCAGTACTATCGAAAAATAACAGTTCGAAGGTTAATACAGAATTTAATGAGTATAATATGACAAGCAGATCACAGAATATTTAATATGTATTTGAAAGAAAAAAATTTGAAATTTGTTTCAAACTGTTCTAATCACACGATCATCATGAAATTATGTACAAAGTTGTGTTTTAGCATCTTCAAAATAGGTGCGAAGTTTCATCGTGATTGAATCAGTATTTCTTGAGTTATACCGAAAAAACAACGATATCGGGAAGAAAACTACAAAATTGCATATATTTTTTCCCAATATCTCCAAAACTGATAACCGTATCGGATTGAAATTTGACAGACTGCTGTGGAATATGGAGCTTAGAGTTTGCGCTGAATTTTTTTTTCAAATGTTATGAACAGTTCGAAAAAAAAAAATTATTTTTTTTAAATTTACGGATAGTATAATCTCAACAAAATTTCGCGAGAAGTTGCGCATTGCTTTACTCCAACTAACTACCAATTTTCGATCCAATCGTTCCAGTAGTTTTCGAATTATCGAAAGTTAAAATTTCAGAGGACTCTAACTCCGGAACAGATTGGCCGATTTCGCCTATTAACGAACTTAACAGTCGCATTTTGAAATGCAACCTATTCTGGAAGTTTCAGGTCGATAGGACTCTCCGTAAGACCGTAATCGTGTCTACAGACGGCCGGCCGGCCGGACAGAATCGATGTTGACACCGAATTCGTCATCAGTGAGTCCCACCTAGTCTTTTGAGACCATTTTCGGCTCAATCATCGAAAATTACAGACATTTGGACAAAACGATAGCACGCTGTTCCCCAGAACATGCGCGCAATAAATATTATCGATAAAAAATCCTTCTCATAAAAAATGTATTCAGTCGATCAATTCCCTTGGATACCAATATCCCAAACCTAAGCTATCGTTTGGAATATTTTTTCTTCAGCTATATGTCCATACATAATCGAAATATACGGTAAGTAGGCACTCACAAATACAATGTTGCAATTGAAATTTTAATTTCGCATCATTCGGCATTCCCTGCACACTTCACCGGAGCTTATTGAATGTTGAAGTTTCAAGTTGGCGCTGGAAATGGAATTTCTGTTCGGTTGCCAGGTGATGAGGGAGCGTCGCATAGCGTCATTGGGACTTCGGAGTCTGGAGTGCAGGTCCCGAATCCCATTCGATACAATAGCGCCAGGTGGAGTTTTCCCGAATTCCAGGAAAAACACTGTGATTTGTTATCATTAATCATGTCCATAATTGCGATGAGCTAAAATGTAAAGGGTGTCCAGTGGATATTTTTCAACCTCAAAATACAATGTTACAAAACTACATCGTTCTCATTTATTTTTATTTCAATGAACTACAACAGTACACGGCGGATTCAATTTTGTAAAAACGATATCGTTTTTACGCGCTTGTTCTAGGGAACGTTATCATTTCGTCCCGATGTCTGTAATTTTCGAATTTTGAGCCAAAAATGGTGTTAAACGATTGGGTTGAACTCCCGGATGAAGAAGAATCCGTGGTCAAATTTAATTCTGTCCGTCCGGCCGTGTGTGCTGTAGATTCCGAAAGAAAAGGCCTAGGTTAGGTTTTGATCCTAAATATCTCGGTTATGTTCGTTAAAGGGCAGAATCTGCCGAATAGTTTTTGCCATTTGAAATTTTGATTTTTCAATAACTCGAAAAATATTTATCTGATCGAAATGAAACTTGGTGGAAAGATGGACACTATCGATAACTATTATCGATGAAAAAATTTGAGAAAAAAATTTTTTTTTGTGAGAATTTCATGAGAATTTCATATAAATTTCATTGAAATTTCCAAGTCACCATTTCGCAATGTGAATAAGAGCGTAAAAGCTGCTGACTTCACGTCAGTGCTTTTCTAGGTTTTTTTCTAAACACTCTTGCAGTCTGACCCTTACATTTGCAATCACGCAACAGCAGAGCGCCGAAGTAATGTCTTGCATTTCACGGCGAATATTGTTTTGCAAGGCCTGAATTGTTCGGGGACTATTATTGTAAACCTTTGATTTAAGGTAACCCCATGAAAAAATCTCAAGGCGTGAGGTCAGGTTACCGTGGTAGCCATGGAATGTCTCCGAACTGGATTTTCAGTTTATTCGGGAAAATTGACCTTAACTTTTTCGACGATACCCTATCTGTGTGAGGGGTTACACCATCTTGCTGAAATAGTGTTCGGTTGTTGTTACCTTGATGCAGTTTTAACAGGAACTCGTCTATCATACGGCAATATACCGGGCATCGGGAAATCTACCACACATAATCTGAAAAACCTTACGGAGGTTACCCACATGTCACATCAAAACTGGTGAAATCAGAGCTTTTGTCATCTTTCAAGTTTCACGGACCATATACGTAAATCAGTATTTTCAAGAATTTCCACGAAAATCCCTTAGTCATTTTGACCAATTTGAGTTATAATGATTCATTTCAATCAGTCAATGGTGAAAATATTATATAAGGGTATATCCTCTCATATCTGAATACACATATTCGGAACTTGAAATGTTTGCATATAACATAAGGAAAAATATTTATTATTTCTTTCTGCAATTCATGAAAACGAATTCTTTCAAAGTTTCGTATTGAAAAATACCTATATGGAATAATATTCTTCTGGGGAACTAGTGAAATAACATTAAAAGAAATTAAAAGTTCATATTTTAAAGGGGATAAACATGGACATTACCTCGCACCATATGAACATTCATAGGAATGGAATAATTTCAATTAATTCGAGCTTCCCAACAATTCCATAACATTCTTTCACATATACAATTTCAACCCTTATTTCAAAATTTCATAAGATATATAAGATATACAAGAAATTCATCAGTTAAAGGACAATTTCCTGTATAACTATGAAAATAAAATTGATGATAAGTTACACGCAAGCAGACATAATATTGATTCTGAATTCAGTTTCTTTCAGAAAATGTCCTAAAAACACTATTCACCTGTACCTACTTATAATTTTGAAAGAACTTTCTTGAGGGTTTCTCGATCTTTTCTCGACAAATGTATTCACACTTGAAAAATTGTGTACGTAATATCAATGAATGCTCTTCATCAACTTTCTGTACATTGGGACAATGCAGGTCCTTTTCATTCAGTCAATGAACAAATTCATTGAAGTAATAATTCTTTTAACGTATACAGTTTCATTGTACCAATGAAAAGATGTTCATTGACAGCTGCAATGCTGACTCTAGGTTTCGATTCACAGGTAATTTTGGGAATGAATATAGTACGTTACCTAACCTCAATGAATAATATTCATCGCCCCAACGAACTCGGTACGTTGGCTCAACAAACTCCGTACGTTGACTCAGCGAACTATACAGTGCGCGTTATGGAAAAAATTCATTTTCTCAGAGGAAAAATATTTGGCAACAAAATCCTGAAACAGCCCAATTTTTGTTTTTCTTTTTTACCAAATTTATATGCATTTTTGAAGGATTTTTGTTGCACCCTGTGCCATCCCCATCAACCCTCTAAATTTTTTGAATAGCGAAAGTAGGTCATGTGGTACTTTTTTGGAAAGGTCTTTGTATCTTCTTTACAGGCGTTCAGAAATGTTCGAGGAAAAAATTTTTTTCTTCAAAAATTAGTTAGTTCAAAGAGGTTTTCAGTATGTGCACTTTCTCATGGCTCATTTACTTTGAATATCAACCATTACAGTTTTGTTCATGCACAATTTTCAACCCCCTCACGTGAAAAATTAGAATGTGTGAAACACTGCGCTTCAGTTATGATCTTCGGTAGGTATGTTATTAGAACGTTTCTACTGAAGTTGAAACGCAGTGTTTCACACATTGTTCAATTATTTATAATTGAAATCTAAAATGAAATAATTTTGCTTTTTATAGATGAAGGTACATCTATTCAAAATCGAAACTGTGAAGTATATTTTAAGCACAGTTTATGAAGGAAATATCACAGGAAGTAATTTTTTGTTCAGCGAATTACCTTTGCGATTGAAATTATAGTCGAAAATTGATATTTTTCATTTGTTTAAAGATAGAAAAGATGCTGCAACCATTTGAAGCATACATAACATATACGCCAATTTGGTGCCCACCTCAGAGTAACAAACAACAAAGAGGGACTGTACGCAGTTTTTGGGCGTCCGCAACATTCTTTTTCGACGTAGTCAGATTGTGATATATTTGGAAATGCGTAATGATATTATCTTATTGTAATTTCATATTGGCGAATGAAGATAAGCGCTACTTCATCTGGTGGCTATCCGAGTAACCCGAGGTACAGATAATATCATTGACAAGTTAAAAGAAATATTAAGAAAATGAGAAAGTTTGGCAGAGAAACTTCCTTTAACAAGTCGGGCCTGAAAGTGTTGAAGAATCGATAAACACCAACAAACAAGATTTATGAGAGTCTGTTACCTGCATTTTACCGATGATGATCATTTTTGTAGAGGTAAGCACGAATTGCTCATGAAATATTAGATCACATTCATGAAGACAATTTTTTTCCAGGCCCATAATCCAAGCAGAGAAATTTACTTAAGAGGAATGCTATGCCTTTCAAAAATCTGTCTGTTGAACTGATCTTCAAGGAACAACGTAAATGTTTTAGTGATAGAACTGACTATTGAAAAAAAAGTCTCAACAAGGAAATATCTCTGGTGATGAATACTTCGCTCAAAGTTTTTTTGCCGATGAAATCAAAGTTGTACAAGGCTTATTTATTACAGCTTTTTCAAGACCAATCATATGAGTGTTGGCAAATTTATTTGTCAATCCATAATGAATAAGGCTTACGGTACAAGAAGCATTAGTTTCATGTGAATGTATCCATTTTATTCACATTATATTGTGTATTTAGTCCTTCCCTATCAAAATAGTAAAGTTATGAGTATTTGTCCATTATTCCAAAAAGTATGTTTTACAATACTTTCTGTTTTTCAACTCTCAAGACAGCCCAAGAAATCCACCAAAGTCAATCTTGCCATTTGGATCGACTATCAAAACAAAATCTATGTCTGTATGTAAGGTTCTAAAACTGGCCACCGTGGCGCTGCAATCTTAAATTCAGACGCCAATTAAGTCGAAAAAAATTTTGGTTTTAATAGTTTTCGGTTGAATATGGATATTTAAAAAATTCGTGATCGATATTTTTCTTCAGTTTCGAATTTGTATTACGAAGAATACTTACCTTTTTCAGTAACTACCTGCTGAAATTCGAGCTTTGACATCGATGCCGCGTTACCTGCATACCGCCGGTCAATCTATCATCAGTTGCTTTGGTGAACTCACCAAAGCAAGCTAGAAACTTCTAGCGAGGTTTTAGATATTTCTTCTAGTTTAGTTCAATAGTTTATCAGTACATTACTATGGGACGTAGAAGTGTTGTTATATTTGCGGAGAATCCCGTTTGTTTTGATTGATTGCGGTCAAAGTGTCAAATTTTTTATCACAGACAGCAATCGCTTTCTAAATGTGACGTATGCTACCTCTATGTTGTGTGATACTCTAAGGTGCACACGAACCGATTGAAAGAAAAGGATTTCAACAACAGTATATTGCTGACTTCACGTCAGTGCTTTTCTATATTTTTTTGAGTTATTACGAAATTAAACAACGATACAGGAAGGAAAAACCTCACAATTCGACATATTTTTTCCTGATATCTCAGGAAATTATGATTGTATCAATCTGAAATTTATTACACTGCTGTTAAATATAGGGCTCGGGGTTTGAGCGGAATTTTTTTCGAACAAAGTCGATAGTTTTAATAATTAATTTGATTATTATTATTACTATAAATTTTTGGGAATAAACTTTGAAAAATATTTTTTTTCGAATTTACTGACATAACGGTCTCAACAAAATTCTGATGAATTTGCGCGTCGTTATGCTCCAACTAACTGCCAAGTTTCAATCAAATCGTTTCAGTAGTTTCTTAAATATCAGGGCAATAATCTCAAAATTTTAAATGACTTTAACTCCGAAACCACTTGGCCAATTTAGCCCATTAACGAACCGAACCGTCGCATTTTGAAATGCAACCTATCCTGAAAGTTTCAGCACGATAGGCTCAACCGTATGTCTGTAATCGAGCATACGGACGGCCGGCTTGTCGGCGGATATAGAATCGATTTCGACACCGGATTCGTCATCAATGAGTCCAACTTAGTCATTTGAAACCATTCCGGCAAAAATCGCTAATTACTGACAGTTGGACCAAACGATAGCACGCTGGTTCTCAGAACATGGGCACGAAAATTTTATAAGTAGGTACCTACCCACGTATATGCAAGGTTGTAGTTTCCATTTCAATTTGTGAAAAAGGAGCAGAGTTATCCTTCTGAATCTCCACCCTTCCAAATCGACTTTAAGATAAGAATGAAAACCGTTATTCTCAGAGGAATTCTTGTTATTCTAAAGCAGAAGTTTTATGGGACCAAGTAGATATTTCGGCGATCAACAATAAATCAATAAACTCTGTAATTAATCAATGAATTATTTGATTGAGTCATCAGTATGTAATGCAAAGTTGTATATAGCTTCCAATTTCATTCGAGAAGGAATGTACGAAGGCGTAGAAGGGCCACTCTTTGTCGACAAACATTTTTCTACCTAATTCCGAGTTTTAACTGGGAATTAGACTAATTCCGACTTTGAACTCGGAATTATAGACTAATTCCGATTTCAAACTCGGAATTATACATAATTCCCACTTTGAACTGGGAATTAGACTTATTCCGAGTTTGAAGTCGGAATTATAGACTAATTCCGACTTCGAACTCGGAATTATAGACTAATTCCGAGTTTAGAGTCCGAATTATGCTATAATTCCGAGTTTAAAGTCGGAATTATGTATAATTCCGAGTTCGAAGTCGAAATTAGTCTATAATTCCGAGTTCAAAATCGGAATTAGGTGGAAAAATTTTTGTCGACAAAGAGTGGCCCTTCTACGCCTTCGTAAGAATGAATATCGCAATCCTCATAGGTTTTTTATATTCCTTCAAAATAATTTTCAATAGTTGGAGTTGATTTAACAGCCATTCATCCGATGAAAACAACAATAAATCAATTAAATCTGTAACTAATCAATCAAACATTGTGAGCACCTATGATTGATCAATCAGTTGGTAACGCATAGTTGGACTAATTGAAAGAATCGCTAAATTCAATATCACGCATCCACGGTTTAAAAATAACTACATGGATATAGAAAAAGGCATTGGAAACATTCATGAACGGTTCGAGCTAATCGGGTTTAAATTGAGCTGCGTTCAAAGATCAATGTCCTTTCCCCGAATTTCGATGGCTTATAATTCCAAAGTATATTTCCAAATGGAAAATTTTCACAGCTTCGCTTTCGTATCTGTAACCTTGATTTTTCATTCGACTCCGCAGGACTCATCCCAGTGTACCAGGGGATGTACCGTGGAACGTTCAGCGAAATTGATTACATAGCCAACAAATCAATTCGCGTTTCATAGTTAATTAGGCTCCCCTTTTCGGAGATAACCGTCGACGCGAAGAGGAAACAGAATTCCTGACTTGCCATGCGGAAATCGCACACGACGTGGAGAGGTGAATCCGAGCCGAGAGGACCAAAAACGCTCACAGGCCAGGCAGCAATGGAAGCTAGTGGCTCCGCCCACACTGCTCAAACTCCACCCACGCGGGGGTGAACCCCTTATTGGCCTGACTCCCACTAGCCTCCTACCTCCGACTCATCTCAGGCAACAACAACATATTCAGAATTCAGTATCAAATCAGTACTCATTAAATAAACAGTGCAGTGCGTCAAACCTCGTGTGCCAGCTACAGTACTGAAACATGCTGAACAATTTGGGCCCTGGTAAGTTGGGGGGGCACTAATTGACGCTAAAGTCTTTAGTGATTCAGCGTACTAACGATAGGCTAGTTAAATGGGCTAAATTGGCGCTGCCTCGCCCTCATTAAGCCAATATCGCTGGGCTGCTCCGGTAGGCCATTCAATTAGGGACATTTCTGTGGGTCTTGCCTGCCATTCTTTCGGACTTTCAGTAGTTGTCAGCGTCTTCTTGTCGATTTCCATCCGTTCGATTTTTTCTTTCATGGTTTAATTCGATTCCGATACTACAGACTCCTCTGTGTTTTTGGCCAATGGGCTATTGTAGGGCTGCATGCAGAAAATCTTCTGAAGAGGGGTCTATAGAAATGTTGGTTTTCAATTCTGATCTTACATCTTATCGATAGTGTGTTTCGCAGTGGTTTGTGTGGTTGACTATGAGTGTGAAAGTGACTGAGGTTTCGAGATATAGGATTGTGACATGATGGTTGGTGGTTATCTAGGTAGATATTTTTCAGTTGAATATTCCAGCTCAGTTATGGGCATGAGTTTCTGCACGCTTTGATCAGGTGAAAACCTGCTTTTCAATTTCACCTCTGAGCTAAGTACAACGACAATGAAATTTTATACCGACATGATTTCAATTGAAGAGCAAATTTCTAGTTCATAGTGAGTTTTTCGAATGAAATTGATAAAGACAAGATAGTTTCAACCTTAAACTGCTTAAAAAACAGTTGAGGGCAACGCCAAAACACCATTGGGACAACAAATTAACTAAAAGAAATTTCATGTCAACGAGGAAAAATAAGCCGCAGGAATATTTCTTGAATTTAATGTAATTTGTTCTGGGTTCGACATAAAACAGAATTACGATATAAACAAAAATTAAACCACCAAGTGGAAATTTATTATCAAATAATCACCAATGAATCACATATCTAAATACATGATCGAGGAGCTAACCTGGCCAGAGCCAGATCTAGGATTTAGGCGCATGCACCTTTGAGAAAACTAATTTTAAATATATCTACATATCTTTCAAAATTCAAAGTTTTACTTTTCCTCATATATATTCCCAATCATCTTCCATAACGAATCGAATGAATATAAAGAGTAAGTTTTCTGTGAGAATAGTATTTGCCGTGATATATGATCATTGAAAACATGAAAAAAAACAAAATAAGATGGGTGAATGAAAATCTGAAAAGCACTCGAACAAATATTCCAATAAAGGTAACAAGAAAATAATAAAATCAACAGAAAAACAAAATCAAAAATATCATTTGTCGATAAACATTTGAAACAATATGAACGAATATCTGAAACTTAAGTAAACGAATATTTATGTAGGTAAATGGGATGAAACTCATCAATATTATTTGTTAACAATAAACTGAATTACTGAAACTTAACTTTTTCTGGCTAAGGTTTCTGCGAAATCGTCAATAATATCATCATAAAATGCTCAACACTTCACAAGCTTCTGTAGTTACAGCCAACGTTAAAAATATTCGAAATTGCTGTGTAGAGATTAATTTTGAGCAAATCAGTTAAAATCGCACATGCTTGAAATTTTGAGCTTTTCAGTTCATTGACGAATTCATGAGGATTTCAATCGAAATTTTTTCCATTAACTGACATATTTCCACCCCGAACTAGCGTTATAAAGTATCGAAGGTTATAACTTCTAAATTAAAATCTTGATCATAAAGTTGAAAAAAAAAATCCTAAAATTCGCAAAAGATCAGATGATATAATGATACCACTAGGTCTAAGTATGGGTATTACAATTTTCAGAGAACCTCAATGATTCATCATATTAGTTGTCTACATTAGAAAGAATATTAGATATAACCATCGATTTATCAGCAATAAAATATAATTCTAATGTCGCAAATATCGCTGGGTATTTCAGTTGATCTTTCCTTCCATTATTTTGGACTTTCAGTAGTTACCGGCGTCTTCTGCTAAATTTAAATCTGCTCACTGAACCAAATAGGTGCCTAAATACAATGAAAAGGTTCGCTGAGACAATGAATTTATTCATCAAAATTCGTTCAACGAACGCGTTCCGAATATTCGTAAATATTACTACTATGATACGTCACAATGAATCTGTTGATTTTCTCAACTTCTGAAAATTCATTGTGCCAATGTACATCGCATCGTTTCAATGAAATTTGTTCCTTGGAATAACGAACGTATACGTTAGTACAATGTACAGGGTGGGCAAAATTCGTTGTCTACTGAAGGGATCTCGAGAACTATAGCAGCTAGAAGAAAACTGATAACACATTCCAAATCCAATCCAAAACAGATCCAGCTTATCGTTCATAGAACTTGAGTTATGAGCCAAAATTGAGAAATTGTCATTTTCAATAATGCTGAATAACTCGCTTGTTTGAACTTGTATTCGAAATCTGTTGATACATTCTACAGGCACTTTAGGAGTAATTCAAATGTAATATGGCTGAATTTTTCAATCCAGCCATTTTCGAGAAATGAGAAAGATTTTGGATTTTTCAAATGTAAACTATAGTCGAGAGATCTTTTATCTTGCTACATTTTTGCTGATTTCAAAAATGTATCATATGTCGCTATTTACATGAATATTACATAAGAAAATTGTCAATACTTTTTTCCTGCTTTTCTTTTCCCTGTTTAATTATGAGTAGGCTGAAGTTGCCATATCGACGATTGAATATGCATTATCTTTGTGTGAACTTGCGCCTCTATGATTGGAATCAGCGATTGCTAAATAAATATTTTTATGGTTAATTTGTCATAGTTTTTAAGATTAGCAATAGAAAATCT
This sequence comes from Myrrha octodecimguttata, assembly GCA_958510865.1. Classification (NCBI taxonomy): domain Eukaryota; kingdom Metazoa; phylum Arthropoda; class Insecta; order Coleoptera; family Coccinellidae; genus Myrrha; species Myrrha octodecimguttata. Next base: position 59,199,570 of record OY294059.1, on the reverse strand, counting down.
GTTTATTATCCCTAATGACCCGAAATATTGCCGATCTTAAGAACTATGACAAATTAACCATAGAAATATTTATTCAGCAATCGCTGATTCCAATCATAGAGACGCATGTTCACACAAAGTTAATGCGTATTGAATCGTCGTATGGTAACGTCAGCCTACTTATAATTCAACAGTGAATAGAAAAGCAGAAAAGAAGTAATGAATATTTTCTCATGTAATATTCATGTGAATAGCGACATATGATACATTTTTAAATCAGCAAAAATTTTGTAGCAAGATAGGAGATCTTTTGACTATAGTTTATATTTAAAAAATCCAAAATCCTTCTCATTTCTCGAAAATGGCTGGATTGAAAAATTCAGTCATATTATATTTGAATTACTCCTAAAAAAGTGCCTGTATCTGTATCAACAGATTTCGAATACGAGTTCAAACAAGCGAGTTATTCAGCATTATTGAAAATGACAATTTCTCAATTTTCGCTCATAACTCAAGTTCTATGAACGATAAGCTGGATCTGTTTTCAGATTCAGATTATTCAGGAAAAAGGAGCTCGAGAATGTGTTATAAGTTTTCTTCTAGCTGCTATAGTTCTCTAGATCCCTTCGGTAGACAACGAATTTTGCCCACCCTGTACGTATTCGTTGAATCAATAATAATTTCGATTCATCGATTCAATGAAAGATTTTCATTACCGAAATGAAAGTATTCATGAAAAATAGATAATAATCATGAATGATGTGTAAAAACAGAAATATCAGCAAGTTCACCTTATCTACTGCTAAAAATTTTGCACAATGACTGAAGTGAAATGATATATGTACTTGAAAATGAAATTATAAAAATCATCACTTGACGGGGAGAACTGGAAATGATGATCAATGGTAATTAACAAAAGTTTGATTTCCACCGGAAGTATTTAACTTTCCAATTCGTTCATACTCCCTCAGTTTTCGAATACTGGAAACTTGAGTAACAAAACAGTTTCAACCTATTTATTATGGAGTTTTCTGAATACTTCAATATACCTACATCATATTATAATATAACATGAAATAAAGATTTCAATGAAAAATATTGACAGTCATGAATTTCTCGAAACAACATCATCATTATATAACATCCCTATAGAATATTACCTTAGCCTACATATATTATTTCTGAAGATGATAATCAGGTCGATACTTTTTGCAAATAGTAATTCTTGCTAAGAAAAAGACATTGCTATCATAACAAGATTGAAATTATTGGTATTCTGATCAACGATTTTGAGCCATATGACCTGTCACTTTAACAAGAACCTTGCTATAAATATTGCAATCTTAGCAACCTCAAAATAGTTCTTGCTATGCTTGATAACAAGATAAGTTAGAAAGGGAATCTTACAGAGATCCATTTGTTTCAGTATTATTTCTTCCAAGAATTCCAAAATATTGAAGACAGGGAAGTATGTACTAATAGAAATTTGTTCAAGGTTTTCTAGAATATTAAATTTTAAGGACAATTCTCAGCCTGAAATACCGGCATAGTAAGCAACAACTGGGATGATTATTCTAATGATCTCAACAACAGCCATCCCTTTGAATTGCGAACAAAAAAGGTAATCGAATTTCGAATTATTAACTCCTGAATAAAATTGCTGCATTTGATTTTTGGTAACAAATATTCTATTGGTATCCATTAGGAATTCAGTTTCATGTCATCTCTTATGTCAATTTTCGAGCTTCTGCACGCTTTAATTAGGTTAAAACCTGCTGTTTCACCCTACCCGTCTGCGCCAAATACGACCACGATGAAATTCTCTAAGGGGTATCGAACAACATAGAGGTTAGCATACGTCATATTTGGTTAGGAGGCGATTGCTGTCCGCAATAGGTAACACATAATAGTACAAAATTGGACACTTTGACCGCAATCAAAACAAACTCGTTAAGAAAAGCATTTACCAACCTGTGATGCGATATTTCACTCAATTCAAGGGATTCTCCACAAACAACACACTTCTTTCTCACTTCCCATAGTGAATTGAAGAATTGTAATAATTCGAAAAATATTGGAGTAAACAGCTAGAAATATCTAAAAACTCGTTAGAAACTCACCAAAACAACGGATGACAGATTGACCGGCGGTGTACTGTTAATGCGGCATCGTTAATATTTTTTATTTCATTTAATATACAATTACAATAAGATAATATCATTGCGCATTTCCAAATATATCACAATCTGACTACGTCGACAAAAGCATGTTGCGGACACCCAGAAACTGCGTACAGTCCCTCTATGTTGTTTGTTACTCTGAGTTTTGCACCTATATATTCTCCAATATATATTTGATATCATCCCAGAGAATACAGTTTGTTTGAGGATGGTTAAAATACAAGTTTGCAGCTCATACAATTCTATTCCTTTCGAATTGATCCATAAAGAGAACTTCAACTCTAAAATTGGTTGGAAATAACAGTTGTTGGCAACAGCAATATTCCTATGGACAGCAAAATAACCAAAAAAATTTACATATCAGAGCACATCAAGAAGAATCATTTATGATGATATATTTATCATGCATTTAGGTATAGTACAAACATTTGATAACGACGACAATGAAATTTTTAACCTATATGATATTAAATTTTTGATATCCCAAAAAATAAAGTTTAGTTTAGATCGCAAGTCCACGGCATTGGTTGATTAAAAAAAATTAATATTAAGTATCGATTAAAGCTTATTCTGGGGGGATTTTGCATAATTTTCAAGGCTTTTTCTGAGTTTTACTATTAAATAATAAATCAAATTTAGTTTTTTTTATGGAAAACGCCCTTGTTGATTGCAGGATCGAACTATTTTTCTAGGGCAGTTTTTTGGAGAAAAGATTGCTTAATAAACAGTACCGAAACAATACAAATGATAAACGAAGCGAACTGTGGCGTTTACGAGAATAAATCTGACTCTTTCATCAGGACAAACGAGAACATTTTCGGAATTATGCCTTTCGGTTTTTCGAAAAATCATATACAGTATGAATATTTGAATACCATCACAATGAAATTTTGTACCTATTTTTGATTTCATCCCAAAGAATAAAGGTCAAGTTTACAGTAGCGATCTATTCCTTCCAAATAGATTGATTAAAGAGAATTCAAACCTTAATATTGGTTTGAAATAACAGTTTGGGACAACAAAATGACAAAAATTTCATATCAACGCGAAATAATGAACTTAGTGTAGGAGAAATATCGTTTTAATTTATTGATAATTTGTTGGTGGGTTCAACATAAAACAGAATCATGATATGAACAATAACCAAACCACCAAATTGATCTAACTAATCATCGAATAAATACCAATAACACAAAGTAAGAATCATTTATCTGAACACATAATCAAGAAGATGATTTGGACACAATGCATTTCATTCATTTGTAAACAAGCAATGTGCAATACTAAATGAGATATTTACAAGGAAAGATTTTTATGAAACCAAAACGAAAATTGGTCTTCCGAAAGCCGGTCCAGCAAGGGATCTTCTAAATTCATCTGATGGCTGATAGATTTTGCACGGGCATCATCATTAGTTTGGTTTTTCCATTTGGTGATCCTTTTTGTCCGTTCATCTCGATTGCGTGCGACTATTTCGAAGAATAAAAATAAAGAACAAAGATCATTTAAATTTGCATTGGAAGTACTTTTTTGTGTGAGGAAGTGATTGAAATGTTATGAGAATACAATCAAGTTCAATTAATAAAAGCAATAGGACCCGTTAAACTCATTACTTTGACACTTGCAGATACCTCCAACTCACTGACATCGATGGACCTACGATTCGGCTTCATTCTCATTTTATACTCATTTGTTGAAAAATCAATAAGTAGTTGTTTTATTTACTGATGATGTTCGAGTTCATTTCATTTATACATTCAGCTTCACAAAAACTATGAATCCAAAGAGGATTAATTTCGATTGTTTGTTACCAACATAATTTTTGAATTCATCAATATGAAATTACAAACAATTAAGTGGGGTTAAAGATAGCAAAGGTGGTAACAGGAAAATGAAATTCACTCAATTCTCTATTTCACTTATGTCCTGGTTCCTTTTCGTTCAATTTTCTTCTGTAGGTCCTAGTCTTTCTATTTTGTCAAACCCATTGGAACTTTTGCTTTTTGAAATCGTTTTCTCTTCTCCTTACGAAACTGTTTCTACGATATACAATCTCAAGTTTCAAACATAAATCATTGCTGCTCTTATGAACTCCTTAAATAATCCATTCAATTCAAAATGATCTTTTTCTTTACAATGAGAAACTTGTTCTTCTTTCGAAATATTCAACTCTCCCGAAAACAACATTCTTATATTTCCAAGGATCCTCCTTCTAATATTTACTTGAGAACTCTCTTTCCAGCCAACTCCGTACTTATAAGATATCTTGAAAATTCAAGAAAAGTCAGCAGCTTTTGTCAAAATTTGTGGACTCAAAATTTTCTTGAAATAGTTCTTATGGCCTGGTATTCGCAATTTCGCACAAAACAGTGCATTAACATTTGCCAAATAGTTATTAGTTAGTTATCACTTTTTCTGAGTTATTTCGTGAATCATATCGATATCGAGGAAATAATGCCGAAATTTGACATACTTTTTCCCGATATCTCCGAATATTACATTCGGATGGAAATTTGATTATTTTGACTTGACGATGTTATTAAATTTCATTGAAATATGATGAATAAGTAATTGGCAAAGTTTGAAAATTTTTTGAAACCTTTTCTATAAACTTACTTATCATGCCATTTCAGCAGAATTCTGCAAGATTTTGCTATAGCTTATCTTCCAATTCGATCGCATAACTAGCAACCAACATATTGAGGAAATAATATATAAAAGTCAAACGAGTATAACTCTTAAATCGTTTGGCATTTTCCAACTATATAACATTGTATAACCTACTTAATTTTCGATATTGATATGATTTGATTTCACTATATTCTTTTGCCTACAAATGAAGTATATGAAAATACTTCATTTTCAACCTTCACTGTGATTCGTAAAACAAAAAATTATGGGTACTCAACTATTTTACGGTACTGATTAGTTAAAACTATTCATAATAACTGAACGTTTTTTTCCGTGAATAATCTGAAGTGGCGAGCTGAAAGAAATGGAGCATCAATGAATTTAATCAGAACCGAATTGTTTCTTTATGTAATAATTCAAACATATAAAATTTGCTTAAAAGCACAGTTCCAATAACTTGTTCTGAGGAAAAACGCGTTATAGTTTCGTCACGATGTCTGTAATTTGCGAGTTTTGAGCGAAAATGGTCTTAAAATCTTGGGTTGAAAATCCGAAAGAATCCGTGCTCAAATTCAATCCTGTCCGTCCGCCCGTATTTACTCTAACTTTCGAAGGTAAGGACTCTGCGGTTTGAAATTGTCAGATTAGGTTTGTAGTCCAAATATGTCGGTTGAGCTCGTTAATGAATGAAATCACTAGAATGGTTTCAGAGTTACGACATTTTGAAATTTTGAGGTCAATTCCTCGATATCCCATGATGTACCGGATTGATCAGATTGAAACCTTATGAACAATTTTGGAATACCAACGCCCAACTCAGTGCGAAATTCCGTATAGATCCACAAGTTAAAAAAAATTTTATTCGAAAACATTCCAAATTTTTGATAAAAATTTTTCTTTCTCTGGAAATATTGACTAGATTCCATCGAAACTTGGCAGAAACTTTAGGGTCAGTATTTAACAACAACGTTTCAAATTTCAATTCGATCCGATATTTACGTCCAAGGATATAAGGGAAAAATTTCATTGTACCATTTAGAATTTTATTATTGTTTTCGCAATATCTCAAGAAATACAAATGCAATTGGACTGAAACTTTGAAATCAGAACGGGTAACTATAGGTGCAAAATTGCGTGTTGATCTAATAGTTAGAATTTGAACAAGCGTGCAAAGTCTCCTGACCTCACGTCAGTGCTTTTTTTTCTTATGGAAACCATTTTATACATTTTTTTTGGATAAAAATTGGCAAACCTACCTACCTGCCTACGTCCAGCTGGTCGGACATACTCGCTTTTGATATCACATTCGTCATCAGGGATGAGATAGTGGTTCGAGGCGATTTTCGGGAATTTTCCCCTTCCGACATGACCCAAACAACGAATCTCTATTATTATTATTTTTTTTTCTGTGCTATGCTCTCTTTGATTATTGCAGCCGTAGCTCTATCATATGCAATATTTATGTTGGATTGGGAATCAGTTTTAAGGCGAGCTCAAATTCCACTAAAAGAGAAGAAAAAAATAGTGCATCCGTGAAACTACCACTATTCTGGGCAGATTACTACTATGCATCTTTTCCATGTATTATAGAATGAGAATTATGGCAACAATATTTATGTTCTACTTATTGCAATAGGGAATAAACTATAGTGGGCCTTTGAATCTTCTACTTATAACGGCCTATTCTTGATGAAAAAAAATGGTGGAAAAGCGGGATCACTTTCTTATCAGGTACATTTTGGAGAATATATTGAAGATACTCGGAAACTTCAGAAATGGACTTATTAAAGCTTTTGAGTTTTTCAATTTTCCCATTTTCTCCTAGGAAAGTCGAAACTTTCTCGAGTCTCTTGAACTTTGAGGTTAAGCTCTGCACAATTCACTTCTTATTCTATCAGTATGTATAGAATTAAATTATAGACTCGTGCAGGTTATACCAGAAATAGCTAACTATATCATGACCATTGGTTTGCCTAACTTAAATTGGCTGAAATTCAAAAAGAATACTTATTTTTTCCAGTCTGGCTTTTCAATTGTAGATTGATAGAGCCTGCTGAAGTTTCGAAGTCAGGTACACAAAGTCATGTTGTGATACATCAGGATTCAGCATTCCGATCCTAAAGCTTAAATTATGATATAGAGCTAAAAACTAAACTAAATAACGCTGGATTTTGAGTATTTTCAAAAATATCCCAAAAATGACACAGTAAGATATCGACGCTGGTTCCTGCGCCATTTTGCAACTAGAACAAAGCTAGGCGGTGATGTCTGTTACTAGGCTTTTCCTATGCAAATATTCACACTATTACGAGAAAAGAGAAGCCCCAACAGTTTCAACCAATCGGGAAGGATATTCACAAAAATCGATACTTGGATCTAGTTTGTAAAACCGAGTATTTATACTGTGAACAATTTCGAAATTTTCGGGTTGCCAACTCGTACCGAAGTCTCCTATTGGGTCTTATAGGTATGATTTATTTGTAGGTACCTTATAATAGATTGAAAAAATATAACTGGATTCTTTGAGGAAAATGATTTTATTGATTCTATTTTGATAGAGTAATGTTGGTAGAGTTTTTCATACCTAACTTTTTTTTCGAAGAACTATCATTCAAAATGTATGCAATATTGCTTGACCAACAAATGATAACAATTTTGCGAGATGCTCTCTGATTTCATGGACTTATATCCAGTTTGTGGTGTCGTAATCCTTGAGAGCAGGGCGCTGTTTTCTGCAGTGCATGGTGAGGGCCTCCATGTAGTGCAGAAAACATTTATGCATTTCAAAACTTGCACGATCTCGATTCATACTGATAGGTCTCCCGTTTTGCGTATCGCAACACTTGTTTCGGTCCACAAAAAAAGAGCAGTTCGCATGAATACCAAACCCGAAATTCAGATAAAGTGAAAAAAACCTAGAAAAGCACTGACGCGAAGTCACCAGCTTCTGCGCACATATTCACTTTTGGTGATATCCTTCGAAAATGCTCGCAAAAGCTGCTGACTTCACGTCAGTGCTTTTCTTAGTTCTTCCGATAAACTATTGAATTTCAATTCGATCTAATCTGTAACGGCCGACCGTTATCATAATAACTTCCGGAAGAAACAAGTCAGTAACTCGATATTTGAAGAGTTGGTTTGGGGCTTAACTGCGAAAGTCGAACTGTTAGTATTTTATCAAAAAAAAAATCGATGGTTCATACAGAATATTATGAGGATAATATGATCAGATAATCACAGACTATTGAATTTCGAAAAATAATTTTTTTTTCAATTTGTTCGGATGTTACAATCATCTCGAAATTTTGCGCTAAATTCTGCTAAGTTGTCAATTAGCATTTTCAAACTAGCTGCTCAGTTTTATCCCAGTTGAACTAGTATTTTTTGAGTTATTCCGCAAAAAACAACGATATCGAGGAAAGAAAATCACGAATGAATAATTTCCGAAAAAAATTTTCTAGACAAAAATGTTTATCAAAAAAATTTTTTCAAAATTTACTGACAGTGTGAACTCGACAAAATTTCGTGAAAAATTGTGCTGTTATGCTTCAACTAACTGTCAAGTTTCAATTCAATCGCATGTGTAGTTCCTGAAATATCAGGGAATTAATTTCAAAGGACCATAACTCCGAAACCATTCGACCGATTTGTCCCGGGAAAAAATTCTGAATTTAGAAACATTTGGACAAAACGATAGCACGCTGTTCCCCAGAACATGCGCGCAAAAAAAGAGAAACCAAGGGGGTAGCCTGGTCCACAACAATGAGATAAGTTTTCAGGTTTGATAGCTAACTATAGAATAATATGCTTAATCCTTTGGTATGACCATTTCATAATTAAACGAGGAATGGCTACAATGTGTAGTGATGAATGTATTGCAGTTAAAGCAATGGGATCTGGTTATTTTTTGTTAATTTACTCTATCAAGTACAGTCACTAATGTTGTTTGGGTATCGAATAGTCATTTGATTTGAAGGTTAATTTGAAGCACCGATTCAAAATGCGACTTTTTTGCCTAGATAGATTAGGGGACTCACTTTTCACTCAATATACTATTTTTATTACTCTTTCCACCAAAGAGAAGGATTACGAAAATACCTGAAACAAACGAATTCTCTTTCAGGTCTCAAAGACATGTGCGGAGAGGACCTGAAACGACACCAGAACGATCTGAAGATCTTGGACCAGCCGAGGTTGAACCTGTGCGACGGTAGCCTATCGTCGCTGAACGGCATGGGCAGCAATTCCGGGAGCGATGGAGATAAACCATCCAAGCAGAAGAGGCATAGGACCAGGTTCACTCCGGCCCAGTTGAACGAATTGGAGAGGTGTTTTTCCAAGACTCACTATCCTGACATATTCATGAGGGAAGAGATCGCCATGAGGATAGGCTTGACCGAATCCAGAGTTCAGGTTAGTGTTATATGTAGTTATTATTTTGTTGTCTTTGGATTGTTGTTGGACATCAGATTATAGTCATGAGGTAGAATTAATTGAAACGAACAAATATATTTAACTAAAATAAAAAACACTGTCCCCTCGCATAAATGTGAAGAAATAGGAATTTGTTCGAAGATGCTACATATTCATAATAGAGGAAATCGTTTTCCAAGACAACATTTCTTCTATCTTTTTGGATTACAACTGAAGGAATATTTTGGAATCATTTCTTCAAAAGAACAGGTGTATTATTCGATAAAATCAAAAAATAAATCTGTGATCGACCAAAAAAAAAAAAAAATTACCCCCCCTGAAAATTTCACAGTTTACATTTTGGAGTACGTAGATTTGAATGAACTAATAAAAAATAATCCGTCCGTCCGCCGTCCGTTGTCCGGGGCTTTTCTCTGAAAGTATTGAACCGAAATCCGTGAAACTTGGTGGAAAAATCATGTGTCACCCGGCATCGATCCTCCTAGCTTTTCAGCAGGATCGGTGTACCTTAAGGGCTCAAGATTGGAGGTTGGGAGAAAAAAAAATTATTTTTCGAAAACTTACTACTGAAATTTCATGAAACTTCCAATATTTATTACTGTTGCATAACTCAACCCTGAAAGGTAATTTGATTACCTATTCAGCGATGTGGCTCAACGTAAAATTGCTTGTGCCGTTTTTCATTGAAAAATTAGGAAATAATCAGGAATTTGTAGTTAGCAGGGTACTGTAACCAGACCATCATTCTTTCATTAATTAATAATAATAATATATTTGTTCAATCAAAAGCTTATTGAAATACGATAAGGTTGGTCTCGTCGAAACAAAATACATAACTCGAAACAATTCACCTTTACAAAAATCAAAAAATTCACTCAAAGAATATGGTTCACAGTCAACAATTGCATTATACAGAGTAATTTTGAAAACTTTCAAGTTATTCAAGAGGATATTCCTCAATAATTTTTCGACCAAGCATTATTGACGAGTTACATTACTTTTTTGGCAAGTTCTATAAGTTATATTTAAGATATCAATGGTATTGGATTACTTAACTCAGAAAATAATAAACCCTTGAGTAAAATTTGCAGTGTTATTTATTTGCAACCCATTGATTTAATGATTTTAAAAAGTGATGTATGTTCATGGTTATATTCCAAAAATTCCTTCGCAAAAAAGAGCAGCTTGTGAATCGAAAAACGGAAATATTTCAAATTATAATTTAAAATGTCTCGTTGCAGATCTCTGTTTCAAAATGAAATCTTCAGTGAGTGTCTCTTTAGGTGTACCAATAGAAGGAAGCTCTTTGAATTCCCTTTCATTCCAAATCTTCCTCCTAGATGTGGTGACGTCTGGCTGAAAACATTTTTTTCTTATAAAAAAATAATATTTTGGACTTTACTCTTATATGTCGTTAATTTAAGATGGCTTCTCACGACGAATGATTTTTTCCAAAATATCAGAGTTACAATCGGAGAAATTGCGACGTTCATAGCAAAAAACTTCTTCAGGCTTTAGAAGTTATATTTGAAAACCTGTTTGTGGGATATACTTAATTCTTCAGTGAGAATGCGAAATGTTATTTGTTTTTTCATTTTTCCCTACCGTTCAGTTTTATTTTTCCCGAAATTCTTGAATATAAAAAAGAAGATAATTTGCACGTTTTTCACAATTTTTTTCAATCATTTGCAGCCAAAAAGTTTTCTGAAAATAACGAACGAATATTCGAGGTATTATTTGCTCTCAAGTTTTGATTTTTTTATAGTGATACAATCCACACGAATCTCTTCGTTCGTCATTACCCTTCAGCCAACTACTGACTTTCAATTCGACCTTTCAATGAAATAATCGTCTCTAATATTCAATAAGGATTTTTCTGATCTAACTGGACAATTTGAACTGAGATATTGTACGAGTTTTGAATATTTCGAGAAATCATGAACCTCGGAGATTGTTTCCATTAATTCATCGAAATACTATAATAATTTATCGTTTGAAATATTGAAACTTCACACAAGTTTTTCCCCGGAAATGACGGAATGAAAATTAACTACCTACGTAGATGAAATACTCAGTTATTTTTCGTCATTTATCCTACTTAATTTTTATTTTGATTGATCTACCTTAGGGGTCGAAAATGAACCGGTGAACTTCGAAAATTTGCTTCAACATTTTCAGTAGTAAGCTCCGAAAAGATTCAACGTAGGAAACCACCTGTGAAATAGAAATTTTTCGGATGAACCTATATAAAATTAGAAAAAAATTGACACTGAATCGGAACGGTATGCCGTCGGCAAGCTTAAAGGTCTTCTCCCGGAAGGGTTGTGCGCCTCACACGTTTTAGTCATTTAGTTTTATGACTGTGAGACCACATAAGCTGCTTTCCGTTTTTCCTCAGGTTTGTCTACCTGGATCTGACAACATCGGAACACGCAAGTCGTAAAAAGACTCGAACAGGGGAGGGGTATTCGGAGCGTGGAGGATAAAGAAAAGGGTTTTAGCAATTTTTTTTTTCAAAGTTGTATGAATATTGCCATCACAAATATTTTATCCCCGAAATTGGCTTATTTTGGTTTATTATTTGATAAAATCATATAATAAACTATAGTGATCGACCAAAAAAAAATTTTTACAGTTCACATTTCGAAGTATGTAGATTCGAATGAACTAATAAAAAAAATCTCTCCGTCCGCCGTCCGTTGTCTGGGGCTTTTCTCGGAAAGTACTGAACCGAAATCCGTGAAACGTGGTAGCAAAATCGTGTGTCGCTCGATTTTGATCCTCCAAGATTTTCAGCAGGATTGGTTTACCCTAGGGGCTCAAAATTGGGGGTTGGAGGAAAAAAAATCATTTCCCGAAAACTTACCACCGAATTTCCATGACACTTTCAACGTTGATTACTGTTGAATAACTCAACATAAAAATTTTCACTCGGATGATATCCAACCAGTAACCTCTGAGTTATAAAGAAAAACGCTGCAGATTTCCAATATTCCCGGAAATGAATCATCGCATTCGGTTCCAAGATTGGAATTCAGTGGATCGGTTAACTTTCCATCCAGAATAATATATCCAAATGTAGATGAAAAGATTGATTACCAAATTCTCAACACATATATCCAGAAATTTTAAATGGATACGTAATTATCTTATAAACACAATGTGCAAATGCCTCATCGATGTTCTGGACAATTTCGTAATCGTAATAAGTAGTTCAAATTGAATATTTTTGGGTTTCCTCACCCTAATATCTGAAACTAGAAATCGGATAACAATTATTATTTGTAGATATCACCCTGCGAATTACGGGATTCAAGAATAAATTTCCTTTTGAAATAAGCGTGAATATAAAAGATAATGAGCATGTATATTATAAAACAAATTGGAGGATATAAGCAAAAAAATCAATAACAAAGCGTAAATCTCATCAATTGTCGAGAATCTAATACTAAGGGTAGCAGCCTTAGCTCATTCATATTTCTCAGAACAAAGTTGAATCCTAGTAGAAATCACATCTACACATTTGATATTAGGGGAAAATCCTGAATTTTGTTTTAAGCATTTTAAGATTGAGTATGTTTCCTCAGTATCAGGAAATGCTAACGCGATCAGATTGAAACATCATGACTAGTTGTGAAATATCGACGCTCGATTTAATGCAAAATTTATCGAGAATTGTATTGAGAAAATTTAAAATTTTTTTGAAAACATTTTTTTTTCGGATACATATTGACAGGTACAGGTTTTAGAGTAAACATTTAAAAACAGTGTTTCAAATTTCAGTTTGACCGATATTTATTTGCGCAGATATTGGCAAAAAATTTCGTTACCATTTTAACTTTTGAGGTTATCTTCCTAATATCTCAAAAAGGGCAAACGCTATCTGATCTGAAGTTCACATGAATTATTTCATGGAATAAAGAGTTATGCATAATATATAAGTTTTTCAAGATATCAATGGTATATTGGGTTTAAATTAGAAATTAATAAACCCTTGTTTGAAATTTGCAGCGTTTTTCCAACAAAAACGATTTGCCACTAACACAATACATCAGTGGAACCGGGAAGGTCATCATATCATATGAATACCCATGAAACTATTTTAGAGAAAGATGATCCTTACATTTACATCCTATTTGCATTCGTACCACTAACAAGATTCGTCTTCGAAAAATTAGTTGGAAAATGGAAGGAAGAAAGTATTCACCCATTCGAAGATTTATGCCGAATATAGCAAGCATGAAATTTTCATTAGAGTGAAATAGTGGAATGGATTCAATTAATATTAATTAGGAGAAGATTCAGAGGGAACGTGGAAGACGCATCAACATAGGATTAGATCTCGGAACAGGAAGGCAACTCCGTAGCTTCCCCACTTAGTATCTGGCCAGAGTTTCTGACTTCAGCCAGAAAGTTTCCTTGATTTGGCAGGATTAACGAAACAAGAAACGGCTTTGAAATAATTATTTCTTGAAACTATTTGCTGTTTAGTTAGTCTCTTTCATGTGATACGGAACATTATATTTTTATATTTTTGCGCGCATGTTCTGGGGAACAGCGTGCTATCGTTTTGCCCAAATGTCTGTAATTTTTGATGATTGAGCCGAAAATGGTCTCAAACTACTAGGTTGGACTCACTGATGACGAATCCGGTGTCGAACTCGATTCTGTCCGGCAGTCCGTTGACACGATTACGGTCGTACGGAGAATCCTATCGACCTGATACTTTCAGACTAGGTTGCATTTCAAAATTCGACGGTTAAGTTCGTTAATGGGCATAATCGGCCAAACGGTTTCGGAGTTAGAGCCTTTTGAAGTTTTGACGTTATTCTGACGATAATTCAAAAACTACTGAAACGATTGGATCGAAACTTGGCAGTTAGTTGGAGTACAGCAACGCGCAATTTCTAGCGAAATTTTGTTGGTATCATACCATCAGTATATTTTGAAAAAATTTTTGTCAAACATTTTTTCGTACAGATTTTTTTTTCGCGAACCCTTCATCACATTTGATAAACAATCATCGCGAACTCTGAGCTCTATATTCCACAGCAGTGTGCCAAATATCGTTTTTTTTCGGTAGAACTCAAGAAATACTGATTCAATCATAATAAAACTTCGCACCTCGTTCGAAGATGTTGAAAAACAACTTTGTACAATTTCGTGATGATCGTGTCATCAGAACAATTTGGAAAAATCTCAAATTTTTTCTTTCAAACACATATTTAAAATTCTGTGATATTTCTATCATATTATCCTCATTAAATTCTGTATGAAGCTTCTGTTATTTTTTGACAAAGTACTGGATTTCAATTCTATCTAATCTGTATTTTAGGAAATATTGGGAAAATAAAATTTTGAATAGGTATATTGCGATCCGGCTGTTAGTTCGACCGTGAACTCAATAACTTCCAGAAGAAACAACTTAGAAATTCGGATATTCAAGAAGTAGGTTTGGGGCTTAATTAAGAAGGTCGAATTCGGGAATGGGTAAAATCCGCCCAATGATTCCGTAGGTATACCCATTCGAAATTTTATTTTTCCAATATTTCCCAAAGTACAGATTAGATCGAATTGAAAGTATTTATGGAAAAAAAATCTACAAAAGTACTGCCATGAAGGCAGCAGCTTTCGCTCGCATGTTCAATTACGTAGCAGTCATTTACATTGAACATGCGCTGCCTTCACGGCAGTGCTTCTCTAGATTTTTCTCAATTCTTGTCGTTACAAGATTATCATGTTTGTTATTACACGCTTTCAAGATGAATTTTGGGTGATTCGGTTTTAAAAATGGTAAAATTAAGATGAAACACTTTGGATTGGTAGAATACGTCACTCGTAACAAGAAGATCCAGTATCAAACGATGCTGGCCCTCAACATCCGCTTGGTAGAGTGAAAATTCATCAGAACAACAAAGAATTTTCCATTTTATGAAACTGATAGGATGTCGAATAATATATGTCATTTAACCGTCGTGAAATCAATAGACGACTACGGCCAAAGTTTCCAACCCACAAATTTCTTCACAAATTCACTATTACTGGGGAACGGGAATTTCAGGACAAATTCGACATGATAAAGTTCACGTTATATATAAATATCCGTAAAAGATGTCTCAGCTCCTCGAACAAGATAATTCCTTCCAAATATAGGGTTTTGTTAAGATCATCTCTGATTGGCTTAAATTTAAGTTGGGATTCCTGATGTAATGTTAATAGTGTCAAATTTATGTAGGATATGTTCCGCAAATCACTTGGTTATTTCGGTTGCCAGCTTTCCATTCCGTAAATATGAAATATTCCTGGTTCCTGAAGAAAAGGTTAATTACGGAATTTGATTGATGAAAAAACGTTCTTTCTGTCACCGGAACGACAGTCAATGTTCTATGGTAACATATCCATGGCATAAAACAATCTTTATTTACATTATGATCCATAGAACATAGAAGAGACAATAATCAACACTGGAAAAATTACTAGGTATGGTCTATGGATCATAAGATAAATAAATATTGTTCTACGCTATGGATATGTTACCATAAAACATTGATTGTCGTTCTGGTGCATAAACTTAATATGTCTATGTTCTGGTGACAGAAGGATTGCCTTTTCATCAATCAAATTCTGTAATTAAACTTTTTTTTCAGGAACCCACCGAATATTTCATATTTACAGAACGGAAAACCGGCATCCGAAATATCCATGCTATTTGTGGTACATATCCTTTATGAACTTGACACTATTAACATGAAATCAGGAATCCCAACTTAAATTTCAGCCTAAAAAAAACCTATATTCGAAAGGTATTATCTTGTTTGAGGATCCGAAGCATCTTCTACGGATATTTATAAATAACGCGAACCTTATCATTTCTTATTTGTCCTGAAATTCCCGTTCCCCAGTGAGAGTAAATTTGTGAAGAAAATTGTGGGTCGTCTATTGACCATAACCTTTTGAAAAACAAATTATCGACTTGATATTTGAAGATTGAGTTTGGCATAACAGAAAAGTTGAAGAAGTAATCGGGTGAAATCCGCTCGATTGATCCAGAAATGTTTTGCATTTTTGAGTTTCTAAAATGAGAAAAAAAAGTTACAAGCATTCAAACATTTTTTAATGTGCTAATTACACTCCTACACTTCATTTTAACAAGTTCAACACGGACAACCCTTTCTGGTATCTGTATTGTAGGAAAACCAATTCATTACTTGAATCTCAATGAAACTCCGTTCAGAATACTCATTTATTCAGTTAATTTTTATGATCTGGTGCCTACTGCAAAATTATTGTAACAAACATATTTCACTATACTTGAATATTCAAACATTGATCTTCCACATGATTTTTTCGCAAAATTCATTCTAGTATCAAAAATTCCATGAGTATCATAATTTTCATCAAATTTATATCAAATGAATTATATGAAATCACTCAATCATTGTTAACATATTGACACAGATATCGAGACATAACCTCTATTTTTTTTGGGTTTGGTCACAAAAAAGTGAGATAGTTATGTGTACTCTGTTGTCCGGATGACCCTATATGGGTCCATTCCAAGCCTTCAGTAGCTCAGGGGCGGATCCACAAAAATAGGGGAATTCTGCGCCATTCCATCAGATTTATGATATTCACCGTTGAATATCTCGAAAACGGTGCGTTTCGGTGGAAATTATGAGAAATAATTAATTATTCTAAAATGATTGAAGAATCTCACAATGACTTTATATATTTTTTAACTGCATTATATATGCTTTTTTCTTATAGTTTCATGAATCGGCGAGTTTATAACTAGGAAACTGTGTTAAGTGTCATTGTTATAGAAAACTTCACACCAATATTCAATTCATTCGAAATGAACAAGTTGAATCTTCTTACCTCAGCTGTATCTGGAAAAATGTTGAAGGAAAAAAGTGTTTCATTTGATGGAAGGAATCTATGGTTATAATTAATGTACAACTCATAAATCGTATGTCTTAAAAATAAAACAAATATTCCTAACTTTAACAACATATCAGTTGATGTCATTCCTATCACATCTTAAAGCAATAAAATCAACAAAAAAATATTAATTTTCTACTTGAATATATTAACAATCTGCAAAATTTCCATAGAATAAGAAAAAGACTTTTGTGGATGAATTTTTGGTTTATTATTTGATGAAATCAAATAATGAACGTTAGTGATCGACCAAAAAAAAAAAATTACCCCACCTGCAAATTTCACAGTTCAAATTTTGAAGAATGTAGGTTTGAATGAACTACTTAAAAAAAAACAGTCCGTCCGCCGTTCCCGGTAGGCCGTCCGCCGCCCTTTCTTCGGGCCTTTTTTCTGAAAGTACTGAACCAAAACCAGGGTAACTTCGTGGAAAAATCGTGTGTTACTCGATATTGATCGTCCAAGCTTTTCAGTTGGATCGATGTACCCTAAGGGCTCCAAATTGGGGGTTGAAGGGAAAAAATATTTGTCGAGAACTTACTACCGAATTTCCATAAACTCTCAACGTTGAATACTTTTGCATAAATCAACCTAAAATTTTTCAAACATAACTACTAAAATCAGATAAAATTATTATTCATAGAAATCACCCTGCGGATTACGAGATTTATGATGAAATTTCTTCCTGAAGCTCATTCATATCTTAAATAAAACTTATATATAATTCATGAATCATTGGTTTTTCACAACACAAAAAAACCAATTCCATGAAAAAATTCATTTGAAATATTGATCTCTCCATAAATACTCTTGTATTACTGAATACCACTTTTACATGCAGAACGCGAATCAAGTAGCGTAATTTCAAATAATGAAGATTTCCAAAAAATTCGGTTGATCGGAGTTTTCCATCAATTTTGATATACGTAGTACAATTATCTTCAACATGTGGATATCCGTTACTGGTTTCAATCGAAATCCAATATTTTTCGTACTGAGAGTTTGAAATAAGGGCGAATATAAAAGATGATGAGCATGTATATGATAAAACAAATTGAAGGATATATGCAAACAAATTAATAACAAACCGGAAAACTCATCCGTTTTTCCAGCCAGTTAGGAATTGAAATAATATTTAACTAATGTATACTGAGTTTTATAGATTTCAATCTTAACCTTTATCTTCAAAAAATGATAATAATAATAATAAACAGTTTAGGAGATTGCTCGCCAATATCGCAGTTTTCTGAATGAATATTCCGGAACGCAAGAGGCTTGATACGGCTCGCATTTCAGAATTTTCTTCCGAAAAACTTTGAATCCCGCTATAATATTTACTAGCCGATATTGGCGGCAATCTCAAAAATTGATTCATTCCACTGTCAAACTTCTCACTTGTGGTATTCGCGACGATGAAAGTGTGATAAATATCGCTGAAGAATTTGCACATTAAGTTGGGAAAATAATAAACCTCTGTGTAAAATTTGCAGTGTTTTTTTACTTATATTTATATTTTCCATTAACTCTGATATCCAGAATTATGTTGAAAACCATTGTTATCTTTTAATATCTATAGAATCGAAATACTGTAAACACAATAATTTCCGAAAGACACCACTCAAAACTGGCCTTTTGAAGCAAATGCTTTGTTTTATTGAAAGGTTTGAATGGGTGAACGGGCGAAAATGATTCTGAAGATATAAATATAAGAAATTTTCAAGCGGAGTTTTGCTCGGATCGCATCACTAGTAGCTTCATAAATCAAATCGAATTTTTGACGATGATATCAAAAGATCCCAACTTCACTTCTTTTTCGATTTTTTTCTCCATTAGCCGAAACAACATCTATAATTCGTACTGATGGATTACACTGACAATATGGAGTCTAATGAAAATGGCTACGAAATCTAAGGGAAGCAAGAGTTTCCCATTTAAAGGTGGCGCGAATTCAAAACGGCAAATGCATTTTCCGCGTCCCCATGCCAGTTTTTCATTAGTTGTGACGAGTCAACAAGTTTCGTTAAAACGAAAATTCGGTACGCTGTTTCAATTCATCTCGATTTTCGTTCATCCGGTCGTAGATATATGGAGCCCTAAAATGAGAATTTTTTTTTGCATTTCGGTTCATAGTTGGAACGAAACGAACGTATCGAAAAGCTTTTTATGACATATTTTTGCAATAGTGTTTGTTATAAAGATGACTAGTTGCGGATGACTGTCAGTTTCATTTTTTAACATGAAGGAATTTTTACATGGTAATCAATACCTAGGATATATTAATCCTTAGTTTCCGATGTCCTGCAGGTTTTTTTCGATTACTTCTAGATTGTACTCCGGAAATATAGAAAAAGTACTGCACATTGGAGCAGGTTCTGGAAATCCGTGTTTTCTAGTTGCGGCGCCATTGCGGGCCTTACTTACGGTTTGAAGTACACAGTATCAGTCAGCCGTTAGGCCGACCGTAAACACAATAACTTCCGAAAGAAACAACTTAGAAACTCGATATTTGTAGGGAAGCTTTGGACCTTAATTACAAATGATTCCGCAGATACACCCATTCAAAATTTTATTTTCTCAGTATTTCCAAAAATACGAATTGGATCGAATAGACGACTTCGGCCCAAGTTGCCAACCCACAATTTTCTTCACAAATTTACTATCACTGGGAAACGGGAATTTCAGGACAAATTCGACATGATAAGGTTCGCGTTTTTTATAAATATCCGTAAAAGATGCCTCGGCTTCTCAAACAAGATAATTCCTTCCAAATGTAGGGTATTGTTAAGATCATCTCTGATTGGCCGAAATTTAAGTTGGGATTCCTTATTTCAGGTTAGTAGTGTCAAATTTATATAGGACAGGTTCCGCAAATCAACTTGGTTATTTCTGCCAATTTTCCATTCCGTAAATATGAAATATATAAATAAAATAAATATAAATATAAATAAAATAAATATAAATATAAATAAAATTAATATAAATATATATATAGAAAGGTTAATTACGGAATTTAATCGATGAAAAAAACGTTCTTTCTGTCACCAGAACGACAGTCAATGTTCTATGGTAACATATTCATAGTATAGAACAATCTTTATTTACTTTATGATCCATAGCACATAGAAGAGACAACAATTAACAATGGAAAAATTACTAGGTATGATCTATGGATTATGAGGTAAATAAAGATTGTTCAACGCTATGGATATGTTACCATAAAATATTGATTGTCGTTCTGGTGCATAGACTTATTATGTCTATGCTCTGGTGACAGAAATATTGCTTTTTCATCAATCAAATTCCGTAATTACCCTTTTTTTTCAGGAACCAGCCGAATACTTCATATTTACAGAACGGAAAACCAGCAACCGAAATAACCAACTTGATTTGCGGATTATATCCTTTATAAATGTGACACTATTAACATGAAATCAGGAATCCCAACTTAAATTTCAGCCTTACAAAAACCTATATTTGAAAGGAATTATCTTGTTTGAAGAGCCGAGGCATCTTTTACGGATATTTATAAATAACGCGAACCTTATCAGGTCAAATTTGTCCTGAAATTCCCGTTCCCCAGTGATAGTAAATTTATGAAGAAAATTGTGGGTTGGCAACTTGGGCCGAAGTCGTCTATTGAAATCCAGTACTTCATCGAAAAATGACAGTTCGAAGGTTCATACAGAATTAAATGAGGATAATATGATAAGAAGATCACAGAATATTGAATGTTCGAGAAAAAAATATTTGAATTTTTTTTTTCATATTGTTCTAATGACACGATCATCACAAAATTGTCTTTCAACATCTTCAAACTAGCTGCGAAGTTTCATCTTAATTGAACCAGTATTTCTTGAGTTATACCGAAAAAAACAACGATATCGAGAAGAAAACCACGAAATTTTACATATTTTTTCCCAATATCTCCAAAACTAATACGAATATCGAACTGAAATTTGGTTCACTGCTGTGGAATATGGAGCTTGAAGTATAAGCTTCTTTTTCCGAATGTGATGAACAGTTCGCGAAAAAAAAATTTTTTGGAAAATTTACTGATGGTATGAACAAAATTTCGCGAAAAATTGGGAGTTGCTATACTCCGAATAACTGCCAAGTTTCAATCCAATCGTTTCAGTAGTTCCCGAATTATCGTCAAAATAATTTCAAAAAGCTACCCATTAACGAACTTAACCGTCGCATTTTGGAATGCCACCTACCCTGAAAGTTTCAGGTCGATAGGATTCTCCGTACGAGCGTAATCGTGTCTACAGACGGACGGCCGGACAGAATCATTTTCGACACCGGATTCGTCATCAGTGAGTCCAACCTAGTCGTTTGAGACCATTTTCAGCTCAAAATTAGAAAATAACAGACATTTGGACAAAACTATAGCACACTGTTTCCCAGAACATGCGTACAAAAACTAAAGACACTGATGTGCGATATTATAGTTTTCCAAAAAATGAAGAACTTTGCAATCAATAGATAACAGCCTGCCAGAGAAAAAAATAAATTTAACCTCTGAAATACTAAAAATCTGCAACATCCTCGAAGTTCAGACTGGATATACTCAGTTTATTTATAGAGGCAATTTGATCCATCCTAGCGTTTGGCTTTTGAAAATTATTCATATTATGGAAAGTGAGTTTACCCATTTTCATGGGAATTTCATGAACAAAGAAAAATGTATTTTCACAGACCTTATTGATATAGTTCAGCATAGTCCTGAATTTATAAGCTTGAATGTTAGCATCCCTGATGAAATTTCATTAGATTGCGGAACCTGAAAAAAAAGATAAATCCTCAATCTGTAAAAAGTTCGAAAATTCAATGAGAAAATAAACTAATTGCAAAAAATAAATTTACCGATTTTTATTTCAACATACCCTCCTAACAATTATATCGTTTTTGGGATATGAGATCATGGAATAGCCTTTGTTCATGATAATTAGGCATTGCATCAGAGTTTCTGGATACAGATCACTGAAAAACTCCTCATTTTCCTTCACAAATTCACAACTCAACATATTGATGCTTCAACTTAATCTGAAGCTCTGTTGAAAAACTCTTATATCAAATTGCAGAGAATAATATTATTGAATTTGAAATGGTCATATTATTTTCAAATGAAAATATTTAAATATTTCAATCCTTACATGAAAATATTACAAGTAGTACTTATCAGCTTGTTAAGTATTGGGTTGAAAAGTATTTCCACAAACTCTGAAATGAAAGCCATGTTGGCCCTCCTTTTATAAATATCTCCAAGCACTTTCGCTTCGTTTTATACATTTTTTCCAGCATAGAGAATTTCTGGGGTTCAGTTAATACTTCTTTTCCTAACCTATTGCTTTCAGAAATGAAGAACGCTCGTGAAAATTTATTTTGGGTACCTATACTAGCTTTTCCAATTTAGTGATTTTCCTCTACTTCATCTAATATTAGTCATTTTCTGACCGCACGTAGTTCGAAAATATTGATTTTATTGGATCCCATACGTATTTCACACAAGATATTCAAATCAATCAGAACTTTTAATTTACAAAATTTAAATAACATCGAAAAACAATTGCTAACGTTCAAACCATTGAAGAATTTTACCAGACTGACGTCATAGCGGATTTTTTAAGTTCTTGTGCCGCATTTGCGGTGCGATTATGTGCATTCTTAAATCTGATGCTGGGTATGTGTACTACAATACGCAATAAGAACGACCCTACGACCCCGCATTGACTCAGGAATTTGAAAAACCAGATTTGTACACCGGATCTAAGTGCTTGATTGCCTGATTAACGGTGAAACATTCCCTAAAACTGTTTGACATCTCACCGAATCTATTCCATTATTTATTATGTATATAAAGCTCATAGTTGATGTGAGAATTTATTTATATTGAATCATCTCTACTAGCTATAACCCTCTAGATATATCTTCAACCAAATGAGTTAATCTCGTTACCGCAAACCATCCCCAAAACACCAATGTTCCTCGAAATACACGTAGTCTAGGAGCACATAAACCGATATATGATGAAATTTTATGGCATATTTCGTCCGTAAACGACTCGGGACAACATCCTGAAAATATTCCACGTATATTTTTCCTTGAGTGATTTATATCTGGGGGTTAGTTTATATCACACCCTCCTAAGAGCATCGCCACCACGACTCCGACCCTCCTTCTGGAAACAAGCTTCATTTCGCAGTCAAATATGGGTGTAAATGTTTAATGAAGAACGATGATTTGATTCTCGGCACTTAATTTGGATTAATAGCGGTGTTTTTTTTTGAGGGGTTGGAAGTTACTCGACTTTTGTTCGTGCAAGTTTCCATGAAATTTGCGAATGTTAGAGTTTCGTATGGTTATGAGTATCCACCCCCTAAAAATCTTCATTTTTCATTTCAATATATCGGATTAAAATTTTGGACATTGATAATTCAGACCACGATACAAAATAATGAATATTTGTATCGTGTTTCAGAATATGAATTAATTCCGGTTTTACCAGAAATGGATGCAACATTCGATTTCACCGTATGAACTGATGTTGATTTTGCATAGTTGATTCATTATGATTAGATTGTTACATAATATTGTCGAAAAAATATGAAACTAAGGGTAAAGACGTACCTTGAAGTCAGGTGACAGTTCAAAATTTTGAAGGCGCGTCTGTCAAGAACGGTAAAGGATATATATTGCTTGCGCGTAATTTTATTGTATCTCGCCCATGAAATATTCACATAGTCAGTTCTTCCAATGGCTCTACATAGATGTTTTATACGCGCTTGTTCTGGGGAACAGCGCGTTATCATATCGTCACGATGTCTGTAATTTTCAAATTTTGAGCCGAAAATGGTCTCAAACGACTAGGTTGGACTCACTGATGAAAAATCCGTAGTAAAAATTGATTCTGTACGGCCGGCCGTCCTTGTGTGCGATAACTTTCGATAGAAATTCTCAGGTTAGGTTTTGATCCTGAATATCTCAGTCAAGTTCGTTAATGGGCCAAATCTGCTGGATGGTTTTCGTGTTACAGCCATTTGACATTTAGATTGTTCAATAACTCGAAAACCATTTGTCGGATCGAGATGAGACTTCGTTGGTTGATGAACAGTAGCAATATGAAGAATTATCAATAGAAAAATTTGAAAAAAATTTTTTTTTTCGAAAATTTTCATATTTCGTTTAAATTTCACTGAAATCTCCATACCGCCACTTCATAACCGAGTACTTTATTTCAGCCCAATCAGATTTCCTGATTTTCCTGAGGAACAAATCAATAAAAAAATTAAGGAAATTTATTTAAGAAATTAATATATTTCAACAAGCATATCCCCGATTCCGTTAAAATTTTAATCTAATCGACAGCGAAAACTCGAAGACTCGGTTTCAGTCTAAACAGATATATATTCTTTGAATTTTCCGAAACATAAGATATATCGAATATTCTTTTACATCGACAGTTCACGACATCTACTGGTGAATAGTCGAAGCATTTTCTGGATCCTACAGTCGCATAACGCGGAATAGCGGCGTCTGTTTACAGTCTACATATGCTTCATGAGGCGATTCCCAGGAAGTTTTATCTGTACTTCCCCGTAGCGCATGAGCAGTTTATCGGAATCGTCACTACTTAACAACAGTGTTTAAAATTTCAGCTTGATCGGATATTCGTCTTTCAACTCTTCAACTCGATCAGATATTCATTTCATTCAATGAAAGATATTGAGCAGAAATTTATTTTTTTTTCATTTCGCGCTTGTTCTAGGAAACAAAAGAGTTATCATTTTGCCTCGTGTCTGTGACTTTCGAGTTTTGAACCAAACATGGTCTTTATGGATTGAAAAACCTAGAAAGGCACTGACGTGAGGTCAGGAGCTTTTACGCGCTTGTTCTGTTGCCAAAGCGGTCATCTATACAAATATTGACCCTGCCAAATGCAGATTTTTCATATGATCCTCACGAAATTTTGCACGAACTTCAAGCTATAATTTTCGATCAAGTACTAGATTGCAATTCGATCCAAAATTTTGAATGGGTACAACTATCTAAAGAATAATTGAAAATCTACTCTACAAATATATTTCTTATTTCGATTCTTCCTGAAGTTAATGTGCTTACGGTCGCCTAACCTTGATAATTGTTCAGTGAGTTTGGAATTTAATTACGAATGTTGAATTAGTCAAAACTATCGAATGATTTCGCAGATATACCCTTTCGAAATTTCAGTTTCCCGATATTTCCAAAAACATAGATCGAATCGCCCTCAATGAAGAATGCTACCTTGAAGTTTAGGCGAATAGGGAAATACCAACAGGTTCACAATAAAACAACGCTTATGCTGATATAAAGTTCTTTCTATTTTCGTCCAGGTAAATAATAGACAACCACCCTACGTCAGCGCATTCTTTAAGTTAAGCATGAAATTTTCCTATCATCTTGATGTATCTTGATGACATTTAATAAAAAATCTTTTTCAAAATTAATTGAAAATATTCTGTCCAATTTTCATATACTTTATAATATACTAAATCTACTATGAAATAAGTTTTATTCTACTATCAGCTCGTGCAAGGTCGATTCAAGTTGAGATTTAGACTAACGGCCAGTTTCACAAGACTTTGATTGCTCGATCAAGGGGATTGTCAATCAACAGTAAATTCTGTACTCGATTTCAGTTCATTTTCAAATCAACCACCGAATGGGGTCCTTAATCAACGATTTGATCGGCCGTCAAAAGTTTTGAGAAACCGACGGTAACACTTGCTTGTTGTTTCGATAATAGGCGCCTTTCGGGCTTCTCTAACGTTGACTTGAGACACACCAGGACGAGAGAAGTTGTTGCCATTTTTTTGGACGATATTTTCTGACTGAATACAAGGTTAATTCCTCGAAAATAGCATTTAATCAAGAAAAAATAGATCTCTTCGTATGATGATCACCAATACATAACAAATGCTTCAAAGTTATAAAAATTTAAAAAGTATTACTATAACCATCGAATAGAACAAAACATTATAATCCAGAACTAAGACGATTTTAATACAAATAAAATAAAACAAAGAACGTGTGAATAGTATTCGCACTTTCTGCGTATCCACTGGAAAGCCGTACCCTTCGTTGCAGCTACTTATGTGATATGATTCGTCTCCTTCGATAGTTCGATTGAGCCAAGACCCAATAGTTTGATTGTCCAGTGTTGAAATATAGGCTAGGATTCGATATTTTATATGTATGTGTAATTTTATGTACCATTCCAAAGAATGATTCTGAAAAAAAGTAGTATTGCTATATTAAAAAAAAATCCGATGACGTCATATGTCAAATTCAACACACGCTGTATAATATTTTCTAGCTTCACAAAGAGTACAACCCAAAGTCCCAAAACACTGACTTTTTACTAATAGAACTTCAAAAGAATGAAAATATACAGTCTCATTTGATTATATGCACTTACATATTTTTTGAAGCTATCATTTGCAACTCGATATAAATTTTGGGAACTTCTCATTTCAATGATTATTATTTAGGAATTACACGAGTTAAAGTATTCGTGACAGAGGTCCTGTGTTTGTTGGGAATATGCAGTATTATCTGAGAATAAAAATCTTCGTTATTCTTAACCGAAGCGATATTCTCATATAGGTATGGAAACTACCCTTTCCATTGGTGTTAGGGCAATTCTCACTCGTACAAAAAATCCAAATTATATTCTCATTTTGTTGGAATCCTTGAATGAACCAACCAAAAAAACCGGAAGTAGACAGTAGCCGTAGATTCACAGCTTTGGAGTAATCGTAATATTTTATGACATTCAGCTCTGATCGGGCTTTAGAAGTGCAGTAAAGGTAATCGAAAGTCGTAAACCCTAATCTGCCATAGAAATTCATGGCCTAGTCGCTTCCCTATTGCCCCTTGCCCTTTATCCTCTTCTCTTTCTCAATAAGAGAACTCTGCTCCCACAAAATAATCGATCTTCAGTTCAACCGGTTATTTGAACGAAAATTTTTCAGAAATAAAATCATTTCGTTCCGAGTCTGACTTTTGAAAGCATTTAGTCAATCACAATATTGTGACGGTAGCTCAGTGGTTAGAGCGCTAGCCTCATGATCGAAAGGTCTGGGGTTCAAGTCCTTGGCCGGGAAAGAATTTTTCCGGTTTTCAGGGGACCGTCTAACCATTCGCTGTTGGGTAAACAATTAACAGTGCTATTCCTAACGTGGCGCAAGGAATTAGTAACAAAGCCTACACAGAACACACCTGGTCTCCTAACTCGCACAAGCATTAGCTTCTGAGGGGTTCCGCAGCGGAACCTAGGAGAATCAGCAACAATACAATACAAAGGTCCATTCTATTTGCTAGTTGCTAAATATCTAACAGTTTAAGTCATATTGCCATTGTATAAAGAGTTACTAGGCATAATACTATGATTAAATTCAAACGAGTCTACTTGATGAAGGTTATTGATATAATCATTAACTATTACCGATTTTTCTTCAATATCGTATTCACATAATTTTTCCGATATTGGTATCCTACTTTATTGTCCTCGAATGTACCACGGATTGAATGACAAAATAAATGAGGATAATGACAAAATAAATAAGGATAATATCAAGTGGCATATATTGATTGAGTCAAAAACTTGAGAAAATGGTAACATAATAACAAGTAATACAGAAATAATATTTTCTTTCGATTCAAAATAATCAAAACCATCTATTCTATATATCAGAATTTTACATTTACGTAGCAACATTTGATTCGAACAACAGGATAAACCTCAAACTACTGACAGGCTCGTCCAAATCCCATTTGCACAGAACAATATTGCCACCAGTTCCACACCTTTTTTCTCTCTTATAAATGAAGTGCTGTGAGTAAGCACGTTCAAAGATGTCTTTAAGAGCAAACACTACCTCGTGTTGGTAAATTGCGGCTCGCCAACACAGCCACATGCAAGTTCCATTAAACCCCTTGTCTATGATTAAACTTCGTTAATATCTCAAGGCTAATATTCCTTCCCGCTGTCTGCCTAATTTAACAGTGCCAATTACCGCGAGAAATATTGGAAATACGTGAAATTATGGAGAAAACGGGGTGTCGTTCTGCAGGCTTCAGTGATTATTTTTTTTATTTTTTTTTGGGATGTACTTGATTTTTCAATGAGATTGCGCAATTTTAGATATTTTTTCATTTTTCACCACCATCCAGCTTTTTTATTCGTAAAATTCTTAAATATGAAAAATTACAATATTGCGCATTCTCACAATTTTTTTCAACCATTCGCACCCAAAAAAAATTTTTGAGAAAAACAAACTCTAGTCTCCAAAAGTCAACCCTTTTTATTTGAGGTATTGTTTGCTCTCAACTCAAGGATTAGATGATCGTTGAATATGACTCTACTAACTTGTGTTTTGTCTCAAATATGTATTTCAAACGGGTCCACTTGATAAATGCTATCGATTTAATCAATGAATGATATTGTTTCCTGCAAAAATTTCTATTCATAAATTTGAGTTGGTTATTGATGTACTACATCAGCTGTGTACCGGAGGACCTCTGATTTTTGTGAAAAAAAAACCTTGACTCTTGAATGTTTCTGTTTTTCTTTGTGGTTTTATTCGTCTCTGAAAGTGTACTGTCAACAGATTGCTTAACTAAATATTATGTCAAATTTTGTTAATATCTGAAATTAATTTCTTGTGAATTGTTGAAGTAAAAATGTTGAAAAAAATGCTCCAAAATTTCCTTGGAAAATATTTTTTTCGCAAAGTATACATTAGATTCCAATCAAATTTGGAAAAATCCTTCAAGGCAAAATTCAACGGGAACGCTTGGAATTTGAGTTTCATCTGATATTAATTTCAGGAAATATCAACTTTTTTTCTCAAATATATTCTATTCTGCAATCTAGTGATCATACAGTCCTCAAGAAATTATGCATGAGCCCTCAAGCTGTCAATTTTCAATCCAGTAGAATTTTAATTCGATAGATCTTTTAATGGGTATTACTGCTGAATTATTGTGTGGATTTCATCGAATCCCAAGTACGAACTTCGTATTCAAACTCAACACTTGTTTTTAAATCATCCGTGAGTAGATTTTTTCGAAAGACACGACTTAGAGATTGATATTTACTTAGTTGGAGATTAAAATCGAAGTTTTGAATGGTTCAAATCCGCCTAATGATCCAATTTTTTTCAATATTTCCAAAACTAATCGAGTACTGAAAAGTGATGGCTTGAAGGTTAATTCATATTTGCGAGGGTACATATGAAGAGAAATCTTTCCATCAGGAATAAAGCGATTGGAGGGATCAACAAGTGAAAGCTCAGTGGTTTTCTAAAATTTTTTCAACAAAAAATGGACGGCTTCGAAAAACTAACCAAAATAACAACTTGGCAGGAAATCTACCAGGGGTACACGTGCCCAAGTAATACATTACTTATTCATCAAATCTCCTTTGCCAAACGAATCACAGTTTCAATTTCATGCACGTTATCAGAAGATTAAATGGGAATTAGTATAACAGTGCTCCCCCTGTTGTAGTTCCTACTCAAACATCAGGATAAGGTTAATAAAAGTCAATATATCAAGTCTGGGCATTAAGGGACTAAAACCGATCATGTTAGCACCCCTATCGAATCGTACAGGACTGTAACGAAAATTTCGTTTTCGATTCAGTTGTCATTGGGGATTAAAGAGCTTGAGAACTTTAGATAATAATACTGGACAGAAACATTGTTGGAAGAAATTTGGTAGATAATTTCATGACATTCACTTTTTACGCGCTTGTTCTAGGGAACAGCGCGTTATCATTCCATCACGATGGCTGTAATTTTAGAATTTTGAGAATGGTCTTAAACGATTGGGTTGAATTCCCTGAAGAAGAATCCGTGGTCGAATTCAATTCTTTCCTTCCGGCCGTCCTCACGTCCATATGTGTTATAACTTTCGAAGGAAAAGACATAGTGACTAGAAATTGTCAGATTAGGTTTGGAGTCCAAATATCTCGGTTGAGTTCGTTAATGGGTGGAATCGGTTGAATAGATTCGGAGTCAGGCCCATTTGAAACTTCGAGGTTAATTCCTAGATATCTCATGGAAGTATTGACACGATCGAATAACTTCGTGGACAGTTTTGGAATAACCACGCTCAACTTAAAACAACATTTCGTGTGGATCCAGTTGTTGGAAAATAAAAAAAAAAAAATTATTAAAAAATTTTTGAAATTTCTGTTGAAAAAGTTTTTTTCCCTCAAAATATTGATTAGATTTCATTGAAATTCGACACAAACCTTTGAGGTAGTATTTAGCAACGATGTTTCAAATTTCAATTCGATCCGATATACACTTTCAGAGATATAAGGGTAAAAAATGCCAAAATTCCTCGTTATTTGAAATTCTCACGTTATTTTCGCAATATCTCAAGAAGTCCAAATACAATCAGATTGAAACTTCGTAATCAGGTGGAGATTACCGATTCGTGATGAATTGTCTAACCTTAAGGAAACGTCAACTCGGTTTGACATTGTCAGTTGTCAAACCATAAAAAACAATGATCGAAACTTCTCATGGAATTTGTAATAACATGACAACGTAATATTTGTTTTGAAGTATTATTTCTAAATAACATCATCGCTATTGTTTAACACAAACTATTGCAATTTTTTCAGGAAGTGTAATGAGCAAAAATTCCGTAGTTTTGCAAAATACTATTCGATTGCGTTGATCATTTTTGAGATATTGAGAAAATAAGCTTAAAATTTCGAATAGACCAGAAATTTCGAATCATTCGTTTCCAATATCTTCTGAGATGACCATCGGGTCAAACTGAAATTTAAAACATTGAAATCTCATTGAAATCTTATTGAAAGTTTCTGAAAAACTATTGTTTTTCAAAAAAAAATTCTGAAGATATTTGGAGAATTTTTATTAACATTTCTCACCATTCCAATCATGAGGACATTTAACCTTATGTTGCGCAACGGTATTCAAGAAATATTTTCGAAGTTTCAATTATGAGATCACTATGATGACTATGATCAGAATAGTGTAAGAGTAATTTAATAATTTGCAACATACAGTACCTACTATTCGAATTAGAACTGAAAAGGTTTCTCCAATTCCTGTTTCTTATTCCATTCCATACATGTGTTTTATTTCATTCAGTTATTATTTTTTGGAAATAAAAGAGCCAACTTTTTTTACTGATTCATTTTCAAAAGTAATACTTCTAATAAATGATATCCCTGAAGCAAATTCTTCAGGCTTCATAAAACAAGATTCAATATGAATTACTGCAACTTTCACCTTATACCGTTTTCAATGAGTACCTATTATTTGAGATTGAATAGCAGTTAATCAGATCCATTATGACGAAATTTAACTGGTAGAATACTAAAAACTCCAAATAAACATAAGTTTTACGTCCTTGGATTTTGTAAA
The DNA here is from genome assembly GCA_958510865.1 of Myrrha octodecimguttata. Lineage (NCBI taxonomy): Eukaryota > Metazoa > Arthropoda > Insecta > Coleoptera > Coccinellidae > Myrrha > Myrrha octodecimguttata. The sequence goes on along the minus strand of OY294059.1, from coordinate 59,167,958 downwards.
CAAAGTTGATGTAACAAACATTGACTTATTGAACTTCACATAAAGATTTCTGTTTAGCTTAGACCACGATACAAATATTTATATCGAAGCTTATACTATATAATAGCGTAGATATATATCCATTAACGAAACGAGATACATTCAAAATTAACCTGAATATTACAAGACTCTAAGTTATTTCTCTCCAAAGACGAATTCTTCATCAGTCCAACCTATCCTAGACAAATTCAGGCTCAAAATTCGGTAATTACAGACATTGTGACGAAAAGATAACGCGCTATTCGCTATTCCCCAGAAGAAACGCGTTAAAAGGGGGAAGTCATTTCAATACAACGTTTTCGTTATTGTTAGTATTCAGGCTTTTTCTAGAAACCCCTCAATCACGCTTGTGCGAGTTAAAAGACCTATATTTCAAAGGGATGGTTCGCATGAAGGCACTCTTCTATCGAAATCTCAACTTAGGATGCATTACTTGGTTATGATTTGAGTCCGTCCCTGTGCCAGTAAAATCAGATCCACCCTTGCCAAACTATCATCAGTCAGCACCCTGCGAGGTATGAATCACGAACTAATTGACCGCTAGATGAAACAGATTGAGAACCAGGTGATTCCGTACTAATCCATATGCCTAATTCATGTGGCCGGCAAGGATTTCATCTGACCGATACTCAGAGTGTAGTATTGTTTTCCCATCGAATAGAAATTCTGTTAGACGGCTGTTGGCCACCGATTAACCCCATTTAAGTCGACCTCACCCATTGTGGGGTTGAGAGAATGTTGCGTTATCACGATTCAGAAAATAGATTGGTTTTAGGTACGTATAAGATAGTGAATAGATCTTCTATTCATTTTGAGAATACTTGTTCAAGTCGGCAAAGTTCATATTTATAAAACGGGTGTTTCCATAATCGCGTCGTGTTCGACAATCATTATGAAGAGTGATAATAACATTACAAATTACAGTTTTTTGGTGAAGTATTACATCCTTTGGAATATCAAACAGTATTAGATGTGAAGAATTGAAAGTTTTAGTAGAGACATTGTAAACGGGATATATTACAAATTTAATTATGATACAAGAGCGCAAAGTGAAAAAAACAACTTGGAAAAGCACTGACGTGAAGTCAGCAGTTTTCACGTGCTTGTTCGCAGTGCGAAATGGGGAAATTTTAGTGAAATTTAAATGAAATATGAACATTTAATGAGAAAAAAATTTTTTTTTTTAAATTTTTCCATGGGAAATTCTTCTTGTTGATACTGTTCATCTTCCAACCAAGTTCCTTTTCGATCAGATAAATATTTTTCGAGTTATTGAAAAATCAAAATTTCAAGTGGCTGTAACACAAAAAGCATTCGGCAGATTTGGCCTATTAACGAACTCAACCGAGATCACAACCTAATCTGAAAGTTTCAAGACCCCTAGGTCCTTCCTTTTGAAAGTTATCGTGTCCTCGACAGGCCGACCAGACAGAATCAGAATCTTCGTCAGTGAGTTCGACCTAATCGTTTGAGACCTGTTTGAGCTCAAAATTCTGAAATTACAGAACAAGCGCGTAAAAACATCAGCAAAATATTCTGTTTCCTCAAAATAGTGTAGTGAAATTATAGAATTTGTTTTAAAGAATAAATCAGCAAATTTGTAATGGATGGCTGGAACAAATCGTCCGTTTAAATTGAGATTGACAAAATATCTTGAATTATATCTGCCCGCGACCACAGAAGCATTAGCTTTGTTTTGGTTCCGATTTCAGAACCAATTCAGGACTGTTTGGGACGGTTCGAGTACGCGCAATTGCCGTTTTGAGTCTGAAAAATCGTAATCGCGCATACTCGAACCGTCCCGAACAGTTCTGAATTTGGAACCAAAACAAACTCATTAAAGGTCGAAATTGGACAATGTTTGGAGTTCAATTACGAAGTTCGAATTTGCGAATTTTTTGAAATGCATCTTTTTATTCGTAAATATAACGATTAAAAATTTTATTTCCTAATATTCCCAAGAATACCGATGGAACCGAATTGAAACCCAGTTCTTGATTGAAAAATTACAACTTGAAAGTTTATGTAGAATTTTGTGTCTTGTGTCTACCATATGATTAGAAGTTCGCATAATATAAAACAAAAATTTGAATTTCTTTTAATTGTACGATCGATTCAATATTTCCGAAACAACGAAAATAATGATGATAACGAGGAAATAATCACGAAATTTTAAATATTTCTTTCCCTATACTTTTGATCAAACTGAAATTTGGAACACTGTTGTTCAATAGTGACTCCAAGGATCAAACTTCATCGCAAACTCATGAATCGTTTTTGAAAAATCCTTCATAAGGTGTCGGTATTATACAACTAACAGTGGATTTCATTTCTGAAAAAATTCCACTCGTGATCTTATAATTCAAAAAAGTCAGGAATATTGACATATTATTTTATCCAATATCTCTGAAAATAAACATCGGATGGAACTTGAATCTGGCGCATTCCTGTTGAATTTCGACTTCAAGGCCTCTCAGTATTGCTAGGAAAAATTCTAAAGATTTTCGAAATGTTTTTTTCGGATTCATTACCGATATCCTGACACAACTAAGGAAATAATCCAAGAATTTCACCTTTTTTTTTTTCTGATATCCCAGAAAATAAATTTCATATAGAATTGGAATGTGAAATTCTGTTTTTAAATATTGACTTCAAGGTTGCAGCCAAATATTCGTCATGTGATACATAGTCTCCAAAAAAAAAAAAAAAAAATTTTCCCACAGAAATAAAGAGAATTTTCTAGATTTTTGTACTGAAATTTCCTAGCCATTAGATTCTCAGATAATTCTGCATGAAGTTACTTATCGCATCAGTGATAAAAGAACTTCTCGAGATATTGAGGAACTAACCTCAGAATTTTAAACAGGCATTTCTCGGAAACCATTCGGTCGATTATGCCCATTAACGAACTCAACACAGATATTCAGGCTTCAAACCTAGCTTGAAAATTTCAAGTCGCAAGATCCTCCCTTTCTTCCGAAGGTTATATATATATATATATATAATCGATTCCCTTTTACCATGTAATGGTGTAGGGTATCTCCGAAGGTTAATAACCAAAATCCAAAAGTTAGAGGCATTTGAGTGAAATGATAACGCACTGTGCAGCAGAGCATGAGCGTAAACAATTGTTAACAAATAAGCATACAAAAGCTAATTAACTATTTGAGTTCACTGTGGATAGAATACTGATAACAAAAAAGTGTGTAACTCCTCTCTAATCCACTTACACTTTCTGCGTTGAACACACGTTTCGGAAACCACGTTTCCTTCGTCTCTGCACGTTAGACGCAAAAAGTGTAAGTGTATTGGAGAGTAGTTACACACTGTTTCGTCATACAGAAGCTGCTGACCTCAGCTCTTTTCTCGAATGATTTGTTATTAAAGAATATTCCTGAACCAGCGTTTGAATTGCGCCTTCTCGATATAATTCATTTTCTGTTATTTATTTCAAATAAGTCATTTATCCTTTCGTCCTGAGCGAAATAAAGCAGAATATCCTGAGGGTGCGAAGGATGAAAGTAAAATCTTCCACCCGATACCTAAATCAGGACTAAAAACAATGTTGCAATATCAGCCCCAATGCGGACGCTACGAGCGCACAGCGTCTGCCGGGCACGCAACAGAATAGAGCGGAACATTGCGAAGTCATACATCACCACGCCCCATTAGGGATTAATGATGCCAGCACCACCGAAATTAACTCCCTGTTGGCTTACCGCGGAGCTATAACGCCGACATATTAACTATTTGTTACAAGAGCAATATACTCTCGCTCGCCCCAGCTTGCCTTTGCCGTTCTGACGACTCTGGGAGTTCTTTGTACGGAGGAATTGTAAAGAATGTTAATAAAGTGCTTGTGTGAATCATTCTGATTATGCAGGTCTCACCTCTGAGGCATACGGAATTTGGAGTTGAAGGAATAATCAGTGTTCAGGATATTTTTACGCGCTTGTTCTTGGGAACAGCGCGTTATACCTACTTTAGTCACAATGTCTGAAATTTTCGAATTTTGATCTGAAAATGGTCTTAAACGATTGGGTTGAACTCCCTGAAGAAGAATCCATGGTCAAATTTAATTCTGTCTGTCCGTCCGTATGTGCTCTAACTTTCGAAGGAAAAGACTTGAAGACTTGAATTTGTCAGATTAGGTTTGGAGTCTAAATATCCCCGTTGAGTTCGTTGATGGTTGGAATCGGTTGGATATTTTCGGCCCATTTGAAATTTTGAGGTTAATTCCTCGATATCTCATGAAGTATTCACTTGATCAAATTGAAACTTCGTGGACAGTTTTGGAATACCAACCCGCAACTCAAAGCAGAATTCCGTGTGGATCTAGTTGTTGGAAAATTAAAAAAAAAATGAATGCATTCGAGAATCTTTGAAATTTTTTTTCCCTGAACATTTTGATTACATTTTCAAAGAATTTCGCACAAACCTTAAGGTGGGAATTCATTCGAGCAGATGTGCGTGCACGCTGTTCGTGCACGCACGGATAGCGTGCGTGAATGCTCAGTGTCAGTGTAAATATGTCCAATGTGGACGTATGTCAACATGACAAATAGTTACATTTTTACCGCACTTCTTTTCGTATGCGCACGTTTGCTCAAATGATTATCCACCTTTAGAATCAGTATTCAACAACAATGTTCCAAATTTAAATTCGATCTGATATTTACTTTCGGAGTGTGCCAAATTTCGTTGCCATTTGGAATTTTAACGATATTTCCACAATATCTCAAGAAGAAAAAATGCAATCAGATTGAAACTTTGTAATCAGGTGTGTAGATTCCCAACACGCAACTAGGTGCAAAATTGATCAAATAGTTACAATTCGAACAAGCGCGTAAAAGCTCCTGACCTCACGTCAGTGCTTTTCTAGATTTTTTGGAATGTGCTGCTGAGAGCTACATGCGATAGCACTGATTATGTTCGAATTTCAGTATTGTTACACCACTTTTTGCTGGGATATGTTCAAGGGAACATCGGGCTTGTTATTTTCGGATTTCTTTCCGCAAATGGTTCCAAACGATTAAGTTGGATTCACTGATGACGTATCATATGTCTAAATCGTTTATCTCCTGTCAGGCCGGCCGAGGGCACGATACCTGTTGAAAGGAACGAGTTAGCGACTTGTATCTTTCAGCAAAGATCACGCCTCAGAATGCGATATCGGACAATTCGGCATAACAGTTTATAGTTATAGTCACTCGAATTTTCCCGACAGTCTGTATGAACCTGTAAGGGATTTCAATTCGATCCAATAATCTGCATCTTTGGAATTATTGGTGAACCAATTCGATTATGGAAGTCTCACTTTCAAGGCCTATAATACAGAAGGAAATGGAGGAATAATGAGTGATCTGTATATTTTTCTAGAATTTTCTTTTGAAAGCTGGTTGCAGGGAAGTTGATACTGTTCTAATTCCTGTATGTTCACGAGATTTTCCGCTCTCATGTTCGAGGGAAACCGTGTTTTCGTTTTGTCCAAATGTGTGTTATTTTCGGATTTTGAGTAGTACCAAACTACTAGTATGGATTCACTGACGACGATTCAAATGTTAAAATCAATTCGGCCTGGGGGCCTGACCGAGGCCAAAATAACTTTCGAAAAAACGAGCTAGCTACTTCAAACTTTCAGAGTAGGTTGTGCATCAGAATGCTATTGGCGAATGAAGATAAGCGCTACTCCCTCTGGTGGCTATCCGAGTAACCCGAGGTACAGACATTATCATTGACAAGTTAAAAGAAATGTTAAGAAAATGAGAAAGTTTATGCATTTTTCTAGGCGTTTGTGTAATTTAACAAGTGCTTCTACTGAGGAAAAGCAAACTCGAATGTCCCTTCCCATAGATTTCCACAGCCCGGTGAAAAATTTGGAGTTAGGGTAAAAGAAACTTCCTTTAAAAAGTCAGACCTGAAAGTGTTGAAGAATCGATAAAAACCAACAAACAAGATTTATGAGAGTCTGTTGCCTGCATTTTACCGATGACGATCATTTTTATAGAGGTAAGCACGAATTGCTCATGAAATATTAGATCAAATTCATGAAGACAATTTTTTTCCAGGCCCATAATCCAAGCAGAGAAATTTACTTAAGAGAAAAGCTATGCCTTCCAGAAATCTGCTTGTTGAACTGATCATTAAGGAACAACGTAAATGTTCTAGTGATAGAACTGACTATTGAAAAAAATGAGTCTCAACAAGGAAATATCTGGTGATGAATACTCTTCGCTCAAAGTGCTTCTGCCGATGACAGCAAAGTTGTACAAGGCTTATTTATTACAGCTTTTTCAAGACCAATCATATGAGTATTGGAAAATTTATTTATCAATCCATAATATATATATATATATATATTCTTTTTTTTTATTCCATAATGAATAAGGCTTACGGTACAAGTAGCATTAGTTTCATGTGAATGTATTCATTTTATTCACAATATATTGAGTATTTAGTCCTACTAGTAGTAAAAGCATAGTTAAGCTATGAGTATTTGTCTATTATTCCAAAAAGTATATTTTACAAAGTCAATCTTGCCATTTGGATCTGAAAATAAATAATATTAAAATACTGTCTAATTTTGGAGATATCCCCGTAATTTCAGAGTTGCTACACTCAATTAGATTGAAGGATGATACATACCTTCTTTATAAGAATAGAATATGTACTCCCAGTAACACTCTCGTCAACTTTAAAAGTCTAAAAAGACTTTGACTAAATCGTGAAATCAAAAATTGCCAAACCAAACACTAAGAAACAGTACAAAATCGACTATCAAAACAAAATCTATGTCTGTATGTAAGGTTCTCAAACTGATCACCGTGGCGCTGCAATCTTAAATTCAGATGCCAATAGTCGAGTTCGCTTATGGGCTATTTGGGTCTAATCTTTGGAATGAATGATTTGAATTTTGAGGTTATTTCCCCAATATGCCTTGGAAACTTGGATATACGTTGTAAGATACCACCATAAGAGTCACAGTTTCTACATTTTGTGAATATTGGGAATATTGGGCCGTATTTATAGTTGTTCCTTGAGGCTTCCTTACTGAAGGCCGCCTTGAATTTGCATTTCTATGTTTCTATGCAAACAAACTTGTATTTGTTTCCATAGAAAAGCAAATTCAAGGCGGCCTTCAGTAAGGAAGCCTCAAGGAACAACTATAAATTCGGCCCATAATTTCAAATGCATTCGTCCACTCAACTGTCAGGGGGATTTGGTGCATTTAGAACTTGACGTTCGTATCCATGATGTAAAAAATATGGTGTGCTCATCTGAAAAATGAGTGACGTCAGCAAGATTAAAATACAAAGAGTTGTATATTCTGTGCTTTGAATTTGCATGTTAATTCAAAGCACAGAATATACAACTCTTTGTTTTTCATGCTAGCTGACGTCACTCATGTTCCAGATGAGCACACAATGTTTTTTACATCATGTTCGTATGTACGCTTTAATCGTGCCGTTAAAGTTTGGATTCTCTAAGCTACTCCTTTGCAAAGTTATAGTTTTTACAGTCAGCAGTACGACTTCAAACGTGATAACGTTGCGAAAGAATGGCTTAGAGATTCGAATTTTTCAGGCAAAGTTTTAAAGTTTGGATATGAAGGTCAAGTTCAGAATGGACAAGATCCGCCTAACGATTAAGAAGATGAACGCACTTCAAATTTCGTCGTCCCATTATTTACAAAAATGCAGACACGATCTGGCCAGCTCATAGATGTACGGTCTCACAAAATTTTGATTGCCCGATCAAGAGCTTGATTGTCAGTCAACAGATTGTGTGCTCCAATTCAGTTCATTCACAACCCAACATAGGTATAAGTAAGACTTCAAAGTCAGTTTACTCGGTCAACTGATCGCAGCAACTTGACAGACCCATAATTTCAAGTTATTGCACGCATATTCTGGGGAACAGCGTTCTATCGGTTTGTCCAAATGTCTGTGATTTTAGTTTTTTTTTTCCGAAAATGGTCTCAAACGACTAGGTTGAACTCACTGATGACGAATCAGTTTTCAAAATCGATTCTGTCCGGCCGGCCAACGACGCGATAACTGTCGAAAGAAGCAGAAACTTTCAGATATAAGGTCGCGCATTGGAATGTGGCGGTTAAGTTGATGGGACAAATTGGTCAAATGGTTTCGGAGTTATGGTCGTTTGAAATTTTGAGATTAATTTCCTGATATTTCAGGAACTACTCATGCGATTGAATAGACGACTTCGGCCCAAGTTGCCTACCCACAATTTTCTTCACAAATTTACTATCACTGGGAACAGGAATTTTAGGAGAAATTAGACATGATAGTGTTCGCCTTATTCATAAATATCCATGAAAGATGCCTGGGCTCCTCAAACAAGATAATTCCTTCCGAATATAGGGTTTTCTCAAGATCATCCCTGATTGAATGAAATTCAAGTTGGGATTCCTGATTTCATGTTAATAGAATCAAATTTATAAAGGATATGTTCCGCAAATCAACTTGGTTATTTCGGTTGCCAGTTTTCCATTCAGTAAATATGAAATATTCGGTTGTTTCCTGAAAAAAAGGTCAATTACGAAATTTTATTGATGAAAAAACGTTCTTTCTGTCATTGCAACGATAGTCAATGTTCTATGGTAACATATCCATAGCATAGAACAATCTTTAGTTACTTTATGATCCATGGAACATAGAAGAGACAACAATCAACAATGGAAAAATAACTGGGTATGGTCTATGGGTCATAAGATAAATAAAGATTTTTCTATGCTATGGATATGTTACCATAAAACATTGATGTTCGTTCTGGTGCATATACTTAATATGTCTATGTTCTGGTGACAGAAAGATTGTTTTTTCATCAATCAAATTCCATAATCAACCTTTTTTTCAGGAACAAACCAAATATTTCATATTTACAGAACGTAAACCGGCAACCGAAATAACCAAGTTGATTTTCGGTACGTATTCCTTATAAACTTGACACCATTAACATGAAATCAGGAATCCCAACTCAAATTTCAGCCTAACAAAAACCTATATTTGGGAGGAATTATCTTGTTTTAAGAGCCGAGGCATCTTTTACGGATATTTATAAATAACGCGAACCTTATCATGTCGAATTTGTCCTGAAATTCCCGTTCCCCAGTAATAGTAAATTTGTGAAGAGAATTGTGGGTTGGCAACTTGGGCCGAAGTCGACTATTGAAACTTGACAACTGTCAACTAACTAGTTGTAGCATAACAACGCACAATTTTTACCGAAATTCATTGAGATTGAGAAAATTTTGGGTGGGTAGTAACAGGAAAGTGTCGCCGTCTATTAAATTCTATGCTACCCACGAAAATGACATTTATGTAGAGATATACTTATATAGAATTTCAGCAGAATAATACGACATATCGATTTTTGAATTTTTCCGTGTTACACAATCCTCAATGATTTTTTTTAAATAAATTTTTAATTGGTTTTGATTCCATTTGATTGGCATTTGGAGCTATTGAGAAAATATTAATTTCGATGGATATAATACCGAAACCATTGTTTTGTGGATAATTAACTTGCGCATATGAAGTGCCTAGGTCCTTTCTCTCAAATGCTTTCGGACGTAGAACGGACAGAACTGAAGGTGACAACCAATTCATTAGCCGGTACCAGAAATATATAGTATCAGGCCGCAAAGGATCCTGATTTCACCTGAGCTCATCTTTTTATCGTCCTTTCCACGAAAATTCACGATAGGAACCCTTCCGACAGTATTTTATGGCAGCATATAGAAAGAAAGTGGGTAAAACTGACAAATAAGTTCCTTATGAGGAAAATCCATATAAAATGCCTCCGATAAACGTTCCCGTCGGTCAGCAAAACGGCGGTCCATCACTCAATCTCTGACCGAAATAAATCTCTGAGGACGTAAAGGATAGAGGCACATCGACACCACGCCAGATGCTCGATCCGCTCCCCCATTAGGGTAGCGGACATTAATGATGTTGGATTATTTAACAATCATATATCTTCGCACGATGGATTTTTGGCGTCATGTGACTCTGGAGACCATGAAATTCCCTTGGTATCGTAGGAAATGTTGTTTGACTGAGTGGTGATGGCGAGTGGTTCGAAGTGACTGCAAGGGAATTGAGGGGCATATTTGGTGAATCTTTTTACGCGCTTGATCTGGGGAACAGCGCGTTATCATTTCGTCACAATGTCTGTAATTTGGAATTTTGTACCGAAATTGGTCTCAAACGACTAGGTTGGACTCGCTGATGAAGAATCCGGTGTCAAAATTGATTCTGTCCGGCCGGCCAGCCAGCCAATCGAGTTTGTTAATGGGCCAAATCTGCCGAGTGGTTTTTGTGCTACAGTCATTTGAAATTTGATTTTTCTATAACTCGAAAAATATTAATCTGATCGAAATGAGACTTGGTTGGCAAATAGCAATATGAAGAATTATCAATAGAAAAATTTGAAAAATTTTTTCTTTCGGAAATTTTCATATTTCATTTAAATTTCACTGAAATCTCCAAACCACCACTTTATAACAGAGTACTTTATTTCAGCCCAACCAGATTTCCTGATCTTCCTGAGTAACAAATCAATAGAAAAATTCATGAAATTTATTTTAGAAATTCATATATTTCAAAAAGCATATCTCCGGTTGCATTAAAATTTTACTTTTATCGACAGCGAAAACTCGAAGACACGATTTCAGTCCAAACAAATGTATTCTCTGAATTTTGCGAAACGTGAGATGTATAGAATTTTTCTTTACATCGACCGTTCACGGCATCTACTGGTGAATAGTCGAAGAATTTATTGGATCCAACAGTCACAATATGCGAGATAGCGGCATCTGGGCATCTATTCACCCTCTACATATGCTTCACGAGGCGATTCCCAGGAAGTTTTATCGGTACTTTCCCGTAGCGCATGAGCAGTTTATCGAAATCATCACTACTTCAGTCACTACAACAGTGTGTCAAATTTCAGCTTGATCGGATTTTCGTCTTGGGAGATATTGAAGTCAATATTTAACAACTTTTCAACCCAATCAGAGATTCATTTTATTCAATGAAACATATTGAGCAAAATGCAACCTTGAAATTTCAGCCAGAAAGGGCCTACAGAACAATGAGTAAAATAACTCTCTCCATTCAACAAAATGCAGGAGGACTTTCAAATTTTTTTATGCTCATTGTTCTGTAGACTCTATTTGGCTGAAACTTCAAGGTGGCATTTTTCATTGAAGGGCGATTCGATCTATGTTTTTGGGAATATCGGGAAACTGAAATTTTGAAAGGGTTTATCTACAGAATTATTCGATAGTTTTTACTAATTCGCCAATTCGGCATTCGTAACTCCAAACTTACTCTACAATTATTAAGCTACTGAGTAGATTCTTACGGAAGTTATTTTGTTCACTATCAATAACCATTGAGAGCTGTAAAAACACATTAACTTTAGGAAGAATCGATATAGAAAATATATTTGTAGAGAAGGTTTTCAGTTCAATTAAGAAGGTCGAATGCTTCAATGGGTTGAATTCGCCAATTATTCTTTAGATAGTTATACCCATTCAAAATTTTTGATCGAATTGCGATCTAATACTCGATCGAAAATTATAGCTTGAGGTTCATGCAGAATTTCTTGAGGAATATTTGAAAAAATCTGCATTTGGCAGGGTCAATACTTGTATAGATGACCGCTTTGGCAACGGGACAAGCGCGTAAAAGCTCCTGACCCCACGTCAGTGCATTTCTAGGTTTTTTCATGTTTGTTCTTATGAATAAGAGCGGTTTGGTTTTGTTCAAACATCTCTGATTATCATATTTTGAGCCAAGAATGGTCTTAATCGATAATCTCGAATATCTTTGATGATTGGCAATTCGGAATACAGTTTTGAATGTACAAGATTTCAAATTTTGAGTTTATTGCCCTAATATTTCAAGAAGTACTTCCTATATATATATTTCAGTTTGAAACTTCGTTATTCCTTGAAGAATACTGACGTGCAATTTTGGGTGGAATTTCATGGGGATAGTATCGATAGAATATTGAATGAAAATTTCCGGAAACTTCAATAGATTTCAACGAGATTTTGACCATACTTTGAAGCCAATATCTAACAACATCAAACCAGCTCCATCCGGCAATTTTGTTCAGGAGTAGTAGCGAAAAATTGGCAAATTTCTTTTTGATAACGATAAATTTCGAAAGGAATGACTCAAGTTGAGAATGTACAAAATGACCGAACGGTTCAGTAGATGAACACATTCGAAATTCCGTCATCCCAATATTGGCAAAAATACAGACACAATTCATGGCTCATATGAAAACATTAAATAAGTGCTTCCAAGATTTCATCATCCCAATGTCGCTAAAGTAACAGATATAAATCCGAAAGAACAAATACGATCCAGTTGAAATTTATCAGTTATCGTGAAACGAATTTTGTTAAGGACTCAAGATAGCAAGTATAAATTATTGTAGGTTGAAAAAATTTTTTTTTTGACTTTTTTCAAAAATAGGTGCATGTAACAAGATTTGTCATGTTTACGTTTCAACCTTTTTATTTTGATACAGAATCATATCTCACATCCAAGCAACTGGTGAATTTCGAATAATTCGGTATTAAAAATGGTCAAACACGTCACTCATTACTGTACGATTATACGATGGATGCCGACCCTGACCATTGGCCTGCTAGAGAGAAAGGTACACGAGAAGAGAGAGTATATATAAATTAATACGTCTCGGAACGCCAGAGATTTCGGCCGTTTAAACAGCTAATATCTGAAGCCAAGTTTGATTTCTCAGTAAAATCAAATTTTTTTCAGCGGTTGAAGTTTATCAGTATTCTTCTGGGTAGAATATTGAATTTTAATGATAAAAAATACCTACAATGGCACGATCATCACAAAATTCTGCACTGAATCCAGGATTCGTCATAATCGGATAAGTATTTTTTCACAATAGAAATCTCCGAAAACTAAAATTGGATCAAATAGAAATTGGATACTTTGTGCAAAATTTCATTGATGGAATCTGATGCAACAAAAAAATGTTCAACAAAAATTTGGGAAAGTCCAGTAAAATTCTAACGGAATTTTGGGTGGAAATATTCAATAATTCAAAAGAGTATACATTCGAAACAATTTGGACTTTTTGGTAACGAAACTGTTGTGTTTGAATGTGCAACCTATCCTGAAAGTTTCAAGTTGCTTGGACAGTTATCCATCTCGGCCGGACAGAGTTGAATTTGACATCAGATTCCTCATCGCAGTGAACCTAACCTGGTCGGTTGAGACCATTTTCAGGAAAAAATTCAAAATTTATGGACATTCGGGCAATACATTGGCATGCTGTTCCCTAGAAGATGCACGCAAAAAAGGTTGAAAATTGGAATTTCAATTTAATTCAATAGGAAAATACTGAAAAATTATTGTGTGAAATTTGCAAACCGTTCATTGTGTGCTTGCAGAGCACACTGTTGTCATTCACAAACATTTCATTTTATTCAAGGTTTGGTTTCAAAACAGAAGAGCCAAATGGAAGAAGAGGAAGAAGACCACCAATGTGTTCAGAACTCCAGGTGCTCTCCTACCTTCGCATGGTCTACCTCCTTTTGGTGCTATGGGAGATGGTTTGTGTGGTTCCGGTATGTTTGGTGGCACGGATACCCGGTGGGGCGTTGCTGGAGTAGCCACAGGTGAGAAAAGATGCTTTTTCACTGACTTCATATGAAATCATTCGTTATTATCTTTGGAAGCCTTCGCATAGCAAGCACAACGGGTTTTTGGTTTATGATTCGATAAAATCAAATAATATCGGTTTATTATTTGATAAAATTGAATAACAAACCTCACTGATGGACAAAAAAAATAAACCTACCTAAAAATTACACAGTTTACATTTTGAAGTATGTAGATTTGAATGAAGTAATAAAAAAGTCCGTCCGTTCGCCGTCCGTCGTCCGGGGCTTTTCTCTGAAAGTACCGAACCGAAATCCGTGAAACTTGGTAGAAAAATCTATGTCGCACGATATTGATCCACCAAGCTTTTCAGCAGGATCGGTGTACATATGAATAATTTATAAGTTTCATTTAAGATATCAATAGTATTGGGTTATTTAACAGAGAAAATGACAAACCCTCGTGTGAAATTCGCAGCGTTTTTCAATTCTGATAGCATTCTTAAAGTTGTTCCTTCATAAAAGAAATTATAGTGAGCGGTCGCTATAACCGGATATTGTTATCGCGCACCTACTTACCCCCTAAGCGATTTTTGATGTGTTCTAGACGCGTGACTACTTGACTCGATACAGTCAAGGAGATATGTCTAGTGATTTTTTTTACTAAAAATGACAGGGCAACGTAGTAAAGCATTCACCATTGGAGAAAAAGGTGCAGAATAGAGAATCAAACTTCTATCTCTCAACGAAATTTTGGGTTAGTCATTCGACAATTTTCACATGATTCGGAAGTCACCTATAGACCTAGAATTTGCAAAGTAAGTTAAGAGTTCAATAAGAGTTTTATAACGAAGGAGAAATAAATGAATGAATAAAATCCACAATTAAATTCCGCCATTTAAGAAATGTATCATTTTATGATATTTCAAAAATGAAGATTTACATTATCAAGCTGAAGTTAAGTACACGCCTATGAATTTTTTCAGAGTAGGCGTCATTTAAAAATGCCACAGTTAAGTTCGTTGATGGGCATATCGGCCATACGGTTCCACATGACATATGACGACTTAATCAAAAATCAAATATTTCAGAAGATATTGTGTCGTCTTCACGGCAAATCGTGTTCACAATAATTATTTTTTAGGAAAGAAACACGAAATTTGATATAGTTTTTCCAATACACCGAAAAATTCTAATCGGCCTAAAATTTGGTACCCCGTTGTGAAATATGAAGCTCAAGGTCTGTGAAAGAATTTTCGAATCTGGTGAATACTTTTCGAAAAATTTGTTCTCGGTATCTCCGTTATTTTCGGAACAACTCAGAAATAATTATCGTGCTTACGAAAACGACACAATATTTGTATGGTAGTTTTGTGGCTTGGTTATGAAACTCGAGTTCGTTAATGGGTATAATCCGCCCAATGATTTCGTAGATATACCCATTCAAAATTTCATTTCCCCCATATTTCCAAAAATACATATTGAATCGAATTGAAATCCAGTTCTTAATTGAAAAGTGGCAGAATTTCTTGAGGGTTGTTATGATCAGAATGAATATTTCCATCAGAAAGTGAAAGGCAGTTGACGGGGTCAATTCGTGAGATGATGACCGCTTGGGCTTTCGTGCTTTTCTAGAGTTTCTTACATATCTTGATAACCTTGAGCAAAATTCTTAAGAATTTTTTCGAGAGTATGACCTTCACGAAACTTTGCATATCTGGAATATTCAGGCTGCAAACATAATCTAAAATTATCTATATGTCTATGTGTCTATGTATTTTTCTTTCCAAACGAATTGAGTGCGAACACCTTCAAAATAACGTTGCCGCAAAAATCCGAGCTTGGTATTTAGCGTATAATGTCTAAAAATTTTATCATCCGTTCCCAAATCTCCGCCAAAGTTTTGCAGCACAGAAGTACGAAACACAAACATATCGAAACAGAAAAAACTTGATAGCTCACCGTGTGTCACCTTTCCTCAAACCTGGAGATAGTCATCCGGAGACAATGTTTAACGATTGTTTGTCCGGACAGCGATAATACTCTGGGTCCTAAACAAACAAGGTCCAGCCGGAGTAATAATCGTAAAAACTTCCAAACATTCCGAAAAATACGAAAGCGCCTACCAATATTTGATAAGTCGGTCCATATTTTCGTTCCTCTAAATGTGTGAATTTTGTTGCAGGTCTGGGTCAACTCGGACAAGGATCGGTGCCCATGGGTGGGTTCGGCCAGTCCCTCGGCCAACTCAATCAAACTTCTGGGCTCGGGTCTGCCCTTCCCATCAGCACTGCTAATACCGTTTATCAGGCTCATTATGGGCTGAATTCATTAGGTAAGTTGTAACTAATTAATCAAGTCCTGATTAAATCGATCGAGTTCCTGTATCAGTTTAAATTGTGCCTCGGTTAGGTTTATTGAAAAATTTTTCGAAATGGACCATGAAGTGTGTCAATTTCAAGAGATACTCCCCCAATATCTGGGCCCCCATGCAATATCAGAGAAAATTTAAAAATAGGAAAACTTTGGTTCGTAGGGGACGTCATAATCAATTTGATTCAACTCTGTGAGCGTGAAAAGGAAGGTGAGTGACATATATTTAAGAGGTAATTCGATCCCCTTTCCAAAAAATGCTACCCATTTGACCTCATTTTTTGTTGGTGCTCCTGAAAAATATGAAAAAAGAGTAAAATAGTTACGATTACAAGAAACATGAAAATGATGAATAATTTTTTGCTAAGAGGTTCAATAAGAAGATTTCCTAGATTACCAGCGAGTCAGTGAGAGAAAGAACTTCCAGATGACATGACATACATGTCTCCCACGATATTGATGAATTTGTTATTGCATTCTCAGTTATTCTCTTAATTTCTTCAGAATAAGAGTACTAGAGGAACACTGTGCTATCGTTTTGTATCAAACGACTAGGTTGTACTCAATGATGACGAATCCGGTGTCAAAATCGATTCTGCCCGGTCGGCCGTCTCTACGATTACGGGCGTACGAATCGAGGACTATCGACTTGAGAATTCTAGGGTTGGTTGATGCATTTCAAAATGCGAAGGTTGAGTTCGTTAATTGGCAAAATCGGTCAAAAGGCTTCGGAGTAATAGCCATTTGGAGATTTGAAGTTATTTCCCTGATATTCTGAGAACTACTTAAGCGATTGAATTGAAACTTGGCAATTAGTTGGAGCATAAGGACTTACAAGTTTATGCGAAGTTTTGTTGAAATCGTGCAGTCAATAAATTTTGAAAAAATTGTTTTCAAAATTTTTTTCGGAAACTTATTTTTTTCGGTAACTATTTAATTCATTTGAAGAAAATTGCTCACACCTTGAGCTTCATATTCCAGAGCAGTGTATCGAATTTCAATTCGATGCGGTAATTATTTCCGGAGATATTGGGAAAACATTTGTCAAATTTCGTGAATTTTTTTTCTCGATATTGTTGTTTTCTCGGGAATGACTCAAATTTTACTGATTCAATCATGATGAAACCTAGCAGCTGGTTCGAAAATGCTGATGACCAACTTTTAGCGAAATTTCGTGATGAACATATCATCAGAACAATTTGAAAAAACCTTCAATTTTTTTTCTCAAATATTCAATATTCTGTGATCTTCTAGTCATATTATCCTCATGAAATTATGTTTTTATCCTTGGATCTAATCTGTATTTTTGGAACTATTGGAAAAATAAAATTCTGAATGGGTATATCACGGAAGTGAAGTCAGTAGCTTTTGCGCTTATGTTCAAAGGATATCCCCAGAAGTGAACATGCACGCAAAAGCTGCTGACTTCACTTCGGTGATATACCCATTCAAAATTTTATTTTTCTAATAGTTCCAAAAATACAGATTAGATCGAACGTTCATACAGAATTTTATGAGGATAATATGATCTGTCATCACGTATACAGGGTTTATATGAATTGATTGGAACAAACCGTAGGTATAACATGTACAAAAGTTTACCTTTTTACGCTCTTGTTCTTGGGAACAGCGCGTTATCATTTCGCCACGATGTCTGTAATTTTGGAATTTTGAGCCGAATATGGTCTCAAACGATTGGGTTGAACTCCCTGAAGAAGAATCCGTAGTCAAACTCATTTCTGTCCGTTAGTCCGTCCGTCCGACCGTTCGTATGTGCTCTAACTTTCGAAAGTCAGGACCTAGAGTATTGAAATTTTCAGGTAAGGTTTTGATCCTGAATACCTCGGTTAAGTTCGTTAATGGGTCAATCTTGCGAAATGGTTTTTGAGTTACAGCCATTTCAAATTTTGATTTTTCAATAATTCGAAAAATATTTATCGATCGACATGAAACTTGGTTGGAAGATGAACAGTGTCAATAAGAAGAATCATCCTTGGAAAAATTTGAGAAAAAATATTTTTTACTCGAAAATTTTCATATTTGATTCGAATTTTTCAAGTCGCCATTTCGCAATGTGAAACAAGCGCGTAAAAGTTGCTGTCTTAAAGTCAGTGCTTTTCTAGGTTTTTTTGTATTTTTTCTGATTTTGCATCTGGGCCGATATAATAAGGGTGGTACCCCTTCAAATTCCCACAATATATTTGAAATTTATTGAAGGAAAGAATTAACTAGGTATACATATTTCGGCAAAACTAACATGGTATTAAAACGAAAGATGTTTCCTACATTTCCATTTCCTACAATGTTGATTCTGCAGAGCTTCCCAGAATCAGGTCCCATCAATTCAAATCTAGAATCAAAAATATTGGAGGTTATCAAACTGCTTCTCTCTGCGAGAAATATTTCTTTCTATTCTGATTTTATTTATTCTCTTCTCTGGAACTAGCAGCAAAAATCATTAAATTTGGTACTCTGAAGCTGAAACTACAACTGTAAACATAAGTTTGTTCGTGTACCTTCATGAACTACAATAACAACACTAACTCAACTGATACTGTTCGATGTGTTTTGTTTTGAACTCTCTGTTCTTGCGGAAATATTGACAGTTAGTGTAGTCACAGATTACGTGTGCAGTGCATAGAGTGAGGTTATCTTCTGTGATGGTTAGGCGAAAATATAATTCATAATCATCGACATGTGTTGTTGTCTCTGGTTCCTGGTTGGACATGTTTTGCTACGTATGTGTGATTATTTTTGAAGGAAATTTATTTTCATGATATCGTTATTTGAAATGGATGGCTTTTTCGTGATGATTTTAGAAAAACTTTACGACAAACCAACATCATCTCGAAATGGTAGCGAAAACAAAAGAAGCAAAGAGTTTTGTCATCTTAGATTTGCGTCAAATCATCTAACATATACTTGTTTTCTGTGGGAATCATCGAACAGATTGAACTATCCTTATTCCAACCATTTTATTATCAGTGGACATGATATGAGTAAAACATGGTGCTCATCTGCTCATCTGTGATCGTATTTACCAATGATGAAGTCACTTTTTTTCATTCAAATTCAGAGTACAAAATATATATTTCCTTGCATTTTAATCTTGCCGACACTTTTTTTCAAATGAGCACACAATGTTTTTTACATCATGTCTGTGACTACACTCAGCTGCACAGAGAATTGGAAGTCAGTGGAGCTGGTGTAGTTAGTGCAGTTCATGCAACTACAACGAACAAATCTAATGTGAAATTCCACTGATGTCCCTAAGTATGGGCTTCAAGTATCAGTATTTTTTCTTAGTTCAATACATTAGATTCTTAAAATCAGTTTTTCCCAAACAGGGTACAATCGTTGAAAAAAAACGGAATATTGTGTTTATTTACCAATTCTTTTTCAGATAATCATATCAAAGCTATGTGAATAAGATACGTTCAATTTAAATCTTGAATTTCACACCCATTTCTGGCAATTTTGAAAATGAGTCAAACGTCAATGAGATTTGGCATTGCAGATTTTCTATTCAGTCTCAGGTATAATAATAATAATAATAATATTTACTCAACAAAAGCAGTTTTACATTCCAATACATGACATAATATGTGTATATGAACAAATAGGTTATCACAGAAGCTCCAGCTTCGGGAAGCCATCGCTTGTACGTGATGCCATTTCAAAAATGGTACCAAAAAAAAATTGCGCTGTGGATAATTTCTGAAAATTGCAAAACTATTTATCAATTATCTCGGGAATTATGCAAAATGAATGAGAAAATTATAGATATTCTGAAGGGTCATAGGTACCTGTATCAATCACTACATTCAATATTGTGTGCAAGTTTCACTTGACGATCACCAAATTCTTTTAGATGGAGAGATTTAGGGTAAGAGGGATGAAAACTGTTTGTAGAAGTTTTCTTTGAGTGGAAAAATTCTCGTGAATCATTACTTATATTAAAGGTAACGTTTCAATAATTTTCTGGAGTGAAATAAAAATCAAATGAACAATAACCTTTACAAACGCAAATCAATATCCATTCACCATACATTATTTCTGGAAGTAAACATTAACCTCACCATTATCTTTTAAGAGAGTCAAGAAAACTAAGAATTATAAAAATCCGTAACCTCCTTATAATACTGTTCTGATGCATTTGCCTGCGTTTAATCAGGGTTGTACTAGGTGTTAACTAAGCCTAAGGGTACTTAGATCCTTGTCTTAATCTAATAACGACCAACCTGAAATGATAGTGATAGTTATCCTGTCAACGATGCATACAAAATTGCAGGTTCAAGCCTAGCTCAGTATAGAATATTGGTTCCGAAAATTTTCGATATGTACGAAGTATTATTATTATTTGGAGTTAAAAATTCAATCATTGTTATTCACTTTCCTTTTGTTTTTCGATGAGGAAGTGAAGTTTTCTCGGTAGTCATAAGTTGAGATCACACTGTCAGCATATTAAAAAATGTTTTCCAAAAAATTTTTTTGAAATTTTTTTGGAAAAATTTTTTTATTTCGAAAACTGTTTTTTGAATCCGGACAAAACTTCTGCTCATACCTTCAACATCATATTGTACATCATTTTCAGTTTCTGGGGATATTGGAAAAAATATGTGAAATTTTTCAATATCGTTGTTTTTTCCGAAATAACTCAAAAAACACTGACTCAATCGGAATGAAACTTGGCAGCTTGTTTGG
Organism: Myrrha octodecimguttata; assembly: GCA_958510865.1. Lineage (NCBI taxonomy): Eukaryota > Metazoa > Arthropoda > Insecta > Coleoptera > Coccinellidae > Myrrha > Myrrha octodecimguttata. Next base: position 59,147,167 of record OY294059.1, on the reverse strand, counting down.
AAATGCTGTTTGGCAACTTTGTGCGAAATTCTGCCTATCTCATCCCCATAATATTCTGCATGAACTGTCATTTTTCGATCAATACTGGATTTCAATTCGATCTAATCTGTAGTTATGGAAGTATTGAAAGGATACAATTTTGAATGGTTATATCTGCTCGCAAAGGCTGCTGAGTTCACGTTAGTGTTTTTCTAGAGTTTTCAACCTTATTTTATAATTCGACTGAGTCTATATTTTGAAAAATAATATTTTTAATGGATATATCCACCAATGGAAAGAAAAAATTCAGCGACTTGACGATAATTCAGGGTAGCTTTGCTTTGTCGAAGAATAAATATACCATCGAATCCAAATCTGGTAGGAGGATACATAGTTGGTTAAAATATGGGTTTAAAGTTCGTGCATAAACTCAGCACAATCTGGCAATTTGTTAACATGATATTAAATATAACTTTTTCAACCTTTTAGTGATACGATTAATACCAAATGTTTTATAAGCCTTGGTTTTGGTATTCTTCACCCGGAATTGAAATGAACTGCCGCATTTGAATCTCCAATCCAATCAGAAAATAAGTCAGAGTCTTTAATTTCTTGAGAGTGAACAGTATCGCGTCATAATTCTGAGTGAAATTGATGATTTGAGCTTGATCGTTCACAAAATAATTCGTAAATTAAATAATTGCACTTTAGCAACTCAGAATTATTTTTGGGTATTGATATGTTGGAAATAGATGTAAATTCCAGCAAAAGCGCAAAAACTGCGTGTTATTTGGTGGCAACGGATTGTGTTTTTTCGTAATTTTCTTCTTGAATGATCTATTTTGCTATAGTAAGATTGCGTAATGTTGTGTTGTTGTTCAAATCCTTACTACATCAATTCAAAAAACTGTCAACATTGCTCATTCTCTCTGAAACTTTGAATCATTTGAACGAAAAAAACAAAAGAATAAATTTTGATCTAACAACGATACCCCTTGTTACTAGGATATTCTCTATTTGATTTTTATTTCCGACTATCCTAGGCTTCAACAAAACCCCTCAGAAGCTTAAATCTTGAGTGAGTTAGGATACCGGGTGTGTTCTGTGTAGGCTTTGTTACTAATTCCTTGCGCCACCTTAGGAACAACACTGTTAATTGTTTACCCAACAGCGAATAGTTGAACGGTCCCCTGAAAATAGGAAAAATTCTTTACCATCCAAGGGCTCTTAAGGAAGAGTTAACGATCGCAATAGACTGAAATTATTTCACCTCGAATTAAATTCCTAAGGACATTTTAAACTCAAAGTGAGTTTATTAATACAATCTTAAGAAAAATACAGACTTTTCTGTAAAGCCTTTACGTCACCTTCTCTTTCGATACTGACATAATTATTATATTAATTATTGACATATAATTATTGAAGTGAAAGACTCGAGAAAACAGAAACATAATAGAGTACAATACAGAAATATTTTCGTATTGTATGTTATTTTGTTACTGTTTTCTGAAGTCTTTTACCTCAATCATTATATGGCAGTTAATATAATGATAATACGTAAATTCGTTCATACAAAGTACGTTGAAGACAATAAAAACAATGTCGTAAGATATTGATATCGAGAGATATTATGTAAAGGTTTCAAAGAAAAATCTGTATTTTTTTCAATGATTTTAAAAATTAAAAAAAAATTATGTAGATAGTTATGAATATACGAAGTACATGAGGTAGCAGGATATTAACTTATGAAGTGTGTGCTCTGAAGATAAATTACGGATTCAAGAAATGTGAGTACTGAGTGTGGAATGAATGGATAATATCAATGTGCCAAGGGTCCAGACGTATAATTTAGGTAGCAGAGATTTCTCATTTTTTCGGAACATCCTGATTCTCCTTTTTAAACCCGTAATCGGTTGAAACATGAAAATTCTGTTCATCTCTCCTCAATGTCGGTTTGAAGTAGACATTTATTATATTCGTAGACAAACAAGAATGAATAGGTACACATGATCTATCTGTACCAGTCTAGTCCATCTCTGTCCGTCCCTCGGAGACAGAAACGAAATAAAACAAAAGTAAACAAACCCACGACGTTTTGACACCTCTGCTCTAAAGTAACAACTCGGTGTGGTATTCAGCTCCCGGGCGTATAGCGTCTGCCCGAGGGGGGAGCCCTGGGGGAGCCAGTCGACGTAACAAAACGCAACAATTAGCGGTGATTAGAAACAGTCTCGTTACGTGCTACCGAAATACACGTCAATAAATCTAATTGCTTCGGCACACACTTTTTAAGCTGGCAGCATTGTTTCCACACAACATTTACTGGTTGGTGTATGGTATTACGTATGATTCAATGTTGGTACTTCTATATATTTATGCGGATATTTGTCTGACTGTTTGAAACAGAACAACAGGAAAGTTTCGAATGAATGGGTGGCTTTAGAATCAATATTTGATGATATGAATACTGGCAAATAACTTGTTTTGGGTAGCAACGGAACTTTTTGCAACCTTTTACCTACTTGTCCAGGGTTGTCTATAACAACATTGGAAATGTTTATCCAGTATGTTTGGATGTCGTTGAGTAACTGAATGAATTTTGGATATTTTCAGAGAGTTTTTCAAAATAAAGTGCACTGAAAATAGAGGGCATTCAAATATGAAAGAATGGTGACCATAGAATCAATATTTGACAATGAGTTGTCTATAACCACATTGGAGATATTCATGTGGTATGTACAGAAATTGTTGAGTGATTAAATTAATTTCGGATATTTTCAAAACATTCCGAAACATACAAGTGTCCTGGAATAAGAGAAAATAGTTAAAGATTCTTCGTTCTTAAATAATGCAAAATATTCTGATAAACATCGGTCCAAGATAGCGGAAACAATAACTGAATTTGATATGGAAATAACCTACGAAGAACTCGAAAATACTAAACAGAAGCTAGCTGAAACGAGGAAGAACTTTGAAGCAGACGAGATTCAAATCGAGAACCACCAATTTCAAAGGCATTGTTGAAAAATTACAGGAACATACATTTTCCTATCAGAACATGGTGATTTACTGAAGAATGTTTCATAAAATTCTTTCTGCCTCATAAATACAGAATCTCACAAAAATATCCAGTCTTCTCGTTCCAGAACATAAAACAACTAAGTGAGAAACATAAGCGAAATATCACAGCATTGATGAATTGAGAAATTCTTGATATCGGTACCGGCCATTAATTGTTGGGTCAAAAATTAACAGTGCTGTATCTAAGGTGGCGTGAGGACACAGTAACAAAGACTGAGCAGTGCACAACCGATATCCTAACTCACACAAGCTAGAAGCTTCTGAGGGGTTTTCTTGAAGCCTGTAGGATAATCGGGAGAATACAAATACAAAAAAATTTATCAATCAATGGAGGACTCAACCATAAGACCAGTTGATTGAAAGTATAGAGAAAATAGATTCCACTAATATTTCACCATTAGAATTGAAAAAGAACCTGAGCCTCGATGAACAAAGAATGCGATAGAAACTCAAAAAACTAATTCATTTTAAAGGACAGTAATAAATACGTTTTTCTAATATTTCGTTATCTTTCAAAATATTCGATTGACTTACTTCTCAGCATTTCGATATGTTTCAATAGATTTGTTGTAACCATATTGTTTAATCAACTGTCATCCATCCATCAACTTAAAAACTAGAAATAAATAAAAATCAAAGCGAATAACACCTGTGAGAGCAAATTAAAGTAATTTGAAAAAATTAAGTTTTTACGTTTTCGAAATTGCTAACTGACAAAGCTTTTTGTGACCTCCATAACATGATTTTCAATCCAAACTATTAAGACAGCAGCATCTTACTTTTTGCAGAAGCAGAAAACCACATTTTTCCAATGGAAAACCTTGAAAATATCCATGTTTCAGCAGAGAAGCATTTTCAATTTTTTCCTCAATTTCACGTTTAAAAAAATTTCTGACAAAAATTATAAAATCTGACATTGAACCAACTTAGAATTTTATAGGGAATCTATTTTGATTTTGGAATTTGGAACTTCCTATTTGAAAAATGAAAGTAAGTGCGCTACGAATCACAAAAAAATTACAGGGAGTCATATCTCTAGACAAAGTTTAAGTCAGAAAGTACAATCGTGAACTTCGATTCTTTCCCAAAAATATTTTAAGGAACGGTATTCATTGGACACCCGGTACACAAGGAACACAGAGTGGCTGGTTTTCTTGACGTCATTACTTATTCTCAAATCCTGAGGAATTCGATGTATTATATTTTATACGCTGAGCGTTATTGGGTTTTAACCCGACGGCTGAACTCACGAAAGTACAAACCAACATCACGATAAGCAACAATTCTATCTTTGTCAAAATCGCTAAAGTGATGATCATTTTGAGCTCTTCGAACTCGAGGTATTTTGTTGCGCTTAACACAAGTCGACAGTCGGGTAATAACTGAAAATTATATTCAGGTTTCATGAACCGCTCTATTCACAACCAAAATAACAAAGAATGTTTTTACGACGACCACATGTGAAAATAACAAATAGTACACTATATAGGTACTTCGAGAATGAAAAATATCACCCTAGAGATAAAAAGTATTTAACTCTCCAGAGTGATGATGTGTATCTATAGTTATATTGCATAATGGAATTGAAGTGTGCTTTGAAATAAATATTGCGATAATGTCAGATAACTTTTAGAAGTGTCAGTTTTGCATATGAATCATTCTTATCACAAACGAAACCGTTGAAATAGTATCTTAAATTCCATAAAACATTAATGCAGAGATTAATAGTGATGATCAATTGAAAGAGGCTGCAAAATTAACGTCACTAAATTCACTGCCTAAAAACTCCAAAAAAACAAAAAATGCTGTCGCAAGTTCATTTTAACTGGAAACTTTTATAGCCTTCATTGAAAATATGCGAATCCAAGACTGCACACTACCGAAACACGGTTCTTTCTCAATTATTGAGACTGAAAATGCACAAAACAAGTAGTGGGTATAAACATAATTGGAAATATACCTAGAGAAGAAGCTAAATTTCAAATCTAAAGGACCCTGAAAAATTCACAGGGCTCTCATTTCGTCGTTCTTCTGCTACTATATTAGTAGATGCAGGAGGAGATGTAACTTCTCTCAACAGTCATGAGTACATACTATTGTTTATGCAAACCAATTCGTTGATATCATCATCATAGGATCTTTCAGAAAAAAAGGCCGGAAGTTATTCCTTGTATCTACATTACTTGTGTGGAGAGTGTCATTTCACATTCGTGAGATTGACACACGGGGCGATAGCCACTCATGTGAAATAGGTCACTTTCCACACTTGTGAAGTAATATACTAATTGTTTATCCAAACCAAATCGTTGATATCATGATCGTAGGATTCCTCAAAAAAAGTCCCGAAGGTTTTCCTGGTATCTACATTACTTGTGTGGAGAGTGCCATTTCACACTCGTGGGATTGACGCACTAGGCGACAGCCACTCATGTGATATGGGTTGCTCTTCACACCAGTAACGTAATATACTCTTGTTTATGAAAACCAAATCGTTGATATCATGATCGTAAGACTCCTGAGAAAAAAGAAGTCCCGATGTTATTCCTTGTACCCATATTACTTGTGTGGAGTGTGCCATCTCACACTCGTGGGATTGATGCACGAGGTGACAGCCTCTCATGTGAAATGGGTCACTTTCCACACTAGTAACGTTATATACTAATTGTTTATGCAAACCAACTCGTTGATATCATCATCATAGGATCCCTCAAAAAAAAGTCCCGAAGTCATTTCTTGTATCTACATTACTTATGTGGAAAGTGCCATTTCACACTTGTGGGATTGACGCACGAGGCGACAGCCTCTCATGTGAAATGGGTTACTCTCCACACCAGTAACGTAATATACTTTTGTTTATGAAAACCAAATCGTTGATATCATAATCGTAAGACTCCTCAGAAAAAAGAAGTCCCGATGTTATTCCTTGTACCCATATTACTTGTGTGGAGTGTGCCATCTCACACTCGTGGGATTGATGCACGAGGTGACAGCCTCTCATGTGAAATGGGTCACTTTCCACACTAGTAACGTTATATACTAATTGTTTATGCAAACCAACCCGTTGATATCATCATCATAGGATTCCTCAAAAAAAAGTCCCGAAGTCATTTCTTGTATCTACATTACTTGTGTGGAAAGTGCCATTTCACACTCGTGTTACACTTATTGTTTATGAAAACCAAATCGTTGATATCATGATCGTAGAATTCCTCAAAAAAAATCTACATTACTTGTGTAGAGAGTGCCATCTCACACTCGTGGCATTGACGCACGAGGCGACAGCCATTCATGTGGAATGGGTCACTTCCCAACCTAGTAACGTAATATACTATTGATTATGAAAAACGAATCGCTGATATCGTCATCGTAGGGTTCCTCGAAAAAATCCCCGAATTTATTTCTTGTACCTTCATTGCTTGTGTGAAGAGTGCCATTTCACACTCGTGGGACTGACGCACGAGGTGACAGCCACTCATGTGAAATGGGTCACTTTCCACACTAGTAAGGTGATATACTATTGTTTATGAAAACCAATTCGTTGTTATCATCATCATAAGATTCCTAAAAAAAAAGAAGTCCGGATGTTATTCCTTGAAACGCTTCTAATGCCACGAAGTATATTCTTCGTTTTCCCACATAAATCGCAGAAATGTACATTATATGATCAGAATATCGCAGTTACTGTAAGTCCACAAACTAGAGCGTTATAATTCACAGACATTATATCGGTGATCTGTCAGCACTAATTCAGATTTATCCCTTACAGGTGATACCATGATGACATATTGCAACAACGGAGCAACACAAGGGGGCAGTGCTATTGGGGGCGGTGGGGGTGGCAATGGCAGCTCCGGCAGCGGCAACGGCAACTCTCCGCCCCCGCAGATCTCGTGCTCGAGCGCGGCGACCCCACCAGTGGCGTCCGTCGCCTCGTCGACGGACCAGGAGGAAGACATCTGGAGGGGGCACAGCATAGCGGCGCTGCGACGGCGGGCGTCGGAGTTGAACGCCGCCATACCGTCGTACCTCCAAATCAATTACGACACTCACAATAACGCTTCTGTGTATTAGTTTCGTCGCCTAGATCGATTTTTTATCGTTGAGTTGAGCCGGGGCTGTTGGATCAAGTTTTTGGGGATGTTCGGAGGACTTAGTCGATGTACTTGATTGCATTGAGATTCACGGAATGAAATTGAGAGAGTACCTATATGAATTGAGTATTTTTTCGGTTATGGAACCTACTAATCGACCAAGACTTTGCAAAATCTGAAAATTTTTTAATATTGGAGTTTTGTGGCGTCTATTGATTGATCGAATAAATAAAATGAAAATTTGGATATAAAATACGAGATTGCATAATTTTTTCGATTGATTTGTAATAGCTCCCGAAAAAATCGGATTGTTATCAAAACTGAAGTTATTAACTCAATACCTTCCCTTTTTTAAGTATCAATTCGAGCTTATTTGGGAGGATTTTTTAATCATCTCTTAGATTTTTTCTGGGTTTTTACTCCCAATCTCTGAAACAGAACTATTGAAAATTAAATAGTCTCAAAACGAAAAATCGAAAGAAAATAATTCTGAAAATTTTCTCGTTTTTCCGATGAAACACTCAGATTTGTACCCTGGAAACTTCACAGTTCGTTGTTTATCGTTTATATTATTCCTGTATTGTTCATTAGGTCACCTGTTCTCGAAAACACTGCCCTCGACAAATAGTTCTATTCTGTAATCCCCAAGGGCGTTTTCCATGAAAAACAATTTTTAATAGTTGTTTCAGTGAGTAAAAATTCAGAAAACACCTAACGACATCCTTTCTTTCCATTCCTATCAATCAAAATGAAAGTATTTCAATATATATTTAAATTATATTATAAATGTATTATCACGAAATATGAATTTTAGCTGGCTATTCCGCATGATACACAGGACGTTGTTTTGTAAATAACAATGTTGTCATGTTTCCATCAGAGAAATAATAATAATTTCAGAGCAACAGAAACGAAAGAACCTGAGTATATACGAGTCTTTACTGAATATATCAACACAATGAATGGTAATCCAATCACATTTTTCAATTCGTATTCACATTCATTGACATTATATATGGAACTAAAGAGAAGTATTTCTTGAAATTAGTTGGATATCATTGAAAGTATTTCATCATAAATTATTCATCTCGTTCAACAAATACATGCAATATATATTTATTGTATTGTTGAAGGATTATTCAGTTATTGAGACAATGATACAAAAACATTTTTTTCAAGCCAGGAGAGAGTTTCGTGTTGTATTCGAACATTGGAGCAATCTTCCATGAGGCAAATGAATATATCACAAGACAACAGTACAACTAACATTCTCGTATCGAAATAATCTTTTGAAATTTCTGATGATATCTGATAAGCTCTGTTAAAGTGAACAATCTCGGATTTAAAATATTCATTTTGAAGCTCGAAGATCTTTAATTCATGCAGGTATCTTATTATCTTATGTAACTGGAATATGATCGCTATCAAGAAAAGTTGCAAACAAATATTTCTGTTTCGTTTCAAAGTCCGCAGAGAGGAAAAAAAAAATTCAATCTCACCAACAATAGATTATATAGAGAATTGAGATGCAGTTTCGGGATCTGTAATAAATTTCCAGTGAATTTCTACAATGGTCACTGAAATTTTCATTCAATTCGACTCTAGAAAGGTGGTGATGAATGGGTTTTCAGAAGGTTGAAATTTCTTCAGAAGTATCCATAAAATTGCTATATAGCTCAAGAAAAATCCTGAGATGTATTTTCGTCTTATTTCTTTATCACAGAAAAAATAAAGGAGTCATAATAATTGAGGTCGAACGCTTATGATATGTTTTTTGAGGTTTTCTTAGATTTTTACTGAAAAAAAGTTTTCAATTGACGATGCAAAAAAAATTCGAAAAAACTTTTCAGAACCAAAAGCACACTTTTTATTGAAAGTACAATATTTCAATGGAAGATGAACGTATAGATGTTTTTAACGGAGTAAGTGAATCATGAATGAGCCAGATATCTATTTCACATGTGATGATATCTCTGTGGACTCAGGAGAGAACAGAAAATTTCGCAAAATTTCATATTCGTGCTATTTTTTCGAGATTACATGATAGGCGAAACAACTGAATTTTTCCTCTCATATTAAAAAAAATTTAGAGCTTTGAAAGGCTTCATTTGATTTTCCGAGTCGAAAATCAGATTCATAAATGGAATATTCTTTGACTCTCAAATTTTGTCCACCTGTGGATAATATAAGTATAAAGGAAAAATACACCAATTCCTGAGGAGTTATCGTTTTTGAAGTCGATTCTTCGGCCGAAAACGAAATCCTGAAATCAGTTCTGGCAGTCCATTGACATGATATAGAACAACGGAGCAATATTCTGTTGAAGATTGATGTATTCTTTCTTATTCGAGAAAAATCAGTCTGAAACTTTGGCTCTAGGAATTTTGAGCTACTTTAATGCCTTTCTGTCAATATGTTGAAGGCATAGCGTTGGAGGATCAAAGTAGCTCACTTCAATCTATGAGTCGATTAAAATGGTTCATTTTTGAAATAAAAAAAATTTTGTTGACGTTAACTTGACTCTCGAATCAAAATGTATACGTATTTGAAATAAGAATATTGAGTATACAATTTTCAGCTATAAAATAAATTACCCCGGAATCATGTTGGTAGAAGGAGTGAATTTCTCTACATGTTCATTGTACCCACATACGAAAAAAAACATTTTTGTGAAGTTTAGAAAAATTAAACCAAATACTAATATCGTGTTGCAATAATTTTATACAAATTCCGGCAACAATCCAATCAACAGAAAAAATTGAATATACTTCCAAATAAAAATTTAAGGAGCATAGAGAACATAAGCATTAATAAAATAAATGTGAAATAAATGTATACGATGTAAATTATACCATAGAATTGTACAAAAAAATGAGAACATTATGTGAATTTGAAATTGAATTTATTGGATGTGATGTGTTATGTTTAAATGTCATGATTAGACTAGACTTTTTAGTCAAACATATTTCAGTGGACTTGAAGATTTAGAAATACGTACTCATACATCAATTATTTTCAAATAATTTGTGTGGTTAGACGATAAGTTTCTGAAATGTTATTTACCTTGTGATATAATTCTTTTTATCGAATTTCCCCTTTTTCAATGTAGTAACTGCAAATAATCAAATTATTGTTTATAGATGATTCCTTTTGTTGTTTTCCAGATTTGAATAAATTGTGGTATAATAATGTGTATAATAGATCCGTTAAATTTTGAACTACTTATTTATCCCTTCATATTTATACAACTGCAGATAGATTGATGATATCATAGTTTGGTTTGAAGTGCAGTCATCACAATTATGTATAAGGTGCAGAATGAATGAAACTGTGATAGGTGTTGGATTTTTTGCTTTTTCTGGAATGCTACTGATTTTTGTAGCTAACATAAACTATCAATTGGTAAGAAATAGATTTCCTTCAAATCAAACCTTAGATAATAGAAATTTCTAAATGTATAACATATTCCTGATTGTTTTTATGACACGATCATGTTATTGTGCACAAATATTGGCCAACTTTTTTCATCATTATCCGCATTTTCTTATATTCGTTCCGGAAATAACGATAACAACGAAAAATCGATTTTAATCGGACCTAACCGGAGGTTGTTACATTGTAATAGACTTTCGACCTCAAGGTTTTGCATACTTAATTCCATTGAAATCTAATGAATACTTTTCGGGAGAAAAAATTTCTTCAACGAAAATCAAAGAAAATTTGAAAAATTTTTCTTTAATTCTCTAATGAAATCTCATGAGCAGTTGCGCTTCAGAATTCTACAATCAATAATCAAGTTTCGTTTCGGTCTTATCCTCAGAGTAACGAACGACATACAGGTAGCATACGTCATATTTAGAAGGCGATTGCTGTTCGCAGCATGTGATACAAAATTTTACACTTTGACCGCAATCAAAACAAACTCGTTGAGAAAAGCAGTTACCAATCTGTGATGAGATATTTTGCTCAATTAACGGGATTCTCCACAAACAACACACTTCTTACGTCCCATGGTGAATTAAAGTATTGTAATTATTTAAAAAATTTTGAAGTGAACGGCTGGAAATATCTAAAAACTCCGTAGAAACTCAACGAAACAAAGGATGACAGGTTGACCGGCGGCATACTGCTAATGCTGCATCGATGCCAAAGCTCGGATTTCAGCAGGAAGATACTAAAAAGGGAAGGTATTCTTCTTACCACAAATTCGAAACTGAAAAAAATATCGATCATGAATTTTTTTAATTTCTATATTTAACCCAGAATTATAAAGATTTATATTTTTATTTCATTCAATATATAATTACTCTGAGTTTTGCACCTATATATTCTTCAATATTTAATGATAAGGGTCTATCGACTCTGGTTTGGGAGTAAATGAGGTACTCTTTATTCTACACTAAGCTTTCGCATTAATTTAATGCTTCTTCAGGGTTTCTATAAAGATAAATCCAGAAACACAGGTTCAACATACACTTGACTGTTTCAATTCTCTTTGTACGGATATACAATTCACACTGGAAACAGAAGATGCAGAACAATCAGTATATATATATATATTCTTTTGAGAACGAGCATTACAATTCTAAGATATATCACAGTGTTAGCAGAGGAAATGTAAACGGGGTACCATACATATTTGCGTATGATACAAGAGCACAGATAAAAACCTCAGAAAAAATTCTGTCTCCCCGCATAAGTGTAGTAATTTGTTTATAGAAGATGGATGGCATCTTTTTCATTTGAAAATAATTTTTTCGTCATCTTGAATTCATTTCGACAAAATATCTTGACATAATATCTGAAACAGAAAGAGGGACAGAAAACCAGAAGGAAGCAGTAAATAATATTACCTACATTTGCTCATGACCGAGAGGGTCTTTCGACCAGGTTCAGTCCTCCAAGCGATGATTTTCAGATCCTCAGATAAACGAAGAACGCTACAGGCCCCTTTATTGGGGAATCATCTCCCATAGATCCATAATTGTTCATTTCGAACTAGAAATCTAATAAAATATCGGGAATAAAGTGAAAAACAATCAGTATCCTTCCTAGACACCAGAGCATACAGACAAGATGGAAAAGTGATATTACAATGGTACAGAAAGAGCACACATTCAGATAAGATCATTCATTTCCGTTCAGACCACAACATCAATATCAAAATAAACACAATAAATCAGATGAAAAAAAGGATATCAAAAATATGCCACGAGTCCTTCAAAGCAGCAGGAATAAAAAAATTATATGAGATACTGAGGGAAAATGCATATCCAAACAGCATGCTGAAAAAATTACTGTATGCTGACAATGAAACGCGAATCCGTCAAACAGAAGACCAAAATATAACATCAAATATGACACATTATGCATCGTACCCTAACATTGCCAACTTGACGGGGAAATTGAACAATGTGTTCAGAGAGGAAAACGTTAAAATTGCTGTATATAATCAAAAAACGATAAGGACATTATACAGCAAAATAAAAGACCCCATACCGATTCCATTGAAAAGTAATGTAGTGTATAGGATAAACTATAGAAGCTGCGAAAAATGTTACATTGGACACACCTCACAATGGGTAAAAAGTAGAATGGCACTACACAAATCTGATATAAGAAAACACCCAGAAAGATGTGCTTTAGCTACCCATGCACACAATCTAGATCATCATGTAAATTTTGAAGATGTTGAAATATTAAAAACTGAAAAGAATTACCAAAAGAGATTGATACATGAAATGATAAATATAAACAAAGAGTGTGAAACTGTGAACAAAAAGACAGATACAAATGGATTGAGTTGCATTTACAGCTATTTGTTGGAAAAGACAAGATCAAGTTACTTTTTCGATGGTCCTGTAGATGAATGAAGAAAACAAGGAACATAGAGGAGTGTGAACAAACCTAACCAACAAAAACGAAGCAGACAGCTGAAGGTTCGGAAGAAAATTGAAATCAAATAAATTTTTAATTTTTAAATAATATTTATCACGTGTCTTTGAAATTTTCATGTAGAGAAAAAATGTATATCGAAGGTTTATGAATGATGTAAATAACGAGAAACCTCACATTCAGTAAGTTGAATGTCATTTTAATTTGTTGTGATGTTGATTATACATATATTTATCTTTATAGAAACCCTGAAGAAGCATTAAATTAATGCGAAAGCTTGGTGTAGAATATAGAGTACCTCATTTACTCCCAAACCAGAGTCGATAGACCCTTATCATTAAATCTTGAATATCATTCAGGCTCTTATAACTAAATATTCTTCAATATATATTTGATGTCATCCCAGAGAATACAGTTTGTTTAAGGACGGTTACTCTGAGGTCTTATCGCGAAGTTACTTTCTGAGAAGTTGGAACCTAAAAAATTCAGCTTCTCGTTCTCAATCGATCGAATCCTTTATCAGTGAGTCAAACCCAGTTATTTGACAGACCATTTCCGGCAGAATCCTGTTCCCTAGAACAAATCCTCGCGAAACTTCTCATGTCTTCCTGTTAAAAGGATGTATTAACTCAAATCAGGTACCTATATATTGTGTTCTAATTCCATCGCATCGGTATTTTTCGAATTATTGAGAGAAGAATTCAGACAACGAAATTGCCCAAAACCGTCGTGTGAATTCTGTCTATTGTCCAGACTTACCGGTGTATTTCGATCCTCAAACCTTTTTTGGAGTAATCACTGATTTAATGTTTCCTGGAAATTTCGAGTCTGCAGGTTTCTTTTTTCGAATCTTTCGGTTGGCGGAAATGAATTTACTTAAAAATTCCTTATCAGTGAGTTATGCCTACCGATCATTAAAAATTACAATTACAGACTCTGACGAAATAATAACGCTCCCACGAACAAACGTGCAAATAGTGACGGTAACTTAAAAATGTTTGTATGAATGATAAATCCTGTTTTGAAAAGTGAAGTTTTTTGAGTATTCATTCAGAGAAAGCTAAATGAGCCTTTCCTTCCGTCTAGTTTCTTGTTTGAATGGAAAGAAATTCCTGGAAACAAAGTATTAGACAATGCAATGTTGGTTGCAGATTCATTCAGAGCATTCTCTAAGGAGTAATTGGCGAGAGAGGGCGTCACTTATTCAGAGACCAGGAACTGAAACACAAGGACAAGGCATGTTCCAATGAGATCGACATATATATCCAATTCATAATTCGATCATAATACATTTTCAATGTGCTGAATTTCGATTATGATTCTTTGAGAATGCCGTGTTTTAAAGAGTTCCTCTTGGTGCAGAGCCATCTGTTGACTTTCGGTCGAGAAGTCTGGGTAGCTTCATTACAAAACAGATTTCCTTGCTAATAGGAGATATTGTATAAAAGAGATTTCTTTTTTGTGAAGTAGTTAGTTGGGCCATTATGAGATGCGCGCCCCTAGTTATACGAAATATAATCGTGCTTCACAATCATTTCCAAATAATTGAGTTTTGTGACACCGAAAACATTTTTTAACACAAACTTTTTTGAAAGAAGAAACCATCGATGAAAATTTCATAGATATTCAAAATATTTCGTGATGACGGTTCGCTGGAGTTTATGCTATATTTCAATATCAAATGATCCGAATTTCATGTCTCGTAGGAAGGAGCATGATGTAAACAAAACATGGTGTGTTCATCTGTTCATCTGTGATCGTATTTACACATGATGACGTAACTTTTCCCATTCAAATTCAAAGTACAGAATATATATTTCCTTGAAATTGATTGAAAAAGTGACGTCAACATTAGTAAATACGATCACAGATGAGCAGATGAGCACACCATGTTTTACTTACATCATAGGTAGGAGTATGATTTGCGTAAAACATGGTGTGCTTATCTGCTCATCTGTGATCGTACTTGAACATGATGAAGTATTAAAACTATTCGCAACTACTGCTAAGCGATACGCCCTCTGACGATAAAAATTCGAACACTTCCAAGCTAGTAGTTTTTCTACGTGCCCGTTATTCTAACGTGTTTTGGTTACTTTTCGAGTTCATTTTGGAACTTTTGTGTTGTTCTCAGAGTTGAAATTTTGGTATACTGAAAGTTTTTGTAGTATTCATCAATCGATCCCTTTCTTTCTGATTGAAATTTTCGATTGAATTGTTTCGAAAAGGTATCCTCCCGAAATGACTATTTTTGTGTGCCTCAACTCAATGTAATTCATGGTCAAAAAAGAGAGGATCATCTACTGCCTTAATTTTTCATTTTTTTCCGAAGCAAAAGAAGTTACTTTGGAAACAGCCTTTGGGAGGAGACTCGTTGATAGAAGGCCTGGATTTTGAAATTGAAGATTGGAAAACAGGTCACGAAAAACATGAAAGTTGTTCACTGCATTTCTTCAAGATGATTATTTTCATAAAGGTAAATTACAATGTATTCATTTCAAAACAACTTCATCCTCATATGTTTTTAGGTGTAAATGAAAGTAAGAGAATTTTTATGAAGAATGATGTTCCTTCTGAGGAACTAACGAGCACTTCTGCAGCTATACCTACTCCACATACTTCACAAAATCATATTCAAAGAGAGTGATCTGATTGAAAACCTGAAAGAAACTAGATTTAATGTTATAGTTGAAAATAGCTGAAGGTATTCAGATAAATACATTAATATTTTTCATTTCTACAAAGGTAGCTTAGGTTGAAGCAGCTCTGATATTTTTCATTTTGCTTGTATCTTGAGCTACTGTGTTATGAAAATAAGATCATTTATATGTCTATATCTTTTCTTTTCATTCGAAATACGATGCAAAAGTACTGAAGCAGTAAAGCTGTCTTCATTTTATTGACTGATTCTACATTTACCACATAATATGGCCTGCATTCAGATCTTCTTTACATTGATAAGTGTCCTTGAATTACTTATTGAGGTGCCTAATATTCCAGAAATTCAAGTAAAACTTAGATATTTGTTCATTTTGATCCACCAAGCTACAGACACTTAAGTAACATCGGAATTATCCTCCAGGAACGATTCATAGCACGATTTTACATCGTGATCCAAACGAAAAGTTCCTTCTCAAGAAATCTAACACAAAATTATAATAATTTCTTTGAATATTTTAGCTCTGCTTAATAAATATTTGTTCTCCACCACATTTCTACGGTTTGTTTACATAAAACCGAGCATGAAACTACTTGCTTGGACAGGCTTCAACTTGCTGACGTATAATTTTTTGTGCACACGAGCTAACCATGTTTTTAACATCATGGGGTAGGAGTCATAAACGCGGATTGTATTTTAGATTTTCAAACGGGTCGTTATGTCAGGTAGGCTTTGAGGAGGGGGGAGGATTGCTAAAGAAGGTAATTACACCTCCGAGAGACAGAAATGCCACAGATACATGGAAAACCCTATTGTTGAAAGGATGACTTACACCAATACTTTTTTTTTAAATAACGCATAGTGTAAAAAGTAATTATTTTTTCAAACCATCAAAGATGATGGTACCCATTATATTGTTTGATTCAGAGATACTTTCTTCTTGTTGAAATGAGCTTCTCACAATTATACTTCACTGTCTGTAACTATATATATATATATATATATATATATAAACTTCGGTTAAAGGCTATTCGACTAGTTGGTGTTGGGGCAAAATGAAATGTCAATTTGCTCTTATACTCTATATTTCGTCCCTAGTTTGGGACATCTTCAGGAGCAACTACAAAATAAAACATTACACTTGTAGACTTGTAGTTGCTCCTGAATATGTCCCAAACTAGGGACGAAATATAGAGTATAAGAGCAAATTGACATTTCATTTTGCCCCAACACCAACTAGTCGAATAGCCTTTAACCGAAGTTTATATATCATCACGACTATTACCAAACCGAATAGTATATATATATATATATATATATATATATATATAGGTTGGATTCACCGATGAAGATTCCGATTTCAAAATCTGTCCATCAGATTTCTATATATAAGATTCTGTACCAACCAGCTTCGGGCATTGTATAATATCTTGGCCCTAAACAGTGTTCATACCAAATTTTAGTTTGATACGCTTATTACTCTCGGAGATATTGGGGAAAAATATGTCAAATATCGTGTTTTTTTTCGGTATCGTTGTTTTTTCCAGTATATCTCAAAAAACGAAAAACATTATAGACTGGGAATCATTGCTCAGAGGACTAATGGAAAAGAAACTCTGTACTTTTCAAGTGATTAGACCTCTTTGCTGATTTCTTCAGGACTGCAAAAATATTTTTCATTCAACATTTTTTCACAATCATGTGTCAAGATCTGATCTAGTTATATAACAGTCAAAGGATCTTAAAGGTCCTAAAAAATCATGAGCTCGTACAATCAACTGGGGAAATCTCTTTATCGGAGAACACTTTGAATAAAGAACAACAGGAAGAAGCATAACGCTTTTCTACTTCGTATATCAGTGGGACATAGGCACCCATATTGAACCTCCAAGTATGACTCATGTTAGTTGGTTTCTTCAGACAAAAAAGTCTCGGAACAAGTTGTTCTCTCTCCAAAGTGAAACGGAAGTCGGCCATATGCAACATCCATCCCGGTTCCACTTTGTGAGGCATTATGCTCCTTCCTTATGTTCTTTATTCAGAGGTAGAACACCATATCATATGTTCTCTGTTATAAAATTAAGGTTGGGACATAGAAATTACAAATGAGATGGGCGATTTAATAATGATGGAACTTGGTAACTGATCATATTTTCCTCACAAATTCGGTATGAACCTTCAAGTTGTAATTTTTCAACCTAGTTCTGGATTTCAATTCGATCTAATCTGTATTTTCGGAAATATCGGGAAAATAAAATTTTAATTAAGGTCCAAACCTACTCTACAAATATCGAGTTTCTTCGTTGCTCCTTTCTGGAGTTATTGTGTTCACGATCAGCATGATATAACAAAGATTCTGGATAACGATACTGCAATAAAAGATTTTGCTGACATAAAAATTAAAAAAAAATTACTTGATTAGTTTTTCCACAATTCATATAATTTTTTATTTTCAATAATTTTTCATCTTCATTTTATATATTTTCTTGGGTGAAAAATATTCATTTGTATATTTCATGATAAACTCCGGTTAAGTTGTGTACCTACATTTGTGTTGATTCTTTTTCCTCATTTGTTATATTTGAATTGTTGTCAATAGAATTGATCAATATATTAATTCATTTTAAATGAATTTTCACAGGTATATAGGTCTGAGGTTTTCTTCACGAAACAAACTTTTCGGAAAAAAGGCCAACTAGTTTCAACTTCATTCTTAAGTCTTCATCAGGGCTCTGAAATGGAATAACATGAACTACAATAAAATTTAGATGTCTAAAACAATATTATTAAAATCTTAATTTAAAATTCACAAAAATACACATAATTCACAAGTGAGGAAACAAGTTCGGATAAAATAATAAATATCAATTTTCACTAACATTTTCTCTTTGTTTGGTCTGGTTGTCAATAATTTCATTTAAATTCTACACATAGGTCTCATTTTCAATCATCAATAAATTTATGTTTGTGTTAGAATTCTGATTGGAAATTTTTTCGAAAGAAATCTAAAAAGGGGATGGGGCGAGAGAAAATTTCCAAGCGTAGGCCCCGGAAATCGTCGATCCGCCACTGATATCGTTGGTATAATGAAATAAACAAAATTACTGCGCGAATAATTGATGAGCGATTTTATTGGGGATTTGGAATATTGCTGTGAATTGTTTGTCGAACAATCGAATGAAACCGATAGTACCTAAATAAAACCAGAAGTTGAAATTGAATGAGATTCGGTGTATCGAACAATGATGAACAGAATTGATAGCAATATTGATATTCACATTTTCACTTACTATATGGATTATTAATTGTATGCTTCCAAGTCAATAGTTCTCTGTGTAGCAGACCAAATTATATTACCGGAAATAGGATAAATGAACGAGTTTCTACGTATTAAGACCGCCCTGAGTGGCAATTTGTATTTGATAAAAAAACTGCGAATCTGGAACAAAGGTTTATTATTTTCAAAGTAAATCAAATTGAATTGATATTGTGTATCTTAATTATATTCTTCTGATAGTGAATATTTTGTTCGCATGAATACGAGTGAGCTATTCAACTTTTTCTTGGAGTGATTAGGGTCCGAATTTTGTTAATCAGTTATGATGGATTTTGACATCGGATGTAACGAAAAAATATTAGGTTTGTTTTCAGTGTCAAGAATCGATTCATCATCGAACTCCATAGCGTCAGGGATTCTTCGGTGGAATCTAAAGAAAAAATATAAACTTTACCTTTTTGAAGAATTCTATAATGTATAATGCTGGATTCACATTTTTAATGAGTGTGGACAATTTCATCTTCGCCGTTCCATGTACTTTTCTGAAGTAATAATAAGTTAAATAAGAGATCATTGTTTATGAAAGAGCATTAAGAAAATAAGACTCCACATTTTTCACGGGACTTTTCAGTAGCAAATAATAATTATAAGTAATACCGAATATTTCCTATTCTTGAAATGATTCACATGCTCTCAGTCTCAGACTACCTGGCCTTCGTTCTGAAGAAACAGAAGTGATTTCGAAAGTCTTTGATCATGAATTTCGTCGTGCTCTTCCTTCCTGAATTCTACAATTTTCAATATTCTAGTTTTAATAGGTATTCTTTTGAGGGGAAAACATAGCATTTGTAAAAAGATCAAAATTCAGTAGGGGAATTGCGTAATCCCAGACATTTTAAAATGATGCAATGAATTCGGAGTGAAGATACTGCATCCAAGTAAAAGTGTGGTGAAATTTGATTTGTTTGAAAAATAAGCTAACATAATTATAACGAACGGTATTTCCTTCATTGCAATGCAATTTTTTCTTCCTTTCGAATTGAGATATGTTGAAATAAGATCTGCTATGAAAAATGGAAAAGAAAACTAGCAGAAAGCAGTAAATAGTATTATCAGACTGGATCTCTGACCAGGAGGGGGCATTCGACCCGCAATCACATCCTTAACAAGCTATAATTTTTCAGATCGTCAGGTCAAAGAAAAAAGCTACACATTTCTGATAATATCTGGGAATCATCTTTCATAGATTCATATGACTGGTTACGTGTTATTCTGGTGAAACCGCAAATTTCACTTTAGCGAAGATATCGATAAGATATTTGCATCAATGTTCCAGACCTTTACAACAAAAATCTAGTTTCTAAGTCGTTTCTTTCGGAAGTTATTGTGTTTATTGTACTCTCCCAATATTATCCCAACATTTCATCAAAACAGCGCTGAATCTCCTGGTCGCGAAGTGAAGTTGCGTTTGGTGGGGTCAAGAGTCAATACGTGAAAAGATGACCGCTTTTGCAACTAATTCAAGCATGCGCGCAAAAGCTGCTGACTTCACGTCAGTGCTTTTCCAGAAGTTTCTGAGGAGAGTAAATGACTAAATTGGTTAGTTCATAAAATCCAACCTTCATAGTCGGCAGAAAATGAGTTTAGATAAAATGGCCCCTTACTCAATATCAGGCAGCGAAAGTATTCGCGTATGGCATTATTCTTGTCTGAAAGACAGTTCTGAGAGAAATGAACGAGTCGACAAGGCGATAAACAGCTACGTTATTTTTACGATCGAATCTACATATTGAAAACCCACAATTCCTACTCGTTTGATGTTAGTAACGACGCACGGAACGGCCATTTCCTTCTACATTTGCAATCAGTAACGTCCCGGTATCTGGCTTGCATCAGGATGTGTACCCAAATCGAATAAATAGAGGGGTATGTATGGTCCCGAACATTCAACTTCACCTTGATTTGCATACTGCGGTACATTTTATGCAGCAAAAACTATTCAGACATAGTTAGTTGTACGCCTTTCTCCCGTTAGGAAATAACTCTAAGTTGCGTAGGAAACAGGACGATTGGGCAACTGAGTAGTAGAGAAGCATTTCGAAGAAACCAAAGCTATCATTACACGATACATGAACCCCTTTCTAGCTACGGTCTGGGGCGCCCCCGATGCACCTTGGAGGCGCGCCAGCATAGACAAGTCGTGTTCCAGTTCGCGAGAGCGTCAGACCCTCTCACTTCCTACCCCTTTCCCATGATGAAACGCCAAAGTTGTCATAATTTGACGGTTTGTTTATCGTCTCGTTCTCGGAATAGCGTGGGCGTGAAGCTCCAGTGCGTCAAGCCCCAGCAGTATCATGCACTTCCTACTGGAAAGCCACTATGGATTCATAGAATACATTGCCGGGGCAATCTACTGGATCCGAAAGGAGCTTCATTGTTCTACTTCGATTTCCACCGATAAATGCCGGCATCAGGTAATTCACAACAGATTTACTGATATACAGGATGATTCCAGAGGAAACCGTTCTAGAATGAGTTTACACTAGTCAAATGTACAATTTCACATGTAGCGAGGTAGTTGAAATGTACATGTTGCTAGGTGGTCCGAATGTACCATCCACATGTTGAAAGGTACCATTCGATTTTTGCGAGCTTTGATTGAACTACCCACGGTTTCGGAGTTATAGCCAGGTGAAATTTTGTTTCTTCAATATGTAACTCGAAAAATACCGATCTGATCTACCGAAAAATGTGATCTCCTGTGGAAAATGTGGTTCTGAGTACTCTTAATCACTATTCGCTTCCAATATATAGCAGTACTTTTCTAAAAGCAAAAAGAATAGTTTTTTATGTCTGCATTTATGAATTACTCATTCTTTCAAGATTCTTCAGAAATTTTAATGAAAAGTCGTAAATTCTTTCATTTCATTGTCATTTAGAATTTGATTTTTGCAGGGTTTTGAAAATTCTTTCCTCTAGTTGCCCAAGTTCCTAGTTTGAGGTCGTAATTCGACTATACTCTTACATTCTCCACTGAAACTCGCATTTTCGATAGATTCACGAATTTTTCCAAAATAGACGTTGCTTTTTCTGGCGATGCATTTTGGACAGAAATCAAAATTTTCATCTTTCCTCTATCCATCCACATCTTCACGATTCTCCGATCTTGTCCGAAATATCCGAAATGAACTTCACCCCTTCCAAAAATTTTTCCTGAGGTCCTTCTTTTGTTCAGAGACTTATCAAAACACAAAAACACTTTTCTTACTTGAACCACCACGGTGATTTTTCATATATTATTCTATATATACCCGTTATGAAGATGAAAAATTGCAGCAGCATATGACACATACAATATATAGTTTCCGAGATATCGAAGAATTTGAAAATAGTTAAAAAAATTTCTAGTGGTATGATCTTCACGAAATTTCGCATATGTCCCCACTTTAGTTCTTTACAACTGCAATCCGAGCTTCAATTCAATGAGATCGTTATTAATTGAGTCACATATTGAGGAAAAAATTTCATTTTAACAAACGCAACCGATATATTTTGGGCTCCAAACCTACCCTGAAAATTTCAAGATTCTTGGTAAGTTACGTCGAAATGTAGAGCATATGTGGACTGGCCTGCAGGCCGGCCGCACAAAATTGAATATGATTACGGATTCTTCTTCAGAAATGTTATTTTTGTAGTTGAATCCAAGGCTCCCAATGCGAATGGTACCTTTCAACATTCTAACTACCTAGAAATAAGTGAATTCTGCATTTGAACTACCTCGCTACACGTGAAATTGTACATTTGAACTATACCTTGCCACATTTGAAATGGTACATTCGATCGGCTTATTATTTAGAATTTGATTTTTGCAGGGTTTTGAACAGTTTTTCTCTATTTGCTCCAATTCCGAGTTTGAAGTCGGAATTAGGTAAAATTCCGAGTAAGTAGTCGAAATCAGTCCAATTCCGAGTTCAAAGTCGGAATTAGTCTATAATTCCGAGTTCAAAGTCGGAATTAGTCTATAATTCCGAGTTTAAAGTCGAAATTATGTATAATTCCGAGTTTAAACTCGGAATGAGGTAGAAAAATTTTTGTCGGCAAATAGTGACCCTTCTACGTCTTCGTAGTAACTAACCCATTTATAACATAGACGATTTCTTCATGTTCAGGTTGTGGGATAACAAAATGAGTTGCATTGCTCAGTTGGTCGCCACCGCAAAATGGTATGTGCGGACTGAATTTCTGTCTATACTGCACACAACATTGATTGAATTAATGTTTCACCTGTTCGGAATTGTGGGACATTCAGAAATTTAACGAACGTTGTGTGAAATTCTACTGGTTTTTGATTTTCTGTTTGTGTTGGAATAGCCAGATTTATAAACATTGATTATTAATGATTGACGGGCCGAAGCCAAATTTTTTAGGGGGGGGGGGCTGTGGGGGTGTTGTTTGGTGTAAGGCATCGAAAATTTTCCAACTTTACTTTAAAGGAATACATAACTGAAGGTTATCCAATGATGTTTAAAACTAAACAGGCTGATTCTGAATTAGACGTGAAACTTGGAACGAGGTGTTAGTTTGACTCATTTGCTGTCGTTTGCACTATATTAATTGATAACCGAAACACAGAAGCTTACGTGATTATGTAGTTCTAGTTATTTTGAAACAGTTCCTTCCTCCCTCAGTTAATTTTTGGTGAATTTTTTCTATGCTAACTAAATTTAATTATAATGTTGGGTTATTTTCATCAGCAAAGGATATGGTTCGTATAAAACGCAAAACTATGCTGTTTCAGATGTTGATAAAGAATTGGAATAATAACACCTGGGATATCAACTAAATTATTTGTTATACCGGAAATTTAAAAGATTGCTTATAAGAAAACGCTGCGAATTTTTCACAAGGATGTATTATTTTCGTAGTTAAATAACCCAATATTTTTGATATCTTAAATAAAACTAATATAATTAATTGGTTCTCCACAACACAATCTGCAGCGTTTTTCTTTATAACTCGAGAACATCTGGTCGGAAATCATCTGGATGAAAATTTTAGGTTGAGTTATGCAACAGTAATCAACGTTGAGGGTTTAATGAAAATTTGGAGGTAAGTTTTCGAGGAATGATTTTTTCCCGTCTTACCACCAATTTTGAGCTCTTAGGATACACCCATCCTGCTGAAAAGTTCGGAGGATCAATCACGAGCGACATACAACTTTTCTATCAAGTTTCACGGATTTCGGTTAACAACTTCCACAGAAGAGCCGGACAACGAAGGGCGGACGGACGGATTTCGGTTTATCATTAGATAAAATCAAATAATAAACCTTAGTGATCGACCGAAAGAAATAATATCCCCCACCTCCCTCGAAATCTCACAGTTCACATTTTGAAGTAAGTAGATTTGAATGAACTAATAAAAAAAATACGGCCGTCCGTTGTCGGGAGATTTTTCTGAAAGTACTGAATCGAAATCGTTGGAACTTGGTAGAAAAATCGTGTGTCCTTCGAGATTGCTCCTCCAAACTTTTCAGCAAGATCGGTGTACCCTAAGGGCTCAGAATTGAGGGTTTGAGGGAGAAAAAATTATTTCTCGAAAATTTACCACCGAATTTCCATGAAACTCTCAAAGTTGATCACTGTTGCATAATTCAACCTGAAATTTTGACCCGGATGATTTCCGACCGCTATGGAGAGAAACTCTGCAAATTCTGGGGAGAAAAACCAATGAGTTATGAATAGTATTTATATAAGTTTTTTTTGAGGTATCAGTGGTTTTGGGTTATTCAACTGAGAAAACAATGAAATTTCGTGTAAAATTTGCAGCGTATTTTTTTAAGTTCATTCAAATCTACATACTTCAAAATGTATAAACTGTAAAATTTTCATTTAATTTGATTTTATCAAATGATAAACCAAAATCTGCTGAAATGAAACTAGCGAACGAATTTCAACGGAAAACTGTTAAGGAATGAACAAGAAAAATGGCAAGTTGATGAGAGCATTTTGGCATGCATAAATGGTGGAATTCTAAAGTTGCAGGCAACTGTTGAAAATCTCTAGAACTCAAAAATCCCTGTTGATTTTCGGCTATCAATAAATATGGCTCAGACGACAGAAAATGAGTCATGCTAATACCTCCTCAAAGGATCACGTTGACTATGGAATCACACTGTATATAAGGTAAAATATTTGTTCGGGTTGAAAAAACATTTTGAGAAAACCTCCAGTGTATTGAAAGAAAAAATTGTTGAAAATGGAATATATGCTCAGTCATAATAGATGTATCACAAAAAACTAATGACTATAATGATGTTATGAGACTAGTTTCACAAATCACCGCATCTGTTAGTGCGTTATGCGTAAATTATTATCATAGAAATCTGTTGTTGTCTCTGGTCTTATTCTACTATCTAGCTTCCAATAACTGGCTTGAGATTGACCAGTTTCTTCCCACGTTCATTACATTTAATTGAACGATTTGATTTTTTTTTCGTGACGACCTAAGAAAATCTTAACGGGAAATCAAAAAAACCATATAACTTCAAAATGGTAGCGAAAACAAAAGAAGCATAGAATTCTGCCATCATTGATTTGCGTAAAATCATTTATCATATATTTGTATTCAGTGGAAATCATAGAACATACTGAACTACCCTAACTACACTTATTCTGTTATCTGTGACTACACTCAGCTGCAATAAAAATTGAAAGTCAGTGGAGTTGGTGTACTGAGTGTAGTTCATGAAGGTGCAACGAACAAACCTTTTATAATTCACAAATTTGGCACAACTAAAATATTTGTTTTGGTCTTCGAAAATAACACATATTGATGTTGCAGTTGCAGTATATACTAAGTGAAAAACTTAACTATGAGGATATCAACAATAAAGTAGTTTGCCTTTTTTCGCAAATTTTTGACACGATATACGTGGAGCGTTATGATGAATTCTGCTCGAGAGAAAGCTCAAATTGACGATACCAGATGGTTTTTAAAGCCACAATCTATGCGGTGTAACTGAAAAATCTAGGTATAACGCAAAAGGAGAAAATGATTGATTTTTTCAAATACTTGGTAACAGTATTCGTTTACATACTAATCATTGCTGACTATACATATCGGGCTAAAAACCCTGAATCTATGTCAACACGAATCACGAATTTGTATCGTTGGTGTTATTTCATGTTCTTCCGTCTCTGATCTCTGACTGCTTTTATCCGGCCAAACATTGCCTTGTTTCTGCCGGTTTGTCAAGCACCAACTGCAAACTTTATTAAAAGAATTAAAAAATTCATATTTTCACAATTCTCCTGAAACTATGCAACTATGTATTCCAACCACATCCATTGAAATTTTTCCGACTGCTTTGAAAATTTGCGAACTCTGTTCAACATTTGGGGGGAAGGGATAGTACAACCCCCATCCCCCCTTAGGCCCGTACCTGACGATTGAATATGAACAGGGTGAGTTTTTCATTTGAACGAATATGGATTATAAATATGAAGCTTCCTCATCGAATAAAATAACAATTAGTGGTGTGCTAATAAATTTCTGCACTTTGTTTAATGGTTCAACACTATTGGCTTTCACTGTGATGCGTTTATTGTTGTGAAATATCTATTATTTGGCGCTTAGGGATCCATGACAATCGTTCAATTTTATTACCTAACTGACTCAATAATGGGGATTGTTGAATATTGAAGCAATCATAACGAAAAAATGTTCCTATTCTTTACTTTTAAATTTCTGAATATCTACTGGACCTTCATTCAATATCCAACTGAAATGAATAACGATAATTGGAAAATATGACTCATAATTAAAGGCACATTTATAAGATTCAGATGTTGACACCGCCACTCGTCTTTTACTTCAACATGACAATTCACTATGTCTATATGTCAATGGTCTATCTAGTCTTTCATGTTGTTTTATCAGCCTGAATTCTCGTGTCAAAAGCAGACTTCGATTTTCGAGACATGCTGCTTTAGCTCTGTTGATTTTTCCTTGTGGTACTAATACCGACGTGACTTTGTCGAATGTTATTATGCTGACGTCAGTATTTTGATGGTTTTCGTGTGTTCGCGCCATTTGAAGGACGGCGCACTTTTGGGAAAAGTTGTTTCGTTCAGGTGTCATAGGTGGACTCATCAAATAGTCTGAATCTTCTTGCCTATGATAACCGCAGAAGCGGCGAAGTGAAAGCGATCGTAATTGAAGCGCTTATGCAATGTTAGAACGGAGAAGCTAGCGTAGGTCGGTCAGTGGCGCCATCGTTTGGAGACTTAGTTAGGTACTCAACGCCGCCGTCAGTACGAAGGAAATCCTCAAATCAAAATTATTCAATTGTATGAGACAACTTTCACAACATCTTGAATTTTTGTGGCCTTTATGGTTGAAACAAATCGCCTGAATTCTAGGCACCTCACAGGAATTTAATCCATTTCAATGTAGAAAGTGGATTTTATTATTATTTTTATAAATCATATTGTTGCAGATTGTCCTAGGTACCACTGTGGGAACCCTAAAAAGCTAATGCTAGTTCGTGTAAGGAGACCGGGTATGTTCTGTGAAGGCTTCGTTCCTGAATCCTTGCATCACGATAGGAACAGCACTCTCAATTGTCTACCCAGCAGTGAATAGTTGGACGGTCCCTTGAAAACCGGAAAAAAAAATTCTTGCCAAGGG
Source organism: Myrrha octodecimguttata (assembly GCA_958510865.1). Classification (NCBI taxonomy): domain Eukaryota; kingdom Metazoa; phylum Arthropoda; class Insecta; order Coleoptera; family Coccinellidae; genus Myrrha; species Myrrha octodecimguttata. The sequence continues at coordinate 59,119,494 of OY294059.1, read as the reverse complement.
CTTGAACCCTATCGACAAATAGATGGCTCCTCTGAAGTCGGCATGCTGACAGTAACTTAAAAAATAACATTTCTTGTCCAAAAGGTGTTACGTTTGGGACCTTTTTTTTCAGTTTAGCCACCACCTCCATCAATACTAGTGCTCTAACACCAATAAGAAGGTTACCTTAGTGCCTTTAGCCTTTTTCCAAATGGGACCCCCTGCGTGACCTGACTGTCCGTCATAATGTGAGCACTCTTGAAGATTGAGGTATCTAATCAGGTACTCTTGAGCACTGAAAATATATCTTGAATCATATACGTTTAAATTGAAATCAAATAGTGACGACAGAGAGATATTAGAACTTTCCGCCTCACATAATCTGTAACTTTCAATTTCAAAGTTCAAAATAAGTTACACATCATTCATGTTGTTACTTTCCTCTGATATTTGTTAGATGCTTCCATGAAAGAATAACTAACATTTTTCACAGTAGATTAAAACTTTGATACGGAAATTCGAATTGCATAACACTGACCCAGAAAGATTTGGAGCTGTTTTTACCCTGCTTCGAATCTGTACACATTCAACTGACCTCGCATAGCGATTACATGATGAATGATTCATTAAAACCATTCCTTTTCAGTTTCATCCAAATCCGCATCAATCAACAAAAATGGCCCACGATCAATCTGAATTAATATTACGCTGATACTCAATATTTGCATATCGTACTGTTCTATTGATTTTGCCAGGCGGGAAGGCCTATACCGAACGTTGAACGCCGAATGAGGAGTTTTAATTGAACGCAGTCCTGAAAGGTTGGCAGTTATACTGAACAGGACCATTTTTTCGGTCTAGGTGGAACACAAACAATGTGGCTGGGTATTATTTGATGAAAATTTACTCCAACTGGATTTGTCTCAGTCAATTTTCCAAAAGTGGTTTAGAGTACATCCTGCTTTGTTGTGGATGACTCTACAATATTCCATACGAGAAGCAGGAAGATTCGTCCATGATTACAGTTTGAAGTTTACTATTGAAATTCTTAATCTCAGTATCTTTTAAAGAACCTGCGTCAGACGAATGAGCATACATTGCTCATTTGCTTCAAGTCTTTACACGAAACGCCTCGGTAGTAGAAGAAGAAGGTTAACAAAACTGGCATATTTATTAATGATGATAATAATAACAAATGTCTTCATTTCACTACGAATCTCACGGGGAATCTCACCCAAGAAATACATTTGAACATAACTTAATCAAAAAATTAAAATTGAAAGCATATAAAGAAAAGGCAATAACATGAACACATTTACAAGCAGAACTCACATGCAGAGATGATCAAGGAATCATGTTGATGCGGAATCGAAGGGTTTTAATCCTTTTCTTGAACCTAGTTTGATTCAATAGTTCACACTGGTGAGGAGTAATATTTCACAGTTTGTAAATATTGTAACTGAAACTTCTTTCAAAGGTGGATGTCCTGTGATTAGGACAGGATAATATATTTCGGCGACGTATGTTGATATTTTTAACGTCAGCTATGTTACAGAACATGTGGGCTTCTCCTCAAAATGATATTATAAAAATACAGAGAGCGTGAAACTCAAAACAAAACCTCATTGGAAGCCAACCCCATTCTCCTAATTTATGTCATATATGATCATACTTCCTAAGTCCATAGATGAACCTGATACAGCAGTTCTGTACACGCAAGATCCGGCCCAACGTTTCCTGATCAAAAGACAAAAAATGAACATGGGTGAACTGTAAGTGGACTATGAAAATACCAAAGTCTCGTTCAGAATCATTTTCTACTCGATATTCAAATATATAAAGGATTTTTATCTCGTCTCTCTCACATCAGTACCGCTATTTCGTCCGCACATTCGAAACACACAATAAAGAGACGGTGATCTAATTATTCATCTAAGTGTTTTTTTAACTCTTTTTTGCATTTTTTATACGAGATCTATACCATTTGTTATTGCAGTTTCACCAGCTTCGTACTTGAAAGATTCGAAGCTCTACATGCGTCATTCAAATGGATATTGTATTTTTGTGAAGTTTAGATGCACAATTGATGTCATTTAGTATCTGGTTGCGAAGAAAAATGACTTCGAAGTTGAACAACTCTGTTTTAGGAATGTCTGCTTGACCTCTTTTTCAATTCCATCTGGAAGTTAAAATTTTCTGAGAATTTAGTGGAATTCCACTATTGAATCAAATTTTTCCGTGAAATTTGATGGTAAATATGACGTGCGGAATATGAAAATAAACTGATTCCAATAGACGACTTCGGCCCAAGTTGCCAACCTACAATTTTCTTCACAAATTTACTATCACTGGGGAACGGGAATTTCAGGACAAATTCGGCATGGTTAGGTTCGCGTCATTTATAAATATCCGTAAAAGATGCCTCGGCTCCTCAAACAAGATAATTCCTTCCAAATATAGCTTTATGTTAGACTGATAGTGTCAAGTTTATAGAGGATATGTTCCGCAAATCAACTTGGTTATTTCGGTTGCCAGTTTTCCGTTCTGTAAATATGAAATCTTCGGTTGGTTTCTAAAAAAAGTTAATTACGGAATTCGATTGATGAAGAAGCAATCTTTCTGTCACCAGAACATAGACATATTGAATCTATCAAATCCATGGCATAGAAAAATCTTCATTTACCTTATCTATACTCCATTCACGTTTATAAAGTAGCCCAGTTGGCCATGATTTAGGTCTATCATGTTTTTGTAACTAAAACCAAGGCAGGTTGGCGCTCCTGGAATATCGACAATGTCAAAATAATTCAACACGACGTTGCCAATTTCTACTCTAATATAATATAATAACAATTCAGCTCCAGCCATATTAAACTAATAAATTAACATTTCGCTTTGATTCGAAATTGAAAGTACATAAAGTGATCTGAAGAAGCAAGGACAGAGTATCAAGTGCTATATAGAATTGCGCTCATTCCGATAGTAACTGATATTTTGGAAACGATTATTCATCAGAAGCTATCTTACATCGAGATGTATGTGAGTAAAAATCAAAATATTATATTTTATAAGAAATAATATTTGTTTTTTAGCTACACGTCACCACGATCAGAAAGATTTATAATGAAAAGGAAGCCAAAGAGTTTCTGGTATTACAGTTTTCTTCTATTGGTGCACCAAAAAAGAAACTCACTGAAGATTTTGTTTTGGAAAACTGATCTGCAACGTACCGTTTGGAATTATAATTCGAAAAATTACCATTTTTCGATTGACACACTGCCGAGCACCCTACTCTTTTTTGTGAAGGAACATTTGGAATATAATCAAGGAAGTACAAACACAAAATCAATTGGTTGCTAATACAAAATGGGTAAAACACAAAATCTTATGGGAACAAAAACATGTTATTGCAAAGATTCTTCATTATTCAGGACATGTAGGATTCTCGGTATACAGTGAGGATCTGAAAAATCATTGCTTGGCGAGCCAGATCTGGTCGAAAGACCTTCCAAGTCACGTCACAAATGCAGGTAAAACTATTTTCAATTTTCTGCTAATTATCTATCTTCTGTTCTGTTGCAGATATGTTTTCAAGATATTTTGTCAGTTTTAATCCCATAAGAAAGATGAAATTCTGTCTTGGAAATCAAGGCCTTATGAATATGTCAGCCTATTTCTCTACACTTATGCAAGGGGACACTATATTTTTTTTAGGTTTATATATTTATGCTCTTGTATCATAGTTAGCAACGTATGGTGCCCTATTCATTCCCTCTTGCTTATACCGTGAGGCTATATTGTTGAATGTATCAAAGAACCTGCTCTTTTTCAATAAAAATGTAAATATCTAATGATATTATAAAGTTATATCTCCTACTTGCATATTATTGATATTTTATTTATCGAAAACGAGTTTTTTCTATTGTCTTAATGGTTTCTCAAGTTTTTGACTTCATTATTTGTCAGTTGATATAATAATTAAATTAGTAATTCAAGACTTGATAGGTACTTTGAATTTAATGAAAGTATATCGTAATATATCAATCTCAACAGATATAATGAGAAGGAATCACAGAAAAATCTATTTATTATTCAAAGATTGTATTGAGACTTAAGTATGTAGTCATGTTTGAATTGAACAAATTCCTTAATGAATAATTTCAAACATTATATATTTCCTGGAATTGTTTCGATAGGAAGTATTACACTGAAAATGAACTTGGTATATCCTATCTTGGCAGAACATTGAAATTTTACGTATGAAAATAACATGAATTATACAATATCTCATTCAGTTCTACTTTTTCTAATATTTTAGGAATTGCTTTTTTCTGGAAATTGAATATTATAGTTGACTTCAAAGTATGTCCATAAAACATAATTCCATATCTTGCTTTTGACTCGAATACTGAATGATAGGTAGTTTACATGGAGAATTTATCCAGATATCTTGTCATTACAACCAATGATAATAGACTGAAGCTAAGCTGTATGTATTCCAGTTTAGAAATATGTTGATCCAATCCAGTGTATGTATCATTCACCTAGATTCCCAAGAACTGTTAGTTTGTTCTTTTGAGGTTAATTGTGACACAGGTTTCGTAGTACTACTACATTTTCTTACTGGAATATTTCAAGTTGTGCATCAAGGTATTTAAATGACTTCTGTAGGCTTATTTCTTGAGAATTTAGAAAAGTAGGGAATTCCATAGGTCCGTCCATTCGTTTTACTGCCGGGTTATTCGAGTACTTTCATTTTTCTCGAATGAACTATCGCAAAGTAACTGACTGCTCTATCCATCATTTTTCAGTAAAATTCCAAAATACTCGATTCTTGATTTCCGTACAAGAAAAAAGCATAACTGAATCTTCCAACCATGTTTATATACGTGAAGTATTAACAGAGAAAAATGTTTCTTCAACATTCACCAGGTCTTTGGAATGATTGAATTCACATAATATTTCCTCAAATTCATTACTTTCCCAATGTAGATTCACATTTTGAAAAATAAGTAATTACTATGACCTCTTCGTAGAGAGGACAACGTTGTGTAGTTATCTGACAGGAAAATGACTATAACCTAACATTTTCAAACTATCACTACACGGTGAAATCTGTCAGGATGTCATGGCCAACTGGGCTACTTTATAAAAGTGAATGGAGTATAGTAATTTTTCCAGTGTTGATTGCTGTCTTTTCTATGTTCTATGGATCATAAAGTAACTAAAGATTGTTCTCTGCCATGGATATGTTACCATAGAACATTGACTGTTGTTCTGGTGACAGAAAGAAACGTTTTTTCCATGATGTAAGCAAAACATGGTGTACTCATGATGTAAGTAAAACATGGTGTGCTGATCTGCTCATCTGTGATCGTATTTATCAATGATGACGTCACTTTTTTCATTCAAATTCATAGAAATATATATTCTGTGCTTTGAATTTGAATGTAAAAAGTGACGTCACCATTGGTAAATACGATCACAACATCGTTCATCATGGGTGTATCTATCTGCTCATCTGTGATCGTATTTACCAATGATGACGCCACTTTTTCATTCAAATTTGAAGCACAGAATATATATTTCCTTGCATTTTAATCTTGCTGACGTCACTTTTTTTTTCAGATGAGGACACCATGTTTTTTGCATCATGGTTTTTTCAGCAATCATTTTCCGTAATTTACCTTTTTTTTCAGGAACCAACCGAAGATTTCATATTTACGGAATGAAAAACCGGCAACCGAAATAATAAGTTGATTTGTTGAACATATCCTATATAAATTTGACACTATTAACATGAAATCAGGAATCCCAAATTAAATTTCAGCCAATCAGAGATGATCTTAACAAAACCCTATATATGGAAGGTATTATCTTGTTTGAGGAGCGGGGGCATTTTAAACGGATATTTACAAATAACGCTAACCTTATCATGTCGAATTTGTTCTGAAATTTCCCTTCCCCAGTGATAGTAAACTGTGAAGTAATCTGTGGGTTGTCAATTTGGGCCGAAGTCGTCTATTGGGAATTGGAATCAAAGAATAATACTATATATCAACGGATCATACTGAGTGGTTCCAAATATTATTATATTTCTTGGAGTCGCCTGGAGTAGCTCTACCTTACACCGTATGTTCATTTACTGAAACACTCTAAATATTTAATAATAATAATAATAAGTTCACCTGGAGGTGTTCTACCACTTAACCCTTGTTACAAAAAAAAACAATTGCCGTGAAGTGAATAAAAAAGCAAAAAAAGCACAATCATCATATACAACAGTGCATACAGAAAGAAAAAAAATATAATAGTATAATATATTATAATATTCGGAGACTATCAAACAATCAGGTTAGCAGGAACTGAGAAGGAAATCCTTGATCTTTATACTAAATTTATCAATTTTGAGCTGCTTGAATTCATGAGGAACAACGTTATACAATCTACAGATGTTATATCTGAAACTTCTCTCAAATGTTGAAGTTCTGTGGTGAGGACATGACAATAAATTTCTATATCTTATGTTGGCGTCGTGAACATCAGATCTGTACTTCAGCTTATTGAAAAGATATAGATTATACTGAAAATTATATTATGGAAAGTGCAAAGGGCAAAATAGTCAAAACGAAGCCTCATTGGGAGCCAACTCAACTCTTTAAGTTTGTGAGATACATGCTCAAATTTTCTGATCCCAAAAATAAACCTTATATAGTTATTCTGAACACGTTGGATTCGATCGAGCGAGTCTTGGTCCAAGCAAAAACTATAAACAGAAAAGCAAAATTGAATTCAGACAAGACCAAAGCCTCACATAATAGCCGCTTCGTGAAGATAGGCAGGTATGATCTATGGGGAAACAACATTCTCAAAGACCCATAAGCTTTACCAATCACGCTCACTACATGTTCTCGAAACCTCATCGAATCATCCAAAATTAACAAAACCAATGACATCATTTGAAATATGCAGTTTGAGGCAGTCTTGAACCATTTTCTTATTTTTCTTGGAGCCATATTTCATATGAATTGCTGCTTTTGGGGGCTCCCTCAGCGCCTAGGCCCCGGTGCATTGCACCAATTTGCATCTGTGTATTTACGCCGCTGAAAGAATATTTGCCCAAATTCGTTACTCCGATATACATTTTCTCCCTAATTTATTCTTGAGACCTTATTCTGGTTGTTCTTGGAAATCTTTCATTTGCTTCAGTAGGCTTTTACCTCGAAATGTCTACAAGTTGAGCTCACCGTTGTGGAATCCAAACTTCATAAACCTTCCTGGCAATTCCGCGACAAAAAAGCTCTTCCTCGGTTCGATGTATTAAAACGATAAACTTGTAAAGAGTTTAAATTATCAATTCAAATTTATTACATCAGTTTATAACAAGCAGAGCTTGAAGAGTTCGTTTATCATCACAATGAAACCGCGGTAGGGGTGAATTGATGAGTGATATTTGCATATATTCAAATCGCTCAGAATAAAATACCGGATTGAATCTTAAAACTGAAGTTTCGGGAAATTTCAACGTGAATAATACTCCAGTGGGATTTTATCTTCGCTGCGGAAAAAGTTGACTAATTATAGCTATGAAATTTTTTCGACAGCTGAATTTAGGAGTATGCATTTACGCAAATAAGAGAATGAAATATTCAATATCCACTTGATTAACAGAAAATAAATTCTTGAAAATATATTGAATCGAATTCGTCGAGAAATATTCTAGAACAGTACTGACCTGAGGATAGGAAATTATAGAAGTTTTTGGGAGATTGTACAAAGTCGTTGCCAAAGCTGCCATTTATTTACGTATTGACTCTTATTTTAGATGTGAAGATTTGAAGATCCTTTTTTCATATGTTCCTCATGAAATTCTGCATGAATCTTCAAGCTTCAGATAATTAAGCCCCATACGTACCTACTCTGAAATTTCGACCATTAGTGCCGATGGTCACAATTTCAACCCGTGAGGAAACACTTAGAAACTTCATATTTCTAGAGTAGATTTTTAACTACGCTACGAAGGCTGAAATCATAGATGGGTAGGTAGAATCTGTAACGGTATGAACGTACATTTCAACAAAAAAATAAACGAAGTGGTTGTTAAAAATTTCAGAAGGTCAATTCTCACTTGACACTTATATGTCTGCATTCTGCGCTCGACACTCCTTCTGTTTAGTTTTGACTTGGCGAACTTAGAGATCCCTTATTTGTTCTGCCTCGTTCTCTTTCGGGCGGGGACCTCCCTCCAGCTAGTTGTAAAGATTGAATTGATCTTATCTCTATCTACAGTGCGAATCGAAATTATGGAATTTTCTCAGACGAAAAATATTTGGCCCAAAATCCTGAAACAGGTCAATTTTTGTTTCACTTTTACCAAATTTATATGCATTTATGAAGGATTTTTGTTGCACCCTGTTTCATCCCCATCAACCCTCTAAATTTTTTGAATAAGGGAAGTAGGTCATGTGGTACTTTTTGGGCAAGGCCTTTGTATTTTCTTTACAGGCGTGTAGAAATTTTCAAGAGTTTTTTTTTTTTTTTGAAAAATTTGTTAGTTCAAAGAGGTTTTCAGTATGTGCACTTTGTCATGGTTCATTTACTCTGTCACCGAATGAAGTCGACCATTACAGTTTTGTTCATGCACAACTTTCCACCCCATCCCTTTTTTTTTCTCCATTGAAGGGTTCGTAGGGGTTGAAAGTTGTGCATGAATAAAACTGTAAAGGTCTACTTTCATTCGGTGACAAATCGCATCAGGTACCATCGTTTCAAAGTAAATGAACCATGACAAAGTGCACATACTGAAATCCTCTTTGAAGTAACTAATTTTCCAAGAAAAAATTTGGAGGGTTGATGGGGATGGCAAAGGGTGCAAAAGAAATCCTTCAAAAATGCATAAAAATTTGGTGAAAGTGAAACAAAAATTGACCTGTTTCAGGATTTTATTGCCAAATATTTTTGTTCTGAGAAAATGAATTTGTTCCATAATTTTGAAGTGCACTTTATATCGATTAGATGAGTATAGTTTTCTCATTGATTTTGAGGAATAGAGACCTGAGTGATCTAATAAAAATATTAGTGGAAAGTAGTTTTAGTTTAATTACACTGAGTTGCCTAATATCTAAATTTCGATAGCTCTTTTCGATAATTCGTCAAATATGGAAATGCCATTTTGGGATATTGTAGCCAGGAGGTTTTACAACTCAGTTTGCTTATCTGTTTATATCTCTTTAATCTTCAAATGGATTATTCTCAAGTCTATTAATTTTTCTCAATCAATCTCAATTTGGTCATTGTTCATTCTTTTCAAATATCGAAAGACTAGTGGACAAATCCGATGCAAATGACATGTGGTAATTTTTCTTCGAATTTTCCAGACATTTTTTGGGTTCCCACTCTTTGTCTTTTAAATTCTTGAACACCCAGTGCTTCTCTGGTACCTACCTGATAGTTTTGAGTACTTTTGGCACCTTTACGGTACTATCTTATTAGTACTACCTGATTCGGAAATCAACTAGTATACCTGCTCAAGACGTACCAAATTACGAACTACCTACAATTCTCCCTGTTGGCCCGAATCGATCTAATAGTAACAACGACAACTATCCGATAACGATAACGAGAGCTGGATCAAGAAGGCCTACGACTTGAGATTTTAATTGGACCCTCACTGCACATGCTGAAGGATTAATATATTGGATTAATTAGTCATCCTTTTTTCGTTTCCCTTCCATCCAATAAGTCAGATGGGTTCAAAACTTAAATAAAACCTCTTTCTTTGTGATAAATCAACCCAGCGATTCCATAATTTTTTTTTCCTTATACACAAATCTACAAATCGTATAGAATTTATTGAAAAATGACAGTCTGAAGACTCTGCAGAATTTCGTGCAGACTATATTGGTACACATTTGTATTTTCCGACTATTCTAGGCTTCAACGGAACCCCTCAGAAGCTTAAAGCTTGTGTGAGTTAGGATACGGGGTGTGTTCTTTGTAGGCTTTGTTACTAATTCCTTCAGCCACGTTAGGAACAGCATTGTACATTATTTACCCAACAGTGAAAGGTTGGACGGTCCCCTGAAAACCAGAAAAGTTATTTCCCGGCCAATGGGTTGAACCCCAGACCTTACGATCATGAGGCATGAGCTCTAACCACTGAGCTACTGCCTCTATATGTATGATTCAAAGATTGCAAATGATGAAATTTTTCGACATCAAAACTGTTTCATATTGTCAAATGAATCAAAACATACTAATCCGATTGACAATATGAAATAATGTATGCCTTTTTTGGTAAATTTTCAAAAATGTCGAAGTTCAAATATGTCATTAACAGGAAAGGGGTACCTGAATATAATATGTTTTCGTCAAATTTGTCAAAATGAATTTCTTCCCGAGAGTTTTTGAATGTACTTCATGATGAAACTTCGAAGATCCATTCTACCCATGATGTCCCAAACATGCTCTATGGACAAAAAAACGGGGGATCTGAGCGGCCATGGCAAAAGATTCACATGAGTCGCTTCAAAAAGTTTACACTAACTCTGGCAACATGAGGTCGAGCATCATCTTGCCGAAATATTGGATTCTCGAGCCGGTTAAGGTAAGGGATAACATATTGATCCACTATTTCTTGAAGGAAACGAAGCGCTATCATGTTACCTCGAATAAAGACTAAAGGTGACCTACTTGCATGTGTAATAGCACCCCAAACCATAACGCCTACTGTTCGGTGTACATGACGCCCAACATCAAAATGAGTGTCACGTCTTTCTCCCCGCCGTCGTCTTACCCATCTTCGCCTTTCATGTGCACCCAAGGAGAATAGACATTCATCAGAAAAGACGACCTGATGCCATTCAACATTTCAATGTTGTGGTTTTCTGCACTACTCTAATCGTTGCCGGCGATGCTCAACCGTAAGAGGTAGCACAGGATGGGGTCGATTATGCTGCAGTTCAAAAGACCTTATATGGCGGTACACCGTTCGGACAGTTACAGGATGGCCTTGTTCTCCTAACCACTCATCAGCGAATGATCGAGTTGTCGCAAATCGGTCTCATAGCCAATAGTCTAAAACGTCGATTTCATTTGTGCCCCTTCGTCTTTCGGTGCCTACTCTTCTTCGATTTTGGGCATTATCAAACCACGCTTGATAACATCTCATAACAATTTTTGGATTTCGGTTCGTACGGTTAGAGATTTCTCGAAATGATAACCCCGCCTCCCATAGCCCAATAATTCGACTTCTTTCAAATTCAATTAACTTGCAATAAACTCCGCGTACACGTGTTCTAGGCATTTTAACAACAACTAAATATCAACTTTGGATCTCCTCGAACAGCTGGTTTGTTGTAAAATATAAAAAATTCACAAAAAACGACTACAATATTTAAGTAACAAAAATGTTAACATGAAAAAACCTTCACGATTTCTTTCTCCAAATTTTAATCATTTACTCCTTGCCATACTATCTATGTTTCACCAAAAAAAATTAAAATTTAAGCAGCTCCTTCTGGGTGTTGCAGTTTCTTTGTCAGTTAGTATATTTCTAAATTATGACGAATGAAATGAAACCCTGTCCATGCGCTATAAAATCGAATCGTTTTCATATTTTGAACCAAAAACAGTATTTCAATTCGTCTGCCTTGACCGAAAAGGGCCAATTATTATTATAAAAAAAATATAAATATACACGATACGCTTATAAGAATAACAGCATTTATCGGATAAACCAGAGGAATAAATTGGACTTAATTCTTGTTAAATGATTGTGTTCCAACTAATTGGTACGTTATGCAAATGACCAGAGCTGAAAAGACAATTATCTCTGTGGAAAACAGTGCAAAATCGAGATATATTCAAATGCTGTGAGAAAATTAAATGGTTATGAAATAAGGGGGAACAAAAACGCAAGAACAGCGATTACTAGAAAAGGAATAGAAAGAAGAACGATTAAAATTGTGTGAATATATGAATACCGCCCTTGAATTTCAATACGACACGGATTCAAGAGTTTTGATTACTCGTTATGCGACCCAAATCTCTTGATTTATTATACGCAATTCACATTTTAATGATCTGGTTTGAGTGGATATCTTCAAGTTTACATGATTGCAGGGTGATTTTGCTCTGCTACGTGTGATTTCGTTTCTCGAATTTTTCATTTCAGATCATTCCAGGTTCCAAGGTTTCGAGAGTTAAGGCTAGCGCTCACTTATCGGCAACAACCCAGCCCACGGCACACCGGAATTTTATTTTTCCTATATAACTGAATGGGACAGCGCGCACTTGACCGCTACGGAACACGGCAAATTAGTATAAATAAGTGAGCTTTGGTGATATTGATAGTAAATTAACAAAAATACAAGGACAAATATCTGTCGATATTTTTTTGAATTTTGTTTTACGTATTGGCGTTAGTTTGAAATATCGAGTTTATTTCCTCAGTATCAAGAAATACTAACGCGATCAGATTGAAAAATCATGACTAGTTGGGAAATATCGACGCTCGATTCAATGCAAAATTTCGTGAGAATTGTGTTGGAAAAAATTGAATTTTTTTTCGGATACATATTCATCAAAGTTCAATAAATTCGGTACAGGTTTTAGAGTCAACATTTAAAAATAGTGTTTCAAATTTCAGTTTTACCGATATTTATTCGCGCAGTATTGCCAAAAAATTTCGTGACCATTTTAAAGTTTGAGGTTATTTCCCTAATATCTCAAAAAGGGCGAACGCTATCTGATTTGAAGTTCATTTTCAGTTGTAGAATACCGACACGCAATTTAATAATTGTGGAAAAGAGTAAGATCTTTAAAGAGATAAAACGACTGTGGAACGTCTCTTCTTATTCAAAATATTATTTTATATTATGCTATTCAGTTGGCGTTCTGCATGTGGAAATGTTATTCCATTATACAAGAGTGTTTATTGAGATTTCAATGTTTCACATAAATTATTTCATGGAATTGGTTTCTGTGTTGTGAGAAACCAATCAGTTATGCATAATATATCAGTTTTTTTGAGAAATCAATGGTGTATTGGGTTATTTAACTAATAAAATAATGAACCCCTGTGTAAAATTCGCAGCGTTTTTTTATTGTTCATCCAAAATTTAACCTGTGAACTTTTCAGGGGGGTCAATTTGTTCAATTTTGGTCGATCACTTAGGTTTATTATTCGATTTTATCAAATAATAAACAAAAAACAAATGAACGCAAGGAAATTAGGTCAACACTATAATGATTTTATGGTAATCACACGTGTTGAACGTAAGATTATATGATAGTATCATAGTGTTATGATTATAAGGGACCCATGGTATAATTATTATTGTTTATAACTCTGTGGTTCTTATGTCATGTATGTATTTTTGTGTTGTGATTTACTGTTCTATGATATGACATTACGACTTACGGTTAAGGTTAACGTAGCGAATAAATAACTTTTAAAAACGAATTTGTTTCTAGCTTTTACGCCTCAGACGAATCAATCTATATTTTAAACCTGCAGAGTTGCAGACACAAAAACACGTACTTCTGTCACAGATTTCTATAACTTCGACATTTGAACAAATTTGCAGATAATAGAGACCCACAGGACAGGTTTCTTTTGATCTGAGGGTGATTCGGCTACAATAATTCTAGAAATGCACTTTCCTAAAATCAGGAAACTTCAAGCGCTTGTTCGAATTCGTTGCCAAATTGGCATTCATGAGTTATGGCGGAAAGAACGGTACTACGGAAAAACAAAGAAATTCGGCATACTATCATATTTCCGAGCATAAATATTGGATCGAGCTGAAATTTAAAATCCTTTTGTTAAATATTGACGCAAGTCTGTGCCAAATTGCATAGAATACTGATGAATAGTTGCAGAAAAAAAATATTGTGAAATATTTCGAAATGATTCCAAATATCTAATCAAAAGATTTTCGAAACGTTCACGTTCACGCGCTTCGCGACGGGTTGTGTAGGTACCAAACCTATCCTGAAAATTTCAAGACCTTTTCGGTATGTTTTTTCGATTGTTTCATCACAAAAATTGGGTTTGACATTGAATTATTCATCAGTCGGTTCAAATCAATCGCAAAAAAATATTGATAAAATTATGAAAATTGAAAAATGAACAAATTCAAACATCAACAATCTCTATCTTGAAAACGAAGCAGTTCCGTACCTATGTCGAAGAGATTTCATTCCTCATATCATTCAAGAAATCACCTCTTTAAGCTTCTACCTTCAAATTAGGACTACCCTGCATACAAGTAAAACTTTCAACAAGTCCAAAGTTCATCTTGCTGTACACAGAAATCGATGCATGATTAGGATGTATCTTTGCTGCATTTTATGATCCAAGAAATCGCCCTTCTTTTTTTTTACCTTCAAATATAGGAATTTTATGTGAATAAAAATAGAGAAGAAATCTTAAAGTTTATTCACATCACAACAAATATCAATTACAATATTGTTTCTTTGACAATATCATTCACAGTTGATTAGCATGTAGAGTCTAATATCGACGAACTGATAATACTGGCTCCATATATTCTACGACAAGAGGCGATAGGCCAATGGTAACATGGCTGACAGGAAAATTTATACCATATGTAACAGGTTCCTCCACAGACGCTTCCCCTCTGGTTTCCACTTGCGTCCAAGCAGGCGTAGGTACGATTTGGGCAATAAGCACCAATAGAAGTACTTACATACAACATACCCACTAGAAAAAGTACTATTAAGACCTTCATTTCGGTATTCAATAGAATTTCTGGAAGAAATGAATAGATTCACAGAGGAAGTCTGACTAATCTACTTCGAACGTTGTAACTTATTGTTCAGATATTTGAGCTCACAAATACGTTTATATATACAGTTTCATTTGAGCCACTGATATCTGGTCAAATATAAGATTAGCTGTTGTTTTCAAAAAACTCCTTACATTTAGGTGGAATTATCCAATCAGAGCGTCTAAACATTTAGAACCTTTGTGAGACTACGAAATTTGATTATTGTGACTCAAAATTCGTATCGATAAATTAACTTCAATATTAAATATCATAGACCTGGAAATGTTATTGTCACTTTGACATCGATAAAAAAGGTGCATTTTATCGGATAAAAACTTCTCTTCCTCAATATGTCAATTAGTCTGTCAGATTTTTGAATTTTGAACATATAGTGCTTTCATTTTGAATCGGTCTGGTAATTATTTAACTTTGTTGATATAAAAACCCAAAAGATGAATCGTTTTGGTGAAGTCTCGACTGAGCAAATTACGACAAATATCGAGAAGTCTATACCGCAATCTACAAAAAACACAAAAGCTTCAATCTGGAGACAATTTATGGAGTTTTGTCAAGTTCGAAAATATGAATTGTCCGAAATAATTCCATTACATGAAGTAGCAAATATATTAAAGGATTGGGCCTATAATATGAAAAAGAAAAATGGAGATGATTATAAAGAATATGCGGTTAAATCAATTTGGAATTCGACTGCGAAGATGGTACAAGAAAAATATTTCTGTGAATACAATATTAAATTTGATCCTTTTGTCGACATAACTTTCAAAGAAGCCCGTGATGCAAGAAATAGTAAACGGAAAGAATTACAAGCTATTCCAGCGAAAAGGAAGGTATCTTCTGTAGCATTGGACAAGAAAGATATACTGAAAATGGCAAAATTGTGGAATGCAGAAGAACCAGAAGGACTACAAAAAAGATTTTTTCATATAGCTTCTTATGAATTAGCTTGGAGGGGAGTAGAAGCTGTAAACTGTAAAATATACTATTTTAAAGAAGAAAAAAATCACGATGGAATTCCAACAAATAGATTTGAATATAATTCAATATTTTCGAAGACGTCACAAGGTGGATCGAAAAAATTGACCGACAGCAAATGGTTAGTGAAAAATGAAATGGATGAAAGTATTTGTTCCGTTAGATTTTTAAAATTACTCTTACAAAAAAGAAATCAACACATAACATCCGATCGACTTTTTTTAACTCCAAACCCCTTTTGGAAAAACAAAAATTCTAAAGGCTGGTATAAAAATGTTCCACTAGGTATCAATATGATTTCTACTTGGACCAAAATTTCTGCCACTAAAATTGGACTCGACATCACAAATAATAAAATTACCAATCATTCAAATCGCGCTAGTACAGTGTCTCAATTAGCAAAAGCAGGAGTAGGTGAACAACAGCTTATAAAGATAACGGGACACTCATCATCTTCTTCAATTAAACCCTATCTCCAAATTGACCATGAACATCATGACAATCTTATTAGTTCCTTACGATCCTCGAGTCCGAGAAATCAAAATGAATATTCCACATGTGTGAATACCACAGAAGAAAATTTTCAAATCAGTACACCAAAGCAAACAATTTATAACAGTTGTGTATTTAATAATTGTACTTTCAAATAATCGAATTTTATTGTATTAATAAAGATAATTATTGTTGTTCATCCATATATTCTGTCGTTAATTTATCTTGCCAAAAAACACTCGAGCTTTTCTTTTATCAGATAAATTTCTCTTCAACTCAAAGTTTTACCAATCACTAAATTTGCTCGAAAAACTGACATTAGATAAAATCGCTCCACCTTCGGTGTCGCGATTTTATCATGTCAGTTTTTCTCGTAAAATTAGTGATTGGCAAAACTGTTTCGTTGCAAAGAGAAATTTATCCGATAAAAAAAAAGCTCTTGTGTTTTTACTGTTGAAAAAACTAGGAGTTAGAGATCTCAGACTCGAATTTGAGAAGTATCGATATATACTCAGTGACATTGAAAGCGTTACTGTCCAGGAGGGATATCTTTGCGAATTTTATTTTTCTGATCTGTCCGTCCGGTCTTCCGTGTTCTAACTTTCGAAAAAAATAACCTAGACTCTTGAAATTCAGGTAAGATTTAGATCCTTTATGTCACGGTTATCTTCGGTAATGGGCCAAACGTACCAACTGGTTTATGTGGTTTGGCCGTTAGACATTTGGATTTTCCAATAACTCGAAAAGTTTCTATCTGATCGAAATGAAACTCGGTTTGGTAGATGAACGATAGTGTTCATAAGAATATTTATCCATAAAAAAATTTGGAAGAAAATATTTTTTGGAAATTTTATATTTTGAATTACACTGAAATTAACTCAAGACTCTAGGCCATTTCTTTCAAAAGTTTGAGTGCACACGGACTGCCAGACACAATCAAATTTAACCAGGAATAATTCATCAATGAGTCCAACCCATTCGTTCGAGACAAATTTCAGCTCAAGATTGGAAAATTACAGACATCGTGACGAAACGATAACACGCTTTTCATCAGAACAAGCGCGTAAAAATTTTAATACGTTTCACTCAAGAAAACAAACATGAAAAGTTGAGTTTTATTTTTACTTTGCCTTAAAAACTCAGTTGAAGAATGGCTGGAATATGTAACTGCTTAGCATGATTTCAGGAATTCCCTGTTACTTCCGGCCAGAGCCGGATCTAAGATTTCAGCGCCTGCGGCAAATTGCCGAAATGCGCCCCTGTATTAAGTCTAAGTGGTATGTTCAAAGTGCCCTGGATAGGCACAGAGCGCTCAAAAATTTTCATGAATATTATGAGAAAAATAATAAATTCCTATCTTTCTAATTGATGCGATATAAACAGTGAGGCACTTGCCTCCGGACAGAATTACCCCAAATACAAGAAAAGATAAGTATTCAGACAAGGATAGGTGCTCTTAGCCCCTCAGCCTCGGTCGTGAATGGCATAGTAATTTATGATCTTTGACCCTACCGCAGCTAAAAGATCAAGAATTTCAGGGCTGCTGGTGAGTGTGAAAATTATCTGGAATTTTGAAACCTACCTATTGAGTACCTCTGGCCTGTAAATTCTTCTGATATAAGATTCCATTCTGATAAGATGATTACTCACACAAATAAATATTGAGTTGAAAATAAGTTATTGACGTCAAGATCGGAATAAATCTCAAAAACAACTCAGGATATTTCCAACTCGTCACTATTTGGAACAATAATAGGATGCGTTTATTACATAATCCTTATATTAAGCGATGCTTAGTTTTTCATGCAACTCAAATGTAAAATATAATATTCTTTTTTTTTGTCAGTACTCTGATCCACATTTGGCGTCTGTACTCATGTTTATGTATTTTCAGTTCTTAACATAAAAATTTCAGTGGATGGGTAGTGGGTACTCTAACGAAAAATCGGTGAATTACCTCAGTTTTACCCATGTACCAACATTGTCTTTTCCGAATTATAGTTGCAATTCTGTGCAAAAGCCTGGTTCTTAGACTTACTACCTGAATGAATTCGAGTTGGTTTATAGTGTTTTGGAAATATTCATATTCATTTTACAAGAACTCCATAATAAAGTATATTAGATAATAATGAAGTAATACAATGAATTGAGTCAGCATTATTTCCATCGGAATATCATATTTCTTCAAGATAGATATTTCTTATTTTACTCTCCTGTTGACATAATCCTTTTGAATATTCTGTTGACCCATTTGATACAAAGAATTTTATGAGGTCGAATTTCAAATTAAAATCAATCTAATATTATCCAGTGTCAACTGTTTAAGGACCGAGTATGTTCTTATTCACTTTTCGATATTCATTCACTCCACAGAGAATTTCATGCCCATTTAATATTCGTAGAATCATGAATGGAAGGAAGCATGATGTAAAAAAACATGGTGTGCTCATCTGCTCATCTGTTATCGAATTTACCAAGGATAACGTCACTTTTTTAATTCAGATTCAAGGAAACATATATTCTGTGCTCTGAATTTGAATGAAGAAAGTGACGTCATCATTGGTACATACGATCACAGATGAGCGGATGAGCACATCATGTTTTATTCACATCATGAATGGAAGGAACATAATTATGATGACATGACATCCTTCGGGTATAAGTTTCATTATACAATCTGGCAAAATTGGTCCGGAAATGAGTTATGGGTGGATGCATCTTTCGAAATCCACTTGTCGAACAAGCACCTTTACCCAAATGTCTGATATTTTCGAATTGTGACTCTCGAAAGATTAAGCCGGGTCCAGATGAGTGTTATACGAACAGCAAATGCAATAAAATTCGATTCGATTGAAAGATTCGGCGAATAGTGTGGACGGCACTCGAGCTCAGCCTCGAATAATACAATCTAATGCATCGTTCGAGTTGAAATCCGAGTCCCGACGGAGCAGAAAGAGCGCTGACTCCAACCATAAAACCTCCTGTGTTTCATTGCATTCGCTATTCGCATTAAGCCAGCCCCAGATGAGTCTAATCTGAACAGGGAATGCAATAAAATTTGATTCGGCAAATAGTGTGGACGGCACTCGAGCTCAGTCTCGAATAAAAACTCGAATGCAGCGTTCGAGTGGAAAATCGAGTCCCGACGGAGCAGAAAAAGCGCTGCCTCGAACCATAAATCTCCCTGTGATCGCTCTTTCCATTATACTCATCTGGACCCGGCTCTACACTCATCTGGACCTTGCTTAAGGTTGTACCGATTTACTGATGTAGAAGTCGTAGTCGAAAACAATCCTGACCAGCCGCAAATACTCTGAGTTTCGAAAAAGGGAACCATGAGACTTACAATTTTCATGATTCGAATATTGGAGTTGCAGCCTCTTTCATTTTTTTCGGCATAAACCTTCATCAGATGAAACTAGGCATTGAAATGAAGCCATTAACAACCGCTGAATGATTTGCAAGTTTTCTGGTTTCTTCCATGTTTTAAAAAAAAATCATATTCTGGCCAATTTGGGCTAACTAAAACAACCCCAGAGTTCACGCTTGTTTATTTGAATGTTCCGAAATATACCGACAGATATTCTGGCAAAATTTTCCCACTGGAGAATGAATTTGGATCGAATGGAAACTCTCCGGTTGACATTGGACAACGCATTTCTTTAACCCATTTTATTACTCAAAAATAAAAACAGTGATATATAAATTAATTATTCAAATTTAATTGAGTTTTTCTTCTTGTTAATTCTATTCATGATGTCGTGAATTGGTACAGACATATTTTAATTGAAACAATTTATCTTGAAGGACGCCAACCTTCGGAACTCGTATACTACTTTTTCAACTGAGTTGGGTCGAATCACAATAACAATGCAATTAGAATTGCTTATAGGTCAGTACTATATTCTTTTGAGGCAAAGAATCTGGTGCAAGTGTAGTAATTGGCAAATCTAATTAAAATATTGAATATTGAATATACATATTTCATTCACCCTGAGATTGTATGATGCAATTGATTTGGAAACAAGTTCATTTCCTAGAATGAACATTGTTATCATATCAATAGTTCCATCATTTGGTCTGAATGAATATCTGTACTGAAAACATGAATTTTTCAGCAGTTATAAAGTGTTCATGGTGAACAGTGAAACCGTGCTTATAGGTGAAGAAAGAGTTCATCTCGCATTCGTGAGTTTAGGACCTATCTCAGACCCTTGTTTTCAGGTGAACGGTTTTCAGGAAAATGTGTGAATCACTTACTCCAATCAGACCAAATTCACTTTTGTGCACTGGTTGAAATTCAATGATTCATCGAATGGACCTGATCATCCCTGATTGATATCTAGATGAAACCAGAAATCTGTATCTTATGTAACATGGAAAATCATATTTTATGGTTTTCTGAATCTTTTCCGATACAAGATCATCAAGTGAGCTATCAAAATGGTGAAATGTAGAAGAAAATTCAAATTGGGTGAACGGGGTAGATCCTCCTACTGCACACGTCACAGCACGATTGTACGATCAATATAGCCGACACTGAAAGGGGAAATCTCCAGTGAAAAAGGGGTTATGACGGTGATTTTTCAAGTATAACTTAGATAATGCATTTCACTGCAATAGTAACTGCTCATATTTGCCAGCTAAAGATAGCGCAGTTGCGAAAACAGCTCTGATTGGTAGGGCACAATAAAACTTAAGCTCGCAGTGGAATACAACCCCGTTACCTAACTGTGAACTATAACTGACTACTGCTCACATTCACAAAATCAAATTAACATGTGAATCCAATAGCTATTTCTACAAAGAATTGATATTCACCAGAATACCCAGAGCTTTCGAAAAAAGGTACATACATAAATTGAAATGGCACTAAAATTCAATCGGACTGAGCAAATTATGACAGAGGGAGGGATCCAAGTCAAAATTGCTCCTTTTATACCAAAAACATCAAACAGGTATCGATCGAAATCTTTAAACGCTGTTGAACAGGTCAAACAGATATTCTGGTTTAAATGATACATAAGCAATATAAAACCTAATAATGCATCGTTATACCATCAAACCAATAGTCTGATTTGTATGATTATAAAATTAATGGGACGAAAATCATATGAGCCTGTATTTTCTGTAGGAACATAATTTTATGGATCAATTAAAAAGATTATTTAAAACAAAGAATCAATTTTTACGCGCTTGTTCTGGGAAACAGCGCGTTATCATTGCGTCACGATGTCTGTAATTTTCGAATTTTGAGCCGAAATTGGTCTCTCCGTGGTCAAAATTGATTCTGTCTGTCCGACCGGCCGTCCTGCCGTGTGCGCTGTAACTTTCGAAACGAAGGATCTAGAGTCTTGAAATTTTCAGGTTAGGTTGAGATTCTGAATATCTCGGTTAGGTTTGTTAATGGGCCAAATCTGTAGAATGGTTTTTGTGCTACAGCCATTTGAAATTTTGATTTTTCAATAACTCGAAAAATATTTATCTGAGTCTTGAAATTTACAGGTTAGGTTGAGATCCTGAATATCTCGGTTAGGTTCGTTAATGGGACAAATCTGTAGAATGGTTTTTGTGCTACAGCCATTTGAAATTTCGATTTTTCAATAATTCGAAAAATATTTATCTGATCGAAATGAAACTTGGTTGGAAGATAAACAGTGTCAATAAGAAGAAATATCCATGGAAAAATAAAAAAAAAATTTTTTTTTGAAAATTTTTTTTGAAAATTTTTATATTTCATTGAAATTTCACTGAAATTTTCAAGATACCATTTCCCAATGTGAACAAGCGCGTTAAAGCTGCTGACTTCACGTCAGTGCTTTTCTAGAATTTTTCAAAACTGGAACAGTATTCAAGCAATTATATCGTAAAACGCTCATTTCATGAATGTGTGGATTTCTTTAACTTAAATCAATTGAGAATTAAAAGGATGAAAGATGAAATAGTTCTCATTAAATTTGTTTCGCATATTATGATAGCGCTTTTTACGCAACATAACATTCTTAACGTAATGTACTAACAAGATTTGGTTGATCAATAAAATTCCATTATTTATAAGCAAAAATTATTTTTTCAAGGCAGTATCGAATAACTTTTATGATTTTTGGGTAGAATCCTACATTCAAGCAACTATATCGTTGAAAGGCTATTCAACAACTGTGTGGACATATTGATGAAATATTTATTCAATAAGAATATTTCAAGAATCTATGACAAAAATCCATATTTTCAATTGAACTTCGGAAAATCATCGAACATTAGGCTATTGGTTGGGACGGAATGATATGCTGAGAATACAGGAAATCATGTACGTCAAGTAACCCTGATAAGTTTATTTTTTCCTTCAACTGATGTAAAGTTTGCATTTGATTGGTTCTAGTATTTCTTCACATTATGAATACTTTGAACCTAAGCAAGTAATAACCGTATTCTGAACTATTATAATGCAAAGGCACGATTCTCATGAAAAGATACTGACACTACTATTGAGAGACAAAATATTTCAGTTTCAACAACGAAACGGGACTAGCTTGGGAATGTTAACGTCTCTGTAGTCTCTTAGGCATCACTTCCTTTCACTGAATTCTGATTCGAACACAGTAACGACGAGTACTTGTCCATATGGCTTGCAGAAGTATTTATTTCCGTCTGAAATTGATATCAAAATTTATGTCCTTAAAAATTTCTTCCACACCAATCTCTATCTGTTTCTGCATATTATTATTGTCATGTAACCACGAATGTTTAATCATATCACTTCCTTTTTCGGCTATCATTATCGTTGGAGCATTTGTATTTCCTCTCACAATTAAAGGCATTATTGAGGCGTCAATCACTCTCAAATTTTTGACACCATGCAATCTCAGTTCAGGATCTACTACAGCAGTTTCATCATTTTTCGGACCCATTTTACAAGTACCCACTTGATGATAAATAGTGTTGGTGTACAGAGTGATGATGCATTCCCAATACTCGTCAGAACCAAACTCGTATTTCTCACATCCTGGCAGGGGATTTGACACCAGTCTTGCACCTACTTTACGAAAGGCATGAGTACGCAACAGATTCAAACCCTGTTTGATGCCTTCCACAATTCTTAGAAGATCAATTCTTTCATTGAAAGTGTTGGCGTAAAATAAAGGTGAACCAAATACAGGATCGGACTGATTCAATCTTATGAAACCCTTACTTTCTGGATTCAGGAGGATTGGCCTGAGAACCAAACCATCGTAATAAGCAAGTGGTAGTACGCTCGTTTCAGCTGTTAGAATTGGATCGCTGATAAAATTTTTCACGCTGATGATATCCAAAGTCAGTTGAATATCCGGTCTGCCATGGGATCGCTCATATTTGGTTTGTACGAAGGCGTTGAGTTGAACAGTTCCTGTAGCCGATAGAGGACCATCGTGGTGCTCTTTGTATCTGTAAATATCCTTCTCACGCTCTTCATCTGCTGCTGTTGTTGCAGTTTTGTTAGTAAGCGCAAATATAACTCCATCGGGTGTGGGATGATCTTGAAGATTTTCCCCCACACTAAGATCTTTAAGTACTTCTATTCCCATCTCATTAAGATGATCTGCTGGACCGATACCACTCAACATGAGAATCTTCGGTGAATTGAGTGCACCTGCTGAGAGAATTACCTCTTTATTCGCGAAAGCTCTCACCAATTGATTATCTTTTAAATATTCAGCTCCATATGCAACTTTGGTTTTTGGATCAATCAGAACTCTCACAACATGTGCCCTCGTTTCTATTCTCAAATTCGTTCTCTTCTTTCTTATCGGCCTAATGAAGGCCGCATTCGTACTTTGTCGAACGCCATGTTTCACTGTATGTTGTAGTACCATTACACCAAGTTGTTGCTCACTGTTTTGATCGATAACTTCTAAACCCAACTCTCTGTATGCCTCAAAACCTATATTCACATTTTCGTCTTGATACGGAAATCGCTCCACATTAAGGTATCCTCCTGTACCATGATAGCGTTTGTTATGTGCCTCTTCATCATGATTGTTCTCTGACTTCTTGAAATAAGGTAAGACTTCTTCGTATGACCAGCCGTGGTTTCCAAGTGAAGCCCATTCATCATAATCGGCAGGATTGCCCCTTATGTAAATCATATAATTTATAGCTGAGGATCCACCCATCACTTTTCCCCTAGGCCAGGAACACTGCTGATTTCTCCTTGCTAGACAACTATGAGCCTGAGGTTGGGTCATGTAGCCCCAATCGATGCTAGATCTTTGAAGCATGGGGGAGAATGCTGGAACTGAGGTGACTTCTGGTTCTTCATCTCCAGCTTCGAGAAGGAGTACCTGAAAGGAAAATGAATGAATGAATGAATTCAATATTTATCGACTGTATAGGTCTTCCAATCCAGGTTATTCATCAAGATATCTTTGAAAATTCCGTTTTTGTCTCCATGACTCAAACAGCTCCATTTAAAATGTGCAATTTGTCATATGAACACCAATAAGGTGGTAGTATCCCGAAACAAAGACCAACGAAGACAAATCATATTTCATGTTCTCAAACTTGACTATTCATGTTTCGGAGTTGAAATTAACTCTTTATGTAAGGCTAATCAGATTGCTATATTTTTAATATCATAGCTAAAAAGCCATGAAACTGGTGAATATGAAAGTCTGATAATAGTGCATCAATCACGAAACGTTTGCGCAAACCTTGAATAAAATTTTTTGAATCATCCTAGGTTTGAAGGTAACTTCTCGAAAGCATTACATGTGTGCGAAGAAAAGAAGTTATTATTTTTTTTAGGTTTTTATGGGTTTTCAGAAAAGATTGCCTTATGAACAACACAGGAACAATACAAACGATAAAGAAAACGAACTGTGGCGTTTCAGAGTACAAAGCTGACTCTTTCATCAGACAAAATAGAAAATTTCAAGAATTATTTTCTTTCGATTTGAGACTTTCGCCACATTGACAGTTTTGAGAAAACATTTTTATTCAATTTTTAATAGTTCTGTTTCAGATATTAGATACCTAAAAAATAATGCAAAATCCTCCCAAAACAAGCTTCAATCGATACTTAAAAGAAGTTATGCCAAAAATTCCTGGAACAAAAGATACTATTGTTGATAACATGAAATGTATAAATGAACTATATAATAAACACAAAAATTCGAAAAACATTCTCAATTATTGCTCAATATTGCCATAATTTCTCTAGGTGTTTTCTCGGTTCTCAATCCCAATGTCTGAAACAGAACTATCAAAAATTAAATCGAATTGTTTTTTTATGGAAAACGCCCCTGTGATTTGCAGGATTTGCACCATTTCTTTTTGATAAATGTTCATGAATTTGTGCAGCATGCTATTCAATTTGAAAAAGTTGTTCAGAAATTGAAGCACACAGAATGGCCTGGTTCAGTTGTGTTACAAACATACGGTGGAAAAGATGCAGACCAAAGGTTTTATCCATGAAATTATTCAGGAAACGAGTATTGTAACCGGAATTCAATTTGATGATGAAAAAATTTAGAAAAATTGATATTTTCAGTACATTTGTATTTGCCGTATAGTGTCATTTCTGTGCTTCCGTTCTTGACGACGAAAGCGTTATTATGATGCCCACAAGTCTGAAAGAATTCTGTTTTTTCGAAATCTGACTACAGTCCATAGTTACGAAAAATCGACACGAAAAGTTATGCAACATTTCGTGTGTATCGTATCACCAAGAGGAAAATTTGCAAGGATTCTATATGCCTATAATTATCCAACAGATTTTGATGGAATTTTGCTTGAATCTTCGAACTGAATTTCAAAATTAAGAAATTTCAACGTATGAGGCTCAATTGCGAAATCGTGAACGAGTTAAGTCTGACAAATGATTCCGTAGGTTTATTATTCAGAATTCATTATATCGGACCACTTAGAATGTGGAACTTGGTTGTGAAAAGACAGTTTGAAGTTTCAGGTAATCGATAAGAAGATCGAAAAGTGTTTGTATTCATAAGCAAGCAGCGTTGAGTTCTCTTGCATGTATTTATTCATCATTTGAAACGACTTTTTTTATATGGGAATACAGAAAATATTCAATCGCCTTCAAAAATTTGAATTTCCAACGAGGAAATGAATAGATTTGATTCCACATATTAGCCGTTAAAAGGCTCGAAATTTGTCGGCGTTCCGTTACGTATTGTCATATTCATTCTCCCTCTCTCTCCCTCCTGCCACCCTTACGAGCCAATGGACAGCGTTGGCTTCCGACTGTAGAATCGTGCAGCGACACATGACATTGAAGACGATCTTTTGCCACTGACCAACAGGACAAATCACTCCACTGTTTGCGGGCTTCACTGCCTGACAGTGCCTGACGACCTTGAATCGAGTATTCCCAGCTGCAATGTGATTGGGCACCCTAAAATGCTTGTATTGCTTGAAGTATACGGCTACGCTCGATTCACGGCCAGGAACACATGCACATAGTTTTCCTAAGTAAATGAAGCGAGTGGTTTATCTGGTTGGTCTGTGCTACTGCGTTTGACCATTGAGTTTTCAAATATATTTGAAAACACAATGGTCTCACCCAATTTGAACCTGCGTCTCGATTGAGAATTCGCGAGTAGTGAAGGTGTTAGTGGTAATTGGGAATAATTTTGTTTGGTGGGGCGCTGATTCAAGAATACACAAAAAGCATAAAGATTTTGTTAGAGGTTAATTTTTACTGAATGCTAATCTTTCGTGTTTTCTGTTTTTCTCCCACATGTGTCTAATAAGGTATAAGGTATACCTTATTAGGCACATGTGTCTAATAAGGTATACCTTCTCTTGTCCAGATATCGTCTTCACCAAACAGTAAGCAAGCAAAATAAAGACATGAATTTTTTTCACATCCGCACAACCATTAGGTCTTTTCGTGAACATTTGCGTCAAACTTTCGCGTGAACCCCACCCAAATTTAACATCAGGATTGCACTTGACCCATTTTAATTGTTTCAATATTGACCTCGTCCGCCAAACTCGAAAAACAAGAGTTTAATTTCGTGAGATCATACACTCTCAATTGCAACTACGATACCTATCTACTCAGCGTAACTATCTTGGCTGCCACTTCTGCGCCAAACAAACAGTGCTATATGCCGACTCGAACTGAGAACAGTTCGTCTTTGACTAGACGCCCGCCATGGTAACCGGCAATTTAGCTTGGGCGTTCGAAATTGAGCTTGGCATAGTGCAGCTAACGCAAAGGTTATTATTCGGTTTGTTTTGGTTCCGACTTCAGAACTGTTCTGGAACGGTTCCGCATACGCGATTGCGATTTTGTGTTTTGGTTCATTTCAGAACCGGTTCAGGATTTGAGTATTCCTGTTTTGGTTATTTTCAGAATCGATTCCGAACTGTTCTAGAACTGTGATAGGAGTGCGGACGTGAGAGTCCGAACTGTTTCAGAATTGGGTAGTTCGCACAAGCGTAGAGTGGCTGTCAACGATTTAAATTGTTAATCTGACTTTTTCGACATCATGTTGATTTGGTTTTTGATTGTTTCATTTGTTGAGGAAACGGTTAACTGTTAAATTTAAACTTTTGTTATTGAAGATAATTCCTTCGCTGCGACCTACCAGGATAATCTAATGGATTTTATTTCTATTGTTCACACCTGGGATGTATACTTCTCGAATAAATCTATGAATACAAGAGTCCTCTTCCTCTATCGAATAATAGTGTTTCGGATTGATTTTTCTCTGAAAATCACATATCTGAAATACGTTCGTCATTAAATTCATTATTATATAAACCAATAATTTTATGGATCATTTCGGAATATAATTGAAGTAATGAAGAAAATTCAGAAAAAAAAATTAAGTGGAAGCAAGAATTCCCAAAAATATTTTATATTACATGGTGCGACAAGGACTTTCGCATATTTTTAATTGAACCACATACAATTTATAAGACATGATTAACATTCCTCTTTTCTGCCAACTCAAACGGAAGTTTTTTTCCTCTACGATCCCGATGAGAACCCGAACTTAATTCGTGTTTTGGTTTCATCGCTTTTAGAACTGTTCTAGGATAGTTCAGAATCGGGCTTCCACAGCGCATCGATTCTGCGCAGTTCTAGAACTGTTATAGGGCAGTTCTGAATTTCGGAACCAAAACAAACCTATTATGAGATAGCGGCGGTAGTTCAGTCATTATATGAAGATGTCTTCATAAATGGTTCAGTGATGAGAACATGATCGAGAGGTCTTGGTTTCAAGCCCTTGGCCAGGGAAGAATTTTTTCGGTTTTCATGGGGATGTCCAACCTTTCGCTGTTGGATGAATAATTAACAGAGCTATTTTTAACGTGGCGCAAGGAATTAGTAACAACACCTACACAGAACCCACCTGGTCTTTCAACTCGCACAAACATTATATCCTGAGGGGTTATACAGCGGAACTTAGCAGAATCGGCAACGATACAAAACAATACAAGATACATTGATAGTCGCAAGAGCAGGGTAAAAAGGTTTTAATTCTAACTGAATCGTGTTTGAGGGGAAAAACAAGAATATGAATAATAAAAATGAATTGTTTATGTATTTATTTCATACTGTACTGTGATGTGACATTTCCCGGACTCATTTGAGTCCGGGAATTGAACCATTACATCTCTTGGCCGGTAAAGTAAATTTACCGGACTGGTATATTTTAACTAACACATGAACGATTTTTGTTACAATAAACTAGTTATAAAGGCCAGGGTAATTTTTTCCGTCCCTTCAGAACTTTTTTCAAAATCTCTGCATCCATTTTATTTGAAAATATTCAAAACCAAAAATTCGAAACGATGGTGAACTGGCAGGCAAGACAATCAATAAAAAAACTCTTTGTTACTGTTAGCAACCGATTCGAAACATACTACATTATCACCCTATATGGATGGTTTTACATCATGTACTGACACATTACTGACACCTTCAAATTACTTGAATAGACAGTTCAATTTTTGTACAAAAAATTCGAAAAAAATATTGGGCAGTATGAAATGAAACGTTGTACGATACATGGCCGTATCTTTAAAATACTCGTCTAGAAACTCCAGACTCGGCTTCTTCGTCGCCCCGTCCGTGAACATCTAGACTCGTACTTTAACGACATATTTCCCGGCCTTGTAACGTAAATTACTATTACGTATGCCTTTCCTCACTTGCCGCCACAGGAAATTGTGATAGAGCAAATACTATGATCTTCTACTGAAATATATTGAGAAATAAAGCCAAGCACATCGTAAAGGATAGAAGAAGAAGAAGATATTGAGAAATACATACAAGTATGATATATGGTTACATTTCTGAATCATCCAGGAACGTGAACACGACCAGAGTTTAACGTTAGTGCTTTCCAAGATGTGCTTCAACAATCTGGTTATATTCAATCATTCAATGTTATACCATAGACACAAACGTTATAAAACGAACGAAAGGTGCGGTAATTTGTCTTGGATATAATATAATCGAATGAAGTCGAAAACTACATTGTTTACAGTGACGGGAAGAGAAATGTAAACGTGGACACGACTTCTGACTTTCCTGGAGAGTTAGAAACTTGTTTATTGACTCGACTGGATCCAAATTCAAACTCGGTGTTCAAGGAATGGGTTGTATTCTCTCCTCACAAGACATCCCTAATTCAATTTATCAATGTCACTATTGACTTGTGTTATTCATTTAATGAGCCCTATTCAAGTCAATGCTCTGTAGGCAGAGAAAGTTAATTCCTTTATTAAATTTGAGATGGCTTGTTCTCCGTCCGGGTCTTTAAATGAGAGAAGTATGTAAAAAGCTTCATTTCGAGGAATAATATACCGGCGTTGTTAGGGCGAACGGTATACAACGAAAGACAGTGGGACGACGTACTTGTTGCGTCCCGATATAGATTGATGAACTTCGTATTATCTTGTATGCTAGTGGGCTATAACTGATGGTAATCCAAATCAAACTGATCAACACAGTAGATTGATTATCACACATTTCTTGAGTATGGTTTCGTCAATATTCCAAGTTCCATTTCGATTTAGAAACATATTTTATGTTCATAATCTGGAATACCTACATTACTCCAGATCACGAAAATGCAACTTCATGTGTTAGTTCATAAACAGAAAATGCTATAGTATTAGCGAATTTCTAAACGAGAATGATTTTCATGGACTCTAGGTTATGTGTTCTTCTCATTGCAATTCGGTGCCACCTCAGGGCTGAATTGTGGCTTTTTATGACCCATTCTTCATATCCAGATTGAAGAGACTCACACAGTGAAAGACGCTAGAAAAAAGGCTACATGACTCTACAGAAAGGAGTCTCTCTCATCTAAGCGATAGTGGGTGTTAGGTTTCCTAGGTTTCTTTCCCTTAACTCAGCACGGTTATTACAGGTGAATAGAGAATGTTCCACAGTTTCCTCAATGGAAGGAATGGTTCAAGGAAAAGCTTGAGTTCCAGTATCAATGAAGTAACACAAACACAAGGACGAATATCTATCCATACAGCAACAATTACTCCACCTTGATCTGAGCTAACCATCAACCAAATCAACCGAAGCTTGTGCACAGAAAAAGTGATATCCAAGAAATTCGGTTACCGCTAATAATCATAAAACTGCAAAAACCTGATTCCTTGGATAGTGTTTCTCCAGTGTATAGGCCATGATTAATTGGATGATCAGCTCAGATCAAGGTGAAGTTTTGTTGATTTATCAATAGATATTGGTCCGTGTGCGTTCATAATTTTTGCAATGTTCCTGCATCAGTGGCACAAGGAATCATCAGTCAGTCCGTTTTCTTTGTTAAAGGCCAGTTAATGCATCAGTCACCAAGATAAGCTGGTTCCTGTCGAAGGCCACTAGTTTTTTTACCTCAGACTCTGTGGACGGCCTCCAAATGAGAAGCTTCGACTACCTGAGACCACACATTGTACTCCATTTGGAGGTTAATTTTCTTCAATTCAATTTGAATTTTCTGTTTTGCCATTTAGTTAAGTAGCTAGCAGATGTACGACAAATGAAGAGCGTCGGTTACAGACAAACAAAAGCTTATGCCTATCCCTGATTGGCAGGGTTATCTGCTTTCTCTTTACCAGGCCTCTCAAAGTCGCCAGACATCGAATACATTTCACAAAGGTACCTGAGCCTAGCTCAAGCTGAACTCTGCTGTTTTGTCCCCTTTTCCTCAAAACAAATATACGGGTATTTTCCGGAGTAATTCTCTGTGCCTGTGGAAAACACAGATCTATCGGTGAACCAGGCAAAAGAAAGATTGTCAGAGTAGATATAGATCAGGGATCTCTATCAGGGACAATTAATTGTAGGTCTCATCGAAGCAGAAGCTGGGTCCCGCGCGGCTTCTTCCTCTATGGAAATGGGGTGCATGAGCATCCACCACCACCTTGATAGCCCCCGCGTGCTCCCTTAGTAGTCCACTATCATGATATTGACCATGTTTTTGACCATGTTTTCAGACTTAAAGAGCTGATTTCATAGCCACCTCCGGACAAAAGCGAGGTGTAGAGCTGGTTATACCTTACGTATGTATGTACCTTGGATTTGATTTGAATTTATTAAAGAAGCGTCGAATACAGGCTATTCTACAACCTCTTATAAACTTCAGCAGATGAAAGCCGAACTCCTTCTAGACATTTCGTTTTCTGTGAGCATTGGTTGGATTCGTTTCCGTTCAGAAGATACAAGCATTTTGCATTATGAGCAGGATGAAAAACGGAAAACAGAGTTGGTATGGCAACTGGTTTATACCAATAAATAAATACTGACAAATAAATAAATAAATAATAATACTTTCATTGACAATTATGGCGCCCGCTTACACGGCCACAGTTTGGTGATAGTTGATTGCCGCTACGACATGCGAACGTCCGATTTAAAGGCCTATCACACTATCCAATCTCCAAGGCCCGACAGGCAGGGACTGGGTAGTGTAATAAGGAACCGGCAGCTAGGTTCCTGATCTAGGGTGATTGAGTAGACCCAATCTGCCGGACCCGGTATACCGTGCAGTGTACTAAGCGCTAGGGAGTTAGGGAGCTCAGTCGCATAGCAACGCAGAGAGCGTACAATACACATAAACGTGTCGTAAGCCTGAATGCGTTATTCTGTGAGATGTCGTCCCTACGGAAGGAGCACTTACATAATATAATAGAAATATACAGGGAAATGCCGTATCTGTGGAAGAAAGACCACAAAGACTATGTCAATAAAGACTTGAGGAATGATGGCTTTATGGTGCTCTTAGAAATCTAAGAAAATATATAAAAACTTCGATGAAACGGCAACAGCTAAGGTTATAATGTTTTATAAGAGAGGTTGAGTATATCAAAGAACTAAATCTCAAATCTTGATAAGAGTCTCCAGTGGCTTGAACTCTCAATGTGACAACCTATCTTTCTTGTGGACTTAAGCTTTCTCTTGACATGGTATCATCTTTTTTATTAACGAAGCTAATATGTTAAGTAGCTCTTCAAATTGGTCTGCTCCTAGTCTCAAGTAGTTCGGTGAATCTGTTTGGTCTAAACAACGAAGTATTTGCATATATGAGAGTTTTTCTCTGAGGAGCAAATATTTTTTCACCCTTATTCCCCTCTCCTTCCGTTTGGAGGATTTCGGGGTACTGACCGCCAAACTCACCACTAATGCAACTTTTTTCTTTTCGATAATTTCGGGGATATAACGATTGGTTATTTGTAAATGTCTCATGTTGACGTTCAGATGACAGAAGTCAGACCGGTATCTAGGGTAGTGTAATAAGCGACACCCTACCCGGCAAACCGGGCACCCGGCATACCGGGCCCTAGAGATTGGATAGTGTAATAGGCCTTTTAATAGATCAGCGCACACACAATCAGGGAGACACATGTCTTAGCGGTCAAAAACGTGGCGACTATCCCTCGAAAAGTGACCGTCAGTGCGGGCTCCTTCCCCAGTAGGTTCTGAACAAGTTGCATAGAATCCAGAGGTCGACACACTCCTATCATTACTCAGTGGAATTTTGGGTCCATGAAATGGAACCTCAATTTTCATATATTGATTTATTTCTTCTGTTGATGGAGCTAAGGTCCATACAATCGAGTTCCCTGAATAAAACTGAAATGAGCTTTGAACTGATTGATCTGATGAAACAATTTCATGAAAATTCATTGTATATTTGAAATCAGTTTTGACTTTTACTCATATAAGATGAGTACAACCCGCTAACAATATTACTGTTGACGTCTTCTGATTACCCATATGAAATATGTGTATGGAAAGATGCAATGATTCGCTGATATGGAAGGCTATTTCGGTTACAAGAAATAATTTCGAACTCAAAATAGCTGTTACTACGAAATCGGTGATAAATATTACGAATGAATTTTATTAGATAATTATATTAAATCTCCTCAAACTATTCTTACAATGATGTAATTCAAAACATTTGTGTGTATTATTTATTATTGAATTCAGAATGTTTGAATTTGTTAAATATATATGACAATTTAAAATATGGAATATTTATAGCTCTTTCTTATCATATGAATTTGTCATTAGAATATTGAACCAGATGAATTAATCGTATCCAGCATTTCAATTATATCTCATGGATATTTTTTATTAAAAAACTCTGGAGGAGCTTTCCTGAATTATAAAATAGAAATATTCAAAACTATTGAAAATCAGATCCGTGTATTGAAGATGACGGGGGATACCTTCATCTAATCAATTGGTTTAAATGAATATTCGGAAATTCTCAGAAATACTGAAAAGTCCAACTAGGAAATTGTCGGCACCTATCGGCGTCTGAATTTTAGATTGCAGCGCCACGGTGGCCAGTTAGAGAACCTCAAGTAGAGGGATAGGAGCTAAGTTTTCAAGTGTTACCTTGTATATTTGATTGATTAAAATTCGATTTTACAATTTGTTGGAAGGTTTTCATCGATTCTTCAACATTTTCAGGCCCGACTTGTTAAAGGGAGTATCTTTCACCCAAACTCGAAATTTTCCACCGGGCTATGGAAATCTATGGAAAAACACATTGGAGTTCGTTTTTTCTCAGCAGAAATACTTGTAAAATCACACAAACGCCAGGTAAAATGCATAAACTTTCCCATTTTCTTAACATTTCTTTTAACTTGTCCATGATAATCCCTGTACCTCCGGGTACTCGGATAAGCGCCAGAGGAAGTAGCGCTTATCTTCAGTTGCCAATTGGCGCAAATTGAAGAAGCACGATAACCCTTTTTTAACAGAATTTGGATCGATATTCTGACCCAAACTATGACAAAGGGTTTTCGCGTCATCTATGCATCTGAATTTTACTTTGAAGCGTTGAAAGGTTTGTTGCTAGGAAAGTATGGAATAAGAACCTTGAAAAGCACTGACGTAAAGTCGGCAGTTTTTGCAGGTATGTTCAAAGGAGATTACCGCTTTGGCAACCAATTTGAACATGCGCGCAAAAGCTGCCGACTTCACGTCGGTGCTTTTCTATGTTTTTTTTTTTCGAATTGTTCTAATGACACGATCGTCACGAAATTTTGCACAGAATTGTTCATCGGCATTTTTGAACTAGCTGCCAAGAGTCATCATGATTGGAATCAGTATTTTTAGAGTTCAAACCACGATACCGAGAAAAAATCCACAAAATTTGACTCATTTTTACCTGATATCTTGAAGACTTATATTCGTATCGAACTTCAATTTGGTACACGAATGTAAACTGTCGAGCTGAAGGTTACAGCAG
Organism: Myrrha octodecimguttata; assembly: GCA_958510865.1. Taxonomy (NCBI): domain Eukaryota; kingdom Metazoa; phylum Arthropoda; class Insecta; order Coleoptera; family Coccinellidae; genus Myrrha; species Myrrha octodecimguttata. The sequence goes on along the minus strand of OY294059.1, from coordinate 59,084,498 downwards.
ATTTTTTTCCGGTATGGTGAACACTTGGCAATAAAATTTTTTAAAAATTAACCGACAGCACGATCTCAGCAAAATACTGTCAAAGTTGCGCGTCGTTATTATCCAACCAACAGCTAAGTTTCAATCCAATCGCTTCAGTAGTTCCTGGAATATCAGGCGAATAATCTCAAAATTTCAAGTGGCTATTACTTTGAACGCGTCCATCCTGGATGTTTTAAGTCGCTAGCTTACTTCATTCGACAGTTATCGTATTCTCAGGATGGCTGACCGGCGGGAGAGAATCGATTTTGACACTGTATTCGTTATAGGTGAGTCCAATCTAGTCGTTTGAGACCTTTTTCGGGAGAAAATTCGAAAATTACAGCAGGCTGTTCCCCAGAAATGGCGCGAAAAAATGTGCGATGCAGATGAGAGATAGAGAATTATAGCTCTTGCATACAGGGTGGTCCAAGTAGTGACGTCAATAATTTTTTTTTAGATTCCTCACACCTGGAGGTATCCAAAAATACCCCATGTATGTTATGCAATTTTTTCTAGTTTTCGAGTTATAGTTCTTTTGTGTTTTTCTGATTTATTATTCCAGTGAGGTTTCAAATATTTATATTTTTTTATGTAGTAGGTATTTTTCAGATTTTTTTTCTGTAACATGATCTCCCTAAATATTGTTTTGATAATAAAAATAAATCAGCATCTTGAATACACTCAAAATTACTCAAAAAAGGCTTGAAAGTTAGAACTTTAGCTTTCAGTAGGATTCACTCAAACATTCAACATCAATTAAAAAATACGAAGAGGAGTTTATATTGCTTATGGCTGAGTTTGAAAACTTTGCACGGTCCTAAACTACCAAAATCATAATATAAAAATCGTACTTTATGGGTCTTTTTTTGCTGTAATCGGTCTTTGAAGGCGGATAGGCTAAAAATCATTGAAACACGATTAAAGTTATTTTCTACTTGTAATCATTCTTATGGTAAATTATGGTAAATTCCTGTGAACTAACTATAGCTTGTGTAATTTTTACAATAATTTTGGACTCGCCACTGACTGAAAAATTTGGCATATTTCAAAATTGGTAGTTGGTGAAATTATTTGCTTTCGGATGAGAAATGAAAGCACAACAAATTACCATTTACTACTATAAATCTTCAAAATCCCTTTCTCCATCTTGAATACTTAATAGTCAATGTTTTTTGTTTTATTTTTCCTTCCGCTTCCAACAGTTTTGTCTTAATTCTGCTTCGTTGTTGCTTCTCGTAGCTAACATCAGCTCTTTGTAAAATCCCCAAATAAAAAAATCGATGGGGTTCAGATCTGGCGGACGTGCAGTCCATTCGATCGGCCCTGCACGCCCAATCCATCTTAATGTAAAAATAACACGAGCCACAATTATTTTGCAGGAATTTGAATTAAAATTACTCTAAAGTCACATTTTAAAGCTTAATTTGCCATAAAAGTGATAAAAAGTAGAAAAATAACTTTACTCGTGTTTCAATGATTTTGAGTCTATCCGCCTTCGATGGCCGATTGCAGAAAAAATTGCCAATAAAGTACTATTATTTTCTTATGATTTCGGTAGTTTAGGACCGTGCAAAGTTTTCAATTTCAGTCAGAAACTATAAAAACTCCTTTTTGTATTTTTAAATTGATCTTGAATGTTTGGGTGAATCCTACTGAATACTGAAATTCTAAGTTTCAAGTTCGTTTTGAAAAGATTTGAGTGATTTGAGGAAGCTGAGCTATTTTTTTCATCAAAAGAAAATTCGGGAAGATCATGTTACAGAAAAAAATTCTGCAAAATACCCACTACATAAGAAGATATGAATTTTTGAATTTTCGCTGGCACAATAAATCGGAAAAACACAAAAAAAACTATAACTCGAAAACTACGATAAATCGCGTAACATACATGGGATATTTTTGGATACCCCTAGGTGTAAGGAATCTAAAAAAAATTTATTGACGTCACTACTTGGACCACCCTGAATGATTTCAATTCGACCTCATCTCACTTGAAATCTTTGTGAAGTAGATATGCAAATTCAACTCATTTAGATTCACGCACAAATTTCATCATGATCCAAAAATGTTTGAATATTTCGTGGAACTTCGAAGTCATAATTCACCGACTAATTTACCGAGCAGCATTTTTTCAATTATGTCACAAAATGAGGTGAAATGAATCAACTCATTCAAATATTCGGTTCATTGATTATCGAGGTTTTCTAGTAATTTTGGCAATTGTTTGATCTTGATCGAAACAAGTCAGGATTTCGTAATATTTTCACGGACTCAGCCGAGACATACTAGCATTCCTAATCAGATTGATAGGCAGATTATTCATGGAATACGGCCGGAAAAAGACAACTCGTAATCTGTAGCGCTCGAATTTAAATTGCGAAATAACGTTTGTAGTAGATTTTACGATATCATGCTCCGCAAAACATAAACGTAATAGGGAAGTCGGAGAATAACCCTCGAAAAAAATTAGGACTAGCAGTGTTCGCCTATAAGTAACTATTTATGGTTTCGAAAGTTGTACTGTGGAACGTTATGACACTTCTAACGTTCATTCTTTATTGACGGATCCTGAAATAACCCTTTGGGATTCGGAATGAGTGCTTAAAAATAAAGAAGTTTTTCTCGCTCTTCCATAGTTTGTGTTAGTTTGCGCGCAAGGTATGGAAAACGGCGTGCTATTGTTTGTCCAAATGAATTTTCGAATTTTTTTCCGAAAATGGCGTCGGACTCGCTGATGTCGAAACAATTCTGGCTGGCCTGCCCGCCGAGGACATGATGACTGTCAAAGGAAACGACCTAGCGACATAAAACTTACGGTGAAGTTGCGCATTAGAATGCGACGGTTAAGACTGCCCAATCAGCCCAATGGTTTCGGAGTTAATGTCAGTTGAAATTCTGAAATAATTTCCTTAATATCTCATGAACTACTGAACTGATCGGATTGAAACTTAGTAGTAAGTTGGAACTTACTGACGCGCAACGAATCACAGAATATTGTTGGGAAACTATGGTGAGTAAATTGCAAAAAAATTCAAATTTTTTCTAGAATTTTTTTGAACTAGTCGAGAGAACCCGACGAAAGTATGCCATTACCTCAAGCCCAATGGCTCACAACAATGTAACAAATTTCAGTTGAATCCGGATTCAACTTGTGTAGATATCGAAATTTTGTGGTTTTTACGAACTCAAAAAATAGTGATTCAGTTATGATGAAGCTTAGCAGCTACTTGTTGACTGCTGATGTACAACGTTGTGCAAAATTTCGTTAAATGTTGTCAATTTAACACAACAAAACTTTTATTGGAAAATGAGCTCGAAGTATCAGTCAAAATTGTTTGTGGACTATATGGAATAAGATCATCAAATATTTTTTTATCAGGAAGTATAGGTGCGTTTGCCGTTGTCAATACGTAGAAGTATGGCAGCTTTGGCAACGAACTTGAACATGCGCGTGAAAGCTTCTGAAACCATGTCAGCACTTTCCGAGAATTCTTTCAGAGATTATTTTATTTGAGTTTCTTGATGAACCCTTAACTTCAATGAGCCCATTCGGAGTAAACTTAAGTTCAAATATTGAAACATAATAGATTGTACTAGTTCTCCATGAACGTCGAATTGGCGATCACGCTGAAGATGGACGATGGCGCTAAATCACTCTGTATACTTGCTGCTTTGATATTTCAGATCCCTCTCGAAAAAGAATCAATGGAAGCGCTATACTTCTTCTCTTCGATAACTCGAATAAAAATGGAGAATCCATTATAATAAGTACTGGTGTTTTTTATGCATGATACTTAACCTGAAATATGGATGATTTTCTGTAGCAAGTGTCAAATGTCAATATTGAAGGAATAAAAATTATAGAAAATTTCAGAAGATTCAGAAGATCTTCGCATGACAATTGTAGATAATTTAAGCACATTTCTTTAGGATATATCGACGGGGCACCTTAGTTTGCATTGTTTCATTAGTTGGAAAGGCATGAATAACTTGTTAGGAGAGTTTATGGTTGTGCTTTGGCACTAAGGGACTTCACACCACCTAAACACTCTAAAGTTTACCCCGAACACACACAAATTAACCAAATTATTTCAGAATATGGCCTTCAATCTTGTTTTTAAACTATAAATGAATGACAGAAACAACTCAAGAACGAACTGATTTAGCAGAATTTTGATATTTGAAATTGAAATCTTATTTTGAAATCTCTGGTAAAACCTATACCTAGAATCTTTCAACATTGATATCTTGAGATATACTTTTTCGTCATCAACATTAAGATTTGAGAACTAAGTAACAATTTTGTGACCTCGTTCAAACTGTTATTGTATTATATTTATAACACACAAAAAGTGTATCATTTCCTATCTGCAATTTATAATCAGTGGTAGTATTTATTTTCAATATTATCAGTCAAAATCTATTCAAACAAGATCGACATGAAACTGCTGACAAGCTTGTCCAACGATTGTTCATAGAAAAATTTTGCCCGAGGGTATTTTTTCTTGAATTTTTTAACTAGTCGAGAGAATTCGACGAAAGTTCGCACGTACCTCAAGCCCTATGGTTCTCAAAAGTGAACCAATTTTCAGTTGAATCCAGATTCAGCTTATGGAGACATCGAAAAAAAAATATATCAATTTGTGTTGTTTTCACGAATTCGAAATATTGTGATTTAATTATGATGAAGCTTGGCAGCTAGTTGTTGACCGCATCTTCTTTTTTTATGATAATGCCAAATATCGAAATAGAAGATAAAACATTGTGTCTAATATTGTGTTCACATTATATTCTCTATATTGCTTATTCCTGAAATTTTTGACCTCAATCATTATAATAGTCAGTTGATATAATTTGAATACTATTATTCATGAAAGTAAGTTTGATGACAAAAAATTTATCGTTAGGTATCAATATCGAAAGATATAATGTTGAGGGTTTGACAGAATAAATCTTCTTTTAATATATTATATAACGTCGAGTGATTGAATTTAAATTCGAATTTATAATGAATCCAATTTTTTTCAGAATCGTTCAACTGTCATCCTATTTTTGAAGTTAGAAAAATTTGGAAGGATTTTTCAACCTTTTATTTGTGAAAGGAAGAAGATGTGGAACTTGGAGCGAACTTGCTTTATGCACAAGCTAATAACAAGATAGTCAACGATTGCATTTCGATTTCGTTCGATCGATCAAAGTGTTTTTTATTGGCCAAATGGTGAGATTTTGGCAAATAATAGGAAAAAGAAACTACTGATGATCCTAAGTCGCCAGAAAGAAGATGAAACACTGTTCCTAGTATTAGGTTTGTATGATATTCTTGGTATTGCCTGTAACTTCAATGCTCTATCTCAGTCATTAAATGTTACTTGATATAATTTTAATTTTGTCATTCATGAACGGGAGTCTGTTGACATGTTGACAAGAAGTACATCGTCAGATGTCAATATCGAAAGTGTTTAGGTGACTGGTTAAACAGAAACGTTATGTTTTGTTTATTTCAAATGCTGAATGATAGCTCCTACTCTTGAGTTCATGTGTATTAAAATATTTTCTACAAATTTTTGATTAATATAATATCAGTTGAATTATAATTCAGGATTTCTTTGTGAACTTATCCATATATTAAAGGTGGTTTCACTTAAAACTTTTTGATACAATATGATGAAAACATTCTTCGAGATCGAATTTCAACTAAACGTTTGAATAGGAAGGGAGATGTATGTGAATATGGGCTTCCTCACAGACGAATATTCTCTGTTCTTGGGACCTGCAATGTTTACCTATGCCAGTTCCTTCTTTCCTAAGGGATCGGTTTGATAAACCACTTGTTTTCTTGAAAAAAATTCATCCCCTGGTTTGTGCCTTGATTTTTGATATGGGTGAAAATAAACGTGCCCTACACGAATCGACTTTTTTCAGTAGTTTATGCTTGATAGTATATCCTCAGGTGTTTTCAAATTCGGAACTTCAAATTCCATTGAATGATTCAGTATTGAAATTTTCAAAACCCCACATGATTTTTTCACCCATCGAGAGTCATCAGGAGCCAAATATATGATTCGCCATAAATACAGAATAGAATCAAGAGTATAAGTTATAATTTGTTAGTTTATCTGTGATTTAATCTCAATCCTCATGAATCTGATACCATAAAATTATACTAGAGATGTATTCATTTTTTGGACAGATCAATTGAGATGGGAGTACGAAAAACCTCTTTAAAGATATCGACACCAGAAATATTTTCTAAAATTGCAAAATGGTGCAGGATACGGGATCTATCGCAAACTGTGTCGGTTTTGAGAATTTTTCAAGAATACTCGGAATCGTCGAAAGATCACGTATTTCTATTCACCTATTAGCTTCATCTTTCAACCTTCTCCCAGAAGAGTCGAGATATCGTTCAGAGAATCAGACAATCAATAGAAATCTGAATCAACACCTGATAATGAAACGATTTTCGTTAGTAATTGAAAACTTTTCAATTATAGGGAAAACGTGCTCTCAGAGAATAATCTCATTTTCTGCTCCCTATATAATCAAAAAAACTACATTATTTCATCTTGCATCCATCGAAATTGAAGATGATGAAGTCAGACGTTCTTTTCCCAGAATTTCCACACAATCCATCCGAGTTTTGTAAAAAAAATTGTCGAACGATAAACACCATCCTCTGAATTCTCACAGTGTGACGCTGATCCCTTAAAACCTTCTCGTCTGCTGACTGAAACCAAAATGCAAAGAATTGTTTGCTGTATGAAAAAGAGAAACTGATAACGAACGGATTAAGGAGGGATTCGGGCACATTGTTTCTTCATTCAAAACGTGACTTCCATTCCAGTGTAGTCTGCAATTTATCAAACGTAAATTGATAACATTTAAAATGCAATTTCGCTGGGCCTGTCCGTAGAAACAGATGGATATAGGAGCGTGTACGAACGATATTGGAAATGGAAATTTATTGGGCTCATCAAGTTCCAACGATTTTTCATTTATAGGCATATAGCCAGGACTGTCAAATGTCAAGAGATAAAAGGACCCAATCTTATCTCCTAGAAGGGTACTGGATATATCTTTTTTCCAGGCAATATTGGTTACTGATTCTGTTAGAGTTATTTCAATGGAGGTTGCTCTTTTCACCTCTGATTCTGAATTGAGGATTTGAAAAATACTTAGTACTCAGCGTAACTGGAGTTGTTCGACCGATGCAGTTATACTGAATGGGATTATTAACTTGAGAATAACAACATAAAAATTATTAATTGCTATGCACTTCTTTATAGTAGAAGGGCGGCAAATTAATCGAAATAATAATGAAGGTATTAATATGTAGGGTAAGAAACAAACAGTGTGATTATCAAACATCAATGAATATTTCCTGTAATCCAAGGTTCTAGAACAGAAGGGTTGTAAAATGTCTTCAATGTTGTCCTTAATGTTGTAACGTCATTGGTGGGTACGCTATATTTCTAGCTCCCAGAGGATAATTTCGATATGTTATTCTACTGTCTGTTGCTTGGTGGCTCAGAATGAACCAATATCTGAGTTTACTTGAATTTCTGGAAAAAAAGGAGCCTCAATAAGTAATTCAAGGACTCTTATTAATGTAGCGAAGTGCCCAAGGCCATATTATGTTGTAAATCTAGAATCAGTTCGAATGATATGATATATATTATCTTCGTTTACAAACGAGTGAACATCGTACTGCGAAGGAAAAGAGAACAAATAGACATATAAATGATTTCATTTTCGTATCACAGCAGCTCAAGATGCAAATTGAAAAATGTCACAGATACTTCAACCAAAACTACCTATATAAAATGAAAAATACTGATGTATTTATATAAATAATTTAAGCTTTTACCAATTATAACAGATGATAGCTACTTTTTGTGAATTGTTTTTTATCAGATCACTCTCTTTGAACATGATTCTGTGTAGTATGTGAAGTAGGTAGCTGCAGAAGTGCTCGGTAGTTTATCTGAAGGAACAACATTCTTCATCAAAATTCTCTTATTTTCATTTCAATCTAAAAACATATTGACATGAAGTTGTTTCGAACTGAATACAATATAATTTTCCTTAGTGAAAATAATCATCTCTAGAGAAATTCAATGAAAATATTTCCACGTATTTCGTGACCTGTTTTCTAATCTTCACTTTCAAAATCCAGGCCTTTCTTGTACCTACGACTTCCCTGCCAAATGCTGTTTCCAAATCTAATTTACTTTCATTTGGCTTTGGAAAAAATGAAAAAAAACTCAAGGCAGCAGATGATCCTTTCTTCTTTGACCCTGAATAAAATTAAGTAGTGGCATACAACAGTAGTCATTTCGGGAGGATACTATTTCGAATAAATACAATCTAAAACTTCAATCGTGAAGAAGCGAATCGATTAGTCAATATTACAAACACTTTCGGTCTGCCAAAATTTCAACACGGAGAACAAGACAAAAGCTCGAATATGAACTCTGAAAGTAAGCAAAACACGTTAGAATAACGGACACGTCCGAAAACTGCTGGCTTGGAAGGGTTTGAATTTTTATCGCCAGAGAACGTATTGCTTCTCAGTAGATGCGAATGGAATTCATTGTCTATCAATGTTGTGTTGTGCAGCTTCCTGACTCAATTCACATGGTTGTAAACTGTGGGTTACCTACAATGATCGCATTTTGTATCTCAATCCTATCTATGATATATACATGCCATAAAATATAGTACAGTACAGTATAGAATATTCGAACCGTTATAGATAACCAAGTGTGTTATGTACCTACTAAAATGTTGGCTCATTAATATATTCTTTCGAACTGTTGAAGTTCTCAAATATAATATTTTATTTATGTTGTTTATACTATAGTCTTGGTACATTACCTTATGTGTTTCTATATATATTCAGGTTATACCGGACTTTATTTTCTGTGCCTGTTCATTTATAACCTAGGTATATCGATATTTCTTCATTTTGTATTCTTTATATTAATGTTTCACATTCAAGCCGCTCATCTAGCGTGCCTGTACGCGGCTGAAGACCCAACCTCCGCATGTAAAGAAGAATTCCATTGCCAAGGTATAGGTACTACTATCGGTAAGTTATCACTGACAGACGGTAAACGAATATCGAACCAGATTTGATGTGTTTGAAGAGGTAGCAAGATCAGTGAGATATTTTCGTCCATACTAACAATAACTGTATAGAAATGATGGACTGGTTGTGTTTGGATCATTACACCAAAAATTACGTTTCGGAAATAAATGTCTCTAGCCTCAAGGCTCTCCAAAAATTATGGGGCATTATAATGTCAAGCGTTTTTATTTATTTCTGAGAATCCATATAGTTTTGAAATGCAGATAAATTCACAAATTCAGAGAAATATTCATGTCTTATCACAAATCAGAAGAAAAAATTAGAAAGCTGATGCCATAAGCTTTCATATGACCCAGCACACAACCTATCTTCCCTATTCATAATTTGAGGGTGAGAGCTATTCGTTCGGATGGAGGTTTCTTTATTAATGAATTATGCGTCGAAAAAAATGTCCCCCTCCAAACAATAATCGGCCTGTTTCGGGGTGTGGCCAATTCGCCCGTAAATGATGTTTCGTTTTCAAAGGTCCACTCTGTATACAGAAATACATTGATGTAACAATTCCACAATGGGGAAATATAATATACGAGAACTTCTGTATGATTTTTCTTTCAAGGTTTTGTTGATTAAAATGCACCAAGCATTTTAAGCCCAAGTTAATAAATATTGTCGTTTTCAGAATTAACGTGTTCTTATTGTACTAGCATAGTAAAAACTATACCATGATACTAGTGACTAAATGAAGACATAATTTATTGTTTCCAATGTCCTTTTACCCTACCCAGTACTCATCACAACGATAGCAAATAGGGTTTTTTTCGAGAATACAGTCAATAACAGACGACTCAAATAGATGTCATTCAGGAGACCGTCGATCGAAGAAAAAACAGGTCTCAACGCGGATCCTTGAAAAACTCCTAATGTAATACCCTGATTACATCACATATATTTCTTGCGGGTTGGTTCAAAATTAAATCGAAACTAGGACAGTTATAGATGTCTGATTAATATAAATTTGTCAACTGCAATGTGTAAAACAATTTTTTTTCAATGAAAAATCATTTCAATAAACCATCGACGAACATGTCAAGGTACATTTTGATCAATTATCGCAAACATGACGGCCATGTCAGTATCGATTTGTGTAGAAATGAGTTGGAACGAGATTCCATTCACTATCAATTGTGCAACGACATGCAAATACTGTATTTTGTGTTTGTTCATTTTTGAATGATCTCTGTATAATTCTTATTTATATCTCATACATTATATACAGGGCGAGTCTCTTACTTGGATTGACTTAAGTATCGAAGACAGTCTTTCCAGTGGAAATATGCTCGGACACGTCGATTGTGTGTAGACATGCGGCATTGTTGATATGAGAAAATGTTGTATAGGGTGTCCCAAATCAGAGATACGACGTCACCGACTATCTTTTATAATGCGTATCAAAATATTAAATTCTCATTCAGTAGGAATTCGATGAAAACGAATAAATTGAATAACTGTTCCCTCCGCTATTTTGCGAATCTAGAAAATCACCTGATGGATCTTGGCTATAGAAGACTGAAAATATTCGCTTGCAATATTTAATGGTCTATACTTGGCATCTGATTTATCTTATTTCATTTAGAATGAAATAAGTGGTTGAAATTATATTCATTCACTAACGGATATTATCCTGAGGGTTAAACAGATTTCTTTATTACGATTCAATTGAAATTCGATTTTAGTATCCATGTCTATAATCTATCTACTTTCAGAAGTCGGTCGGTAGGGCTTTGCATTGGTTCATTAAGTTTCTTATCTACTCAAACTGATTCAGGTCGGCACTCTTGAAGTGGCGTCAATATATCATACCCATCATTGTTATGGTTTCAATTATTTATTATCATGATATACAATTAAGTTTATTCCAGGCTTCAAACATAGTAAATTCTATCATAAATATAAGGAATGTTCAAATTGATCACGATCCAGTACCAAATCTAGAGAATTCATTCCAGTATTTCAATAGCTTATTCAGGGCACATAATCCATCCAAATTATCTTTCTGAACAGACCTCTCATGATCTGAAAGTACCAGAATTTATGTCAATACGTTGAATTTCATAAAATTGCTTTGTCTAGTCAAAAAGTAGGAAATTATGAGGAATTTAAGTAATATTTTGTTGAAAATTATTATGAAATGAATTGAACAGAAATAGCAATTACAAATAGAATTTAGATGTAGAATTTCAAATAAAATGTTAATTTACGATAGAAGTTATGTCTTGACCCGAAAGTTACATACAATGTAATTATCAGGTTTCCGAAGGAACAAAATTGCAGCTATATTTTAGAAATAGGGTTTGTTTAATATAATGAAAGCAGTTTTTGGCGATTGTAAGTGGAAATTCATCAATACTAGGTGGATGAAATTATGAACTCCGAAAAATTGTGACATTAAGACATAAAATTTGAAATATTTTGAGATTTAGAATATAAGCAAAAGGCACATCAAAATACGGAGAAAAAGACGGCCGAATTTTATAGATCAGGTTCGAACAAGGAAAACTTACCTCTGAGGAGAAAACTGCGAAATCATCGTTTTGGAAAACATTTTGAGAATGCAAGGCCCACTAGTTTTTGAAAAAAATTTGAGAGAGGTATAAATACCGAAGCTCGAGCACAGAGAATATAGTCCATTTTCAACCATCGTCAAGACTGTGGCTGCTCCTTGTGAAAATTTTTTCGGAACATCGTAATATTCCAGTCAGACACCGAAAGTAAACCAAAAATGAATCAGAGTGACTGAGATCCTCGAAGAAAAATCGAAAGTAAATACTTGGAACCTTGAAACAAAACGAAATAAACTTACCAACAAAGAAAATCAAAAAGTGATCGGATCCATACAACTAAATTATAGACAGATAATCTTCATTTCAGAAGTCAACCCTTGAAGATTTGGAACTTGCACAAAGTAAAACACTAAGGAAATTGGAGGTTAATGGTGAAAACAGAAACCCGAACCACAGAAGAACATCAAGGATAAAAGTGACATAGTCTAGAAACACCGTGGGTGAGAGAAAAAAAGGACACTGTTATAAGTTTTTAAATTTAATTTAATTAGTTGAGTTAGGTAATTAGTTAGTTTTGGCATTTGAATTCATTTCCATATATTGTTTTGATTAAATATTATTATTCAAAATTCCACAAACTGTTATTATTCCACCTCATAGAATTCACCTGAGAAAGAGACAGAAACCCGCGGGAAATTCAAACCAAAATTAAAAATTATACTTTATTGTTATTGGATCCTATTAGAAAATTCAAAATTTCAAAATTATTCAAATTCATAACAAGAGTTAGATTCATAACAGTAGTTACTATGACCTTTACATAGAACGGACAACGTCGCGTCGTTATCTGACAGGAAAATTAACATGATCTAATAGTTTATAATTATACAGAGTGGAATGTGGCAAACTTCCATGACCTTCCGACTGACTTCATGAATGTGAATGGAGTACAACTTTTTACCCCCTTCGAGACAAGTTATAAGGGAGGATGCACCATTTAAAAAATATTCCTTAGACTGCAGTCCGATATTATGCAAAATAGAACTTCATATCGTGAATATAAGAATATCTCAATATTATCACACTTATTTTAATGCCAGGAAAAATATTGTACCTAGGACACTGGCTTTTATATTTGTAGGAGCAATAATTGAATGAACTCTGTATACATTGGTAAAATGAAATGGTAGGTTTTCCTATTAATTCGTTGCTAAGTTATATAGGTCAATGGGTGTCCTTGCCGGTATGATGTTAACCAATTATTGAAATTTATATCATATCTCACGAAGCACCGAAACTATGTTTGTCTTTCTCCCTAAACGCGTAATTTTATGACTGGTAGACATCGTTTCTGCTTGTTATGTATTTATCAGAGCTATCAGAGATACTTTGGACATGAAACTAGATACTTTTTGAGGAAATCTTCGAAGTTGATTAGGGTATCTTGTTACCCATTAAACAAAGGAACCAACATATCTTTAAGTTCCTCTTAAAATATGAGATATGTTTTTGGTTTCCTTATACAGGGTTATTCTGGAGGAGATCATCAGATTCCAAGGAAAGTTTAGACCCAAAACCGTTTTGAGATAATGTTCAATTTATGGTTGGAGGTCTCTATTGAGAGTAACAGGGTGGTTTATCCCATTCGAACGATTTTACTTTCAACGATAACTTTGATATGGCTCATTCGATTCAAATAAAATTAATCAGTTGAAAAATTAACGAAAATAATGAAGATTTCCTAAAAATTGATCGGAGGATTCCATCAGTTCTGATTTGCGAAGTACATTTATCGTCAACATGTGGATATCCCTTACTGATTTCAATCGAAATCCAATATTTTTCATACTGACAGTTTGAAATGAGGGTAAATATAAAAAATAATGAGCATAATAAAAGATATAAGATACAGTACCTCAGTATTTCAGCGTTGGCTGCCAACGCTGCTTTACTACCTAATGAATACATGGCCCTGAAAAGATTTGGTATAAAACTTGAGTCCTAATTTTTCGAGCAGGTAACTACCATAATTCAATTTGATCCCATCTATTCGAGATTTTCGCATCGAATAGTATTCAGTGGAAGAATGACACTTTGAAGATGAATCTCGTAAGAAACAGTAGATTAGAAGTGGAGGTGCTTTCAGGAAGTACTCAGTAAGAACATAATAAATAAATAATTTTGGAGAATATTTCTCAGAAATATTTCTCTAAAAAATAACCGATTATCAATGAGGTGATTATATCTGGAAGAACCGAGCTTTTGAGAAGAAATATTCATAGTGCTTAGATTTTTTCTGATGATATCATCCTCATGATATGGTGCTCAAGTTGGCACGTTAACAATGAGTTTCAAAGTCAACAAGATGTGCATTTTTTGAAAGATGGTTATAAGATAACAATTTTTCGAGATATTCGGAGAGATCGTCTCTTTCCAGAACCTCGAGAGATTCAGGCAAATGAAAAGATTTTATTACAACATTTTTAGGGGTCCTAAAAGTTCTATGAATTAATAGAAATATGAATTCACCCCCCAAATTTGTCCGTGTGTTCCTACAAGAGCAGGACTATTTCGTCAACAAAACAAAATGATAAAGCACATGAAACTGACCTCACCGTAAACATTCACATATTTCCGTATATGGGTTTCACACCTGATTCAATGGTTCATTAATTTAATCTCCGATATTTATTCCAACATTTTCAATGTTCTGTATCCCATAGCAATCTGCGCAGGTAATTGTTTCCCCAATTACTGAACTCATGGCAATAACGATCTAGGTTAAATAGGCAGGATTTGTTCACGCTGATTTTGATAATTGCTGCAGTTTTATGTGCATTATATGATGCAGAGTGAATTCGGTTCGTTCTGTGAACGAATAGAGCGTTATAAAAAATTCAGAAGTTTGTACTATACGCGATAAAAAACGATCATTCGTATTTTGTATAAGCCTGTTGTTTCTGTTTGATATCGTTAATTGGAAATATTCATTGTAACAGAACGTTGCACAATTATTATCCAGCATGATGATTCGAATTTGTCGCCCACATCGTTACATTGTTTTTTCATGTAGGTACAGTGTTTTTATGGCAATATTCGTATAAGAATAGTTATGGATCTGAATATAGGATATGTTCCAACTACAACATCTTTCTCGTATAAAACTGAACAATATAAATTTCAAGGAATAAACTTTCCACGTGGAAAACAGTGGCAGTGGCAGTGATTATCAACAAAGAAACCTCAAAAATGATATGAGCTCATTCGGAGCAACTTCAGACCTATTTCTTTGAACTTTGGAGCTAGTAAGTGATATACATTACTAGTGAATACAATGAAGAATCGCTGTGTGCTGCCACCAAATAAATATTCCGAAAATACACCAGTGGGATTCTGAAAATCAAACCTGAAAAAATCTAGAAAAGCACTGCCGTGAAGGCAGCAGCTTTTGCACGCATGTTCAATGTAGATGACCGCTTAGGCAACGAATTTGAACATGCGCGCAAAACCTGCAGCCTTTACGACAGTGCTCTTCAAGATTTTTTTCGATAAATTATTGGATTTTAATTCGATCTTATGTGTATTTTTAGAAATATTGGAAAAATAAAATTTTGAATGGGTATATCTACGGAATCATTGGGCGGATTTTACCCATTCACGAATTCGACCTTCGTAATTAAGCCCCAAACCTACTTTTCAAATATCGAGTTTAACGAGTCTAACGGCCGGACCGTAAACATAATAATTTCCGGGAGAAACAACTTAGAAACTCGATATTTGTAGAGTAGGTTTGGACCTTAATTACGAAGGCCGAATTTGTGAATGGGTAAAATCTACCCAATGATTCCGCAGATATACCTATTCAAAATTTTATTTTCCCAATATTTCCAAGAATATGGATTGGATCGAATTGAAATCCAGTACGTTATCGAAAAATGAAAGTTCGAAGGTTCATACAGAATTAAATGAGGATAATATGATGAGAAGATCACAGAATATTAAATATTTGAAAAAAATTGGAATTTTTTTTTAACTGTTCTCATGACACGATCATCACGAAATTCTGCACAATGCTGTCTATCAACATCTTCAAACTAGCTGTGAAGTTTCATTACGATTGAGTCAGTATTTTTTGAGTTATACCGAAAAAAACAACGATATCGAGAAGAAAATCAGCTAATAGCCGTATCAAATTGAAATTTGATACACTACTGTGGAATATGAAGTGCAAGGTATAACTGAATTTTCCCGAATATGAACTATAGTTTCAGACAAAAAATTTTTTTCGAAGAGAATTTTGAAAAAAAATTTTTTTTTAATTGAGGTACCATACGATCTCAACGAAATTCCACTCAAAGTTGTGCGTTGTTATGCTCCAACTAACCGCCAAGTCTCAATCCAATCCCTCCAGTAGTTTTTGACATATGAGGGAATTAACCTCAAAATTTCAAATGGCTATAACTCCGAAACTATTCCGCCGATTCGTCTCTTCAACGAACCCAACCCTCGTATTTTGAAATGCAATCCTTCCTGGATGTTTCAAGTTGAAAGTTGATTCTCAGTACACCCGTTATCGTGGTGACGGCCGGCCGGACAGAATCGATTCTGACACCGGATTCGTCATCAGTGACCCCAACCTAGTCATTTGAGACCATATTCGGCTCAATCATCGAAAATTACAGACATTTGGACAAAACGGATAGCAAGCTGTTAACCTAGAACATGCGCGCAAAAAGTTCCCCTCAGTGCTCAAACTACGAAGAAGAGCTGATTTCGTCCTTCAAAGACTTTATTTGGAAACCATATACTCATAATAAGAACCAAAAGAAAACTACCAGGATAAAATACGTCAATCGTCAATTGAGTCGACTCTAAAATTGGTCTACATTTGGAAATTATGCAGGGTTTCGATGTCGATATCCCTTTTGCTTCTTATATGAATGAATTCTAATGTTTTTTTTTGCAAAAAAAGCCTGAAAATGTGGTCTGATAGATAATTTCCAGCTCCTCAACAACAGATACACTGTCAATGAGTCTACCTCCAATAGAATAATCAAAGGAAATAGGAAACTCCAAACGGGAAATAGTCGTCAACTAACATTCATTGATATCACTAGACAGACTAGATACTCGTAGCACACTACTCCTTCACAGCTCCTAGATCTGACTCCCAGAACCCAATTTCAGACAACATCTCAACTGGACTGAAAAGTTTTAAATCAGCCGCAAACATTGCGAAAAAACTAGAAAAGCGCTGACGTGAAGTCAGTAGCTTTAGCGCGCATGTTCACTTTTGGCGATATTCTTGCACATGCACGCAAGAGCTGGATTTCAATTCGATCTAATCTGTATTTTTGGAAATATTGGAAAAATTGAATTCTGAATGGTTATATCTACGGAATACTTGAGCAGATTTTACCATTCACGAATTCGACCATCGTTATTGAGCCCAAAACCTACTCTACAAATATCAAGGTTCTAGGTCGTTTCTTCCGGAAGTTATTGTGATAACGTTCGACCGTTAGGTCCATCCTATGATTCCGGAGATATGCCAATGCAAAGTTTCATTTTTTCAGTATTTCCAAAACTACAGATTAAATCGAGATTAAATTGGAATTTCTTGCAAGGAGATTTGTCAACACCACTGAACATAACATTGTGTTAATGTGTATAGAATTTTTTACCATTAAATGGTTTCAAAAACTTTTATGATATAGATTCTTCGCTTTCCTCTACAAAATCATGACAAAAATGTTTGTGAAATATTCACACTGAAACCTAAGGAAATAAAAGTTCCGGTTACTTATGTATTTTGTGTGACAACCTCTTAAGAAAAATCTCATATTTCAGTTCAGTGGAAAAACATTTGAGTATTATTGAAAGGATTCAATTCTGATATTTGGAAAAAAAAATTAATATTAATGTATACTTTGGAAGGGTTTCGCATTATTTTTTTTCACTCCCAATATCGGGAAAAGAGCTAGTAGAAATTGAATTAAAATTATTATTTATAGAAAACGTTTTTGCGAATTGCGGAAATCAAACTATTTTTCAAGGGCAGTTTCTAGAACGAAAGTTGCATAATGAACAATAACGGAATAATGTGAACGATTAACGAACTGAACTGTAACTGTATATGACTTCTTCATCAGAAAATTAAGAACCCATTTTTTTCATCACTCTCCTGACTTGACGAAAGTTTTCAATTATGAAATTGTTGAAAAGAATTGATATTCTTGTTAATTTTCTCTCAATTACCTGACGATGGAGTTATAAGACTCTGAAAGTTACACTTCAATTCGTTGATAGTTCACATTATTCTGTTTTTGTTTATTAGAAAACATCTTTTCCAGAAACTTCCTCTGACAAATAATCTGAATCTTGCCATCCGCAAGGGCCTTTTCTATCAATAATTTTTTTTCGATATGGGGAGTGGAAATCTAGAGGAAATCTGAAAAATTAACATATTTTCATGACCTTCAAGACAATAAGGGTAGGGTTCACTCAAACATTCAAATTCAATAGACGACTTCGGCCCAAGTTGCCAACCCACAATTTACTTAGCAAGTTTACTTTCACTGGGGAACGGGAATTTCAATGTAAATTCAACATTATAAGGTTCGCATTATTTATAAATAACCGTAAAACATGCCTCGGCTCTTCAAACTAGATTATTCCTTCCAAATATAGGTTTTTGTTAAGATCGTCCCCGATTGGCTGAAATTTAAGTTGGGATTCCTGATTTCATGCAAACAGTGTCAATTTTCATAGGATACGTTCCGAAAATCAACTCTGTTGTTTCGGTTGCTGATTTTCCGCTCCGTAAATATGAAATATTCGGATAGTTCTTGGAACAAGCGCTTGAAAAAGGTTATTTACGGAATCTGGTTGATGAAAATGCGGTCGATTTACTGTCACCAGAACGATTTTCTATGGTAAATATCCATAGCATCACAGAATACAAATATATAACATAGCATAGCATAGCATAGCATAGAACAATCTATGTTTACTTTAGGTTTGTTTTGGTTCCGAGTTCAGAACCACAGACTATTGGTTTATGCTAGAACAGTCCCGAACAGATCTGAACTCGGAACCAAAACAAACCTAAAGTAAACATAGATTGTTCTATGCTATGGATATTTACCATAGAAAATCCATCTGGTGACAG
Organism: Myrrha octodecimguttata; assembly: GCA_958510865.1. Lineage (NCBI taxonomy): Eukaryota > Metazoa > Arthropoda > Insecta > Coleoptera > Coccinellidae > Myrrha > Myrrha octodecimguttata. The sequence continues at coordinate 59,065,654 of OY294059.1, read as the reverse complement.
TAAATCGACCGCATTTTCATCAACCAGATTCCGTAAATAACCTTTTTCAAGCGCTTGTTCCAAGAACCATCCGAATATTTCATATTTACGGAGCGGAAAATCAGCAACCGGAACAACAGAGTTGATTTTCGTAACGTATCCTATGAAAATTGACACTGTTTGCATGAAATCAGGAATCCCAACTTAAATTTCAGCCAATCGGGGACTATCTTAACAAAAACCTATATTTGGAAGGAATTATCTGGTTTGAAGAGCCGAGGCATGTTTTACGGTTATTTATAAATAATGCGAACCTTATCATGTCGAATTTGTCCTGAAATTCCCGTTCCCCAGTGAAAGTAAACTTGCTAAGTAAATTGTGGGTTGGCAACTTGGGCCGAAGTCGTCTATTCAAAATACGAAAAACAGTTTTCTTGCTTCTGGCAGAGTTTGAAAACTCCACACAGTCCTAAAATACTACAGTCATGTAAAAAAAGAGTACTTTATTAGCCTCCGATCGGCCTTCGACGGCGAATAGGCTTAAAATCATTGAAATACGATTAAAGTTATTCCTCTACTATTTACCATTTCATGGTAAATTGAACTTGATAATGTAACTTTGAGAGTTTTTTCAAATTGATTTTCCTGTAACTCAATTCTAGGTCGTATTATTTTCACATAGAGATGGATTGTCCGTGCAGGGCCGATCAAATGGGCAGACAATTTTTTCATTTGGGGATTTTACAGATTGATGGTGTGAGTGACGGTAAACAACGAAATAGAATTGAGACAAAAACTTCCAGGAGCGGAAAGAGAAATGAAATAAAAAACAATGACGATTATGTATTCAAGTTGGAGGAAAGGAATTCCAAGATTTATTGGGGTAAACAGTAATTTCGCAGTGATATGTGATTTTATTTCTCATCCAAGTCATTTCACAATTACTAATTTCGAAAAAAAATTCTCACATTTTCTATCAGTGGTGAGACCAAAATTATTGTAAAAACTACACGAGCTACGTTCAGTTTAGAGAAATTTTGATTGATTTACTTTGAAATCACATTTTTGAGTTAAATTTACCATAATTATGATAAACAGTAGAAAAATAACGTTAACAGTGTTTCATTGATTTCAGCCTATCCTCTTATGGAGGCCGATTACAGAAAAAAAGGCTAATAAAGTACTATTTTTTACTTATAATTTTAGTAGCTTAGGACCATGCAAAGTTTTGTTACTCATCCAGAAGCAATGATTCTTCATCGAAGTTGATTGTTTGAGTGGATCCTAATGAATACCAAAGTTCTAACTTTCTATCCTTTTTAGAGTAACTATGAGTAACTTCAGGAAGCTGAGTTATTTTTTCCATCAAAACGACATTCAGGTAGTTTATGTTGCAAAAAAATCTGCAAAATACCTATCACATAAATAGATATGAATTCGCTTGCATAATGAATTGAAAGAACACAAAAAATTATAAATAAAAAACTACAAAAAATCATGTAACATACATGGGGAATTTTTGTATACCCCCAGATGTCAGGAATCTGACAAAAATTACTGACGGCAATACTTGGGCCACACTGTATGTTAATTTCTTCTGAATTGTTGATTGGCGCAAATACCAAAGGAGAGTGTTTTCTGCATTTAGAAAACAAAACGCAGCAAGGGAAGTCCTAACGAAGTTGGATATTCATCGTAACATTTCCAAGGTTCAACTACGCGTTGTAAGTAATTTCTTCCGACCACAACGAGAGAAAACGATTGGCTTTGTTCCTTCGAGTGGAAAATTGACGAAATATGATGAACTCTTTCATGGGGTACTGAACCATATCTGAATCAGATTCGATAATTCATGAATGAAAATAGTCAGCACAGTTGCTCTATAAGCCAACGCATATGAAAGTTAGCTTAAATGTGCATGGAGAAGTTCTTCCCAACGAGGAATATTAGCTTTGTTTTGGCTCTGAAATTCAGAATTGTCCTAGGATAGTTCTAGAACTAAGCAGAATCGATGCGCTGTTGAAGCCCGATTCTGGACTATCCTAGAACAGTTCAAACAGCGATGAAACCAAAACACGAATTAAGTTCGTGTTCTCATCAGGATCGTGAAGGAAGAAAATCTTCCGTTTGTGTTGGCAGAAAAGGGATATATTATTCAGGTCTCATTGTCTGTGGTATAATTAATGAATATGCAAAAGTCCCTGTCGCAGTTTATATGTAATTTATATATTTTAGGGGATACATATTGCGTTCACTCAAATTTTTTTCGTGAGGAATATTTTTCAGAATTCATTTAATTATTTTACAAAATGAACCAACGATCTGAAGGTAATTAATACAAGAAAAATTGATTGATTCATTTAATAACGAATTTGGTGTGAACGTATCTCAAATATCTGCGTTTTTGAAAAAACTTCATTCGAAACATTATTATCCAGGGATAGGATATTTATTCAAGAAGTAGGTATACATCCCGGGTGTGAACAATTGAAGTAAAATCCTTCAGATTATTATGGGAGGTCGAAGCGAAGGAATTAGACCCAATAACAAAAGTTCAAATTTAACAGCTAACCGTTTCCTCATACAACAATCAAAAACCGAATCAACACACGATGCCAAAAAGGAACTACCCGATTCTGAAGCAGTTTGGACTCTAAAATCCGAACTTCTTTCACGATTTGAAAATAACCGAACAGGTTGACTCAAATCCGGACGAAATTTTTTCTGAAATGAACCAAAACACAAAATCGCAATCGCGCATGCTCGAACAGAACCATTCCAGAACAGCTCTAAACTCGGTGCCAAAACAAACCTATTATTCATTTCGAATAAATCTTTGTAATGTGATGAGCACTCGTATGTATAATACAGAGGTTCTCAGTAAAATAATCAAAACTTCGTATTAATTGCTCGAAAAAGTCAATTTTGTCTTCGAAAAGCATTGTCTTTCAAATTGGATTCATCAACCGTTCAAATTTGAATTGGGCAGATGGATTCTGTGGTTTATTGTGGAAATGGTATTTCTTCGTGGATATTACAGTCAAATCTTCCTTTAGATTCAATTATTCGTTAAGGTAATATTCAACTTCGAAAATGAAATATCACCGAATTAAACTGAATCATGAGATCATTAGCAATTTCAAGAAGGCAAAACAGGAAAATTGGCTCAAGAAAATGAGGAATGTGTCGTGTATGGTTGAATGTAACGAATGCTCAAGTCTAGTCCCGCCAATATTCGGGTACATTCGTCCACAATTCGCTAGAGAAGCAGTGCTTGCCCGGACGAAATTTTTGGTTTCGATTAAAGCTTATTTTGAGTGGATACTTCATTATGTTTTAGGTTTTTTTCTGGATCTTCAAAATGAAAAATTGAAAGAAAATATTTATGAAAATTTTCTCGTTTGTCTGATGAAAGACTCAGATTTGTACTCTGAAACAGTATGCTCCGTTCATCGTTTATACTATTCCAGTGTTGTTAATTAGGCAATCTATTTTTCAAGAAACAGCCCCCGACAAAAGTTCAATCCTGCAATCCGCAAGGGAGTTTTCCATCTGAGCAAAATGATGATGCTCCTGTTTTCAAGAACAAGCCCGCAAAAATACCTCGCACCTTCTAACTATTGCAATTGATGCACTTTACCGTCATGTATATAATTTGTTCATTTGTAACGAACAACTAGATTCGAATGTTCAGCATGAATGAAGAATTTATGATTTTCCATGTCTGTTACAATAACAACACATAGACATTCGAATTCGATAAAGAATGTTTGAAGCTTAAAGGCAAACTTCGTAAATTGGTTGAATTGGCCCAATGATTCTCTTATTCAACCGATTTATGTTTTCAAAAATACATTTCACAATGCATATTTGGTCGTGAAATAACGGTTCATTCAATATTTCACTGAAATCGGGCAAGAACCCCTCTGAGATTGTATTTTTTCAAATTCATGCCTCTAACTTCCGGTTCAGTGCGCTCGAGCTGAATTTCGACTAAAGGGGCTTGTGTCAATCCATCGAAACGAGATGAACGGTTTCCGAAAAAAAAATTTGATTTTAAAAAAAATTTTATCTCGAAATGATTATCACCAAATTAAAAATATGTTTGCGTGCCTGAATTCTTCAATTCAAAATTGAATTGGATCGCATTGGTATTTCCTGAAATATCAAGGAAATAACCACGAGACTATAAATACCGAAATAAATAACGAACAATTAGGCGAATTTCATGATTAACATAGCTTAGAAAAATATTCAGAATCTAAACCTATACCGTGAAAATTTCTAGACTGTAGGAGGTTTCTTCTAAAAGCTGAAACGAATATAGACTTCTTGTCGGAAAGAATTTAATTTGGCCACTGATTTTTCATTAGTGAAAAATCACTTAAAATTTAAAATTTATATTGCAGACATCTTCTTGCTCCTGATCTCTAGAACAATAGCGCAAGAATACCTTGCACGTTCTTAAATATTTTTATTGATGCACTTACCCTCCATTTCGATATTTCTGATAGTCTATTGGCTACCACGCAACCAGCACTTCCAGCTCCGATCACTATAAAATCGTACATATCCTCTTTTCTCGGTGCACCACTTTGTCTTTTCTCGTTGAAAAAATTATCGTAGGCATTATTGAAAACGAACTCAGAAAAGTCCCGGTCGAATCCATTATCAGCAGAATCCTTTGAGCGTCCGAACAAGTTGGTTACCAACTGCAGGAAGAGAAAAGTTGATGGTTGACAGGTTGTCAAAGTGTTGTGCACCAGGCATGCTTGCGATAAATCCGGCGGAACCCAAGACATTTCTATCCGAAAGTTAGTACTAGACTGAAGGACAAGAAATGGCAAACCTTGTTGAAAGACCATGCATTCCTCTGTCACTTTCGTAATTGAACTTTTGAAGTTTACTGGTGATATTTCCATGATTAACTATTTGCTGATTAAGATTCATTGTCTACCGCAAAAAACTTGGGGTTTTGTTATGCGCGAAATTTTATTCAACTATATCGACGAAGTGAAAGGATAATCCGCAAGTGTTTGTTATACATGGTATTGAACCAAAAGCCTTATGTAGTCGTAATTTATGGAACTCATTCAATCGGTCCCATTCATTCCGAAACGTTTATGCACGAATATCTATTCGGCTTAGCTAGGACACGATTAACTCTCAAATTCTACATAAATTGACATCCAATATACTGGGTGATTCACCGTGATGGCCTATTAGACGTTCACAGAAAACTCATCCCAATTTTGATGTGAACTTTTGATACTGTGGTTTTCGGTAATGAACTTTCTCCACTAAAATATTTTCAGACCTCCGCAACTTGCGTGTATACTGGAAGCACCGTACTACTCCCTAATTCTGAATGACACACTCAGAATATTTTTTCAGCATAAGATAATCATTCCCAACAAAATACTTTACCTGGATGAAAACTCAACGGTTTCTGAGTTATTTGAGTTCTTCTGAAAAAATAGGTGTCGACGGGGCTTATTTCTTTTCGAATATTTCTAAGAAACAGCTTTTCCCACGGTAAATGTACGAGGTGTTCATAGATGAATCATCAACTTGGAAAGATCAAACTCAGATTTCAAAATAACAATCTGTTTCGAAATCCAAAGAGGGGCTTACTCAAGCAGACCCCATAACTTGAATGAAAACTCTCAAAGTTATCCAGAAAAAACTTGTTAATGTTTTTCGGCAATAGTTTAATATGTTAATATGTTCTCTCTGTGTTTATGTCGAGTTTTGCCTCTATAACTTGAACAGTTTCCATTTTAATTGAAGTAAAAGGAATTGCTTGAGTTATCCCACCTCCTTTTAATGAATAATATATAATATATTGTTTCTCCTCCACTATTTCCCTCGTGGTAGTTTCCACCAATCAAAAACGCGCAATTTTGAATTACAAATGGTTTCTAGGTGGAAAAACTGTTTGGCCGGAGCTGTCAGCAGTTTATTCGAGTTTACCCGCGGCAAAACTTAGCAGTTGTTGTCATCAAAAATAACAATACCTTCGAAAACCTATACATAATGCATGCAGAATAATCTGTTACTCATGAAATAGTCTTGTCAAATACCATCCGGGCATCTAATTTTTTCTGTGAAAAAAATTGAAAAACACATTGCAAAGTAATATTTTTTAACGAAAAGCATTCGTACAGGTGCAAAAATCCTCGTCTTCGACTCGGATTTTTGTTGCCACCAGCATTCATGCTTCTTGTAAAAATATTACTGAGCAACGTGTTTTTTCGATTTTTTTCGGGAAAATTAAATGCCCTTATGATATTACTTACGAAGATCCTGAGTTTTGATGGATACTATTTGTCTAATTTGATGATGTTCTCATGAGGAGCCTGTATATTTTCCGTCCAAAATATAGCAACATTTTTATAAAACCACATAACGGCAAAACTGAAAATGCAAAAGATTTTTGGGAAAAACAAAAAAGTGTGAGTCCCCGTGCGTCGCACCATTTTTATAGAGATTTCAGAAACTTTGGAACCCGCTGAGTTTTTACCCTAGTATTGCATATTTTTGAAAATGTTCACAAGCTATCCAATGATGCAATAATATACTGAGTGTGCCATTTGAAATAAGAAAGTAATAGTCGTTTTCATGAACTTCTAATAGACCATCATACTGAATCAACGTGTGTTTTCATTAATTGAAAATTACATGAAAATTTTCAAGTATCCATAATCTTCTCTTCGGAATTCAAATGGGTCAAGACTACCAGAACGTAGTCATCAACCGAAATAGAATATGAACTATAAACCTGCCATAATTTCTGTAATTTGTTTATTTGTGCAGGAGACCATAGGGCGTAATTAAACAATGTTTGTTACTCTTTCTAATCACTTATTTCTCCCAATTTCTTCATTCATAATCATAATACTTAACGGTTTTTTGCCATGACATTACTTCTAGGAACATCAAACAACAACTGGAGCACAGAGAACCTCTCACAGACCATAACAGTCTCTTGACAGATGACTCTTCTCTGAACCATAGAATTATAATAAAACTAATGGTCTCAGGCGTTCAGATTAACAAATTATACTACAGTTGTAACAGAAAATAAATTCAAATGATCATGTTGTAGGCTCAAATGATTCTATATGTGTGTCGCAAGTAGAATGTGCGTCGGTCGCTTACTGGGTAAAGCGTCAGACAATGTTGGATCAAAAATTTTCAGTGCTGTGCTAAAGTGGCGAAATGAAACAGTACCATGCATATTTGATCGTAAACTAACCGTCCAGTTCATTTAATATTTCTCTAAAATCGGGAAAGATTCTGATATATCGAGGAACACTATTTGTAATTTGGGAGCTTAATTTAAGTATAAGTGTTCACTGCATGAACTCTTTTTCTGCAGTTTCATGTGTATCATTCGGTATTGTTGATAAGTGGTTTCTGTGGATACAAAAATAATATTTTTTTATTATTAATAAATATCCATTATGCCGAAACCATTAGGAGGATTTGGCTAATTAACGAACCTAGCGGCATATTAAGACCTCAAATTCTTACAGTACCTTTGACCAATAGAAAACACAATAACTTCTTAAGAAGTAGAATTGATATGTTACTAGTTCAAAATGGCCAATCAAATTTACAATGGAATAAATCCATGGAATATTTAGGCAGATACATCCATTCGAAATTTTGTTTCTCCAGAATTTCCAAGAATACTCGATAAGACTGAACTGTAGTACTTGTGTTTTTGAGATGTTGGACGAAATGGTACTGATAGTTATTGAGATATAATTATTTTTGGAATTGCATTATTCTTCTCGTAATTCACCCCCATACAAAATTGCGTATTAGTATTCTTGCGATACTTCACAAACAATGAACAAGTTGAAATATGGTGGATTAGTCCGAAAGTACTAACTCAAAGAACGTTTCATGTGAAAAAACAGCGCACGTGGATTCGACAACTTTACAAAAAAAAATATTTCTTCATCTGAGCCTAAACATATTGTCCCGATATTTCCAAAATTATAGATCGGAACAACTCGAATTGAAATCTAAAACGTTTGGAAATTGACGTCAAAACAACGAAGTGAAGATTCGTTGAACGGGTTCAATACTTGAATGGGTGATCGATATGGTTTCGCAGTTTAACGGGCTCGTGTGAGTCCCCGATAGTGCTTTACTAGATGTATTCAAAGCGTTTTCGTCTGAGCAAAATGGTTCTCATTTCATTCTCTGCTCGCCAATTCTGTATTCTGACCAACCAGACTATTTGAAAAACTGAAATTTGTGTGGAATCAAAAATAGTGTGGTGATTCGCGAATTCCGTTCACGAAAACTTCGATTAATTTCCATTCTTCACCTGAAATCAGAATTTATAATTAACCGCCAGTAAGAGAGAACTGAGACTGCTTTGCATATTGTATTCAGAATTAATTTAGAACTCGGATAGACCTCCAAATGCTGCTATCTAATACTACCACCAAGCCTTACAATAATCCCATCAGTATTTTAATTCCACAAACTATGAGTATGTGGTCATTTGTGAGGTTCCCCCCTCTTCGCGAACCTCATTTTGTTAGGAGAACAATGAGGATACGCCATTTATTTTTTCAAGGAGGAAAGTCAGTATATGAGTTTGGATTGCAGTTGCACTGTTCATATTACCAGGAGTTCGCTCTGATTAGAACAATGAGTATGTTGGAAAGTAGAACTTCTCCCTCAGGACCACCATAAAACATTTCCAAAAAATTCTAATAAAAAACTAACAGGAAGTCCGGAGTTTTTAGGCGCTTGTAAGAATTCGAAGCCAGAGAGATCAAAATGCAGCTTTACTGCAAGATTCCCGAATATTCCCAAATTCTATATTCTCTCAATACACAGAATGGGTATTTCCCTTCTCAAATTAAACACTTTTACCTTCATTTTCCAGGTTCGGTTCAAGTAAAGAGTTGTATAAGCATTCAAATATTTCTGAATGTGCTGACATACTCTAAAGATATCTCTTTGTATGATCTGTATTGCAGAATTACCAACTCGTTACCTTCAAAGAAGTACGATTGAGAAAATTCATTTGATCACCTTTTTCTTATGATTTGATGCTGTTTGCGGTATTTTTGTAACGAAAATATGTTACTATAATAATAGTAACTTCATTCCCCATGAAAATTCTACAATGCAACTTTATAACGATCATTTTTGCTAAACAAAGCAATGTCACTGAAAAAAGGCTCAAAAAGGTTGAGCCTGTACGTGAGCATTACTTTTTCTGCCTACGGAATGCTCATTCATAACAGATACTCAACGTTACCCAAGATACCCACGATCAAAACTAACCTGAAAATTTCAAGACTTTAGGTTCTTCCTTTCGAAAGTAAGACCACACACGGACGGCGGACAAACAGAACGAAATTTGACCACAGATTCTCCATCAGTGAGTCTAACCTAGTCGTTTGAGATCATTTTCAATTAAAAATTCGAAAATTACAGACATTCTGACGAGACGATAACGCGCTGTTTCCAAGAAGAAGGTGTAAGAATGTTTACTACCGCAATCGACCTAATAATGAAAAAAGCTCATTTCCTGAGCAAAACAACTCGAAACTTACATTAGTCATTCAGAGAATTCAAGAGAATTTTCGCATTCCTTAATGAATGAATATTTCAGCTACGAAGCTCGCAGCTCAGAACCACCTTTGATTCATTCCTGGATGAACCCTGATGTTTTTTTTTTCAAATTATGGAACGCCTGGCTTCCTGTGCCTGCAATTGACTGTGTCGAAATTGCATTCGAGAGGCGTTTTATAGCCGGAATCGTCTACTGAAAATCTCCCGGAGTTTCCATCGGTCTTCTCTTTTATTCGAAACCCTTAATGATGGCCTTTATTGCTTATTTTACGGTTTCGTACGGCATTTATCATCGTTGGAATTATCTGTCGTTTTTCGCCGACGATAATTTCGACTTCCGATTGATTTTACATTACAATGTCTGGGATTATGTTTCATTCTAGCGATAATCTGCAGGAAAATGACCAATAAAATTAATGTCAACACTGGAATGGTGCTATCTGATATTTATGGTAATCCTTGACAAATTGTCAATTTGGTGCTATTTTCTTTCATTAGAATGGAAAATTCACCTTCTTCATTTCAAGTGAGTGACGTCACACGTGCATTGATATGACACAGTGCACCATAGAAAAGTGATATATCCTTTTCAACATCATCAAATGAGAAGAACCAAGGTTATCAGCCAACTTCAACATCTAAGTTTTTATACATACAATATTTCAATTTGAGTTTAGATATTATTCATTTTATGTTCTCTGTTGAAAATCAGGTCGATTCTGTTCGCGTATTGCTATGAACCTTGCTATTCTAGACATATTGCTATCTTTCTAATTTATAGCAATATGGCCATGATGTTACGTATTCTGATCCGAGTGTTATAGCATTGTTTGTTATGAATTTTGTCAAAGCAATTTTGCTATCTTGGACTTCCAAAATCGATGATTTTAGAGCTGACAACACTCTATTTTGTGACTTTAGAGCTACACGGAAGAAGAAAATAACCCTACTTCTTGAGTTTTTTTATGATTTCGCATACATAACCTCTATCTACGGCTTTCAGTAAACATCGCCATAAAAAATGTTAGAGAACAAAAAGAGTCAAATTGACCAAGAATCAATTTCCTGGATATCATTAGAATATTAGTTATCAGAAATCAAATGCAGCAATTTCATTCAAGCGTTAATAATTCGAAGTTCGAGAAACTTTTTCGTTGGCACCCCAAAGGGATTTCTATTGTTGAGATGATTAGAATAATCATCTCAGCTGTTTTCTACTATGCCTGTATTTTAGTCTAAGAATTTTCCTTGAAATGAAATATTCTAGAGAACCTTGAACACATTTCCATTAGCATATACTTTTTTAATTCATGTTAACATCGACTTATTCAAAAATGTTTCTAAACAGAAAAACCAATTAAAGTCAAATTGACCAATTTCCTGGATACCAATAGAATATTGGTTTCCAGAAATCAAATGCAGCAATTTTATGTAGGCGATAATAATTCGAAATTCGATGAAAATTTCTGTTGGCAATTCAAAGGGATGGCTGTTGTTGAGATCATTAGAATAAACATCTCAGCTGCTGCTTACTATACCGGTATCTTATTTTCAAAATTTTCCTCAAAATATAATATTCAAAAGAACCTTGAACACATTTCTATAAGCACATACTTCCCATTCTTCAATATTTTCGAATTCTTGGAAGAAATAACACTGAAACGAATGGATCTCTTTAAGATTCCCTTTCTATTGTTATAGCCCTTGTTATCAAGCATAGCAAGTACTATTTTGAGGTTGCTAAGATGGCAATGTTGATAGCAAGATTCTTGTTCAAGTGACATATCATATTGCTCAAAATCGTTGATCAGAATACCAATAATTCCAATCTTGTTATGATAGCAATATCCTTTCCCTAGCAATATTGATTGCTATTTGCGAACAGAATCGACCTGAATGTCTGGAATTGTGTTCCATTCTAGCTATAATCCGCAGGAAAATGACCTATAAAATTAATTTATTACTGAAATGGTGCTATTTGATACTTATGGAAATTCTTCAAAAATCGCCAATTTGGTGCTATTTCCTTTCAGGAGATGGGAAATTCCCCTTTTTCAGTTGAAGTGTGTGATGTCACACGTTCGTTGGTAAGAAATAATGCGTCATAAAGTAGTGACATATTCATTCACCATTATCAAATGAGGAGAACTAAGATTCTCATCCAACTTCAACAGTTTCGTTTTGATACATCCAACTTTTCAATTTGAGTTCGATATTATTCATTTTGTGTTCTTTGTTGACGAAGTGTTCACCATAGGCTCTCCACAGGTCAAGTTTTTTCATGTGAGTCATAGACTTCTCCTCTGAAACCATAGTTTTCCAGTTTCTTCAGTGATTTCTCAAGATTGACAGTGTCGAAGGCCCCAGAACGATCAACGAAGATACATACGGATGGTTTGCTTTTATCCATCGTGTTTCAGAGTACTGGTGGATTTTTTCCCTCTAAAGCCATATTGTTGCTGTAAACAATTTGATGTTTCAGACAATATTCGTAATCCTTGTTTTTATTTCTTTATACATGAAATCATTGATATTAAAGATTATAGGTATCGGTCTATAATTCTTCATATCCAATTTGTTTGCACTTTTCAATCAAGGTTTCATAGTTCAAATTTTAAGCTGTTCAGAGAGGTATATCCCTTGTCAAATCAAGGGTTCATCAAATAGGCCAGGGGGATCTTCATTTAATCAGATATATTCTTCGAGGTTTCCGTCCTCATATTGTCATGTCCGGAAGTTTTTTCCTGTCGTTACTGCTTTTGTCTCGTGCACTTCATGGGTATCTGTTGGAAATGAAATTCTGCACTCTTTTATTTTCCTCTTTGTACTTTTCCAGGATTTTTTCTGCATTTGTCCGACCTAGATGACTATAATATGCATAATTGCTACTGCATCTATGCTTGTTGATCTCCAAACTATCCGTCGATATTACCTTTTCAATTTTTGTTCCAGCCTTAGACAGATTACAAATATTGTCAACAACTTCCAAGAGAGCTTCAGACTGATTCCTATTGTCTACCATCTGTAGTAATACAGGGCATAATTGAATTCTACCGAGAAAATAATAATTCCAATCAAATACTCTGAGATGTTTGTCAGCTCAAAATCTCTATCAGAAAGTGCATAGTGCTTAGTGCTTAGAATTTGCGAGCGTTTCATGAATAAAAGGCTTAGTGCTCGAGATTCTGGGGCCCTTATCAATCAGTGCTTGGTACTCGAATCACACATCATCAGTGATCGGTACAGCTCTGTCGTCTTATGTAGAAAATTTCGAGCAATGTGTGACATTCATTCATTTGTGGTTTCGGAAAGCCGTCTACGATTTCGTAGTTGATTCATTTTGTGGAGATTCAGTACACGAATTCCGTGAGCGATGCTTCCTAAGTGTAAGCTTTGGTTTATGAGGGGCGTTCGGCAATTACATGTCTATTCAATAGATTTCTTTGGACGATTTATATTGACAGGTAGAGCGTTCAACTACAGTCAACATTGAACTTCAGAGATTAATGAGCGAACATATTTGTAAAACCGTAATCAACTATGGAATGACTAGCTCAGTCTAGAATATTTGTTGATTTATATGAAATTATACATTGTTTACTAGGTGGGAAGAGCCTTTTTATACATACAATATTTCAATTTGAGTTTGGATATTATTCATTTTATTTTCTTTGTTGACAATCAGGTCGATTCTGTTCGCGTTTTGCTATGAACCTTGGTATTCTAGACATATTGCTATCTTTCTAATTCATAGCAATATGGATTTTTTTTATGATTTCGCATACATAACCTCTATGTATAAAAATCTCGAATTAATTCATTCATAAATGAATGGTGCTTCGAAATTCGTAGCGAAATTGGTAGCGTTGCTGTGGAAACGTATTAATATTGTATAGACGACTTCGGACCAAGTTGCCAACCAATAATTTTCTTCACAAATTCACTTTCACCGGGGAACGGGAATTTAAAAACAAATTCTACATGATTCGGTTCGCGTTATTTATAAATATCCTCAAAAGATGCCTCGGCTCCTCAAACGAGATAATTCCTTCAAAATATAGGTTTCTGTTGAGATAATCTCTGATTGGCTGTTCCACAAATCAACTTCGTTATTTTGGTTGCTGGTTTTCCGTTCCGTAAATATGAAATATTCGGTTGCTTCAGTAATTACGGAATTTTATTGATGAAAAAACGTTCTTTCTGTCACCAGGACGACAGTCAATGTTCTATGATAACAAATCCATAGCATAAAACAATCTTTATTTACTTTATGATGCATAGAACATATACGAGACAACAATCAACAAGGAAAACATTACTAAGTATGGTCTATGCATGATGTAAGTGAAACATGGTGTGCTCATCTGCTCATCTGTGATCGTATTTACCAATGATAACGTCACTTTTTCATTCAAATTCAAAGCACAGAATATATATTTCCTTGTATTTTAATCTTGCTGACGTCACTTTTTTTTCAGATGAGCACACCATATTTTTTACATCTTGCGTCTTTGGATCATAAGGTAAATATAGATATTTCCATGATGTAATGCCATGGATATGTTAGCATAGAACCATGATGCAAGCAGAACATGGTGTGTTCACCTGAAAAATGAGTGACGTCAGCAAGATTAAAATACGAAAAAATATATATTCTGTGCTTGAAATTGAATGAAAAAAGTGACGTCATCATTTGTACGTACGATCACATATGAGCAGATGAGCACACCATGTTTTGCTTATATCATGTCATAGAACCATGTTTTGCTTGGATCATGAAAAAAACATTGACTCGTTCTGGTGACAGAAAGATTGCTTTTTTATCAATCAAATTCAGTAATTAACCTTCTTTCAGGAACCAACCGAATATTTCATATTTACGGAATGGAAAACTGGCAACATAAATAACCAAGTTGATTTGCGGAACATATCTTATATAAATTTGACACTATTAACATGAAATCAGGAATCCCTACTTGAATTTGAGCCAATCAGAGATGATCTTAACAAACCCTTTATTTGGAAGGAATTATCTTGTTCGAGGAGCCGAGGCATCTTTTAAGGATATTTATAAATAACACGAACCTTATCATGTCGAATTTGTCCTGAAATTCCCGTTTCCCAGTGAAGGTAAATTTGTGAAGGAAGTTGTGGGTTGGCAAGTTGGGCTGAAGTCGTCTATTGTCGAACTTGTCGCATAAATGTTTAACTACTGGTGTTTTCGATAACAAAACAGTGTAGAATGATAAGTGAAAATTTAATTCACATTTCTGAGACTCTTTCAGTGCTAGTTGAGGTAGTGAATACTGATTCTTTAGAATTATATATAATGAACTGACTATTTATCCGACATTACTACAGCAAGAAAGGAAAATATACAATTTTCAAAGATCTAGAAGAATCGCCGGATAGAAGTTTAGTAGAGAGACTTCTCTTCAACTCAACTCCACCGATTCACCTAGATTCATGTAGACGACAACAATGAGGCAAAAAACAGCACTCATAGCACCATTATAAAACCAAGCAGTAAGATACAAGCTTCTGGAGCTATCGCATATCACTATCCTGTCACTGTTGATTTAAGGTCCAAGCTAAGCTCTATCCTTGTTTTTAGCATACACAATACATTCAGTCTTCGATGCGTTAATGGAGAGATTATGTGTTGCGCACATCAGAAGAGTTCACTCTAGCCGATGCAAAATGTAGCTCATCCCTGTGCACTGAAAACAATAACTGGAAATCATCAGCATATGCCTCAGCAGTGCAGTTATTCAACCTGACAAAAGATCTGCAACATAAATGAGGAACAATGATAGTCCCAATATGAAACCCTGTGGTTATACCTGCCAAGTTTGACTTGTGTATTGTACAAACACCATTCACCTGCACCTTCAAATATCGAAGTTTATTTTTTCGTATGATCCAAGAGCACAGATAGCAGCCTCGGCAAAATCTCTATCTCCCCGTATTAGAGTTGTAATAAGCATCTTCTTCATTGAATTTTTTTGTATTTTGGATTATTCTGACGAAATATTTTGACATAATATCTGAAACAGAAAACTAACAGAAAACAGTAAATAATAATATTACCACATCTTCTCTCTGACCGGGAGGCTCTTTCGACCAAGTCAGGTCCTCCAAGCGATAATATTTAAGATCCGCAGATTACTATGAACGCTATAGGTCCTTTACATTGGGAAATCATCTCCCATAGATCCATAATTGGATATTTGACACTGGAAATCTGATGAAATATCGGGAAAACTGGAAAACTTGTGACATATATTATGTCAGGATAATATCGAAGAGTGATATGAAGGCAACAGATCGGAGTCATCCACAGACTTGAACATTTGCTCTAGTAGAACATACTCCAAAATCTTGGACAAAAGTGGCAATGACTCGCAGATCGGAAAATGAGACAGGCTCGGAAGTCTTCGGAAACGGATGTTGATCAGATGATGAATTTATGGTAAAACTATTGGAAATGTATGAACAAGCATATCGAAAGTAATACAGAAGAATCCGTTTATATTGACATTGAAGGGAAGTGACCAACAAGTCATACTTACCGGATGTCATATAAAGCATAATCTTTGAAAAATTGAGGGATTTCAAATGATGGTGTGGATTTAGTTTGATAAACAGAAAAACCACTAATCAAACATAAATATTCACAAAAAAGAAAGGAAAAACACCAGGTCATACTGAACAAAAGATTAACGTACGAAGATTCGCCGGAAATTTTATCTGATACAATGTTAAGTCTGATTTCAAAACGACTTAACCAGCTCGCAGAACAATTGGGATTGCTCATGATGCATTCAAAAGTGACTTCAGCTAACTGAAACTATGAAAATTGAAAGCACAGAATATGAATTACCTTTAACCTTCAAGTTCCTGACGCCACTTTTGGATGAAAATGAGCACAACATGTTTTTTACATAATGAGTTTGCTAATACCAAAACTAGAGAAAAAACCTGTGATATAGGGCTACTTAGAGGTATTCCTTTGTTTATTGTGATTCTGAGCCATCGAACTTACACTTGAGAGACATTCTCCTGTCGTCACTTCCAATTCTTCTTTGGTTTCAAAACATTCGAATTGAAAGATTTCTTAATCTGGTCCTTGTTTTTAAAAATAATTTAAAACATAGCATAGGGGTACGTAGGTTCGCGAAAACTGGCCGGTTATAGTGACCGCTCAATATAATTTCTTCTAATTGGTTCATAATAAACGACATGTCAATATAAGCGGAGTCATCCTATCCGAACGCTGTTATACGGAGCTTTATATGGATATGAAACTTCACACTGCAATCACGTCATATTAAGCGGTTGGTCAATATAGCCGGCGTCATAATAAACTGATTCTACTGTATCATCATCTCCTACTTAATAGTACGAATATCGCCTATTATCGATCTCACTTCTTCCAAACTAACAACTTCGGATTTAAACGATATTTCTGTGAACATGGTCGTTAAAAAAACAAATCTTCTCAGCACATGGACTATCATTCGCTGTTTCATTATAGGAGGAGAAAAAAGTACTAATGGACTCCGCATTCCGCGAAACCCTCTAGTATATCTCTGGACTTCGTAATATGTAGGGTTTTCACTGCCTTCCAAGCACTTCTACTTCCATTGGAGGCAGCTAAAGAAATCATGAGAAAATACGAATATGCATTTAAACGTTTTTTGGACTATCGCAAGAATTAAACATAAGTTTTTTTCTCGGAACATGTTGTAAAAGCATACTTCCTAGACGTTAGCTTAAAAATGAAATCTTCAGTATTGTGGGCCACGTATTCAATGTTTAAATCAACCCCTGCATAATGTGAATTAATTCCTTGTAAAAAAAGTGTTCTCAATCATTTATGTACAAGAACTGTGAGGAACTATCATTTCCTTACAGTCGGGAAATGAATTTAATTTCCTGATAGTTGGGAAAACTTCTATTTTGCGCGCATGTTCTAGAGGAAAAGCGTGGTATCGTTTCGTCCAAATGTCTGTAATTTTCGAATTTTGAGCCGAAAAAGGTCTAAAACGACTAGGTTTGACTCACTGATGATGAGTCCAGTGTCAAAATCGATTCTGTCCGGCCGACCTTCCGTGAGCACGATTACAGGCATCTGGAGGATTGTATAGACTCGAAATTTGAGGGGATGGTTGCATTTCAAATTACGAAAGTTGAGTTCGTTAATGGGCTGAATCGACAGAATGGTTTCGGAGTTACAGCCGTTTGAAATTTTGAGGTTATTTTCCTGAGTTTTTAAGAACTACTGAATCGATTGAATCGAAACATGATAACTAGATGGAGCATGAGGACTTACAACTCTTTGCAGACTATTGTTGAGATCGTGCATTCAGTAAATCAAAAAAAAAATTTTTCAAAAAACCAGATGACTTCACGTCAGTGTTTTTCTAGGTTTCCTTCGAGAAATTTTGTCTGGAATTTCAAAATTTCCTAAGGATCTGCGAAAAATATTCTCTGATATGATGTGTATTAGGTACTCACCTTTATAATTTAGGTTTAGGATTTAGGTCTATCAAGTTTTTTTACTTAAAACTGACGCATGTTGGCACTTGTGAAATATCGGCAATGTCAAAATAATTCTGAGAAGTTGCCAAATGCCAATGCCGCTTTCAACTCTCAATTTCAGAATATTCATCAAGCTTAGACCTAAAAATGCCGAAGGTTGTTTCGAAGAAGCAGACACAAAATATTAGGAATCGCTATATAGAATTGAAATCTGCTTTTTCTGATAGTAACCCTGATCATTTGGAATCAATTGTTTATCACAAGCTATCCAACATTTTCATACTGGAGTATACCAAGTTGTGCAAAAAGTATTTAAATGTCTTCTGTAGGCTTATTTGTGGAGAATTTCGATTTAATAGGTTTGTCTGTTCGTTTGGAACTTTTAATGCAGGGTTATTCAAGTACTTTCATTTTTTTTTTCAAAAGAACTATCACACAGTGACGGACTACTCTATTCATTAATTTTTATTAAAATTTCAACACTCATCGATTCATGATTTCCGTACAAGAAAATACCATAACTGAATCTTCCAACCATAGTTATATACATGAAATACTTCCAATTTTAACATAGAAAAAAGTTTCTTCAACATTCGCCAGGTCTTGACTCTAATCCAACATGTTCAAAATATACACGGTGAAATGTGTCAGAATGTCATGGCCAACCGGGATAGTTTATGAAATTGAATGGAGTATATCTACCTATTGAAATCATATTAATTAGTTATCTGTTGTAATCCAGGGTGATACAGTTTTCAAGCGGAAAATTCAGCGAATGACAGGAATTTTCAGAATGGAACGAGTATGAAGAAATATATTCCACCGATGATTCGGAAAAATATATAGGGTTTTTAAGTTTATTTTGATAATTCCTGTCAAATGGCTGAAGATGTGAGAAGTTTGTTGATGTCATCTTATATATCGTTGTAAAATGTGGCGCAGTGCGAGGTAAGTTAAATAAGACACTTTTGTCAGAGAGTCCATTTCACCGCAAACAGAGATTTATTGCGTCTTCAAAGCTTAATCTTGAGGAAAAATCAATTAAGTTGATCTTATGACGATATCTTTCATTGAACAGTTATATTTAGGATGTTTATAGCCAATGTACATTTCTTTTAAGTTTCTATGAACATTTGCATGCCGAGTAGTATTTTTTTGTGTTGAAACATTACTAGTTCATTTTTGCATGAATGTTCTGGAAATTATTATAGTGTCATTCTGCTGAAATGTCTATAACTTTCGAGGTCTCCACCAAACATGGTTTCAAACGATTAGGTGAGACTTATTCGGGGCATTTAGATTTTGGACAAAATCGAGTGTTCTCAAGAATCATTGACATTAACATATCCACTTGTTGTCATTCTATATAACAGTGTAGTCCTTTAGTCCATTCACCAAATACCTCAACATTAAACGTGTAGGTAGCTCGATGGTTAGAGCATTGGACACGTGATCGAAGGCCCTGGAGTTCGATCCCGGACTACGAAAGAAATTTTCTAGGTCGGTACAGGCCACTTTTCACTATTGGGTCAAAAATAAACAGTGCTGTACTTAGGGAGGCGTAAGGAAACATTCACAGGGTCTTTACAAAACACACCCCATATCCTACCTTGTGTTGTTAACCGTTATGAAACGTTTTTCAACTCATAAAGGTGGTTACATTGCGTTAGAAGATAGTTTTTTTTTATACACGGCAACGGTCTATGAAGTTGTTCCAATTAGTTATTCGTTATGAATATGATTTCGTCAGTAGTGTAGGCATTTTATGGATATCCAAAAAAAAGGAGATTTCCATCCTCTAGAGTTATTTGTGGGACTAGAAAATATGTTGAGTACGCGATTGTCTTTCGAAGGAGATATTTATTTTTTAATTTTGACGGTAGTGTCTTTTAAAATCGTTCCAGTTAATCGTTCCTTCTAGACCAAAACTGAAGAGCTGCCATCATATCTTTTCCGTATTATTATATTTTCATAAAACCGCAACTACATGATTCGTCCTTCTACGTGGCAAACATATGAGTAAACTATGAATGCTATTACTGCTTGGGAAACCCATTGGTAAACCATGTTGAATCATATAAAATAACATAAGAAAAAATTGTTTGTCAATTAATTCCTAGCTTAATTATATTATCAACATTCGCTGCAATTGTTTCTGTCGAACTAATTCTCAAATTCACAGTATCCTATTGCAAACGCTTTCAACAAATGAAGGAAATCTGGAATTGGAACGTTTGGTGTATATTTTAACAATACTGAAGCGGAGAAGAAAATAATTTTTAGGGGCCTCAAATGAGTGATTTTGAAGCTTCCATGGTTTATGATTGATCTATTCAATGTTGAATTGACTCTTGCAAAAATTCCTTGGCACAAGGAAAACCTTTTTGCTGTGCTATCAGTACGATGTGGATCATTTCATGCATTCCGATATTGGTACATGACACAACGCAGTAGAAATTTCAAGACATCGCGAAAGTGTTTCAGCAAGGTTGCTGTCGTTTAACAACTAGTCAGCATAATATTACTTGAAATTTACGTTTCTTGGTAACCCTGATATTGCACTCAATAATTTAATAATATGGTTTTGGAACGATAAGTGTTACGAGTGATCTCGTTCTGTCTATTCTGAGAAATGATACTCCCACAGTCTCACGTTATAAGTATTCTAGTAAAAGTCTTCATTCACTTTTAATCATAAAATATTATATTTTCGATTTCACGGTTTCCTGATTTCTTTCAATGTCAATTGCGTTTATATATTTACAATCGAAGAAGAATGAATCATCTCCATTGCCTTGAATTCGGAGCTTTGACACGCTAGCACGAGTAGTGACTTTTTTCACATATTGAAAAAGCCGAAAGTCGCTTGACTCGACATGATAAGAATATCTTGGTTTTGATAGCATGAACATTCGAAGAATAATTTCTCATCGATTTACATTATTATATTTCGAACGGAAACAAAATATCATCAGAAAAAACAACTGAGAAAAACCTGCCCCTAAAGGGCAGGTAATGATTTCGCAGGTATGTCAATTGAAAACATAATTACTCCCAGAAAAACTATACTTAATGACTCAATGTGTGAGGAGAATTTCCGAGCATTGTAGGCTTGAAATTTCATTTCCAAAAATACTGATTCAATTGAGTTCATATCTCGTACTTTTAAGTATGTAGATTTGAATGAATTAATAAAAAAAAATCAATCCGTCCGCCGTTAACCGTCCACCGTCCGTTTCCGGGGCTTTTCTCTGAAAGTACTGAACCGAC
The DNA here is from genome assembly GCA_958510865.1 of Myrrha octodecimguttata. Lineage (NCBI taxonomy): Eukaryota > Metazoa > Arthropoda > Insecta > Coleoptera > Coccinellidae > Myrrha > Myrrha octodecimguttata. The sequence goes on along the minus strand of OY294059.1, from coordinate 59,044,252 downwards.
ATCCGTAAAACTTGGTAGAAAAATCGTGTGCCGCTCGAGATTGATCCTCCAGGCTTTTCAGCAGGATCGGTGTACCCTAAGGGCTCAAAGTTTGGGTTTGGAGGGAAAAAAATTATTTCTCGAAAACTTATCACCGAATTTTCATTAAAATCTCAATGGTGATTACTGTTGCATGACTCAACCTAAAAATTTTCATCCGGATGATTTCCGGCCAGTGGTCCTTGAGTTATAAAGGAAAACGCTGCAAATTTGGGGTGAAAAATCAATGAGATATGAATAGTAAATAAGCTTCAGGTGAAATTCAATGGTATTGATATATATTGAAAACATAATAAACCCTTGTGTAAAATTTGCAGTGATTTTTTCTAGCAAGCGAGTCAAAAAAATAACACCGGATGTCACGGAAAACGGATGTTTAAGATCGATGCTCATTGAGTAAAACCTAGAGGAGCACGGACGTGAAGTCAGCAGCTTTTGCGGTTATGTTCATTCTTGGTGTTATCCTTTGAACATGCGCGCAAAACATACTGACTCCACGTCAGTGCTTTTCTAGGTTTTTTCGATAAAGTATTGGATTTCAACTCGGTCTGATTTGTATTTTTGGAAAATAAAATTTTGAATGGGTGTATCTACTGACTCATTGGGCGGATTTTACCCATTCACGAATTCGACCCAAACCTACTCTACGAATTTCAATTTTCTAAGTTGTTCCTTTCAGAAGTTATTGTGTTTACGGTCGGCCAAATTTGTAAATGGGTAAAATCCACCCAATGATTCCGCAGATATACCTATTCAAAACTTTATTTTCCGACTATTCCCAAAAATACAAATTAGATCGAATTGATATCCAGTACGTTATCGAAAAAAGACAGTTCGAAAGTCCATACAGAATTCCATGAGAATAATATGATCAGAATATCGCAGAACATAGATTATTCGAAATATGAAATTTTTCTTTCATATAATAATGATAATAATAATAATAATAATGACGATAATAATAATAATAATAATAAATTTTGCTAGAAGTTGGTCGTGGTCATTGCTCCAACTAACTGCCAAGTTCCAATCCAACCGCTTCAGCAGTTCCTGAAATATCTAGGGAATAACTCAAAATTTCAAATAGTTATAACTGTCAAACCATCGAGCCTACGTGATGGGTTTGATTCTGAAAACATTAGGCCGATTTGGTTCATAAACGAACCTATCCGCGGCATTCCAATGCTCGAACTACCTTGCTAGCTTGCTCCGTTCGACAGGCAGACAGAATCGATTTTGACACAGGAGACCAACCTAGTCGTTTGAGACAATTTTCGGCTCAAAATTCGAAAATTACACACACTTGGACAAAATGATAGCACGCTGTTTCCCTAGAACATGCGCTCAAAAAGACTTCAATGCTTATCAACGAATATACATCGAACTCGAAATCTGTATTAATATTATAACCCCATTTCTATGAGACACAAATAAAAGTTGTGAAACTGATTCAATTCTTTTCGACTATCAATGACATCGACACTCAGAACTGAAATTCAGGGTTGAAAAAAAAATTCTTGGGAAGAGATGTTTCATGTAGAAGAAGGAGCTCTAGTACTAATAAACTAACAAGAACACAAGGACCAATGCTCCTCCATGAATCAACGGATACTCCACTTTGATCTGAGATAATCATCCAATTTAACAATATCTCCACACTGAAGAAGCGTTCTCCAAGCAATTCGGTTATAGCAGATTCACTTTTACTACTGATGAAAGTGATGATCATTGCACTGACTCACCTTGGAAACGTAGAGATGAATTCTAGTTACTTCAAGGCTGCCTTTAGTATGAATATCACACAACGTCATCTTAGGAGTATCTTCGAACCCTGAACTACGAGTGTAAAAAACATTGCTTGTGCATGATCTTCATCCAACTGTCGTTACAGAGAACTGTATCTGCGATTTTGCAGTTTGTACAGCACCCGCACAAGCAGGAAACAACCGGTTCATGCTTTTCTCCCAGAAGACGAAAACGTCTGCCATCAAAATCAAACCAAGGAATGGTTAAGCTCTACAGAAAAGTATTAAAGACGGCTGGGGATGAACTAACCTGAACACATAGACGAATATCTCTCGATAACCAAACATATATGTGTTGGTTTATCGACAGATATTCTTCGTTGTGTTTATGTTAATTATTCTCAACCTATTTCAATGGATATTCATGGAACTAGAAATGTGTATTGTTGTTATAGCCTCTCAGACAGAAAAAAATGTGATAAAATGGTCCAATACTTAATTACTATCTTTTATTTCGAGCCAATAATTTCAAACCAACGATACACAAATCCCTTTCAATTCAACTTATCATTGGTTTCAATCAGGAATTATTCAAATGTCCAATTTATTGCGTAATATCAATGGCTATTGTCGAAATTTTCAGTCGAATGGTCCAGTTACGAAACGGTAACAAACGAAACAATGTATCTCGTTTCCTCCAACCAAACTTGGACTAATTCTTTAGTTGCGAACTGAATTCGATCGGTGGTCGATGAAAAAACTCATATTAAACGCTTGTGGATAAACGTGACTGCGCAAAGGAAAGTTAACGTACAGAAACCAACATAATGTTACGAACATGTTTATTGTCAAGGATTTGTGATAACTCATGAGTCAATTACCCTTTCGAGACTTACTTCAATCGAATTAGAACTTGACTGGAACCGAATAATTTTTTAGACGCTCCATTAGTCTGCATGAAAGATTCCGGAATGAATGCCTAATCTCGTTTGCAATATGCGGAAATGATAACATATCTTAGAAAGTTGGTGTTCTCGCAATTTATTCCGTTGTTTACAGGATGTTTCTCCTGATAGATGGTAGTGTTGTGGCAGAGGTTACCTTCTCGAATAGGCCCAATCCGCTGAAAGACATTCAAAATTTCATCTTCCAAATATTAAAAAAAAATACAGACACGGCCGGATTGAAAGCGGTTATTTGTTTGAAAACCTAGAAAAGAACGGACTTGCAGTCAGCAGCTTTTGCGCGCATGTTCCATTGTAGTGATATCCTTTGAACATGGGCGCAAAAACTACTGACTTCACGTACGTGCTTTTCTAGATTTTTTCGATGAAGTACTGAATTTCAATTCGATCTAATCTGTTTTATGAAATTTTTAATGGTGATATCTACGGAATCATTGAGCGGATTTTAATCTTTCACGTATTCGGCCTTCGTAATTTGGGCCCAAACTTACTCTACAAATATCGAGTTGTTTCTTTCAGAAGTTAGTGTGTTTACGGTCGGCCATTAGTTTAGATCGAACTAAAATACAGTACTACATCGTAAAATGATTGTTGCTTCTGCCACGTGGGAGTCTGAATTCTTCAGATTCCCAGGAATATGCCCGAAATTCAATATTTTTGGTTTAAATCAATTGACACCGGCTTTAAGAGCATTTTATCACAAGCCAACAACAAAGTTTAATTCTGCATGACAGAAAACACTCAAATAAAAATCTCTTAGCATTCCAGGAATCGGAGCTTGATGGGTGGCATACTTCGGTTATTCGAAGAATTCAGACACCACATGCGACAGTTTATAGAATTTATCATCCTAGACCATTTAGGGAGATTTTCTTCACACATTTGTGCTCTCTCTTTCACACCAGCCAATCCGAGGTGTTTTTTCGGATTTTAGAAGGGCGTCGCTCAATTCAAAAAACCAATCAAAATTTATATTCTCCCTCTGCAATGTGAAGAAGGAATTTTCTTAATTTGGGTTTAGTTAGTTTTTACACTCTTCATTTGACCGTTGTATAGTAAACAACAATTCGCTCTTGAAATTGCAAACATGACTTATACTTCTCATTTGAAAGTCGCTTGCTATCGAATAAGATATAGAATAAGATATAGAAGGAAGATTGTATTGTGCAAATCACTAACCATTTCGGTCTTGTTATCTAATACAGATGAGAGAAAATACATTTTTGTTACGTGTTAAAAGTGCGTTTTTAATACACCTTAACAACATCTTCGTGTCATAAGTGCAACGATATTGATCAACTGGTCAATAAGTTCTTCAATTATCTGTTTATTTTAGAAGCATCAACATTTCTGATAAGGATCAGAAAATATTCGTCGGTCGTGTCTTCATTTTGATAACGACAGAATTAATCAAGTGCCATTAATTCTGAATAAACCAATTCAGGTCAAAACAATGGTAGTTCGAAGGTTCATACAGAATTTCATCAGAAAATATGATCAGAAGATAACAGAATATTGAATATTCGAAAAAAAAATTAATTTTCAGTTCTAGTCACACGATCATCACGAAATTTTGCACAAAGTTGTTCATCAGCGTTTTCAAACTACCTGCTACGTTTCATCATGACTGAATCAATATTTTACGAGCTATACCGAAAAAAACAACGATATCGAGAAAAAACAGGAAATTTTATATATTTTTGCGCGCATATGTTCTAGGGGAACAGTGTGCTATCGTTTTGTCAATTTGTCTGCAATTCTAGAATTTTGAACCGAAAATGGTCTCAAACGACAAGGTTGGACTCACTGATGAGGAATTCGGTGTCAAAATCGATTCTGTCCGGCCGCCCGGCCGTATGCACGATAACGGTCGTACGGAGAATCCTATCGACTTGAAACATTCTGAAACATTCAGGGTAGGTTGTATTTCAGAATGCGACGGTGAAGTTCGATTGGCAGTTGATCAGAGCATAGTGACACGCAACCTTTCTTGAGATAGTACAGTAAGTAGGTTGAAAAAAATTTTTTTCAAAATTTTTTTGGGAATTTTTTTATTTTCTTAACTATTCATCGTATTCGGTAAACAGTTCGCTCACACCTTGAGCTCTATATTTCACAGCAGTGAACCAAATTTCAATCTGATACGGTTATTATTTTCAGAGATATTAGGAAAAATACGTGAAATTTCGTGTTTTTTCACGATATCGTTGTTTTTTTTTTAATATTTCGAAAAACACATATCCAATCATGATGAAACGTGGCAGATAGTTTGGAAATGCTGATGGACAACTTTGAGCAAAATTTTGAGAGAATCGTGCCATTGAAGGATTCTGAAGAAATTCAATATTAAGTACTGGATTTACATTCGAACTACTCCGTATTTCTGGAAATATTGTGTCCACGGTCGGCAGTTAGGTGGATCCACGGATGAGGAAGAAGGCGCCGCAACAGAAGAAGATGCAGTCAGACGACTATGGGCGGCACGGCACGTATATGCAGGCAAATTTAAAAAAATGCCGGGAATTTTGAAGGTGATTCCCCCCAACTGAGAGTTGAGCTTGATAATAAAGTCATCGGCTTCTCTAAGAGCACTCTCTTACTTGGTCAATTCGGCCAGGTGCATGCTGGCTGCATCGACCTCAGTGGTCAAACCTTTGATTAAATTGAGCAGTGTATAGGCCGCGGACACTGCATTCACGCGCTTGGCGATAAATTCGCTGATAAAGGCCTTCAATTCATCCACCGACGGCATTTTAACTTTTCGAATTACCCCGGTACGTAATTATTCACGGAGATTTCGAACAGACGATGTATTGCTTATCGGTGAAGACAACGAACAGATGACGCGCGAGAAGAATTGCCGGTGCAGTGAATTTGCCAATCGATTCATTCGAAGGAATATTGAATAATGAACCCGAAATGAACTAATGAGATGAACAAAATGGGAGAATTAGATTGAATTTGGGATATTTTAACTTAGACTTCCCTGGTTCTAGGCACCAATAAATGACCGCAAATGCCGATTCGGATCACTTTCAGATGATTATGATGTGATATTGAACAGCTGAATGAGTGAGAATGCATGCAATTTACTCACCCCAATGGGATGATGACGATAATAATCAGGCGACACACTACTGGTCTGGCACCAGTAGAGGTTGGGGAGGAAAAGGAGACAGAGAAGAAACCTTTCTCCTGCAAAAACTTCGTGGATTCTATCTCGCTTATGAAGAAGAACAGAAAACACTCCACACAAAGCTACTAATATCACTTTTAGTTCTGATGTCACAAATGGATGAATGAACATATTGAGCAAAACTGCGAGTTATATCACGATATGTTTATTCATCTATTCGTGACATCAAAACGAAAAGTCATATTGAGCAGCATTGTGTGGAGTGCTTTCTGTTCTTCTTCATAAGACTATTTCTTAATGTCATCTATTTTTTACTATACAATCTACTCATACGAGTATTAAGTAATTTTGATGAGATAATTGGCATGAGAGTGAAATATCCAATGGAATTTCTACTCGTTTTTTTTCACTACTAGTGTTGAGGAAGATCTTCAGGCCACGTCTTCTTTAGTCTCTTGATATTGGGTCCTTCCATAAAGAGGTTTTGTATTAGGTCATTTGAGTGACCCTGTAATCGTCCTTGGTAGTTAGTAGAGGTGGATTTTATGACATCAGTTAAAAATGGGATATGAAGGTTTTCATGCAGTCTTTGGTTCATGACATACCACGGAGCATTGGCTATCATGCGAAGTGTTTCGACTGAAATCTTTGTATTATTTTGATTCTAGATGGTTTTGCGCAACCCCACAGTTGTATACCATGGAACCATATAGGTTTAAGGTCTGCCTTGTACAGTACTAGTTTGTTTTGCATGGTATATAGCTTTCTTAGGTATGTTTTTAGGGATTTGTGCAGTTATCAAATCATGACCCGGAGCTTCGTTGTTTTTAAGCTTACGTATTTCTGCTTTGACCTCCTTATGATTCATCGCTTTAATAGGTAGTGACAATTGGCAGGTTGCATCTAGAAACTTCATAAGATTTGTACCCTGACATCTCCGAAAGTAGTTGGCAATTTCGGCGTTACGGTCGTTACGTTTCGATACGCAACTTGTCCTCAAAGTTGAAAATCGCTTGCCATTTCCGTTCTGAAGTTATCGGAACAATCAGTAGTTAAAGGCCATTTGGTTAAAATGATATCACGTTGTTCGCTAGAGAACGCAAAACATCATGTTTTTTGTAGAATCAATTCCTCCTTCTGATTTCACCGATTTTGAGAACCATCGATCACCGACAAGTTGAAATACCGAACTTTTAGGGATGAGAATGGACTCACTAGAAATAACACTATCTTCAAGATTTAACTCGGCAATTTAGGACTATTTGAATAATCCAAGTTTATTCGATAATAAATTAACTTTACAACATTTCTGCCCTTCATTTCTACCTTTACACTCGCTTTTACTAAGAATAAAGGCATGTTCGTTCTGCCCAAATGTGTGTATTTTCGAGCAAAAAATAATGACGAATGATAAGGTTGAACGACTAGTTCAAAATTCAATTCTTTCGGCCGCCTACAAACAACATAGAGGTAGCATACGTCATATTTAGAAGGCAATTGCAACATGTGATACAAAATTTGACACTTTGACCGCAATAAAAACGAACTTGTTAACAAAGCAGTTACCAAACTGTGATACGATATTCCACTCAATTCACGGAATTCTCCACCAACAACACACTTCTTAATAATTCAAAAAACATTGAAGTAAACAGCTAGAAATATCTGAAAACTCGCTAGAAACTCACCAGAACAACGAATGACAGATTGAGCGGCAGTAAACTGTTAATGCGACATCGTTGCCAAAGCTTGGATTTCAGCAGGTAGATACTGAAAAGGGTATCTTACCACAAATTCGAAACTGAAGAGGAATATCGATCATGAAATGTTTAAATTTCCATATTTAACCGAGAATTATAAAAATTCATATTTTTTATTTCATTCGATATACAATTACAATAAGATAATATCATTGTGCCTTTCCAATTATATCACAATCTGACCACGTCGACAAAAGGATGTTGCGGACACCCAGAAACTGCGTAAAGTCCCTCCAAGTTGTTTGTTACTCTGAGGCTGCATCTTTCGAAAAATCACAGTATCACAAGAGCGACACTCCCTTTTTTAAAGTCCCAATTTCGGCATTTTGTTATTGGTTCTTTTATCATGACACAGACAAAGAATAGAATCAAAAATCGGGCGAAATCCACCGAATTGTTTCGTTGTTGAACTGATTTGAAATGTTGAGGATATTTCCGCATTATCTCAAGACGTACAATTGAAAATTAAAAAAAACACCCATTGGATTCTTTGAAATTTGGAGTGGATCTTGAAGTGAATATTAAGTAGCAGTGTAACAAATCTCAGTTTGATTAGATATTTATTTTCAGAAATATTAGGAAAATAATATTCCAATTTCGCCCGGCCACCTACAGGTACTTCGAATTCTGTAAGGAAACATCAATTTTATGTTGAAAGTTTCAAAAAAGTAACTCAGCAAGAAGAGATGGGATAACTGTTTATGGTTATAAGGCTGTATCGTTCGGCAGAGTTCGAAGAACTTGCAGTAGAAGAATGGCAATGTTTTTCGGTTTCCCATATTGACATTTTGTAGTCCACCGATCTGTTGATAACTCTAGAAATATTTTCATTATTGTCGAAATAAATATGAAAGCATAAATTGCTAGTTTATTATGCAGCCAATTTAGGCATCGAATACTCTGATTACATTTCGAAGGACTGAGAATATTAGGGTCGAATTCCTCATCAACCATGCAATATGTCACGTCACAGTCGTCACTGGTAAAACAAATAGCCCCTCGACCGTATCATCTAACCCTCCAGATAGTTAGTTAGCAATAATATCATCTCCTGATGAATATTTGAATTATACATGATGTATGATCTACTCGAATTAGATTATAATGGTCTTACAAATTTGGGTAAATTTGAAGGCAATATTAAACAAGAGTGTACCAAATTTGAGTTCAATCCGATATTTAGTCACGGAAAAAAGGAGAAACTATTTGTTCTTTTTACTCAGATTCGATATCATTTCCTTAATGAATCAACGAGTTTGAATAAGCGCTTGAAAAACTCCCGACCTTGCGTCATTGCTTTTCTAGAAATAAGTCAAAGGGATCATAACAAACAAAAATCTCTGAATTATGTTTCTCGTTTCTCTGGATTGGATTTGAATGTTGTAATTTTAATTTCAAATTCATTGACGGCACAAACAAAACTTCGCAAAAAGTTGCTCGTTATTATGCTCCAAGTAACTGCCATGTTTTAATATGAAAAACTCTGTCAGCATATTTGAGTGTTAAAAATCTAAAGACAGTCTACTTTGCTAATTTTGAGTCCTTGATTCGATACGGTGTTATTTTTTGGGGATCGAGCAGTGAGGTGGAAAGACTGTTTATCATACAGAAAAGAGTAGTGAGGTATACTTTCTCGATGAGTTACCTTCAAACATGTAGGGGAATTTTTAAGATGAATAAGTTACTTACAGTATGTGGGATTTATATTGTAGAATGTTTAGTTTTCTTTTTCAAAAATAGATAAATGTTCTCTGTTCATACAAGTAGGAATGATAACCCTCTTAGATCATTGAGTTTTCATTACCCAATACATAAACTGTCATCATCTGAAAGGCATCCTTCATATACATGTATCAAGATTTATAATAGATTACCTGATAGTATGAAGATTTTAAATAATTTAAGAATTTTTAAGACGAAAGTAAGAGAACTTGTTATTGAATTGGAGCCATATTCTTTGTATGATTATTTGTGCTGAATGTTGTTGCTTGACTCTGTTTCTTTTATGTTGATTTACATACTATGAAATAAAGATTTCTTTCTATCTATCTATCTATCTTATTACTTCAGTGGTTCCTGAGATATCAGAGAAACAACCTCGAAATTTCAAATGGCTTTAACTCCGAAACCACTCGATCGATTTGGCTCATCAAAGAACTCAATCGCCGCATTATGATGCACGACCTACTCTGAAAGTTTCAAGTTGCTAGCTTGCTTCTATAGAGAGTTATCGTGTCCTCGGTTGGCCGGCCGGACAGAATTGATTTTGACACCGAATTCGTCATCAGTGAGTCCAGCCTAGTAATTTGAGACCATTTTCGGGAACATTTCTTGAAATAACAGACATTTGAACAAAACGAAAGCCAGCTGTTCCCCAGAAAAAGAGGTATTATTGGATAACTTTCTAATTTCTGAGTGTACTGTGTATATGTCCTGGACTGAAAGGAGGCAATAATGCGGTACACTGTCAAATGCCTTTTCATAATTGATGAGGCGGTCTTATAATTACCATTATTATTATTTCATCTTTTTTCTCCCAGATTTTCGCAGTCTGGGGATATAAGCTTCTGTACACCATTGGTTTCGCACAAGATGACGTGCCTTCAGATTGTTATTTCATATTTCACCTAGGACCCTTCTGATAATGTGGCTCGTCGTATTGCCTTTTGGATTGGTAAGTGCTCTTCTTATGAAGGGATTTTCCAACTAATTCAAATAAACTTGCGTTCACAACTGCTCAGGATCTTTGTTAGCTTTTCATTGCTGGGTGTACCTTGTCCTGGACTACAAGAAGCCAAGAATGCGGTACACTGTCAAATGTCTTTAATAATCATTGAAGGCGGTGTTATTATTATTATCATTATCATCATTATTATTATTATTATTATTTTTTTATTACCATATATCGGGAAATTCGACCAATTGCCGGACGACAAATCGTCAAAGCAGTTAGCCTCGCTACAGATCCTGCAGGAACTTCCTGACTATGCTCGTTTTGTGAATAATTACGTGTCTCTGTGCATGCGATATAATGTTCCTATTCAGCCCCAGTCTCTCGGTATTTTCAACTAGGTGTTTTTCGACCAGCCCATTGACTGATATGATGAGAGGACGTATGCTTATGGTCTTTAATTAGTGGAGGTCCTTCAATTGGAAGGCCAGATCCCCATACTTGCTGAGCTTCTCAGTATAAGCCCTAGTAAGATTTTCATCTGCTGGTATAGTTATGTCAAGAAGCAGGCAAGTATTTTCATTTTTATCGAAGAGTGTTATATTTGGCCGGTTGTGCGCAACTGCTCTATCGGTTATCAAAGTGACATCCCAGTATAGCTTATATCGGTGATTCTCCAGTAATGCCTGAGGATAGTAAAGGTGTTGTGCGACCTCACCCCTAATCAAGCCCAGTTTCAGTGCCATCTGCTGTTGATATACCCCGGCCATCGCGTTGTGACTACTAAGATAGTCCCTGGGAGCCATGATTGAACATGAGGATGTTATATGCTGAATCGATTCAAAAGCATTGGAGCATTTATTATTATTAATATTATTATTATTATTAGTATTATTATTATCATTTTTATATTTATTATTATTATTCGGATATTGTTCATAAGGCAATATTTTCATAGGTACTGCCCTTGGAAAATAATTTCAACTACGATATTCGCACGGGTGTTGAAAATTTCCATTCAATTCCAATTGTTCTTTTTCAGATATTGGGAGTAAAATCCTGAAGAAAATCTGAAAAATATCAATTCGAATTAAATACCTCTCAGTTCCTGGATATTAGTATTAACCCCCAAGCTTCACCTCTGGATGCGCCACTTAACAATTCTCAATTGTCGATATGCCAATTTGCCACCGTGAAGAGGTTTCCGTTCGATTTTTACTCGGAAACGTGCGAACTGATGGGGAATGAACCGAATCTGCTAAAGATTGATTGAAACCGGTGTTAGACACACGTCCGGCCAGAGACTCCATAATTTGATTTATATCTGACTCCTATCTACCTTATGATACACAGAGCATAGTAAATGCTCATTTAATTCTACATTAGCACGCTGAGGGATGAAACACTCCATTATACAGGAAGTTCCATATATAATTTTCCAGCGAACAGGATTGGCTTCTTTTTCTTCGGCTTGCGTGGAAAAGATCGTTTATCGTAACGGTTCTTTGTCTGTCGATCAGCAGACAGCTGCTTTTTATAGCATTGTTGATGGAGGCAAGAGTTCGTACATTTTTTTGGTCTCAGTGAGAAGTGAAAGGTTTCCCAGATTTTTTTCTATTTCAACCATAAAGCAAAAAAATGGAAGAGATTTGGTGAACAGTATTACTATGATATAAATTAAGGTTTTTGAGACGTCCAAGTGAAGTTTTGATAATGAATTGTTATAGACTCAACATGAATGGTATTCAAGATGAGGTGAAGGCTCGCCTTAAGAGCTTTTGGAAGTACATCAAGAATAATTGTGAGAACAAGAGAACTTTATCTAGTGAAATGTTCTATCATGATTCAGTTGCGAATAACAGATGAGAGTAATGAAAATTATTTGCATCATATTTCAAGAGTTTGTATGAACCCTGTCACCAGCCTCCTGATTTTTATCCATCGAGTCGATAGTTCAAATTTCATTAATCCATAAAAAATAATACATTTCCAAATATGTAGAGTCAGCAAGTTATCTGTATTCAGCGAGATATTCGAGGGCATCATTTTGGACTGTTTATTTCATAGATTGAGGTCATCAATTATTGAATGTCAGCATGGATTTTTTCCTTGATGAAGTATATTAAAACGAATTTGGCAATGTACTCGGATTTGTGTGAAACGCTTTAGATAAGAACATATAGGTCGATTTCAGCAAAGCGTTCGATAAGGTGAATCACAATCTCCGTCTATCTTTTTTGGCCCGTGTCGGGGATCTGTTGAGATGGTTTTCTTCATATGTGTATAATAGGAGTCAGGTAGTGTGCATAAATAGGAACAGATCTGTGCCAATTTTGGTGACCTCTGGAGTACCTAAAGGTGTCCATATGGACACATTGCTATTTTTGGTCCTCATAAACGATCTAAGATGCTGTTTTAAGTGTTGTGGAATACTTATACAGGGTGATTCCGGAAGAGACCGTCAGATTTTAGGATGAGTTTACACTGGTCAAGACAGTCACAAAACAATGTTTGGCTTATGGTTGGGGGTCTCTATTGAGAATATACAGGGTGATTTGTCCATTTCGACCTTTTTTACTTTTATTGATAACTTTGGTATGCCTCATTCGATTTTAATGAAATATTCACCGAAGTACAATATTGATGAGCGCATTCAGTATTTTCACAATTTTTTTCAAAATGGGCGGTTGTTATTTTGATGATTCCAGATTAATTGTGCAGGTTGAAAAAACACCCTGTACATCGCGTTTCCAAAACTTTGCTATCTGTTTACGATTCTACTATAATTAGTCATTATTTGAGAGTTTCTAATTTTTTTGGCACACTTCTAGTTTTTCGAGAAATTTTCATCAAAAAAAGACAATGTCGAAATTTCGCTCCGATCGATTCTACTTTTATTAATAACTTGGGTATGGTTACTTGATCTAATTTTTTTGCGAACCTCCGCTTTTCAATAAGAGGTTTATTTATGAAGCAGTGACGTTATGTGATTTCGTTCAATAATGTCGATTGGAAATTAAAAAAAAATATATATTCGAAAAAGAGGAAACCATTTCGAAAATTCAATGTGAAGATTCTGTTGATCCTAAAGTCCACTTGTTATTTGTTTCGTATGTTTGTGCAAATTTTTTTTTCATGTGTGTTGATTTGTTTGGTTTATGCACATAAACATATGCACATATGAAGTAATAATCTGAATTGAATGATTTCATACATCATGTGAGCAATTGAATATGAATTTGGAATTGGAAAAGAGTATTTTAGAACCTAAGAATTGCTTTGCATCCTTCGAATATGCAGCTTTACTACCTAGTGCAGGATATTCTCATTGTTTTTGCGCCAAACTTCGATTATGCTCTTCTTCAAACATTTTTTCTCGGAAAACCGGAGGTGTGCCAAAAAAATTAAAAACCTCTGAGAAACGAGATATTATTGAAGAATCTAAAACGGATCAGAAAGTTTCGGAAAAGCAATGTACAGGGTGTTTTTCTTTCAACTGCATAATTAATCTGAAATTCTGAAATTATCACACATTTAACACTTTATTTTGGAAGATTGTGCAATTGCTGAATGAACTCATTCAGGTCGTTCTATACTGAAAATTTCACCACAATTGGATGAGCCATACCAAAATTATTCATAAAAGTAGAATCGATTGGAGCGAAATTTCGACATTGTCGTTTTTTGATACAAATTTCTCGGAAAACTAGAAGTGTGCCAAAAAAATCCTTCAAGCTTTTCAGAGAAATTCCCAACGGATTCGTTTATTTTTTCATATGCTCCCTCGATGTTCTTGACAATTTCATAATCGTGAGTAGTTCAATTTAAATATTTTTGGGTTTTCTCTCCTAATACCTGAAACATAACTACTAATAATCGGATAACAATTATATCTTAAATCATTGGTTTTTCTAAACACAAAAACCAATTCCATGTAAAAATTCATTTGAAACATTGAAATCTTAATGAATACTCTTGTATAACTTCATAACACTTCAACATGCAGAACCCAAATAAGTAGCGTAATTTAAAATAATGAAGATTCCCAAAAATTTCGGTTGATCGGAGGTTTCCATCAATTTTGGTTTGTTTAGTACAACTATCGTCAACATGTGGATATCCGTAACTAATTTCAATCGAAATTCAATATTTTCCGTACTGAGAGTTCGAAATTAGCATGAATATAAAAGATAATGAGCATATATATGATAAAACAAAATGAATGTTATATGCAAAATAATCATAAACGAACCGGAAAAATCATCAATTATTAATATTTATAGCGTCATATTTAATCATCCATGTCTATTACTTCTATATCTAGCACTATTTCAAAGAAGTAAGAAAAATATTGGATATCGATTTAATCCAGTAGAGGATATCCGCATTTTGACGATTGATGTACTACGCTAACCAAAATTCTAGGAAACCGCCGATCAACCAAATCTTCTGAAAATTTTCATTTCAATACGGGACTTTGAAGTGGATAAGGCCTACAAGGGAAACCACCCCAAAAACACGCGCCTTTTACTCTACCTCTTTATTGAGATTTTAGTGTTTCGCATGTTTTTTTTTATGGAGTTGGTTTTGTGTTGTGAAAAACCAATGCGTTATGAATAATATATGAGTTTCATTTAAGAAATCAATGGTAGTGGGTCATCTAAATGAAAAAAAAATATACCTTTGTGTTAAATTTGCAGCTTTTTTATCATATTCCAGAGAGGAATATGGAAAAATCAGTTCAATGATTTCCTAGACATACATACCCATTCATCATCTTACACTTCCGAAATAATTTTCAGGAATACAGACCGAATCGAATTGAAATATAGTACTAGTTTTAAAATAATAGCTTGAGGGTATAATTTCGTGAGGACCGGCGCTTAATTTATACATTGAAACCATACAATACAAAACCAATTCAACACTGTTTTCATTGATATTCTTCGACAACCTTGTGTAATCATTGCGGAAGATAATGAATGCAAATTTATTGACAGAATAATAATCAGCGAATCAGCCTCATCTTAATAACAAAATATAAAATCGAACGAAAATGCTTCCAGGTGCTGAACCCCATATCTCTTGAGGGAATTCGCTATGCTTATGCGTTGCATTGAAACATCAACGCCTTTATCATACGAGTCAGGTGTACCACATATCACGGAGGCTTTAGCCTTAACAGTTGGAATGTTGTGGAACACACAAGCCATAAAATTAAAACTGCCTACATTTGGAGCATTTTTACGCGATTGAAAATATGAACGTCGTTGGGAAAAGCTTCAAGTTTAGTAGGGAACAGCTGATGCTCCCTTTATAAAATGTACAAGCTGTGATGATGATATGATCTGAAGATATTTTATGTGTTGACTGATAGGATGACAAAAACTTTTTTTAACCCTACTTTTTCCTTCTTGTGCGATCGTTTAGGAGGTCAAAAGCGTTATCGGTTCACAGAAATGTTTTGAAGTTTGAGCCAAAAATAATTTTCCGGCAAAAAAATTAAAAAAAAAACCTCAAGGGTATGTAAAAATATTCAAAAACAAGATATCAGGATACAAATACGAATCAATAATCAGTAGTATGTATAAAACAATTTCAATGTACATTGGATCAGTGAACAGGCGTCTGGAAACGCAGCGTCTTTGCAAAATTTTGAATCTACTAATTAGTCGCTTTATTATTTGTATGCAGGGTAATTCAAAGCTCTAGAAGCCAAAAAACTTGAAGCCTGGAGTCCCATAATTATAAAGGGTGTCCGGTGAACCTTAAGCAATATTTGTACTGTTAAGAGACTAGGTCATGATGATTCGGAATATCGAAAAATTTCAAGTGAAATTTCCACTCTTTTCGAGATAATGGAAATCTTTGAAATCCCTGAAATTGCTATTTTTCCACGATTGTATACATTCTAGAGCAATCCCCTAGATCCAAGAACTAAAATCTTATGATTTACTCCACTTGGGCTATTCTATAGAAAAAGTTGAAGCAACAACTGCAACTGACACTACTGAGACGGTATCTCAACATGCTTCCACAGAATCACTGTAAAGCGTCAAAACAACATTTAGATAGTTTTCCTTGAAAGAGTATCGCGAATGTATCGGAAGGAATATAAGAAATATTGAAATATTGATACTCGCTTAATATTTTACATTTATTCAATAGGCCTTCAAAACGAATGAACATTCGAAATACTCGATTTCATTTGAATTTGAAAACAAGAAAGCGCTCATAGAAAGAGCTTTTAGCTACAAATGTCAGAAATTTTACACTAAAAGAATTCGGTGTAGAGTGTATAAACTCATCTTCATAATGACTCGGTTACGATACTCTGTTTTCAAATCAATATTCATGAACATCCCCGCAAGACAGAAGTCAGTCAGAAGCAAATATGAATTTCAATCTTGGAAACCCCACTTGAAAACTTAATTGAAAACACCACTTCATCCAAAACAGTTTTCTATATCAGAAGAGGGATATCCAATCCATATTGAAATACCTCGAAGTTTCACTTGATGTTTACTGAATATCTGGGAGCGGTTCCGGTTGAGTAATGTTCGAAGTTAATTTAATATTTAAACATTATGTGGAAAGTTTTCATTCCAGGTGCATCAAAGCATCTGCCTCCATTACCCTCACTTGTTCTAATTGCTAAACTTTTTCAATTTGACATTCCACTATGAGGAAGCTTTTTGTGAATAACTTATGAAAATATCTTATAGAGGAGCGTGATCCCTTTGTTTTAGGTCATTTTAATTTTAATCTGAGGTGAGGTGAAAGTTCCTCCAAATACTTTTGAGTAGCTCTTGAATACTTCATATTAGCTGTCCTCCTTTCTAGACCCTCTGTATGTTTTACTCGTATCGAATTTTATGGAGAATGCTCTTGCTTGCAGGATGACCATTATTGTTATAGGATTTATTGTTGTGAAAAAATTCTGAAGTTCTTTAGTGAACGGAATAAATTGACTTATGAGTATGATTTTGTGAATGCTTCTATCGCCAGGGAGAATTTTAATAACAATAATGAAAATGTTTGTACTGTGCATGCACTATTCCTAACTGTTGTTCCGAAAACATTTCCAGTGAAAGAAGCTCATTAAAAAGAAAAATGAATGACATTTATACCAAAACCGGAAGCAAATTATACACAATAATGAACTTAATAGGTGTAATGAAGACCGATATTAAAATATTTCGATTGTAGTGAGGTGACCCTCATGTTGATTCAAGACCATTGAAATTTTAACAGTTTTCGTTGCGAAAACAGCCTAAATACGTTTTTTAGAATGAAATGAAAATTTTGAACATCTATAACTTTTGAATAGATTTCCTGCGACACAATGCACTGTCAACCTTCACCCTCAAGTGATATTGAATATTGAAGAGCGGAGTCGCTAGAGAGTATTGAAAAATTCTTCCTCGACCTGTATGAAAGTACACAGTTTACATTCCATATGTAAAAGATTTCAAGAAATCAGCAGTTTTTGAGCGCATAATCAAATTCTTCGCCAAATCGTTCATCATTACACGTATTGACCCCGGAAAATTGAGCTTCACCTCTTGATGGCTTCTTCTTATCAATATATTTCTGCATGAACGTTCAAGCAGTTATTTTTCTAGTGAGAACTGGATTTTAACTCAATAACTTCAAAATGTATTTTTAGAATCATTGGGAAAATACATTTTTCAATGAGTATATCTACTGAAACACCAAACGGTGGGTTTAACCCATTCATAAATAAGGCCTTTCTTAACTTAACCCCAAACATACTCTTAAAATTTCGTGATATGACTTGCCTGAAGTGTAACATGAGGAAAGGCAACCTACAAAATTTGGATGAAATGTTCCTGATTCAGAAAAGAATATGCAGTTTAATTTTCAACATAAAATATAGGGAATCATGTAGAAGTATATTCAGGCAAAACAATGTGTTAACAGTATATGGTCTCTATCTATTTGAGTGTTTAATGTTCCTACATGAAAACAGAGAGAAGTTCATGAAAATTATACTAATTTTCAGCACAACATAAGAACTTTGAATATAAATTATCCTATTCATAGATCGACTTCAATTGAGAAACACTCAGCTTACAAATGTATTAGAGTTTTTTATCATTTACCTCATTATATTCAGACCATAGTTAATGTCAGGCAATTTAAGGCTAAGGTGAAACAGTTGTTGATAAAACAGAACCATATGATCTGGATGAATTTTCAGATGTAGATGGTGAATACATTATTGTCGTTATTTCATTCAATAACTGCATCGCTGTTGTTGTTACTGATGTCATTGGAAATGAAGATTATTAGAATTAGTATTATTGAAAGGTATAATCTTGAAAATGCAAGTTTAATTGGAACCTTCATGTAATTATCAGGGTGACACGTTTCGGCAGTTCGGCTTTATATCGTGACAAAAACCATCAGAGACCGATCAACATATAACAGCTGCTTGTAGTTTGTTAGCTAATACCGACTATCTGCATAAAACAGATGTGGTACAGCAGAAAATCTAGAAAAGCACTGACGTGAAGTCAGCAGCTTTTACGCGCTTGTTCACATTGCGAAATGGTGACTTGAAAGTTTCGGTGAAATTTTGAAATATAAAAATTTTCAAAGAAAAAATTTTTTTTTCGAATTTTTCCATAGATAATTCTTCTTATTAACACTGTTTATATTCCAACCAAGTTTCATTCCGATCAGATGAATATTTTTCGAGTTATTGAAAAATCAAAATTTCAAATGGCTGTAGCACAAAAACCATTCGGCAGATTCGGCCCATTACCGAACTTAACCGAGATATTCAGGATCTCAACCTAACCTGAAAATTTCAAGACTCTAGGTCCTTCCTTCCGAAAGTAACAGCGCACACTGTTGGCCGGACGGACATAATCAATTTTGACCACGGATTCTTCATCAGTGAGTCCAACCTAGTCGTTTGAGACCAATTTCAGCTCAAAATTCGAAAATTATAGACTTTGTGACGAAATGATAACGCGCTGTTCCCCAGAACAAGCGCGTAAAAATGTGGAAATAGTACCAGTTATTATGTCATCAACCGGTGTCGTACTCAAGACCCTGCACTACAGTATCACCGAACTGGGACTTCTCCGACATCCAGAAGGCGGTGATACTGAATACTTACTTGCTTCACAGTACGCAAGTTTATTATGTGAACTGAACCTAATACTTTTGATACTTTGTATCCGGGATAGGTTAATCATACCGGCTTGAAGCTCAGTAGTGCATAAGTCTACATGTAATAATAGTATTAACAATAATAATAATAATAATAATAACAATAATAATGATAATAATAAGAATAATAATAACAATAATAATAGTTATATTATTTATTGATCTTTTTCGACAACCAGTGAATGGGATGAGTCAAGAAAATCAACAATTTTTACGTATCAAAAATAACCACTACTTAATTTTAACATCGGAAAAGTAATCACCCACCGAGTGGTAATATTTCCTTAGCAATAAACTTTCAATACCTTTTCTAAATGTTTCATAATGAAGATATCGTATACAATGCGGCTAGCGAATGTACACTTCTATACACTGATACATAGGAGAACACTCACAAACTTTGTTGTTTTGTGTTTCGGGATATATAAGATTCAGGACAGATCCCTGCGGCCCTCCCAGATCAACTTCACATTCATCAGAAGTTGCGTTCTGCATTCTGATAAACACGGACCTACCTCAAGATAGCTATGGAGCCAATCCAGAAGCACGTCTCCAAAGCCCAGGTTGTAACACTTATTCAGTATAAATTTGAAGGATAGAGAATCGAAAGCCAGGAGAAGATCAAAAAATAGACCTGCCACATTAAAACCAACATCAAGATTCGCATGAGCCAATTCAACGAAGTCAAGTACTGCAAGATTTCATATACCAAGAAGTATTCATCTTAGCTCGGAATAATAACGTAGCATATAGTTGTCCAAGTTTGAAATCCTAGGCGCAAAATAAAATGTCTGATATTATTTTTCCCCAGAAAAAACTGGGTTGTAATGGCATGAAGCTGAGGAAGATATAAAGAGCAAGAAAATAAATATAAAGAAACGATTTATGCTTCTTCACAGTTTGTTGCTGAATTTATACTTGAAAGAGGTCCCCGAGGCACGAAATTCAAACAGTTTTCTTCGCTGATAATTTTTTTCGGTGAGATGTTTCTTTTAGAAAAAACTCGCTAACCATTATAACTGTCTCTGTTTGGGTCGATGAGAATGGTTTCTACTCTTCTAAATTTCTCTAACGGCAGCGGGCGAGGAATATTCAGAATGAAACTTCTCTCGAATTAATGTCAGTTTATTCCGTCTCTTCTGTACTTATCTATTTCGACAAATTTTCGTGGTATAAGACTTGTCGAAAAATAATCAGGTAGTTAATAATTTTCAAGCTTACCACCAAAATACCCATCAGCAGTGTGAAAACATTTTTTAACAACAGTTCCTCAACTTCTCTCTCAAATCTATTCACATTGAGTGATTGTATGTGGACAGGTTGATAATTGATTTTTTATGCTCTGATGAATTGGGGACGATGCAAACTTTGAGGTCCTGGGTATAGGAACATTTAGGGTTTGTTTATTTGTCCTATTGTGAGAATGAAAGTTAGAAAGTTTGACGGAATGGCTCTCATTCTATTTCACACATACAGGTCATCTCAAAATGAATATAAAGTCCACATTCTTCAAGAAAACAGATCTTTAAGAGCCACTTTTTTTATTGAAGAAGAATTTTCGGGAAACTAAAAACTGAAATGATGTGAGCAATGAAAAAATAACTAATATTGCGCATTCAAACAAAAGAATTGAGTACATACAACAAAATTCCGAAAAATAATCACTGAAGCCTGCAGAACGACACCCCGATTTCTCCTATAAACGAACAATTTCTCCGAATTCTAATATTTCACGCGGCTATTGGCAACGCTAAAGCATGTAGGTGCCTGACATTGAGATATTAACGAGGTGAATGAAACTAGAGTGTGGCTGTGTTGCCTAGCCGTAATTTAGCACCAAGTGGTATTTTTTGCTCTCAAGCGAATGATTCGTTTCTGTATTATGAGAACACTGACAATGTCAAAAAAATTACCCAATAGTAGAATGTTATCTGTTTCATTTGTTGTTTATTCTTACATTATACTCCTAGAACTTCAGGATTAATTAGAATTACTTTTTTCGGTTTTTGAATGTTTCACCATTTCTTGAGCTTGATGGTTCTCATAAATTTTTCAAAAGGAATAATTTTCAGATTCTTTGTTTGGAAATGGTAGTATAGCCGAACTGCCAAGACATGTCACCCTGTTGATGACATAAATGTTTCAATAAACCTTATTTCCAAGTTATAATTCCTTTCACTACTCGACTAATATCATCACAAAATTTTGCTGAGTTTTGCATCAGCATTTTCAAACTAGTTATCAAGTTTTATCATGATTGAATCAGTATTTTTTGAGCTATATCAGAAAGAACAACGAAAGCGCGGACACAACAACGAAATTGTATATATTATTTTCCTATATCTCAAAAAACTATTTCAGGATCGAACCACAGTGTCGTAAAAAAAATTGCTCCCAACTCTTAGGAATAGTTTCTGAAAGAAAAATTCTTCGGGGAAAACTTTCGACAAAATCTTCGTTTCGAATATACTAACAATACTGAATAATTTTTTCGAAAGCTTGTCTAGGACAATTATTTTTATTATAGTCTTTGTCAGTACTGTAACTAAAATCCTCCTATATCCAGAGAGATCCCAAAAAGAGAAACATTTCTACATTCCTAAGAATTTCAATGAGTTATACTCGTGTATGAAATAACCGAATGATTTTACATTCAAGCGTGTTATATTATGAAAATACTATGAGGTAGTTTGCATTTTTTGTCGAAAGAGCTCTCTTCCTTTGAATACTGCCTGTTTCACAAAAATATGAAAATAAACTCAAGATATTTTCAGATAACACCGTATTGCAAAATTAACGGTGATTTTAAGGTGTAATTATACCCTACAATTTATCTTCTTATTTTATTAAAATTGAACAGTGAATTGTAATTGGTACCACGACATTTTCAAACTAGTAAATTTGAAGTGGTTGTAAAGAGCAGTTTGAGGAACTAAAGAAACAGGCGGACCCATGTAATTCCCCATTTTTCGAAATTCTCAAGAATTGTTACCTTGAAAAATACCAGTTCGAGAATTTATCAGTACAACAAAACTCGGGCAACTGTTAAACCTCAATAAAATATACTGATAGTAAACAAGTAATTTCTTTTATCCCACGCATAACAGTAACAACTGTCATTGTTAATGAAATTTAAGACGAGTAAATTATAAAATGATACAGTAGTATGTTGTCATTCATAACTCACTCAATAAAATATAGTGATAGTAAACAAAGTAATTTTTTATCCTACGCATGACAGGAATAACTGTCATTGATGAAAATATAAAATAACTGACTTGTGAGATATGGATTATAATTCATCATTCATCATATTTGAAGTAGTATTCTAATTATTTTTCACTATAGCATAATTCACATTGATTTGGAAATTGAAGGAAAACGCTAATAGTTTATTCGACTTCAGTCATTGTGAACTTCGTTGGTTTATGTTTTCCAGATGCTTCCATATCGGAATAGGTGTTCATCGTGCTGCAACGCAATTTTTCTCGGTACCGGTGTGGTGTAGAGCTTCGTTCATAAACTTCTCTATTTCAGGTCATTGTTATGTCTTGGACTTCTTTGGTTTGTATCCCTGTGATTTGCTTTCTTAAAAGCTCGTTAGTTTGCCATATTTTGAACTGTCGATTTTTTCATAAAAGTGAATAGTCGAGTGAAGCATCGAGCATTTGTATGTAACGACGATAAAACCATTTATTTGATCAGAAAATATATCTATTATTATCTCAAAAAAAAATATTTCTTTCATTTGTTAGATGAATCATTGTATGCCACTCGTCTGTTATGTTTCCATTAAGAAACTCGAGAGTTTATACCGTTATAAATCTTTCTCGCCTGACTTATTTTCAACAGAACGCACTAGTACTATAAATAACTAGTATTTCTTCTTATCCATGATGATTCTCGTATTTCAGGAATACTGTAGATAAACCGTTTTGAAAGTGGTTGAACTGCAACAAACGTTACGTTTGTTTGTGGGACAGGCATGAGGAACTGGAATATCAAACTATTATACATAAACGGAACCAGATATCCCGAAATATGAAATCAAACATTTATTCAGACCGCTGAACACTCCCGTGCATTTTCTTAGAAATCTTTTTCTAGTCTCTAGGGAAACTAATACTCAGGGAAATACTGTTGTACGTTTAGGGTTCATGCTCAACCTACTCCGTTTATTCGAAAAACCATCCATCACTCTCCAGGAACGAGGGCCGTAGACGCAATGCTCTTCATTTCTCCCTTCCGATATCTCCGGGATTTGAAGTAAAAACAGCCGCAGGATTATGCGGATGTGCTTTGACTAATGATTTTTTTGCTGGTGCTCATTGACGCAGGGTCTGATCCAATATCTGAATTCAGAATATTCAAAGTTGAATGGAATTTTTGTTTATAAGGAACCTTGATGTTTCCTGAAGTTAATATACAGTCATAAAATATGAGGAATTGAGCATTCAAAAAGCCGATTGTTCAAATTATTTTTTAGCGTTTGATTTGAAGGTTGTTGTAACCGTCTGCATTTCGTTGTATTTTCTACAATACCCAGATAGCACACAAGCGTTCTAAGAAAATTCATAGAAGGTATCACTAGAATATTCATATAGGTACTAGTATTTTTGAAACATTTATTCTCACACGAGGCATGTCATATTCCAAGAACGTTCTATGAACTATGGGATGAGAGAGAAATTCTGATTCTATAGAACGTTACTTAGAATGTACCAGAACAATGTGAACATATTCTGGGGTATATTTCAGGAAATTAGGCATGGTGATCGATTTTATAACTTAATACGAATTATCACCAAATTAATAGTAAACACAAAATGCTACTGAATAAAGAGGAATTTGGCAGATGTAATTAATGATATCTATCATTAAAAAAAAATAATGTAAAACATGGTAAGTTTTTGCATATGGTTCATAAGGAATTATTTATTTATCACTGGAGAGAAAACCGATGGCCGATTAGTTGAAATAAAGAGGTTTCCGATACAAATTCGAATCCAAATTCGCCATCTATTTAGGAACAACCTGTAACTTTTTTCTCTTGCATATTAGGGTAGTAAAATCTAAAACATGGTTTAAGTAACAGTTCCTGAAAATGTAATCTTTTTGGCGTGAAGGGAAAAGAAATAGCTGAAAATTCAAGACGAAAAACAGTTTTTTGTGAATAACTCAGAAAATTTCCACTTTAGGGCAAGGGTGTGATGCATACACTCACATTATTTTTCAACGTAGATTCAATATCTGCCATAAAAAAATGGGGTTCTAATTTGAAAAAATTGATTTTTCACGATTTTGTCATCCCTAACTTTGAAAGCGATTTTTTCACCCCCTGTATCATGAATCGCGATTTCGATTTTTAAAGTGGATACATCAATCTTACATCTTGAAAAATCCCAAAAATGAAAATTTTCCATCCAAAAACCTCGAAGTTATTCTTGTTTCAGCGGAGCTCTATTTTCGATTTTTTTTTCGAATTTTCCCGCTCAGAGAGAATTTTCCAACCAAAACTGAAAAATGTTACATCAAAATAAATTGAAATTTTCTAAGGAATCTATTTCTGCAATAAAAAAATGGTGTTCTAATTCGAAAAACGGAAGTTGACGTCATTTCCGGAAAAACCGGAGGTGCTCATGCCTTGAAAATATTTTAGATTTCCTCAGCATCGTGAAATACTTATAAGTGCTGAATTTCATGAAAATACGTTCATTAGTTTCCCGTATAAATATGGGTGAGGTTCCTCGTGAAAGACCCTGTATAGTGTTCATAACCCCTCTCTCTGACTGTAATATCAGATTTCAATTCAGATCATCATCGATTTGCGATTTTAATTTTTTTTTTTTGACAACATGGAAATATGAATGAGACGGAAGTAGGTTGACGAATGACGGAATAACATTCGAATTTATACCTCCAATTTCTAGACTCTACTCTAAGGATATGTATCCAGCTTAGAATTCAATCAACGCGTTCATGAAAACTTTTCACTGAAATTCTCAAATTACTCCTAAAAATATACTACAATATACTATAAATATTCTTTGAGAATATTCTGAAGATGTTCGAAACATCATGTGTTATGAATATCTTTCTCAAATATAAGGAGGACGTTTTCGAAGGGATGCTCCTATTATATTCTGAATATTCTACGAAAATTCGTACAACGTTTAGAACCTTGATATCACATTTTATGAATGTTATGTGCTGTCTGCATATCTGAAAGAATGTTGATCCTGGTAATCAGGTGCTTAAAGCAGAGCATTCTGTGAGTTTAGTATCATTGGAGACATAAAAAGACCTAGATAACCAATGACTTGAGGTCAGGAGCTTGTTTCGTTACCAAAGCGGTCATCTATACTACTAAGTATTGGTCCCTCCAAACGCAGATCTTCTTTTCATATGGTCCTCACGAAATTCTGCATGAACATCAAGCTATAATTTTCGATCAAGTACCAACTAGATTTCAATTCGATCTGAAATTTTAAATGGGTATACTTATTTGAAGAATAATTGGTGAATTAAACCCATTTAAGCATTCGACCTTTTTAATTAAACTGAAAATATACTCGACAAATATATTTCCTATGCTGATTCTTTCTAGGGGTAATGTGTTTATGGCTGGTTTAACCACTGATAGTGAACAAAAAAACTTCCGGAAGAATCTACCCATTAGCATGATAATTGTAGAGTAGGTTTGGAGTTTGATTACGAAGGCCGAATTAGTGAAAACTATGAAATGATTCCGCAGATATACCCTTTCAAAAGTTCATTTACCTGAAATTTTCAAAAACTCGTTCTTTAATGAAAAATACCAACTTGAAGTTCATGCGAAATCTCATGAGGAATATATAATGAGTAGATCACCAAATATTACATATATACTTGAAAACGATATTTTGAATTTTTTCATTAATCTATAATTGAACAATCATCAAACAAATTCCGCACAAGTTGACCTGAAATCTACTTCAAAAGTAGAGTTCAGATCATCTGTGGTAGGTAAGTTTTTCTCAGTAGATTTTGGTAGATTACTTTTTGTCTTATGTGTCGTTGGGTATTAGATGGCACTGCATTCGCAATATAAACCACTAGTTCTGGTGGATCCCCTGCCTGAAGTAATAATCTCATTCATTCATGATGACGGTTTCGAGTTCAGAATTCAGATTCGTTTGGTGTTTGTAATTCGTGTTAGATCTACTTTGGAAATAATCCGTTCATGTGTATATATTAGAAGATTCAGGATCTGGAAGAATGATTGAAGTAACGTACACAGTAATCGTGCAAACTGTTGTTCAGTACCTTCAGACATACAACCACTTACTTGAGATTCAACAAATACTCGAAGACCTCTGAGCCTGCGCAAAACTAACATGGTAGATTCGAGTAGATTTCTGTCATCGTCCACGTAGATTCGCTATTTGAAATATGGTCACGCTGGTCTATCATCTGCATCATGGACGATTTCGATACACAGGTCATGTGCTACGGGGAAGTGCGAACTGAGGACTGTAATACGTCGATTGACGATCTATTGACGCCACTATCCTGTATAATGTCACTGTGGAATCCAGTTAATGCTTCGACTATTCCCGAGTAGATGTCTTGAAAGGTTGATGCAAATAAACTCTAGATATTTATGTTTTTTTGGAATAATCCCGATTAGAGTAAATTTCAACGGAGTTGAAATATGCCTCTGAAATATATGAATTTCTCAAATGAATTTCGTAAGCTTTTCCATTTATTCGTTCCTGAGGAAAATCAGGGGATCTGATGGTATTGAAATAAAGTAATCGATTATGAAATGACGATTTGGTGATTTCAGAGAAATTCAAAAGACATATGAATTTTTTTCTTACCAATTTTTCGATGGAAAATTCATTTTATTGATGCTTTCCATCTACCAACCAAGTTTCATTCGAATCAGATAAAAGTTTTTCGAGTTATTGAAAAAAAGAAATTTCAAATGGCTGTCACACAAGAGCCATTCGACTGATTTGACCATTCACGAACTCAACCGAGATATTCAGAATCTCAACCTAACTTGAGTATTTCAAGACTCTAAGTTTTTCTTTCGAAAGTTATAACACACACGGACGGACGACTGGCCGGACAGAACCAAATGTGACCACGGATTCTTCATCAGTGAGTCCAACCTAATCGTTTGAGATTCATTTCAGCTCAAAATTCAAAAATTACAGACATTGTAACGAAACGATAACGCGCTGTTCCCTATAATAAGCGCGTAAATATTTTTGAGATAATTCAATATTCAGGAAGTACTCATCTGATCGGAGGTTTGCCTGGTAATTTGAACCTCCTTGGAAGTGTCACGTTTCGTCCAGGCTTTGTTTTGAGTAACTCGTCAGGGCATGATCCATACGGAATCATTTAATACCTATGTGTGTGTGGATACCCTTCAGTTCTCCTTTCCTAGCTCAGACATAGTTATTCCGAAAGGAATGAAATTTAGTGTGAAGTTATCCATAACAATGACGAATATTGTTCTGTTATTGAACATTTATTCAGAACTCTGAACACTGGTGCATTTTCTAAAAAAATGTTGCCTAAGTCTCGAGCTAAAACTTAAAAAAATACTGTTTTACGGTCGAGGTTCATGCTCAACCTACTCCCTTTATCCGAAGAACCATTCATCACTCCTTCGGAATAGGGGCCGCAGTCGCAATGCTTTTCATTTATCCGATATTTCGTGTATTTGGAATGAAAACAGCCTCAGGATTATGCGGATGTGCTTCTACTGATGACTTTCTTTACATGGTGCTCATAAAATGAAAGTTTGTTCCAATATCTGAATTCCGAATATACAAAGTTGACTGGAATTATCGTCAGAAAACTAAAAAAAATATAGGAAATTGATCATTCAAAAATTCTAGAGAAAAAGCCTTTGCGCGCATGACCAAACTCGTTGCCGGAGCAGTTTTTTTTTTACTTTCACTTTTTGATCTATAGATTTGGTAATCTCCTAATCAAATTATCTCCTCCCTTCAAGTAGGCCTGTTTTCAATCAGATACTGAATTCAAATTCGATTCAATTCGCATTTTCTCGAAATAAAGGGAGAAATAAAATTTGAAATAGCTATCGTGAACACAGTTACTGCCGCAAGAATCAACCAAGAATTTCGAATAGTTTTGGACTCATTTGTAATTTCAAGATTAATTCCTAGATAACTCATGAAGTAATGACTTGATGAGTTTAGAACTCTTTATATAGTTCTGAATTACAAACTCGCAACTGAGTGCAAAATTTCGTGTAGATTCGAATGTTGGAAAATTAAAAAGTAAACCATTCGAAAATTTTCAAATGTTTGTTGGAATATATTTTTTTTATAAATATTGACTAGATTTCAACGAGATTTGGCACAAACCTCGAACTCAGTATTTCACAACAAAGTTCCAAATTCAAATCCGATCCAATGTTTACTTTCGGAGATATATGTTTGACGAAATGTTAACAAAACAGTGTGCTTTAATCCACTCACACTTCCTGCGTTTAACGCACGTTTCGGAAATCAACTTTCCTTTGTCAAAGACATATCGTTACTGATCTAGTACTACTATTAGTAACGATATATCTTTGACAAAGGAAATTTGGTTTCCGAAACGTGCGTTAGGCGCAGAAAGTGTAAGTGGATTAGAGAGTAGTTACACACTGTTTTGTTAACAGTATTTTATCCACAGTGAACTCAAATAGTTATCACGAAATGTTGTCTGAAAATATTGTTTTCTTCGGAGACTATTGATGACATTTCCATGAAATAAGTTACAAATCTTTGAGTCACTATTCAACAACAGTTGGAAAAATTGAATTTCGGTCTTCGGTCTTATTTGAAATTTCGAGGTTCATATTTCGAAAAGTACTGACGCGATCAGATTGAAACTGGTTGAAGAATACATTTTTTACAGAACTTTTGTGGAGTCCGTTTCGATAAATGAACGCGAAGGAAATATTTCTTCGAAAATATAGTTTTCTCGGAAATTATTACTGAGATTTCAATAAGATTTGGCACAGTGCTTCAAAATTGAGGTTGATTCGACATTCTTTCTTATTCATGGCTTTTTGAAATTTTGAAATTTTTTTCCAATATTTTAAGAATTAACGCGATTAGAAATGAACTTTGAAGTTAGTTGAAGAATACCGACGAGCAACTTTACTTCAAAAACAATTAAATTGCAAAATTTTCATCTGTTTCAAATAAAAAATATGAAAGTACCTAAAGTAAGTATTCAACAACGGTGTTCAATTTCAGTTTGATCCGATATTCGTCTTCAGAGATATTGGGAAAAACTTTGTCACATTCTTTGGTTCTTTCCTCGTTATCGCTCTTATGTATGGATGAACTCAAAAAATACTGATCCGATCATAATGAAACTGAGTAACTAAATGGGAACTGTTGACGTGCAGCTATGAACGAAATTTCGTGATGATCGTTTCATGAGTAACAATTTGGGGAAAAATGTTTTCAGGTAACTTATATTTTGCGACTTATCATAGGGTCCTCCCGAAATTCTTTATTAGCCTCCAATTATCAATATCAATGTGATCCGATCTGCATTTTTAGAATTGGTATATCTGGGGAATGATTATTGAGTGGATTTTAACAATTCGCAAATTAGGCTATCGAAATCAAACTCCAAACATGCTCAGCAACTATCAAGTCTATCGGCTTATTCTTTCAGTTATTGTATTTTTTTTTTTTTTTTTTTTTTAATTTCACACATTTCGTGGTATCTGATGCAGATCTCCTCGGGTAATTCTACCAAGAGGGGATCTAGTCCTTAGTGAGGGAAGATAACCTGTCGGATGATGTTGACAGTCCCCAGCAGCACCGCCTTCTGCATCCATGTAATTGTGTTCGGGCTCACGTCCAACTCCTTCAAATGTTGGACGGTTTTCTTCAGCACTAATCCGTGGGATTATGTCATACATATTTGCGTATGATACAAGAGCACAGATAAAAACCTCAGGAAAAATTCTGTCTCCCCGCATAAGTGTAGTAATTTGTTTATAGAAGATGGATGGCATCTTTTTCATTTGAAAATAATTTTTTCGTCATCTTGAATTCATTTCGACAAAATATCTTGACATAATATCTGAAACAGAAAGAGGGACAGAAAACCAGAAGGAAGCAGTAAATAATATTACCTACATTTGCTCATGACCGAGAGGGTCTTTCGACCAGGTTCAGTCCTCCAAGCGATGATTTTCAGATCCTCAGATAAACGAAGAACGCTACAGGCCCCTTTATTGGGGAATCATCTCCCATAGATCCATAATTGTTCATTTCGAACTAGAAATCTAATAAAATATCGGGAATAAAGTGAAAAACTTGTGACATGTATTATGATCCGTGGTAAGACCAGCTGCAAACAAATTAACTTCTGATGGAAATGACTTAGAGACTCCATAGTTGTAGAGAAGAGACGAGGCTTGATAACGAATGTGAAATTCGTGAATAGATAAAATCCGCCAAATGATTTCGTTGATATACCCATTCACAATTCGATTTTTCCAATATTTCCAAAAATTCAGCTTAGGTCCAATTTAAATCTAGTACCTAATGGAAAGATAAAAGTTTGTAGGTTTATTGATGGGACCCAAATAGGAGGGTCGAGTTCGTGAATGGATTAAATCCGCCATTCGATTCATAGATATACACATTCATTTATTTTCAAAAATATGGATCGGATCGAATTGAAATCTATCCCTCGATCGCGAAATGATAGCTTGAAGGTTCATGCAGAAGTTTGTAGGACTATATGAAAAGAAGATCTCCAAATCAGTCTATTAGAAAGTAGAATTGAGATCGGAGGGATCAATAAGCAGGTGACTACTGTGGGATGAAGAATTTTAACAGGCGCGTATAAGCTCCTGACCTCAAGTCAGTGCTTTTCTAGATTTTTTTTCTGGGTGTAGCACATCCAATGTCTTTGTCTATACAAGCATCCTGACATATTTTTTTCACAATCTCCATGATCGCGTCTGATAGAGAAAAGTTGCTCAGGACGAAGGTCAGACACACGGATTTTTTCATCCGATGGTTTAATTACTCACGTAAGAAAACTGTAAAATTTCAGGAAGCGTAGGAAATGTTTTTATTGAACCACTCCAAAGGATTAATATATACTAACTGACAAAGAAATTGCAACACCCAGAAGGAGCTGTTTAAATTTAATTTTTTTCTTGGTAAAACATAGATAGTATAGCAAGGAGTAAATGATTAAAATTTGCAGCAAAAAATTGTGAAGGTTTTTTCATGCGATAATTTTTTGTTATTTAAATATTGTAGTCGTTTTCTGTAAATTTTTTGAATTGAAACAGCTGTTTAATGAGATCCAAAGTCGATGTTAAGTTGTTGTTAAAATGCCTAGAGCACGTGTACGTGGAATTTATGGCCAGTCTAGTCTCCAGCTAAGTGAATTTGAAAGAGGTCGAATTATTGGTCTACAGGAAGAGGGGTTGTCATTTCGAGAAATCGCTAACCGTACGGACAGAAATCCAACTACTGTTATGGGATGTTGTCGAGCGTGATTCGATAATGTCCGAAATCGAAGAAGAGTAGGCACCGGACGCCGAAGGGACACCAATGAAGTTCAACATCGACGTCTAAGACTTATGGCCATTAGAGACCGATTTTCGACAACTCGATCTCTGGCTGATGAGTGGTTAGGGGAACAAGGCCATCCTGCAACTGTCCGAACGGTTTACCGCCATATAAGCTCTTTTAGACGGCAGCATTATCGATCCCATCTTGTGCTATCTCTTACGGTTGAGCATCGCCGGCAACATTTACAGTGGTGCAGAAAACGACAACATTGAAATGTGGAATGGCATCAGGTCATCTTTTCTGATGAATCTCGATTCTCCTTGGGTGCACATGATCGCCGCAGAAGGGTTGGACGACGTCAGGGAGAAAGACGTGACTCTTATTTTGAAGTTGAGCGTCATGTACACCGTACAGGAGGCGTTTATGGTGTGGGGTGCTATTGCATATGCAAGTAGGTCACCTTCAGTCTTTATTTGACGTAACATGACAGCCCTGCGTTACCTTCAAGAAATAGTGGAGCCATATGTTCTCCCTCACCTTAACCGGCACGAGAATCCAATATTTCAGCTAGATATATAGTGCTCGAACTTAAGTTGACAGATTTCATTTAAACTTTTTTGAAGTGACCCATGTGAATCATTTACCATGGCCACTCAGATCATCCGATCTTTTGCCCATAGAGTATGTTTGGACATCATGGGTAAAAGGCTTGGAAATTTATTCCAGCCCCAATGGTTTTTGGTGGCTCTGAGACATGTAAGGTACAGGTAGCTTGGGATAGTATCCCTCAAGAAGAAATAGACCATCTTCTCGCATCAATGCCAAGACGTGTTTGGGAGTGTATAGATAACCGCGGTGGAGGAACACATTATTAACAAATTCAATAAAAAAATTGTGAACCCTTCGTTTTTTCCCTCCAAATTTTAATCACTCACTCATTGCTATACTATTTATGTTTCACAAAAAAAAAAATAAAATTCAAACAGCTCCTTCTGGATGTTGCAATTTCTTTGTCAGTTAGTATATCTGCAAAAATAATAGGCTTGAACGAGTCGGGAGTTTCCACTGTCAAAACGTCGAAATGAAAAGTTGGCACCTTCGTTGGCATTTACCTTCCTATATGACGAATGATGAGCATTCTGTTGTTGACATTTTCATTTCATTGTTTTCGTTGATTTTAGCGATGTACGATGTTGAACCGGTAGGCTTTTGCCGGTAATCCTGAACCTGGGCTGCAGTGAAGTGCCTCAATTCGAACGTATTATTTGATGTTGAATCAACAATTCAGAATGTTATTGATTTCGGTGATATCATATCGGCAGTTTGGACACAGACAACTGACGAATGGAATCAGGGAGTTGTGATTGTTCAGGGTTTTTTTTCAGCGAAGGAAGAGTATGGGATGATTTTCAACATCGTCATGTATTCAGGGTCGACCTCGAAAGAACGACTCATAATTGAACAGTGCTCAGTTCATGTTTACCGATAGGTATCTATTGGCGAATGAAGATAAGCGCTACTCCCTCTGGTGGCTATCCGAGTAACCCGAGGTACAGACTTTATCATTGACAAGTTAAAAGAAATGTTGAGAAAATGAGATTGTTTATGCATTTTTCTTGGTGTTTGTGTGATTTTACAAGTGCTTCTACTGAGGAAAAGCAAACTCATATGTCCCTTCTCATAAATTTCCACAACCCGGTGAAAAATTTTGAGTTAGGGTGAAAGAAACTTCCTTTAACAAGTCGGACCTGAAAGTGTTGAAGAATCGATAAAAACCAACAAACAAGATTTATGAGAGACTGTTACCTTGATTTTACCGATGATGATTTTTTATAGAGGTAAGTACGAATTGCTCATGAAATATATTAGATCAAATACATGAAGAAAATTTTTTTCCAGACCCCTAATCCAGCAGAGAAATTTACTCAAGATGAGTGCTTTCCAGAAATCTGCTTATTAAACTGATCATTAAGGAACAAGGTAAATGTTCTAGTGATAGAACTGACTATTGAAAAAAAGAGTTTCAACAATAGGAAATATCTGGTAGTGCATACTGTTCGCTCAAAGTCTTTCTGCCGATGAAAGCGAAGTTGTACAAGGCTTATTTATTACTGCTTTTTCAAGACCAATCATATGAGTGTTGGAAAATTTATTTGTCAGTCCACAATGAATAGGACTCACGATACAAGTAGTATTAGTTTTATGTGAACGTATTCATTTTATTCACAATGTATTGAGTATTTAGTACTTCGCTATAAAAATAGTAAGGTTATGAGTATTTGTCTATTATTCCAAAAAGTATGTTTTACGATACTATCTGTTTTTCAACTTTCAAGACAGCCATAGAAATCCACCAAGGTCAATCTTGCCATTTGGATCGGAAAATAAATACCTACTATTAAAATACTATCTAACCTTGGAGATATCCCCGTAATTTTAGAGTTGCTACTCTCAATGAGATTGAAGAATGTTACATACCTACTTTATAAGAATGTAATATGTACTCCCAGTAATACTCTCGTCAACTATGAAAGTCTAAAAAGTCTTTGAATAAATCGTGAAATTCTCAAACCAAACACTAACAAACTGTAAAAAATCGACTATCAAAACAAAATCTATGTCTGTATCTAAGGTTCTAAAACTGGCCACCGTGGCGCTGCAATCTTAAATTCAGACGCCAATACTTATTTTTGCACGATAGAACGACTTTAGTTAGTTACCGGGTTTGTTTTCAGATCGGTATATCATTTTGACTGGTTTCCAATGTAAACAGAATGGTAAGTGAACTTACCGTTCCAGAACGGTAAGTAAGAATGACTGAAAACATTCATTGAAATAATTAACTAATTCAAACACAATTCGAATTTGATTCATTCAATATTTCTCGGGAATAATGGCGGAACAGCCGATTTCCCTGGCCTTTTGACTTTCGCTTTCTTCAGAAGATTCAATATCGCTCATTTACGCGCTTGTTCTGGGGAACAGCGCGCTATCATTCCGTCATGATGTCTGTAATTTTCGAATTTTGAGTCGAAATCGGTCTCGAAAGACTAGGTTGGACTCACTGGACTCACTCAACCTTAACAGAAAAGTCGCCCTTATACATGGGCCTAAGGCTATTTAATGCACTACCCCAAGGGTTGAGGGCATCCAACTTGAAAGTTTGAAAACTTTCAAGTTGGATTACAGTACAGATTACTCTGTATAATGCAATTGTCGACCATATTCTTTGAGTGAATTCTTCAATTTTTGTGAAGATGAATTGTTTTGAGTTATGTATTCTGTTTTGACGAAACCAACTTTATTGTATTTCAATAATCTTCTGATTGAATAAATATATTATTATTATTATCATTATTATTACTGCTGAAGAATCCGTGGTCAAAATTGATTCTGTCCGTCCATCCGTCCGGCCGTGTGCGCTTTAACTTTCGAAAGAAAGAACCTAAAGTCTAAATTCTCAGGTTGGGTTAAGATCCTAAATATCTCGGTTGAGTTCGTTAATGGACCAAATCTGCCGAGTGGTTTTTGGGTTACCATTTGAAATTGTCATTTTTCAAAACTTGGCAAATTTTTCTCTTATCGGATGAAACTTGATTGGAAGATGAACAATAGGAATATGAAGAATTCTAGAGAAATTTGAAAAAAAAATTTTCTCTTTGAAAATGTTGATATTCCATTTAAATTCCACTGAAATTGTTCGCAACGACCTTTCACGGCATCTGCTGGTGAATAGTCCAGGCATTTACCGGATCCTACAGTGACAATATGCAGGACAGCGGTGTCAATCGACGTATTACAATGGTCTGTTATTGACACTCTATGCTTCATGAGGTGATTCCCTGGAAGTTTTATCGGTATTTCCCCGTAGCGCATGAGCAGTGTATCGGAATCCCTACCACTTAACAACAGTGTTTCAAATTTCAGCTTGATGGGATATTCGTCTTGGGAGGTATTGGAAAGAAACATGTCTGATTTCGTGATGTTTCCTGAGAATAATTGATATTTCCGAAATAACTCAAAAAATAATGATCCGATCATGATTAAAGTTGGAAGTTGATGCGAAAATTTGTGCAAAATTTCTAGATCATTTTATTAGAACAACCCAAAAATGTAGTTTATAGATATCTTATTTCTTCTAATCATATGGTTCTGGGCAACAGCGTGATATCGTTGCATCACAATGTCTGTAACAATCGAATTTTGAATCGAAATTGGTCTTAAATGATTAGGTTGGATCTCCTGAAGAAGAATACGTGATCGAATTCAATTTTGTTCTACAGTTCTCCTAGCAGTTTCACGCCCTGAACAATATCCATTTCAGACATCGCACTTTTCACAGTATAATACGATCAAGTCGTCACTCGGAAAGAGTGAGAACAGTGTTGATAAAAATTGTCTGGCAAGAATCCTCGAATTGAAAGTGAAGAAAAAATAAGGACCGAAATGTCCATCCCTTAATCTGGAGGTATCTGTGTAACAACCAGACAAAAATATTCCATCTCAAACGTCGTACGTACGTCCAAAGTTCGCTGGGAGTAATCTATCAAGGGATCCCCAGGGAGAGAAAGGCGAACCAGGTCCCTGGGAGGTCCCCGGCACAGAGTTCGATGTCACTACCCATTATATTGCGGCTCACATTTCATCAAAGTCCCTGAAGTATTTTACCATATAGAAGAGCCATAACGTCTGATAATTCTCCTAACCGTTTATTACGGCAGACTCCGCGTCCGTATTTTATAAATATTTAGGAGTTTTCTGCTGAAATTAAATTCTTAATGTTCCTTAGAATGGGGCTTTTCCTTTATTTTTATTCTTGGCCCCCATAGACGATTTCTTGATCTTAAGAAATTTAAAGGTGCATTTGAATATACAGGTCATTCCACATGAGAATTGATGAAGGGAAAATCAGGTAGGCTTGTGAGAATGAAGGTACATTATTTCACGATGAACGATAAATGATTAATGCCAGAATTGGCAGTGACATGCATTCTCATGAAAATTTTCACTGGATTCCACTCACAATCAGGTCGATTCTGTTTGCGTATTGCTATGAACTTTGTTATTCTAGTCATATTGCTATCTGTCTTATTTATAGCAATATGATCATAATATTACGTATTCTGTCCCGAGTGTTATAAAAATGTTTGTTATGAATATTTATTCTTCTGTTATCTGATTCTTTCATGAGTAGTTTGGTATATATTACCCGAACCTATCGTCTGATCTCCATTGTTTGTATTCACATGACTTACTACTTAGGATCTACTACAAATATTTATGCGTTTTTTTTCATTTTCTAATTTCTAATAATTCATTCATTCATTCATTCATCTCTTTAACGGGCCCGGCTTAAACCATGTACACCGATCATAGTAACACTTTTTTATTGCATACCTCTCATTCATACTTAACAATAGACAATTTCTATTTTTAAGACCCACAAACATATACCCCAAACTTTACACAACATTCATGACCTCGCCGGGACTCGATCCCGGTACCTTCAGTATCCTAGTCCACGTCTTCAGCCGACTGGGCTACCGAGGTAGCCAATTTCTAATGATCGTGATATATGTCGTCTTCCTATAAATAGGGGGATGATTTTATAAACATTTTTTATTTTTGCGCGCATGTTCTAGGGGAACAGCGTGCTATCGTTTCGTCAAAATGTCTGTAATTTTCGATGATTTAGCCGAAAATGGTCTCAAACGACTAGATTGGAACCACTCATGACGAATCCGGTGTCAAAATCGATTCTGTCCGGCCGGCCGGCCGTGGACACGATAACTGTCGAACGAAGTGAGTTAGCAAATCAAAACTTTCAGGGTAGGTGGCGCTTTGGATTGTCGCGGTTTGGTTCGTTAATGGGCCAAATCGGTCTAACAGTTTCGGAGTTATAGCCACTTGAAATTTTGAAGTTATTTATTTTTATTTCAGAAACTACTTGAGCAACTAGGTGAAGTATAACGACGCGCCAACTTCGAGCCAAATTTTGTCAGAATCATACTGTCAGTAAATTAAAAAATGATTTTTTTTCAAAATTTTTTTTCGAAAAATTTTTTTTTTGGAAACTGTTTATCGCATCCGGAAAAAAATTCTTCACGAACTTTGAGCTTCATATTTCACAGTAGTGTACCAAATTTCAGCTCGATACGATCATAAGTTTCGGAGATATCGGGAAGAAATATGTCAAATTTCGAGGTTTTCTTCTCGATATCGTTGTTTTTGCGCGCATGTTCTAGGGGAACAGCGTGCTATCGTTTTGACCAAACATCTGTAATTTTCGATGCTTGAGCCGAAAATGGTCCCAAACGACTAGATTGGACTCACTGATGACGAATCCGGTGTCAAAATCGATTCTGTCCGGCCGGACGGCCGTGGACACGATAACGGTCGAAGGGAATAAGCTAGGAACTTGAAACTCTCAGAGTAGGTCGCGCATTAGAATGCCGCAGTTAGGTTCCTTAATGGGCTAAATCATTCCAACAGTTTCGGAGTTATAGCCACTTGCAATTTTGAAGTTATTTATTTTTATTTCAGAAACTAATTGAGCGATTGGATTTAAACTTGGCAATTAGGTGGAGTATAATGACGCACAACTCTGAGCCAAATTTTGTCAAAGTCATACTGTCAGTAAATGTAAAAAATTTTTTTTTCAAAATTTTTCCCCACAAAATTTTTTTCTTCCGAAACCGTTCATCTTAGTCAAGAAAAATCCACAAGGATTTGAGCTTCATATATCACAACAGTGTACCAAATTTCAGTTCGATACGATTATAAGTTTCGGAGATATTGGAAAAAAATATGTAAATTTTCGTGGTTTTCTTCTCGTTTTTTTGTATAACTCAAGAAATACTAGTTCAATCCTGATAAAACTTTGCAGCTAGTTTGAAGATGCTGCAAGACAACTTTGTGCGGAATTTCGTGATGATCGTGTCATTAGAACAATTTGAAAAAAGAAATTCTGTGATTTTCGTATCATATCATCCTCATTAAATTCTGTATGAACCTTCGAACTGTAATTTTTCGATGGCGTTCAGGATTTCGATTCAATCTGATGTGTATTTTCAAAAATTTTATATCTGCGGAATCATTGGGTGGATTTTACCCATTCACGAATTCGGCCTTTGTAATTAAGGTCCAAACCTTCTGTACAAATATCGAGTTTATAAGTTGTTTCTTTCGGGAGTTATTGTGTTCACGCAGTCGGCCGTTAGGCCGACCGTAAACACAATAACTCCCGGAAGAAACTGCTTAGAAACTCGATATTTGTAGAGTAGCTTTGGGGCTTAATTACGAAGGTCGAATTCGTGAATGGGTAAATCCAGTAATTTATCAAAAAAAAACATGCGCGCAAAAGCTGCTGCCTTAACGGCAGGGCTTTTCTAGATTTTTGTTCTTCGGAGAAACACAACACGGCGCAGTTCTCGTACTGGATGTCCGATTCCAGTTGAAGTTGCCTAGCTTATTCAGATATCAATTCATCGCGTTATTCGGGCGAAAAATTATAATTGTTTGATCACGAATTCATCAGACATCAGATTAGATAATGAATATATGCCAAAATTGTGGATGCGAGAAACATGTCAGCATCTTTATTCAATTGCTGTTGTTTACGAAGGCTCTACTATAATTCCAAATCATAGGACCATTAAAAGTGTAATCTTTATCTGTTTCACAGTTAATAATAAACTTGCATCCGATGTATAAACGATAATTGAAAATTCGGTAAAATGGATCATTACAAACGAGACGGAATGAACTGGCATTCATTCCTGAGAAGTATCATTCTAAACATTCTGCGCCCGCTGCTTTGGAGAAATTTAGATGAGTGGAAACCATTCTCATCGACCCAAACAGAGACAGTAATGATGATTAACGAGTTTTTTCTAAAAGAAACGGCAGTCACCGAAAAAATTATCAGCAAAGAAAACTGTTTGAATTTCGTGCCTCGAGGGCCTCTTTAAGGTATAAATTCAGCAACAAACTGTGAAGAAGCATAAATCGTTTCTTTATATTTACTTTCTTTCTCTTTATATCTTCCTCAGCTTCATTGCATAACCACCCGGTTTTCTCCGGGAAAACTTAATATTAGACATTTTATTTTGCGCGTCGGATTTCAAACTTTGAGAACTATTTGCTACGTTATTATTCCGATTTAATTCCTAAGGACACTAAGAGGATGTATCCACTCTTCGGGATATGAATACTTGATATGAAATTAGGACCAGAGAGCAGGACGGCAATGTATTCAACAAGTGTGCTCATTCAGAATAACAGCACGATCTTATATTCACGTCATTGTCAGTTAGAAACCTATACTTATACAGTTTAAGTTGTAAATTTATTTCAACCATAAATTCCTCTCATCAAATTAAACACTTTTTCATTAATCATTCTTCCAGGTTCGGCTCAGGTAAAAAATTACAGGCTTTTAAGAATTTCTCAATGTGCTAATACACTCCTGTACTTTGTTTGCAATAGGTTCAACAAAGATATGTTTGAAGAGGATTTGTATTGCAAAATTGCCAACCCATCGCTTGAAATTCAATAAAATTTGATGGGGAAAACTCAATCACACTTTATGATTCGGTACGTTTTGCGGTACTTTCGTGGAAAAAATATTTCACTAATCTTGATAATTGAAACACTCATTTTCCACTTGATATTCGAGCAATATCCATTTGTTTTCACAACTTTTTTTTTCTTACCATTTCATTCCGGCCCATTTTTATATTGAAAATTCCATAATTATCCTTATTTTTATCAAATTTATAGATGGATTATATCGAATCACTCAATTAACCTAAACGCATTATTTGAACTCTAGAATTTTATGGAAGGTCTGGTCCATAGACATGGACCATATCTGTGGTCTGACCCGGAAATAGTATAGACCTAATATTTGGTCTATGCAGAATATATATTTATATTTCTGTGTATTCTGTGTTCCGGGTGAACGTAGTTGCAGCTTAATTCTCGGCCTTTACTAGCTCAGGGGCGTATCCACGAAAATAGGGAAGTTTCTCGAGTTTTTATTAGATTTAGTCACATTCACATTCAACCTCGAATATCTCGAAAAGGGTTTTTTTGAGGAGAAATAATAAAGAATAATTAAGCATTCTCAAATGATTGGGAATTTTCAGAATGACTGAACATAAACTTCATCTGTATTCTTCGTGCTGATTTCTTATAGTTAGCCTATAAACCTATAACCAGAAAACCATTTGAAGTTAATTGAAATTGATGACTGTAGAATACTGACATAATTATATAAAACTTCACAATAAAATTCCTTTCATACGAAGGAACCAGGTCAATGCTACAAAAAAAAGACTGATTTTGTTTTGAAAATTTCAACATCCTGTATCTTTCATCTTTATACCGAGGACGAATCTGGAAAAATAATTGATAATTGAAATATTTCATTCAAAAGTGGGCTTTTCCTGTTTTTGCGTGCATGTTCGGCGGAAGAGCGGGTTGTAAATTGCTCCAAATGTTCGAACATTTTTCTTAAAACCACCCTCGACTAATAGTTTCAATTATGAAAAAATGTAAGGGCATAGTCCATCATTATACTAGTTCTTTTTCAGATAATGGGAATGAAATCCTAGAAATCCCCTGGAAAACAATGCAAAAAAACTCCCATATTAACTTTTGATCCATGATATCAGGTGAGCAGGAACAAAAGTTGCAAAAAACAATTTTCATCATGACATAAACACGAATAGTAAAATATTGATTGAAGGATATTTTGGGAGGGTTTCGAATAATTTTTCAGACGTTTTTTAGGTTATTACTCCCAGTATGTGAAATATAAAGTTTTGATAACTAAAAGTATTTGTTATTAATAGAAGACATTCTTGCGGATTGCAGAATCAAAATTATTTGTCAAAAGCAGCTTCTAGGAACCATGATGCCTAATGAACAATATCGAAACAACGCCAACAAACAACAAAGTGAACTGTAAAGATTCAGAGTCTAAATTTGACTTCTTCATCACACTCTGAAACACTACAGTTGACTTTGGTGATCACTGGCATTATTCCGATATTCTTCATCAGGCATCGTTTTCCCTAGAAACTGCCCTTGAAAAATAGTTTCAATCCTGCAATCCGAAAGGGCGTTTTCTGTAAATAACACTTTCATTTAGTTTCAAGTAGTTTTTTTCAGAAACTGGAAGTGAAAACCTAGAAAATACCTGAGAAATAATGAATATAGCGACACAAGTATAAAAATAATCTAAAATAAACACGAAGAGGAATCATTTGTAGGTTTCTCTGGGTTTTCACTTCCAATGTCTGAGACAGAAATATTTAAAATTAAATTGGACTTTTTTTTTATGGAAAACACCCTTGTGAATTGCAGGATTGAACTATTTGCTAAGGGTAGTTTCTTGGAATACGGATTGTCTTATGAACTACATCGGAACTATGCAAACGAAAAACAGAGCGATATTGGGAGTGAAAACCCATAGAAAACTTACAACATGATGCAAAATGCTCTCATAGCAAGCTTTAATCGACACAAGGCCGAATATCTTCCGAGAAGTCAATGAATACTTTGATCAGGTCCAATCATCTAATCAACCAAGCGATGTTCAAGGAATACGGTTACTGCAGTTTCACGGTTGTTTTCGATCTTCAGACCGACACACCTTGAAAGCCACTGATTAGACTCTAGATACTCATAACTTTTTTGACAAAATGCTGCATATTAATTTCATACAACGCGCCATTTACCAGATCTACTTTGATAGATGTGCCTGAGGTTCATCCCGTTGTCATTTCAGGTCGCTGTATCTGCAATACTATAGAATGTACAGTATCAGTCACGACGCGGGAACCCTCGGAATATGTGGTTCAACATTTAACAATATTGTAATTGGTTCATGGACAAGGAAGAGCTCTGGTAATAATTCACCAACACAAACACGATGACGAAAATCTGTCGATAATTCAACAAATATTCCACTTTTAACAGAGCTGATCATTCAATCAAACAAAAATCTACATCTACATGCACATCGATCAAAGTATTCTACACCCAGACAGCACACACACGTTCTAAGAACGTTCATAGAAGGTATCACCAGAATGTTCATATATTCTTAGAACATTCTCACAAGAGGCATGTCATATTCTAAGAACGTTCTATGAACTATGAGATGAGAGGAACTCTGATTCTATAGAGGTGCTATGTGCTATGAACGTTCCTTAGAATATTCCAGAACTTTCTGAGCACATTCTAGAGTATATTCCAGGGAGGTTCCCACAAAATATCCGATTAATATTCTTTTAAATATTCTGTGGAGGTTTTCATTTAGTTTATAAAATGTTCTTGGAATATTCATTAAACATTCATACCACAATGATAACTTGTTTCCATTTCATCCTTAGTGAATGAAAGTTGTAGAAATTGGACAGAATTTATTTTTTCTCACAATATTCACAATACGATTTACTGATTGTATTATAGCACATATTGGGATCAAAATGAATATTATATCGTTTTCTACAATTTTTCATTCACTAAGATTAATATGGAAATGAGTAATTAATGTGGACTTTTAATTTTCAAAGAAAAACTGATTTCCTTTTCTTATAATATCAATATTCAATTATGAATATGTACTAATAAAAGTCAACAAAAGTTTCTGTATTCCATAATATATTGATAAAGTACCTCAGACTAAACTGTCCACATAACAAAATATGACATCACTTCAAAACTACGAAATTATCTTCTAATAGCAGAAAGTACATAAATACAACAGGAAAATTACCCGTTATCACAAAGTATTACGAAATTTCGAACACCTATATTTCAATAACCGGGTGAACAAAACACACTTGATTGACCTGTATTTTAAATGTGAATTGATATCTGAACTCATACTCATTGACTTGAATATTTTTGGGTAACGACTGAAAATATAATTATTATACCATGAAGTTTGTACTCAAAACAATCATTCGATAACCTTGGTTCTATACTGGAATTGATTTAGGACTCAAATTTTATAATCATTCACCCAAATATTTCACAAGATCTTGAAGGTATACAAACATCCCCATAGTACTTCCTCGAAATGGCCTACATTTGTTTCTATGATAGAAAAATATTGTTAATAATCTTATCCTTTCGTGAAATTCTGATGAAAAATATAATGAGCTTTTGGGCCAGTTCATGCATCACAGTCTTAGTCATAAGTAGTCTGCAGTCAAGCATAAGAAATCCGGAATATTTTCCAAACCGAATCAGTTACGCAAAATCTAATTACAGATTCGTAATCTACGTGTTCGAATCCATAATATATGATGTGCATATTGTCATAGCTTCAAAAATAAAATTTCGCACGGAATCGCCAATGTTTACCCCCCCCCCACCCCTCTGCGCTTTGATGAAAAATTTTCCCAAATAATTTTTTTTTTTCGAAAATCGTCGACCTTGTTATTGTTTCCTATTAAATCGAGGTCGTA
Source organism: Myrrha octodecimguttata (assembly GCA_958510865.1). Classification (NCBI taxonomy): domain Eukaryota; kingdom Metazoa; phylum Arthropoda; class Insecta; order Coleoptera; family Coccinellidae; genus Myrrha; species Myrrha octodecimguttata. The sequence goes on along the minus strand of OY294059.1, from coordinate 58,999,678 downwards.
GATCACGAATATGTCATTAGAAATCGTCCAGTGACAACCGTTTAGAAATTATGGCGGAAATTGTGAAAAAATCACCAAATTTGGGTCAACTTTGAGACGTCGTGCCGACCAAAATAATGAAGCTGGGTGATGTCGAATTTTTTTACGTGCAGTTCGATCCTTTATCTATGCAATAAAACAGATCTCATCGTCCTACTTTCATCGAGTCGGTAATAATGATTTTTTGAAAAAAGGTCCAAAATTTTGGAACTTCAAGGACCTCTCACGTCCAGTACGATTTTTTTTTAAAATATCTGACCTTATATTCTTGTTCTACGCCCTCGAATTAGTAGGTGTGCCAAATTTCACGGCGATAGGAGTCGGAAAATTATTTTTCGAAAATTGAGATTTTTTAAGGCTAACCCCTTAAAATTTTACCAAAAATCGAAAGTTCTTTGATCGACCTGAAATTTGAAACATATACTAATTCTAGGGCGTAGATAAAGAAAATCCAATCAGAATGTTAGTGGAGAGTCTGGATCGTTTTTTATGGCCAGAAGAAAATCGAAAAAATTGGACCTTTTTTAAAAAAATCATAATTTTTCAACTAGAGGACTTTCGTCTATAAAATAAGTGGCTACGTACTCACAAAGGACCCAGATATAACCAAAAAAATTCGATATTGTTCAGCCTTACGCGTTTGATCTGTACGACGGCCCAAAGTTGACCCAAATTTCGAAAATTTCTCACCAAATCCGGAATAATCTCCAAACCGAATCAGTTACGCAAAATCTAATTACAGATTCGTAATCTACGTGCTCGAATCCATAATATATGATGTGCATATTGTCATAGCTTCAAAAATAAAATTTCGCACGGAATCGCCAATGTTTACCCCCCACCCCTCTGCGCTTTGATGAAAAATTTTCCAAGTCCCAAATAATTTTTTTTTTTCGAAAATCGTCGACCTTGTTATCGTTTCCTATTAAATCGAGGTCGTAGATCACGAATATGTCATTAGAAATCGTCCAGTGACAACCGTTTAGAAATTATGGCGGAAATTGTGAAAAAATTACGAAATTTGGGTCAACTTTGAGACGTCGTGCCGACCAAAATAATGAAGCTGGGTGATGTCGAATTCTTTTACGTGCAGTTCGATCCTTTATCTATGCAATAAAATAGATCTCATCGTCCTACTTTCATCGAGTCGGTAATAATGATTTTTTGAAAAAAGGTCCAAAATTTTGGAACTTCAAGGACCTCTCACGTCCAGTACGATTTTTTTTTAAAATATCTGACCTTATATTCTTGTTCTACGCCCTCGAATTAGTAAGTGTGCCAAATTTCACGGCGATAGGAGTCGAAAAATTATTTTTCGAAAATTGAGATTTTTTAAGGCTAACCCTTTAGAATTTTACCAAAAATCGAAAGTTCTTTGATCGACCTGAAATTTGAAACATATACTAATTCTAGGGCGTAGATAAAGAAAATCCAATCAGAATGTTAGTGGAGAGTCTGGATCGTTTTTTATGGCCAGAAGAAAATCGAAAAAATTGGACCTTTTTTAAAAAAATCATAATTTTTCAACTAGAGGACTTTCGTCTATAAAATAAGTGGCTACGTACTCACAAAGGACCCAGATATATCCAAAAAATTCGATATTGTCCAGCCCTACGCGTTTGATCTGTACGACGGCCCAAAGTTGACCCAAATTGAACCTGGTAATTTCGAAGGGTGCAACTATGTAGCATGGTCATCAGTATAATGAATCAGAACTAACTTCAGACATGAACCAAAGTGTTGTCCAAGACCGTGATACATATATTGGCCCTTTTCAGTAAAGAAATGAAATTGTCCTTCCATCGGGATTTCCTGGTATCAAATACAATAAATACTCACCAACTCATCAAATGCAGGTCTCGTTGGAAATATTTATCAGATAATTTTGTTCACATAAATGCTGCTGTCTTAAATTGATCTCAATCCAATCTTTCAGTTATGATATCCTCCAAATATACGCTCGAAGTGACAATAAACCTCCTATGTCCAAAGAAATACCTTTGGCACACTATGTTCAATATACAACCAACCTTACAATACAACAGCTTCAGATTTATCATTTGATAACCAATTTTTATCTGCAAATAAATTACATTGAAATGTGGGTATACCGAAATGTGCAAAAACAAAGAGGATAATGCGTTGTGATTTCCATATATCCTCTTATTCATTCTATACATTCTCAGGATTTCTCTCTGTTCATCTCTAAGTAAGTACGGGACCCATCAATAAGGTGATATAGGAAAAAAATCTTGATTCACTTATTTCTGGAAAATCTTCATGTTAATATATATGTTATCATTTATTCACGAGTCATCGGTTCAAATGGATACATTTGAGGTTGTTAATGTAACTGAAATAGTAAATCAGAATAAATAGTGGTGTCTACACCAAAATAATTGTATTTATCACGCTAAGTTCCTGTACATAAACAAAACATATGTTCCTATGCTCTTCCTCTGACAATAATATAAGATTTTAATTCAAATCAATATCCATTTCATACTAATTACAGAGACAACAATTAACAATTAATTATTCATATTTATTCTTGACTATTCAAAATGGAAATATGAATGAAAGTGAAGTAGGTTGACATATGACAAATCAGTGTTTGGACTCAACTCTAAATATTTATCCAGTTTATAACACGTTCTGAGAACGTTCATAAAAGCTTTCCGCTAGAATGTTCGAATTACTCCTAAAAATATACTACAATGAACTATGAATATACTTCAAGAATATTCTGAAGATGTACGAAACATAACGTGATATGAATATCTTTTTCGAATATGGTGAGAACGTTTTTTAATGGATGTTCCTGTAATATTTTATATATTCTACGAAAATTCGTAGAACATTCTGTTCGAATATTCTTAAGTAGGAACGTTTAGAACCTAGATATCACATTCTATGAATATTATATGCTGTCTACTCGAAGTTTAGGATTCGTAAGGTGCCCCTGGTAGACGGTCATCCACTTTTCTGCAGTATTTCGTCGAAAAGGTCACAAGTATCTGCGGTTGCCGAGCTATGTCGTTCTGATGATCGGAAATATCCGTGAAACTGAGGAAACCGTACTCCTTGGACATTGCTCCTTCGGTGTCGATGTTTTCGTTGGTCGTCAGATATTCGTCCTTGTGTGTATGTCAGTTTGTTATTCTCCTTCTACAAGAACCAACTCCTATATGTATTCCAATAATTGTATTTCATGAAATAATAATCCAAAAGGTTCTCAGCAGAGCTGACACGCTGTTACAACTTGTAGATAAACCATCTTCAAATAACTCGAACGTGCTACATTCACGTAACAGCACACTACTCAGTTCGATGGGCGCCACACCGCCTACTTTGTATTATACTGTAAATGCAACGAATCCTTATAATTAACCCGACATTCGGACCGTAACGTTAATTCGTCTATTTCAAAGCCGAACAATTCCAAAGTTCACCGGAGAAAATTTGTCAGATCGTGAAATTAACAGAATCTATACGATGCATCCTCCGTTGGTGCAAGTTCGCCGAACTAAATTGAAGTTTAATTCAGTGCGCCCGGTTTGTTTGATGTTATTTCGCCTCGACTTGTAACTAACTTTTTGTTGCGATGCGTTTGCAAATGATGAATAATTAATTTCTGTCTCTGCAACTTCTCGCCAAGATCCCGCGAACTACCTTCGAGACAAATAGGTTGGAGGAGACGGATTGAGCACTGTCGGGAACGGATAAGAGAAGATGAGGATGAATTGGTGGGCGGAAAAGGAGGGTGCAATGACGAGGCCCAAATGTCGGAAAGATCAGCGAAATTTTTGGGAAGGATTATTTCAAGAATCGATGAAAACTTATTCTGGAACGATTTTGTAATATTTTTCCTTTATTTTCTAGGATTTCTCTCCCAATATCTGAAACGGAACTATTCGAAATAAACCATAAATTGTTATACAGAGTGTTTAATTGGTAAATTAATATATGGCAACCTGAGATATAGCTACCCTAGATGTGTCCAAAAAACTTATATATGGTAGATCTAATCAATCCCATAACCAAGATACTGGTATTTTTTGTATTCACAAATATTTTCAATCGCTTATAACTTTGGAATCACCAAGTATATTCCGTTCATATATAAACCCATGATTCATATTCAACTGAATATAATTCCAGGTCCGATCAGAGGAATATTTTTTCAGGCTGAGATTCGACACCCTGTGTATTGAAATTTTAAAATTGAATTGAAAATTTTCGAAGAGAGTAGAAAATTTTCAGTTTTAATCAGTTGATTTTTTCATTCCACTCGTCGAATTGCTTATCAAAAATTCCACAGAAAGATTTGATTCAATAGTGGAAATCTACTCAATTCTCAGGAAAATCGTTGTTGATTCAATTGGAATAAATTTCATCTTTTTTAGATTGTTCATCCGAATTCGAAGACTTTTGCCACTGACCTTGAATCTATTCAAAACTCAGTTCGGTCCGATTTCAATTTTTGTAGATACTGGGGCAGAATTTGAATTCAATTAAGGTTCTCTCCTTGGTATATCGTAACTTACAACTCAAAAATGACTAGTCCAATCATTATGAAACTTGATATTGAATGGAAAATGCTGATCCATATAGAATGCAAAAAAATATCTCCTTAAATCTAAGAAAGTTTTCCATGGGAATATTTCTTTCAGATCTGAATCATTTCACAAATATTCGTGAAATTCAAAATAAACGAAGCACTTAATGAAATGAATTCTTGCCAACTCAAAGATTCCTCTCTCTAACTCCAAAGTTATGCGAGTAAGTCTCAAAGGCTCACTTATTGGAAAATACTTGTTCCCGAAGTCAATAGGAGTCTTTCAAAGAAGTTTTTGATAGAAAGGATAACATCTGTTAATGATCTCGATCCAACTATATTGAACTCAATATTTATATGCTCTTATATTTTTCGGTATATAAATCTCATGTTCGTTGGGTACCACTGTTTTACATCAGTACAAACACTCATATTCTACTTGGTGTAATAACTCGAAATAGAGCTTTTGTTCGAATTTTCAGCCGAGAATAGTCTTAAACGACTAGGTTGGACTCACGGAGGAGAATTCGTGGTCAAATTCAATTCTATTATTTCTTAGGTTTTTATTGGTTTTCAATCCCAATATCTGAAACAGAACTATTAAAAATTAAATAAAAATTGTTTTTTTTTTCATGAAAAACGCCCTTGCGTATTGCAGTATGAAACTACTTGCCGAGGGCAGTTTCTTGCAGAAAAGATCGCCTAATGAACAATACAGAAATAATTCAAAAGATAAGGAAAATGAACTGTGACGTTTCAGAGTACAAATCCGAGTCTTTCATGAGACAACGGAGAAAATTTCAAGAATTATTTTCTTTCGATTTTTGTTTCGGTTTGAGACTTTTGTCTCAGAAAATAATTATCTTGATATATTCTATACATCATGATAGAGGGGTGGCGAAAAGTGATCAATTTTGTACCGTATATTTTTCGAAACAATCTATTACACATCTTGAGAAATAGTTTATACTTCATTGTGAAATGTATATTTACATAAGTTAGGTAGAATTCAATTGATCATTTCATGATTGAATGTGAAAACCTCAATTAGAAACATTCGACAGAAAAATGATTCTTCGAAATTTCCAACAAACCATGAATGCTTACAAGCTAATTTCATTAGAGAAAGGTTCTACTTGTGAAGTCTCGGCAAGTTTAATAGGGAGAAAATGAAACTATATATTTCATACTCATCCCATGAAATATAAACAATATATGAATATTATAAATATTTCTCAACCGATTAGAGTTGCATATTTATTTGCATAAAATGAATGAGCATAAAATAGTAATCTTCAATTTGGGCAGAATCACCAACTACACTAACTCCATTCACTTCCAATTCTCAGTGCAGCTGATTGTAGTTGAGTGTCATAGATGACTGAATGAGTAGACTCAGTCTAGTTCAATCAGTTCCATGCTTCTCACAGAATACAAATAAATGATAGATGATTTTATGCAAATCCAAGGTAGCAGAATTCTATGTTCCTTTTATTTTCGCTGCCATTTCGATGTGATGTTGATTTATCGTAAAGTTTTTTGAAAGTCGTCACGAATAAAAATGCCTTTTTGAATAACGATATAATGGGAATTGATTTCTCACAAAAATAACAAGGCATGGGTACAGAACAAAACACGCCCAACCAGGAACCAGAAGCAACAACAGATGTCTATGACTATAAATTATATTTACGCATAACCATCACAGAAGATAAGCTCAATCTATGCACTGCACATGTAATCTGTGACTACACTAACTGCCAACATGTCCACAACGAAAAGAGTGCAAGTTTTCAACAAAATACATCGAACAGTATCAGTGGAGTTAGTATAGTGTATGCAAGTACAACGGACAAACCTTATATTAAACTACACTGCACTATACTCTATTTACTAGCATTGAGTTTTCAAATATTTGAAACCTCAATGCTACTAGGTACACTCATCTCATATATGTTGTTATAGGTGATCTGCGCTGACGAATGAAAGGCAGTGTACTGTAGTATTAAAGAATATTTTAAGGTAGAACAAAAATTTTATCTCAGTAAAGGACTCTATCCAATCATGAAAGATTTCCATCAGACCCTGGATTCCTGCATTGATGCCAACCAAGCCTTTGAGACTTCTTAGACGGTGATATGTGAAGTGTGTACTTATTTGTTGGTGGATCGTATTTTCCCCAAAGCACATAATCCTAGACAGCGACGAAATTCATATCATCATGAATAGACTGGTGAAGACATGCAACCCAAAATGGTGAACGTACTCGTAAAATGCAATCCACAGGATTCATAAATTGAATATTGAACGAGGCTTTTCAAGGCAGCATATGGAAGCAGAAGATGCAAGCGACATCTGAAAATATCTATGTGCAACGACTCGAATCTTTTGATCGGAATTTTTCTCACAGTACACGCGTGTCCAAAAACGTCATGTTTTCTATTATATGTTAGTTACGAAAAATGCGAGTGCATTATAATCTCAGGAAACTTTCATTATTTATTCCTATCTTTTGAAAAGAACTGGAGCTCTATGCTCAAAGGTAGCATTTTATGTCCCATGTAAAATTATATTCTCAGCTGGACTACCTCGGTAGCCTAGAGGGTGGAGACATGTTCTAGGATGATAAAGGTACCGGGTTCAAATCCTGGCGAGGTCATGGATGTTGTGTAAGTTTAGGGTGAAGGTATTTGTTCGGTTGTTCGGTTGTCTTAAAAATGAAAATTGTCTCTAGTATAGTATGAATCTGATTGAATATAGATATAAAATTATATAAAGTTTTCGTGACTGGGCACATAACCACAGGTTGAACCCAATAAGAGTGAGAGAATGAATGAATATTCTCAGCTGTCGCATTCAAAAATTTGTTATGCTCGAATCATGATGTAAACAAAACATGGCGTGCTCATCTGATCTTCTGTGATCGTATTTACCAATGATGACGTCACTTTTTCCATTCAAATTCGAAGCACAGAATATGTTTCCTTGAATTTTAATCTTGCTGACGTCACTTGTTTTTCAGATCAGTATACCATGTTTTTTACATCGTGGTTCAAATCAATCGACAATTTCCTGTCGAATATTAATTGAAGCATTCGACAGATTAATCTGATAGTTTAGAAAGTGTAGCTTTCTATATCAATCGAAAGGCTTGAAAATCTTGAAAATTGTCAATGGTTTTGAGGGAGGGGAGTCATGAAGGAATGCATTTATATTAATAATCGATTTCAAGCGATGGACCAAAATCTCTGGTTATAGTTGCGGTTATCCAAATTGACATATAGGCAAAGGATTATCTGTCAATGTGAATAACCGTAACTATAACCGGAGATTTTGGTCCATCGCTTGAAATTGATTTATGTGAAAGAATATTCATAAAAATTAGAGAAGCACTGACGTGACATCAGGAGCTTTTACGAGCTTGTTCAAATTCGTTGCCGAAGCACCTGTCTCCTGTTCAAGTGTTGTTCCCCTGCAAACGCACGTATTTTTGAGAATATTGACAGGATGAAATTTTGAATGGAAACCTCGATAAACGGAATCATTAGGCGAATTTTTCAATCCATGAATTCGACCTTCGTAACTAAACAGAAAACCTTCTCTACAAATATCTAGTCTCAAGGTCGTTTCTTTAGGAAGTTATTGTGTTTACGATCGCCCTAACCGCCGATAGTAATTGAAATATCTTCCGAAAGAATCTTCTAGGAGACTTGATCCTGGCATTGTATGTTTAGAGTTCAATTTCGGAGGCAGAATCCGCGAATTGGTGAAATGTACCCAATGATTACTCATTCAAAATTTAATTATTTCAATTTTTCCAAAACTATAAATCGTATCGAATTTATATGCAGTACTCCAAAAAATTTCAGGATGTAAGGAATAGGTCATGTCATCATAATACAATAACATCCGAACGGAAGAACTATACAATATTCTTCGGTGTAGATGATTTGGTCGATTAGCTCTGATCAAGGGGAAATATATATCTGTTATCGACAGATATTCGTCCTTATGATTATGTGAATTAATTATTACTAGAGCTCTTTCTTCTCCATTAGACCCATTCCTATCTTTGTTTGACATTTTCGTCTTGTGGGAATCCACATAAACCAAGCGTTTCCATGTCGCGATGGTGTTTGTAAATCTGCAATATCGCAGATACAGCGACCTGATGCGACAAAAGGATGAACGTCATGCTCATCGATCAGAGTATTCTGCACTAGAAGGTGGGATTCGCAAGATGCTCCCAGAAGATGGCGCGCTGTACGTTGTTTAACTGCAGTGGCCCATCTGAAAGATGACAAGTATCGATTTTCCACCTGCGGTTTTATCCAAGGTAAGTTGACCTGAACATAAGTAACAATTGTGAAACGACTGTAGTCATTCTCCTTGGTTCCGCTTCTTCAGTGTAGATGTATTGGTTGATAGGATGATTGGCTCTGATCAAGGGGTAATATTTGTTGATTTATCCACAGATATTCGTCCTTGTGGTTATGGGTACTATATAATATCTCTAAAGCCACAGATCTTATCGAAACGAAATACAGCCTTGACTGAAAAATTACAGCTTGAAGGTTCATGCAAAATTTCATGAGGATATTTTTCGAATTGTTCTAGTGTAACGATCCCCATGAAATTCCGCAAAATTGTGAATCAGCATTTTCGATTCTTTGAGTTATTTCAGAAATAACAATGGCACCGGGATAAAAATTTCTTGAAGTTGATTTGCAATTATTCACCAACTAACGTTTGGTTGGACATTTTCAGTTGTTCTGTAGACTCTATCTAATTCAAATACTCTGAGTATATATAATATAGTTTGGAAAATTTTCTATTTTTATGTGCCAGATGATAAGATAACGAAAACATTAGATATGTCAACAGACCTTTAAACTTTGATTTCAGTAATTCCCATTTGAATGAACATTTTTATCAATATAACTAGAATTTGTGCGTGTCTGTGTGAAATATCTCGCGAGTAAGTCAAAATAAAATATTCATTAAATGTAATTAATTTTGCTATTCTGAGGACTAATTTGAAGTCTTGCCGTTTCCAACGTACCAATGTTATTCTGAGGCACGAATTTTCACATGAGCTATCGCGTGAAAAATCAACTTGATATTTCGTAGGTCCTTCTTTATAACATTCTACTACAATCACGATCATCACGATCAAATAACACCCAATTCTATTCGTTAACTGACCTACTAAGTCTCATTTCTTCGGAGGTTTTCATCAACCTTTCAGAGAATGTTATGCTTTCTAGAAGAGACATATATTGTAGTTTTTTCTCTATATTTTCAATTCCTTCATATGTCGAATCCAATACAGTTGTAATGCAAAAAATTAGATCATTGGATTTTCTCAGCATTTTTCTGATACCAACACAATCAATTATTGAAAAATTTCAAAAGGCACTGCCGTGAAAGCAGCAGCTTTTACGCGCATGTTCAATGTAGATGACCGCTTCAGCAACAAATTCGAATATGCATGCAAAAGCTGCTGCCTTCACGGCAGTGCTCTTTGAAATTTTTTTTGAATAAATTACTGGATTTCAATTCGATCTAATCTGTATTTTTGGAAATATTGGAAAAATAAAATTTTGAATGGGTATATCTACGGAATCATTCGGCGGATTTCACCCATTCACGAATTCGACCTTGGTCATTAAGCCCCAAACCTACTCTACAAATATCGAGTTTCCAAGTCGTTTCTTTCGGAAGTTATTGTGCTTACGGTCAGCCTAACGGCCGACTGCGTAAATACAATAACTTCCGAAAGAAACAACTTAGAAACTCGATATTTGTAGAGGAGGTTTGGACCTTAATTACGAAGGCCGAATTCGTGAATGGGTAAAATCCACCCAATGATTCCGCAGATATATCCATTCAAAATTTTATTTTTCCAATATTTCCAAAAATACAGATCAGATCGAATTGAAATACAGTACTTCATCGAAAAATTACAGTTCGAAGGTTCATACAGAATTTAATGAGGATGATATGATAAGAAAATCACAGAAATTTTTTTTTTCAAATTGTTCTAATGACACGATTATCACGAAATTTTGCATAAAGTTGTCTTTCAGCATTTTCAAACTAGCTGCGAAGTTTTATCAGGATTGAATCAGTATTTCTCGAGTTACACCGAAAAAATAACGATATCGAGAAGAAAACCTCGAAATTTGACATATTTTTTCCCGATATCTCCAAAACTTATGATCGTATCGAACTGAAATTTAGTACATTGCTGTGAATTATGAAGCTCAAAGTGCGAGTGGAATTTTTTTTTGGATATGATGAATTGTTTCGGAAAAAAAAAATTTTTTGGAAAAAAATTCCGAAAAATTTTTTTTTTTTATTTACTGACGATATGATCCTGAAAAAATTTGGCTCAAAATTGTGCGTCGTTATACTCCACCTAACTGCTAAGTTTGAATCCAATCGCTCAAGTAGATTCTGAAATAAAAATAACCCATTAACGAACTAAACTGCGGCATTCTGATGCGCGACCTACCCTGAAAGTTTCAAGTTGCTAGCCTGCTTCTGTCGACAGTTATCGTGTCCTCGGACGGACAGAATCGATTTTGACACCAGATTCGTCATCAGTGAGTCCAACCCAGTCGATTGAGACCATTTTCGGCTAAATCATCCAAAATAACAGACATTCGGAAAAAACGATAGCACGCTGCTCCCCTAGAACATGCGCGCAAAAACAACGGTACCGAGAAGAAAACCTCGAAATTTGACATATTTCTTCACGATATCTCGAAAACTTATGATCGTATCGAACTGAAATTTGGTACACTGCTGTGAAATATGAAGCTCAAAGTGTGAGTGGAATTTGTTTTTTGGGATGATTAATGGTTTCCGGAAAAAAAAATTTCTGGAAAAAAAAATTTTTTGGAAAAAAATTTGGAAAAAAATTTTTTTTTAATTAACTGACACTATGATCCTGACAAAAATTGGCTCGAAGTGGCGCGTCGTTATACTCCACCTAACTGCCAAGTTTGAATCCAATCGCTTAAGTAGATTCTGAAATAAAAAATAAATAACTTCAAAATTTCAAGTGGCTTCAACTCCGAAACTATTCGACCGATTTGGCCCATTAACGAACTTAACCGCGGCATTCCAATGCCTGACCTACCCTGAAAGTTTCAAGTTGCTAGCTCACTTCGACAGTTATTGTGCCGAACACAATCGATTTTGACACCGGATTCGTCATCAGTGAGTCCAACCTAGTCGATTGAGACCATTTTCGGCATAATCATTCAAAATTACAGACATTTGGACTAAACGATAGCACGCTGTTCCCCTAGAACATGCGCGCAAAAAGGTTCATTGGAGATCTACTATATCTGAACAAACATAACGGAATATGTAGACGAATTGACAACTTTTTTTTTTGACTGAATATTTCTGTCCAGCCGACGGGCCAGTGCCACTTTTTCAAGATTGGTTGCGTGCGCCAATGAACAAAATCGGCAGAAAATTCCGTTGCTACAACCATTTGAAAATTTTGGGTACACTTTAACGCGCTCTTTCTGAGGAACAGCGCGTTTCATCACAATTTCTGTAATTTTCGAATTTTAAGCCAAAAATTGTTCTCAAAAATTGAATTCAATACCCTGAAGGAGAATCCGTGCTCAAATTTAATTCTGTCCGTCCGTCATCTGTCCGTCTGTCATCCGTATGTGCTCTAACTTTCGAAGGAAGAGACCTAAGGCCGTATTTATAGTTGCTCCTTGAGGCTTCCTCATTGAAGGTCGCCTTGAATTTGCTTTCCGATCAGTTCAAATTCAAGGCGGCCTTCAGTAAGGAAGCCTCAAGGAGCAACTATAAATACGGCCTTGAGGTACTTGAAATTGTCAGATTAGATTGAGAGTCCGAATATCTCGGTTAAGTTCGTTAATGGTGAAATCGGTCGAATAGTTTCGGAGTTAGGCCCATTTGATATTTTAAGATTCATTCCTCGATATCTCATGAAGTAATAATTTGACCAGATTGGAACTTTGCACATAGTTTTGAAATACTAACGCGCAAATTAGTGCGAAATTTCATGTGGATCCAAATATTAGAAAGTTAAAAATAATATCAATTCGAAAATGTTGTGAATTGTTGTTGAAGGTTTTTTTTCCTTAAATATTGACTTAATATCACCAAAATCTGGCGCAAACCTCTAAATCGATATTTCACAACAACGTTTCAAATTTTAATCCGATTCGATGTTTACTTATATACAGAGAAATAAGTAATGTGATAAATTTCGTTCTTATTTGGAATTCCAACGTTATGTCTGCAATAGCTCAAGAAGTACGAATGCAATCAGTCGGAAAATATACTAACGCGTAACAAGGATCGAAATTTTGGGTTGACCTAATACCAAAATTTTGAACAATCAAGTTAAAAGATCTGATCTCAAGTCAGTGCTGAACAAGAATTTTATGTAGTTTTTAATTCATCAGTATCTACAGTCACCCAATACAAGATATTGAGGTGAGACAGTGACGTCAAGTTATCCTATTCCTCCTGAATCTATCGGAGATCTACATCCATGAAGCATTAAACAATGGATTCCGAGCATTGTAACAAGGATGTACCAGAGTGCCAGTCATAAAAACGCGCAACTCAGAGTATAATTTTTTGTGCTTGCAACTTTTAAGAATTTTAAAGAAATGTTCTACGAAATGTCGTCTGAACAACTTGTTTTCTTATAAGACTATTGATTACATTTCCATGAAATTTGTAGCAAATCTTTGAGTCTTTGACAACGGCATTTGAAATTTCAATTCGATCCGATGTTAATTTTTGGAGATGTTGGAAAATTAATACGTCAAATTTGGGTCTGATTTAAAATATCGAGGATATATGCCTTATATTACTGACACGATCAGATTGAAACTAGTTGATGGTTTTGGACCGGGTCAATTCATATAGAATTTCATTGAGTCCGTTTCGATGAATAAACTTGAAGATAATATATCTTCGAAAAAATGCTTTTTTCGGAAATTTTTCATTAGATATCAATGAGACTTGGCACAGTGCTTGAAATTCGAGTTTGATCCGACATTTTGCGTGCTTTCTATTTGACGATGTGGGCGCATGAAACTTGTTAACAAATTTCATGCGCGGGGGCATCTCCGAGCTACCGGAATCGTCAAATAGAAAGCCGCATAAATCTCATTCATAGCTTTTTGAAACTTGAAGTCTCTTTTCGAATATCTTAGGAAGAACTATCGCGATTAGAAACGAACTTCCGCGTTAGGTGGAGAATATCGACGAGCGTCTGGTTTAAATGGAAATTCTCACAGATCCTGAAGTCATTATTTAACAAAGGTGTTCAAATTCAGTTCGATCCAATATTCATCTTCGGAGATATCAGTGAAAACCAAATCGAATTCTTCAGTTCTTTCCTGGTTATCGCTATTATTATTATTATTATTATTAAATATTGATAAGAGTGGAGGTACATGTTACCTATGCACTCAAATGAAATAAAACATAAAAAAAAGTATTCTGCACTATAAAAAGAAACTGTCAATGAAAAAAAAACGTCTTCACACAAGCACCTCACGTAAGTCTATCGAATGAGTTCTTGAACCCGTTCACCGAACTCGCGTTTACCACCTCAACGGGGAGGTGATTCCAAGCCTCGAAGACTCGATTGGACAGGAAGTTCATTCATATTATTTATGGATGCACTTAAAAAAAACTAATCCGATCATGGTGAATCTGCTGATTTGCGAATATGATCATTTCATAAGTAACAATTTCAAGAGAATTTTTTTCAGATAATACTTTGCAATCTACTTATCGCATTGTCTTCACGAAATTCTTCGTGAACCTTCAAACTCTTCGTTTTCAGACAATTATAAATAGCAATGCTATCCGAAATTCGTTTGTGGAATAGGGATATCTGAGAAATAATTGGGTGGATTTTATCAATTCGCGAATTTGGCTATCGAAATCAAACTCCAAACCTGCTCAACAATTATCTAGTGTATAAGCATATTCTTTCAGTTATTGTGGTAACGACGCATGGTAGGACCGGCCACGAACGAATTAACTTTTATTTTTTCGATATTCCCAAAAATACAGATTAGATCCAACTTAAATTTCGTACTTGATGGAAAAATAATAGCTTGTAGGTTCATTGATTGGGTACTCAACTACGATTGCCGCGATCATGAATGGATAAAATCCGCCCAATGATTCATAGATATACACATTTAAATATTTTCAAAAATACGGGTCGGATCGAGTATAATTATTTCACTTGTTCGGGAAATAATAGCTTGAAGGTTCATGCAGAAGTTCGAGGTACCAGATGAAGAGATGATCTCCAAATTAGTCTATTAGAAAGTAGAACTGTGTTTTGGAGGGAACCATTAGCAAGTGACTCCTTTGGAAACGGATTTAAACAAGCTCGTTAAAGCTCCTGACCTCACGTCAGTGCTTTCTTTCATTTTTCAATATAATAATAGTAAAACTTACGCCTTCGGATTGGAACTTGTGATTTACTTGTAGAAAACCGATGCGCAAATTGCAAAATTTCGTTTTATTTCCCAAAAATACAGATTGGATTCAGTTCTAGCTCGAGAAATGATTCAAGTCAAGTATTTCAGAGTTTTACATGAAGGTTTGTAATTTCATTCACATTTCATCATAAATATAACCCTCGAAATAATTGACTGAAAAAATCATAAAATGTTTCACTAGATTGTAAGTTCCGAAGACATTGATCATAGAATTAGCAGGAAAATTATGAATTGAAGTTAAGGAACTAAAACCTGTGTGATATTTTTCAAAGTTAATCTTCAGGACACAACCGAAGTAATGGATAGTTGTAACCCAGCTGGATTGACACAAAAAGAGATCCAGTTATTGAAGAAGGCTAATGAAGAACTCTCCAAAAATCCAGATGGCATGAAAGAAGTATTTCTGGAGTAAGTAAGGAGGAATCTTTTGTGTGGAAAGAATAAGCTAGCTTTAACGACCAGTCATAAAATTAATTTTTTTTGTTGACCTTTTTTGTGTGGGAAATATCTTCTGATTAAGTATGATCCATTGCAAATTTTATTTTTCAGTATTTCCAAACTTCTGATTCCGAACAAGCTGAAATATTCCATTTGATTGCTAAATAACGGCTTCAATGTGAAAAGAAATTGGAAATCTGATGCAAGATAATTCTTCAGATATTGACTACCAAGAATATATATCAAACTTGTAACTTTTGAATCCAATAAAATTTGATTTTGGTACGCATGTGTAGCTCGAAAATAGTTATAAATAGTAAGATTGTCATTTGAGAAATAGTCAATGAAGTCATACCTAAAATTTGGGACACACGGTAACATTTTTGTCTGACGTCAAAATTGTGCAATTTGAAATACTTATCGATCTGACCGAGCAAATGCACTTTTTTTGACTTACTGAATTAATTCCAAGTAGGATACTCACTATTTCTTCAGTTAATATCTGATACTTTTTATATTTTACTGTGCTTTCATTAGGTTTGGTTGCTTTTGCGAGTACCTTATTTATCTTCGAAGGCACTTCCACCCTTCCTTCGTTTATGTATTTCAGTTTGCAGCTTTACTATTTTATAGGAAAGCTCCGTTTCAGATACTTTAGGAGGTACCCTCATAATCAAAAATACTTTTCATTTCGAAACGTGGCTCTGGAAGACTTGCCAGATGATGTGGATTTTAAGAAGCAATGTGTTCTTGTGACAGCTTATATGACTGCCTGCATAGAAAATCTTGAGGATTATGAGTTAGTGGAATGCATCTTGTTTAATCTTGGAAAAACCCACAGAAAATTCAAGATACCAGTTGCGTCATTTTGGGTTCGTATAATTTTATAACTCATAAACTCATGAAAACTATCAGTCAATGCTTCAAAAAAATTATTTAATTCAATAGAAACTGAATTTGTTTTTTCAACAACAAGAATGAATATTTTCAGTGATTTCGTTCTTTGTTCGGATTCCAATAGAATTTGGTTATTCGAAAACTTCATTCTAAATTCGACGTGCTGTCTGAAAAAATATTTGGATTTCTTCTGTTTTTTATATAGATTTATATAGATTGCCCTAACTCACCAAAGCTAGGCTTTTATTGAACCAAAAAATCGGTTGATCTGAACAAATTCACAGTGACGTTATAAACTTTAAATTATCTGAAAATCAAGAAATTGTGAGTTATCATGATTTTCCATTGTCGTTTTCAATTAATCATTCAAAATTTTATTTCGCCAATATTTCGTAAAATACACATCGAATCGAAGTGAAATCAAGTTCTTCACTGGACAGTAATAGTTTGAATTGAAGGTTCATGCAGAATTTTATGAGGATAACATAAAAAGAAGAAAACAAAATCCTTCCATCAGGAAGTAAAGCTGCGTTCAGCTAGGTCAATACGTGCATAGGTGACCATTTTGGTAATGGATCCGAAAAAGCTTTCTTTTTCAGAATTTTTCGTATGTCCTCTCGGCATTGCCAAATTTTTCTGCTGAGATTGAGGGCAATATCCAATTATGTATCTACAAATTTCAAATGAATAATTTAATGAATAGTACCGAATATAAGTTTCATTTGGATATTATTCTTTTGTGTATATTTTTTCAATTTCAGGAATCACGTAATGTAATTGTTGAAGGCATTTCAAAAATGGTTGACGCAGAAACATATACAGCTTATGAAAAATATTGGGATTTCGTAGTGAACAGCACATTGAAAGCTATAACTTGTTGATAAAGAATAATATGTATAATGTTCAAGACTCAGAGAAATAGTATCTTTATTATATCATCATTTATTGTTTGTTTCTTTGCATGCTTGGCCCTATTTTTGAGACCCTATGTTAAGTTGCCGAAGAAATTGAAATTAATTCTGTGCTACAGTCAGGAAAAATTTAACCGATTCTAAACTGAACTAGACTTTTTCTGGGTAGGCACATATACAGTGCGTGTCAAAATTATGGAACAAATTCATTTTCTCGGGAGAAAAATATTTAGCAACTATATCCTGAAAAAGGTGAATTTTTGTTTCACTTTTACAAAATTTGTATGCATTTTTGAAGGATTTTTGTTGCACCCTGTGCCATCCCCATCACCCCTTTAAACTTTTTGAATAGGGAAAGTAGGTCATATAGTACTTTTTTGGCAAGGTCTTCGTATTTTCTTTACAGGCGTGCAGAAATTTCCAAGAAAAAAATATTTGTTTTTGAAAAATTAGTTAGTTCAAAGAGGTTTTCAGTATGTGCACTTTGTCATGGCTCATTTTCTTTGAGCCATCGAAGGGTTCGTAGGGGTTGAAAGTTGTGCATGAACAAAACTGTAATGGTCGACTTTCATTCGGTGACAAATTTCATCAGGTATCATTGGCTCAAAGTAAATGAGCCATGACAAAGTGCACATACTGAAAACCTCTTTGAAGTAACTAATTTTTCGAAAACAAAAATTTTCTTTAAAATTTCTGCACGCCTGTAAAGAAGATACAGAGAACTTGCCAATAAGTACCATATGTCCCACTTTCCCTATTCAAGAAATTTAGAGGGTCGATGGGGATGACACAGGGTGCAACAAAAATCCTTCAAAAATGCATACAAATTTGGTGAAAGTGAAACAAAAATTGACCTGTTTCAGGATTTTCTTGCCAAATATGTTTCTTCTGAGAAAATGAATTGGTTCCAAAATTTTGACGCGCACTGCATTTATATTTCATTTCAACAATCTGTCGTTTTCGATATGAAATGAGCATGTAACTTGAATTTGTAACAAAATATCGAACGCGCTGGGTTACTTATATAAGTCGTTTTCTGAACTATGACATAAGAAGTGTGATTTTTCAAATGTTCCTAAAAATACAGTTCTGTTTGAGTTGAAATCCAGTAAGATCGCTTGATTGTTTTTCATGAGTCAATCTGCGTAGGATAGGGTCGATAACTGAATGGGTGACCCTTCTTTCTATTAATTTCAGCAAGCGAGCATGATCTTCTGACTTCACTTTGTGCTTTTATCGATTTTTTCGTGCTTGTTTTGGTGAACAGTGAGTTATCGTTTCGCACAAATGTCTATCACTTTCTTTTATTGTTTCGAAAATGGTCTTTAAAGACTATGTTGGATTCATTGATGAAAAATCCATGGTAAAATTTGATTCTGACGGCAGTCCGTCCCGACATCAGTGGTTTATCTTACTTTCGTAGCAAAGGATCTTGAGTTGGGTAATGGGCAACAGGCAAGGCGGAATACATAACTACTTCGAGTGAATACCGAAAAAAAGTACTCCAAAATCCAATTCGATTCGATATTTATTCTTGGCGATTTCGAAAGGAAAAAATATGTAAAATTTTGTTGTTATTCGAAATTTTTTTATTTATTTATCTTTTTTTATTTCTTTTCAATTTATTCATTTATTTACTCAATATCTCAAAAAATACTGTAATATCATTGATGATAAAGAGAAATTTGTGAGTTTCCAGATTTTCTGAGAAAAATTTTGTTATCGAAAACTATTCATTAGATTTCGATAAATTCTAGCGCAGACCTTGAAGTAAATATTCAAGAACAGTGCTTTAAATTTCAGATTGAACCAAAAATCATTTTCAGGTATCGGAAAGGAAATAAGTCAAATTTCGTGGCCATTAGAACTTTTGAAAGTATTTTCAGAATAATTAATTGAAAATTCAAAGAAATACTCCTCAAAATTTTTCCAATACTTACTTGAACATTTTTTCGGGAACAAATTGTCAGATTTCGATGAAATTGGGCGTAGACCTTGAAGTAACTATTTCAAATTCAATATCTCAGTTTGTCGTTCATTAAACTCCGAAGATATTGTGAATTTCTTGTTTTTTTTCTAGGTTTCTTTACCGTTTTCGAAGAAACTCCAGCAATACCGCTGGGATCATGAAAAAACTAGGCGACTAGTAGTTGGCAAATGCTGATGCGCAAATGTTTGCAGAAAATTCCGAAAATCTAGTTCAAAGAACTAGATTTCAATTTAAGTCGATCTGTATCTTTGGAACTTTGGAATTTTGTATTGGTGGATTCACTGAATCTTTGGGGGGATTGTGAGAAGTCGCCAACTGCGCCTTCGAAATTGAACTTCTAACCTTTTCTAAAATTATGAAGTCTCTATGTAGATCATTTCGGAAGTTATTATTTTTACGATAGGTGGTTAGGCCTGACATAAACCCAATAAATTCCGAAAAAAAAAACAATTTAGATACTGCATATTTGAAAGTGGGTTAGGGCCTCAATTAAGAAGGTAGACTTCGTCAATTGGTGAGATTCGCCTAATGATTTCATAGATATCTCCATTCGAAATTTCATCTGTGCCATATTTTCCCGAATATGTACATATCGGATCGAATTGACATAACGTGCTCGATCGAAATTGATATCTTGAAGGTTCATACAGGATTTCGTGACGTCGGGGAGAAAAGATCGCCAAATCTTTCCATCCAGAAAGCTGCGTATATCTGGGTCAAAACGTCAAAAGGTGACCAATTTATCAGCGAATTCAAACATGCGCCTTGAAATGAGAATATCAGTAAATCCATCGAATACCTCCAAAGCAAACATAATTTTTCTCAGTCTCGTTGAAAATGTTTCGTGTAATATCCACTCATGCCTAACATATCTTATTATTACAACGGCATGAGAATCTCAACTGGAATACTCTTAGGAAACAATTGGCGGAGGAACCGGCACGCAGTCAGCAGAGGTGAAAGACAAGGAGGGTTGAGAATCCCCATATTTCAATTTCGTTTTCATCTTGCCAGTGAAATTCTTTCCTCATAGGCTTGTCGATATAATGGAATAAGTTTATAATCTTGAGTTTTTGATGGAATCTCATTTCAAATTTTGTGAGAGTCGATTGAAATTCATATAGTACCTGTCAGGATCCTGTAATAGAAAAAATGTTACGTTCACTTCTCGAGAAAATTACATTTTGATGGTATTCTAGATAAGCACTGACGTGAGATCAGCGTTTCTCACGCTCTCGTTCAAATTCATTCACGAATTCGATCTTCGTAATTAAAAATGGCGCTAGTCTACGAATATAGAGCCTGTGAGTCGTTCTTTCAGAAGTCATTGTGCATCAAGACCGGCCTTCCTGCCAATCGTAAACATAGTAGCTTCCGAGAAAATCTACTCAGATATTTCAGAATTGTAGAGCAGATCTGGGAATTAATAACCAAAGCCGTGTTCGCGAATTGTTGAAATTCACCTATGATTTCTTAGAGACACCTATTCAAAACATTTCCAGAATGGAATGAAATCGAAATCGAGCATTTGGCTGAAAAATAATAGATTGGAGGTTCCTGAAGAATTTCGTGAGGTGTATATGATCACGAAAATCTGCTCAAATTTGCTTATCGGCATTTGGCACCTGGGTAACCAAGTTTTATTATGATCGGCTGAGCATATTTTGAGATATTCCTGAAATAAAAGTGATGCCGGGACAATTACCTAGAAACAAAATATCTTTTCAGTTCTTTCAGAGATATTGATGTTTTCATCATCAATGAAATTTTGACACAATCTTCCCTTATGAATAAAATTAGGTTAATTCAAGTTTGAACACTAACATTTAATATCGACTCTGAGGTATGTGCCGAATTTTTCCACAACCTAATGATTAGTACCCAACGAAAAAAAACGAAAGTTAAAAAATTTCAATGAAACCAGTTTTGTTATTTTCTACCTGTACGATTTCCACGGAATTTTGCATGAAGCCGCGCCTCGGTGTTCCTCCATCTCACAATGAAAACGTCAGTATCTTCAACATTTCAAACATCAACGAAATTTGAAATGTTTTTTCCCACATAACTTTGATAATGAATTTGAGAATAAGGTACGCTGCTGTTTAATTTTAACTTACAGGTCTGAGCCGAATGAAATTGATATATAATTGAAAGCTTTCGAAAGGAAAATTTATCATCCTAACGAAATTATACACCACGTTGCGCGTTTGATTTCTTCAACTTATCACGAAGTTTCTAGCTCATTGCTCGAGTAGTTCTTCAGATATAGAGGGACTTACCTCGAAATTAAAAATTAGTATTAATATGAAATTTTAAATGCGCTAGTACACTTGCTTCACAATTCAGAGTACACACGGATGACCGGCCGCATGGCATAACGGAATTACATTTGATCACAGATTCCTCATAACTGAGACGAACAAGTCGTCTCAAATCAATTTCAGCTCAAATTTCTAAATTTTAAAACTTCTGGGATAAATGTTGCCTACCTATGCTAGAGTTCAACAATTTTAAACGCGCTGCATCCAGGGAACAATAGTTGTAAGATTCCGCCAATAATTGCTTGATATAGTTGGACTTCCTGATGAATAATTATATCAGCCTTCCAGACAGACGTCCTTTACAAGATGAGTTACGAAGAAAAAACAAAGCGACTTCAAATGTGCAAGGTAGGTTTATTTCTTGAATGGTCGAATCAGCAAAACTGTACGTTTCCATTTGAAAGATCATTTTTGCAAACATTAGAAAAATACGTATTTGGTCGATATTTGGTATAGGAAGTCCTGAATGCTAAGATGCAAACTTTAGCATGATTTCGTGATCGATCGATGAAAAAATTCAAAGCGGTTAAAGAAAGACAATTACCACCCTGAATTTTGAGAGATTGTTGCAATCATTGAATGTACTCATTCAGATTGTTCAACACTGCAAATTTCATCAAAATTAGATGAGCCATACCAAAGTTATTCATGAAAGTAGAATCGATTGAAGCGAAATTTCTACATTTTTTGATAAGACCTTCTCGTAAAACTAGAAGTGTGCCAAAAAAATTAGAAACTCTTAAATAATGACTTATTATGGTAGAATCGTAAACAAATAACGTAGTTTTGGAAACGCGATATACAGGGTGTTTTTTCAACCTGCACAATTAATCTGGAATTATAACAATAACAACTGCTTATTTTGAAAAAAACTTGAAATCAAATGATGTGTTCATGAATGTTGTACTTCGCTGAAAATTTCATTGAAATCGAATGAACCATGCTAAAGTTATCAGTCGATAGAATCGAACAAATCACCCTGTATATTCTCGATAGAGACTTCCAACCATAAAACAAACATTGTTTCGAGACCGTCTTGGTAAACTTATCCTAAAATCTGACGGTCTCCTCCGGAATCACCGTATATTATTATTTATGTATACTTCACAAGATTAATGAATATGAAACATGGAGGAAAATCAGGATGTTGATGAGCTCGAATGAAATAATTTATTTTTATTAAAATGATCAATAACATAATACATTTCAGTGTGAAATTAATTAAATTTTTCAAGTGAAATGATGATAAAATTTGGCCTCATTAAAATTGTTCATAGTAGCACCATTTTCAGTTTTGTCCAACAATTTAGTTCCTTATTCTAAACCTCGAAGAATAGCAACGATCTTGGAAATTTCTTCTTGTAGTAGAACATACTCTCAAAAAAAGTTTTGTACTCGATAAAAAGACTTCTTGTAGCAAATTTATTTTGCCAGGAGCTTTTGGTCTCTAGTGAAGCTGAAACCAATCCATTTTATAGGGGTTAAAATTTATTAGTATACAGGGTGTTTCATTGGTAAATGAACATACGGTAACCTGAGCTAAAGCTACCCTAGGCGAGTACAAAAAACCTATATATGATAGGTCTGATCAATTCCATAACCGAGATACAGGGTGGTTCATGTTTTCACTGATAATTTCAATTTCTCATAACTTTTGAACCACCGAGTATATTCCGTTGATATTTGAAACATATGTTCAATTTTCACAGGTCGATCGATTCATATTTAAATTACCAAAAAATTCCAGGTCCGTATCTGAAAAATATTGGAGTTCTTGCATGCTGAGATTCAACACCCTGTATATTGAAATTTTGGGATGTGATTGAGATATTCGAAAAGAGCAGAAAATTTTCAATGGCCGCTTTCCTACATCGAAAGTGAATAAAACACAAGAAGAAAGGCGACACCTTGACATCAAAAAAGAAATCCTTGATATGGTAGGGACACATCCAGAAGTTATAGCACTAGAAGAATACAAATATTCAATAATTTCAAGGAAAAACTTCTCAATTAAATTACAATGAACTAATTTGCTGAGAATTTATTGGAATTCAAATATTCAATTGAATCTTTCCCTGAAGTTTTCTATGAGCAAAATAACGCGCGAGACGATGGAATCTTCTGAACCCCATTGAACATTTTTTGCTCTTTTCGAATATCTCAATCAAATCCCAAAATTTCAATATACAGGGTGTTGAATCTCAGCTTGCAAGAACTCCAATATTTTTCAGATGCGGACCTGGAATTTTATGGGAATCTGAATATAAATCGATCGACCTGTGAAAGTTAATCATACGTTCCAAATATCAACCAAATATTTCCCAATTTAATTACACTGAACGCATTTTCTAAGAATTTATTGGAATTCAAATATTCACCTGAATCTTTCCCTTAAGTTTTCTATGAGCAAAATAACGCGCGGGAAGATGGAATCTACTGAACCCCATTGAAAATTTTCTGCTCTTTTGAATATCTTAATCAAATCGCAAAGTTTCAATATACAGGGTGTTGAATCTCAGCTTGCAAGAACTCCAATATTTTTCAGATGCGGAATTTGGAATTTTATGGGAATTTGAATTTAAATCGATCGAGCTGAGAAAGTTAATCATACGTTCCAAATATCAACCGAATATTTCCCAATTTAATTACACTGAACGCATTTTCTAAGAATTTATTGGAATTCAAATATTCACTTATATCTTTCCCTTAAGTTTTCTATGAGCAAAATAACACGCGGGAAGATGGAATCTACTGAACCCCATTGAAAATTTTCTGCTCTTTTCGAATATCTTAATCAAATCCCAAAATTTCAATATACAGGGTGTTGAATCTCAGCTTGCAAGAACTCCAATATTTTTCAGATACGGACCTGGAATTTTTTGGTAATTTAAATATGAATCGATCGACCTGTGAAACTTGAACATATGTTCCAAATATCAACCGAATATACTCGGTGGATCAAAAGTTATGAGAAATTGAAATTATCAGTGAAAACATGAACCACCCTGTATCTCGGTTATGGAATTGATTAGACCTATCATATGTAGGCTTTTTGGACTAGCCTAGGGCAGCTCTAGCTCAGGTTACCGAATGTTCATTTACCAATGAAACACCCTGTACAAGGTTTCAATCGAGGTTTAAATGTATTCATCTTAAATCTTCTAAGTCAAACACAAAATTTGAAAATAGGGAATATGAAAGGGATACCTATATTTATTAACAGCTGACTATTCATGTCATCTTATGTGTAATTCAACAATCCAAAATTTTTACATTGAAAGAAATGTTTGAAAAAAATTTTTTCTGGAACTTATTATATTGGAATTGATAAAGATATTTGAAGCGCGCTTTTTTGAAGGTATCTCAGTCGAGTTCATCAAAAAAATTCGAAGCTTTTTAGAATTTACTCCGTATTTCAGATAACTATAGTTATACTTCTTTTTCATATGACTCATGGAAGAATAAGTTCTTACAGTGAAATTATAAGTTGTATCTTCATAAACAGATATTTACTATTATATCACAAGATCAAATAAAAAATTTCATCTTCAGTAAATATCATTCAAGATTGTTTAATTATATCTCATCTTTTCAGAAGGTTTCCATTGAACTTTAGGTCTTGTGATTCTCTTGGAAATGGACTTTTCCTAAAGGTTTCAACGAGGTTTCGCAGCTGAAAACTGGTTTCGATATCGGTTTTCAAAACGTAATTCCTAAAAATAATGAAAAGATCAATTAGTCCCTACAATTCCTGCGAAAATAGTCTTGAAGACCTTTATAAACGGGCCAATCAATACTGAAGGTATCTTTATGATAGACATGAAGATCAATTTCAGAAGGGAGAGCTTTATCCAATGCTCATTTTCTATTCTTAAAAAAATTTCAAAAAGCACTGCCGTGAAGGCAGCAACTTTTGCGCGCATGTTCAATGTAGATGACCGCTTCAGCAACGAATTTGAACGTGCGCGCAAAAGCTGCTGCCTTCACGGCAGTGCTTTTTGAATTTTTTTTCTGATAAATTACTGGATTTCAATTCGATCATATCTGTATTTTTGGACATATTGTAAAAATAAAATTTTGAATGGGTATATCTACGGAATCATTGGGCGGATTTTACCCATTCACGAATTCGACCTTCGTTATTAAGCCCCAAACCTACTCTACAAATATCGAGTTTCTAAGTCGTTTCTTCCGGAAGTTATTGTGTTTACGGTCAGCCTAACGGCCGACTGCGTAAACACAATAACTTCAGAAAGAAACAACTTAGAAACTCGATATTTGTAGAGAAGGTTTGGACCTTAATTACGAAGGCCGAATTCGTGAATGGGTAAAATCCACCCAATGATTCCGTAGATATACCCAATCAAAATTTTATTTTTCCAATATTTCCAAAAATAGAGATCAGATTGAATTGAAATCCAGTACTTCATCGAAAATAACAGTTCGAAGTTTCATACAGAATTTAATGAGGATGATATGATGAGAAAATCATAGAAATTTTTTTTTTCAAATTGTTCTAATAACACGATTATCACGAAATTTTGCATAAAGTTGTCTTTCAGCGTCTCAAAACTAGGTGTGAAGTTTAATCAGGACTGAATCAGTATTTCTCGAGTTATACCGAAAAAATCAACGATATCGAGAAGAAAAACTCGAAATTTGACATATTTTTTCCCGATATCTCCAAAACTTATGATCGTATCGAACTGAAATTTGGTACATTGCTGTGAGATTAGAAGGTCAAAGCGTGAGTATAATTTTTCTTGGATATGATGAATGGTTTCCGAAAAAAAATTTTTTTTGGAAAAAAATTTCAAAAAAAAATTTTTTTAAGAATTACCGAGAATATAATCCTGACGAAATTCAGCTCAAAGTTGCGCGTCGTTGTACTTCACCTAACTGCCAAGTTTGAATCAAATCGCTCAGGTAGTTTCTGAAATAAAAAATAAATAACTTTAAAACTTCAAATGCCTATAACTCCGAAACTATTCGATCGATTTGGCCCATTAACGAACTTAACCGCGGCATTCCAATGCGCGACCTACCCTGAAAGTTTCAAGTTGCTAGCTCACTTCGTTCGACAGTTATCGTGTCTACGGCCGGCTGGCCGGCCGGCCAGCCAGACAGAATCGATTTTGACACCGGATTCGTCATCAGTGAGTCCAACCTAGTCGATTGAGACCATTTTCGGCTCAATCATCCAAAATTACAGACATTTGGACAAAACGATAGCACGCTGTTCCCCTAGAACATGCGCGCAAAAAACACTTGTTGATTGTGATAAATCTGAAATTTGTTTCTTGGGCTATAACATATGCCTAAAGATATTATGTGAAGTATTCACAGAATGTTCTGTATTCTAATGTGATGTATATTTCCTCATCTTCAGAAAAACCAGAATTCAGCCATAAAATCGATATCTATCATTGAAGCATCTCCGAGCCTACATCAATCAAATTATGAGACCCATCCTGTCGAAGATTGCAATATCCTGTTAACTTTACAGGCGCCGCAATTCCAATACGAAGTTAAAGGAGGAACAAGCAACCTATGGGCCGGAATGCAAAGTTCACCCTTTGTCGTCTCCTCTTCTATCTCCGAACAAAAAACGATTTATGCAACCTCAAGTTACGAACCCTTTCGGATATTTTCCCCAAAGCCGGACATTGTAGTAAGCCGCAAAGATGGTGAAAAGTCCTCCGATACTTCTTTAATAGGAGTGATAAATCATTTTGGCAATAAACGTCCAGGTGACCGAGCCAATACGGCCGAGGTTTGGCACCCCTTGGCAAAATCGATCTGTTCGAAGTTTCCCAAAGACAAGCTCCTGTGGACGGCTGTCCTGTTCCAGACTTTCCAGAATAAACAATTTTCCTGACCCCTGTAGTCACAACATTGTATAACAGGTAATAAGAGCAGAGATCGACTTAACCTTCTATGAAATAACTTCGGGTAGCGTAGACAACTTGGCAGGGATTAATTGAATTCTATAGGGAAGACCGAAGAGGATAGAAACCTTGAATCTCACTAGTTTCTTCATCCCAAGTGCAAATTTCATGAGAGGGGCTTTACGCTGAAATGCTTCATAATGTGCTTAGAGGATGGTTGTAACCTGTTGACTATATACAGGATGAATTTCGATATTTCAGCAAGTTGTTTGGGGTTGATGTAATCGCAATTACCCGAAAAATGCTGCTTGTCGGTTCATGTGGATTCCCACAAGACGAAAACGTCCAACATCTAACAAAGATAGGAATTGGTGGAATTTTTGTATACTGCAGCGGTCCATCTGAAAGGTAACAAGTATCGAGAGAACTCTCTGCGGTTTATCCAAGTTAAGTTGACCTGACGATCAAGAACAATTTTGAAACAGCTGTAGTCATTCTACTTGGATCCGCTGTTTTGGTTGATTGGATGATTAGCTCTGATCAAGGGGGATATACGTCCTTGTGATTATGTTATTTATTACTACTGGAGCTATTTCTTCTCCGTCAAACCAATTCCTATCTTTGTTAGATGTTGGACGTTTTCGTCTTGTGGGAATCCACATGAACCGAGCGTTTGCAATGTCGTATCGGTTGTTTGTAAAGCTGCAATATCGCAGTTACAGCGTCCTGATGCGACAGAAGGATGAACGTCATACACATCGATCAAGGTATTCTGGACTTGAAGGAGAGACTCGCAAGATGCCCCTGTCAGATGGCGTGCTGTATGTTGTATATTGCAGCGGTCCTTCTGAAAGGTAACAAGTATCGAGAGAACTCTCTGCGGTTTATCCAAGTTAAGTTGACCTGACGATCAATAACAATTGTGAAACAGCTGTAGTCATTCTACTGGGATCCGCTTCTTCGGTGTAGGTGTTTTGGTTGATTGGATGATTAGCTCTGATCAAGGGGGAATATTTGTTGATTTATGGACGGTTATTCGTCCTTGTGATTATGTTATTTATAATTACTGGAGCTCTTTCTTCTCCGTGAAAACAATTCCATATTTCATTGAATGATAGATGGAAAACCATTTTTGCGCGCATGTTCTAGCGAAACAAAGTGCTATCGTTTTCTCCAAATGTCTGTAAGTTTGAGCCGAAAATGATATCGAACAACTAGCTTAGACTCACTGATGAATAAAATGTTGTGAAAATCAATTCTGTCCGGCCGACCGTCCGTGTGCACGATTACGGGCGTAAGTAGAATCCTATCGACCTGAAACAGTTAGCACTGGAACGACTGGATTGAAACTTGTCAGTTATTTGGAGTATGGCAACTCGCAGCTTCACGCAGAATTTTGTTGCGATCATTCTGTCAGAAAATGAAAGAAAAAAGTTAGATATTTTTCGAAACAATATATCACATTTCGTGGCTTTTTCCTCGATAGGGTTTTTTTTCGAAATAACTGAAATATTACTGTTAAAGTCATGATAAAACTTGACAGCTAGTTTGAAAATGCTGATGGACAACCTTGTGCAGCATTTTGTGGTGATCGTGTCATAAGAACGATTTGAAGGAAATTTTTTTTTATTTTTTTCATGAAATATTCGATATTCTGTGATCATTTGATCACAATATCCTCATGAAATTCTGTATAAGCCTTCAAACTGTCATTTTCCGATAAAGTACTGGATGTCAATTCTATCTGATCTGTATTTTTGGAAAATTTTGGAAAATTGAATTTTGAATGTTTCTGTGAAATCATTGGGTGGGTTTTATTCACCCTCAACACAATAACCATAAGAAATTTCTTAGCAACTCGATATTTCTAGAGTAGGTTTGGGGCTTAATCACGAAGGTCGAATTCGTGAATGGGCAAAATCCGCCCAATGACTCCTTTGACATACCTATTCAAAATTTATTCTCCCAATATTTTCCAAAATATACGAATAAGAACGGATTGAAATCCAGTATTTCATCGAGCGCATGTTCAAATTCATTGTCGAAGCGGTCATCTACATTGCTTTTCCAGATTTTCTTCCGATAAAATACTGGATTTCAATTCAATTCATATTTTTCGAAATATTGGGGGAATAAAATTTTGAATAGGTATATCAAATGAATCATTGGGCGGACTTTGCCCATTCACGAATTCGACCTTCGTGATTGAGCCCCAAACCTACTCTAGAAATATTGAGTTGCTAAGTGATTTCGTCTGGTTATTGTGTTTTGGGTGGATAAAATCCACCCAATGATTTCACAGATACACACATTTAAAATTCTATTTTCCAATATTTCCAAAATACAGATTAAATCGAATTGAAATCCAGTACATATTCTCCATCAAGGAATCGGTTGTCTTCTCGGATTTCAAAAAATTGTTCCGTGAGAACCTTTGTTATTCACCTTAAAGCATTAAAAGTGTCTTTCAAGAACCTTCAAATTTGTCGGTAAGATTCAACATGGTTTATATGTATTAGAGAACACGTGAAACATGAAGCCGGTGAAGCAAGTAAATACTCGAGGAAAAGCCATTTACCAATTAAGAAATCCAATTTGTTAAGAAACTCAAGATTAAATTAACTTGAGTGAAAAGGTTAAACGTGATTTAACCCTTAACCCTCAAACTTATGCTTTCATGTTAAGTGAAACCTTATGTCGGTTTACGTAATCCATTACATAGGATCATCCTGATATTTTTCATTAGATCTTATCTTCCGCTTCTTGGTATGCACTGGTTACAATATCGGAAAAAAGTTTCGAGTGATTAGAAAAAAAAATAAAATGAATTTGAAGACTTATCAAATAAAAAAAATTGATGTTCTTTTAATGTGAACCAGATGTGACGCTGGGTTTTCAAAAATTCATTTTATGTACGCTTGTTATAAAAACACAAAATTTCAGCAGCATGTAGCAGAAGGTTTCTTAGATAGGTACCGAAGAATTCGAAAATATTTGTTGAAATTTTTCTTCAGATCTTGTATTCACGAAATTTCGCGAACGTTTCCTTGTTGATAGTTGTATCTGATCAAATCAGTATTTTTCGATTTATTAGGAGATCTTATTTCAGGCAGTTTCGACTCTAGAACCGTTAGGTAGATTTTGCCCACTAACGAACTCTTCCGAAAATGTAGGCTTCAAACCCCCCTCAAAATTTTAAGATTCTAGGTGTGTTGCTCCGAAAATTAGGGCACATATACGGACAGAATTGAATTCGACGAATGATTCTTCGCAAGGAATCCCATCATAATAGTTTAACACCATTTTCGGCCGAAATTCGAGAATTACAGACATTTGTGCGAATCGATAGTGGAAACGAAATTAAATATGTCGGACAATGATAACGATGAGGGGATCATACAGTTAGATATTGATGTAGGTTACGTACTCATATCGCTGAAAATACCGAATGAATTCACCGAAAATTCTAAGAGTCAATGTAATAGCGCCGAAAAGTCATTTCTGCAGGAAACTTGGAGTGGATTTTCTATTGAACTTACGATTTCATGCAATGGCTTTTTCACTTAAAATCCGATGTGGCTCCAATCCAACAACTTCGGCTAATCCTAGGAGGTATGAAAAGTTGATTCACTTCCAGGAAAACGACTGGTCGAAATCCCAGACAACGACTTTTCGCTGGGAGTGTTGTTGAATGTCGCTATTTGAGGGCGTTCAATTTTTTCCAATTTGCAGTAATTTAGCGAAAGCAGGTAACACCTCTCTATTTTATGAAGCTCTTAAACGTCCTATTTTATTACAGCATCGCGCTGTGAATTCCTTTTATTACGATAGTGTAATTGATCCTTTTGGATTATCCATATGTCGAATGATTGATTTAAGTTATCCTCAAACGAAAAACAATGAACTGTTCTCGAAAATTTCACAGTTTACGTTTTGAAGCATATAGATTCCAATTACTGCTAGAACGATATCAGTGGATGCGCAGGAAAACGACACTACACTCCACTTATACAGGGTGCCTCGAAACAGACAGTGCAGTTTTGAAGGACTATTCAGAAAAAACTACGCAGCTGACAGACAATATATTTGTTTGATTTTCTTCAGTACATCATGATTTCCGCCAGCAAAGATACATTGATGAAGGCGATTCCCGAAGTTGTACGCCCCATTTTGACATATTTTGACCAGTAATTTTTCCCAAATTCGCTGTCTGAATTCATCGAAGATCTGGAGCCTTTGTTTAGGAGCCTTTTCCCTTAGGTAGCTTCACAAGTAAAAATCACGAATGCTCAAATCCGGTGAGCGAGTGGACCACCTTATATCACCCCTCAAAGGAAGGAGGCGCGGAGGGAAGATCTGTTGCAGCTTCGGCATTGAAATCCGTACAGTATGAACCCTTAATTTAGGAATAGGTGGAATTAGTCTTGGTGCAAAATCACCCTAAATGAGCGGTCAGGAATGCCTAATGCAATATAATGCTTCCAGGCTGAACGCTTAGGCGGCTGGTCAAGAGCTTCTCTCATTATCCTCGAATTTTCTGGGTTTCTTGACCTTTTGGGTCTTCCTGAACCCCGAAGTTTTCATGTAGATCCAGTTTCTTCAATTATGCCCACCCAACTCGCTATAATCTTATGGTAAGGTACGGTATCAAAAAGCGCAAGGTTAAAGAGCAATCGAAAAGATTTGACCCGCTCGACTAAAGAAGATCACAAAGATCACAAACAAACTAACCCCACTACACAGCAAGTACCATCCTTTCAAAACTGCATTGTTTGATTTGCTGCACCCTGTACTTATGCATCTAACGAACGTTTGGGAAACAAAGTTTCCTTTGTCCAGTATTTTGAGAACGACCATTACATTTTTTGGTATATCACAGTGTTAGCAGAAGAAAAACGGGATATCGATTAAAGCTTATTTTGGGAGCATTTCGTACAAGTTTTCTGGTTTTTTCTAGGTTTTCTCTCCGAATATCTGAAACAGAACTGTTAAAAATTGAATAAATTGTTTTTTCATGAAAAACGACTTTGTGGTTTGCAGGATTAAACTATTTGTCAAGGGCAGTTTCTTGTGAAACAGATTACCTGATGAACAATACAGTAACGATATAAACGATGAACAAAGCGAACTGTGACATTTCAGAGTAGAAATTTGACTCTTTCATCAGACAAAGTGACATTTCTGAGAAAACACAGCAATACAGATTCATTTGGTTTGAATGTTTTTTAATTCTACCTCTTTTTTGAGTTGATTCAGCCAAATAGGGTCTATTTCTACAGAACAATGAACAAAATTATTCTCACCATTTAACAAAATGCAAGAAGGCTCTTTAACTTTTCTTCTCAAATTATTTGATTCTAACATTAATGTTTTGTTTCGTCTCGATATATCATGTTAAATGGTGGGTATAATTTTGCTCATTGTCCTGTAGAAATAGACCCCATTTGGCTGAATTTACTCAAAAAAGAGGTAGAATTAAAAAATGTTCGAACCAAATGAATCTGTGTTGCTGCGTTTTCCCAGAAATGTCAATTTGACAAAAGTCTCAACTCAAAACGAAAAATCGAAAGATAATTCTTAAAATGTTCTCCTTTGTCTTCCAAGAAATTGCTCTTGACAAATAGTTTAATCCTGCAAACCACGATTTTCCGTTAAAATCAATTTCATCCAATTTTCAATAGTTCTGTTTCAGATATTGGGAGAGAAAAACCAGAAGAAAAACCTAAAAAATGAAATACGGGGTACCATACATTCTTGCATATGATATAAGAACACAGATAAAAACCTCAGCAAAAACTTTTTCTGCGCGTATAAGTGTTGAGATTTATTTGAAGAACATGGATGCCATCTTTTTCATCGGAAAGTTTTGTCGCCATATGGAATCAATTCTGACAAAATATCGTAACATAATATCTGAAACAGGAAGAGGGACAGAAAACCAGCAGGAAGCAGTAAATAATATTACCTACATTTGGTACCTGCCCGGGAGGTTCTTTCGACCAAGTCCGGTTCTCTAAGTGATGCTATTTCAGATCCTCCGATGAACGAAGAACGTTACAGGCCCCTTATATTGGGGAATCATCTCCCAAAGATCCATATTTGGATATTTTACACTAGAAATTTAATAAAACATTGGGAATGTATTGAAAAAATTGTGACATATATTATGTCAAGTAACGATATGTCTCTTGTTTTCGAAGCTTGCGTTAGACCAAGAGAACATAATTGGATCAGACTTTTGGGAACTTCTGCGAAGATGCAAGCGCCCTAATGGTTAAATTTGGAACTTGTCCAAGGTAGTAGTTTTATGCAAACAAACCTTAGAAATGTGGTAGAGAACGAATATTTATTGAGCAGAGCTAGAATATTTGAAGAAATTATTAAAATTTTGCGTAAGATTTCTTGAGAAGGAACTTTTCGTTTGGATCACCATATAAAATCGTGCATTAAATGGTTCCTGGAGGATAATTTCGGTATTATTTTAGGGTTTGTTGCTTGGTGGATCAAAATGAACCAATATCTAAGTTTACTTGAATTTCTGGAAAAATAGGCATCTTAATAAGTAATTTAAGGACTCTTTTTAATGTGAAGAAGTGCTGAATGCAGGCTATATTATGTGGTAAATCTAGAATTAGTCGAAATGGCATGACTTGTTCTCTTTGTTTACAAACGAGTGAATCAATAAAATGAAAACAGATTTTCTGCTTTAGTTCTTTTGCATTGTATTTCTAAAGAAAAGGAAACAGATAGACATATAATTGATTTTGTTTTCATATTGCAGCAGCTCAAGTACACATACAAAATGAAAAATGTCACAGCTGGTTCAACCTATCTACATCGAAATGAAAAATATTAATGTATTTGTATGAATAACTTCAGCTTTTATTCACTATAACAGTATATCTAGTTTTTGTGTAGTATGTGAATTAGGTAGTTGCAGAAGTGCTCAGTAGTTTCTCTGCAGCATTTTTCATCAAAATTTTCTTATTTTCATTTCACCTAAAAACATCATGACATGAAGTTGTTTCGAAATGAATACATTATATTTTACCTTTATGAAAATAAACATCTGTATAGAAATGCAGTGAACATACTTTCATGTATTTAGTGACCTGTTTTCCAATCTTCAATTTCTAAATCTAGGCCTTTCTTCTATCATTGCGTTTCCTGCCAAATGCTGTTTCCAAATTAACTTTACTTTCAGTTGACTTTGGAAAAAATGTGAACTTGAGGTAGTAGATGATCCTTTCTTCTTTGACCATGAATAACATTGAGTTAAGGCACACAACAATAATCCTTTCGGGAGGATGCCATTTCGAATTAATACAATCAAAAATTTTAATCGGAAAGAAAGAGATCGATTGATGAATATTACACACACTTTTGGTAAACCAAAATTTCAACTCGGAGAACAACACAAAAGCTCGAAAATGAACTCCAAAAGTAAGCAAAATACCTTAGAATAACAGGCCCGTCGAAAAACTACTAGCTTGGAAGTGTTCGAATTTCTATCGCCAGAGGGCGTATCGCTTAGCAGTAGTTGCGAATAGTTACACACTGTTTTGATATCGGTATTCTATCCAAAGTGAATGAAAATATGTTATGGCGAAGGAAAAATCATTCCAACATGTCGATTAAAGAATATTTTGAGAGGATTTTGTATTATTTCCAGGTTTTCTTTCCACCTTTTCGCTCCCTATATCTTTTTGGATCTGTTGAAGAGAAGAATTTGAAGAATAGTTTCATCAAATTTCAAAACCATAAGGATTTTATTTGATAATTTTGGTGGTAGATTTAGTGAGCTTCTTATCTAGGAACTGCTTCCATTGTTCATTTTGAAGAAAATTGACAGTTTTCCTCGAAACCCATATGCTAAACTCAGGCGAATAGTGATTTCTCTGGATAATAACCCATACCCCTTTCGTAAATAGGACCAATTGAATCAGGTAAATGCAGACAAGCGATTCATCGGTCATGTCATCCAAAGAACCTTTATACCTGACCTTTTCTTTTCAAATCTTCCCTAAAAGTTCTGAACGCACGCAAAACTACAATAAATGAAGTTACGTTTGTTATTCTCGGAATAAGGAAAGTCATTTGTTCCCTACTTTTTAAATCTGCTTCTCGCGTTCGTCGACCCAATCAATCCAGTGCTTTTTTGTGTTTTATGACATGTCCAGGTAGATTAGGGGTGCGATATCTGTTTTCAATTCGACGGGATAGTTAGTGACGAAATATACGATTATTTTTCCGAAGACATGCGATGGTGACATGTGGAGGGTAGGATACGTTTATATCTTAATGAATATACCTTCAAAATACTTTATTCAGACAGTAGTTTTAGTGTCAGATGGTATTTTTTTCATGAACGGGATTTGTATTGCTAACTCAGCCAGAAATTACACATGCGAAGCAGAGCCGGATCTAGGGCGTGGCGAGGGAGGCATTTGCCACGCGCGCCAACCAACTAGGGGCGCAAAATTATGTTTTTTTTTTCTTGAAATGATGTTTTTTCACTTCAAAGTCCATTCATATTTTAGAGCGGTGCTATAGTGTATGCACCTGTTGTACAATTTGCGGCGAAAAGTAGTTACCAATAAATTACCAGATGATAAATTTACACTTGTCGGTCACCCTACGATTCCCGATCGCGTCCAGATGTTTAATATTCGAACACTGAAAACCTCAATTAGCGGCAAGTTCAGAGGGAGAACTAGCGGCGGTAGCGCTCCGTCTAGGGTCGGTTTCTTGACGGCATGACAAAGGGATTCAGACCGTCCACATTATTCGCCGAATCGTTCATCACTCAGGCTTTGATAAGGGTAATTATTTCGAAGACATTTACGACCGATATGCTCGATGAAATCACCCCAGTCTTATTAATACTACTTTTTTTCTCTCATGTGGGGTACTTCCAAGCAGCGGAGCAGTTGATGGCATCAATAAGAAAAATAGGAACCAGGAACTTATCATTATATTTTATATTATGTGCAATACCGCAAATAACGTGATTGTGCAAGCGGGCCGGGAAATTATTCGTGCTGGAAAAAGTTTAAAAATTTCAATCAGGTATGTTTGAATAATTCAATTTTGAGTTGAGGATTTTTGCGCGTTCGGTCAAATCATATTATGTCCGTGCACACGAGAGTCAATCATTTTCGAGAGATATAACTTAGAGACTGCAAAATTTATGAGATTATGTTTGGATTGGGAATTTTGACAATTTTAAGGAAACTGTCAATAAGACAAAAGTCTTAAATCGAAACGAAAAATTGAAAGAAAATAATTCTTGAAATATCTGCTTTGTCTGATGAAAAAGTCAGATTTGTACTCTGAAACCTCACAGTTCGCTTTCTTCATCGTTTGTATTGTTCCTGTATTGTTCATTAGGCAATCTGTGCTGCAAGAAACTGCTCTTGAAAAATAGTTCGATACAGCAATCCGCAAGGGCCTTTTTCATGAAAAAAAAACAATTCTCATTTGATTTTATCTGCAGCGTTTCTGAATATTGATGGTATGTTTTTATCGTTTGACGGGGCCAATTCGTGAATAGGTTTGACCGCTTTAAGTGGAGGCCACATATAGGCGATTGCGTTCACGATGGCGATTGCGATGACGTTCATGATGGCAGTCACGATCTGCCCGAAACTTATAGAAGCGATCAGATCGCTAACTTTCTTCACAGTGTCTGTCAAAATATTCATAGAAACGGCAATATTTTTTAGTGACGTCATGCGATCGCTTCTGAACCTTGACAGGTCGCAGACTGATCGCGACATGTGTTCTGCTCCACTAGTTCAATTCATTTATCTGATCGCCATCGCGATCGTGATCGCGTATATGTGGCCTCCGCTTCATTCAAACGAATTTTAACGAGAGCGTAAATGCTCCTGACTTCACGTCAATTCTAACCATTTTACTTCAGTTCCTAAATTTTCGAAATGCTTTCTTTGAATATATATTTTCGTGATTCCTACGAAAATTGGCATTTGTTTGTGCCCTAAAGTCCTTAAATATGTGTTGGTGATTGTGTTGGACAATTCGTAAACGTGAGCTCATCAGTAAGGAAGTCTAACTGTTGAGTGAAGGAAACTGTGGTTTATGTGTATAACTTTCATATATTCTATTGAAGTAAATGAAGCAGCAATTTTTGATAGATATTACGTTAGTGAAATTCTGTTCACACCACCAACATCTAATATGGCTGAAGTCCCCAGAGCCCTTTTGGTATCTGACAAGGCTAGTCGTACTGATGGGCGATGCTTCCTCAGTGAAGGTACTTTGATGGATGATATGACTGATTCTGATCGGGCTGAAATAATCGTTGATTTGTCGACGGATATTCGTCCATGTCTTCACGTAAATATTTTGCATGTTGTTGATGAAGTCTTTTAGGCAAAAAGTTTATTGAATGGTTCATCAAACAAATGCGAAAAATAATTATATCAAGTGATAGCATATTCCAGTATACACGTACAAGGAAGATATTTTTTCGAAAATTCATTCCCTTAATGCTTCTCTATCCTCCTGGTGAAAGAGCCGCTTGTTGCTCGGAAAAACCGAATCATACAATCCTGCGAAACAGAATACGAAGAGAGGGAAATCGAATATAACGGAGAACGTGGCAGACTTACATCGCCAGTCCGACATGTACCTGAAAAATAGATGAGCCAGGGTTTTCAGAGCAATTTTCTAAT
This sequence comes from Myrrha octodecimguttata, assembly GCA_958510865.1. Taxonomy (NCBI): domain Eukaryota; kingdom Metazoa; phylum Arthropoda; class Insecta; order Coleoptera; family Coccinellidae; genus Myrrha; species Myrrha octodecimguttata. The sequence goes on along the minus strand of OY294059.1, from coordinate 58,961,401 downwards.
AGTCCCTATACCTCTTCGAAATGAATAAAAAATCAGGATGGAGCTGCCAAATTATGGGCTCCTTTTTAAACCGCTTCATGATGAAATGCGTGAGTGAATTAATGTGTCTGAGGTGGAATCAATTGATTAGGATTTACGTGTATAGAAATCCGATCTTTTTTTTCACGTATTGCTGTAGTCTTAAAATTACTTCGAAGCCGAGTTAAAATACTGCTGTAAATAATTCATGGATTTCTATTCAAATTGTATTCCTACCTATACCTACCTCTTTTAGGATCGATCCGTACGGTTATCTTCACTGCAAAAACGATAAGTGTATATGCAAACAAATGTATAGTAGTGTAGTGTTGGCATTTACAGAAATAACTATTTGAGTTTACTGTGGATAGAATATTGACCACAAAACAGTGTGTAACTACTCTAGCTCTAATCCACTCACACTTGCTGCGTCTAAGGCACGTTTCGGAAACCACGTTTCCTTCGTGCAGAGCGCGTTGGATGCAGAAAGTGTAAGTGGATTAGAGAGTAGTTACACACTGTTTTGTTATTGGCATTCACAGACCTCTACAGGCATCCGTGGAGAAACAGAAGAATTTTTTCCCGAACGTAATCATATGGTTTGCGAACTTTTGCTGTATTCTATATAATAATAATTTGTAGTGTATTCTATACAGAGTCCCGCAACACTGACGCGATGTTCCATATTCTTAGTTAGGAAACAGATGGTAATCTGGTTTTCTGTGATGTCACCTCATTGCCCGAACTCGACAAATCAAACATGTTTTCGGTAATTCGGTATTCCATTTTTTCTGGGCAAGTCACAAGTTTGTGTGATTTTTTAATGACAACCTGATATTTGTGTTACTTCAACGGTTTCTCATGAAAAATAAAATACACCTCAAACAAACCTTGACCCCCGAAATACCAACGGTTTTTCAAGATATTGTGCCTGCCTTTATTTTCCAATCAGAGTATTTGAAATTACTAAGTTGTGCCAAGTCCCATTGAAATTTATTTCTGGCCAACTTTGTGGCTACTCTCTCGAACGGTATATCTGAAATCGAACTGGAATACACAGGGTATGAAAAATAGTCACATATTGGAAATAAAATTGGAAGGATAATCCTTATTTCGAATGGAACACCCTATTTTTCATCGATTCATGAGAAATAGCAAAAAAACTCTACAAATTTCGTCCAGTTGTCTTTATCACTAGTTTTACTTCAAACAGCTCATCTCATGAAAAATGGCAGTTATTTATATTTCTTCGCTTTCGTTCAACGAGTTGATATTGATAAGATAGTTTCAACTGTGGTGGCCCGCTAAGTCACCTGACTTAACATAACTGATTTTCAGTTATGGGGTTGCATAGAATGTGTGTCTATGCGACATAGAATAACTGGTACTCTACGCAGATTACACCAGCTATCTTGCACAGGATCTTTCAACCATTGCTGTCATACTGAGCAGAAGTTCTACAAATTTCAGGTCGATCCGAGGCTATTGTCTCAATAACTCAAAATCAACTAATGCTATCAGATTAAAACTTCGTAAATAGTCGAATAAAACTCATGAGCCATTTTTCATGTAAGCTCCTCAGGATCTTACATCCTATTGAAAAAGTAATTTTTTCACAAATTATTCATCAGGTTCCGAGGGAATTCAGCGCAGATCTTGAAGTCACTATTCAGCAACTATGTTCGGAATTTCAGTTCTATCGCATATTAATCTTAGGAGATATATGAAAAAAATTGTAATATTTCTTGGATAGTTCCAAGGTATCGTTGTTTCTTCCGAATTACCTCAAGAACTTTTGATCCGATGATGCCCAAAAATTTCAAATATTTCAAAGGGTCCTCACGATCTGTATTTTTGAAAAAATTGGGGAAACGAAACGTTGGATGTCGCCTGCCATCGCTGCAAGGATCAAGACTTCATTACATGAACAAGAGTCTGCTTTGGCAACGAATCTGCACAGTCCCTTAAAAGATTCTGACATCAGAGACTTTTTAGAATTTTATTCACTTACCATAACGATCTCAACAAATTTTTCAAAAGTTGTCCCTCTTCCTCTTGTTTCAATTAACTGACATCAAGTTCTGATCCAATCTCTCGAGAAGATATTTCGATATCGGAGAAGTCTTCAGCTCGATTCTCTCGACAGTCATTGTGAAATTGGCTGACCGGAATTCAACATATCCCCGGTGAATTCGTGCTCAGTCTGTCTTTTTTGAGACCATTTCCGGATCAAACCATTCATACAGAAATTTGGACGAAAGATGGCATGATGTTTTCCCATAACATTCAAGCAAAAATGGCGAGAATGAACAGAGTTATTTATCATAATAGGAATTTATGGTTGAAAGTACAGTTCGACTCACCCTGTGAAGTCCCCTTATCTGGATGATGTATAATGGAAGTTTTCAATATCTCCTTCCCTTGTAACTTGAATGCAACTCCGTAAACCGTCGATATTGAGGTCTATATAGCGAGAGCTTTCAGCGCCGATAATGAATTTACGATATGGGAAAATCAAATTAAATACTTGGGCCACACCGATATTAAAATAACTTTGAAAAACTTCAAAAAAGCTTTTTCAGACCGAGGGTGGGCCAGAAGGGTGGAACGGTCATTTTTCAATTTCATATTAACGACAGTCAGAGGATGCTCGAATGGCTTGTCAATCCTGATTTCTTTCCGAACGGACTGAAGTATCGCAGGCAGCAATCTTTAGTCCGATATTTTTTGTTCCGCACTCCCGACTTTTGTCCCCATTCATTGAATTTATTATCGGCATTATCTTCCTGATGCTTCGTTCACAACCGGCAATTTGATATAATGGTACTTTTTCGGGGATATACCCAAATCATTACGTTCTAAAGGACGCCTTTCGGGTTGATCCATAGCCTTGTTTACACCAGATTTATCTGGATCAATGACACACAGGATATTTTCGAATTTTAATTTTCGAATGAACATAAAGACTACTCCCTCTGGTGGCTATCAAAGTAACCCGTTATAGTCAGATTATCATAGAAAAGTTATGAGCAGTTAGAAGGAATGTCATGAGTATAGACATGGTTTATGCATTTTCTTTGAAGTTCGTGTGATTTCACAAGTGTTTTCTCTTCAAATGTTCCTCTCGACATATTTCCTTAGCCCGGTGAAAAATTTTGAGTAAGGGTCAAAGAGATTTCTTTAGAAGTTGGGCTTGAAATTGTTGAAGTATATATAAAAAACGCTTGGTTACGTCGTACTTCAAATTGGTGAAAACAAACCAACAAGATTCATTACAGGATGTTACCTACATTTCACCGAAAACGATCATTTTCATCACAAAATCTCATTCATGTAGACAATTTGTTTACAGGCCCCTAATCCAAGAAGATAAAAGGTTCATTTTGGTTCCGAGTTCAGAACTGTTCTGGAACGGTTCGAGTATGCGCGATTGCGATTGTGTGTTTTGGTTCCATTCAGAACCGGCTCCAGGTTTGGGTAGTCCTGTTTTGCTTTTTTAGATTCTTATGGGTTTTCACTCCCAATATCTGAAACAGAACTATTAAAATTGTTTTTTTCGAGAAAAACGCCCTTTTGGATTGCAGTATCAAACTGCAAACTGCATGTTTCTTGCAAACAGATTGCCTTATAAACAATACAGAAACAATACAAACAATACGAAGAAAACGAACTGTGACGTTTCAGAGTACAAATCTGACTCTTTCATCAGACAAAGCAGAAAATTTCAAGAATTATTTTCTTTCGATTTTTCGTTTTGATTCGAGACTTTCGTCAAATTGACGAACCTTTGGATGAAACTATAGCACGCTGTTTCCCAGATCATACGCGCAAAAATGAAACATCTATTTTCCGTAATATAATCGTTACAAATACCAACTCGAGGATGAACAATATATTTCAATTATACCAGCAACCTTCGACGCATTTAACGAAACACCACTCTAGTGATTTTTCGAAAATACATCTCGTAACAAAACAGTGCGTAACTACTCTCTAATCCACTAATGCCCGTAAGCATAGTCGATACTCTGTACTTGAGAACGTTTTAAGTCGACGCGTGCATCCCATATTGGTTAGTTGACAGCCGAGCACTACTTCACCAGTGCTTGGTGGCATGCTTGCTCAAGTCTACGAACGACTTGAGGCGTGGTCAAGCAAGGAAGCAAGACATAATCCTAGAATAGCGAAGATTATTCGTTTTCTGTGACTTTTCACAACCCAGCGTTGCTGTTTGTATTATAATATTGGTGTTCTGTACTATGTACGATACCGCATGTACGATAATATCGTTTAGTACGATAATTTCAGAGAACGTCCATTTAAAAATTCAATTCATCCGAAAGTGTCCGAAGATAAGAAAGCGTTTAATGAAACTGCTCAACTGATTTTCGAGAAACAGATTGATCTCAGGAAATGAAAATGATTTTTTACGAATTCATCATAGTAATTGCAAAACTTAATAAGTCGTGGCCCTGTTCTTAATAAACATCATGCGAGTAGACAGCCCCCTTTTTGGAAGCAACACAGATGCCATAAATCATTCTCTGTCGGCAATTTTATATAATGGATCATTTTATGCGGCGGCTTCTTTGACACCTTGAAGAGATACTGTCAAATAATAGCAAAATTCAGTGCGACAAACATGAAAACGTGAAAAAATTCTAGATTTTACCGATATCTATGAACTTCGCCGAGAATTGCCGAAGGTTTGTTCAATGGATAAGACCCTTGCTAAGCATGAGTCAAAACATGAGCTTGTCTCAGCGGAGAATTTCTCAGGTAGGAGTTCTAGATCGGACTATGCGTACGGGCATTACAATTTCTGCGTCTTACGCACGTTTCGGAAAAAAATTTTCCTTTCATACAATAGATTGAACTAACCTGACTGAGAAGCCATGCTGAAATAACTATTTGAGCTCACTTTGGATAGAATACTGATAACAAAACAGTGATCTATTGTGACAAAGGAAACTTGATTTCCGAAACGTGCGCTAGACGTAGAAAGTGTAAGTGGATTAGAGAGTAGTTACACACTGGTTTTTATTAGTATTCTGTCCACAGTGAACTTAAATAATTAATTCTCTTAAATTGGTGTAAAATCGAATATCGTCTAAGCTCTTTTGATATCATAAATGATTATTTGTGAATTTTAATTATTTTTTGTTTGTTGGGATTGTTGAAAATTATCAATGAATTTCTTCTTCATAAGTCGAAAAGTTTTGATCTCAGATGTGAGGTTTGTCTGAGTAACTCCATTCTTTCAGGTGAAATCGACTTTACCGGGTGATTCATTTAGGGTGGTCACCGGTCATATCTCAGAAACCCTTTATCTGATAACAACGGAAAAAACTTTTTATAACTATATCGCCCCCCAAAAATGATTGAACTCATTTCTAGTTCGTAGTTTTCCACTAAAATTCTTCACCGTAGGTTTCCGAGATTCGGTCGGTGGCCATCCTTAATGACTCACCCGGTGCGTTTCCAGTCCAACTAGCTAACATTGTTGTAATACTACATGAATATTATGAATACGGTAATCCATTTGAAATAAGGGAGTATTAGGGTTTCTCTGGTATAGCCAGAAGTTGCAAAAGTCTGAAGATATTTTTGGGGGAAAAGACAGGCAAAAATAAAAATATCTGTACTATTCAGGTATCATGAAACACATTCCTCACAAACAAGACGACAGAAAAAAACTTTGTTCATCAAACTAGCACGATGCTAAATAAAAGCATGATTAAAATATGGTTCGCAAAGTCATTCCTTCCAGATGTTACTTTTCTAATGTCATTGAATATAATATCATTCAAAATTAAATTTTCACTTCATTCAAAAATGCAGAAACTATCGGCGCGGTCTATATAACCGGATTGGTAACCGATCTGACAATGGTTTTGAAAGCTCGTATTGTATTTTTGTATTGTATTTTTCCGAATATCCTAGGCTTCAACGAAACCCCTCAGAAGCTTAAAGCTTGTGCGAGTTAGGATACCGGGTGTGTTCTGTGTAGGCTTTGTTACTAATTCCTTGCGCCACGTTAGGAACAGCACTATTAATTGTTTACCCAACAGCGAATGGTTGGACGGTCCCCTAAAAACCGGAAAAGTCATTTCCCGGCCAAGGGCTTGAACCCCAGACCTTGCGATCATGGGGCTTGCGCTCTAACCACTGAGCTACCGCCGATATTATTTGAAAGCTCGTTAAAGCTATTGATTCCATTTCAGTGGAATCGGTTCCTAGAATTATTGTATGACCCATTGAATATTATCGGACATGTCCAATTAAACTTTTCCCAGAATTTAATGTTTATTAGAGACTCAACATTGTTCATTTCAACAATTCAAAGCTCATGGCTCGAAATTCAGTACGTATATCACATGGGCTCACCCTTATTCTGTTCGAAAACAGACTTCCCTGAAAGCCGTGTAAATAGGGTGAAATCGTTAGTTTGGCAAGCTGGAAACCTGAGACCTTTGATGTCAGGATCGGATTTGCACGGGAATATGCTCAACGCTGTTGAATTAAACAAGAGAATATGTATTTTTCACTTTTTCATTACGCGCTTGTTCTGGGGAACAGCGCGTTATCGTTTCGTCACGATGTCTGTAATTTGCGAATTTTTAGCCGAAATTGGTCTGAAATGACTAGGTTGGATTTACCGATGGAGAATCCGTGGGCAAATTTGATTATGTTCGTGCGCTCTAACTTTCGAAGGAAAGCACCTAAAACCTTGAAATTCTTGGTTTGATTTTGGAGCCTGAATATTTCGATTGAGTAGTAATCGGCCAACAGTTTTGGAGTTATACCTTCATGAAATTTTGAGGTTAATTCCTCGATATCTCAAATGAAGTACTGATTCAATCCGATTAAAACGTTGTTATTAGTCCTTGAGTACCAACGCGCAACTCAAAGCAAAATTGCGTATGGATCTGATGGTCAGAAAATTTCAAAAAATGTTTATTCGAAAATGGCTGCATTTTTCGTTGAAAAGTTTCTTGTTCTCGGGAAGCGTTGATCAGATTTCAATGAAATTTGACACAGACCTGAAAACCAGTGTCCAACAAAAACTGTCCAAATTTCAATTCGTTACTCTCAGAAATATATGGAGAAAAATATGTCAAATGCCGTTGTTGTTTGAAATTTTGAGGTTATTTCCTCGATATCTCAAGAAGTACAGAAGCGATCACATCGAAACTTCGTGATTATTTGAAAAATAACAACGCCCAAATTATTGCAAAATACCGTGCGAATCCAATCGTCTAAATTCCGGAGATATTCGGAAAAAACCTGAAAAAGCACTATCGTGAAGGCAGCAGCTTTTGTGCGCATCTCCAATGAAGCCGCTTTGGCAAAGAATTTGAACATGCGCGCAAAAGCTGCTGCCTTCACGGCAGTGCTTTTCAGTGTTTTACAATTAATACTGATCTCATTGATTTGTGAATATGAAATCCTCGTAAATTTCGAGAAGAGAATTATTATCACTATCAAAATATTTCATTTCATATTTGTATTATGGATCATCTGATTTCTTAATTCTATGATCATGCAGAAGAAAACATTTAAGTGTGGTTCGTTTTTTAGGTTTTTCTCCTGGGTTTTCGTTCCCACTATCTGGAACAGAACTATTAAAAATCAAATATTGCTTTTTTTATGGAAAACTCCCCTGCGGACTGAACTGTTTGTCAGGGGCAGTTTCTAAGGAAAGAGGTTGCCTAATGAAAAATACCTGAACGATACACATGATAAACAAAGCGAACTGCAACGTTTCAGAGTAAAAATCTGACCCTTTCCCCAGACAAATGAGAACATTTGCGGAATTATAATCTTTTGCTTTTTCGTTTCTATTTTTTGAATTTCCAGAACCCAGATTTTTCCGAAAATCTGCATGAACTTTAGACTAATTCGATCCCAGTTAGAAGATTCCATTCCAACATTTTTGAGACAGGAAAAATTCAACACGGGCTCTACTGATTCAAGAATTCAGCCTTCGCCAGAGATGCGATTTTTAAATATCTAGGTGTGGTATTTGTAAAAGTGTTAGTTGTACACATCCATGATAAATCACCTAAAAAGAATAAAAACAACTCCCAGGTGAATCCTCAAGTAAAAAATTCAAACAGCCCTTAATTGTTAGAGCCCTACAGTTATCCCAAAATGAGGAATGAATATAAACATCACACACTGAAATTAGTAATGAATGAAACATTGACGGTCAAAGATTTGGTTCAAGGAATTCATTTTGGTATTGCAGTTAACGTTATTTTTGTGTTATTTTTATTAGGAGAAAGAATTTGGTTTTGTATTAAATTCATCTCACCTTTTTGTGCAATATTTTAAGTCATTATAAAGATCTTGATCTTATCATTTGTTCCATAGATGAAATAATTTTTGAGTAACGATCAATTTATTTAATAGAGGTCCTGGCATTTGTGGACAAAAATATTTCACAATTCATCATTTTTGAGTTGTTCCGGAAACATTAATAATACCAAAAAAGCAAGCATGAAATTGACATACTTTTTTCCAATATCTCCGAGAATAAATATCCCATCGGATCTGAATTTAAACCACTGTTATTGAGTAGTGATATTAGGATCGCACCAATCCTTATTGTAAGCTGATGAAATAACAATTTTTTCAAGAAAATTGTGGGAAAATTGAGGAGACAATCTTTTTCATTTTCTAAATCTACCATCCTCTCGAAATTCGGTACAAAATTATGCGTCGGTAAACTTCGACTTCATAGCTTTTATCAAGTTTCATCGAAATTTGATGAGGAAAATAATGATTTCCATAAAAAATTCCAACAAATTTCAAATATATTTTTTTTTCAAATTCAACCGATACTGTCTACACGAAATTCTGCATCATATTGCGCGATGGTCATTTTCAACTAGTAACGGAGCTTTAATCCTATCTCTTAAGTATTTTTGGGGATATTGGGAAATATTTCTCAAAATTTCAAATTAACATTTTTTTTAGAATATTGCCTTCAAAGTTTTCATCGAATTTTGTCGTCAACTGATTAACATATTTAGAGCAAACAAAGTTTCGAAATCAAGCAAATTTGCGAAACTTACTACGGGTAATAAGTAGTAATCATAAAAACACACTATTGTTTGAATTTATTTTAATCTTAGGCTATCGATTTCGGTTAATTAACCATCATCAGGCCAGCTGGAAGTATACTGAATAAAATATATGATTCCTTTCACAACTTGTGAAGACTGACCTTCATTTTATATGGCAATGACGACACGTAGTGTAGAAAAGAGATTCAAAGAACATAAAAGAAATCAGCCGCATTCTGCTTTGGGTTCACACCTTGAAGATTCTAAACATACAATGAACTTGAATAATTTTAAAAAACTACACGAAGAAAGTAATTTTTTCAGACTAACATTACTCTCGAACAACTAGAGATACTCAAAAATAAAAACAATCCTTTTCTCTTAAATGACAATCAAGAATTTACCGGAAAAAATATATTCAAACTTATAGACATCTGAGAATAAATAAACAACTTTTCAAATTGTCCACCCTACCTAAGAGAACTTCATTTTATCAACAAAACCGGCGCATATTCCTTTTACCGGTTCATTACAGATGACACTACGCCATCAAAAAATTGAAGTATCATATTAATTTGGAAGAATAACAATAATACAATTAAGAAATTCGAAAAACAACCTACATGAGAGAAAAAATAATCATATAGACATAATATATAGATGTTAATTAGATCCATTTTAACTCAATTAACGGTAAGTTGTACACTCTTAACCTAACAACAAATTTTTTATAAGACGTAGTTTGTGAAAGGAATCATATATTTTATTCAGTATACTTTTAGCTGGTCTGATGATGGTTAATTAACCGAAATCGATAGCCTAAGATTAAAATGAATTCAGAAAATAGTGTGTTTTGTATGATTACTACTTATTAAATACTGAACATACTATGGAAGAGCTCATATCTAAAATTACTACGTGCAAATCCTCACAAAGTTGCGAGTTGTTTTTCTTCAACTAATTTCGAAGCTTCCTCAAAGTGATCGCAACATTACTTCTTGACATGTTGATGAACACACCTCAAAATTCCAATAAGCGCAACTCCAAATCCGACTGGTTTCTTTCATACACGAACTCAATCGAGATATTAAGACTCCAAACCTAATCTGAGAATTTCAGGTCACCAGGTCCTTCCTCTCGAAAGTTAGAGCACATACGGTCGGACGGCTGGGTGGACGAAAGAATTAAATCAGACCAGACACTTTCCTTCACTGAGTCCAACCTTATCGTTTTATACCACTTTTGGCTCGAAATTCTCGAATTTAAAACATTTGGGAAAAACGTTATCGCCCTGTTCCCCAGGACAAGCGCGTATATGCGCTTATTATAAAGAATAGTGACGTCCCTGCATTCGAAAATGCCTCGAAGAAACACAAGGGTGAAAAATATACATTGTGGTGAGTACGATACGGCATAGATTACATTCGAGGGTCTTCAGGGAAACAAAATGCATTAGGCCACTCTGATTGAATATTGACACTGCCTCTGGAATCTGGGCAATCTCTGGGGACTGAGATATTGTGGTGTGCCACCTCATCACGAAATAAGGGCTGGTACGCATGGTCGGATGCGGCAAATATCCGAATTATTCGATTAAAATTCCCTTAGGTATGCCATCATTGCTATCTATCAGTGGTTTCGAATGGTAATAGGTTGCCATTGCGAAAATTTCTGGGTGAGGAGTGGACTTCGATTGTTACCTGCTTTGCACGTTGAAGATGCATGAGCTGTACATGATGGGTAAAATTAATATCAGAATTTGGGCACTTTTCAACTTTCTACGAACAATAGTTCTCTTGCATGATTTTTTCCTTATCATTGGAATCCAATATTCTATTGGAAAGACTAATAAAAAACTTTAACTGCCGTCAAAAATTTCAATTTTCAACGAGAAAATAATCTTTCAAATTTGGCAACGCATGTCGACGAACGAACGAAACTTCGCGTCTTCCGTGACGTACCGGGATATATCGGCTATCTCCCTCTTCTCGTGTACTTTTCTCTCTAACAAGCCAAGAGACACTGTCGGCTGTATCGATAGGTGAATCGTAGATTAACGGGTGACGTAGAAGGCGTTCTGACGCGTTTTCACTGCTTCGAACTTGAGTCTCGATTTGACCATTTTCAATACCGATTATTCAAAATTCGCGAATTGTTGAAGTGTGTGATAGCATAAATTATGATTTTGTATCGATATAGAACGAGAAAAACATGAAAATATGATAATTCGTGTTACATGCAAGAGACCTATTTGTATTCTCAGCTCTGAAGGTGCAGCCTCAGTTCTGAATAATAATAATAATAATTTCGACTGAGCGATAAAGAAATGAAGCTGTCGGATTTTGAGCCGGAAATGGACCCAGAAGACTAGGTTGGACTGATGAGAAAACCTCGGTCAAATTCCTACCCAGGAGAAATTCGGCAAAACGGTTTGGAGCTACACCAATTCGAAATCTTGGGAAGAAATGACGCGATCAGATTGAATATTCGTTACTTCTTGCAGAATACTAATGCACATCATGACATGAATGTTTTGAATATTATATTAAGACGACTTTTCTTGATATTAGTAATTAATACAATCATTTAAAATACAGATCTTCCTGAATATACCTTCACAAAATTTCTTTCCAAATAGACGACTTCGGCACTAGTTGCGAACCCACAATTTTCCTCACAAATTTACTATCACTGGGGAACGAGAATTTCAGGACAAATTTGACATGATAAGGTTCGCGTTATTTATGAATATCTGTAAAAGATGCCTCGATTCCTCAAACAAGATAATTCTTTCCAAATATGGGTTTTTGTTGAGATCATCTCTGATTGGCTGAAATTTGAGTTGTGATTCCTGATTTCATGTTGAAAGTGTCAAATTCATAAACGAAATGTTCCACAGATTAATTTGATTATTTCGGTTGCCGGTTTTCCATTCCGTAAATATGAAATATTCAGTTGGTTCCTGAAAAAAGGTTAATTACGGAATTTGATTGATGAAAAAACGTTTTTTCTGTCACCAGAATGACGATCAATGGTAACATATCCATAGCATAGATCAATCTTTATTTACTTGATGATCCATAGAACAAAATAGAGACAACAATCAACAATGGAAAAATTACTAGGTATGGTCTATGGATCAAAAGGTAAATAATGACTGTAAAGCTACCTTTTGTGCTAGGGAGATTCGGGTATTTGGGTGATCGGAGATTCTTTCTTATTGGCCGAAACGATCACGTGATCATCGTCAGCCAATAGGGTGAATCTCTCGACCAATAGGATAAATCCCCGATTACCGAAATACCCGAATCTCCCTCTCACAGAAGGCCCTTTTATATGCTATGGATATGTTACCATTGAAATTGATTGTTGTTCTGGTGCATGGACTTAATATGTCTCTGTTGTGGTGACAGAAAGATTGCTTTTTCATCAATCAAATTCCGTAATTGACCTTCTTCTCAGGAACCAACCGAATATTTCATATTTACAGAACGGAAAACCGTCAACCGGAATAACCAAGTTGATTTGCGGAACATATCCTTTATAAATTTGACACTTATCAAGAATCCCAACTTAAATTTCAGCATAAAAAAAACCTATATTCGGAAGGAATTACCTTGTTTGAGGAGCCGAGGCATCTTTTGCGGATATTTATAAATAACGCGAACCTTTTCATGTCGAATTTGTCCTGAAATTCTCGTTCCCCAGTAATAGTAAATTTGTGAAGAAAATTGTGGGTTGGCAACTTGGGCCGAAGTCGTCGTCGATATACTTTTATTGCCTTCGACGTTCGACGTCTTAAATGACAAATTCAATCATTATATCAACTGGCATACAATTATTGAAGTCAAAGACTTAGTAAACCGGAAACATATTAAAATACAATACAGAAATAATACTGAACACAGTGTTTCATCTTTCATTTATCGATTAAGAATCATCAGTAGCATCTATTCTATATTATATGTTAAAATCTCACCACATGTATCTGACCAGGCTCGATCACAAACCAAAGTATTGATACTTCTCTGTTCTGTGATTGTACGACAAGCATGTTGAATGCATGCAGAAGAAGGTATGGAAGTGGTTGTCACAATTGTTCTCTGCGCATGCATTCAACAAGCTTGTCGGTAGCTTCCGTGCAATCTTAGTTCGTTTGTGATCGATGGTGGTCAGATCATAGACCTATAAAACTATATGGACATGAGAGAGGAAGCGGGCCGACAAAGATGGAACTAGGGCGGGCCAAACCATCATAGAATACCGCAAAAATAAGACAGATCAGTTTGAAGCCATAGACTGTTATCATTGTCTGTAATTATAAGTTTATGTTTGAAATACTTCTTTCAAAAATTTTGCAAGTCGAAGTATTTCAAAGCAGATCTTGTGTTATTCCATTCTGAATTAGAATATAAAGACTTTATAGAAGATATAATTCCCATTGTTTTTGTGTTTTCGTGAGCGTTTTGAATAGAATTTGATTTCCTTCATTTTAAACCGGGTTCACTGGTGAATAATGGTAAATTTGTGTTGTGCCATTAATTGTACGAGGAGATATAAAATGAAAGTAAAATACAATAATTTGGAAAGGGAGTTGGAAATGCAGAAATGAATGAATTTCGCACAGGTTTCTTCACTATTTAGTGCATTCTAATCATTTGAGACGGTGTTGAGTGGCTCGCGTACTGTTCAAAACACTGTATATACTTGTGAGGCAGCTCAAAGCTCAATTAAATTGCTCCGGAAGCCGCTCAGCTCGCGTGTACTCTGATGAGAAAAAAATCATTTGGAGCTGGGAATACCGTCCTGAAACAAGCGACCCAGGAGAATTCATAATATATTGTTATTGATTAATCATTTCGAATATTCATATCGGAGTTATGTTCACATTCATCACCAATTTTCAAAACTTCAATGTAATCTAATATACCAAGAAGAAGTCATTTCCCCGGAGATTCCCTAAGAAAATGCTTGATTTCATCTCTAGATAGGCGTCATATTGTGCAAGTGAGATCATCCTTCATCTCACTCTCCATGCACTATAGAATAACGGATATTTGTATCGTGAATATTGTCTATGGTCTGCCCGATCCCGTTCCATCTCTCTCTCGGACCTCTCACTTTGCTTCATTATTCCCATTCGACTCTTTGGAAATGAATTCGTACGCCGTGTCTAGAGAGTTTAATATGTCCATGGGTCAGATACTTGTGGTGAGATTTTAACATAATATATTTAATAGAAGCTACTGATGATTACGAATCGAAAGATAAAAGATGATACACCATGTCTAGTATTATTTTTGTATTGTATTATATTATGTTACCGTTTTCATAAGTTTCTGACTACAATAATTGTTTGCCAGTCGATATGATAATTAAATTTGTCATTGAAGACGTGGTACGTCGAAGGCAAAAAAAGTATATTGTAATATCGAAGGATATTATGTAAAGGTTTTGCAGAAAGATCTGTATTTTAATGATATTTTATTGATATTCTAAGGGTTGAATTGTTGGAAAAAATTCAAGAAAATACAAAATTCGCCAAATATTTCTGAGAAAAATTTTTATTTTCGAAAAACATCCATCAGATTTCGACAAAATTAAAAATTTCTGTTTGATCTTTTTTTTCTTTCAGGAGAGTAACAATGCAAAATTTCGTGGCCAGTTGTACAATGCCGATGTGCAAGTTTTAAAAAAAATTTGAGCGTATAGGTCGGAGTACAGGTATAGGAATTGAAAAAATTATTTCACTTTAAAATTTTTATTATCACTATTCGGCACAGATACTTGGGTTACAGTAACAATGTTCAGAATTCTAGTTCGATCACATATTAATCTTCGGAGGAATTGCGTGAAAACGTATGTAGAGTCTCTTACTGATCCGATAATGATGAAATTTGGTAAAAGTTGTTGATGAGCAAATTTGTGAGTTATTTCGTGATAAATGGTTTCATTATACACTCAGACAGAGACTCACCTAATCTAAGATTCACGATGTCATTTTCCATTGATTTTTTTTGACTTGCTGGATTTGAGAAAACGATATTTTAATGGGAATATCTGCGGGATCATTCGGTGAATTTCACCAACTAACGAATTAGGCCAAAATTCTTCAATTCTGTAATGTAACAACAGACGACAGAACAATGTTTGCAAAACATCGGTCGATTTGAATTTTGTCGTAGTCATCGGAAGAAGCCATGGATGTTTTCATCATTTTATCAATGAACTTTTGTGTTTCTCTTCCCTCGTTCAGGAACACTGAGCCTTTAAGCTTCTCTTCCCCCATGGTTGACGTTTTGACACCTCGTAACGTACTAAATGAACGTTCTATCCTACATGTCGCAGGAATAGTAAGGCCTATCTTGATTGCTTCGCATACCGCTTGGTAAATGGGGTGACACAGGCAATCAAAACTATGTATTCAAGAAGGGATCTATTCAAGGTAATTTCTCTCAGGAGGCTTAATCTTCTTCGTCTATTGAAAAACTCTGGGGATTCTCTTTGCATTTTATTATTGCGCGCATGTTTTAGGGAAACAGCGTGCTATGGTTTCGTCCAAATGTCTGTAGTTTTGGAACTTTTTCCCGAAAATGCTCTTAAACGACTACGCTAGACTCACTGATGACGATCCGGTGTCGAAATCGATTCTGTCCTGCCGTCCGTATGCACGATAACGAGCGTGCAGAGGATTATTTCGACTTGTAAATTTCTAGGTTGCTTGATTTAAGAAGGGAGAGGTCAAATTCGTTGATGGGCAATATCGGCCAAAAGCTGCCATTTGAAATTATGAGGTGATTTCTCTGATATTTTGAGAATTAAAGATTTGAACTTGACAATTAGTTGGAGCATAAGGACTCGCAAGTTTCTGCAAATTTTTTTTTGAAATAATTTTTTTTTTCGGAAACTATTCATTTGGTTTGAAAACAATTTTGGTCATATCTTCACCTACATATTGCATCAGTGTACCAAATTTCAGTTTGATACGATTATTTTGAATAAAAAAAATTTTTTTTCAATTGAGTAACCATTTGATGTCAACGAAATTGTTCAAAGTTGCGCGTCATTATGCTCCAACTAACTTCCAAATTTCAATCCAATCGCTCGAGTAGTTTCTGAAATATGATGAAATTTACCTCAAACTCCGAAACTATTTGGTCCATTTACGAACTTAACCTTCGTATTCTAAAATGAAACCTTTCCTGGAATTTTCAAGTTGATAGAGTCCTTCGTAAGCCTGTAATCGTGGCGATGGCCGGCCGGCCGGCCGGAAAGAAACGATTTTGAGACCGGATTTGTCATCAGTGAGTCCAACCTAGACGTTTTTGACCATTTTGGGCTCAATCATCGAAAATTTCAGACATTTGGACAAAACGATAGCACGCTGTTCCCCTAGAACCTGCGCGCAAAAAACTAGGAAAGCACTCTGTTCAACGCAAAAGCTTCTGAATTCGCGCCTATCTAGGTTTTTATAGTTCTGTTTCAAGTATTGGGAGTGAAAACCCAGAAAAAATATTATTATACCTAACCAGTAATACCCAATCTGAGTTTATTATATATTCATGAATATCATCCGTTAAAAAGAATTCCTATTCTATATGTCAACTCTTGCATGCATGAGCTGAAGGCGCTCGAACCCAAATGCTCAGTCTATCCAATATTGATATTTCAGTAGCGTTTCCGCATGAGCTCTAAGAGCCTTAAAATCTTTACATTGCGGCATGTCCAACTTTTTTAAAAACTTCCGAACGGTCCAAGTCTATAATCCCGGATTTTGAAGGTTCTTCGCAGAATCAATAGCATCAAATCACCAAATTTCCTTCAGATACCGCGATTCCCTGGGGTGCAAGCCGAACACCTCGCCCGAGATATCTAGGTTTATGTAATATTAACTGCCCACGTCCACCAACTCCTAAACTTTCATTAGTTATTGATTTCGAGGTTGGCGAAGGAAATGAAATATATGAAATGTTCTGGAAAGAATTGGAGACACGGCAGTTTGATATTTTTCCTTCTGAAGAATGTACTCCAAGGAAAGCTGGCGTGTCGTAGGCCTCTCGTGCAAGCCGTTCTCGGATGAAAAGGTAACCTGATCGAGGTCATTCGTTTCATGGCAGGAAAAAAATGATTGTGTTTATTACGTATACGCAATGTTGGCACGGCGTCCTTGAGACGGAGAAATTCAGGATAAAACAGAATGTGATATTTGTTGTTTGTTTGGGGGCGTTTTTATTTTCATCGAAATGATTAATCGATTAACCTCTATCTTTCTCTTCTTTGGTGGAGAACAAAAGGAGAGAGAGGGATATACACCGATTAATCAGTTCGATGAAAATAAAAACGCACCCTGTTTCTTTTTAGATCTCCTTTGTTTCAATAGGTGTGTATTTGCTTTTAACAGTCATAAACACGAAATTAACTACGTAATGAATAATTATATGAATGAGTCAGCAGTGATGGATATACAATTTCCATAGTACTACATTAAAAAACTTTATGGGCTCCTCCCCAATCTTTTTCAATTTTATTGCGCACATGTTCTGGGGAACAGCGTGCTATCATTTTGTTCAAATTACTGTTATTTTTGGGTTTTTCTCCAGAAATGCTCTCTGAGTCAGACTCACAGATGAATGATGATGAATCCACTGTCAAAATAGATTCTGTCCGGCCTGCCGGCCGTCGGCACGATTAAGGGCGTACGGAGAATCCTATCGACTTGAAATTTTAGGGTGAGTTGCACATCAAAATATAGAGTTCAATTCGTCTATGGGCGAAATCGTCAAAACAGTTTTGGAGTTACAATCATTTGTTGAGATTTTGAAGGTATTTCCGTGATATTGCAGGAACTACCTGGACAATTGGATTGAAACTTGGCAGTCATGGAGCATATCAAAACCCAAGTTTCTGCAGAATTCTGTTGAGATTTTATTATTGGTATATTGGTATTTTAAAGCAGTGTACCAAACTTCACTTTGATACTATAATGAGCTTTGGAGATATTTGGTTCGTGGTTTCTCTCTCGGTATTATTCTGCCATAAATGTTGAATTGCCTTACTTGTGAAACTCAAGACCGAAATGACAACAAAACCGCTCGACTGTCAAAAAATTTCCAGAATTCATTCCATGGTCGTCTTGCACTTCACCAAAACTGTCATTCTTTCTCTTATCTCCACTTGTATATATCTGTTTATTATACCACAGGAACAGTTGTTATAAATACACCCATAACGCCCTAGGACATTTTTAGCGGGCGTTATGAATCATAACGGGGAAAATACTTTTTCGAACAGATATATTTGCGGAATCGTTGGGTGGACTTTAACCATTCACAAATTCAACGTTTACGAAAAGTCTGTTTCCAAGGCTTACCAATAGTACGATCTCAACGAAACTCTGCAGGAGGTTTCGCGTTGTTTCGCTACATCTGTCAAGTCTCAATCCAATCGCTCAGGTAATTTCTGAAATATCATGGAAATAGCCTCAAAATTTCAAATAAAACGAAATTACCTGAACTTCCCTGAATGTTTTGAGTCAATAGGATCATACAAGAGCTTGGGATCCTGCTTACAGAGTGCAAACCAGTAGGATGGTCAAACATAACTGATTTTGACATCAGATTCATTCTCGGAAGAATTTGAAAATTACAACGATAGCACGCTCTTCCCCAAAACATTTCATCATTGAATATATGCAGTTCTATATCTAGAAATATCTCATTCATTTAGATTTTGAGACTGTTTTAATTCTTGGATGGTATATTGATAACTATCACACTCATACATTCTTTATTCCCTGCAGTAGAAATGAATTCTTCGAGGAGTGACAGTGAATTCAGGTCTTGTGTTTCTATTCAATGGATCCTTATATATTGGGGATATTTTTCCACATATATTTGACATTCCAAGACGTTAAGTTAGAAAATTTTGACAATGAAGTCATTTCTGGAATGAACTCCTCATGCTTTTATATTTGAGTTCTATTATAACACCCTAGGCAGAATGAATAATGTATTCAAATCTCTGCTTCACCCCATGCAACAAGCTCGTACTTCGGTGAAGTGAAACGAATTTACATTATAAATTGTTGGATCAGGATATTTTTTCCATGAAAACAATAAATTGTTTCACTTCATGTATGTCTATTCTCCAAGAAAATCAGGTCTTTTCTGTTTTCAAATTGGAATATTGCTAAGGAAAAAGATATTCCTTCCATAACAAAATTAAAAATATCGGTTTGTACCTATTCTGATTATCTATTCGGAGCAATGTGATCGGTCAATAGGGGTTTTTCCTGAATTTGGGATATTACTGCAAATGCAAATTTGAACATAATTATCATGGGTTTGATTCATCATTTTCCCAAATTACCTTCAGAAAGTATTCAAAATCAAATTTCAAAATTGGGGTTTCAAAATTCAACGGGATTTGCCAGGTATGCACCAACTGGCAATGGTGTTCAGTAGGATAGGTTGATCTAGCATATAATAATGAAATATTTATACCTATTCTGTGATACACACTTGTTATTTGTCAATATAACCAAACAATTTGTTATTAATTTCCGTTTACGATTTGTCAGCAAGAGAGTCGCAATATGACAGTATGACAATCTCTGCTCTTCTTTTTCTATTCCTTGGTCGTTGTCTTCTACTGTAACCTGATCGGAATATAGCTATCTTTGTTTTTCTAAGCAGAGTAACACATTTGACGTCCTTTTCTTTCCGAGAAAGCTGAATTCAACGTTGCCATATCGTGCACTCAAGACAAATTTCGAATCCCTATTTTTATTTTTGAGTTTTAGGTAATCAAACTTTGTTTTGAAAATATAATATTGAAATTATATGTTTAAAATGTGATATTCTAAAGGTTTTCCATATAAGTTTCTGCATTTTTGTTCAAAGGAAAACCCCCCATTCAAAAAAATCCTGCCATCAATATTTTTATTGATATTACTTTATTTATTTATTTGTTCACAATAGGAACATGAACAGTTGAACTAAAGGGTCATTCAATAAGGACGGGTCGATTTTGACATGAAATAAAAAAGGGCGTGTGTGAGATTTTAACGATTTTTTTTTTATTTGAAAGAGCTATATATGCCATTATGTGTGGAAAATCACATCGTTTAAATGTCCGCCGCGGCTTCTCACGGTGGCACGAATTCGAGTTGTCCAATGTTCAACAACTCTGCCGCATAGTTCGGGTTGAATTTCAGCGATAGCCTGAGCTATGTTGACTTTAAGGGCATCGGTCGATTGTGGCTTATTGGTATAGACCTGCGACTTAAGAAAACCCCACAAAAAAAAGTCTAAAGGTGATAAGTCGCAGGATCTCGGTGGCCAATTCACGTCACCTCTGCGAGAGATAACCATGCCCTCAAAGCGTTCATGCAGAAGATCCATGGTGGCATCCGCTGTATGGCTCGTAGCGCCATCCTGCTGGAACCACATGTCGTCTAAGTGTAGATCGTCCAATTTGGGCCAAAAGAAATCGGTGATCATCCTTCTGTACCGTTCGCCTGTGACGGTAATGGCCTCACCAACATCGTTTTCAAAAAAGTACGGACCAATAACACCGCCGGCCCAAAATCCGCACCATACGGTCACTTTTTGTGGATGCATGGCTACTTGGTGAACTTCGTGTGGGTTGTTGTCATCCCATATACGGCAATTCTGCTTGTTCACATAGCCATTCATCCAGAAATGCGCTTCGTCGGAAAAAATGATTTTTCTGCCAAAGTTGGGGTCCTCTGCCAAACACACTGTAGCCCAATCAGCGAACGAACGGCG
Source organism: Myrrha octodecimguttata (assembly GCA_958510865.1). Classification (NCBI taxonomy): domain Eukaryota; kingdom Metazoa; phylum Arthropoda; class Insecta; order Coleoptera; family Coccinellidae; genus Myrrha; species Myrrha octodecimguttata. The sequence goes on along the minus strand of OY294059.1, from coordinate 58,940,523 downwards.
TTGCCTATGGTCAGTAACTTTGAGCTCCTGAGTGAGTTGAATCTTGTACGGGTGCAGCCCTAAGTCCTGACGCAAAATGCGCCACGTTGATGTTTGTGAAAGACCGAGTTCTTGTGAACGTCGATGAATTGACTGCCTCGGGTTCTCCTGCACACTATCACGGACAGCAGCGATGTTCTCGGCCGATCTGGCGGTCTTTGCACGTACGGGTGTTGGCAGATTGTTTATTGAACCGGTCGATTCGAATTTGGCCACCAAACGTTGGAGAGTCGACTTTGAAGGACCACCTCGTCTGCCGTGAAATGGGCGCAATGCACGTAACGTTTGCACTAACGAACACTCATTTTGGTAATACATTTTTAACATTTGGACGTGTTGCTCAACCGTGTAACTTGCCATGGTGATTTGGCATTACTAACTGAATAAAAAAATATAGGTTAGAAAGACGACGTTAAAACAACATGGCCGCCACAGGCTGCCAACATCGACCCGTCCCTATTGAAAGACTCTTTATTACCCAAAAAATTTCCTGAAATGAAATAGTGAGATCACAGAAATGTAGAGAAAATTTAGAAGGAATACAATGAAAAAAAAGGAGATTTCACCCCTGCTCAATGTTTTACCAAAGAAAGCAAACAAAGTAAATACACAAATATTACCAAGGAAATACCCTTAAATTAATTATCCAAATATTTTCCGATATTTTCCTCACTCTGACAAATGCTCCTAGATCCTTGAAATTGTTAGACAGACCAAGCATTCAAACAATTGGGCTATCAGTATGCCTCAGAGTCAGGACGAATGTCTCCGTCTCTCTTGATCTCGAATTGACTTGATCATGTGAAAAACTATATTTCGAGTGAATTTTTTTTTAAATTTTCTAACAACTAGATTCACACGGAATTTTTCTCTATGTTGCGCTTTGGTACGGACGAACATAATTAAGTTTCACCACGGATTCTTCTTCAGGGACTCCAAGCCGATCGTTGAAGACTATTTTCGGCTCAAAATTCGAAAATTACAGACATCGTGACGAAATGAAAACACGCTGTTTCCTAAAACAAAAGCGTAAAAGTCGTATCCGCATGTCGATACTGGTATATTGAGCAGATTCAAAGGAGAACGCGTAAATTATTCGGAAGTAATCTCATCCAGAAGATACAATAATAAAAGAACAATTTCATATCCTCCGAGAGACAAGAAAAATATTGTTATCTTCAAGCCGCCCGAGTTACCGAGATGGTTTTTATACCAGAGAGAATTCCGCAAAGATAATAACGGCAATAAATCCTCCGGGTGCTTCATGACAAACACACCGGACAGTCCTGGTGTGGCTTAATTACTAGATATGACTAATTACACGAGGACACCGCGATAAAAAGGAATGTTCAAAAAATTTCCAATGTCGAGTTGATTACCCTTGTTAGGGCATATATATGCGGCTTGCAGTTTGTATTTGCTCCGCTTCCTCTTTGTTATAATTTTATTCGTGCTCCCATTCATTTCACGCTCGTTGTTTCCGGTTTGGAAAAATATGCCCTTCTCTTGGAAAAATTGGAAACTATCCGGCATCTCTCGCCGCCTGTTTTGTTCGCAATTCTTCGATTCGGGCGCTATTTGGTTTTCGGAACCTGCGAAAGGGTTATTTAATAGGATGATTGCGGATATTCAGTGGACTGACAATACGTAATATAATTACAACCGAAGTCCACATATTTGTTAGCCTGGGAGAGCAACAGAAAGTTGCTTAATTTCTAAACGGTTGTCACTGGACGATTTCTAATGACATATTCGTGATCTACGACCTCGATTTAATAGGAAACGATAACAAGGTCGACGATTTTCGGAAAAAAAAAATTATTTGGGACTTGGAAAATTTTTCATCAAAACTCATAGGGGTGGGGGGGGGTAATCATTGGCGATTCCGTGCGAAATTTTATTTTTGAAGCTATGACAATATGCACATCATATATTATGGATTCGAACACGTAGATTACGAATCTGTAATTAGATTTTGCGTAACTGATTCGGTTTGGAAAATATTCCGGATTTGGTGAGAAATTTTCGAAATTTGGGTCAACTTTGGGCCGTCGTACAGATCAAACGCGTAAGGCTGGACAATATCGAATTTTTTGGTCATATCTGGGTCCTTTGTGAGTACGTAGCCACTTATTTTATAGACGAAAGTCCTCTAGTTGAAAAATTATGATTTTTTTAAAAAAGGTCCAATTTTTTCGATTTTCTTCTGGCCATAAAAAACGATCCAGACTCTCCACTAACATTCTGATTGGATTTTCTTTATCTACGCCATAGAATTAGTATATGTTTCAAATTTCAGGTCGATCAAAGAACTTTCGATTTTTGGTAAAATTCTAAAAAATTTAAAAATTTCTCAATTTTCGAAAAATAATTTTCCGACTCCTATCGCCGTGAAATTTGGCACACTTACTAATTCGAGGGCGTAGAACAAGAATATAAGGTCAGATATTTTTAAAAAAAATCGTACTGGACGTGAGAGGTCCTTAAAGTTCCAAAATTTTGGACCTTTTTTCAAAAAATCATTATTAACGACTCGATGAAAGTAGGACGATGAGATCTGTTTTTTGCATAAGTTCTTCAATATTGTAGTCGAGGTTTAAAATTGAACATTGCAGAAAATCTATCAATCTAATCAAATAAAACATTTTTTTTTCATTTGTCATTTTCCAGATTCGTCTCAGTTATTAGCATTTGAATATTTCTCGATCTGTTAATACACTCCTGCACTTTATTTGCCGGTTCAACCCTGATATCTCTCACGGTGATCACTCCTGCAGAATAACCATTCGAATGTTTGAGATTCAAAATAAAGGGATTGAGAAAACTCATTTAGTAACCTATTTGTAATGATTTGGTGCTTTTTGCGATATTACTGCAACGAAAATGTTTCACAGCACTGGACAATTGAAACACTGATATTCATGCGATATCCACAATGCCATCCTCGTCCATTTTCATATGAAAAACTCAAACAATATTCCTAAGAATATATGAAATCTTTCAACTAACCTGAACAAATAAATTGAACTTTATGGAAAGTCTGGTCCATAGACATGGAGACATAGCCTCCATATCTGTTGTGATCTGATCATAGACGCAATCTTAGTATATCAGGGATATGCAAAATATATGAATATTTCTGTGTATTATGTGGTCCCAATAAACGTCGGCGAAGCTTAAGTCATGGCCTTTACTAGGTCAGAAGCGGATCGAGAACAATAAGATAATTTCCCTATTTTCAATCAGATTTCACAATATTCAACGTTGAATATCTCCAAAAGGGAATGATGAGGTATTCTGAAATGTTTGAAGGTTTTCATAATGACATAAGATGAACTTCATCTTCATTTTTGATGCGAATTTCTTGAAGTTTTATGAATCGGCAAGTCTATAACTAGGAAACCATTTGCAGTTAGATGTAATTGAACAATATGTGCCATACTAATAGAAATCTTCAGACCAAAATCATCCCATTTGGTGTAACCATATAGAAGCTACAAAAGACGTTTTTGAAAATTTCAACGTCCTTCATCTTTTTTCACTGGAGCCGAACCTGAAAAAATGGACAATGTAATTGCTGAGAAAAATATCTATAGTTGAAGCTAATGTACAACTCAAAGACTCATCCTGTGAAATTTTTCAAAGGGTGTTCATTGAACTTTCATCTCAAACAAAGTTCCGTTTATCTTGTAATCTTTCCCCAGTTTTGTGTCCATGAGTAAGAATATCCATTAAGTTGATGTCCAAATAATATCCAGAACATATGGACGTTGGATATCCAGATAGTAAATGAAAGGGATATCCAAATAGTACCTGCAAAGGACATCCAAATTTGTACTTCATATACCTAGTGAAAATGGTATCTCTTGTCATTATGTGCTTGAAACAGAACCTTAAAGTATCCAGTTGTTGTGAGGGCGGTTGTTTCGAAGTCCTGACCTCAAGCCCTTTTCCTATGATGCCACTCAAGATCTCGTATTGTCACGAGTAAATAGTTCATGAGCGATATTCCAACTAGTGATAGTGATAAAATTTATTAATGTACAGTCGGGATCCATCCATTATGAAGGTACTTCTAGAGATTCCTATTTCGCTCATAACTAGATCATCTTCATCGAATGGATCAAATTTCTAGACTCTTGTCTGTGCTGTGTGATAATTTCTGGAATTTGAGGCTAGCACTACCAAAATTATGTCTTATATCGATATTGATATTGTAGCCGATTCTGCTGGGTTCCGCTATGGAACTCAGAGTGAGTAAATTGATATACATTGAATGCCCAATATAAAATTCAATAGACAACTGATATTGGAAGAAAAACACATACAAGAAAAAATAGATATGAAACGTTTACCCACCAGATGTCTGATGTGAATTCAATATATTTACAATTGAACTGTATATGAAATGATCAACCGAAAACCGTCAGCACTGTGGACATCCAATGGACATCCATACTTCTTGTATGGAAGTTGCATTATCTGAAGGATGTTCATTGTTGGGGAATGCAGTACTTGAATTGGACGTCCAGGAAGTCTAGACGTCCATTGCCCTTCCGAAGGATTCGGTTGTATTTTCCTGTACGACTTTTGGATCTGGCAATTTTAGAATAGAACTGATGAGAAAAATGTGACTGCTTCAGAAGGAATTAATGGGAACATATTGTAAACTACCTTTTACTCGAAGAAAGTTCTCATTTTCATGATTTTGCGTCAGTGTTTAGTGTTTTTAAAAAGATGATTATCATTCTACATGAATGTCTGAAATTTTTGGATTTCCGAAAATGTTCTTCAACATCTCATTTGAGTTGTAATTCTCATTCAAATACAACATTGAAATTACAAACATTGTAGGAATCATTTAGAAAATAAAATTTTACATCTGCGTGATCATCAGGTATCATTTTACATATTCATATTATGTTCCAAATTTTCCCTGCAAATTTCCAATTTTTATATTGTTTTCGAAAAATATCAAGTTCACGACAAGCCTAACGATATAGAATAGTTACTTTCAACAGAGAACTTGAGAATGTCGTTTTGGAGCTTCGTAAAGAAATCGGAGATTCGGTATTGAACATTGTAGATACATGGATAGTTCAGTTCAGAGTTTGAGGTTACATTCCAATACGACTTCAAGTTCTATTGCGACCACCCATCAGAACTATTTTCGCAACTGCGATACCTACAGCTCGCCCTCCAACTTTAGAGCTCCGATAAACTACAGTATCTGTGAGGCCTTCAAGGAAGCTAAGGGCCGTATTTATAGTTGTTCCTTGAGGCTTCCTTACTGAAGGCCGCCTTGAATTTGCTTTTCTATGTTTCTATGTAAACAAACTTGTATTTGTTTCCATAGAAAAGCAAATTCAAGGCGGCCTTCAGTAAGGAAGCCTCAATGAACAACTATAAATACGGCCCTAAGTCCTCATTCATTCTATGGTTTTCCTGACTAAGGAACCCTTTGTGAAGGCTTGCAATGGCATACGTTAACCAGGGAACAAGAGTTTCCTCCTCTTCCCCAAGGAATCTGCAATCGTCAGTTTCTGATAAGCCCAGTCCGATCATATGAGTCCTTAGGCGACAATGTCTTGTGAAGAGGCCAGTGAGGAGGCGTAAATTACTTTAAAAGTCCGCAATTTCAAAGTTTTGCAAGAACTGTTTAGAATAACCATTCCTGGATGATTCCTCCAGAGTGCTTCTCTTGCAGTTTCATCCTTTTTCAAGAACTCTCTTTTTTAGACACATTTGCCAAAACCACAGAGGGATTCAGAGCCAAGTAAGTGGCGTTTGTGCCCCCTTTCCGACAAGTGTATTAGCATCTTCGTTTCCTCCTGAGTGACCAGGAAACCAGGCTTGTTGTTCTTGCCCACTTCATTGAGTTTCCTTTGGCACTTCCATATCAGTTTTGAGTTTATGACGTAGGTGCGTCTATAGCAGTTTGACTACCAGAATGTTTACATGGATGGGTGGCCACTCCACCTTTAAATTTGAAAGATCGCAACCAAGTTGCTGAAAGTCAGCGTCTTCCTCGGGTATTTTTTTTTCATACCTATGTCTAACTGTCTGATCAAACTTTTAATTACAGAAAGAAATCTGATCTACAGAAAGGAATCCGATCTTGATGGTACCTTTTGAAAGAAACTAAAGATTGATTTTCCTATGGAAATTCGAATTGCAATGCCTGTTTTGAATGTTTCTTCTGACATCAACAAAATACGAAGAATGAAAAAATACTTACCACAGACAGTCATCAGCAAGGTCATCACATCAATTTTTATTCAATGGCAGCTTAGTTAATACTGATTTGAGTATATGGCCTAGATTTGCAACAGGTAGAACTAAAACAGATGGAAGAAATAAGACCAAGATGTGAAGTACTGAGCACGTCCAGAAACAGCGAACCTTTAAATGAATATTATATGCATTCCTTATGCTTTGTTTCCATATCAACCTACCCGAAATACGCTCATAACCAAAATCACGTGTACAAACGTGAGGGTACAATAAAACTTTCTTGGGTAAATCGAAGAGGTAATTTTCAGTTGAATGCCACTACCAAAGAATAATTACCATTTGATGATTGTAACAATATAAATTTTTTTCATTCATCAAAGTTGATCGGTGGCTGTTTTGTGAAAGCCGCATTATTTCGCTCTCAACAGTGTTGATAATAGATCAGGTCAGAAGGCAATAAATTTTGTCCACGACCCTTGGATAATTTGAAAATTTCGATGGTTCTTGTTAAAGAAAAATGATAGTCATTGATCAAGGTCGTGTATAATAGGCGTATATAATGAATATTATAAACTCCATGCATAGATCAAATGAAAGTTTTGACATTATTAATCGAGCTCATGGATAATATAGGCGTGTTTAATGAATATTTATACACTCCATGCATAGGTCAAGTGAAAGTTTTGACATTTCTCGTAAGGTTGATCATTCCCAGCAATCACAGAGAATGAAGTTGACCATTTTGACAACTCTAATGTAAGTTTTCGAAATGGCAGAGTTAATTATTCCAATTTTACCAATGAATTCTTGGGCAAAGTATAGTATTCAAATTACATATAATTGCTATTATTCACTTGGGTGATTTGCGATAGCCGCATGTGGCTCGTGTCGTTAACTTCACCCCCGTGAATAATAGCAGTCATTATATATGCTAGTTAAATAATATACTATTGTTGTTGAAAGATATGAGCCCCTTCAGTAATTTAGGTAAGTCATGAAAATCTCATCAATATATCCGAGTGAAAAATCCATGAGCATAAGAAGCAGAAAAAGCTTCATGAAGGATAAGTAACCGGAATTTCCACTGAACAGCAGTTCATTATCAAAAGCGACCTCGTACATCTCTCCTGTCATCGAATTTGTGCCGAAGTGGTTGTATCGGAAATGCATAGCCCTATTAATTAGCTCCAAACTTCTGAGACCCTCGATTTCCATCGGCAAAAAATAATATCTGTACTAAATATAGAATAGCATGCTGGAACTATTGGAACCATTTGTTAGCCAATCTAATCAACTAATTAGCTCCTAATGGTTCTGCAAACTGCAACATCTCCTCGGTCGTCTGGCCAGATAGAGCGGATTAGGCCAACTCTTCACGTCAGCGATGATCGATGCACCGGTACAGGCGTGCAAACTCTAATTCGCCGTTAATTCCCAATAAGGAACAATTGACTTCATCAATCTAATCTCCTGGCGAATCAAGGTGCATATTAGGGAATACGGACCGGGACTAGTGGTGCTGTGTTGCATTATGTTGGTATCAATTACGCTGATAGCGTCGGTGTCCTGGATCTCCGTGGGAACAGTATGCTAATGCTTCAATGGATTATGTTGGCTGTCTGGTCAATATCCAGTTCTTAGGGGTGGACAACATACCTAGACCCCTAATCTTGAATGTGATGGAATGAACGTTCTCTGTTATTCCATCAAAAATGCACCGCGTTTCCTTGACAACAGCGTCGACACGCCTAATTTCTCCCTTCCTCGATTCAAGAATGAGAACCTGGGTGTCCTTGAGTCAGATTCACGCCATAAAATACTTAAGTTTTCGAGACGTTGCGCGTTGGACTGAAATTTTGGACGTTGGTGCTACTAATTATTTTGTATCGACATGCAGGGTCAAACAAAGTTGATCTGCAACTTCAATGAGTCGTAACTTTCGATTTTCTTCGATGATGTTTCTGCGGGTATCTTCTATGGAACAGCATGCTATCGTTTGTCCAATTTTATTTTCGATTTCTTGCCGAAAATGCTCTAGGTTGGACTCCCCGATGGCGAATCCGATGTCAAAATCAATTCAGTCTGGCTAGTTTGAAATTCACATGGAAGGTTACATTTCGAAATGCGATGGTTAAGTCAGTGAATGAGCAAAATGTGCCAGACGGTTTCTGAGTTGAAGTTTTGAGGTTATTTTCCTAATATTCCGTGGAACGAATCGATTGAAACTCGAATGTTAGTTGGAATATAACAACGTTAGTGAATTTCAAAAAAAAACTTTTCAGAAAAATTGTTTTTACGGGAATCATTCATAATATTCAGATTGAAATTCATCTAGATCTTGAAATCTACATTGTACAGTGTTATCAAGCCCAAAACTTGCTCTCTAAATATCTAGTCGCGTAGTCGATTCTCTCGGTTCATAAGAAAATCATTTCCACGAGAACCAACATACAAACTCATGTATAGATAACATTTGATTCTTAATTCCGTAGGTAGAATGGGTCTCTTGCATGTAACACAAATTATTTTATGTTTGCCCATTCTATTTCTATACCAAATCATTGGCTTCCGAGAGAGAGCGGTACACGAGAACCGAGAGCGACTACATATAATCCGGTACGTCACAGAAGGCGCGAAGTTTCGGCCGTTCAAACAGCCAATATGTGTAATCCAATTTAAAAGATCGTTTTCTCATGGAAAATTGAAATTTTTGGCGGCGATTGAAGTTTTGCAGTGTTCTTACGGATAAAACCTATTAAAATGTTAGGCGACTTTTGCCCTCTCACGAATCCAGTCATGGTATAGAAGCCTCGACGATACCCTGAAAATCTTTTGACACTCTAAATCGTATGTCTCTTCCTTCGAAGGTTAGAGCGCAAAATGATGGCTATCCGAACCGGCAGTCGCACAGAACATTTGGCCAAATGATAATGCGCATCTATCTTCTCTGGAGTTATTCGTCATAAATGGTCCTGATGAATTACCGATTTCAGGAATCATTGACGTATCTAATTCATCCACGTTTTCTCATCAGTTTAAAGTAGATAAAAGTTGGTAACTATTTACTAATCAGAATACTAACATTAGTTCAATGATATATATTTTTGTACCAGGGCGATAAACTGAATCGAAATTCAAGGATTATAATCATTGCATTTTCAGCAAAGCAGTATCACCAATGTAGAGGCTGTGCAGTTTCAAAACAACATTTTATATACTGCATTCTGGTGGCACTAGGAATACAGTGCCTGTACAGTTTCAGTATGTTGTCTTTGTTGGGAACCAATATATTAATTTATTTCAGCTATATATCTACCTAGAGGGATTGCGCGTCGAAAGCACGCTTACAGTTTGTCTCAATCCCGCAATCGAAGTGTGAAAGAGCTAAGAAATATTGATAATCAGTCCAGATCTTGATATGACTTGTCAATTTTCATTGTTGTTTCTCCAATATTTCATTAACAAAATGAAATATATTGCTGCAGCTAATGAATACATTCACTAAATAAATATATATGCAAACCCACTTTCGTCCCAAACATCAGCGCATCAAAGAAGGCATTTGGAAGCCATCCACCCACGCACACGACTTTGTGTGTTACAAATTCTGAAAGAATCGACATAGAGACTCCAAATATTACTTACCTGAATATATTTTCCACAATATTCAAAAAAAAGTTCTGCTCTATATTGGATGGTTGTATTTCCGGATTAATTTTCGTGTGTTGATCGATTCAATATATAATTTGGCTGAATGATATTTTGCTGGATAACGACGTTAAAATGAATCAAAATTCAAGGATAATAATAACTCTGGAATGTTCACTATGGAAGGTTCAACAGAATATATTTCAGAAGAGTTTTCAGCGACAAAAATCATTTTTCATTATACAGATAACCCTTTTTTCATTACGTTTGCATTCCGTTAAAAAGCCGGCAATTTTATATCGCCAAAAACTCTTTGAAGTACACTGAAACGCTAGGGGAGACAACAGTCGAAAGAGTTATTTTTATACCGCAAAAATTTGGCCGAAAAAACTTCCATATTTTTCGAACGACCCAAGGAAATATTTCGAAAGCTTTTATTAGGAATCCTTGAAAGCCACATTTATTCTGCAAATAACAATTCAACTCTGTCCATAGCGCAGGCAGTCTGACAAAAAACTCAGAGACCCGATACTTCAATCTTGATTTCGATGCCTAATTGACGAACATATTATGTGTGAATCCCTCTCAATTGTTCCTCAGATATACCTATAGGCATTATCAATACATTCCAAATACATCATTTTAAGGCCTGTTCGTCATCTCTGTGTGATCCGTTGTCTACTACACCGGCTCTCTTCCTGCGGTTTGGCGCCAGTCTATGGTAACACCTGTTTTCAAGAAGGGCAACAAATAAAATTCTGAAAACTATAGACCTACAAGCCTCACTTCTGTTACCGTCAAGGTACTCGAGAGGATAGTATCAACACAAATGCTTCAGTTTGCTTTGTCGGAGTCCATTATCCCACCGCAGCAGCATGGATTCGTCCCTTTTGAGTTGCCTAGATGACTGGACTAGATGTTTGGATCACAAAGACCCTCTGGATTTGTAGTACCTGCATTTCGCCTTTGCATTCTAACGAGTGCCCAAACGGAGGATTCTCTACAAGATTGAACATTTCGGAATTCAGGAATCAAACCTGAAATTCATCGACGCATTTTTGTCGGATAGATCTGTCTCCGTCATCAGGGTTGGGAATGCCATGTCTCCTTTGATGTATGTGCTAAATGGTGTGCCGCAGAGATCTGTACTCGGTAGTTTGATGTTCATCCTTTATATATCTGAATATACAACAGGTCAGCCTACCATTGAGTTCTGCAGAACGATCTGGATTTGCTGGTTGGGTGGTGCTCTAACTGACTGATTCCACTAATTTCAGCCAAATGTCGAGTGTTGTACTTAGACAGCAATAATCCGAGACATTCTTATAACATACATGGTGTTGCTGTGGAAAGTTGATTGAGATATGTGGATTTGGGTGTCATCATTAGCAGCGATTTTTCTTGGGGCCCGCATATTCTCAATCTTTGTATTAAAGCTAAACAACGTTTTCACTTGCTCCAGCGTTGTTTCATAGGTAGCCATCCAGATACAGTCTCTGCACTTTACGAGACGTATATCCATTCAGTTTTGGAATTCACCGAACCCATTTGGCATCCATGGCTCAAGCAGGATGCGTAGATGCTCGGGACACTTCAACGACGAGTTACGCGATTACCTTTCGGAGTAAAGAGAGCAAGTTATCAGGAACGATTTAGGATGATGTCTCTGAATACGTTTGCAGATCGTTAACTTCGTGGAGATTTGAGAATCACGTTCCAGGTGTTGGAACCGATCTGTCGCATCTGTTCAGGTTGAATACGGACCACCTTAGAGGTCATAGTCGTAAATTTGCTCATAAGAAAAGCCGAAAATATTTAACGACAAATCAGGAGTTTGGCTATTCAAATCGATTTTCACCTGATGTTGGAGCTCCGTCCGTGAACACCTTCAAAAACCGGTCAGACAATTGGAGAGCTAATGCATTGCTGGGAGGTGTTTGTTTCTGTGTTCTTGTCACTTTTTTTTCATGAGATTTTTTATTGTAATTTTTAAAGAATTTCTCGGAGTTGTACTTAACTCTGTAGTCTTTATGATAATAATGATAATAAATGTTGCCAAAAATATTTATTCCCGGGTCAACTGTTGACGTATATACTCGATTCCAGCGATGAATAAAAAGGTTACATTTCGCAACAAAGCCGGCACTTTTATATTGCCACAAATTGTTTGAAGTACACCAAAAAGCCAAGGGAGACAAAAGTCGGAAGAGATATTTCTATAACGCGAAAATGTTGCCGACAATAGGCCCGTATTTTCCGAACGATCGAATGCAATATTTTGAAAGCTTTTAGTAGGAATCCTAGAAAGCCACATTTATTTTGCAAATTACAATGAAACCCTGTCCAAATCGAAGACAGTCTGAGAAACAACTCAAAGACCCGATACTTAGAGAGTGAAAATCAAGCTTGATTTCGATGTCTATATTGACGTATATATGTGTGAATTCCACTCAATTATTACTCAGATATACCCATAGGCATTATCAATGTATTCCAAATGTTTACAAGAATATTTATTCTTGGGTTAACGGTTGATGAATATTTACTTGAACGTGTATACTCGATTCCAGCGATGAATAAAGAGGATACATTCCGCAAAAAAGCCGGCACTTTTATATCGCCACAAACTGTTTGAAGTACACCGAAACGCCTGGGGAGACAAAAGTCGGAAGAGATATTTCTATACCGCGAAAATGTTGCAGAAAAAGGACCCGTATTTTCCGAACGATCGAAGGCAATATTTCGAAAGCTTTTATTAGGTATCATAAAAAGCCAACATTTATTTTGCAATATACAATGCACCTCCTTCCAAAGCGCAGGGGGTCTGAGAAACAACCCTCCTTATTGCCGTTTTATCATTTTGCGCTTATTATTATCCTTTTCCTCCTGATACCGCAGAGCAGCGTGAATGATTTGCGGCCGGAGGATTTTATGATCTGGAAAAATAATAAGACCAATATGATTGCTTTTATGGATACGACGTACCGTAATGACATGGCAGGGACCGCGTCAGGCTTTCACCACCCTGCTCGCCCCAAGTAATTGATAATACCCGCCGTCATTTGTTTCCTATTCGTCCTGTATACAAATTGGCTTGGTTTGGATTATCGAGCTGCGGACGGGATATTTCAGAATATCCAGTTTTGCGCGCTATATTTTATAAGATATTGAGTGATATAACCGAGAATATAACTTCATCACTTCTGATGGAAATCGTAGAAATGCACTGAAATGATGTCAGAAGTTGTCAAGCACTGGTTCAACTTTCCAAAGTAATAGACTACACACTGAGGTATTATATATATATTCTTTTGAGAACGAGTATTACATTCTTTGGTATATCACAGTGTTAGCAGAGTAAATGTAAACGGGGTACCATATATTTTTCCGTATGATACAAGAGCACATATAAAAACCTCAGCAAAGATTCTGTCTGCCCGTATAAGTGTTGTAATTTGTTTTAAAAACATGGATGGTATCGTCCTCATTGGAAAATAATTTTGCGTCATCTTGAATTTATTTTGACAAAATATCTTGACATAATGTCTGAAAAGAAAAATGGCCAAAAAAGCAACAGAAAGCAGTAAATAAAAATACCTACATTTGCCCTCTGACCGGGAGAGTCTTTCGGATAGGTCCGGTGCTCAAAGTGATGATTTTCAGCTCCTAAGATGAACGGAGAACGCTACAGGCCCCTTATATTGGGGAATCTTTTCTCATAGATCCATAATTGGATGTTTTACACTAGAAACCTAACAAAATATCGGAAATTAATTGAAAAACTTATGACATATATTATGTCAGGGTGACATCAATATATGGTATTAATCTCGCCCAACGCGATTCTGCATGAATATTCCAGCCAACACTTCTGAATCAAGGAATAGATTTCAATTCGATATGATCTGTATTTCTGGAAATATTGAAAGACTGAGATGTGAGGGTATATCTGCCAATCAGTGAGCAGATTTTACGCATTCAAGAATTCGGCCTTTGTGAATGAGCCCCAAACCTTCTCTGTAAATATCGAGTCCGCCTGTCTTTTTGGAAATATTGGCAAAATGAAATGTTGAAGAGGTATATATACGGAATCATTATACCATTTACGAATTCGACCTTTTTAATCAAGCTCCAGACCTACTCGATAAATATCGAGTTTCTAAGTCGTTTCTTCCGGAAGTTATTGGGTTTACGGCCTAAGGCCTGATCCAAAAATACAGATGGGATCGAATTGAAACCCAGCTCTTGATTAAAAATCACAGATCTGAGGTTCATACAGAATTTCATAAGGATAATATGATCACAGAATATCGAATATTTGAAAAACATCATTACGAAATTTTGCACGAAGTTGTCCATCAGCGTTTTCCAGCCAATTACCAAGTTTCATCATGATTAAACCAGTGTTCTATAAGTTATTCCCGGAAAAACTGTGATAACGAGGAATAATGCATGAAATTTTACAGAATTTTTACAAAACTATAGCACCCGGTTTCCCTAGAACATGCGCAGAAAAATGTAAATTTATCGCGTATGTAGATTGGTGGGCTCACTAGTATATATCAAATAAGACAAAAATTTCAACTAGCTACTGAATTCGACATATTTACTTTCAAATATCTCCGAAGATAAATGTCAAATCGCATTTGAATTCCAAGTATTTTGCCAAATTACATTGGAAACTGATGAATTTTTCATGAAAATTCAATTATTTTCAAAAAAAATTCAGAAACTTTCCGGAGAAATATTTTTTACATTTATACAACTAATCAATCTCTGCGAAAATGTTGTAGGAAGTTGCCTGTCAGTATTACACAATTAGTAGAGAAGTTTCAATCTGATAGAGTAACTATACATATCGAGATATTGAGGAAATAATCTCGAAATTTCAAATAACACTGGGAATGGACAATTCTTTCAAGACCCAAAAACTGACATCAGATCAAATTGAAATTTGAAACACTGTTGTTGAATATTAATTTTCAGGTATGTGCTAAATTTCATCGAAAATTAATCAATAGTCTCCGAAGAAAACAATTTAGTTCGACGAAAAGTTCGAAAATTATCAAAAAAAATTATGTTTGTATTTTCTAACCTTTGGATCCTCTCGAAATGTTACACTTTAAGTTGCCAGTTTCATTCTTCGACTGATTTCAAAGCTTCAATCTGCTCGCTTCATAAAGAATAACTGTCAATCTGACTTCTTTGGATTTTGAGAAATAATTTTTTTCTCGTTCGGCACGCATATATCGCTAGAAAATACTCAAATTGGTAATTCATATCTATTATTTGGCCTTATTCTAAGTGGGAACGACCCAGTAATTTTGGAAAGCACTGGTGAATGTACAAACTTAATTCCGATCCAAAAAAATATTTCTATATATGCATGGTGGGTTCCTATCACAAGACAACTAAATCATGCTCAATGAAAATAATAAATATGAAAATATGAAAGGTAGGTATTCACTAAATAATTAGACATTTCATGGAAATAGTGATTTTTTGATACGCGGCAATCGCGAGTCAGATGAAAAAAAGTCAAGTTAAATTTATATGGAGGATACGTAATATTTTTCCAGAAAAGCATTGTCCTCATCCCTCACAGGCGGTAATGGTTTCAGTATTAAAACATCAAGAAATAGCACCTGATGCTCAGAGGCCCTGTGCAAAATTTCATCAGATCAACCATTTCCTCAACAAATACAACAATAAAAACCAAATCAATACGACGTCGAAAAAGTCAGGTCAACCATTCAAATTGTTGACAGCCTCTCTACGCTTGTGCAAACTACCTAATTCCGAATCAGTTCGGACTCTTACGTCCGAACTTCTTTCACAGTTCTGGAACAGTTCGGAATTGATTCTGAGAAAAACCAAGACAGAGTTATTCAAATCTATAACCGGTTCTGAAATAAACCCAAACAGACAATCGCAATCGCACATGCGGAACCGTTCCAGAACAGTTCTGAACTCCGATCCAAAACAAACCTATTGTAATTGATCATATATCGAAAGAACGTGTGCGTTTTTATTTCCATCGAAATGATAATCGATTGATCTTCATCTTTCTCTTCTTTGGTGGAGAACAAAAAAAAAGAGAGTGCGATACACCGATTAATCAGTTCTATGAAAATGAAAATGCACCCCCCAGCCTTTGCTTTGATTCCATCATAATCACCTCTTCCGATCATCAAATTTGTGTCTTCGACCAAAGAAATAAATAATTTAATGATTTCGTCAATTTAGTCGATATTATCGATAATGAAAAAATGATTAGGATGGGACCCAAAACACTTACTGAGAAACCCCACATTTCGATTCAATTGTATCTGATTCGACATTTTTACCATTTATAACAATCGCAACCCGTTGCAAACGCCCGGACCGATATGAAGCTACGCCTCTTTTGACACTGCAACTTATTCATAGTTTTTTAAGTTTTTTTTGACAAAAAAGGCATAAAAAAGGTAATATTCTTTTGTTGCTTTGACATGGTTCCTCCGAATGAAATGAAGTTTAGTGTGAAGTTCGCTATGACTATGACTCGTATTCTACAGTAATCAATATCATCTAACTTTAAACAGTTTTCTGGTTACATAGAATACACATGAATATTTGTCTATTTCGTATAGACTAAATATTAGGTCTATGCTATTTCGGGACCAGACCACAGACAAAATCCATGTCTATGGACCAAGCTCTTCATAGAATTCTAGAGTTCAATTAATATTTTCAGGTTAGTTTCAGTTAATTTTTTATTTTTCTCAATCATATTTATTTGAAGCAATGGATTTATTTCTCTGCAAATCACAGTAAGTGATGTCTGTGTTGAACTGGCGAACAAATTGCAGGAGTGTATTAGCATATCCAGCAATATTTAAATGCTTATAATTTCTTACCAGAGCCGAATCTGGAAAAATGGCAATTGAAAAAAGTGTTTTATTTGATGAGAGAAATCTATAGTTAAAATTAATGTACAACTTAAAGACTCACCCTGTTTATGGAATAACACAATTCATCTCAGCTGCACAATTTTTTCATGATATTGACTGGTAGTCCGTCATCTCCATACTACATTATTTATTCATTTTTTATTTTTCTTATTATTTTAACCATTTCATCATGATCTGTCATCTGTAAATCGATTGATCTGGGGTTGCTTGGTAATTTACAAATAAACCATATCCTCCAAACTATTCAACATATTGGGAAATTTTTCAACTAGAGAATTTTATTTCTTTCAGCCATGTTCTCAAAACTTCCTCTTGAAATATTGTTATTGTTCTGAATTTTTAGAATATTTTTATTGATACGATCATTACGAAATTTTGCGCAAGTCTTCATGTTGAAATTATGGATCTAGGAATTGAGGTTCAATTTGATCAGATGAATATTTTCTGAGTTACTGAAAAGTCAAAATTTCATTTGGTAATAACACTTGACCTGTTTGTCGGATCAGCTCATTAACCAACTTAACCGAGATATTCAGGACTCAACCCTATCCTGAAAATTTTCTAGCAGATTTCTCGAAAGTTATAAAGCAAACACTTCCAGACATAATTGAATTTGACCACGGATTATTCTTCAGGGAGTCGTTTGAGACTTTTTTAAGCTCAAAATCTGAGAATTACGGACAATTTGACGAAACGATAAAGCGCTGTTCCACAGATAAAGCGCCTTAAGGGACATGACGGAAGGAAATGAGCCAAACAGTGAACTATTGATAGGGGAATTAATGTAATAACTATCCGTGGGTACAACTGCATCAACTGAGAATCATCGAACCCGATGACCTTCAAAACTTCTCAAGGGTGGAAGGGAATTATGAGCTTGTCGCTTTGGTCACTTCTCATATGGATGAGATGGGATCTGCTAGGTGTGATGCTATTTCTGAAAGTCAACATTGGTCCTTAATTATACGGTATTGCCAATGGCGACGTGAACTCAACCAGTTGTTGATACAAACAGAGAGAGATTGTGCAATACCGTCTACAGATGGCACAATATTTTCCAGATTGCACGACATATTTTCCACTTTTCGAAAAACACGCTTTATACTACACAACCTTTCAACATCGTTCACATACGGCCAATAAGATTGTGGTACCTGAAATATTTTGCAATAATATTGACCTTCTATGAGCCGAATAAAGCTGAAAACAACACCACTACATATCATGCTAAACGACGTTTTCACGTCCCCTCACTTCTACACCACACGTGAAACACATGCATCGTTAAAATCCATTCAACAATCGCTAAATACTTCATATTCGATCAATCAAGTCCGAGCGTAATGTTCCTGTAACTGCGTTGACAAGAAATCGGAGTCGAGATTAAATTGGAGAGAGAGAGCTAGAGAAACCGATCAATTACTCCCGCATATTTACACCTCCATGGATAGGGTGAAGTTTACGTAATGACAGGTTAAGTCCTTTTCAGGAACGATGAATCACTTCAAACTTCACTAATGAATACAGCGATTGACAAATTTCTGCAAGTTTCGACTAAATCGATTCGAATACACTACTCGTCAGTGGACTAAATTTTCCAGTTTTCATTAGCTTATTACAGGTAACAATAGCGTCATTATTTTGCCAAAGTGGAAATTTCACATGAGAATGATAGTTGGCTTAACTTTCAAGTTAAACTGTCAGTTTGTCACAGGTATCGACCACTTGTCAACCACAACTGTGCGACAACTTTGCCGTCAGGTGGTGTTACTTGTAGGTAGACAAGTCAAATGCACCGAGAATAAAATAGAATTAACTAGAGCAGCCACCCACACCCAGATAGATACTCGCGATATGTGCAGCTTTCCCCACTCTCTGGTGCTACATATATTAGCTTACTCGTACTAGGCGGGTTTGACACTACTGCATTAGTGTCAATATAATTCATTTATCTTATAAACGCTTGTTATTCTGATTGATTTCAATGGAATGCAAATTAAATTCTTTTTATCGTTTTCTTTACGATCCCGAATTGAAAAAGAAATGGATTCTGGCGATTAGGAGGGATAATTGGAAACTGAACGATCATTGTCGTGTTTCAAGGTTACCTGTTTGAAGAAATGTATATGAAAATTTATCTCCCTTACGTAGGAACTTCAAGAAAAATGCTGTTTCATTGGTCTTCGTTGCATTTTTACGTCATTTTCAGCCATCAATATCTTCCAAATTCCCAATGACAGTTTTCAAGCGTAGACCTTCTCCGATTATATTTTTAATAGCAGAAGAAATAGCTGGAACTGATCTGGAAATAACCCCAGAATAACTCGAAAATACTAAACAGAAGATAGTTGGAACGTGTAAGAACCTTGAAGCAGAGGAGATTGATATCGAAACTTTAAAAGACATATTTGAAATATAACCGATACATAATCTTAGTCTTTCACAGCATGGCATAATTCAGAAAACCTTTTCTGCCCTATGAAAAGAATAATTCAATATCCATTCATCTCCTTCCAAAAATAGAATATCTAATCAAGAAACATCAACCAAAAGTCAGAGCATTTACCTGATTCGGTAAAATCTTCGAATGTGCCAATTTTTTCGGAATTATTCAATTGTTCAAATGTTAAAGTTATAGTGTCGATGCAATTCTGAATGATAATTGTAATTAGTGATTTGTTTAATCAATTTATGACTTTTCCTATATACCTCATTCTTGCCTAATTGGATGATCAAATATTATTAACTATCCTAAACTGAGTAAGTTATATGATGATCATTTACCAGATTTTGCCACTTCTTCGCCTTCTCTGAATATATCGCAGGATACGTTGTTCGAGGCCTCAAGAGATCAAGTGTGAACAATTTTATTTGCAATAAAAATTCGCCAGCGAATTCAAAATCATTAAAAAACCGGGGATGACAGAAACAGATGTCGTAAGATGTGAACAGCATTTGTGAAATCTGGCATCAATGCTTCACTTTCCAATTTTTCAAGTATTTGTCCAGTCAATCCGGAAAAACAACGATACTGAGGAAAAAAACATGGAATTTGACATATTCTCCTCACAATATCTCCAAAATGATGATATCAAATAATAGGATCGAACTGAAATTGGGTACACTATGTGAAATAGAAAGCTCATGGTGTAACACAAATATTTTTCAAATATGCTTCCGAAAAAAAAAATGAATTAATATTCTCAAAATATACTGACAGTATGATCACAATAGAATTCTGCAATAAGCTGCGCGTCGTTATGTTTCAATTAACTCAAAGTTTCAATCCAATCGTTTCAGCAGTTTCTGAATCACCAGGGAAATAACCTTAAAAATTCGAATGGATACAACCTTGAAACCGTTTTGCCGATTTTAAATTCAATAGGATTTTCTGTACTCCCATAATCGTACCTACGGACGGCTAGACGGACAGAACAGATTTCGACACCGGATTCTTCGTAACTGAGTGCAACCTTTTAGTCTGAGAGAAAATTTGGACAAAACGGTAGCACGCTCTCCTCTAGAATATGCGCGTAAAAAAGAACATTTAAAACATTCACCAGTACAAGCTTCTGGAGACGATAAGAAATTTTATACATGCAAAAGATGAGCTGTGATTTCCCCATTGAATCTAATCGGTATTACTTTCATATTCATTTGGAAAAGCCTTGTTAAACTTTACTAAATAATATCTAGAACTTCTTTGAAAGATCGATATTTTGTGCTGGGGACAGGAGAACAGATTCCTATGTCTTACAATCAAACTATCAATATCAGTTCTTCATCTCAGTTTGTTGGGAAAATAGACCAGACATTTCTCAACAATAATTTTGTGATAAATATATATGGCATTATTTTCGAAACAGTTTTTCATAGACAACCAATATAACTCTGTCAACTTATGTGGAACATGATCATTTCTTGATCCCATATCCAAACCTAATGCAGCTATTCCGAATACGTTGAATCTAATGTGTCCTGGTCGAGACAAAAGCTATGAAAAGGAAAACAATAATTAAACTTCGACAAGACTAGTCTCTCACACAGAACCCTTTTTGTAGTGATAGGAGAATATGATCTATGCTGGTACAGCATCTTTAAGGCCCATAAGCTCTCCGAATGAAGCACGCTTCATGCTCACTTCCCAACGAAACCTCTCTCATCTTTCGAACCAAAAACCAGAGAGAATTATTTCTCCACTTGAAATGCCAAACGATTCAGATCTTCATCAATTGTCATGGCCACAACGTTAAAATCATCGATGGAGGAATGAAAAAAAAGTTGAAAACCATCAGCAAACATATGGAGCTCACCGTAACGGAACAGTTTGGTGAATTTGCTTGTGTATATTATAGAAAGAAGAGACCTAAGAACCGATCCCTGCGGTACCCCATAGAACACAGACTTAACTCAAGAGATTTCATCGCCAAACACCGTCACCCGACACCCCATGGAACTTCAAAATGGCCATAAG
Source organism: Myrrha octodecimguttata (assembly GCA_958510865.1). NCBI lineage: Eukaryota > Metazoa > Arthropoda > Insecta > Coleoptera > Coccinellidae > Myrrha > Myrrha octodecimguttata. Next base: position 58,919,175 of record OY294059.1, on the reverse strand, counting down.
AAAATCATGCCACACAGTATCGAAGGCTCTACTGAATTCCAGCAGAAATAATATCGAATATTTAGAATTCTCAATGGATTAGAATATGTCATCAATCACATCGAGAAGGGTACTTGCAGCATTTGACGGAAACCAAACTGAGCCGCAGGCCAAATCCCATTTATCTCAAGATACTCCGAGGTCTGGACAGCTATTATTATTGATTTATTCTTAAAGTTTGAATAAAACAGGCAGTACATAAACTGATAGGTCTCAGATCTGAAAACTCCTGTGGACTATCATGCTTTGGGATAGGAGTGACCTGAACACACTTCCAAGAAGTGGGAAACCTTGAACTGAGAAAAATACTGTAGAAAATATTGATTTTCCTTGTTCAGCACTGAATACTCGTATTGAATGAGGTTTGGATCGTGGCATGCTTAAAGCTGAAATAGAAAAATTCTAACGGCATTTCAATTCCTCCGGGACGAAGTTCGAGATGGAGCTAACAAGTAAACTCAAGAATGTGCCCTTCTGTCAATTTATTTTCTATAATTACAGTGAGAGGTCCTGCGCCAATCTGCAGCTCAAGAGAATGGCTCATGTGTCGATGTGTCTCACGAGGTTTTTTGCACTAACATCTTAATTTGAGGGATCGGAAAGGTTAACAACAGTTGAGTGATTACCTCTGCTATTTTTTCATTGTAATTGTAACTGATTTGTTCGAATGATTGATTTGAATTGAGGATATCTCCCATAAGTTATCTGGGATAAACATCGATCCTGGAAATATCCGATATTAAATATTATTTGAAGAAATTCTTGAAAAGCACTGACATGTTATCAGGTCGGAAAACCAATTTCGAAATTGTTTTTTTCACTTCTCTACTTGCCAGATCATCAAGAAATTTTGCACGAGTACCAGCAAAAAAATTTTTGAACCAGTACAAAGCTCCATCGTGAACCGATCAACTCTTTCAGAATCATTCCGAAAATACTAACGATACCGATGAACATTTCACAACTTTTGACAAATTCTGTTCCCAATATTTCCGACAATAAAATCGGCATACTATTTATTGTTGCTCATTTACTTCAAAATCTGTGCAAAATTCTACTGAAATCTGATGAAGAATGTCCTAAAAAAACTGTGAACAAATATCTGAAGTTTTCTCATTTACTAACGATGAGTCACCCACAGCATTTGCACGTCCGCATTTAATAACTAATTACCTAGTTTCAATCTGAATCGAAGACATAGTTCCTCATTTATTGAGGAAATATCCTCAAAAATTCGAATTGGTATAACTCCAGAACTGTTTGGCCTATTTGGCCCATTAACGAAATCAACCCACGTATTTCGATACGCAACCTACCCGGAAAGACACAAGAGGTTTCTGTCCGGCCAGACAGAATCGATTTTGGTATTGGATTCATCATAAGTCCATCCTAATCGTTCGAGAAGATTTTCGTGGAACCGACATTTGGGCAAAACGATATCATGCTGCTCTATGGAATACGCGAACAAAACAGGATATCGGAATAAATATTCACGACCATTTCCTGGGGAAATATGATCAAATTTCAGGTTGTTTCGGCTAAACTGTGATATGTCCCAAAATACAAGAACACGAAATTAATTTCTGTCGCGGCAGAAAACGATAGGAGCTAATTAAAACCTCGGGATCTATTCATGAAAGTTCTTGTGCTTCTGGATAGAAATAATATCTGAACTAATAATGCACTCTGAGACTGAATCCTCTAATCTACACAACATATCATTAAATTGCTAATCAAAATTATAACAATCCGTCCTGGTTAAGCTGACGTACTACAGTTAATGAAATGTTTAATCATCATGATGACAAATCATGCCTGGACCGTCACATCACATCGCTGATTATGTTATCGATTATTTTGTCGAAATGTCAGATTATGCAGAATTATGTTATTTAAGCAGGAATATAATTAAAATGAGTCCCTCATGCATGAGCCTCGTTCTCTCATTATATTGAATCGTTTCATTGACACATGGTGTATATGATGAACCAAAATGAATTTTGATATTATACCATGCTATTCAGGTTACTCTAACACGAAGTTCTATTAATCTATACATGTCTTTCCGTAGGTAGGCAGCCAAACTTCAAGAGATTATGCCACAAAGGTCAAAACAAACAAAATATCGGTTGTACGAGTACAAACAGGGTGAGTCTTGAGTTGAATAGATGAGTTTCAACCATAGATTCCTCTAATCAAATACAACTCTTTTTTTCATTCGCCATTTTGCCACCTTTGGCTCAGGTAAAAAGTTGTATGCATATATATATATATATAAATATAAATTTGTATTTACAAAAAGACCCCGAAGAAGAATAAAATATTATTCGAAAGCTAGGTTAAAACAAAGAAGAGTAGTTCATTAATTCTCCACAATCCAGTCTATATCCCATCAAAAAACAAACTTTAATATACTGAAACTGTTAAAAAATCAGATTATATATATATATATATACTGTCGTTTTTCTAAGGGTATATATATATATATATATATATATATATATATATCGTGTTGTCAATATTGATTTGAATTTGGAAAAAACATGTATCTTGTTTGAGGCTGGTTGTGTTAGGGTGTTTTTTTGTGTGGTTTACAAGCCACCCAGAGTGGAGGGTACAGCGAACGTTAGCTTGCTTGTGAACGATATGGAGAATCTAGTTTTAGCGTTTTTACCATTAGCTGAAAATATTATCATTGTTGGGGATATGAATGTTAACTTAATGGAACCTGATTAATCTAATACATTTTGTTATTTGAACTCACTTCACACTCTCGGTTTATATCAGCTGGTGCAGAAGCCGACTAGAAAGAACGCTCTGTTGGATCATGTTGTCACAAATAACCCTGAGATTTTTGAAAGCGTCGATGTGGTTGATTGTCATTATAGCGATCACGATATGCCGGTTTTCACTATCGCTTGTGATTACAGCGCCAAGCGAAGCGTACGGTACGTTAAGTTTAGGGACTTCAAAAACTTTTCTCCTAATTTGTTTCGGGAGGACCTCACTGGGTCTAACCTTCACAGAATTTTCAGGATTCCTGAAATCGATGAAAAAATCAATTTCCTTAACTCGGTTATTTTGGATTTGTTTAATAAACATGCACCTTATGTTAAGAAACGCGTTACACGACCCCCTGTGCCCTGGTTGACTTATGATATTAGGCGGTTGATGAGGGACAGAGATACTGCTAAAAGAATATTCAGGAGGACTAAATCAGAACACGAATAGAACGCATTCAAATTGCTCCGAAATCCAACTACTAAGATCATACAGAATGAAAAGCAGATTTTTCATAACGCGGATAGAAAAGAAATGTGGAAGGAACTGAAGTACATAAATATTGGTAAAACTAATGCAAAAAATGAAATTCCGGCAGGTTTGGTCTGAATCAATATTTCAGAGATTGTATTCCACAAACTGATATTTCAAGGTCTGCTGATATTATAAAATTTTATAATGATAATTCATTCTGTGTGTTTGGGGAAGAGATGGACTTCGGTCTTGTAGATGACATAACAGTCCAGATGTTTGGATGAGATCAAGTCGGAGTCGAGGGGTATCGATGACGTGAGTGCAAGGCTCTTGAAACTATGCTGCCCATACATACTTCAATTCATCGTCCACATTGTTAATTCATGTATAGTTGAAAGTTACTATCCAGAACTGTGGAAGAACTCGATTATCCTGCCAATTCCAAAGGAATGTGTTGTCAGGGGCTGTGAGGACCTTCGCCCAATAAGCATTCTTCCAACCATGTCTAAGATCCTTGAAAGGGTAATGGAGCACCAGATGAGGGCTCATTTGAACAAGTTCAATGTCATTCCGGAAGAACAATCAGGTTTTCGACCAGGTCATAGCTGCTCTACATCATTGCTTAAGGTAACGGATGATATTTTGAAGGCCACCGACAATGGGTTCATAACGGTCTTAATTTTATAAGATTACTCTAAAGCATTTGACATTATGGTTCATGAGGTTCTTCTTGCGATTATGCATTTCACCGGATTTTCTCCGAGTGCTGTGGCGCTTATAAAGAGCTATTTGTTTCATAGGAAGCAACGGGTGAAATATGGTGACAAACTTTCCGATCCTTTGTTGGTTCTGACGGGTGTCCCGCAGGGATCAATACTGGGGCCCTTGCTCTTCGTGCTTTACACTCATTTTATAAGATTTTTCTGGAAGTACTGCCTTGTACACTTTTATGCAGATAATACCCAACTTTACTTCGGCTTTCCTGTTGGTCAAATTGAGCAGGGCATAGCTAAGATTAACGAGGACCTCCAGATAATGAGTAAGGTTGCTCTGGAACATCAAGTCACACTGAATCCAACCAAATTGCAGGCAATTTTTTTGGGAACAAGGTTGTTTGCGAAATGTTAAGTGAAAGTGCTCAATTTAAGATCGGGAGCGATGTGGTTCCAATAGTGGGCATCTTGAAGAATCTGGGAACTCTCATGGATAACACTTTTCGCTTCAGGGAGCACATTGCGTCTTGTGTGCGGAAATCAATTATGAACTTGCGTATGCTTTACCCTCACAGATTTTCTCTTCCCAAAAAATTGAAAACAACGCTCGGCAACTCGTTGGTGCTGTCTAACTTCAATTATTGTTCGACGGTCTTTTTCGCTTGTTTGGATCATGAAACAACCAGGAGGGTTCAAAAGGCTCAGAACTCCTGTCTGAGATTTATCTGTGGTGTTAGGAAATTCGATAGAATAAGTCACAAGCTGGCTGAAACTAAATGGCTTAATATGATGAACAGGTTCAAACTTTCAGCATTGATTCTTTACCATCGCATAGTGTCCACTGGAGTACCTTCATACCTTCAGAGGAAAATAAGATATAGATCTGATATTCATAGCTTAAACATCCGAAATCGTGGACTTATATCAGCTCACAGGAGTACCCTCTTTGAATGATATTTCACGTTCAGCATCTATAAATTATACCTTAAGTACAGAAACCTCAGGTCACTTTCGCTTTGTGCATTTGGAAATCGTGTCTGGGTTTCTCTCTTCAGAGAACAATGTGCATCAGTAGTTTGATAGTTATACGTATTTGTATTCAAAAGCATATTGGTATATTCTTCACTTCTTTGGAAAAGTTTATTAATTTTTTTTTTCTTTTTCTTCTTCTGTAGTCTCTCAAGGCACAATGATGGTCAATCGAATGATCTTTTTTTCAGGGTTTGTGTGGTAGAACAGAGGGTTTGTACCCAACTGAACTCCGCCCTGTGATTGAATTTATCATGTTTTTGTTTTATTTATTTGTTAATTATTTATTATAATTATCAATAAAGGCCTATTATTATTATTATTATTTTATATAATATATACAGGGTGATTTTGGAGGAGACCGTCAGATTTTGGAATAACTTTACACTAGTCAAGACAGTCTCGAAACAATATTTGGTTTATGGTTGGGGGTCTCTATAGAGAATATACAGGGTAGTTTGTGTGATTCGACCGATTTTACTTTTATTGATAACTATGGTATGGCTTATCCGATTTTAATGAAATTCTTAGCGAAGTACATTATTGGTGAGCACATTCATCAATTTTGAAACTTTTTTAAATTAAACTGTGGTTATTGTGATAATTCCAGATTAATTGTGCAGTTTGAAAAAACACCCTGTACATCGCCTTAACTACGCTATCTGTTTGCGATTCCATCATAATGAGTTATTATTTGAGAATTTTTTTGAGCCCACTTCTAGTTTTCCGAGAAAATTTTTTCAAAAAAAAACAATGTCGAAATTTTGCTCCAATCGATTCTACTTTTATTAATAACTCATCCAATTTTGATGAACTTTGCAGAGTGGAACATTCTAAATGAGTACATTCAATAATTGCAACAATCTCTCAAAATACTGTCCCAGGATGCAAAGTTGTTCGTCACTTCTAAAGTATTCTTTTCAAATTCAAAATATATTATAAATTGAATAATTTCATACAGAATATGAGCAATTGAACATGAATTTGGAATTTGAAAAAATATTTTGGAACTAACGAACTGCTTTGCATCCTTGGAATATACAGCTTTACTACCTAGTGCAGAATATCTCACTGCTTTTGCACCAAATTTCGATTATGTTCTTCTTCAAAAATTTTTTCTCGGAAAACCGGTGGTGTGTCAAAGAAATTAAAAATCTCTGAATAATGATATAATATTGTAGAATCTGAAACGAATAAGAAAGTTCCGGAAAAGTAATGTACAGGGTATTTTTTTTTTCAACTGCACAATAAATCTGAAATTCTGAAATTATTACAATTGCAATCCTGTTTTTTGAGAGATTGTTGAATGTTTTCATTCAGGTTATTCTACACTGCAAATTTCATCAAAATTGGATGAACCATATCAAAGTTATTAATAAAAGTAGAATCGAGTGGAGCGAAATTTCGACATTGTCTTTTTTTGAAAAAAGATTTTCTCGGAAAAAAGTGTGCCAAAAAATTGAAATTCTCAAATAATGACTTATTACAGAAGAATCGTGAACATGTAGCGTAGTTTTGGAAACGCGATGTACAAGGTGTTTCTTTGAACTGCACAATTAATCTGGAACTATCACAATAACAACAGTTTATTTTGATGAAAGGTTTGAAATTAATGAATGCTCATCAATATTGTACTTCGCTGAAAATTTCATTAAAATCGGATGAGCCATGCCAAAGTTACCAATATGTGTAAAATCGGTCGAATCGGACAAACCACCCTTTATATTCTCAATAGAGACCCCAACCATAAACCACATTGTTTCGAGACTGTCTTGTCTAGTGTAATTTTATCCTTGAATTTGACGGTCTCCTCCGGAATCACCCTGTAAATATATATATATCATTTTTTCCATGTTGTATACATCCAAATTCTAGTATTCCACTTATACCATGTTTGCAGAAAATTTATTTTTTATACTAATGAAAATTGGTTTTCCTGAGTGACCGCTAATACATAATCTCATAATCTCTCCCAAAATGCTTCAAATCTAGTAGATAGGGAACATAACATAGGATTGTTTGAAATAATGACCTCCGCCTCCCCTGGCAGACCTGCACCTGCGATCTTAAATTAGTGATCGGACATTAAGATCGGAACAACAAAAAGATCCGAAATCTCTGCGAAAAACAGAGTCCAGCATCTTCTGCAACCAGGATATCACCAATAAGTGTAATCGCAATAAAATTAGGGAAAAGACGCACGCGCTCAGGGTCAGGAGGGATGCTAGGCGCCGCGACGCCACTCGCTTTCCGACCTCCGCGAAGCGTGCGACACGACGCGTTATGAGCTCTAAAGGGGTTCCTCCACGTACGCCGCCGGATAAAACACTCGCTGCTACCGCTATTCACTAGGAGTTCGCGACAAACTCGGACTAAAGTTTATGAATCAAGAATCAAAAAACACCGTGTAGTTTTAAATTGAAGTTTGAAATAGTAAAATTAATAAGTATAAATAATTAGACAGATAGTAAAATAAGTAACCCCTTCTGAATTTCTGTGTGACTTGCCTTCTCTCTCGCTGTGATTTCCTGTCGATGTGATTTGTGTTATAGAATTGGAGAATAGTGATTAAGAATTTACTGGGAATAAGTTGATTTGTGTGATACATCTTCGCAGTTTTACAGTAAACATTTTCGCTAGTGTTAAAGTTGCACGTTTGGGATGATGATTGTTAGTGATGAATACCTAGGATCCAGTTTTCCATTGAAATTTAGTGAAAATGGTGTATGATTTTTTATGAAGAATATGGAGCTTGCCAGAGTGTTCTGTCTTTTATTTTTGGTTCTTCTATATACAGGTAGGATTACATCGATTATATACAGGTTTGATGTTCTCAATCAATTAATTCCGGGCCATCCAGGAATCTGGTATTATTTTCATCGACATTTTCATTCTGTTTATATACTTATCAACAGATATTGCTTCATAATTTTAATGAAGCTTTCCTGAAGACGATTGAGATTAGAATTTGAGAACGAGAAGACTGAATCAATGGACCATAAATGAATTAATAGATTTGTCTCATTCTAGAGTGATATTTTCTCTGATTTTTGGTACTTCCGTAGCAAAATAGGATCCATTCGCTAGCTTGAGGTTTATCCTACTCAAATGTATTGGGAGTCAGCACAAAAATCGTGACTAATTCATCATGTTATGATCTTGAGAAAAAATTCTGCTTTCAATATTATAAGTTAGCTTAGTCTTCCATTTCGTGGAAGATATTAAAAGATATTTTTATGCTGTCCTGAAAATGTACGATTCAGACGAACATGAATTCCAATATACGCAAATTTTCTGATTAGGTTGAATGAATCCAGAAAAAACATGATCATTTTATTCAAGATATCCTCTTCGAATAGGTGATTTTTTCTCCTACCAGTTCAGTGAAACCTTGTGTTACATATGAAGTATTGGAACTAATCTTTAGTTTTTAGAATTTTAGAATTTTGCTGATGTTTCAGATAATGATAAATCCATTGTCAAGATGATTTTAACTCATATATAATTTTTCGTGGAATTCACATCGTTTCACGAATGACCTCGGAAGGTCAAATTAAATTTATGTTTTCGAAAATCATGTCAACCTGGAAGTGGAGGAGGTACCACAGAAAACCATAGTGGGTCCTATTCTAATCATAGTTTACATGACGACTTTCCGGAAGATGAACCTGTTAATACTCATTATAATGCAATTATTAAAGAAGGGCGACGTCCAAAAAAAGTAACTGTAAACATTGGAGATAGGAATAGTGATCTTTTCAACTACGTTTTTGATCAAATTTAATTCAAACTGAGGGTATTTCTTTGGATGTCCAAAATGACTAACAGCACTGTATTATTAGAATTATAATTTGAATATAATCTGAGTTGAAGGATGCAATATGAATCAGTGGCAATGCAGAGACTCCACTCGAACATATTTAGGTACCTCAATAATGATGCCTATTAGAAATAGAATAGATAAAGCCACCTTGGAAGACGTAATTTCAAATCAACTTAGCGAATTGTTTTCTATAAGTTACGAATTACCACGAGAAGGTGTTTTTAGAAACATAACATAATAGCATTATAGCCGGCTCCTTATATAGGTATACTAAATACTGTAATTTCAATTCAAAAATAACAGTAATATGAGAGTAAGAATTCTGTAGTTCACCTGAACTTATCAAAGGTTATTTTTTCAGAAGTATAGAACTTTAGGTTCGCAACACTGTTCTAACTGGCTGCCATTTTGTCAGCTGTCAAGTGATTTGTGTTCAGTTTGGTCTGGCATTTCAACATGAATATACTGACACCTGAACAACGCTTCAAAACTGTGCAAATTCATTTTGAAAATAAGGATTCTGTTCGAAATACGTATCGCGCTCTACGTCCATTTTACGGTCAACATAATCGTCCATCAGAGCAATTAATTCGACTAACTATTGACCGTTTCCGCACCACGTTTACTATAACTGATAATACGCATCCACAGAGACGTCCTACAGTGAGAACAGAAAAAGCCATTGCTGCTGTAGAGCGTAGCGTAGAGGAAAACCCGAATCGGTCTATCCGCCATCGTGTACAGCTATAGAGCCATGATTACTGATTTTTTTGTTCCTCAATTGAACAGCCATGATGTGCAGCAGCTGTGGTTTCAACAAGACGACAATTGATTTACTGAGGGAAACGTTTGATAACTGCATAACTTCACGTTCCGGGACCGTGATGTGGCCTCCAAGATCGTGCGATTTAATGTCGATAGACTATTTTCTATGGGGATATGTGAAGTCAAAGTCAAAACGATCGACCACTTGAGGGACCACATTCGTCGCGCCATTGTCGATATATGGCCACAAATGTTGAAAAAAGTGATTGTACCTCCAGATTAGGTTACGTCCGAACCAGCTGTGGTAGTCATATGCCAGAAATTATATTTAAATTATAATGCCAAAAGATTATCTTTTGAAAAAAGTCAATTTTATGTCAATTTTAAAAATTCATTTTTGTTTTATTCCATTTCAAAGTTCTATACCTCTGAAAAAATAGCCTTCATATGAGCATAACGATTTATAACTCATAGATGACAAAAACGAGAGAGATTGCGGATGTCAAATGATAAAGAGAAGTGTTCTCGATATTTGTAGTAATATATAAATAGTCGTGTGAAACTAAGGCTAGTATCCACTTTAATTGTGGTCAGATTAAGTTTTTTGATTGATTTTTGAATTATTTTTATTTATATTATTATATATTTCATCCTCCAATGATGGGTTTGCTTGAGGACTCATTAAACAACAAATATCAACTTTGACATGATAATCATAAAAAAGACATTTGTGTAAAAAACTTTCCCCGTTATTCACATAAATAATAGGTTTGTGGCTTTAGGAGTGGGCAAAGTAAACGAATCCTTCATGAATCGTCGACTTTTTGATTCGAGTTTGGATCTTTTTTAAGACTGAAACACTTTATTGAAAATAAATATCGACCTTCACATACACATTGTGAATAATAAAATGATGTATAAAATATCTTCATTAATAGAAACACACTTACTTTCGATTGAAAATAATAAAAATATTAAAATATCCAATTCTCATATCTCTAGAAATGAAAGGTCTTACAAAACCCAAGACGCAAACCATAAAGTTAAGACCCATAGGCAGTTGCTCATATCATTAGATGTGACTTCCTGGTTTACTTATATACCTAAAAACTTTCATTGAACTTAATAAGATGGATTGGAGGTGTATTTCGGCTAACACTGATATCGAAAGAAGTCTATTTCAGCGTATATTTTAGTTCATTTTAGAGTCCAGTTACTTCACTTTTGATGAAATAATATAAGAACAGATTGAAGGAAGAGCTATGGGCAATCCAGCTAGTCCAACTTTTGCGCAAATCGTTATTAATCTCGTGGTCCCTATCAGCATAAAGAAGTTAAATTTCATCATCCCATTCCTGAAACTATATGTCGATGAAACCATTTTGGGGATAATAACACATGAGGTAGTGAAAGCATTCAATAGTGTTCAAGATAGGATTCAATTCACTGTCTAGCATAAAAATCACAATAAAACTTATTCTCGGATGACAGTCCATACTTTCGTTCCATCCACTTGTACCGATCATCACTGTGCGAATGTTGAAACGCAGGAAACGAATTCTACATATTTTTTCAGTTCAGGTGACCAGGTTTATATGTCTGAGTTAAGGCCTATCATAAGGATAACCCCTATTTTAAAATTAGGAGACACACTATCAGCAATTAACTATCGTTCCATCAGCTCAACACCTATTATATCAAAAATTGAAGAAAAAAGAAATTTGTTCGCGTATGCTACCCTTCTTTATGTCCAATAAAATAATTCCGGACTGTCAACACGGATTTGTTCCTGGTCGCTCTTTGATAACGTATCTGCTTCAGTGTTTGGATTCGTTGACAAGATCTCTGGACTCGAATTCTCCGCTGGACGTGGTTTATTTGGACTTCTCGACAGAGTTCGATCATGTCCCTCTGAAAAGACTTCTGTCACAATTTAACCATTTCGGAATCAGAGGCAGCTTACTCCAATGGATCGACTCATTTCTGAGTGATCGAGAGTTCTGGGTTAGAGTCGGTGCGTCCTAATCTCACAGTAAACCTATAACGAGTGGCGTACCCCAGGGTTATGTGCTCGGACCTCTGCTTTTTCTCATCTACGTGGCCGATCTTTCACAGCTTGTTTCGTCTGCATGTTTTGCATACGCGTATGATTTTAAATTGGTTTTTGAAGCGCCCTCCTCTACGCTATAGAGTGATCTATATGATATTGCTGAATGGTGTCGCAAATGGCTTCTTCCTTTGAATGTAGACAAGTGCAAGGTTCTGCATATCCGCGGAGGCGATACTGCATCGATGATGTTCCGCTGCAGGCTATCGAAAAACATAGTGACCTAGGCGGGATTATATCATCGGACCATTCTTGGTCGGCTCATATCGGGAATATTGTGGCTAGAGCTTAGAGAATGCTCTATCTAATCAGGAGAGCATTTCCGCGGTGTTTAGTGAGTACAGCGAGGACGCTAGATACCACTTATGTACGGCCCATCATGGAATTCGCCGGTCCTGTTTGGGCGACAGCACTCGCGGGTGAGCGTGATAGAGTCGAGCAAGTTCAGCATTGTGCGACGTGTCTTCCTTATGGTGCGGTTCGTCCGGGCTATGACCAAAGATTACGCCTTTTCGGGCTTCGTTCATTTGACGAGCGCAGTGGACTTCGCAAACTGCTAGTGACTAACAGAGCGTTGCACGGCTTTTTCGGTTGTGATCTGAGCAATTTGTTCGTCCTCAATGCCAAAAGCCTGCGTGGCAACCAGTTCAAGTCGTACCACGAATGCTACCGGACATCACAGAGACGACATTTCTCGTGCAGCAGGGTTTTCGATGAGTGGAATTCACTTCCGTGTCGAATTGTATGTGCCCCAATTGTAAATTCTTTCAAAAATCGGTTGGATGCAATATACTTTCAGTTTCGTTTTGTATATTTCAGGGTTTTGGTGTTATGATTTTTTTTGTATTTTTTTGAGAGTTGATAGGCTTATGCCTTCTCTTCTCAATTCTGTTATAATAATAATATTTATCGTTGTATCAAGGGCCTTTTATGATCCCACACTGAGTAATATTATATCTTCAATAACCGTCTCGTATTAAATAAAAAAAACAATCTCGATAGGTATCTAAAAATATTTCCAATCATCGAGGTTATAATAGGTCTGACTCCACACAAAATAATGATGGCTTTAATGGTAGAATTTACGTGCCCTAATTGATAGAACCGTTGAAACATCTGTAAAGTAAATATTAATTAAAATAATTCCACATAATGGGATGATGAGCACATCGCTATTATAAGATTCTACTCGGATGAGCAGGGTACGAGCATCGATAAATTGGCTTATTTTTCAATTGAAAATTCCACCCTGTTCAGGAAAATTAATTTTGGATGTAATTAACAGGAACGTTCAACTGTATTATGATGAATATTCATCAATATCACGAATGACAGCCGATGCCTTGGCTCTTATTAACATGTAACGATTAACCAGGAACAAAGCGTAGACCAAAGGATGGATTGAATAAACATTAATTCCAGTCCGCGTATTTTGTCCACAGTCTAAGTATATCACTCACAGATTCCACAGAGCAAAATATGGAACTGGAAATTAAATTCCTGTTCAGTTTGCATTTGATTCATTATTAGTTCTTACAGGGTGTGCCATAATTATGATTATATTCAAATTGATATTACCGCATAAGTCAAACCGTCAAATCAGCGTGTAGGACACTAGGAACAAGCATATTTTTCCAGAATTTAGTGGCAATGAATCACTTTATGCGGGCCACTAGCTTTTGAAGACGTCCGCTTGGAATCATAAGGAATATTCGAGTTTTTCATCAAAAATGGGTGGGTACTTGCGAAATTATTGTCATGTCCTAAGTACATTATGTTATATGGAGTACTAAAACACAATGGTAGAACTCTTAGGAGAAATAAAATAAAGTTATTTGAAAGTAATCAAAAACTGGTAGGAAAAAACTTATGATATAATGGACTGAATAAATTATAATATGAATTTTTGAACAAAAAAATACTTATTAGAACTTTGAGACGGAGACTTCTACTAAGTCGAACGACATGCACTGAAATAAAAAGAAGACACCCAAGTACATTTTATTACCATTGAAATCATCAACATGTAGCAATGCCTGGCACCAAATACAGTCAAGAGAATAAAATAAAAACAAACAGAGAAAAAACTCATTCAATGAAGCACTAACATAATCATATGCACGAACAAAATCTTAATTTGTGCAACACGGAAGCGTACCTCGCTATTTTACAGTAACACAATATTAGAAGGATACCAACGAAACTCGAATTTTCATATAATGTGTAGACCTGAATCAACCGATTAATGAGAAATCCTCAGTGAAGTGGTTGCTTCCTCTGCAAAATCACATCCGGCTTGCCTGGATTCACGAATCCCGCTTTCCCACCTGTTTATTTTGATGCGCAGGGAGCCGATTCTTGAATCTCAATCAAGAATTGAAGAGTATGACAATTGCCTTATGTTGGCGTCGGTTTTCTAAGTTGAATATAAACAACCAGTAAACATAACCTCCACATGAAACCGAATGTCGAACAAAACGGTGATAAGGTTATGTTTATATTTGAATTTGAAATTTCTCGATATCTTCTATTCAGTTTAGTTCTTGAATATTTGCTTCAAAATATAGTCGAAATGGAAAATAGAACTTTCGCAATTTTTGTAGATGCTCGACATAAACATATGACGATAACTGTCATACTCTTCAATTCGTGATAGAGATTCAAGAATCTCTGCTCTCCCCTAATCGGGAGAATAAAATTTGCGGCGGTATATCGTATCAGAAATACTTCCAGAAAAATAGCTTGAAAGCGATATTTGAAGGGTAGGTTTGGATTTCAATGCGAAGGCCAAATTCGTGAATAGGTAAAATCCACCAAGTGATTCCGCAGATATTTCGAATCAAAATTTTATTCAGAAAAAATTTTCAATAATAAGGATTGGATCTTATTGAAAAACAGTACTTGATTGAAAATGATACCTCGGAGGTTCATGCAGAATTTCAAGAGGATGATACTCGGGATGATATCATTAGACTATCGCAGAATATTGAATATTTGAAATTGTTGAATTGTTGTTCCGATGATAATAACGAAATTTTGCGCAGAATTGTGCAGAAGCAAGTATGATCACGATAGAATAAGTATTTTTGAGCAAATATGGAAATAACAACGATACCGATACGAAATCCGCGAAATTTTACATATTTTTCTACAATAGGTGCAAAAACTAAAATTAGATCGAACTGAAATTTATGCACTGTTAGGAAATAGAGGCTTCAATGTCGATGCAAAATGACTTCGAAATATGATGAATTGTTTCCGAATTCCCGATTCAAGGTCGTCAAAATTTAATGAAATGTCCGAGAAAAAAAATTTAAAGTGTTTGCGATTGTTCTCGATTATCAGCATTTTTCGACTGCTCAACAAGAGTCTTTATAATTGGATATCTTGGGTCAAATGGAAAACAACAATGATATCGAGCGTAGAAGAAGACTCATATATATGTCTCGAAATCTCCGAAAATTTAAATCGGATTAAACTCATATTTGATACAGTATTGAGAAAAATAATTATCTAGGTTTGTGATGGATCTGTTCGAAATTTGATGAATTGTTTCCGAAAAAAAGCTTTATTTATGTTTTCAGCCGTAGATTCCACTCATCAAATAAAACATTTTTTTCTTCAACTGCTTTCACAGATTCGGCTCTGCTGAGAAGATACAGGCCGTTCGAATTCACAAAAATATCGGCCTTTCTTTTGTAATTTTTGTATGGTAATTCCGAAGAAAATTAATTATGGTGTGAAATTTTCCGTTACTATGACACATTTCCTTCAGCTATCACTTTTATTCTACTTGAATTAATTTCCTAGTTATAAACTCACCGATTCGAAAAATAAATCAGCATGAAAAATGCAGAGAAAGTTCAACTTGAGTTTCCATAAGAATCATTAATAATTTCAGATTACTCAATTATTCCTCACAGCTTCTCCTTAAACGCACTAGACAAAATCAAGGTTAAATATAATGAAATCTGAAAAAAGGAGAAATTTCCCCATTTTTGTGGATCCGGTCTTGAATTAAACTGCGCCCACGTTCATCCAAAACACAGAATACACAGATTTAGTTATCTCTTTTGTGATCAGAGCATAGAAATAGAGACTGTCCCCATGTCAATGGAACAAATCGTTCATTGAATCCATAGAGTAAAATTGGTGTAGGTCAGTTGAATGATTACCTTTCATTCATAGATTGACGCGAAACAAGGATTATTAGGGAATTTTCATTATGAAACTGGGCGTAGATGAAATTGTGTATAATCTCATGGAGAAAACAATTGCATATTGTGTGAATATCAAGTGAAATATCAGAGAATCAATGGTCACGTTCAGCTGAATGTTCTCGTTACAAATCATTAGAATTGAGTGAGTATATGTGTTTCTCAATCATGTTTTTTTGATTTTCTAGCTGGGCTTTTCTGCAGAACAGAAAACCGTAGGAGATTTTTGTTATGAAATTGAAAAGTGTAGTAGTGTATTAGCACATTCAGACATTTGAGTGCTTAGCCGAATCTGGAAAAAAGGCAAATGGTAGAGGTGGTTGTACAATATGCAATGCATTCCACTATCTCTCAGGGAAAACTCATAGTTGTATGACGGCAATTTCATTGACTTGATTGTGCCCCTCGCTTTTAGATAATAAATTATGACGAAATGGAAAAATGGAAGATAATTCACGATTCTGATGGAAATTGATAATCGCGCCTAGATAGATTATTATAATGAGTTGTTTAACGATATAGCAAGCACAATCAGGCGGTTCATCAGTCCTAGAGCACCTGTATCAACTGAACTAGGGCTTCAGGTGTGCACTAGAGAAATAATGAAAGACATTCGGATTCTAGTTAGTATCTTGTTGATTTACTCCGGTGTATGGCGCTTATTTGCGCCATAAATCTGGATTATCGTCGCGGTAGACCGGCGTTACGCTGTAAACTCAATTTCCCAATGGAGGAACATGTTTACCGTGAAAGATAGAAAAGGTTCCTTTTAGGTTATTGTTATTTCCAACATGGTTTATGAGTGTCAAGACAGTTTTCTGCCATATTACGGTTTTCCGATAATGTTCATCAAGAATACGAGATGAGTCGACTTGATCGACGGTACCCTGGACTTTCATGAAAAACCACTTTATCGATCTAGTCATGGAGGTAGAAGAAGGGAGGGAGCATATTTCACACTTTTGAGAACCTTCTGTGGTTTTTACCATACCAATAGGGCCGACAACTACAGGGTGTATATTTGTATTATGTGCTGCCCAGCAATAGACGACTTCGGCCCAAGTTGCCAACCCACAATTTTCTTCGAAAATTTTCTATTACTGAGGAACGGGAATTTCAGAACAAATTCGACATGATAAGGTTCGCGTTATTTATAAATATCCGTTAAAAATGCCACGGCTCCTCAAACAAGATAATTCCTTCCAAATATAGGTTTTGGTTGAGATCATTTCTGATTGGCTGAAACTGAAGGTGGGATTCCTGATTTCATGTTGATAGTGTCAAATTAATGTAGGATATGTTCCGCAAATCAACTTGGTTATTTCGGTCCGTAAATATGAAATATCCGGTTGGTTCCTGGAAAAAAAGGTTAATTACGGAATTTGATTGATGAAAAAGCAATCTTTCTGTCACCAAAACATAGAGATATTAAGTCTATGCACCAGAACGACAATCAATGGAAACATATCCATAGCATATAGAACAATCTTTATTTACCTTATGATCTATAGAATATTAGTAATTTTTCCATTGTTGATTGTTGTCTCTTCTATGATCTATGGATCATAAATTCAATAAAGATTGTTCTATGCTATAGATATGTTACCATAGAACATTGACTGTCATTCTGGTGACAGGAAGACCGATTTTTCATCAATCAAATTCTGCAATTAACCTTTTTTCAGGAACCAACTGAATATTTCATATTTACGGAATGGAAAACCGGCAACCGAAATATCCAAGTCGATTTGCGTAAGATATCCTATATGTATAAACTTGACACTATTAACATGAAATCAGAAATCAAAACTTAAATTTCAGCCAATCAGAGATGATCTTAACAAAACTCTATATTTGGAAGGAATTATCTTGTTTGAGGAGCCGAGGCATCTTTTACGAATATTTATAAATAACGCGAATCTTATCATGTAGAATTTGTTCTGAAATTCCCGTTCCCCAGTGATAGTAAATTTGTGAAGAAAATTGTGCGTTGGTAACTTGGGCCGAAGTCGTCTATTGAGACAAAAAAAATCAGTTCAAAGTCCGCCTTATTGGTATGGGTAAATCCACAGAAGGTTCTCAAAAGTGTGTGAGACTTTTCAAACGTTATGCCCTCTCCACTCTTTTCCTACCTCCATGGATCTAGTATGTTTTAAGCTTGTGGTGTTGCCGCCTGTATCAGAAAGTACAAACATATTCGATATATCAAAAAGAATGTACCTTGTACAGTATGACTCTTCTCGATTCACTCCTCCTGATTATTTTTATATCAATGTCCTCATTCCTATCTCAGCAGTCTCCGGGTTAGTTGATTTACTTTTCCTTGGATACAACACCATTGTATAGGGGTTCCCTCGTTATGCGGGTACTGCAAAATTTGCAAGATTTACTGTGGGTTTCACAGACTTTTGACATCCTATCAACTCGTTGATTAAAGTTTGCATTCGATGGTTGAGTTGAAAATGAAATTAAATTGAGCACAGAATTTACTGTTGATTGGGAATCAAGCCCATGATCAGGCAATCAAAGTTTTGTGAAACCGGCTGTAGACTTCGTGAGAGATAAAGCTGTAAACCGAAGGCAGTCAATCTGATGATCAGTAAAAACTATAAATCTGCAGTAACCGAATTTCTTGTTTATCGCTCCTTCGTTGTGAACGATTCGGTTGATATTGGATGATTAGGTCAGATCATGGTGAAGTTATTTTGATTCATGGATAGATATTCGTCTTTGAATTTCTTTTATTTTATTATGACTGGAGCACTCTTCTTCGCGTACTACTCAGTTGGTTGATGTTGGACTCGGCCGTTTTCTGGGAGAACCACATAAACCGGTTGTTTCCTCTTTGTACGGTTTTTCTACACACTGCAGACCCGCAGATAAAGCTGCCTGTATTGACAATTGTATGAACTTCATTTACATCACTCAAAGCTTTTTACACTTGAAGGTAAGGGCTCGTCAGATGTTCCTGAGATGGCGCTGTATGACTTTTATACTGATCGCAGTCGTCCAAAAGGTATCGAGAATATATCATCTGATATTGATGGCCTTCTATAAAATCTCGAGAGCTTGACATTTTACTCTCTTGACTTTTAGGGGCCACAGTTTATTTATTTCAAACATTTTTTGGGTGCGAATGGTTGAAGAAAATGAAAAACTGCAAATTTCCCACAAGGGTTTATTATTTTCTCAATATATATCAATACCATTGATATCTAAACTAAAATTTATAAAATATTCATGACCTCTGTTGTGTTCACGTCCATGTTCAACAAATAAACGATATAGGTATCGCAGGAATTGGGACATCGCAAGCAGATAATTAACTATGATTTTGCCAACGTTCCGGAACGGCTCGTTTCTTTTTCAAGGCTAGAAAATTGTTTTAATTAATTATAGACAAAACCTATAACATTTAACATTATCACCTCATCATAAAATCAATAAAATATACCATTTTAATTTTGTATATTCTATTGATGTTATGATCCATTGACTGTCACGCATCTGAGCTGATATATTCAAACT
This sequence comes from Myrrha octodecimguttata, assembly GCA_958510865.1. Taxonomy (NCBI): domain Eukaryota; kingdom Metazoa; phylum Arthropoda; class Insecta; order Coleoptera; family Coccinellidae; genus Myrrha; species Myrrha octodecimguttata. Next base: position 58,899,699 of record OY294059.1, on the reverse strand, counting down.
CTCTAAACATTTTAATTTTGAATAATTTATTGATTTTATGATGAGGTAATAATGTTAAATGTTTTATGTTCTGTCTATAATTAATAAAAGCAATTTTCTAGCCTTGAAAAAGGAACAAGCCGTTCCGAAAAGTTGGCAAAATCATAGTTAATTGTCTGCTTGCTATGTCCAAATTCCTGTGATATATTGTTTAACTATTCATAACTCATTGGTTTTTCATCCCAAAGTCTGCAGCGTTTTTCTTTAAAATGGAAAAATTCGCCAAACGGTTTCTGAGTTATAGTCAGCTGAAATTAAGTTTGCTCAATAACTCGAGAAATACTGATTGAATTTTACCAACGTGGACACGTATGCGAAGAAAAAAACATACAGGATCTTATTCCTGTTGCAGATAATTAGAAAACTCCGATTTAAGAAATTTTTTTTTGAACCATAATTTATTGATATTTTGCACATTTTTGAGCCAAGTACAGACACGAGAACTGAGCGGCTTTCGAGGCAGTTGCGAGGCACTTGTGAGGCAGCGTCGCGTTGTTGAAATGGCTCGCGATACCGTACACACTCGCGAGGCAGCCCAATTAACTTGCCTCCCTTGCAAGCCGCTCAGCTCTCATGTCTGTACGCGGCTTAAGGGTAGGTATGATAGTAATTCAAAGATATCGAATGAGATGTGCCGTAATTGCTATTCATATTAGTCTTTCTTGAAACCGATAATTAATACTTTGTGGATATTTTCTATATCCATCTGCAAATTGCATATTATTTCAACAACAAAAATAATATACCGATGGTTAGAGCCTAGGAAAGGAATCAAAAAATAAATACACATACATATAGCATTTCATAGCGTCATATATTGGCCTGAATAAAAAAATATTTGAATTATATTCGATATTTCATAATTACAAAAACAAACACGGATGAAATATACATTAAGAACAAAAATTAAACAATAAACGAATTCCTTGGAAACTGTTGGGTAAGGGTTGATCGTAAGCAGAGAATATGTGCTCGAATTGTGCAAGCAGCACTAAAGTCGAAATGAAAGAGTCCATCTCCTTAGAAAAGCTGCGTTCAAAGATGAGATACCTCAATAGTAGTAGCTCAATTCACTAATCTCTGCGGAAAGCTCTAAAGCCTAAATAAAATCAATAAACAAAATTTACACTTTAATTGAATTAGAGATCTAGTGAGGGAAAATGGTCGAGGATATTTTTGAAAGACTATTTATATTCTTATTCAATTGCTTGAAATTCATCACAGAATTTTGTGAAGTCATATTTCCTGTAATGGGGTTTCATAAGGCTCCGCAACGAATACTGGCCGAATATTAATTACTCAAAAAATAATCCTATCAGCTCCATGTCAATTTTCGGCCTCGTGAATTCGAACAGTGATATTTAAAGAGTACAAAATGCTAATTTGAATTATCTGATATATGTCCAACTGAATATTCATTTCCCGAAAAAATATTCGGAATTTCAGAACACTGGAACTCGACATGATCATGTTTTCTGTATTCCGAGGCACAACACCACATCCATTGGAATCAAATTTATAATAATCAACCTAAAAAATACAGAATTATGTTTTATCAAAATTCAAAGTTGGAATGACAACCTGTTAATAGTGTTAATGGACAAGCGCTATTTTAAATACAAAGATTTTTTACCTGATACAATGTTTTGATGTTGTTTTGTCACAGTTTTTTGTTGTAGTTTAATATAAAAAAAATTATATATGCTAATGTGAATTACATACTTGCGTGACGTATCTCAAACATGGTTCAAATGACACTTATGGGCTACCCTATGAACTCATGTCAAATATTGAGTTATGAACCAATAATGAAAACATCAAAAATGATTCACGCATAATCCGAATCTGAGAGTTAATTGTGTATAGAAAAAAAAACTGTATTATGACATATTTTTCTGTTCGCTTATTGATGGACTTACTAAGTAGATTTCGGGTACCTATCTCCTTTCAGATAGGGATATGTTTTATGGTCATGAAATATGCGGAAGTCATAAGAACCCTCACAATAAATTGCTAAATGAGATATTATTCCATAAATATTTCTGGATACTCTGAAGCTGAAATACCGACTAGTTATCGACATGTTTGATGATTATTGATTCTGTTCACTCAAAGAATTTCATCCTCCTTATTCCTCTCTCCATAAAAGCGTTACACCCTGAATACATTTACGAAACTCTTCTATTACGTTATCAAGGGAGAGGATCAAGTCATATAATTTACATATCAGAATGAATGGTTCCTAACCTGAACTATTTAATGAAAGAGCGGAAACCTCTACTATCATATCAGCCTTAACAAACATACCATCTGACAAATCAGTATAATTAAAACACTTACGCCTTTTATGCGAGTCATGAATGACTTCTAGACACGCAATGTTTCGTAAGCCAACGTTCAGAAGCAATATTCGAATAGAAATTATAATAGCAGACCAACAAGACAAATAACCTCATTATTGGTTAAAATCGCGACATTCTGACCCTAAGCAAAAATAATACATAACCAAACTTTCTTCATGAAATTCGAATATCTCAAGTTGATCTGTAAAAAGTGATTTTTCGGTATTCAGGGATTACAATATTAAAATCAGACTGAAATTTTCGGTGGAACGGGAACCTGTCATCCGCCTAGAAAATATCCGGAATTCTCAGACAGAAGTATTGTATAAAATAGGATATGCAGTTAGTCGGCTATGGCCAAAGCTGCCTGGCAACACTATTTGTCAAATATTGTTGACTATAAACGGGTCTATAATTTATGAAATAATGTCGCAACTAGAAAAAGGAAAACAGATTAAGTAGGTATTTGTACAGTAAAGGTTTTCGAAACTTTGAATTAGTATAATTTATTGAACTAGGAAAAAGTGCAGTATTTGAGACAATAAAGAGGCTATAAATCTAGAAATGAACTAACCTGATGACGAAATTTCAATCTGATCCCATTTGTAAAAATTTAAAAAATTTTCGAATAATTTTGTTTCCATTACCTTCTGGATCGACAAAGAATTTCGCACTCAATTGCACGTTGGTATGTATTCTTCAACTGGTTACAGAGTTTCAATCTTATCGCATCTGTTCTCTTCGAGATATTGCAGAAATAACTTTAAAATTCCAAATAAGAACGAAATTTGGCATATCCTTATATCTCCGAAAGTAAATATCGATTCACACTGAAATTTAGATAATTGTTATTGAACACTGACCTCAAGGTTTAAGCCAATTTTTTTTCGAATCTAATCAACATATTCGGAGAAGTTCATTTTCTAACAACTGGATCCACACGAAATTCGGCACTGAATTGAGCGTTGGCATTTCAAAAAAGTTTACAAAGTTTCAATCTGATCGAGTCAGTACTTCATGAGATAACGAGGGATTGACTTCAAAATTTCAAATGAGCCTAACTACAAAACTATTCGATCGATTTCATCTATTAACCTAACTGAGATATTTGAACTTCAAAACTAATCTGACAATTTTGAGTCTCTTCCTCCGAAAGTTAGACTACATACCGACGTACAGAATTGAATTTGATCACGGATTCTTCTTCATGGAGTCCAACCTAATCGTTCAAGACCATTTTGACTCAAAATTAAAAAATCACAGACATTGTGACGAAACAATAACTTGCTGTTCCCCAGAACATGCACGAAAAAATGGCATAGACATGAGTCCTAGACTAGTTTCAGGAAGACGGCGCAAAATTTATGATTTGAAATTAGCAGGGTTACTATCAGAAAAAGAGAATTTCAATTCTACATAGATAGCACTTCATGATACTTTGTACCTGCTTCTCCAAAACAACCCTCGGAATTTTTTGTTTCAAAGCGTGAAGATTATGTATATCTTGTCTATGATTATGTTGAGATTGAAAATAGAAATTGGCATTGGCATTTGGCAACATCTCTGAGAATTATTCTGACATTGCCGATATTTCACGAGTGCCAACCTGCGTCAGTTTCAGGTAAAAAACTTGATATACCTACCGAAATCATGGCCAACTCGGATAGTTTATAAGAGAGAATGGACTATAAGTTTGATGTCAAGTCATGTTGTTATGCAATCAAAACAGTATATAAGCATATAATGAAAACTGTTTCTCATATAATAGAACCTCAGATAAGACTGACAATTATTTTTTTTGTAAAAATAAGATAAAGATAAGATATTTTACAATGGAATAGAACCGACATCATTCATCAACTAAATAGGATAAAAGTTTGATTTTATTTGTTTATATCGAATAACATAATCACAAGGACGAATATCCGTCGATAAATCAACAAATATTCCCCCTTGATCAGAGCTAATCATCCAATCAACCAAAACACCTACACCGAAGAAGCGGATCCAAGTAGAAATACTACAGCTGTTTCACAATTGTTATTGATCGTCAGGTCAACTTAACTTGGATAAACCGCAGAGAGATCTCTCGATACTTGTTACCTTTCAGACGGACCGCTGCAGTTTAACAACGTACAGCACGCCATCTGCCAGGAGCATCTTGCGAGTCCCACCTTCGAGTGCAGAAAACTTTGATCGATGTGTATGACGTTCATCCTTTTGTCGCATCAGGTCGCTGTAACTGCGATATTGCAGCTTTACAAAAAACCGTCACGACATTGGAAACACTCGGTTCATGTGGATTCCCACAAGACGAAAACGTCCAACATCTAACAAAGATAGGAATTTGTTTCACGGAGAAGAAAGAGCTCCAGTAATAATAAATAACATAATCACAAGGACCACTATCCGTCGATAAATCAACAAATATTCCCCCTTGATCAGAGCTAATCATCCAATCAACCAAAATACCTACACTGAAGAAGCGGATCCAAGTAGAATGACTATAGCTGTTTCACAATTGTTATTGATCGTCAGGTCAACTTTACTTGGATAAACCGCAGAGAAATCTCTCGATACTTGTTACCTTTCAGACGGACCGCTGCAGTTTAACAACGTACAGCGCGCCATCTGCCAGGAGCATCTTGCGAGTCCCACCTTCGAGTGCAGAATACTTTGATCGATGTGTATGACGTGGGGAAGGTGGAGCTCGCAAGATGCTCCTGGCAGATGACGTGCTGTACGTTGTTAAACTGCAGCGGTCCGTCTGAAAGGTAACAAGTATCGAGAGATCTCTCTGCGGTTCATCCAAGTTAAGTTGACCTGACGATCAATAACAATTGTGAAACAGCTGTAGTCATTCTATTTGGATCCGCTTCTTCGGTGTAGGTGTTATGGTCGATTGGATGATTAGCTCTGATCAAGGGGGAATACTTGTTGATTTATCGACGGATAATCGTCCTTGTCATTATGTTATTTATTATTACTGGAGCTCTTGCTTCTCCGTGAAACTAATTCCTATCTTTGTTTATATCTGCATAACCTCTTAAGGAGAGTCTTAACGTGGTGAGAGTCAAGAGATCCCATATCTACAATCGGATTGGCACTTCAAAGTACCTCTACAGCTTCTACTTCTACTATCGGAATGATAGATTCAGGGTCAAATATGCGTTCACATAGATTTGCTAAATGACACAAGTGGTTCTTCTAGTTGGTCTGTGTGAATGTTTTTCAAACCCTCGTTGTTATTTTTGGTCGTAAATTCGTGAGTCTGGCTCAGAAAGGCTTACAGGACTGAACCCTCCGAAGCCACAATATGCCATTGAGACATTTTCCGGCTATTCTAGTGCGTAACCCTCGTGCAATTCTCTATAGTAAATATTAATATTGTGTTGTTTCAGCCAGTATGAGTATAATATTTCAAAATTATGAGTATTTAAGGCTAATTCCATTTCATACTTTGCGACAAATAGTGTATAATGCACGGTATAATGAATCTGATGATTCAGAAAATTGACATTAGTTGTAGCATCGAAAAATAAACGTTTTCAATAACAATATGATAAAAAATTCAAATACTTGTTTTTTTGCGCTCATGTTCTACGGGAACAGCGTGTTATCGTTTGGTCCAAAGGTCTGTAATTTTCGATTATTGAGCCAAAACTGGCTCAACGGGAACCGTTCATTATATACCAAAACAAATTCCACTCGGACATTGAGCTTCATATTTCACAGCAGTATACCAAATTTCAGTTTGATACGATCATAAATTTTGGAGATATTAAGAAAAAATATGTCAAATTTCGAGGTTTTCCACTCGATATCGTTGTTTTTTCCGGTATAACTCAAGAAATACTTTTTCAATCCTGATAAGATTTCGCAGCTAGTATGAAGATGCTAAAAGACAACTCTGTGCAAAATTTCGTGATGATCGTGTCATTAGAACAATTTGAAAAAAAAATTCTGTGATCTACTTATCATATCATCCTCATTTTATTCTGTATGAACCTCCGAACTTTAATTTTTCGATGAAGTACTGGATGTCAATTCGATTTGATCTGTATTTTTGGAATTATTGGGAAAATAAAATTTTGAATGGGTATATCTGCGAAATCATTGGGTGGATTTTACCCATTCACGAATTTGGCCTTCGTAATTAAGGTCCAAACCTTCTCTACAAATATCGAGGTTTTAAGTTGTTTCTTTCGGAAGTTATGGTGTTTTCGCAGTCGGCCGTAAGGCCGACCGTAAACACAATAACTTCCGGAAGAAACGACTTAGAAACTCGATATTTGTAGAGTAGGTTTGGGGCTTAATTACGAAGGTCGAATTCGTGAATGAGTAAAATCCGCCCAACAATTCCGTAGATATACCCATTCAAAATGTAATTTTTCCAATATTTCCAAAAATACAGATCAGATCGAATTGAAATCCAGTAATTAATCGAAAAAAAACTAGAAAAGTACTGCCGTAAAGGCAGCAGCTTAAGCGTGCATGTTTAAATTCGAAGCGGTCATCTACATTGAACATGCACGCAAAAGCTGCTGCCTTCACGCCAGTGCTTTTCTAGATGTTTTTCGGTTTATCACCACAACAGAATATACTTTATGAATATTGAGACTACATTTATAATTCACTTATGTTATGACTAGGCTAATATACCCATTCAAACTGCATTGATATTTCTAAAAAAAACAAGATTCGATGGAATGTAAAACCTGGTTCAGCATTAACCCCCCGAAAATACATGAAACCTGATTTGAAATTTCGGTAATACCGAAAACATACATACAAGGTGAGTCTTCAAGTTGTACATTAATTGTAACCATTCGTGTTTCCACCATGAGATTTTATACAATGTCATTCTTGCCCATTTTTATTCGATAATTATCCTAATTTTCATCAAATTCATAAATGATTTATATGAAAACATTAATTGAGCTCTTGAATTCTATGGAAGGTCTGGTCCATGGACAGCATATACCATGATGTAAAAAACATGGTGTGCTCATCTGAAAAAAACATGACGTCAGTAAGATTAAAGTATAAGGAAATATATATGCTGTACTTCGAATTTGAATGAAAAAAGTGACGTCATCATTGGTAAATCGATCACAGATGAGCAGATGAGCACACCATGTTTCGTTTACATCCTGGCATATATTACCTAATATTTGGTCTATGCGGAATAGGAAAATATTTCTGTGTTTTCTGTGTTCCAGGTATAAGTGAGTGCATTTAAATTCACAGCTTTCACTAGCTCAGGAGTGGATCCACTAAAATAGGGAAATTTCTCGATTTTTTATCAGATTTTTAATATTCAATGTTGAATATCTCGAAAACGGTTCATTTCAGGAAAATAAGGAAAAATAAGTATTCTGAAATGATTAGTCATCCTTATAATGACTTAAGATAATTTTTATCTGCATTCAATGCTAATGCTTGATATTTCATTAATCGAGGAGTATTAACCAGAAAGCCGTTTGCAGTAAGATTGAATTGTTTACTGTAGAATACTTGTCATAGCTTCAGAAAACCAACAGCTAAATTCATTTCATTCAGAGGAACCATGTCAAAGCAACTCAAAATGTGTTTTTGGAAACTTCAACAGCGTGTATCTTTTTACCGAGGCAGAATCTAAAAAAAAATAATGAAAAAAGTGTTTCACACTATGAGAGGAATCTTGGGTTCAAACTTATTTATTCACATATTCCATATTGATTACAACTATTTCAGACAAATATTGGATAAAAGTCAGGTAATAATATGGAATGTTTCAATCAACAAACATTTCATTTGTTAATCACGAGGAAATAGGGTGAATTCTTTTCTCCGTATTCGAGGAGAAACATCATGGATTCGTTTTGTTGTGGTAACGGAATATTTCCGTTTGAATACACGGTTATTTTTTCCTCCGAGGTATGAGGAACACACATAATTAGAGAAAATAACGAGCATTGTTTGCTCTCGTTATTAAAATAGGGTAAATAAATGGATAATTTTCCCATTCTTCATTTACCTTGGATAAATATACGAATAAGCAGAACATTCATTCCGTTGTAAGAATACAACAGTACGAATGTATTTTTCTCGGGACATGAAAGAGAAGATTTCACCAATAAAAAGAGATTTCTTTACCTGTTTTTTTTTTCATTTAATAATTTAGGGGTATGTTAGTATTTCTTTTTCTATTTCTTTAAATAGTCTGCAAAAAATATTTCATTCATTGAGCCTGTCATCAGAATCCTAATAACACTCCTGAAAATACTACGTGAGTTTTTTAAGGGAATCTAAGAAATACATATCATTCAATAAATGGTGATACTTCTCAGTATCTTGATGAAAATTAGAAAAAGCTTCAAGAAAAACCTTTCGAAGAATAATCACTCACTTACAAACAAGTTGTCACAGAAAATAGTAAATTAGAAAAATGAAATTATAATTCAAAATGAGTCATACTTGATGAAAAATAACAATCATAAAATACCAATTAACTTGTCCAAGTAGGAAGTTATTCTTTCAAATAAAAGAAGGTTGTTTCTTCCTAGTTCGTTTATTGTGGTGACTAGTTTCGCTCTTATACGGCATCTTCAAACCAGTCTCGCTACAAAATTTACAAGAATTTACATAACCAATATCACAACAAAGCCTCTCTTCACCTGAACTCTCAACTAGATCTGTCAAATTTATAGAAAATACAGGGATTATTACAATTTCCTAACATCGAGTAAAAACAATTATTTAGTGGTCTAGGACTAGTTTTCTATGTTTATATGTGGCCATTGGAGGTAGTCATTTGTGAAATTTGAGAATTGTTTTTACTTGATGTTGAGAAATTGTTATAATCGCTGTATTTCTATAAATTTGACGAATCTAGTTGAGAGTTCAGATGAAGGGAGGCTTTGTTTTGAGATTGGTTATGTGAATTCTTGTATGTTGAAATTTTTGTAGTAAGACTGGTATGATGATGCTCTGACGTATAAGAGCGGAACCAGTCACCACAGTAAACTTACTAGGTAGTACAACCTTCCTTCATTGAATTAAAAAATAATAATGAGTACAGAACCTCTGTGAAAGTGTTGAAAATGTTTCTCGAAATTGATATATTTTATTTATTATACTTTATAGCTTGAGAAACGAAATTTATCGAAGATATAATTAAATTCATCACTATTTTTCATGAAATGATCTAAATCAAGAATTCGAGAAACAAATAAGATGATGTTATAAATGTATATTTGTGAAGATATCAAATTTCCACTTTGAATGAGGTATTGATACACTGAGCTAAAATAATTGACATATTGTGTCGAATTAAGGAGAAGCTTCCTTTTGAAGATTTTTAAGTGAACACTTAACCTCTGAAAAATATTGGGGAATATGTGCCTGTTTGCCTGAATGAAAGATCCAAATTTGTAGCCTAACTGGAAATGAATTGAAATCCTAGGAGAAATATATCTTTTTCGCCAAAAAATAATAAAATAATACCTTACGGAATGCTTCAACCTTTTAACTCTATTTCGAACTGTATTTCCTGGTTTTTCATCTCACGCCAGGGCCACAGACTTGATCCCGATCACAGATATGTCTCTTTAGGGTCGAAGTGATACTATTAGCTTCTGGTAACTGACATTCATTGAAATAAAGCACCCAAATGTCGGATTTGTGTCACGCGAAATTGGACAGACATGTTGGAAAGAAAAGAGATCAGAAAATGGAGGTCTGTTATTAGCGGACATTTATTTATGGCAAGAAAGATACTCCACTTCGAGAGGAAAATTGGCAACTGATACTGGAAGAACGTGTTCTGTGAAGCCTGATCAGTTTTCAGCTTTCCCATGAGAAATTATTTTAGGTATAGTTTATTTCTTGTCATGGTTTCACATAATTATGTGTTGCATGTTTTGAAGACAAGCAGTGTACACAAAGTCATGTTGAATCAGTTGACTCGACTCATATGGTTTCTGAGAAAACCATTATTTTTCTTCTTGTGAAGGATCTCCTTGATCGAATGCTTCGGATATACAGTGTGCTAACTCAAAAAGGTACACTCCTTTACATTCTGGCCTCGATAGAAATTCAGAATGAATGCAAAAAAAAGTTGCTTGTTTGTCATCCCTAGGCTATTATTGCGCGCATGTTCTAGGGGAACGGCGTGCCATCGTTTTGTCCAAATGTCTGTTTTTTCGATAATTGAGCTTAAAATGGTCTCAAGCGACTAGGTTGGACTCAATGATGACGAATCCGGTGTCAAAATCGATTCTGTTCGGCTGGCCGTCACTACAATTACGGGCGTACAGAGGATTCTATCAATTTGAGAATTTTAGGAAGGGTTTCATTTTAAAATACGAAGATTAACTTCGTTGATGGTCCAAATCGGCCAAATAGCTGCGGAGTTTGAAATTTTGAGGTTAATTTCCTGATGTTTCAGAAACTACTGAAACGATTGGATTGAAACTGGGCAGTTAGTTGGAGCATAACTACGCACAACTTCTAACGAAATTCCGTTGAAATCGTATGTTTACTGAATTGAAAAAAAAATTTTTCAACATTTTTTTCGAAATAATTTTTTTTTTCTGAAACTATTACTCATATTCAAGGACAATTTCAGTCATACCTTGAACTCCATATTTCACAGCAGTGTACCAAATTCCAATTCCATACAGCTATTAGTTCTGGACATATTGGAAAAAAATATGTAGAATTTCGTGGTTTTCTTCTCGATATCGTTGTTTCTTCAGTATAACTCAAGCAAAACTTACTCAATCGTGATGAAACTTTGCAGCTGGTTCGAAAATGTTGGGGAATAACATTGTGTGAAATTTCGTGGTGTTCGTGATATCAGAATAGTTTGAAAAAAAAATTAAAATTGTTTCAAATACCTAACATTCTGTGATCTTCTCAACATATTACCCTCGTTAAATTCTGTATGAACCTCCAAACTGTCATTTTGAGTACTGGATTTCAATTCGATCCAATCTGTATTTTTGGAAATATTGGGAAAATTGCTGCCTTCACGGCAGTGCTTTTCTAGATTTTTTTTTGGTGAATTTGTCCTTAATTCATAGCCCTTGTAATGGCTAGGATGAATGAAGTAACCCTGCAGGAAATTCTAATATAAATAGGCACAGAAGTAATTTCCTTCTATATTCAATGAATGATTAGAGTACAATGAATATAGATTAGAATGATTCCTGTCGAAGGAACAGTTTCTATGATAATGGAAATTAATTAACGCCAATGAATGAATTCATTCCTCTACAAAGAAAAGGAACTAATTCCTGTTAATTCGAAATGACGTACTGAAACAGATGTTAGGTCCCACGGTATTATTGGTCGAATACAACAAAATATTCCAGTTTAATTTGAGCCTTCAATGAAATACTTAGTTATGTTCAATAATGTGAACATCATTTCTCACAGATTTTTTTCTGAATTTGAAGGAATTTATTTTTTATGGGTCAAGACTTTTCTCCACCATTCAACCAATGTTATGTCAAATTTCCTAGAATTTATTGTAAGTAATTCTATACAATAAATTTCATTGAATGCAGGATATTTTTTCTATGCTGCATATTGAACTGGTTCATTGATAATTACATCATCACCATCTAACAAGATGTAGTAACAATATTTTTCATGAACTTACTGAGGGATATTTATACACTACAGATATTTTTTAAACAGGACCATTTCAACCTTATTTGAACTGGTCGATCAGAACTCTCTCAGCAGTGAAAAAAAAATAAATTTCGACAAATTATGGATATTCAAGAGAATATTTCGAATAAAACACTTCATATTCATTGAGGGAATTAGTTCAGCAATTCGTATATTTCAACCATAACCAGTATATTCAAATATAAGTATTATAACATAACGTTTTCGTCAGTTCATGAGCTTCATAGGAACCGTAATGAAAAAATAAATGGGGTGTAAAAAAATCTATTTGTAAAAAATTTTCAGGTTATTTCCCTGATAATTCGGGAACTACTGAAACGATTGGATTGAATCTTGGCTGTTAGTTGAATTGAAACGACTCGCAGAATTCTGTTGAGATCATACTGTCTGTAAACTGAAAAAAGTTTTTTTTTTCAAAATTTTTGTCAAAAATTTTTTTCGGAAACTGTCCATCGTGCGATACGATCATAATCCATAGAGATATTGCTGAAACATATGTCAAAATTCGTGAAGACGTGAAGTCAGCAGCTTTCGAACGCATGTTCAAATTCGGGGCCGAAACGGTCATCTCCTTTGAACATGCGCGCCGGAGATGCCAAATTCAGGTCAATGCTTTGCTGGTCTTTTTTTGAGTTTATGATACCGAGGAAAAAACCACAAAATTTAACATATTTTTTTCCAATATCTCCAAGAATCATGATTGTATCGAACTTAAATTTGGTACACTGCTGTGAAATATGGAGCTCAAAGTCTGATAAAGATTGATATTCTTTAAATATGATGAACAGTTAAAAAAAAAATTAAAGAAAAAATATTCGACCTATGATTTCAACGAAATTCTGCAAAATGTTGCGAGTCATTTAACTTCAACTGAATGTTAAGTTTCAATCCAATCGTTTCGATAGTTCTCGAATTATCAGGGAAATAATATTTAGTATGCAGACCTACCCTGAAAATTTCAAGGATCTAGGAGTTATCTTTACGAAGTTAGGGCACACACTGTCAGACGGCCGGCAAAATGGATTTTGAAAACAGATTCTTCCTCAGTGAGTCCAGCCGAGTCCCAAAACGAGCGCGTAAAATGGTGATTACTCAGACTATCTCGAAAATTTCTACTGAAAGAATGTTGAAAAAAAAACATTCTCATTTTCAATGTTGCCAATGTCGAATTATCTCAAAACATTCGACATTCAGAATTGTCTGTGTAATATTGAACTAACCCACGTCTTAGCGAGAATCCGTACCTACACTAATCGATTTGTGCCTTTTGTAGTTCAACATAAAATGGTACAAGCTGGCACTGCCTTTGAAACTTTTCTTTGCTTGAATTGAGAAACTTTCCACATGGTCCCTATGTCACTTGTTGTTGAATTGTTCGCAAATGGTAGCCAGCAACTATCTCTGAAAGATGTCTCAGTAAAACTCATACATTGAATGTGATCTCGAATCAGGCCAAAATTAATGAAAATATAGTCGTTCTTCCATCTTGCACGCCAGTTTATGCTCTTCATGTTCTTTTGAAAAAACGTCATGATTTTCTGGCTATCACTACTTTTCTGGCGAAAAAAAAATTATACTACAAGATATCCTAACATGAAATAACTTTTTTACGCTTCTTTAGGAGCTGCGGTCTTCACCTAACAGCGCTTGTTCAAATTTAAAACCTTGTGTTCACGGAATTTTGCACTGGACTTCATGCCGTCAATTTTTAAACCCAGTTCAAACACAATAAAGTCAGAGACTGCATATTTGTATAGCAGGTTTGTACTTCAGATCAAATTTGCGAATTGAAAAATAATAAAATTCAATCAACTCTTCAAAATTTTTAGAAAACACGTAATCTCACTGAATATCAAATCTTTAAATAATACTCGATATATTATATCAAGTTCTGGAATGAGTCTGAGCTAAGCTATAGTCTTCCTTAGAATTGTTGCATTTGTTTGTGTTGTATTTTAGGTCTGCCAAATGGCTGACCTAGTAGCAAGACTATTTTACGCTTATAATCGGAAAATAGGAGATATTCGGCAAGTATTTTCTTGTTATTTAAATTGGTATTTTTACCCATATATAGTATCGGCGTCAAAATATTAATCTTCAAAAAGAAAACTGACTGATAATTTATTTCCACATATTAGCTGTTTAAATGCTAGAAACTTCAGAGCCTTCCGTCACGTAGTATGTCATATCCACCCTCTCTATTTTCGTGTCCCTTACATTCCTCAAGCCTAGAATCGTTGTGTGACGTAGGAGGCGATCTACCGCGTTCCACTAAGTTTGAACTTGAGCCTCGATTATACCATTATCAATATCGAACTTGCGAATTGTGAAACTGTCTGGTATTCTGCATTACGGTCCCATATGAAAATGGATTGTAACGTGTTACATGCAAGAAAACTATCATGCCGATTCATTCCACACAGGAAACCGGGTGTAATGGTTTCTATGTAGTAATGATATTGATGTAGTTATTTATTGTAAACGCCATCACCCAATCAACACATTGTCAGGTGGAAATGACGAAACGAAATGAGGCCATCATATAAAATTCACAGGATTCCATTCAATTTCCTACTCTTTGAGTGAATGAAGGACACTTAGATATACATATGCATTCGGAAGAAAGCGAATCGAATGGGTTCCTCAACAACCCTCTCTCTGACAATATACGACCCCATTAGTATGTAAATAACATTCGACCCAAAGCTCTCACACCAATTCCATCAATACACACAATGTATGCAGGACACTATTCGATTGGAAAAGACCTGCGATAAAATCGCAGAATAATGCTATCGTCCTTCGTTAAAATTGAGTGCTTCTCATTTCAGTGCCGCATCCTGCAACACCTAAGTAAATTGGACTTGACGCATGAAAACAAACAAATTCAAATGAGAATTAACTTCATTTCCCTGAAGACTATACTCTCTACCTAATCTTCATGAAGACGTTGCTTTTTGTTACGTCTAAACTCCTCAGACTCAATGATATTGAAGCGGAAGGGATACTTGTAGTTTGTAGAAGTTACTAGTTTGGAATTCTTGACTAGGAATCCTCAGAAGCAATAGACCTTAAAATAGTCAGCGAGGAGCAACGAGAAGCTGAAGATGAAATGTTGAATCCAAGATGCCCCACTTAAGTGGAATGAATTTCTTCCCGGGAGTTGGATCAAGTGATATTTATTGGGATGTTCTATTCTGGATCGGAGTTATTCGCTTCTCCTAAACTTTTCCAATATTTCTGGAAAGCTTTGGTGGCTGTGTAACGTATGTTGTAGTTTTATTCTTTGAATTCGTTCATTTTTCAGGGGAGATGTGTTCACTCATTTAAGAAGTGGAAGCAGTGAGAAGATCCAATTTTTTTGATTGCTTTACTTCTGAAGGAGTGAAGTGGACTACCGTTAGGGAAAATGTGTACTGGACGATCCTCGTATTCCTCGTCCATAACAGAGAAACTGTTCCCGAATACCTCTTCGTCACAGTTACTGGTTAATGGTGTTAGTTGTTTTTCTGGAAAAAAATCGAGATTTTATGAGTACAATCTTTAGGGCGAGGTTCACATAAAACCTATGTAAATGTGTTCTAGGTAATTCATTGTTAGGAAGATTGTATAAGTGGTTCTACTGTTATCTCTATTTTGTGAAAATGATATCCATCGATAAGCTGTAGGTTATGCCATCGAACGATAAATGAAACAGTTCATGTTGGGACAAGATGAATATATAAGTGATATATAGGATGATCCACGTCGATCATCTCGTATCACAGGAAGAATACTAATCAAGTTTCCATTGTTCATTTTCATTGTTTACTAGATATCGCTTTTGCTATTTGCTAATACATTCTCTTCAAGTTATGTTCGTTTCCTAAAGTAAGGAATTAATGAAATAGCTTTGCATTAATGAGAAAAAAAATGGTGTTATCATCTTAGAAATACTTCTCTCGGACTATGCCTCTTATTCAAAGAAGGGAAATTAGTCGTGGTTAGTATTCAGGAGATGAGAATTGGTTAACGGAGAAAAAAGAGCTCCAGTGATAACAAAAAAACATAATCACAAGGACGAATATCTGTCGATAAATCAACAAATATTCCACCTTGATCAGGTGTGATTATGTTATTTTATTTCAGTATTCAGAAGTTTCTTCGATTCAGGTATTTGATGTTGTAAAAAATTGAATGTCTTATGAACGGCAAAGTGGAATGAGTACTATAGAATTGTGTCGAAGTTTTACTAAATCATTGATGATGATGATTGTTATCAATGATTTATGAAACTGTATAATATTTGAGACTCTCCTTAAGATGCTGAGCAAAAAGAATTCTGCAGTCTGAAATTAACTGAGTGATTTTTTTTATCCCTGAAATCTCATACAATACGCGCAATATGATCTCAAAAATCATTTCGGACAAGAAATTTGAATTGTGACCGGAATGATAATTATCAAAATAAACGAATCAAAATGTCGAGTATGACATCAGCTGGATGAATCATTTAACTGTAATTCATCTCTTTACATTACTGCATTGAATTCAAATCTGAAATTTTTTGTGTTCCTAGACTGAATTGCATATTTGCAACTCACGGCTTCTGAAAACAGAGTTCGTCATAAAATCGTTCAAATGGAAAAATATATTCCAAACTTTTTTCTGCTGTTTTCGTATTTTTAGTTTCAAACGACCAGGTAGGACTCAAATCAAAGAAGGCAAGCTAGCCATTTGCAACTTTCAAAGAAGGATGCGCAGAGAAATGCGGATGTTGAGTTGGTTAATTGGCTAAATCGACCAACTGGTTTCGCAGGTATGATCATCTGAACTTTTGAGATTATTTCTTCAATATGTCATATACTATTCGAGTGATGAATTGAAATCTAGAATTTATAGCTAGAGCATAACAAGGCGCAAGAAAATGCAGAATTTTGTTGGGATCGTATGGTAAATAAATGAAGAAAAAAACATTCTCGAAATTCTCCTGTGAAAAATATTTTTCGAAAACTGTTTTTTCGATTCCGACAAAACTTCGGAAAGACTCCATACTCCATATTTTACAACATCGCACCACATTTCAGTTTGATCTGGTTCAACTTTTGGAGATATTGGAAAAAATATGTCAAGTTTCATAGTATTTCAATACCTAGATGAGTGTGTCAGAAAAATAATAGAGTACGGCAGGAAAAATTTTTTCTGAATTTGAATTCGGAACCTGGAACTCTACAATGAACATCCTGTCTCTTGACCTCAATCTGGTGTTTTATTAACTCGGAGCGTGATTGAAAAACTCTGGTTATGAAGGGTAATAAAACATCTTTATTGATCTGAAAAAATCATGAAATATTTCCCGACTATCGTACGAGTTGAAACGTTCGAATTGATAAAAATCAATATTCCTAATTTATTTTCGTACGGCGTCGTCAATCTCTCTTGATATTTCGGTCGGTACGAAGAGGATTTATGGGGCCTTATTAAAACTAAGTTTTATGATGGCCATCAAACTTCTACTGCTGCAATCGATATTCTGGCAAAAAAAAACTCTCAAAGGATATCCGTTTTGAGTTTGCGCTTAAAGTTTTGAATTGGTGTTTGAATAAATTGAGGAAAGGGTGAGAACAATACATTGAGTTATCGGAATGTTTATTGAAATTTGAATATTTTCGTTTATGAATATTTCATGATAGGGGTTTATATTGCGAACAGTTGCCTGCACCTTGAACTACAAATTCAGTGCAAGCATAGTAAACTCAACGGATTAAAATGTTAGTGTTATGACATAAGGTGGCTCTGAAGCAAAAAAAAAATGTGAAACAGATTTCAACCGGTAAGAACTTGAGATTTAAAGCATATAAGTTGACACCAGTTGGAAACCTGGAGGAAGTTAGTGAAAATGAATAGTTTTGATGCATTGCGTAGTGAAGATGAAATTTTGAACAAATATCATTCCTATGAACCAAGCACAAGATTTCAGTTCGATTGATATTATTCGAAATTCAGAATGCTTATAATTTTAGAAATTATTTGGTCCTTGAAGCAACAAGAAGAGACAGTTTGGTACTGGTCTTGTCAATGATATAAACGAAGGAAAATTTTTGGCATGAAGAATTTAAAGACTGATGGCAATATATAAGGTATAGCTCCCACCGTTGTGAAAAACTATGCAAGTCCAGATAAGAGATCTGGTCGGTCGATTTCTTCTTGGTGATGTAGGGTAATTAAGACATTCAACAAGTGTCTTGCATTATTTTTTTTACTGAAATCATTCATTAAGTAATTAAAGTTAAAATTCGTCGTCGAAAATTTCATTTTTGAACAAGCAAACGATCGTTCAAATTTTTACCTAAGTGTTCGTTAGCTCTGAGCTCTTCGAATTGTGGAAGTGTGTGATAGTATACATATGACGGATCTTGTTCAGAAATTTATAAAGAACATAAGATTTGATATTTCGTGTAACATGCTAGAGAAAGTTCCCATGATATTATTTTCGAATCAATAGGATTTTAGTTTTATCATTTTCTGATTTTATATTATACAATGGTGGCCGATCGCAACACAATAACTTCCCAAATATTCAGCTCGATGTTCGTGAAGTGAGAAGTAGGACCTTGTTACTAGGCTGAATTTGTGAATTGGTGAAATCCACCCAATGCTTCTAGATATAAGCATGCATAATTTTATTTTCCCATTTTTTCCAAGAATACAGATTCAATGAATTGCAATCAATCACACTTGGAACTCCTTGTCTGAAAGAACCTAAAAATATTGATAACCATGATTTTGATTCACTTTGTGAATATTCAGTGTTATTATTCCTCGTATGATGATCATCATGAACTGAATTTTCAAATCATAAAGTGCAAGATGGATCGAATTAAAAAAGATATTCATTGATGAATATTTCGGGAGGTGTCTGCATTATTTTCTAGGTTCACAGTTCCAATATCTGAAAAAAAATTGTTATTCATAGTAAAAAAACCCTCGCGGATGCAGAATTCAAACTATTTGTCAAAGGTTCAGCTCCTGGAAAAAATGTTGTTCAATGAACAAAATTCAGAAAATACAAACGAACAAATATGAAATAAACTGTAACACCTTCATCAGACAAAATAGTTTTAATCCTGCAATCTGCAGGTGCGCTTCTTATAAATAAAAGTTTCCATTTAATTTTTGATTTTTTTTCAAACACTGGCTGTTTGTTCTGACGATTAAAAAAATATTGAATCCCACATTTTAGCGCGAACATTGTTGGGCAAAGTGTGCTATGGATTTGTCCAAACCTCCGAAATTTTCTTTCCGAAAATGTTCTCAAACGATTCACTGATGACGAATCAGATGTCAAAGTCTATTCTGATTGGCCAGCCGCAGGTACGATCAGGAACTGCTTTAGTGATCGGATTGAAACTTGGCTGTGAGTTGAAGCATAGTGACGCGAAACTGTTTGCAATACTTTTCTGAAATTTTTTTTCCGCAAATTATTCATTAGATTCCGACGAAATTCTGCGAAGACCTTGAACTCTATATTTCATCACAGTGCACCAAATTTTAGTTCGATCTGATTTTAGTTTTTGAAAATATTCCTAATCAAAACTTGATGAAACGAGCCGAAACATGCTGATACATGTATAACGTTATTATCGTGTTTTGAGGAACTTTTTATATTCTGCAATCTTCTAATCCTATAATCCTCACGGAATTCTGCATGAATTTTTCAGCTGCCATATATGATAACAGTTAGGTAATATAATTTATTATGAATAACTTTGGACCACGCTATAGCGTCTGGGAAGCGTCGACTCTGATTGGCGGCTGAATTTACCATTAGTATTGTTGTCAACATTCTGCCTGTTTGTAGGCGGAATTAACAGACAATAGGAAAATATGTTCTGCTCTGATCAGTCCTACATTTCCAATATGAACCAGAGGAACAGAACTCGCTGGATACTATAGCACAGTATCAGAAAGCATCAGAATGAACTGGGGATAGATCTTTCAATATCCGTATTCTACATACACGAACTCGTATGTCTCGTACCATTTACCATTGTATACTCCAATGCCCCATATGCTAATACATGTAACAAGTTTAATCGTGATTTGCATTTCCCTCGTGATATTTCGCATCAATAGAATTTAATTGCGTTACTGTGCATACATGAGATTGCTCTGTCTAATTTGTTGACTAAGATTAAATAATGCCATGGCGCTGAGAACTGTTCCGCCATATCTTATTGGCAAGTAGTTGGTAAATTGTTTCTGAGGCCGTTATTCCAACTACAATAGTTTAATATTCGAAGGAATGCTATGGAATGTCTCTATGAACATCTTAATGGCATTACATAATGCCCGATTAGGAGGGTAATTCTCCGGCTTTAATTTCCTGTGTATGATATTAATTATTGCCATTCAATGAATTAACCGATTTATCCAAGAACTGGGATGTTGTTAGCGTGATATCACCGGTTATTTCATTGAATTCAATAGTTAGTTAGTAATTATCAAATTTCACTTGGACAACGTGAGATTTGAATTATGTCATCGATTTTGTATTTCATTATTTCGAAAATAATTTGCTAGCTCCAGCATACCTCACAGCAGTACGGTTTCATTACAACGTATTGTCAAAGTACCAATAAAGTATTCATTTGAACATTTCGGATATAGTGCTGCATATTGGAGAAGGTATACTGTTTAATTTCGAGCGAATGAACTGGTAATTATTCGTGTTGATTAATCAACAATTTAGTTTGAGTTTCTACTAATTGGACATGTCCAGTATTCACTTCGAAATAATTTTTTGCTGTATATATCTCAGAATACATGGCCTATTTGTTATAAACCTGAATATGTATGGTACATATAGGACGATAGTGTAACACTGGCAACTTTCTATGATTTTTGTTGTGAACTTGCACTATGTTCGTAGCTAAACTGTTGTGAATAAATAACGAAATTCTGAGTTTGAGAGCGGTTAGTGTAGTGCGTTGTCGATTGAGGAATACAAACATATAGCAAGAAATAGATTTTGAAGTCTTTCGAATGCCAAAGTTCGTTTTTTCCAAAAACTTTTCGGGTGGTTGAAAACAGTAAAAATGCGCAATGTTGCCACTTTGCTCACATAAGAGTGTTCGGGAAAATAAAAACTAATATGAAGTGAAAAATGGAAATAAATAACATGGAGCATTCTCACAAAAAATTGAGTACATCCAGAATAAAGAATTTCGAAAACTAACCACTGAAGCTTGCAAAACGACACCTAATAACGTCGAAATTTCACGCATTCTAATATTTTTCGAGGCTATTGGCAACGATAAATTGTTCACACTGTGGGCAGATGCCTGACTGAGAGATATAAACGAGTTTTTTTTTGAAACTTAAATGTGGGACTGTTGCTGAAATCCACGCTTTGTTTAGGGCATACAGTACAGTCGACTGATGAATTACGGCTTCGTGGATTTCGGCCACACAGCCACATTCAAGTTTCAAAATCCCCTGGTAATGTCTCAAGGTCAAGCACCTGCACACTGTCTGGGTGCTTTTACGTTGCCAGTAGCCGCAAGAAATATTAGAAATGCGTGAAATTCAAAAGGAAACCGGGTGTCGTTCTTCAAGCTGCAGTGATTATTTTTTGAAAATTTTATTTTCGAATGTACTCAATTGTTTCGCGAGAATGCGCAATGTCATCTCCTTATAGTCGAGGTACTGTTTGCTCCTAAGTGGGACTATTTTTTAGAGAAAAAGCCTTTGACAAAGAGTCAAAATCCAGTTATAACTTTATATTTAATTTTTGCACGCATCCTCTTTGGAACGGCTTAACATTGTTTCGTCAAAATGTACGTAACTTTCGAATTCACAGAGCTGAAAATTGCCTCAAACGACTAGGTTGTACTCACTGATGACGACACGATTTTGTCCGTCTGACCGTAGGCACTATTACATGAAAAAGGTCAAAGCTTTAGCGAAGCTTGAAATTTAAAATTCAATGGCTCGTTGATGAGCCAATTCGGTAAATATGTTTCGAAGTGAAGGTCCTTTGAAATTTTGAGGTTATTTTCTAGTATTGTAGGTTTTTTTTCGAGCGATTGGATTGAAACTTGGCAGTCAGTAGAAGTATAACAACGAGCAACTTTTTACAGAATTTTGTTGAGAGCGTATGGTTCATTAGTCTGAAACGTTTTTTCCAGAAATTGTTGTTCAGATTCGAAAGAAATTTCCCACAGATATTGAACTCCATATGTATTGAATGTGTATGAATAATAATTTAATTTTCCTAATACCGTAATTCAATTGTCACCACAATTTCACAATAAGAATTTCACAATAAGTGGGGGAAGTTTTGAATTGAAGACAGTGCTCGCTATGAAATGGATGATTATTCGAAAGCCGAATAATCGTACGATTTACTGATTTGCTAATAGAGTTCATTTTCTCATATGCTTTTATGAGAAATAACATAGGGAGTTAGTATTATTGACCTTAATATAAGAGAATAACGGTAACTTTAATTCTTTTTTAGTTAAGATTGTTGTTTAGTCAGGTCGTCAATATTGAAAAATGGATTGTTCAGTAAGAAAAATTGTGTTCCAGAGATAATAAGAGCGAAATGTTCGATAGAAATGTTCTAGAAAAGCATTGACCTGAAGTCAGCAGCTTTTCCGCGCATGTTCGAATTCGTTGCCAATGCGGTATCTTTTCATGTATTAACCTTGCCAAATACAGCTTTCCTTCTGATGAAAAAATTCAGTGATCTTCTAATCATATTATCATCACAAAATTCTGCAGGAACCTTCAAGCTGTCATTTTACAATCAAGAAGGTACTGCATTCTAATTCTTTTTCTTGGGAAAATTTTTAATGGTTGTGAGTGAAGCATTAGCTTCTTGATCATATTAGCATGAATGTATAGACACTTTTTTTGATATGGTGCTTGTGTTCGTTTGCCTTTCTGTGTATTGAACCAAAGATCTTAATGAATCATTTATGTGTTTTACGCGCTTGTTTTAGGGAACAGAGCGTTATCATTTCATCATGATGTCTGCAATTTTCGAATTTTGAGCAGAAAATGGTCTTAAACGATTGATTTGAACTCCCTGAAGGAGAATCCATGGTCAAATTCAATTATGTCTGTCCGTCAGACCGTCCGTACGTATGTGCCCTTACTTTTGAAGGAAAATACCTAGCAACTTGAAATTGTCATATTAGGTTTGGAGTCCAAATATCCTGGCTGAGTTCGTTAATGGGTGGAATCAGTTGGATAGTTTCGGAGTTAGTCCCAATTGAAATTTCCAGGTTATTTCCTTGATATCTCATGAAGTATCGACTCGATCAAACTAAAACTTCATGGACAGTTTCGACATACCAGCGCTCAACTAAGAGCAAAATTTCGTGTGGATCCAGTAGTTACAAAATTTTAAAAAAAATATCATTCGAAAATTTGTTTTCTCTGGGAATATAAGATATTAGATTTCAATGGAATTTTGCAAAAACCTTAGAGTCAGTATTCAAAAACAATGTTCCAAATTTCAATTCGACCCGAAATTTACTTTCGGAGATAAAAGGAAAAAAATTGTGCCAAATTACGTTGTTATTTGGAATTTTAACGTTATTTCGGAAGTATCTCAAGAAGTACAAATTCAATCGGATTGAAACTTTTCAGTCAGGTGAATATTACGAACACGCAATTAGGTGCAAAATTTCGTGTTGATCTAATATATAGAATTCGAACAAGCTCGTGAAAGCTACGGACCTCACTTCAGTGATTTTCTAGTTTTTACGCGCTTGTTCTGGGGAACAGCGCGTTATCATTTCGTCACGATGTCTGTAATTTTCGAATTTTGAGCCGAAATTGTTCTCAAACGACTGGGTTGGACTCACTGATGAAAAATCCGTGGTCAAAATTGATTCTGTTCGTCCGATCGGCAGGCCGTGTGTGCTGTAACTCTCGAAAGAAAAGACCTAGAGTCTTGAAATTTTCAGGTTAGGTTGAGATCCTGAATATCTCGGTTGAATTCGTTATTGGGCCAAATCTGCCATCAGCCATTTGAAATTTTGATTTTTCAATAACTCGAAAAATATTTATCTGATCGAAATGAAACTTGGTTGGAAGATGAACAGTGTCAATAAGAAGAATCCATGCAAAAATTCGAAAAAATTTTTTTTTGAAAATTTTTATATTCCATTGAGATTTCACCATTTCGCGATGTGAACAAGCGCGTAAAAGCTGCTGACTTCACGTCAGTGCTTTTCTAGATTTTTTTCAAAATCTGGATTTCATTGCAAATCGCCCGCCCCCATTCTGCTGCATGTTTCGCGAATGATATCAGTTGAACTTCAAATACCTTGTTCAACGTGGAAGGACAGAAAGAAGAGAAGCGAAGTGAAAAACGGGTTTTTTTATGATGTCCCATTCGAAAATAATCAAGATCGATAAAAAGTTGCGAAAGCTTCTTCCTACTCTGCAGTTGGATACGTTCGTTTCACAGTACTTTAGCTCGGTAAATCGAATAAGTAGAAGTAATGCAATGTAATTCTCTGAAACCGGATGAACCCTGGGAAATTCTTTGGAGCTGTTGCCCCTCATTGAAGTACATTAAAGAAGTTTTGTAATAGAATTATTCAACCCATTTAATGGAAAACCGATTGGTTGCAATGTAACCTTTCGTCAGCCGATAAGTAGACTTTTTTTGGGAGGTTAATGCTTGGGATAAACAACTTCACTTCTTCAGCCAACATTATTTGAAGCAGAATTTGTTTCTTGTATAATCTATCACTCTATACAGGGTGATTCCGGAGGAGATCGTCAGATTTAAGGATAAGTTTACACTAGTCAAGACAGTCTCGAAACTATGTTTGGTTTATGGTTGGGGTCTCTATTGAGAACATACAGGGTGATTTGTCCGATTCGACCGATTTTACTTTTATTGATAACTTTGGTATGGCTCATTCGATTTTGATTAAATTTTCAGTGGAGTACAATGTTGATGAGCACATTCATAAATTCCAGAATTAATTCTGATAATTATAGATTTATTGTGCAGGTTGAAAAAACACCCTGTACATCGCGTTTCCAAAACTACGCTATCTGCTTACGATTCTACTATGATGAGTCATTATTTGAGAGTTTTATTTTTTTGGCAAACTTCTAGTTTTCCGAGAAAATTTAATCGAAAAAAGACAATGTCGAGATTTCGCTCCAATCGATTCTACTTTTATTGATAACTTTGGTATGGCACATCCAATTTTGATGAAATTTGGAGTGTAGAATAACCTAAATGAGTACATTCAATAATCGTAACAGTCTATCAAAATACAGGGTTGTAATTGTGATAATCTCAGATTAATTGTGCAGTTGAAAAAAAACACCCCGTACATTGCTTTTCAAAAACTTTCTTATTCGTTTCAGATTCAACAATAATAAGCTATTATTTAGAGGTTTTCAATTTCTGTGGCACATCTCTGGTTTTCCGAGAACAAATGTTTGAAGAAAAGCATAATCGAAATTTGGCGTCAAAGCAGTGAGAATATTCTGCACCAGGTAGTAAAGCTGTATATTCCAAGGATGCAAAGCAGTTCTCAAGTTCTGAAATATTCTTTTCAAATTCCAGATTCATATCAAATTGCTCATATTCTGTATGAAATTATTCAATTCAGAATATATTTCGAATTCGAAAAGAATATTTTAGAAGTGACGAACAACTTTGCATCCTTGGACAATACAACTTTCCTATCTAGTGCGGAATACTCTCACTGATTGTGAGCCAAATTTCGATTATGCTCTTCTTTAAAAATGTTTTCTAGGAAAACCGGAGGTGTGCCAAGGGAATTAAAAACTTCTGAATGATGACATATTATTGTAGAATCTGAAACGAATTGGAAAGTTTGGAAAAAGCAATGTACAGGGTGTTTTTTTCAACTGCACAATTAATCTGAAATTCTGGAATTATCACAATT
The DNA here is from genome assembly GCA_958510865.1 of Myrrha octodecimguttata. Lineage (NCBI taxonomy): Eukaryota > Metazoa > Arthropoda > Insecta > Coleoptera > Coccinellidae > Myrrha > Myrrha octodecimguttata. The sequence goes on along the minus strand of OY294059.1, from coordinate 58,873,703 downwards.
ACAACCCTGTATTTTAAGAGATTGTTGCAATTATCAAATGTACTCATTTAGATTGTTCCATACTGCAAATTTCATCAGAATTAGATTAGCCATACCAAAGTTATCAATAAAAGTAGAATCGATTGGAGCGAAATTTCGACATTGTCTTTTTTTGAAAATATTTTCTTGGAAAACTGGAAGTGTGCCGAAAAAATTGGAAACTCTCAAATAATGAGTATGAGTACAGTAGAATCGTGAACAGAGCGTAGTTTTGGAAATGAGATGTACAGGGTATGTTTTTTCAACCTGCACAATTAATCTGGAATTATCACAAAAACAACCGCTTATTTTGAAAAAATTTTTTGAAATTCAAACTGTGCAAAAAAAAAAAACTCTCAAATAATAACTTATTGTAGAAGAATCGTAAACAGATAGCGTAGTTTAGGAAACGCGATGTACAGGGTTTTTCTTCAACCTGCACAATTAATCTGGAATTATTACAATAACAACAGTTTATTTTGAAAAAAGTTTTGAAATTAAATAATGTGCTCGTCAATATTGTACTTCGCTGAAAATTTCATTGGAATCGAATGAGCCATACCAAAGTTATCAATAAAAGTAAAATCGGCCAAATCGGACAAAACACCCTGTATATTCTCAATAGAGACCCCCAACCATAAACCAAACATCGTTCCGAGACTGTCTTGACTAGTGTAAACTTATCCCAAAATCTCACGGTCTTCTCTGGAATCACCCTGTATAGAGTGAAGTATTAATATGCGCATTTGATAAGGAGCGAATTAACCTACAAGCTCAGGCTTATAAGTGATTATTATTTGAAATTTTTTTTTTGGAATGAGCTTAATTCTTTTGTGAGAATGCGCAATGTTGTTATATTTTTTTATTTTTCAGGCCATATCAGTCTTTATTTTTCCGGTTATTCCTGAATATTGGTAACATTGCGCAATTTACTTTATTGACCAACAAGGACGAATATCTGTCGATAAATCAACAGATATTCTTCGGTGTAGATGTTCTGGTTGATTGGATGATTCACTCTGCTCAAGGTGGAATATTTGTTGATTTATATACAGATATTCGTTCTTGTGATTATGTTAGTATAACTACTGGAGCTCTCATTTCTCCTATCCTTCCTATATATCCTATCTTTGTCAGATGTTGGACGTTATCGTCTTGTAAAATGAACCGTCACATGAACCGAGAGTTTCCAAAGTCGTGACGGACTTTTGGAACTGCCAAATCGAAGTTGCAGCGAACTGATATGACAAAAGGATGAAAGTCTTGCACATCGATCAAAGTACTCTGCACTCGAAAGTATGATTCGCTCCTGGAAGATGGCGCGCTGTACTTAGTTATACTGCAGCGGTCCATCTGAAAGGTGACAAGTATCGAGATTCCTTACACGGTTTTATCCAAGGTAAGTCGACCCGACGAACAGTAATAACTGTGAAACAGATGTAGGCATTCTTCTTGGATCCGCTTCTTCGGTGTAGATGTTTTGGTTGATTGGATAATTAGCTATAATCAAGGTGGAATATTACGTGATTTATCGACGGATATTTGTCATTGTGATGATATTGATAAAACTTAATAGTTAAAATTCATGAGGAAAAACAACGTCTCGTGCGCACGCAGAAAATATTAAACTTGGAATATTGAATAAATTTGTGAGTTTTTTTCTGATCGTTCGCTCGATGTTCTGTGAGCCTAATGTATTTGTTTTCATCTTTCAATGACATGATTCAGACCATTTCAAGACAGTGAGTAAATTCGCGATATTTGAAAAATTTGTTTATTGCCTCCACTTAAATGTTATTGAAATTGTCCGTAACTGAGTTGGAATCATATCTAAATCCATTCTTTTTGACAACCTTATTATCCGAGATTAGTACCCCATTTATATCAGTTCTCTCCTCAGTTTGGCTGAAGCAATGATATATTTTAACGAAGACCATGGGCTCTTTTTAATTTTTGAATGTGCTATATTGAAAGACTAATTGTATTTTTCATTGAGAAGCCCTGAAAGACTTCAGAATAAAATTGGAGATAGTCGACTATTTTTTGAGAAGTGGTTTTGTTCAAAAAAACTGTGAACCATCACAATCATTTAATTTTGATGATTTCAAGAAGTAAAGCTTGTGAATTATATTCCAACTTTTTAGTATTTTGTATTTTTGCCGATCATCCTATAGGAAACGTCTTAGAAGTTATTTATGGCGTTCGTATGGAACGAACACATAATATGCCAACCTATAAATAGTGGACAACGAAATGAAATTCCCTGCAATTTCTTTCTGTTCAAACTACGCACGGGGGATAGCATGAAAATTCATCCTCATTCAATGTTGGTACATGCGGTATGGCCTAAGGAGCTCGAATTGAAAATTTCCTATTCTGGTTTGGAGAGGTGGGGGTTTCGTGCAGAGCTTACACCAAAACTGATTTATAGATTCGGGAGAATAATGGTTCAGAATTCTTCTTGACGTGATTGTTTTGGAAAAGAGCCCGTAATCGTTTTGCTCCAATATGTGTAATTCTGGATTCCTTTTTGGAAATAAGTTTTGAAAGACGAAATGGAACTGATAATGGAATTATACTGGTGTTTAGGGGAACAATTCAACAGCTGCCCATGGAATTCAGGCACATCTTCAAACTTACAGTTGAAGTTGAGAATTGCAGTACATGCTTGCTTGAAATAAAGGTAAATCAAAATGCTTCTGCTTCCTTGAACGTGAACCTTAAAAAGCATGCGTTGTATAACCTCCTTCATAAAATATCCTTCATCTAGTGAAACCTCTCCAGATGCATTTTCCACGTCTCAAATGGACGTTCGAAAAACTACATTTTTGAATTGAATACATACCCGCCGAATTCATATCTTCTTTTGAAGTCGGATAAAAAGCAGGAAGCAGTCTGAAAGGATAAAAGGTTTCCAAGTCTCCTCTCCTAATTGGACGCTGCATCAAATGCGTTGCTCTCCTCCATTTCCTCCTCGGCAATTGGGGAGCTGCCCATTGTTTTACGTTTGTTCAGTCAGAATTAGACGTGATAAAAGAAGGCACGTAGGGGTTAAATCTTCGACACGATATGTAAATTTGCTCGTCTCCATGAAGCCGGGACTCTATGACGGCTTATTACCACTATTATCGTATAATTTAACAACTCTATTCGTTGCGCTCCAGACTGCTAGCAAAACTTTCTACATGTGTCAGTATTATCATTGAAATTTCACTGGTCTGGTCTGGTCTGGTCTCACATATCTACATAGACGATGAAACGGGACGATTTTGTGCTTTTTTGTTAACGCGCGATAGCGAGTCAGTCACCACATTTTCTCTACGTATGATGATGGGTAAATACAGCACAGATAATTTTGGGATATTTAGAACCTGATTTTGTTTTGAGTTGACATCTTATTCACATATGATTTTCAAATTTTATGTGATGATGGTAATTGAGCTGAGCTCTAACTCAGCCCGTCCAAATGATTGTCGTAAACTTTAACAACTATAACGAGTGTCACAAAAATCAGGTTCCCCCCCAAAAGGTATCCGATTGAAATTTAGCACATTGATACTACAGACAGTTTAACCGGGATAGGTGTCTTGCATGTAACGCGAATTATCATATTTCCATGTTTTTCTCATTCTGTATTGATACAAAATCATAATGTATGCTATCACACACTTCAATAATTCGCGAATTTTGATTAATTCGGTATTGAAAATGGCCAAATCGGGACTCAAGGTCGAAGCGGAAGGAACGCGTCAGGTCACCTCTACGTCACTCGTTGTTATACGATTCGCCGATCGATATAGACCGACGCTGTCTATTGGCTTGCTAGAAAGAAAAGTACACGAGAAGAGGGAGAGAGTGGATATATATTCATACGTCACGGAAACCGCGAAGTTTCTTCCGTTGGCGGAGCCAAATTTAAAAGAGCATTTTCTCGGTCAAAATTGAAATTTTTGATGGCAGTTAAAGTTTTTCAGTGGTCTTACGGATAGAATATTTGATTCCAATGATGAAAAAAATTTATGCAAGAGACCTATTGGGTTTAACTTCGGGTTTTCTGATATAAGTTGATACTTATTTTCAATTCCGAATTATACGTTGAACGCTTGATGAAATTTCATCGCAATGAAAATAAAATAGCGCAAAACAAATTTTAATCAAACATTTTTTGTTGTTTTCGACATCGGATCAATTGGAATTCTAGATATATTAATTTTCACCATCATTACGAAACTTCCAAACATTTTTTACTCAAAACTCACTATTTGGGAAGAAGTTACAGGTGTTTCGTTTTAGTCTCTTACGAGGGTGGAGCGTTCTGCTCTAATTTCAATTGCACTGCGTCTAGGCTTATGAAATTTTGCACTCATACTCTCCGATCATACAGTAATTGGATGATATTCTTGTCGATAGAGGTAGGATATCGAATGCTCCATCAAAATGTGGGAAAAAAAGTCAATGTAATCTTGCTTCATGATTGAAAATTGAATCGAATAATTTTCCATCCAATTACTGTATGATGTGCGTCCAAAATTTTAGGAACCAAGACCCAGTATTATTAGAGTTAAAACAGAAGGCTCACTTCTCGCCCGGGACTAGAACAAATTAGTGAAAATAAATTTTGATTATTTTTAATAGCGACAAAAACTATTTTATCAAGCATTGAAATCGAACCGTGGTCGAAACAAACAAAATATTTTTGAAAGAAACTTTTCCTCTCAGTTTTATATATTGCAACAAAATTTACTACATTCAACGTAAAATTCGAATATGAAAAAATATTCATCTGTTTATAAGAACGAATCGAAAGTTATGTACACTTCCAGCTATGCCGGAAGTCATAGAAACACATTAATTACTTCACTCGATAGAAAACAATTTGCGGTATCAATGTTTCAAATTTCATGCTGGTACCTTGAAAAATGTAGATTTTTTTGGGGGTGAATCCAATTCCTGTGGCACCCTGTATTTCGTTGCGCTCGATACTGCGAGTAAAACATTTCCCATGTCACTATTGTCCTGAATGGTCTCGTCTAGTTTCACATATCTATTTTGATGACGAATTCGAAAGATTTTTTGCTCGTTTGCTAGCGACACATTCTCTCCACTTATGTTCACATAACAATGAAAAAAAAATGAAAAATAATTTTGAGATATTCGGAAGATAATTTTGATTCACGTTCACATCAGATTCACATATAATTTTCAAATCTATAGGAAATGTTTTGAGCTGACCTGTGAATTGGCTCGTTCCAATAATGTAAAGGTTTTATGAAGGCTTATTACCACTATTATCGTATAATTCAACAACTATTTCGTTGCGCTCCAGACTGGAGGAAAACTTTCACATGTGACAATTATTATCCTTGCTATTGTACTCGTCTCAGGACTATTTTGTGCTTATTTGTTCACGATGGCGAGTACGTCAACACTGTTCCTCGACGTATGATGGTAAGATATTTTGCAGTAGGCCTTGGTGGTTTCTCGTCCCCGTGAAGCTATAAGGCTCCATAAAGGCTTATTTCCTTTATTATCGTAAAATTCAACAATTCTATTCGTTGTGCTGGAGACTGCGAGAAAAAATTTCAATATGTATCATAACCGCCATTGGATTTAACTGGAGAGTTTTTCACAAAATTTTCTTCAGATAAATTACACAAAAAAGAACTCATGATTTAGGAATATTCGGAAGAGGTTTTTGGTTGAATTACACACCTATAAGTCACATATAATTTTATGTATCAATACATTATCAAGGAGGTATTAAGCGTCTAGAACTCCTTCATCATTCAACAAGGTGAGTCGTTCTGGTGATTGGTAATACCGTGAAACTGCAGTTAATGAAATACTTGCAATTGAATTTTTTGTGTTGTTTGGAGAAGTGACCTGTATATTTTCACAACTCTCTTCGTTGCGCTATAAGTTTTACTATATAGATTATGAAACGGATTTCAAATGGAGTAGACTGAACGTTCCTTTGAGTGGTAATTTTACTGAAAATTTCGGGTTATTGTGTTACCTACTCTTTCTCTCGATAAAATTCTCCGGATTTCCTGTAACTTGCTTCGAGATAAAGGCCGTCATCAGATTAAACGCGATTCCCTCAGAACTAACATAAATCAATAGAGACAAACGGGATGAATTCCATCAAAAAACATTTTGTCAGGAAAAGTCAAAGAAGTAAAAACGAAACCCTTGAAAATGCTGTGTTAGCTTGGCTACTCCAACTGAACTGTAAATGTATAACGATAATTCAATTGAATTGAAAGGCCGAGAAAAGGAGAGCTTCAGTGGATACGGTAGAAAATTAGATCCCTTATTCCTTCCTCTTTCCTCTGAACCGCATTTCCTCTCCTGTTACAGTTCAAAGACAATGATTGATGGAGATCGATAATGAAGATTGATGTAGAAAGAATCTCTTCCGTTAGTATTCCTGTCCATACTCTAATGAAAAACTAATGAACTAAAATAAGGAACACACGTTGTTGAGACAGATCTATTCGGATCTATGACGTGGGAGTTATTCAGGAGCTTCATTTCCCAGGTGATTCAGTGGATGTTCATATTAAATTTTCATTAGCCCTATGAACTTATAACGGTTTGCTTTCCTTCTTGAAGTATAAGATATTTTCAAAAAAATAATAACTACTCGTTGGAACAGTACTGAGAATTGAGGTGGGGAAGGTTAATTATGAACACTTTTTATGTAATACATATCTTAATAAAATATATATAAACCTGCAAACGTATAATAGACAGTGTTTTGTAGGCACGTGCATTTTTTTTCTCGAATGAAAACTGAAGGCACGAAGTTATCCCGGAAATAAAACAAGGTTACTTTGGATTTAAAAACTAATAAATATAATAGTATCCCAAAACGTTCAAGGAATACCATGATCACAAAAATTTGCGATAGGTTTTTCCACCTAGTATCTCAGTTTTATTGTGATTGGATCAGTGCTTCTCGAGTTATTCCAGAAATAACTATGTTACCCAGAAAAAAATATTTTGACATATTTTTTCCAAATATCTCCAAGGATTCAAATTGAAACGAACCAAAATTGTATATACTGTTGTGGAACATATAGTTTAAAGTTTGTATTGAATCGCTTTGAAATATGATAAATGGTTCCTAGAATATTTGATTTTTTCGGTCTTTACTTAACAAAAATTCATCTTGATATTCATTAGAATAAAACACTTCATTTCTGCTCATATTTATTACTTTTACAACAATTGTTTCGTCACTTACATTATAATTTCATCAGACGATAATGGTTTCTAGAAAAACAGATTCTGAATGGAAATTCGGGTAAAAATTTGAATTGTTCTGATAAAAGGATCAATTTGAGGTCACTTTCTGGCTCGAAATTTGAGAACTACAGTAATTTGGACCAAACTATAGCAAGATGTTCTCCACAACATGTGGCAGAAAATAGTTCTGCACATGTCTACAATCCAGTACTGGTATAATAAGGCCGCAGAAAAGTTAACTCAAACTTCAACAGTCATTTCGAACCTAATGGGTATTTTTACATCCACCAGTTAATAACTGGTTTTCGTTCAGAACAATTTGATTAAACCGGACCTCACCAGTTCTAGTTCTGCTCATTAAATTCAAAAAAGGGCCTAGAAGAGCAGTGCCATGAAGGCAAAATACGATTTTGGAGAAATTTTGCAGAAGGTTGCGCGTCTTGATATTTCAACTAACTGCCAAGTTTCAATTCAATTGCACCAGTAGTTTCTCGAATATGAGGGAAATAACTTCGAAATTTCAAATGACTATAACTCCGAAACCATTTGGCCGATTTGGCCAATTAACGAACTCAACTGCGGAATTTCAATAGGCAAACTACCCTACAAGTTTCACTAGCTCGATCCGTTCGACAGTTATAATGTCCAAGGACGGTCGGCCGGCTGAACAGAATCGATTTTGACACCGGATTTGTCATGTGTGAGTCCAACCTAGTCGTTTGAGACCATTTTCGGTTCAAAATTCTGAAGTTATAGACATTTGGACAAAACGATAGCATGCTGTTACCTTAGAACGCGCAAAGACATTTATAAGGTGAACCAGAATAATTCTTCATAAGCTTCATTTAATTCGTTCGTGCTTGTGATAATGCGGAAATGATAATTATTATTGAATAAAGAAACAGTAAGTATCGGTATAAATTACTGACATGTTGGCAAAACGATAAGGCGCTGTTCTCCAGAAAAAGCGCGTTAACATATGAGATGAATTTTTCCGTCAATTATTTCTTTTTTGTTGGAATTAATGGCCGAAATCATCAACCCAATACTGATGAATGACATCAAGGACCAGACCAAACCTTTATCAACTTTTTTCTTGTAAATTTAACAGTTTAACCCATAACATAACATAACTAAATTATGTATGGGTGAACTATTTTATATATTTTATCAAACTAGATCCGAAAGTAAATATCGGATCGAATTGGAATTCGAAACATTGTTGTTGGATACTGACTTTAAGGTCTGTGTCAATTCCATTGAAATCATATGATATTTTCAGGAAAAAACAATTTTCATCAAAAATTTGAAAATTTTCGAATAATTTTTTTTTCAAATTTTCAATCAACAAACAATTTTGCCCCCAGTTGCACATTGGTATTCCAGAACATTTCACGAAGTTTCAATTTGATCGATGGAATGCTTCATGAGATATCGAGGAATTAACTTAATTTCATTAACGAACCTAATCTGACAATTTCAATACGCTGAATCATTTCCTCCGAAAGCACATACGGATGGACGGACAGAATTGAATTTGACCACGGATTCTTTTTCAGGGAGTTGAACCCAATCGTTTAAGAGCATTTTTTGCTCAAAATTCGAAAATTCAGACATCGTGACGAAATGATAACGCGCTGTTCCCTAGAAAAAGCGCGTAAAATAAAGGGATATCGAAGTAACTGACGAGATATAACCTATACATACCGGGGGTTTTAAGTATTGTCAAATTAATTCTGAAATCGATCCAGTATGAAAACGACCCCGAGACTTTCGCCTTTTTGCAACCTTTAATGAAGGTCGATATGCCTCGATTTAAGGGCCTACGTTAGTACACTACTGCTAATTCATTTCTTCACTATATCCTCACCGTTCAAAAAAAGATGACTGTCATTGATTTCTGTATTGTGGAATTACCCAAAACTGTATCATTCCGTTTATATAATTCAAGGAATATTTTTCATGAAAAAAGTATACTCCTCTGCAATGTGAATTCGTCTAGCGTAGGCGTAAAAAGAGTGGGTATTTAACTTAGAATCCTCAAGCATGAAGAAAAATTCAAAAATATTCGAAGTAAATTTCACACTGAAACTCATTCCATTCGAGAAATCTATGCCTGAACAACGCAGCAAAAACAGCAATGTTTTCAGAAATTAAGTTGCCTGCATTTTTTCACCTGAGGAGTATCTAGAAAAATTGTGAATCCAGTTCTATTTGATAGGAGAAAAGTAAAGCTGCATTATTAGATTAAAATTATTATGGCATCACGTACAAGCGATATCCTCTTGCTAAAGCTTCTGTGTTATCATGTATTTGTTCACTTCCCATTTTATTAATCAATTGTAGATAACTGAGTGAATAAATATTATTATTATTATTATATTATTATTATATGGCAAACTGGATTTGAGTATTGATCAGAACTAGTTTATATAGAAGTAAGCTAGAAATTCCTACAAGATGACGAATATGCATGAAACTTTCGATTCATATTAAGGTATGCTGTTGTTATACATCGAATCTGAAACAGCATGTTTATCTAAGCAGAAACTCTTATTCCAATCAGCGGAACCTTGTATGTTATTTACCTTCACATTCATGCTTCTGCTGATTGGCCATTCCAATGGACCATAAAGTATAATGACTTGGACTCGTCCTTCCATTTTATTCGAATCGTTGACAATCAGTAATCCCCCTATTCCACAGAACTTTACGATTCAGGCTTCGGATACCGGATGTCTATAGATGTGTATGATTCAATATTACGATGTTTGTATCAGTCCAGCTTTCCTGTAGTACGAGTGAACATAAAACGGAACCGAATGTTGGTGATGACGAATATACCTACTTGAAGTTTCCATCTGTTAAATTTTAATGTCAAAAGATAAAACTTAGAATCCTTCATGCAATTGTCTCTCTGAGACATACCGATTCCTTTTCCGTAATAGTGATGCTCATGAGAGACATTTCACGGTTCACTACTGATAATAAAGTAGATTTCACTCCTGGACAGTATTCTTGAGATATTTTTTCGAATAAGGCACACCAGTTCAATTTCTAAAAATGAGTAAAAAACTCACTTGGAAACTAGGGAATTCGCGAGGTTTCGTAGCAAGGGCGGTCACCAATTCTGGTTGATACTGTTCAACCTAATTCGAATATCAAAAAATTGCCATCAGCTGTTCGAATTTTGAACGAGCTTTCAAGCCCTCATTTCTCAACCGATAGTACCAGGTTCTTAGATCTCAAATGAAAATTTCGAAACAGTCAGATAATGAGATGAGAAATTAATTTGTATAACATTCATAAAATACATCAACGGATTAGGACCAACAACAGAAAGATGTTTTAAGTTTCTTGCATCTGTGGCAACTTTTCGAGGGCTTTTTGCTTCATCAGGCCTGCAATTTATTCAGACTTATATAGTACAAAAGTTTCTTTTCTTTATAACAATATTATCGAAAACTCTACAGAAATGCATCTCTTCAATAAATCCAACAACTCACGATAAATATCATCCATAACACAATGAGTATTAACGGTTTCTGAAAATAAAATGTACCATAAAATTCTTCTCCTCAAATCAGTCAACAAATGAATGGAATAACAAAGACAAAGCAATACGCATTAAATATTAAATAACAGCAACCACACATTCCTCATGGAGTACAAACAGTAGTAGTATCAACAACATAAACCTCAAATAACATTCTGTACAAGAAATTCAATTAACCTAGTCACGATTACTTTATCTTAGTTCTCTGAGGTCTTTATATTTTGAAATAATGGAACTATAATGTTCTGCTAGATGTTCTGTATCTGTTTTAAAATTCATAGTTTGAAACAAGCTTATAATTTGTATATTCTGGGTTTCTGTGAATAATATACTCCTTGGCATTAGTTTTGTTATATTCAGAATACTTCGTGATCTTCATTTCTTGAAAATATCTTACATCAAGAATGAAACTATAACGTCTCCAGATTCTTTCATTATCGTTTGAGCAAAAAACTTGATGTGTTCGACGACCCCGTAGCTGCTGAATACTCTCTTGACGAAACATGATGGTCGATGTCTGCTTGTGATGACTCGTTCCAAGCAACTTGAAGTTCGCGAACTAAATATGCCAGGTCCCCTATTCTGAATAAGTGAACATTGGATGCGCAAACGCATTTCGGTTTAATTAGTTCGGGTATTCGTATGCACGTCAAAAGTTCACTTGTCTAGAATACGGGCCGTGAGTCTATGGAGGTTGGTGCAAATTGCTGTCTACCCTCCTCACCTGATCATATCTCATACTTGTTCAATATTATATCCGGTAAAGAGCATAGCCAAGACAGAACCTCTACATCAAGTTTTTGAATTGAGTCCTTATGAAAACATGAATTATCTTGCTGAAAATGGGTGGTCATTTAGATAAAATAGTATAATGGATTATGAAGCATCGTCAACATAACATGAAAGTATAAAACTGCCTCGAATAAACATAAGGCTGGTCGTCCACTGCACGAGATTTCAAGAGGCTCGATAGGAGCGCAAACGAGCGAAATTGCGCGACAGATCCAAATGAATAGAATTCTAGGTACCCTCGTCCACTGGCAGCGAGTTCATACGGGCGTTTTCGAGAGAATTCGAGCGGCGCAACCGTATCCCGATCAGTTTTGATCTGCTGCGTCTATACGCCCGAATAAAGGAGCTATCCGACGGTAAGCGGAAGGTGGTTTCAGAACGAAATATTTGTTGAAGCTCGTTGTTTATAATTGGTGAATTTAAGATTGATTAGATTGAAAGGTTAATGAATGTTTTTTTTTCTTACATTAAACTAACATCCAGAAGTTCTGTAGGTATAGTAGCCTACCAGAAATTGGACTCTTTTGCAACAACCGGCTGTATAGCATTCCAAATATAATTAATCCAGCGCGTTTTGCCATTATCTTATACATTCACAGTATACTGATTCTTATTTTTCCCCGACTAGGTCTTCTATATATTTGAAACCTGTTGACGAAAATGAATTTGTTTACGCCATTGCCTCATTAAAAAACGGAACTGGTCCAGTACCTGACGGAATTTCTTCCTGCCTCATAAAACATATACATTCGTTCTGAAGCCTCTAGTACATGTCAAAAATTTGTGTTTCTCGGGTGGTGCAGTGCCGACAGAGTGGAAGGAGTCTCATGTGACTCGCGTTTTCAAATCTGGAAATAGATCTGAAATGACAAACTACCGTACTCTGTAATCAATAACTTTGGCAAAATATTTGAAAAATGCCTGAAAGATAGATTAATCTCATATCTTGAAAAGAATAAATTATTGAATGGTAGACAATTTGGTTTCCGTAAGAATACATACATACACTGACGCGATTCAAGAACTTATTGAAAATGTCGTTCAGCCCATGGACGCGAATAAAAGAGTAATGGCGGTGTTTTTAGATCTGGCTCAGGCTTTTGACACTGTGAATCACACTTTACTTATTGATAGACTGGAAAATCCTGGTGTCAGGGGAGTTAGCTCGAATTTGATTCGAAGTTATTTGGAAAATCGGATTCAGTCTGTTAAGATGGGGAGTATTTTGAGTTCGCCATTGAGGGTGGACATTGGGATCCCTCAGGGAACTGTACTTGTACCGATCCTCTTTTTGGTTTTCATTGACTGGTTGCTTCGTGCTGCCAGACTCTATATGATAGCCTATGCTGATGATACCGTCATAATTTTTGAGGGTGACACATGGGAGGAGGTCTATCGGTATGCTGTAAAGGGTTTGGAAACAGTTTTCAGGTTGTTGTCAGTATCCTAGTTGAGTTTGAATAAGACTAAGACTAGATTTGTTTCATTTTTCCTTAGAGTGTCTGAACAGCCGGAGTTTGATTCGATACTTTTTCATTAAGATCATTGTGACCAGTCAGGGTGGCAGTATAACGGTATTAATAAAACTGAGTCGATTAAGTATTTCGAAGTAATCATTGACCTACATCTGAGGTGGAGTGAGCACACAGCTCATCTTGTCAAACGCATCAAAAAACTTTATTATGTATTTTATAATATACGTAATATTCTCTCGAAGAAAGAATGTTTCCAGGTGTACGAGTCTCTAGTTTTATCATTATTGAGGTATGGTATTGTGATATGGGGTTGTGTCAGTGAAAATAATATGGGAGGATTGAACGTTGTTCATAAGGCGGTACTGAAAATAATAATGAAATTGAGTAAAAGGTTTGAAACTGAGAGACTATTTTTGGAATCTGAGTAGTTAAATATCAGACAACTTTTTATATATGAAGTAACACTAAATAAGATGAAAAAGAGGAAACAAGTTGGTCAGCATTCTGTTCAAACAAGGCAGGTTCGGAATAGAAATCTGGTTGTTCCACTGTTCCACAAAAAACATTTGCAGTGTAGTCTTTTGTACTATGGTCCCAAATTTTATAACCTTCTTCCTTATGAATTCAGGGCATCATTCAACATAAAATCTAGGGTATGTAGGAATCGCCTTCAATCATACATAAATACGAATTCGAGTAGATTGGAGGCTATTTTTGCGCGCATGTTCTAGGGGAACAGCGTGCTATCGTTTTGATCAAATGTCTGTAATTTTGGATGATTGAGCCGAAAATGGTCTCAATCGACTAGGTTTGACTCACTGATGACGAATCCGGTGTCAAAATCGATTCTGTCCGGCCGGCCGGCCGGCCGTAGACACGATAACTGTCGAACGAAGTGAGCTAGCAACTTGAAACTTTCAGGGAGGTCGCGCATTGGAATGCCGCGGTTAAGTTCGTTAATGGGCCAAATCGATCGAATAGTTTCGGAGTTATAGGCATTTGAAGTTTTGAAGTTATTTATTTTTTATTTCAGAAACTACCTGAGCGATTGGATTCAACCTTGGCGGTTAGGTGAAGTACAACGACGCGCAACTTTGAGCCAAATTTCGTCAGGATTATATTGTTGGTTATTTCAAAAAAAAAATTTTTTCGAAATTTTTTTCCAAAAAATTTTTTTTTCGGAAACCATTCATCATATCCAAGAAAAATTATACTCACGCTTTGACCTTCTAATTTCACAGCAATGCACCAAATTTCAGTTCGATACGATCATAAGTTTTGGAGATATCGGGAAAAAATATGTCAAATTTCGAGGTTTTCTTCTCGATATCGTTGATTTTTTCGGTATAACTCGAGAAATACTGATTCAGTCTTGATTAAACTTCACAGCTAGTTTTAAGACGCTGAAAGACAACTTTATGCAAAATTTCGTAATAATCGGGTAATTAGAACAATTTGAAAAAAAAATTTATATGATTTTCTCATCATATCATCCTCATTAAATTCTGTATGAAACTTCGAACTGTTATTTTCGATGAAGTACTGGATTTCAATTCGATCTGATCTGTATTTTTGGAAATATTGGAAAAATAAAATTTTGATTGGGTATATCTACGGAATCATTGGGTGGATTTTACCCATTCACGAATTCGGCCTTCGTAATTAAGGTCCAAACCTTCTCTACAAATATCGAGTTTCTAAGTTGTTTCTTTCGGAAGTTATTGTGTTTACGCAGTCGGCCGTTAGATAATCACAAGGACAAATATTCGTCCTTATGAGTATGTTATATATTATTGCTGGAGCTCTTTCTTCTCCGAGAATCCAATTCCTATCTTGGTTTGAATACGGCTATACGACATACGTATAGTTACAGCTCCATTTTCTTCTTCATGCCATTGACAAGCGATTTCACTTGCGTAGCCAAACAGTCTCGTAGCGCAAGTTTCCTGAGGTGTCTATTCTGACGTTCTGTGGTAAGCCTCGGTGTGTTGCTACCTTTATTTGTCCATACACGACACATAAGCATTATATTCATTGCAGTACTATCAACACGACGGTCGATTTCGATAGAGGACAGACAAACATCTCAATAGGGAACCATTCTATCCATGTCAAAATCTCTATTATGGGGATTATATTGACGTCTCCAAATTCGAAGCATTTCATTAAGTATCAACTTTGGCTCAATACAACTTGACTGCCAAGGAATAACTGAAATACTGTACTATTCAGGTTTAATACACAATTTTCTTCACAGAAAAATATTGTTCATGCAAACCAAACCGTTGATTGGCACAAAATGCTTTGAGTATGCTCATTCTCGAGAAAATATTTGGTTTCATCTCTTGATTTCAACACTCTGCATCCAATTATTTTCAATATCTGTATCTGCTGGTTATCAAACTTCGAATATTCTGCTTACATATTTTCAGCTTCACGTATAATCATATTATCGAAATAATACTCGATGAAATGAACAACACGGAACACGTTGCTGTTGGAACGTAGCGGAAAATGTCCAAATTTGTGGACAGGGCAAACCACATTGAATCGCACGCTGGGTAAGCATGTCATTTTCGGTATTAAAGCCATGTAGTTGCGTGGGGATAATTTACATTTACAATGGCTTTCGGGAAGCCCTAGTATAGGATTATCTTGAACAAGATCTTTGTCTGCTGTTTGTTCCGTTCGTTTTTGAGTTTGGCGAAAATAGAAATATGTGGATGATTTTGTTGTTTCAGGGTCACTGTCTGTACGTTCAAGGTTTTTCTGATGCATAGAGATTCGATAACTATTACAATGATTCAAGATTTTGTATGACAGGGTATCATTAAAATACTAAATGAATTATAATTGAAGCCTCACAATCACAACATTTCATATCGAAATCTTCAACAATATTTTTTGGGAGAAATTCAGTGCGCATCAAAATTATGGAACAAATTCAATTCCTCAGAAGAAAAATATTTGGCAACAAAATTCTGAAACAGGTGACATTCGGTTTCACTTTTTTTTTGGAGGATTCTCGTTGCACCCGGTGCCATCTCCATCAACCCTCTAAATTTTTTGAATACGGAAAGTAGGTCATGTGGTACTTTTTTGGCAAGGTCTTTGTATTTTCTTCACAGGCATGTAGAAATTTTCAAAAAAAAAATATTTTTTTTGAAAAATTAGTCAGTTCAAAGAGGCTCATTTTCATTTTCTTTGAGACGATGGTACCTGATGAAATGTTTCACCTAATGAAAGTAGGCCATTACAGTTTTGCTCATGTACAATGGTCTAATTTCTCATTCGTTCATGTATTCAATTCATCATACAATTTCATTTGTCGTTCATCTATTAATTTTTTATTTACTTATTTATTCATTCATTATTTTTATTATTTTCTTTGTTCATTTTGTTATTCGTTCATTCCTTCATTCATTAATATCGGAAACGAATAGACGTGAGTTCTACAAAGTATTCACTAGGTACCAAATAAAATATCTCACGTTGGAGTTAAATTCTGGCATGGAAATATCAGCAAAATATTTCAAACTTCTTGAAGTTAAATAGCAGGAGTCCGTATTGTGGAATCCTTTTGAGCTCTGAACATGGTCACCAATTTCGAGTGAAAAGTGAATAGTTCTTATATGTTGGAGAATAAATAGAGGAAAAATCAATCAAGGTAGAATTTGTGTTGATAGATCGACAAATACTTGTCCTTGTGTATATGTTAGATTATTACTACTGGAGCTCTTTTTCTCCAGCAACCAATTCCTTTCCTTGTTAGATATTGGACATTATCGTCTAGTGGGAAAACCACATGAACCAAGTGTTTAAAAGTCCTGACGGACGTCGTAAGCTGTAGAATCGCAGAGGCAGCCACCTGATTCGACAATAGGATAAACGTGATATACATCGATCGAAGTATTCTGCATTCGAAGGTACGATTCGCAAGACAGTATTCCATCTGACAGGTGATGAGTATCTAGATTCCTATTTTGCGGTTTACACTAGGTAAGTTGGTCTGACGATCAGTAAAAACTGAAAAACAGCTGTAACCAGTCTCCTTGGATGCCGCTTCTTCTGTGTAGATGTTTTGGTTGATTGAATGATTAGCTCTGATCAAGGTGGAATGTGTGTAGATTTATCATCAGAAATTTGTTCTTGTGGTTATGTAAAATCAAAAATATCTGCTCGTGCTGGCTATATGGTGCACAAGCACGATAACACGATGTCCGTAATCATCTTGATTGGACTATATTCCTTTTGTTGCTATGCTGTGTTGTTGAGGAATACTGAACACGATATTGATCCAAGATTCTCTTCAAATCCTCATATTTGGGAATTCATAGAGAATCAGCATAGAGTCGTAATCGATGAGTTTCCATCGCAACCATAACCAACATATTCAGTATCACTAATAAACAAAGAGCATTTCATGGAATAATTTCTAAATTACTTCCCGACATCGGAAGATATCGAACTATTTACTGAAACAGAACTAATCAGGAACATATGCATTCAGCAATTAATTCTCAACCAACCAGCATACTGCCATACCCCATATATCTTTTAGACTGCCTCTTATTATATAACAAGGGCATGCTGTATACAATCTAGCTCATTATGATGAATACCTATACAGTTCGTATTGTACCGACCGAGTCCGAACAACAATGGAAATGTATTGCAATTCCATAACTAATTTATTTTCAGAAGTTCCGCCGAACAATGTACGAAACCAAGATCGTAGCTTTGCCGCCTGGATTTCGAAAAGTTCGGCATGAAGGTTCATTTTCTAGTCGACATCCAGATCAGCAGATTGGATCCCAAAACTATTGTATTCAGCGACCTCCGAAATATACGACCCTGTGGGCGGTACGGCGACGCTGAAATAAAATTCGACTGTCTTAGATTAGGTTTCGGAGGGAAATCGATGTAGTCGCCCAGACTCATTCAGGAAGATAGAGCTGAATTTTCAGCTGCAGGCAGGAAAAAGTTCTAGCACGATTTCGGTATGGAAGAAAGTTGCATTTCCAGATGTAATTGGGCGTTTCAGAATATTATCCGGGTAGATACGTCAAGTTTTACAATTTTTCTTCGGTGTATATGAATTTTCTGAAACAATATCTGAAACAAAAGAATAAAAAATATAATGAACAAGTGAAGGCTATCAATGAATTTCAGTGATAGATTAACCTTCATGGACAGATTGATTGAAATAATGATGCTGAGGACATCGGCGCGAAGCCATTTTCTAATGCTACAAAATGGCGTATGAGCCGGGATCAATCGCTCACACTGTCGATTTGAACGTCTTTTCAAATACTTGAAATCAATAAAAGTGAACGATCTTCAGTTAACTCGTTGGCTCTACCTTTAAACTTCTGCCTTGTTGAGATCGCCTTGATGCAAGCATCATTCAATTAGTATAGTATAGAATTATCACAGGAATGGCCCCCGAGTAATCTGGGATAGGTATACGTAAACTCACCGAATCCACATAGGACCATTGAAAAATAATTAAAAAATTTTTGGAAATAATTCACAAAACCCATATACTTTTCCAACCCGCGAGTGTTTAAGACAGCGCAAATACATGATGTGAGGGAATTAGGGTAAGTGTGTCTCAGAAGGCATAGTTGATGAGATAGTATACAACGTGTTTCTCAGTTGACCTTCAAAATTTGGCAAAATAGGTATACGCATATTCTAGAATGAAAAACAGATAGCCATCTACCTAAGTTCTCCAGTATTGATAAACCATTGGATGATTCAAATATAAGAAACTGAATTTCCGTCTCATAAATGGCGCCCCTACCGGGTCACTTCAGTAAAGAAAACGTAAAAAATATAGATATAGATAGGAAAAGAGAATAGAGATATACGGGCCTTCGAATACCTGAAATACCGGTAGGAAAATTTGAAATGGCCGACCGATACCTGAAAACCTAAAAATCTTCTGCTTTACAAATTCTGAGAAAAAAAAATATTTTTAAGGCTGGACTTCAACGAATATCATCACGAAAAGTCAAGAAGCGTATTGTTATTGAATTTGATGAAACAACGAAAGATCATTTTAATGTTGGCGGGGATGAAAACCTATCTACCGAACGGCATGTTTTTCTGACCTCGTTCCGAAGAAATAAGGTCAAGAAGATAGGATGTGTTCAGTGTTGTCATGTAGAATGTACAGGAGTTTATAAAATGTTAAAAGAATTTGTTTGCGATATATGTTGGTCATAATTTATTATGTATGCCATATCATCCTTGGTGTTGAAGGTGAAACATTTAGATCATTCTTCATTTTCGTTTTATCCTTTGAGATTATCAAAATAGAAATGAATCCTTGCACGAACTATACCTTGACATTTTTCCTCGTCCCAACCTTTTCCAAACACTTATTTGGATAGATATAGCTCCATTTCAAAAAGTATGACATCTCATATACACTTTATATGTATATCCCATAAAAATTCTATGCAACATCGTTTCCACGAAAAGATCTGTGATCTCTTTGAGACATAATTATTCATTCAGGAATGATGAACTAGCGACCATCAGGCTGACCTTGAATACACGAGCAACAGAAGCATAAACTATTGTATAGACTCGATATTTGTAGAGCAGTTTTAGAAGTAACTTATGAAGTCAGAATTTGTTAATGGATGAGATTCCCGGAATGTTTCCTGGAGTCGTTGATTTGTGCATCGATTTCACCCATTAATTTCCCGCATCGAATAAAACAGTTTCTTCCTTTGCCATATTCTCAAACTGAACTAAGATGGAAAGATATGGGCCAGACAAAATGAATCGATCAAGGCTTATTCTGGGAGGATTTCGTATCATTTTTTAGGTTTTTCCTGGGATTCCTAGGTTCAATCCCCAAGGGATTTTTCGATAAAAGATTTCGTTTCATTTTAAATAGTTCTGTTTCAGACATTGGATGTGCGAACCCAGGAAAAGCCTACACAAATTCAGACAAAAGGAGCTCATTTTTGTAGTTTTGATATGGTAATTCCAAAAGAATACTGAAAGGTTACGGAACGTATGGTGAGAATTAACTTTCCACTGTTCCTTGAGTTATATATTTTATTCCAAGTATTCAATCATACTAAATCATCTTTTATCTTTTCTTCTTTCGAGACATTCATAGTTGAAACGTTATGAAATCTGACGAATATTAGGGGAACCTTTGTTGGTTTGCACCTTAACTACTGAAGGCATTGAAGTATGCTTCACCCAAATATGGAGATCTGGACTCTACCTTTCCCTTGAGTCTATGCAAAAAAAAACGGTTTTATTGCGTCAGATACAGCGCAAAATAGAAGACGATAAAGGATGGCATCTCTATCTTTTCCTCTCTCCTTTTTCTGTTCAGAATCCTCGAAGAAAAAATAGTATTATTTACTTTCTAGGTACAAACTTTTTGAGGGGATTTCGCAATGAATCTCTTCTCATCTATGACTACACATACGTACATCCAGACCAAAGAATACATACGTAGAGTACCTCCTCTCATTATTAAATTAAGACAAGACTACTTGAAAAAAAAATCTTGAAAAATATAGATTTTTTTTGTAATGCTTTTACGTTATATCTCTTATTTTATGTCAGTTTTGGTACAATGATTTAATATGTCATTTATACGTACTTGGTTGAGGACAATAAAAGTTTACTGTAAGATATCGATATCGAAAGATATTACAGGAAAATATGTATCATATTTTTTTTAATGATTCTCTTATTATGTGGATCGATATAGTTCACAGTTTGGTTACAATGATTGAGAAATAACATTCACATCTGCTTTGAATTTGATGAAAATCGACCAATATTTGGGATTTATTTACCCTTCTCGATACTGGACTCATGCTCAAAAGAAAAGCCATATTACAGATTGCTTGAGACAATGAATTATTAGTATCCTATACGTTCATGATTCAGAAAAAATCGACCACTATCTTTTGTTCTTTGGAAATGAATTATCACCTCCGTCATCACCAAAAAACTGGTTGCCTCTTTTTCGAAACACTAATCATGTTATCACTGTAGAACTAAGGCAGGTATAACCGTAGTGTGTATGTATAACATTCAAGAAAAAGGTTCACATTGCAAAAAGAAACACCTTTTGAATTTGTAAATTAAATAATCAAACTACAGCTGAAACAATCAACAACGTTTACTGGAGGCCGATTTTTGAATCTCGGTCAAGAATTGAAAAGTATTGCGATTGCCATATGTCCGCGCCGATTTCCTAAGTCAAATATAAACAACAAGTAGACATGACCTGCGCATGGAACCGAATGTCACTCGAAAATCGAATGTTATATCTCCTATACTCCGTACCACTCGTTGCTAAGTCGAAGGAAATGGTGATAAGGTTATGTTTACATTACGATTTGAAATTTTTCGATATTTTGGATTCAGATTATTCCTTGAATATTGCTTAAAAACATGGTCGAAATGGCAAATGGTACTCTCACTAATTTTGCAGATGCTCGAGAAAACTTAGAAAATCGATATAAACATATTGCAATTGTCATACTGTTCAATTCTTGATCGAGATTGAAGAATCGGCCCCTTGCTCCTACTCTACTAGACACAGCGAGGAGAGGAAAGCTCTAGTACATCCATGAAGGATATGATGACATGGACGAACCGATACTTCCACGGCACAAGCGCGCAAAAATGTAAATCGACATCTTAAGAATTTCATTCTCTTTAGTTCCGAGTTATCTGCAAGGCAATTAAAAATTTCAACTTTTCTCTGAATTTTCATATCAGCATAATATCCCTTAAATTCACCACTCCCGAAATACGAAATTTCCACCATGATATTTGATATTCAATCATCCTCTTTCCTTTGGATACCAATTAATTCACCCCGGCTTGCTTAAACGGTTTCGAGATCCTCTCTCACTTGGACAATTGAATAATCAAAGGTGGAAACTTTTAATGGTCTAACGTTTCATTTCGTGCCATTACTGACTCGAATGAACAAGTTTCTGCACTATAATTTGTTCAGTGGTAATTTATCAACGCTGAAATTGACGTTTTATCGTCCTGTCTACCGCTTCTTGGCTTCAGGAATATTTCAAGTATACTGGGGTGGTCCGCGAGTAACTGAACATTGATGTTGAATAGAGGACACCTGAAGGAGCCAGATACAAACATTCGAATATATGAACTAAGACTATTGGTTTCTGAAGTACAGGGCGATTTATTGATTTTGGCTGAACTTCTGGCGAATTTGCTTCAAATTTGGCAGGTTTTGTAAGTTCAGGTGATCGAACTGTTCTTATTAACCCCACCGAAATAGTACAGGCTAGGACTCTGAGATTTTAAATTGACCTTCAGGCATAATGAAACGCCTCTTACATGAAATATCAGTTTGTCGTTAATTTCACTTGGATCTGCGTAAATTTTTCCTTAGAAGATTTTTTTCGTGAACGAACAAATTTAAATTTTATCTCGTTAATAGTTAAATGTTTATGATTTTTAAGAGGTTTTTTGGCCGACGCACGCTAGTTCATTCCAATACAGCATAAGCGCGTCGCTTATGGTCGCTCACTACGCCGCTTCTGCGGTTGTCATAGGCTGGTGCCAGAGGATTCAGCCTATCTGATGAGTCCACCTCTAGCACTGGGACGAACCAACTTTCCCTAAGAGCGCGCCGTCATTCAGATGGCGAACTCACGATAACCGCCAAAGTGGTGACTCCGACGTGATGCCATAGATAAGCTGATCTCAATGAGATTACTTATCTATGTGCTATTCTATCTTTGAAGATGGCGGTTCTCTGTTTGACATCGCACCTCTTCTTCCTTCGTCATCATCGTCGCAGGTTGGGCAGTGTGTAGGCGGCGTAGTTTAACTGAGTTGCCAGGGGGTGGCGCCACTGACCACTGACCGACGCACACTAGCTACTTCATTCCAACACAGCATAAGCGCGTCGGTCATGGTCGCTCACTACGTCGCTTCTGCGGTTGTCCTAGGCTGATGCCAGAGGATTCAGCATATCTGATGAGTCCACCTCTGGCTCTGGGACGAAACAACTTTCCCTAAGGGCGTGCCGTCGTTCAGATGGTGCGAACTCACGAGAGCCGCCAAAAGATATTTCTGATATTGAATTTATTGATTTTAATATTTGTTTCGGTTATGAGATTATGTTGAAATTTTTATCTTACAGAGGCATACTAACTAATAACTCCTATTCATGGAATACATACCCGAAACGCAGTGATATTACAATCGACGATACTGATGATTCATTTGAATTTAATGGCCCTCGAAAATCATAAGCGTTAAATTTCGTTTAAAAAAAAACAATAGTTGGTGTGCTGTTCACGTGGAATTCAGTATTCGAAGTAAAAATCTACGCAGAATCAGATGATATTAACGACGAATCAATATTCTTCGTAAAATGTCAAATGTCAAATTGGAAGCGGTTTCATTAAACGGTTAAGGGGTTATAACCTTCCAAAAGTTGTGCCAAAATCAATTAATCACCCTGTATCTCAAAAAATCAGCCTTAGCTCTTATTTAATTGTTGATTTCTGGCTTCTAGAGGTAACATCTATTCACCATCAAACCATGTGCAGTTGCGCGATGACCATACTGTATAGGTGTTTCTTGATATATTCAGTTTGAATTTCAGCTGACTTTCTATTTGGCTAATTTCGCTGTGACACAATACTTCTAATTCTATTTCCTCCTAGTACGAAGTTCTACATAGCTTCGTTGTGTTTTTAGAACCGTTCAAGAAAAGATACGAGGTTGGAAGTTGGTAGGAAAGTTTGGATCGGTACTTATATTTTACCAATTTCTCATGAACTGGCCATGCAATCTACTTGTAAAATACAAACGCGCAACTGCTTTTAATGTTTTATGGGGATCGTGGAATTTTCTTCTGGAATTATCAATCGGATTGCAATAAGATTTAGCACAGACCTCGAAGTAAGTTTGTAACCACAGCATTCTTAATTTCAATTTGGTCCAATTTCAATCTCCGTAGTAACTGGGGAAAAAATATTTAATATTTTCTGAAATCATTCGAAGATGCTGATCCAATCATCACAAAACTGGTTGGAAATGTCGATGCGCAATTCAGTGCAGACTTTCTTGATTAAAGTGTTATCAGAATAATATAAATACGGATATACTTTTTCAAGTTATAATTGAATATTTTGATTCCAAGTTCTGAGAAATATTCATTTCACATTTAAACTGGGTCTTATATCATATTATTTCTGAAATTTCCAAGATATTGGAATGAGGAATTTCAATGACATTGAATGATGAATACAAGATGGCAATGAATCATCAAATCCATGGCTCATTTGGAAATACCAAGTACTGTATGAATACATTGCTAAAAACGAAAGTTTAGTGGAATGCATCAATCATTAACAAGGTCAAAATATATTTTCAGAATAACTTAACGCCTTGACAACGAAAGAGGAAACTCCCGCAAAATTTGTTGACTTCACGTCTGCGCATTACTGGAATTCTTTTTTTGATATCACAGGGCTCTCTTTACGCTTGACATAGTGTTTGAGAAACCCGATAAAATTGAGTCGAAGATTTTATGATGCTTCTTCGTATAATGATAACTCCTGTATTATATATTGATGACTTATGTACACAAAGAGAACTCAGAATATAAAGGAGAAATGAATATATCTATGTATGTTGTGTGTTGTTTCTTGTGGTCAGCATTGGACCAAATTTTATTAATAGAGTATTATAAAGAGCGTCGCAAGATGCTCCTGGCAGATGGCGCACTGTAGGTTGTTATACTGCAGCGGTCCATCTGAAAGCTGACAAGTATCGAGAAATCCCTCTGCGGTTTATCCAAGGTAAGTTGACCTGACGATCAATAACAATTGTCAAACAGCTGTAGTCATTCTCCTTGGATCCGCTTCTTCGGTGTAGGTGTTTTGGTTGATTGGATGGTTAGCTCTGATCAAGGGGGAATATTTGTTGATTTATCGACCGATATTCGTCCTTGTGATTATGTCATTCATTATAATGGATGTGTCTTCTACCACATGAAAAAAAAATATTCATTTAACCTGAAAATAGCCTTCAAATTGCTTCTATCAAACATGACCATATACCCATAGTAACAATTTGTGGCGAAACTGAACACAACTTTTTTGTGTCTGAATAGGGTCGACACTTTTTCGAGCAATTCGGACTTGGTCCGAATTGTGTCGAAAATTCTCGAGTTTGAGTGGACATATTTTCAACTAATTGTGTTCGAAGTATATGCACGTCTGAACAGGAACACATAAGATGTGTTCAAAATGGCTCATCCAGACAGTGGGACCCGAATTATCTGTTCCGGAAGTTACAGTGTTTACGGCTGTCCGTACGGATACAACTGAATTATACCATGAATTATTCAATGGTGAGTGGGTATAATCTAATAATTGAAGAAAAGGTACCCGTCGACATTTATTATTTTAGCTCATTCAACCATTCATAAATTAATGTAAAAATTCTTGGAATAATGAGTGACCAAACCAATTCGTGTAATATCTGAACTTTCAATGCTTTAAAATACCTACCTCGCAATAATTCCCGAATTTTTTCCCCAATTTTTTTAACATCTGTTGCAAACAAAATTCCTCAACTGTCACTTTTATTACCACGTCGTTTTACCTGAATCTGCATAAATACCATGTACTTTGTGTTCAGAGGTTAGTTGCCTGAAGATGAACAAAAGTTCGAAACTAGTCACAAAAATGAAAACTTTACATACTGTGAAACATCTCATAATTGTTGGTAGTGAAACAAAGAAATGAAAAATCTGTTCTAATCATGATCAACTACCAAATAGTAACGGCTAAAACAGTTCAACATCTCCAATGGCAAAGCTTTTGTTCCCTACAACAAGCGAGTAAAAAATAATTCAATGAACCAATGTTATGATGTTCCCCTGTGATGAGCAAGTAACAATAGTCAGTCAAGACATCCAAGGTTCATAGTTCCACGTCGTCATTCCGCAAGTTTCACTTGATGAAAACTCGCAATCCGGCTTGATATACCTCTAAGAATTTCCCCACTCCATTCGAGCCAAGAGAATGAAATTCGAAGTAAACGGCAGCAATGTAAATAGCACGTCATTGTCATTCGACTAAATTATATTATCTTGGAATGTTAAGTTCCTTTCTGTTATCCGCACGGGTGAGCGGTTACCAGTGTGAAATTGTACAATTTTCACCCCGAAACTCGGCACCCGTAATTCCACCAACCGGCAGAGTTGAGGTCTGTCTTTATTCATGTGTTTGTCGATTTGTTTCCCAGCAGTTCAGGAATTCTTCCGAATATGAGGCCTCCGTTGATGGCAGCAAATATAGGCTGACAGTCTTCTTCTCTATTGATTGTTTATTCTCATTGAAATTGTAGAGTAAACTCAGCGTTCATAGATAGGGGGGTTGCGCAATAAGTGAGCTTTAAGGCCAGGCGATACCTGAGGTGAGAGGAGGTTGTTAGTGCGAAATTACATTGGCTATGTTTTCTGTAATGTAATCTCAAAATAGTATAAAAAATCTTTCTTATTTCATTTGATGTGCCAGGGTTTTTAAATAAAGAATTAGCGAAATGTCATAAATTTTGTCGTCCATGTTGTGATGTCATTGGCTAGCTCGCTATATATGAATGACATAACGAAAAAATTATCGAACGATACCATTTCAGCTCAATTCAATGAAGAATCAGAGGACTTCTCGATGATGTATATCCACAAATTTATTCTATTCAATTCAAATAAATAATTGAAACTGATTTCCTCTGCCGATTTACAGTGACTAAATTATGGTTACATTCTTGTCACTTATAATATAAATATTCTATGAAACAATCTACTGCACACCTCCAGAGTCAAGAATGATATATATTTTATGTTGAAATATATATCTACTTAATTTGGGTAATCCCATCGACCATTCGAGGGTTGAATCAGCTAACCTCAATTTAAATATCTGTCGGACAAGAAGTTCTTCGAAATACTCAACAAATTATAAAAGCTTACCAGTAAATTCGATATGTGAGAAAAGTATTGACAACTTTCCGCAAATCCCATAATCGACTTATACCAAAGTATTGAAGACTTTTCTTGAGAAAAAAACGAAAACTTGAAATTCGATGAAAATGTGAAACCTGAACCTGAATACGTTCAATGAGGATTAATGAGTCTGGTCATAGAATAATGAAACTTTTAATATCTCGCCCTGTTTCCCTCAGAATTTATCAACAACCGAAGGAATAGGTCATGGAGAAATAGAGCTCCAGTTCAATCTAAACTAGCATCATACAAGGACGGATGTCCGTCGTTAAGTCAACAAATATTCCATCTTGGTCTGAGCAAATCATCCAATCAATAAAAACATCTACAACGAAAAAGCAAAGTCTACTGATTAAGGTTTCCGCAGTTTCATCTTTCTTACCGATCATCAGACCGCCTTACGTTGAAAATCGCAGATGAGAATATAGATACGTATGTCCTGTTCGATGGAATGCTGCAGTATCAATAACATACAGAGCCATCTTCCATTAGGTGAAATTTTCAACTTGCATGCGTTCAATGAGGATTAATGAGTCTGGTCCTGAAATAACAAAATCATTAATATCTCGCTCTGTTCCCCTCAAACCTATCAGTAGCCAAAGGAATGGATTATGGATAAATAGAGGTTCAGTTTAATATAAACAAGCATGACGCGAGGATCAATATCTGTCGATAATATTGTAAGTTTTGATGAATTTTATCGCAAAGTTTGACTGTAGCGATGGTTGAATGATTTCACATTGGTTTGAAAACAAACAAGTAGATCTCTGGGGTAAGCCAAAACTTAATTTTTCAATTGTCCATCCGTAGTATGCTGATTCACCCTAAGGACACCCTGTATACCTAAGATAGAAAATTTTCGAATTCGTATATGAAGAATTATTATTTTCGAATTCATATGTGATATCAAAATCCTCATCACTTTCGTATGAACGCAACCACACATAATTATTGATTTTAGTATTTCATTTGGTTCGACAATATGGAAACCTCCAAATTATCAGGATATCTCGTTCAGTGGGAACTGGATATTGTAGCATATATTTCAGAAAATTCATTCTCATAGACACATTCTGTTCACAAGAAAACAGCAGTTGATAATTCACATTCCAGTCGTGCGAATTTGCATCCAACTAAATTATGGAGGCATTTTATGAAACAGATAACCGAGCTATTCCAATTAGTGATAGCGTCATTATCTATTCGACAATTGCTGCACATATACCACTGAATGCGAAATGAAATCCTACCAGGTGCGAATACATATGGCGGAAAAAATTTGATGAGTTGAGTGTTTTAGGGAATGTACACTCAAAGAAGAAAAGAAGAATGGATAGACACAACAAAATCTCATGACGAAGTATCAAAAAATTGCGAGAAGACGAAGTGATATTGAACGAATTTGTTTGTGGACCGAACAAATTCCGAAAACCTGACAACAATATGAAAATTATCGATAAAAGGATAGTTTTGGGGGATTTCACGTTGTTTTTTTGTTTTTTGTGTGTTTTCACTTCCAATTCCTGAAAAAATTAGAAATTAAATGAAAACTATTATTCATATAAAATGCCCTTTCTGATTGCAAGAATTTCAAAGTGTTGAGAGCAATTGTTTCTTGCAAATTTTCTCCTAATATTCTCATGATTGTTTGCATTTTTTTATGAAGTAATGATTTTCATTTCATTCTATAGTCTATTCTCAGATACTGAAAGTGAAATACTCTAAGGAATTTTTTTTGTAGGTTTTTCCTGGGTTTTCACTCCCAATATCTGGAACAGAAGTATTAAAATTGACTAAAAATTATTTTTTCATAGAAACACCCTTGTGGATTGCATGACTGAGCTATTTGTCAAGGGCTGCTCCTAAGAAAAAGGTTGCCTAATGAAAATTGGTAGTGTTACAATGCGAACAAAAAAAAAATTGTAGAATAATTTCCTTTTGATTTTCCATTTCCGAGATTTTTGTCCAATTGACATGCTCAAAAAAACCACATCAGCACAGATTCATTTGGTGTGAAGGATTTTTAATTCTACCTATTTTTTTCAGTAAATTCCATTTCATTTACAAATATTACTCCCTTCATTGAGCAAAATGCAGAAGGACCCCTTGAATTTTCTTTCGCATAAGCTTTCTGATTCCAAAATCAGAATTTTTGTATCGTCCCAATCTTGTCATGTGATTCCCAATGATCGAACATACATGGTTCGATATTTGGGATCTGTTTCTAGGTCCCTATTCCACGGCATTGTCAAATATGGGCCTTCTCTGAATTTTGATTCCTTTCTAAAAATATTCTAACGAAAGACATTCGTGGGACAAACTGAATATACAGGGTGAGTCTCTGAGTTGTTTATAAATTTCAACCATAGATTCCTCTCATCAAATTAAACACTTTTTTCATTTGCCATTTTTCCAGATTCGGCTCAGGTAAAAAGTTATTAGCATTTAAACATTTCTCAATGTGCTCATACACTCCTGAACTTTGTTAGCAAGTTTACCTCAGATATCCTTACGGTGATTTCTTTTGGAGAATAATCAATCCAAGGTTTGAAATTCAAAGAAACAAGATTTAGAGAACTCATTTACACAATCAATTCTTATGATTTAAAGCTTTTCGCGATATTATCGTAAGGGAAACTTTCCACTACACTGGACTTGAAACACTTATCTGCAACTTAATGTTCCTGCAGTATCCAATTTCATTCCACTATAAGATTATACACAATTTGATCTTCGCCCATTCTCATATTGAAAACTCCATAATTATACTTTTTTCACGAAATTTATAAATGAATTTCATGGAATCGATCTATTAACCTAAAAATATTCTCTAGACTTATAATAACATGTTATTCTATGTCTATGAATGTAATGGTTAGGTCTGTGGTATGATCACGAAATAGCATATACCTAAATTTGTTCTATGCGAAATAGAAAAATATTTAGGCGTATTCTATGGTCCGGATCAACGTGAACCCAGCTCAATCTACTTCCTCTACTAGATCAGGGGTGGATCCATAAAAATAAGGTAATTTTTCGAATTTTTATCCGATTTTATAATATCCAACGTTGAATATCTGCAAAAGGGTGCGTTTTAGGGGAAATTATAAAGAATTATCAAGTATTTTAAAATAATTGAAGATTCTTATAATGACATAGATTAACTTTAATTACATTCTTCATGTTGATTAGGATAGAAATGATTACTGAAGAATATGTGTAATAGTTATAGAAAACTTCACACCAAAGTTCGTCTCATTCGGAGTTATCATATCAAATCTACAAAAGAAAAACTGATTTTTTTTTTGGAAATTTAAACAGCCTGTATCTTTGCGCTGAAGCCGAATCTAAAAAAATGATAAATGATAAAAGTGTTTTATTTGATGAGAGGAATCTATGGTTCAAATTAATGTACAACTTAAAGACTCACCCTTTATAGTCACACAAAATATTTATATTGGTTCAACTATTGAATATATTTATATTCCATAATCAATATATTTGCAAATGAACTTGTGCCCCCAAGGGCTCCTCATGAAGTATGGGGTGCACATATCCATTCATTTTAACTTCATTTTATTCCATCAAGACGGAGCTGATATGAAACGCTTACGGAAAATATAGTCAGCATCAATCTTGATGTGGAGTAATGTACCAAGGAAGAAACTGGTTTCATCGATTTTCAAGAGCAATAATAGAGTTTTCCTTTGACTATTGAAGTACATATGGACGAATGGACGGACTGAATTGAATTTTACCAAGAACTTCATCAGTTAGTCCAACCTAACCTAATCTAACCTAATTTTTATGCCCATTTCTGGCTCAACATTTTAAACTTACTATCATTTGGGCTTAAAGGAAACAGTTAAATTCTCTGTAGAAATATGTTGTATTTAGAATCAGGAAATGAGTGATTTGAAAAATGTTTTCTACACCGAAACCAAAAAAATGCACTAACGTGAACTCAGCAGCTGTTGCGCTTATAGTCAAATTTGCTGTTTTGACTCCACCATACGCACTTTCGGTGATTTCTTTTGAACATGCGCTCAAAATCTCGAAATTTTCAGATTGTTGAAATGCCTAAAATTTTGCACGAATTTGTTCATACGTATTTTTGAACTAGCTACCAACTTTCATAACGATTCAATCAGAATTTTTTGAGTTATTCCGGAAAAAACCAAGATAGCGAGGCAAAACTACAAAAGGTAACATATTTTTTCCTGATATCTCCGAAAATTATAATCGTATCTAACTGCAGTTTGGTACACGAATCTGAAACACGGAGCTTCTAGTCTGAATTAATAGTTTCAAAAAAAAATTTGAAGAAAACTTTTTTCGAGTATACTGGACGATCTCAACAAAATTTTGCTTGATGCTGTGAGTCTTCATGCCTCAAACAAGTGCCAAGTGGCAATCCGGTCGCTTCAGCACTTCCTGAAATATCAGGAAAAAAATTCAAAATCTTTATTGGCTATAACTCGAGAACCATTATGCCCATTATTTAGCCCATTGATGAACCTGAACGGGGTATTCTGATTGATGCGGGACCTACCCTGAAAGTTTCAAGTCGCTAGCTTGCTCCAATCAATAGTTATCGTGTCCTCGGCCTGACAGAAAAGATTTTGACATCGAATTCGTCATCAGTGAGTCCAACCTACCTGTTTGAGACACTTTTCTGTTCAAAATTTGAAAATTACCGACAATTGGACAAAACGATAGCATGCTGTTTCTCAGAACATGTGCGCGGAAATCGGTAATTGTGATGAAGTTACTGTGGATTTGTTGTTTACTTCAGAATAAACTTATATACGCCTTATAGAGGATGATCCGAAGATATTTCCTATTAACCTCATTTTGATTTGATCATCATGATTTTCATAACATCAAAATATATGATCTTGTCCAAGAATCGGCAATTTAAAAGTATTATGGCAATAATATTCCTTGAAGAGAATGTGGAGAACCGATAGAAAGTAATAAAATCCGGCTTGAACCTCCGAAAATTGCAATCTTCGAGTAGTGAAGCTTCGTGGGATCATTTCCGGCTCAGTTCGCCAAACTACTACAAATGTATATATCTGTGGATTTTCTTATTCATAATAGCAGTCCTCTTCCTCATTTCGTCCGGCTGAATGTAACAAAGTTTGAAAATTCTCGCTGACTTTCTGGGCGAATAATGGAATTGATATTCTGGCCACGAAAATGAGATGATGAATGGGTAAAGAAAGTTTGAAATTTATGAGATTGTAGGCTTTGCGAGGAAATCTGAAATGTTATTCTATTTCAATGATGTGAAGAAAATGAAGATTAAGTCCGAATAGGAATCTGTCCTCTTTTCAATCTGTTTGTTTCGCAGGGGTTTCAAGATTTATAGCGTCAGGAAAAATTTAACGGAATTCGGTAATAGGGAAACTTTCTTCTCGTTCTAATTGTGTTCGTTGTAAGGTTCCCATCGAGAAAGTCGAGAAAAACATTGACGTTAAACCTGGACCTTTGATGCCTTCATTCAAATTTATAGTAAAAGTAGTCACCCATCCTGTAATGTCCTCGACTAACGTTGCTATAAACAGATACAATTGTAAAATAACTTAGAATTGAGTATGTAATACCTCGAGAATATTTCTAGCGCCGTTCCCTCTCTCAGTCTTTGGTTTAGTGATGCCCTTCCTACTCCATCCCTTGTATCTTGAGTTATCTGCCTTTTTGCGCGCATATTCTAGGGAAACAGTGTGTTATCGTTTTGTCCAAATGTCTGTAATTTTCGGATTTTGAGCCGTAAATGCTCTCGAACGACTAGATTGGAATCGCTGATGACGAATCCGGTGTCAAAATCGATTCTGTTCGGCTTAACGGCCGACCGTTAACACAATTACTTCCGAAAGAAACAACTTGAAAACTTGACATGTGTAGTGTAGGTTTGGACCATAATTATGAAGGCTAAATTCGTGAATTGGTGAAATCCACCCAATTAATCCGCAGATATACCTATTCAAAATTTTATTTTCCCAAGATTTCCAAAAAAACAAAATCGAATGGAAATCCAGTGATTTATCGGAAAAAAACTATAAAATCATCTCCGTGAAGGCAGCTGCTTTTCGCGCATGTTCAAATGCCAAAACGGTTATCTCCATTGAACATGCGCGCAAAAGCTGTTGCCTTCATGGCAGTGTTTTTAACGCCTGGTTACATTAACAATATCAACATGTATACTCCCATGATAGGATCATTGCTTGAGGGGCCGGATCTAGTTGAAAGACCGTCCTAGTCGGGTACCAAATGTAGGTAAAATTTTATCAATCTCCTGCTTATGGTCTATCTTCTATACTGTTGTAGATATAATTTCAAGATAGTTTTTCAGTCTTAATACAAGAAAGAAGGAGAAATTTTGTCTTGGAAAACGATGCCATCTTCTTATTAATATGCGAACTAATTCCGTAGTTGATTTTTTAGGTTTATATTCGTGCTCTTGTATCAGGTAAAAATAGATGGTGCCCTCTTAAAATTCCTTTTGCTTATACTGTGATTGTTCGATATATCAAAAAACCTCAAGTCCTTTCTCAAAAAATAATGTAAATATGTAATGATATCAAAAGTGAATTTTCGTGCTGACAAATTATCGACATTTTGTGATGAAAATAACATGAAAGATTCGGTATCTTATTCAATCCTATCGTTTCTAATTTTTTACGTTCCTAATGTTTAAGGTGATTGATTTCATGATTTTCTTAGTATAATGGTTTTTCGATTATTTCATACATGTTACATTGTCCGATGTGAACAAATATCACCGTTTCATTGAAATTAATTATGGTTTTATTTATATTTTCATGAATTTAATAAGCATGCAGCACTTACAAAAATGTTTGAAAGTTTTTTTTATTATAATGACAGTTTCGCTTGAACCATTTCTCAATTCAAGTTCATATTTGATGGACGATTGCAATAAGAAACTTCATTCAGTCTCATGATGTAATGAACTCTCGAAAGAAATTACTTCGATTCCTATCGCTTTATTTTTGACAATGACACGTGCTTCCTAGTACTACTAAATTTTCAAACTGGTATATTACAAGTTGTGCAATAAATGTCTTCTGTGGGCTTATTCCTTGGGAATCTCGAAAATAGATGAATTCCTCAGGACCATTCTTCGTTTGGCTGCCAGGTCACTCTTTTCATCAAATGGACTATCACAAAGTAACGGACTACAATCTATCCATTATTTACATACAAATCTCTACACTTGATTCTTCATATTCGTACTAAAAAATAGCATAAATGAATCTTCCAGTTTATATACGTGAAATATTATCAGTACCAACAGAGCAAAATTTCTGCAACTTTAGCCAGGTCTTCGGAATTATTGAATTCACATAAAATCTCCTCCAATTCATTATTTTGCGAATTGAACTCTTATTTTGAAAAATACGTGAATACTGAGACCTCTGTGTGGAGGGGACAATGTTGCGTAGTCATCTGACAGAAAAATTACTGTAACCTTACATTTCCAAAATATACACTGTGAAATCTGCCAGGAGTTAGCACTTAAGCCTGCAATCAGTTGATCATCTGAATGTCTTAATACTCTTTTCATCTCCGACATTCCTTGCACACTCCTTCTGTTGGACTCATTAATGATTAATGATTACCAACTCGACTATATGATGATATGATTATATTTCTCATAATTTAATAATATAATATAATATAATAACATGATTCAATAGAATATGAGAAGGCGCAACTATGCATTTCTTGTACGTCCTACAAACTCTCAAATGAACCATAGAATGGAGAAGTAATACAGAAGCTACTCTTTTCCATTCCCATTGTTCTCAATGTAGTCCAATCCAGCGAGCTTGAAAACGCCAGAAGCTTGATAGTTCAACCTGGCCACCGAAATCATATTATTACCAAAGAATTGTAGGTATGATATTTTATATACTTTCTTTTGTATAAGTATATATACTTGAGTATTGTATGAAAACTATATTATAATGGATCAAACAAGACAATCGAAACAGTCACTGTGAAAAAAACTGAAATATACAGTGAAATCAAAGACGTCGACGTAAACGAATAAACGCACGTAGATGTTGACCAAAGAATTGGACATTGAAAATGGGAGAGAGTCGCTGCTGTAATAATTTTCTTTTCTGAGCCAAACCAGTGCAATCCAGTTTGATGATACATCTTTACTGTCATCATAAAGTGTCCCCACTCAGGTAGACATGAAATGGCTCTGTTTAGCTCATCTCCCCCTGAGTTCCACTAGACTTACCCAGGACGAAACGATATACCCTAAACACCGAAGAGGTAAAAGCTTCTTCGAAAATATCAGAAAGCTTCAGAGGTGACTGTCGGTCATGATTTCATTCTACGATGGTTTTACAGTTTATGTCCCCCCGCTAACATCTGTTCCTCCTGTGAAGACCTCACTTATCGGCCTTGTAGCTGTGTATTTTTTACAGTTCCTCTTTCGGTAATTGTTGAGGTTCGGCGACCACTCCGAAGATCTTCCATATCGCCGCTTTGCTCCTCTGCCGCAAAAATCCGCTCACTGATATGCTCACATACTCACCCGACTTACTATGCACGATATCGAGTGTTACGGGAACATGGTTGGTCTATGATAGAAACTCACACGTGACGAAGTATTTCTCATTACGCATGAAATGGTTTAGTTTGATGCCTACCCTGACGAAGTTTCCTAAACAGAGCCAGGGCGAAACGTGACACCTCCAAAAAATTCGAAGAACATCGCGAACCATCGAAAACCTGCACTACAAGTCATCATTTGACTGTAACATATGCACGGAATTATTTGGTGGTTCCTGAATACTCAAGAATTCCACCTTCGTAATTGAGCGCCAAATTTGCTCTATAAACTACGAGACTTTAAGACGTTCCTTCTGGAAGATATTATCGACAAATTCAGATTCACAACTAACCCAGAAAAAAATTTCATTTTTCTGTATCCTTTTCTTCTTCAGGTTCAAGAATGTTCAATGGCAACCGGTGGGAAAAACCAGAAAAAAAATTAATAATCGAGTCCAATTTCAATCATGAAAGATCACATTCTGCTCTTTCACCATAATGAAAGCGAGATGAAAAAGTTTCTACGTCGTCTTTTCACAACCATAAAACCATGCTGAAAGGATCTCTTGAACATCTAACCTAGCTTTCATTTATCCTTGCGTAATAATATTATAGCTGTTGCCGTTCTATTGAAATTTTCGACGGAAATTCATAATGGATCTTCATCTCTTCTCAAGTAAAGCAGCTGTTCGGAATTACCTCATTCCTTGGATTCTAAGGAAATAAGATTCATCAGCATTGATACAAGCCACTCGGAACCGTGAAGCAAACATTTGAGATATTCTCCAGGAAATAATTTTCCTAAGAAGTTGCACAGAGCGAGTCAAATAATTTCACCAGAGTGGAT
Organism: Myrrha octodecimguttata; assembly: GCA_958510865.1. NCBI lineage: Eukaryota > Metazoa > Arthropoda > Insecta > Coleoptera > Coccinellidae > Myrrha > Myrrha octodecimguttata. The sequence continues at coordinate 58,837,110 of OY294059.1, read as the reverse complement.
TTCGACAAAAACTGTTTCAATTATGCAATAGGATAACCAAAAGTTTACCCCTTTCATATTCAGGAGTGCCAGTACAAAGTGGAGGTCTAAACTTCGAGATATCAAAATATAACATTTTCATATACCGTTAACGGGTTCCTCGAACTTTTCCAGTGTTCTATATGCAACCTATACACTTCAAAGCGACATAATCGACTGGGTATGGTGGCATCGTAAAATATCGGCATAAATATTTTCTACCCTCAAAACTGCTTTAATTAAAAACGAGTTGAAACATTGTGACGAAATATCAGAAAGAATTTAAAACAAATTCTTGATGTTGTTACCGATCCTGAAACTTTGAACCTTTTGTCTTCCATTTCAATATGACAGTATATTATTATACTTGAATGAATGAAAACAGAATGAAAACGTCATATATATATATTAAGGAACATTCCTGTATACAGGGTGTAAATGAATAGTGGCGAAAAGAATTGAGGAGTGATCAGTTTGGTTTTCATCCATGAGTATGATATAAGTAAAACAATTTTCAGGAATATGGAAATATATTTTGCTCTCAACTTTAATCGATATGCCGACGTTTCGGAGATAATAATAATACATGTTGGTACTTCGAACCTAGCAACTATAACAGATTGATAAATTATAACAGCAACCATAGTACTCATAGATAGATCTATCAGTAGAATACAAAATAGGAGAGAGGAAAATACATCAAGACCTACTTCAGAAGAAAATATGAGAACAGTCCATAGGTTCCCTTTCATGGAAGGCCTATCTCACAAGATTCAAAAGATTTTTAGAGAATTGAATACTACATGCGCCTTCTACAACATTTGCACCAACAAGATATTCTTCTCAAGACTGAAGGAAGCCACTAAAAAAGAGTTGTTGTCTTCTGTAGTTTGTAAAATAACGTGCATAGACAGAAGTTACATAGGACAGACTCGACAATATTTAAAGGATAGAGTAAAACAACACAGATACGATACGAGGAATATCAACAACAAAGAAAAGACTGCTCTTTCCTATCACGTATTCAGTGAAGGACATGTTTTCGATTTTGAAGATGTTGAAATACTTGATGTGGAGAGTAATGATTACAAAAGAAACATAAGTGAAATGATTTCCATCAGGAGCAATAACGCGATCAATTTTAGAGAAGACGTGAAAAAATCTCAGCTATTTTTATTATATCTTACTCGACATCACGTGAGATATGAAAAAATAAAAGAAAATAAAAATAACGGCCAAACCAACTTCGAAGAGAAGAAGATTTTTTGTCAATTATCTATGTAAAATATCATTTTGACGTTTGCGATATGTTTTCATGTTTATGTGTTATGTTTGACATTCCTGTTAACGTCTTTGTCCAACGAATTGTAATCTTGAGGTTGGTATCTTGTTCTTTTTGATGATTTCGTTAAGTGTTCTTGCAGAATTTCTACTTATGCCTGCATTCGTCTTTTTGGCCTGAAAAAGGAGTTAAAATTTTATCTCCGAAACGTCGGCATATCGATTGAAGTTGAGAGCCAAATATATTTCCATATTCCTGAAAATTGTTTTACTTATATTGAGGAGTGATTTCTCGTCAAAAACTAAAGTGGACCTTATTTTTGATCAGCCGCCGCTTTGAAACAGCCCCCAGGAAATATCACCTCAAAAAAATAAAATTTTCCCCTGAAATACCAAATATCTCACAAAAACTGGAATGCGAAGGGGCCCTCAAGATGATTTCAAAATTCAACCTGACAAACATAACCTCAAGGGTAAATATCTGTCAATAAATCAACAATTATTTCTTCTTGATCAGAGCTAATCATCCAATCAACCAGAACATATACACCAAAGTATCGGCGTCCAAGGAGGAGATACCTATAACCTGTCGGATGAAACATTGCAGTATAACTACATACAGCGAGCCATCTCACAGCAGCATCTGGCGAATCTTAACTTCCCTGTGCAGAGTGTAGAATACCTTGATCGACGTACATCCTTTTATCGTACCAGGTCACTGCGTCTGCGGTTTGCAGTTCACAACCTTCGTAGCAACTTGGAAACACTTGGAGGAAAATGACTTAGCGACTTAGATTAGGTTTGGAGTCCAGATATCTCGGTTGAGTTCGTTAATGGGTAGAATCGGTTGGATAGTTTCGGAGCTAAGCCCATCTGTAATTCATACTGAATTTCTTGTCAATCCAGTCGTTAGACAATTACAAACAATTTTTTTCGTAAATTGTTGAAATTTTTGATGAACATTTTTTTTATCTGAAAATTTTGATTAAATTCAATAGAATTCGGCTCAAACCTCAGAGGCAGTATTAACTAACAATGTTTCAAATTTCAATTCGATTCGATATTTGCGTTCGAAAATATAAGGGAGAAAAATGTGCCAAATGTCGTTGTTATTTGGAATGTTAACGTTATTTCCGCAATATCTCAGGAAGCACAAATGCAATCAAATTGAAACTTCGTAATCAGGTGGAAATTACCAACACGCAACTAGGTGCAAAATTTCCTTTTGATGTAATAGTTAGAATTTGAACAAGCGCGTAAAAGCACCTGACCTCACGTCATTGCTTTTCTAGATTTTTTCTCCACGAACCAACTCCTATTAAGCATCACGTTTGCTTGCTAGTTCAAGAATAATTCCCAGTGATACGTGTCATGCTATGTATCTGTTGAAGGATTAGTTTTTTCTGGAAAAAGGTCAAGAAATTTTGTTTGTTTCTATATAATAAATGAAGCTATCTGGAATTCATTTTTTCAAGGTAATCATAAATGAAAAAAAAAGTTTCGTGCAAAATAAATTTTAGGAGAAATTTTATACCCCTCGAAATCATACAGCAACACTATAAAAATATTTTGAGTGTACTTTCTCACCAAAAATGTTGGTTCAGTGTCCTTTTTGTGAGATATTGGTTTCTGAGAAACAAATTGAAATCGCTTTTATGAAGACATCTCAATTTATATGGAATACCCACCCTATGTTTCCACAAGGAATCACCTCTTAATTCATTCCCCCGTAAATTTTCTCGGTGTTATTGAGAATGGACTCAACTCAATGTTCCGTAATTTTGACACGTATCTTTTAAGCTTTTGAAGCCAGGGGAAAGACTTGGTATGGCACTGACGATGATGAAATTTCGGCACAAGTTCCAGTTCGAATTGAGTGATGTAGTATTTTCGGCTCGAAATTCGAAAAAAATCAGTCAGTAACCAGACTGATCCCTTTCGGTTCTACTAGAACAAATATTTCGAGTGCATTCAATAGTATTGAAAGCATTACCAATTGCATTCGAAATCATCAGAGAAAAGCTTCCATCTTATATGGCATTATTCGTTGAAGCCATCGATATTCCGCGAACAATATAATAAAACCTGAGTAATATAACTTTATTGAAAAGGCTCCTCTTATCGCGAACATCGAACAGGCATTCAAAAAATTTATTCACCTTTCCACTTCCCCTAGAGTAGAGGTGAGAATAACAATCGGAAGAACAATCGGAAAACGAGACGTTATAAAGTAACGAATCAAATTCGGTATATCTGTGCCATTGACTTTTATTATTGCATCAGCGTAACAGTAAATGCTTAGGTGGAGATATAAAAACATGGTGAAATGAATCCGAGAGTATAAAACTCGTGAACGGTCATTATATAAATGGAATACCCCAGTTATACTTCAAAGCATTGAGTATCTAGAAAAAAATGTTAGGGTACAGGTTGTGCCATCAAATTCGAAAATATCACAGATTTGGCAAACTAATATTTTTGTTTCCTCTAAAACAGACGTGCCAAATTAATTCCATGATATAGAAAAATATTCGCGAATTGAATTCAATATCATCAGAGAAAAGCTTTCACCTCATGTGGCATTATTCCTTGTTATTATGTTATTATTTCTTTAGTTAGAGCTGAGGCTACGCTTTTAAAGCTCAGAATAAAAAAACAAAATACAGGCAGCAACATATCTGTTCTTGAAGCCGTTCACGCTAGTTGAGCATATGACATTAGTAGGCAAACTGTTCCAGGTTGTGAAAATTCGGTTCGGAAGGAAAGTCTGCTTTTGTGTAGTCCTTAAGTTTTCCTTCTTCAGTTTGAACATGTGTCCTCTCAAGTTATTGAGGTTACGGGTGAATAAAAGTGACACATTTATTTCAAGCCAATCATTGATAACTCTATAAATAAATAGAAGGTGTTCTCAGAGCAGGCGTTCCTGAAAGAATGTTAAACCGAAAATGCGCATTCTCTCTTCGAAGCTTTGGTGTTTGAAACCATAAGGAATACGCGTTTCCCCCCACTGAAATGTCTCCGACCGTTCCACATCAGCTCGAAGTGGATGCCAGGCAGGACCAGCAAATTCCAGGATCGATCCTATATAGGTTTTATATATATTACAGCAGACAGCGGAAAGAATGGCCACGGAATCATCACGACATCATGAGTCTTTGACGTAATCTTTGCTACATTGGGACCAGCTTGAATCAGACGTGATGGTCAGTCCCAAATCTTCATGTGACACCGTGATTGCAAGAGGGTGTCCACCAATGCCGTTCTCTCGACGTGTTTTCCATTATTCATCTGAATCAGCTTATCGTCCAACGAGCGTGATAAAGCATCCAAGTCTGACTGTAGAAGGGAATAATTAGACAAAAGTTTGTTGTAAAATCCTGGTATCATACGAAAATTGTGAGCATGATGATCTCAAAACACCAGTTAGTTCTGTCGTGTATATCGAAAAAAATAAGAGGACTCAGAACTGTACCCTGAGGTACATCACTGACAACATAATCTAGCTTCAATCGGCCACCCTTACGGAAAATTTTCCATTCTGCAGAAATGCGACTATCCACTGCAGTAAATCTCCTTTTATCACAGAGTGCTCAATTTCGAGAGGAGGCGTCTGTGAGGAATAAGATCAAAGGATTTTGAGGAGTTCAGAAAGATAATCATTGGAAATGCTCTCGTTCATTCATTAATACTCTCCAGGAGTTTAGTGAGAACGGAACGACCAGGCAAAAGTTCGTGTTGAGTTTCCGGAAGAATCTTTTTTCCACTAAAATTAACTCATTCATCAGCAGACGTTCACAAACCTTCGCAGTTATAAAGGTTAGACTGATTTGTCGATAGTTATTACGGTAGAGTTAATCGCCCCTCCGGAAAATATGAGTAATCGATGCTTGCCACCAACTGGAAGGCAATCTATGGGATTGGAAAGACTCAGTGAAGATCACAGCTAGCAGAGACAATAGGGAGCTAGCACACCTTTTCTGAACAGCCTCATTTATGCCACCAATACCAGGAGATTAGTTAAGCTTCAACGAAAGGAGCTAAGCTATCAAAGCTTTAGGTGTGAATTGGGTGGAACTCAAATCGCTATTACAACGATCCCTTTTGACAACAGGAATTAATCCATCTGGCTCAGCTGTAAATGAGGCAGTAAATTATTTTGCAAACACTTCTGCTGAATGTTCTTTTCCATCATGGGTCAATACATTTTTGCCTCTAACAAGTGATATAGAAGTGATATAGAAGATTTCGTCTTGAAACAGAAATGGATGTATGATAAGAATAACCCTTTTTTATGAACACAATTTTATTTTCAGATTGCCTTTTAGCATCTTGGTCTATCAAACGTTTGGACTATTTACGGAGCACCAGTCAGCACCTTTTGCATCTCTGCCACAACCTCCGTTTATGCAGGATCATTTCACGAATTAATCAGAGGGTTAGATGAATTGCTGTCCAAAAGTTTTGATCTAATGTCATCTTCGAGCGCCGATTGGATCACATGAAAGAAGTCTTCTCACATTTCCTCAACATTCCAACCTTTGAATCATTTCACCCGATCTTCATCGGAGATCGATTTATCCAGCGCACTGTAATCAATGATACCGACCGTTTTCCTACCACAAGTCTGAGAGGATGCATAATACTGAAGTTTAGTTTGGGGCGTGACGTGGTCTGATTCTTCAAAGGGCGGGAGAAGATCAATCTGCTTCGCGAGGTCAGAATCATTGGTCAGTATCAGGTATCTAATGGGTTTGTCTATCAGCTGAAGTTAACTTATATAACGCACCAGAAACGCATAATCAAGCGAGTGTGAGTTCGGAGATGGCAGTTTCGAATGTGGCCACCATAAGTTAAGTAAGTTGGAGTCACCTATCACGAACTGAATCCTCATTCCTGCAAGTTGTTGAAGAAAGCCTAAAAAAATCTGCCAGCAATATAATGAAACTCGAGTAACATAACTTTATCAATAGATCCTCCTCATCGTGAACATCGAACAGCCGATCAAAAATTTCATTCACTTTTCGACTTCCTCCAGAGTTGAGTTGAAAATAACAATCGGTTGAACAATCGGAAAACGAGACGTTATAAAGTAACAAATCAAAGTCGGTATGTGGGTACCATTGACTTTTATTGCATAAGCGTAACCGTAAATGCTCAGATAAAGATATAAAAACATGGCGGAATAAAGCCGAGAGAATAAAACTCGGGAACGGTTATTATCTAAATGGGAGACCTCAGTAGGAAAATTGTTGGCAAAGCGTCATATTATTTACACAATAAGGTGCAGTAGGAGCTTCGGACTAGGACTGAGAGTTAACCTCAACATTTTGAGCGAGTTGAATTACTTAATCAAGTCGAATTACAACATACGCAGCATAGCTGAAGGCCGAGGTACACGCCATTATGGAATAATTAAATATTGCGCTCATTGTTTTCCCATAAACGAAGGCCGGAAAATGGAATTTATCATTCTTCCTAATACTCTTTCTCCTCTTTTTAACGTTTGTTCAGAGGAGAGAACTGGCGCACAATGTACTGGCCTTTTGTGCTCATTTTGCCCCAGTTGGATCTTTCGATTAATTTCTTTCGGATGAGTTTTGCGGTTCCTACGCGTTTTTATGTTATGAGTTCCTCCAGTTCGTGATTGTTCGGCAAAAAATTGATCTATACAGGGTATTCTTCTTCCGAAAGTCTGTTATTTTATTGAAAAATTCACCTAGGTTGATATCATCGTTCGATAGTACGGCACCGCAATCCCTGGCAATTTTCAACAATAAATCTCAGAATGTTTTGCATAGTATTCGTCTTCGAAGACGCATTTCTGTAGTCCCCAAGAGTTTTCTAGTCTTGAATGTCTATGCTCTCGTTTCCGAGGTGTATGTTGTGATTACTCTGATGGTCGATTTCTTGATGCGGGTAGTTTTCTTCCACTGCTGGAATTTGTCATGTTCTTTTGGTTTATTATTTGATAAAATCAAATAATAAACCTTAGTGATCGACCAAAAAAAAAAAATTTTAACCCCCCCTGAAAATTTCACAGTTTACGTTTCGGAGTATGTAGATTTGAATAAACTAATAAAAAAAAATCCGTCCGTCCGCCGTCCCCCGTCCGCCGTCCGTTGTCCGGAGCTTTTCTCAGAAAGTACTGAACCGAAATCAGTGAAACTTGGTAGAAAAATCGTGTGTCGCTCGGGATTGATCCTCCAAGCTTTTAAGCAGAATCTGTGTACCCTACGGGCACATAATAGGGGGTTGGGGGGAAAAAAAAATTATTTCTCGAAAACTTACCACCGAATTTTCATGAAACTCTGAACGTTGATTACTGTTGCAAAACTAAACCAAAAAAGTTTCATCCGGATGATTTCCGACCAGTGGTTCTTGAGTTATAAGAAAAACGCTGCAAATTTCCAATAATGTCGAAAATGACATCATCGCATTCGGTTCTAAGATTGGAATTCACTGAAATAATCGGTTTACTTTTCATCCAGCGTCATACATCCAAAAGAAGATGAAAATATTGATTACCAAATTTTCAACACATATCGAGAAATTTTTAATGGATGCGTTATTATTTTATAAACACAATTTGCAAATACCCCATCGATGTTCCTGACAATTTCATAATCGTAAGTAGTTCAGTAATTCATTTGAAACATTGAAATCACAATAAATACTCTTTTATAACTGAATAACACTTTTGCATGCAGAACGCGAATTAAGTAGCGTAATTTAAAATAATGCAGATTTCCAAAAAATTCGGTTGATCGGAGGTTGCCATCAATTTCGGTTTGCGTAGTACGATTATCGTCAACATGTGGATATCCGTTACTGGTTTCAATCGAAATCCAAAATCTTTCGTACTGATAGTTGGAAATAAGCGTGAATATAAAAAATAATGAGCATTTATATGATAAATCAAATTGGAGGATATAATATGCAAAAAAATCAATAACAAACCGCAAATCTCATCAATTGTCGATTGTCGAGAATCTAATACTTAGGGTTGGAGCCGTAGACTGAAGTTAAAAGCCGATCATCTTTTTACCTGTTCTGAATGGGGACTGTGCCGGGTCTAGACCTAAGACAAGGGATATAGCGTAGACAAAAATATACCGCATGTATCATCTGGTTGTCGGCAAACTACTTGTTTGAATTAGACTTCTTTACATCAAACAGACTTTTGGATTTGACACCCTCTTGGTTGAGTGTATCTGACAACGATAACAACGAACAAAATTTATAATCTAGAATAATTCTGTCGAATTCAACCTGATGAGGTTCACGATATATTTAATTGTAACAGAAATGTTATTGAAAATAACTTTAGTTTTTCAGTTTGTGTGGTGAATACTTTGTGAATCAAGTGAATCGGATATCTGCTGTGGAAAAAATTTTTTTCAGATCAATTGCACAGGAAGGTTGAGTTTTTTTTTCATTTCATTAATATTTTTCAGAACAAAGTTGAATCCTAGTAGAAATCACATCTACACATTTGATATTAGCGAAAAGTCTTGAATTTTGTTTTATGTATTGGTGTTAGTTTGAAAGATTGAGTTTATTTCCTCAGTGTCAAGAAAAACGAACGCGTTCGGATTGAAACATCATGACTAATTGTGAAATATAGACACTCGATTTAATGCAAAATTTCGTGAGAATTGTATAGTGGAAAAATCGAATTTTTTTCAAACATTTTTTTTTCGAATACATATTCATCAAAGTTCAATGAAATTTGGTACAGGTTTCAGAGTCAACATTCAGAAACAGTGTTTCAAATTTCAGTTTTGACCGATATTCATTTGTGCAGATATTGGCAAAAAATTTCGTGACCATTTTGAATATTGAGGTTATTTCCCTAATATCTCAAAAAGGGCGAATCCTATCTGATTTGAAGTTCATTTTCAGTTGTAGAATACCGACACGAAATTTAATAATTGTGGAAAATAGTTAGATTTTCAAAGAGGTGGAACGACTGTGGAACTTCTCATTCTCATTCAAAATATTATTTTAAATTTTGCTACTCAGCGTTCTGCATGTGGAAATGTTATTCAATTATACTAGTGTATCCATTGAGATTTCTATGTTCGCATGAAATATTTCATGGAATTTGTTTCTGTGTTGAGAGAAACCAATGATTTATGCATAATATATAAGTTTTTTAAGATATCAATGGTATATTGGGTTATTTAACTGAGAAAATAATAAACCCTTGTGTAAAATTTGCAGCGTTTTTATTTATACTTTGGTTCCGACTTTATCGGTAGTGGTGAGGCACGAGCTTTCTCAGCCTTTTGCAACAAATCACCTTAAATCAGAATTCTCTACAAGCTTTCATTCATTTCCACGAATAAATAAATTTAACAAATATTCACGAACTTGTCAGTTGATATATCCATGATAATCATGCACTTCATTCTTAAACTTAACGTTCCTTTGATTCAGAAAACCAACAAAATTTGGTTTTCATGTTTCATTAGTATCCCTATGGTCCCTCGGGATTGAAATCTGTTGCCCTCGGTAATTAACATCCTCATAACTCCCTTGATACATAAACAACTGTTTCGTCCCCCAAGTCCTATATTATACCCCTAAGAACAGTATCAAGACCGAATAAATCATCAGAACACTGAGAGAGTTAATACCTCAGCGGATATTGAATTGAAATGAAACATCCGAAGCAGATTTATTGTTTTTTTTCTGAAAATATTCCAGTGTCGCGAGCGTAAATCACATCCCAAAGGAGTGACATTTTATTACACTGAACAGCCAGGCTGACTGGAATATATAGCGTGAATATATTTGAAAGCCTATAGATTTTCTCTTGATTTTCACCTCGTTCGCTCGGAAATGGTAGAAGTGGGAAATCTAAGTGAGAATAGGTAACTAAAATGAGTCTTGGGAAGTCTTTGAGAGAATAGCATTGAAAAGAAGTATGATACTCCGACTCTGATGAATGATTTTAAATATGAGAACTCTTTGGTGTTTTGAATCAGTGAATAACATGATACGCCTACTTGTTTCCTCTATTCGATGTACAATTTGATATTCTTGAAAAATTCACAAGTATACAGGCTGTCTGTAGATCAGTAGGACTGCGCATTGGTGATGATGAATAACATCTGTGCTGGTTAGGATATGGAATTGAAAATGGTCTCGTCAATCCTGTTTCAGATGTACAGGGTGATTCTCGAAACTATTCTTCTAATTCCAACGATGTTGAATATGGATTGAAGGATCTTTTGAAAGGATTTTGCATTTCGATTCATGTTTCTTCTTTTACATCAAATATATCTGGGAACTATTATAAATCCAATAAATTTATATTTCTTAGAAAACGTCCTCGCGGATTGTGAGATCATTTAGAGAGAGCAATTGCTAAAAGAAAATGTTGCCTAATGAACAATATCGAAATATCGAATTTTCAGAGGCTATATTTGACTCCCATATCAGACTACACAAAAAAATTTGCGGAATTATTTTCTTTCAATATATTTTCGTATTCGAAAACTATTGTGAAATTTACTTCATTTCGTTTACTTCACTTGGTTTGACATGCTTACTTATGTGTTTAAATAAATGTTGAATTACGTAATAATATTGTAATAATTGAGTGGTATTATTGCAGATAATTTTTGAAATAACCATCATCACATTTTCGAAAATTTCAGGAACCTCTATTCACTTGACATGAAAATGAAATTATTATTCAATTTTACAGCTTTCTTCAGTGAATTCAGCCAAAAATGTTGCATTCCTATAGAGCAACGAAAAAAACAGATACTCCATGGAAATGCATCATATTTGGCAGAATTCATTGAAAAAAACCTAAAAAAGAACAGTCGTGAAGTCAGCAGCTTTTGAACGCATGTTCACTTATGGTGATATCCTTTGAACATGCGCGCAAAAGCTGCTTACTTCACGTCAGTGCTTTTCTAGGTTTTTTTTTGATCAAGTTCTGGACTTCAATTCTTATCTGTATTTTCGGAAATATTGGGAAAAAAAAATTTGAATGGGTATATCTACTGAAAAATCGGGTGGATTCTACCTATTCACGAATTCGACCTTCGTAATTAAGCCACAAATCTACTCCACAAATTTTGAGTTTCTAATTTATTCTTCCGAAAGGAACAACTCAGAAACTCGATAATTAGAGAGTGGGTTTGGACCCTAATTACGAAGGACGAATTCGTGAATGGGTAACATCCACCCAAAGTGTCGCAGATACACCTATTCAAAATTGTATACCCCATCGAAAAAAAGTCATACAGAAATTCATGAGGACATTATGATCAGAAGATCACAGAATATTGAATATTTGAAGGAAAAATTCAAATTTTCCTTCAAATTGTTCTGAGGATACGATCATCACAAAGTTGTACATCAGCATTTTCGAACTAGCTGCCAAGTTCCATCATGATTGAATAATAATGTTTTGAGATATTCCGAAAAAAATGGTCGTATCAAAATATAGAGTCCAAGGTATGATCAAAATATTTTCTGAACGTAATGGAACAGTTTCCGAGAAAAAAAATTTTCAATTTGATAGAATCTTCCGTTCTGCCGTTATCGTAATCATAATCGGACGAAGTCGATTTCGAGACCAGATTCATCATCAGTGAGTCCAAGCTAGTTGTTTGAGAACATTTATGGCTCAAAATTCGAAAATGACAGACATTTGGACAAAACGATAGCATGCTGATTCCCAGAACATGTGCGCAAAAAGAAGTAAAATTAAAGAATTTTCATATCAAGTGAATCTGCGTTGCTGTGATTTTCGGAAATGTCAATTTGACAGAAGTCTTAAAATACGAAAATTTTAAAGGACATGATTCGCAATTTTTTCTTCATTGAATATTGAAATTTGTCAGCCGTTACATTTTGGTAGTTTATCATGATTGAAACGAAATTTTCAATACTATGTAATTATGTATGTAAGTTCGAAACAAGTCAAAAAAATGGAAATCTTACATATTGTTAAAGATCTCCTAATTGGTTGTTGTAAAGAAAAGTGATAAAAAATTCGTTTCAATTTTTCTCTATTGTCTGAAATAAGTACTCAGATGAAGACTCTGAAACGACATTTAGTTTTCTATTGGAAATCAGATATTTTGATGGAGAATTGTCTTATTGAGATTTTGTATGCATCTGTTATCCTACCTTGAAACTCAAAACCCAGCGCTTAACATTCTAGGATTGCATGATTGTGCCTAAAATGTAACTACCAATGAAAATGATAAATGAATTCAGAAAGGATGTTTGAAATATATTTTTCAAGTTCATTATACGACTATTTGTCACCCAAAATGTAATCATTCATATATCACCAAAATTTCCGTAGAATTTTTAACCATTAATTTTACCATTATTGTGTTCAGTAAAATATGGAAATATATATTCCATTGAGGTACTTCAGATGTTCATCTATGGAAAGTACACTAGTTTTTATAGAAAAGAGTGAAAATCATTCGAATAATAATATGATTACAAAGCCAAATGCGTCTGAGTTTATATCATACAGTTACAAGGCATTCACCTCTGATTTCAATATCATTGATGAATTGCACTCAGAATATGCCCGATATACAAAACTACATAATATGAACAAAAGGACATTAATACCCACATTAGTTTCGAGAAAAAAAAAACAAAAATAACGATTGATATATAGATATAACGGTAATTTGACTGAAACGTACACACCTCTTACTACCGATCTCCAAGTATCTAAGCGTGTATTTCATCCAACATCATCAGCTGTCATTTACCGGGAAGGCATTCATTTAAGGTTCAACCGGAAATTGAAATACCTAATTGAAGGCTCCCATATTCCTCCATAGATATAGAAACAGGGAGGGTATTCTGGCTTGTCCCAGCCATTCTTGACAAGGTTTATCTACGTGGATTCTCTCGCCTACCCTGCCGAAATATGGCGCTATTTTATGGCATATCAAAATGCCGCATGCCGATACAAAACACTAAAGTATGCGGGACACAGGGTTTGGCGCATCTGTCTAACCCGATAGCGTCGTGTGAAATTCATATTTTCAGATATGATATACTTATAGATTTTCTGGAGCAACTGGTGCGTATAAAGTGAATTCTTCGGAAATATGAGTGACAAGCCCTATATCCCTTTATTCCTATGGGGAAGATCGTTGGAGGATGTGTTTTGAATTTCGAAACGTGCTTTGAAGGACGAGATCGTTGGTACATTTGCATGAATGATGGGATGGGTTTTATACAAATGCCATTCAGCCCTACACGCTTATTAGGTGACGTGCAGAAAATTGAATCCAGATGAAAGACTGATAAAGTATTCGCGAACAGATAGTTCCCTAATACAGGAGAATGATAAGGAGTAAATCCAAGGCAAGAACAAAAAAATCTAGAAAATCCCTGAAGTGTCAGCACCTTCTGCGTGCATGTTCAAATTCGTTGCCGAATACGTATTGACCCCGCCAAACGCAGCTTCACTTCCTGATGGAAAGATTTGGTAACCTTCTCATTATATTATTCTCACGAAATCCTGAATGAACCTGCAAGCTGTCATTTTTCAATCAAGAACTAAATTTCAAGTCGATGTTATCTTTAATGCTGGAAATATTGGGGAAACCAAATCTTGAATGGGTATATCGACGGAATCATTCGGCGGATTTTACTTATTCACTAAACCGAACCATAGAGTCAGTGATATATAGATAAAATATATAAAATTTCCGAATGAGTTTGACCTCCACGACATTTAAGTAGTACCTGAATCACTTCTAGTTTCAAAAACTTGATAGACCTTTTCCAAGGCCCACCAACTGAATCTCTAATGAACGGAATATTCTTGATGAAGAACTAATCTACTTCCACCAATCCCAAACAACTTCACTACCTCTGCATTTCAATTTACAAAGGATTGAAATCCACCTCAGCATATAAGGCATCCAAAAAAAACACCAAATCAAATTTCTTGAGGACTCAAACTCGAAAATATTTCTATTGACCAACTATAGCAGCCAAAAATATCACATCAGTTTTCACAAAAATGGCATGTAGACCTCATTGAAGAGAAAATGAGACCGGAAAAAAACACCGAAATCAAAGAGTCATCTGACGTAACCGAAAACATAGAAAGGAAACTGAAAGATCCAATATATTGATCGAAAAAAGTGGAAGGATTCGAACTTATGCACCAATTTATGGTTCAGAAGGTCTTAGGTAGCATTATTTGAGCAGGATACGAAGCCTTCGAGAAGAAATCGTAACATCTCAGCGCAGTTCATGTCTCCTTTTCTGCAATCAAATCTAACAAGGTAGTTGACCATAGACAAGACGACCTCAACTATTGTGTTGTATAATCGGTGGTTATTCTCTTTATCTCTTTGCTGATTTTCTGATTCCATAAAATATTGTTGAGCGATTTGATGGCTTTTCTGCCCTGGATATGTTTTTTTTCATTGTGTCATCGAGATTTCCACTTAGAGTTATACTAACACCAAGGTATTTAAAGCTTCAGCATTATTTAAGATTATGTTCGTCGTCCATCACCAGATCCTGCTGTGCCCTGCCTATACATATGTTCTCTGTCTTCGCCAAATTGACCTCCAGGCCCCATTTTTCTTACCCTTCAATGAGGGATCTGGTCATATATTCTAAATCTTAGAGCTCTTCTGCCACTGCCATTTGATCATCTGCAAATCACAGCGTATAGGAACAGTATCATTCAAGGGAATCCCCATATCTTTGCATTTCAGTTTCCATTTTCGAAGCATTTTCTCTTGAAAGATCTTGGAAAGAGTTGGAGAGAGGTAGGAGCCTTGCTTTAGACCTTTGTTGAGGGGAATTTCTTTTGATATTTTAGTAGCGATATTTCCTTGGACATGGCAATATTGGTATAGTCTGAGCAGTGCTTAGAGCATATCAGTTTCTCTGTTTGTTCTTTTCAATGATTCCAAAATGTTGGCAAGTGGGATGCTATCCTCCGCCGTTGTAAATGCAAATATAAAATATGTAGCTCCTTATTTACCGCTGTGATCGCTTTAATGACTTGAGTAACCTAGTCAAAAAAGGTGATCTCTTGTTGATATTTCTGCTTTGAACTTGTTCTTCTGCATCACTATCTAAATACTCTCGCTCTTTTATCACCTTGCCGTAGTTTTACTTATTGTGCCCATGACTGCGATCCCCGATAGTTATCGCAGTTCTCTTCGCTTCCTCTTTTATGCACTGATGTCAGGTAGGATAGTTTCCATTCATCTACCACGAGTTATCTACCACGTAAAAATTCAGAAGAATATTTACCTATGGAGAGTGAAAGGTCTTTCTATTCATAGAGAAAACTGATTTTGTGGGTTTATTACGCCGTCGATGTCCATGGGATATGCGAATCTTCTCGATTATTCATACAAAATTATTATTTGCAATTGAAACTTGTCACACAAATATACCATATGAAGATGTGATTATTGGTCGAAGGTTTCGACTGTTTCGTTACGGAAGTGCTCGCTTTTTGCAAGCTACCAGAATAATATTCATTCTCAATTATGGAAAATAAATTTTTAGGGAAAGAATATACCGAACACTGGTGTCTCAAACTACCAACTACCAATTGCAATCTCACATTTCAGCTTTCATAACCAGCCATTTGGAAGATGAGGATCCGTGTTAATGTCGATTTCACAACGAGAAAGCTCGATATTTCATCACGCTTTTCTACTCCTGCAGTGTGAACATTCATAGCGAACATCCTGAAATATTGCCAGATTATCAAAGCCCGACAACCAATTTGAAAGAATGCGCATAACAATGCTAGTGCAACGTTTTTTTATATCCAAGATGTGTTGTTCACTTGCAGTTTTGAATAACAGAAATATGGCTTGTGGTGTTCTTATATCTTTGTCCTCAGTCGAGGGTATATCGTTCAATTTTGTCATCTGCAAAACGTGAAGTAACAAATGATCGTGGCTGAAGATTTTTCACATCCGACAAAAAGTTTTACTCTCTGAAAAAATATCTAAATGAGGATGTTTCACGCTTAGGGCTCATGATATTTCAAGTGATGAAGAGAACCTCAGACAGTGTTATATTCTTTCGTGAATTATGAAAATTGGGGAATATTCATCTGTCTGGATATGGTGGGTATACACTCTTGATTTAGGATCAGCAGAAACTTTTCTGAAACTATTCTACTGTCTCGTCTCAGACAGACATCCTTTCTGTGTGCATTGAGTCCTTAAGGCGTACAATACAGTTCACAATAAGTCATTGAAATTTTTCGGACAATGAAATGTATTTCCAAAAGAAATATAAGCATATGGATGAACCAAAATATTCACTACAAAATTACGGACAGCTTTTCTGAACTCCTTAATGAAATGAATGAATATTTTCATCGAACGATAAGGTGGTCATATACTTGTCGAACATAATCTCATAATGGAATTATATGAATACTCAGATAAATGTTATAAGTTGATAAATCGAAAAATATTCTACCCCCATCTGGCTAATCATCCAATCAACCAAAACTTTCACACTGAAAAAGCCTAATCCAAGAAATTTGTATACCTCAGTTTGACTCACCTTGTCAAATGCCGAAAGGATTCTAAATTGGTACTGAAAACCTGTTGGATAATGGTATTGTGAATTAAATTTCATAAGCGCCACCGTAGGAACCCATTACAAACTCTAACCTCCGTATGCAGAAAATTTCGAGTGATGTGTATGACGTTCATTAATTTTTCGATTATTTCGTGATGTTCTCGAAAAAATTTGTTTCGAATCTATTTTTCATACATGTTACTGTTGAGTAACGATATGTTTTTGACAAAGGAAACTTGGTTTCCGAAACGTGCGTTAGACGCAGAAAGTGTAAGTGGATAAGAGAGTAGTTACACACTGTCTGTTATCAGTATTCTATTCACAGTGAAATCAAATAGTTAATTAAACTGAAAACCTACTCCACAAATATATTTCCTATGTCGATTTTTCCTAAAGTTAATAAGTTTACGGCCGACCAAACCACTGATAGTGAATAAAATAACTTCCGGAAGAATCTACTCAGTAGCTTCATGATTGTAGAGTGAGTTTTGAGTTTAATTACGAATGCCGAACAGGCGAATTAGTACAACTATCGAATGATTTCACAGATATACCCTTTCAAAATTTCAGTTTCCCGATATTTCCATAAACATAGATTGATTCGCCTTTCAATGAAGAATGCTTCCTTGAAGTTTCGGCCAAATAGGGTCTACAGAACAATGAGCAAAAAGAATTGAAGAATCCTCTTGCATTTTGTTGATTTTGTTGCTCATTGTTCTGTAGGCCCATTCTGGCTGAAACTTCAAGGTGGCAATTTTCATTGACGGGCGATTCGATCTATGTTTTTGGAAATATCGGGAAACTGAAATTTTGAAGGGGTAAATCAGTGAAATTACTTATGTTGGTAAACCCGCAAGATTTCCCGTCGCGAAGCTATAAGTAAGATATTCACACCATTGTAAGCAGTGTGAGTTCCTGAAAAAAAAATATGAAGGCCAACATAGGCGGTCTCTCTTTGTTTGGAAGATATGGGCCCCCAAAGTTCCAAATTGTTGCTTTTTCAGATCCTTTTTTCCGCCATAAAAATGATCTCTCCCTTCTCAAATCTAGTTCATAAATCATCTTTGAACCTTCAACCAACGAATAGAGACACTTTCTCTCAAGAATATTCATTATTTAAAGGAAGAAAAGTGAAAATATTAGACAACAACTTAACCTATATTTCTACGAAATACTTCTCAATGTTAAAGCGGAGCTTGGCAAAAGCGTCTTTTCATCGCCGGCCAACGTATTATGACAGAAGAGTAGTTGCTGGCGGGAAATATGAAATGATGGACATTTGAAGGATATGATTGTAAGGAAAATGCTTCTGTCACTGAAGAAGAGGTGGTTATTCTAACATCAAAACAAAATCATTGAGAATATTTCTTTAAGGTTTCACTCTCAATATTTTGGTTTGAACCTTCTTTCTATCCCCTTCAAAATAGGAAGATTTTTATCTACTTCGTTTTTTGTTGTGTCTTCAAGATGGTCCCAGTTTAGAATGAGATTCAGGGTATTCCAATGAAATGGGTTATATAATAACCTCGATTTCATTAGAAATCTGAGAAGGGCGTGACCTATCACATATGAAGAAAATTTACGTTGAAATATATGTCAGGGTGTAACCTCATTCCATTACTATGTGTGTTAACCTTGTAGATTTCATTAGAAACGAATTCTCCTATTGGAAGATTTAGAGTTTCGCAGTAAACAGTAAGAACTAAGAACATATTTCATTTTTCTCGCCAGCAATAACCTGTCATTCACGAATACTCACGATGTCACGATTCCGACCGATGACATTTGCGCCATTGCCAAACTTCACTTTTAGTCTGAGTCGAAATCAGAAGGAATAGAGGTTAAGTGGTTGTCCAGTAATTTCATTATTTTTTCATTAAATATTGATTATTCTTGAAAAAAAACGTTGCTTATTAATGGTTGAAGGTTCAAAGGTGGTTTGTGAAGCATGCAGATGTAGTGAGAGATCGTTTTTATGGGGGAAAAAGGGACCTGAAAACGACTCATTTTGGAACTTTGGGGGCCCATATCTTCCAAATTAAGGGAGACCGCCTATGTTCGATTGCACATGTTTCATTCAGAAAATCACACTGCGTATAATGATGTAAATATCTTTTTAATATCTCGGCGACGGGAAATCTTGCGGGTTTACCCTTATGTTATTAGCGGAAGAACAGAACATCAGATACCATCTTTTCTACAAAATTTTTAAATATGTTGTTGCATTCTTCGTTTAGTTTCTTTACCTCATACGTGATGAATTTTAAAAGTACTAAGCAGGGAGCATTTTTGAAGTTCATTGAATGACCTTTAAAACAAGGTTCTTCAACGAACCAAAGTTAACCCTTTTTGCATATTTACGATTTTGAAAGTGCGTCCCTTTCAGAAAGACACAATGTATGTTAGCGGATGTAATCAAGTTCAAATAAGCTCATCAGTTAATTTTTTCTTTCTCTATTTCGAAATTCACCAGAATTGGCTCAGCTAAAGTTGATCATTTTTGTCACATAAACAAAACAAGATAATAAGTGAGAATTTCTTAGCTCAATTCATTCGCCTTCAATCTCATGAAGAAATATGGTTTATTCAGCTATGTTATTCGAACAAACAGTTCCAATACGATCCGACCAAATAATAACGAAACAATTTCTCGAAATCTTTATGATATGTCATTCTCTATAATTGAAACATCGATCTTTTTTGTTCCTGAATCAAAGATTGGCCGTCTTCGGAAAAAGCAGCAGTTGATAAATCGGTCCCATTTCCAGGCCTATATAGCACCAAGTGGCGACATCGCATCAGTTACACGCCAAAGACGAAGATCGTCGGCCGAAATCAAGTGAGCGACTCATTCCCGTCGTTATATCCTACCTCCTGGATCATCAATCAAACGAAAGAAATATTACCCTTCCGAATCGCATGCGTTGGTGGCTTGGCGATAGTTCATATTACCCTGATAGAGAAAATTTATCAACTCATCCTGCCTACTTCCAGTTCGCCCGATATCTTCCCGGAACGTCATCATTTCTCATTTTGAATTCACTTTTAAACTCCCATTATCCCGATGTTTTACATCCTTCAAAAGGATGAACGAGAGAGATTTATAAAAAGATTGAAGGTATATCGCTCAATTTGAGTGAGCCGTTCGGTTGGGTGGGTTCTCTGTATGGACGCCGCTGTAGTTTTTGATACTGCCTGCAGGATATTTCCCTCTCATTTCATTCTGGCGTACAGGATATCCGTTACGGTCATGTTTGAACTTCAAATATCGATTAACGGATATATTGGAAGTATTTTGCATTATTTCGCATGTTATTCCTATGTTTCCACTCCACATATCTGAAAAAAAAATCTATTGAAATGAAAATTTGAAGCAAACACCCTTGCGAACACTATGGGAATAATGTTACGATCAACGAAGTGAACTGTAAAGCTTTATAGTCTATATCTGACTTCTTCATACACGAGAAAAAAAACTGATGAGGTTTTTTTCGAATATTGGGATTGCAAACCTAGAAAACAACGCCCGTGGATAATGAATATAATAGACCCCATCCATAGATCAAGTGAAAACTTTGACGTTTCTCGTAAGCTTGACAATTTCTAGCAATCACAGAGAATGGAGTTGATCATTTCGACAGATCTATTGTATGTGTACAAAATCTAGAATTATTTCAATTTTATCGATGAAGTCGTGGAAAAAGTATTTAACTAGCATATAATTGCTCTTATTCACTCGGATGATTTGCGGCCCTCTCCTGCGGCACATGTCATTATATGCTAGTTGATTAATATACTATAATAACAAAGATAGGAATTGGTTTCTTGGAGAAGAACAGAGCTCCAGCATACTACAATAACCATTGGTTTTGTACATTTGCCATTCATTTTATCCATTATTTTGTACTCTAAAAGCAAAAAATCGTAGCAAATTCAGGAGCACATTGTTCATATCAGTATGAATTTGTTGGGTATAGTCAATAGAATGATAGTTGATATCATTTTCCGAAGCAACAGACTAAAACGGGTTGGAATTTATCGATTGATTTGAAATAAATTCTATTTAGAGCTTGAATAAACTCATAGTTTCGAAAATTGAACATTTTTTCAACATCATCTTATAATGACTCTACCATCACCAAATACTGCAAAAAATTGTGCATGGTCATTTGTCAACAATATTTCTGCAAGGTTATTTATGAGTGAATAAGTTTCATATCTTGGAATTGGAAGTGGATCACACTATAATTTGGTTCTCGGATGAAAAATATTTACTTCACGGGTTTTCTAGATTTTGATTGAAATCTGATCGATAGTTTCCGGAAAAATAGTTCGAAGTAATATTTTGGAAAATTTCATGAAAATTCTGTTTCGATGAGATAACATGGTTAGTTCAAATGCTCTTACCTGTGAAATCGTCTCATTTATTCGGCCTGTTTAAGAACTCAATTCTGACGCGTGATCTCTTCAGAAAATTTCGAGATGCAAGCTTTCGCCGTTCTAAAATTTTGATATCGGATTCGTCTTTACTCAGTGGAAACTAGTCGTTCAACTCGAAATCCGAAAGTTACCGATATTGGAGCAATACCATAGCCCGCTGTTCTCAAGAACATACGCGCAAGAAGAACTGTAGGTTTCGAGATACATGATAGTGTCCATTAGTTCCCCAAATTCTATTTAACGATGTAATGGATATTATGGGGAACTTCTATACTTATTTATTCCACGACCCTGTACTTCCTGAAAAAACAACTGAAAAACTACGTATTTTCGAGTTGCTTTTCAAATATATTTCCATTAATCCATATAAATTCAAACCAAAAATTCACCTAGTACTAAAACTTTTCGTTTCCGGCACATCCACCACTTAGCAATCTTTGAAGATCCAACCGGCATCGGTTTCTCTGAAGGTTTTTTCATCTTTCCTTGCTTTGCTGAAGATTTCTCTTGATGAAATTGATCATCGAACTGATTTTCAACAGTTCGGTGCTTCGATGTGGCGAAAAGTATGATCTTTAATGTCGGATATCAATGATATCTGACACCTCTCATGGATGTCTAAATTATAACATATATTTTCAGACTACGAATCAATTCCAGATTAAACCCGATATTCACTCTGTGAAAGTTTCGGCACCTGCGTCACTTCAAAATATTCAAGAATAGTTCTGAAGATGCAAATTGCAGCGAATTGGAATCAATATTTTGATTCAAAAATTATTCATTCAGAAATTCGTGAGGACCATAGGAAAAATCGTTGAAAAATATTTCCATTAAAATGTGAATGTGCTTTTGGTAGCGTCAATACGTGATGAGATGACTACATTGGCAATAAAATTGAATGTTATGGTCATCACGGAATTCTGCACCAGTTGCGCATGAGCATTTTTACTAGTTCATATTTTCATCATGATTGGAGCAGTATTTTCTGAGTTATTCCGAAAATTATAACAATATCGAAACCACAAAATTTTACACATAGTCTCCTAGTATCTCCAAAATTGAAACTAGATCGAACTGACGTTTAGATAATGTTGTAAAATATGAAACTCGAAATATTATCAATAATACTCTCAAAATAATTTATTTCAATGAAAATTTCGGAAATGTTTGAATTTTTTTGAAGGCAAGATCATCACCGAATTGTTAACGAACTTGTACATCAGAATTTTCCGATCAACTACTAGTTTCATCTTGACTGGATAAGTAATTTGAGATATTCTGGAAAAAGAACATCTTTTTTCCAATATCTCCATAAATTTCGACCAGATTTGATTGGAACTTGGTACACTGTAATGGAAATAATGTTTTAAATTGAGTGCAAGTTCTCTGATCTGATGAATCCTTTCCGTGAAAAATTTTCAATAAAATGTTCTGGTGGAAAAACCTTCACGAAATACAAATTAGCAATTTTCAATCAGGTAACAAATTTCAAATATGATTGGAGAAGCATTTTTTGAGTTATTCTGGTAAATAAACGATCGCAACGATAAAATTTGCCATATTCTTTCCCGATATCTCCGAAAGTTAAATCCGAATCGAATTGAAATTTCGAGCATCGAGCAAGATATTGAAACATTTTTTTCTCTGTTCACTTACCATACGAAATTCAATTCTTTCCGATTGACCATGATAAAGCTCCAAACAATGGACCGATTTTCGAGAAATTTCAATGTATGATTGGAATGAAGTTGAAGACTGTATATTGCGTGAAGACAAAATTGTTCATAGTTTCGCTATTCATGTATTTCGACTGATCGATGAAGTATCCCAAATCTGAATAGCTCACTTCAATGCTTCCTGAAATAAACAAACAATTTCACTCTGTATAGGGACTTCTCAGACCTACGTTATTAATCACTCGGGGTCAATGGATCTCAGGTCATACCCAGATGATCATTACGTAGATATCCAGTTTCAGGTTAATCCCTTATAGGTACTAACCCGATATGAGAAATCTCTAGAATTAATTACCGGTACATGTCAGTCAACTCCAAACTATGCTGGACTTTCTGTAAACAGCGTCTTCAAACTGACGTTCAACTATGGCAATATTCGAACAGATTATCTGTTCTAGAGTTGGTTAGTGTACCTATATTAATTTCAACACTTCCGAGTTTTTGATTGGCAATAATTAAATACTATAAAGGTAGATTTATCTTTTTTCGTGAAAAGTACAGAGATATAAGTCAAAGTGTGCGAGTCACAGATTTTTTCATTAATATTACTACGACGATAAGTATTTCACATTTGAGATGACAGCCAGCTATCGTTTTAAAGTCTCTGTTGTTTTCGAATTTTCAGACGGACATTATCTCAAATAATTAACAAATGAATTACTGAAAAAGAATGCGTGTTGAAAGTTGTCTGGACGGCGGTATTTTCGAAAAACAATACTTTGTGTTCAGATCAGGATCGGTTTGGAGCCTGATTATATAGGTGAAGTTCGTAAATGACCGAGGTCTATCTACGAGATTCCTAGTTCATAGCCAACTGAATTTTCGTCGATATAATTTCAAAGGAACAAAATCACATCTATATTCACTGTTTGAATGAGGGGCTCATTCGCCATTTTGAGACACGAGACAATCTAACTGTTGGGTTTTCGCTCAATTGATCTGTTAAAGAGGCAAATCTTCAACATTATTCGATGTTATTTACTCGTCTTATCCAAATCTTCTAAACTCAAATCCAAGAGATGCTGAAAATTTTGGACATTAACTAACTGACAACATATTAAACGTTGATCGGATTTATTTCTTTTCGAATTAAAAAAGGATTGGATAGTTGAAACGCATATTGAACTATATGAATTCTTTGAATTCAATTAATTGATCATGATATGAGCTGCAGAGAGAGTCAAGTCATTCGGAATTATTGAAAATCATATAAAATTATCATTAATAGAAATATTGTTTCCATTATTATTTTTTTATTATTCATAAAAATAAGAATACAGCTCACTTATTGGTAGTTCTTCTTTATAAACTTGGCGTGAAAACCAAGAAAAAATCCCTGAAAAATGAAAAACTAGAGTTTTCTAAGATCCCCATATTTCAAATTCAACAGTGTACAAATTTGATTATTCGTGTTTTTTCTGTAGGTTTCCTCTCCCAATATCAGAAAAAAAAAATATCAACGATCAAATAAAATAATTATTCATAAAAATACTCGGAAATGAAGTTTCCATAATCATTATTTCATCTTTCATATAAATGATAATTTTATTTGATTATTGATGGTTTTTTCCTTCAGATATCTGGAGAAGAACTATCAACAATTGAATGAAAACATCATTTGTAGTTTCAATTATCAATATCTGATTTTTCATTGGAATATTTTTTCATTGAAGTTTGATAGAGGTTCTTGAGATGAATGTAGTGAAAACCTGTGAAAAATTCCCGTGTAATTGAATAAATGAAGTTTGCGAAGATACATGCATTTCAGATTTAACATTGTTCAATCAAATTTAAAGTCTCTCTTTCTTTTCTTCAGGGATTTACTACCCATATCTGAAGAGAAACCATCAGCAATTAAATGAAATTATCATTCTTGTTATTAACAGAAATAATAGTTTTTTATTGTTTATCGTTCTTCTTCAGATATTTGAAAAAGAACTATAAACAATTGAATAAACTTCATCATTCATTGAAATAAAATTTCCATCACGATTATTTCTATTATTTATAGAAAAAATTATTTATTTATTATTATTCAATTGTTGATGGTTCTTCTTCAGAAATTGACAAAGAATACCTGTAAAATGCCTGAATATAAAATAAATCGATTTTGCTGAGATTCGTTCATTTTAGATTTATCAGTGTTCAATAAAATATTATTTTCCATAAAATTCGACCACCAATATATAGTAGAAAACTTAAAACTCTTTTCTCTAGAATTTATGGAAAATTTGATTTTTAGTTTTCTTCTGTGGGTTTTCACACCCAAAATTTGATGAAAAACTATCAACAATCGAATGGAAAGTATTTTTTCTATCAATTATAAAAATGATGATGATTTATATGAATAATCATTTCAAATTATTTCTCAATAATCCTTCCTTAAAACCGGGAATAATGCAACACCCCTTCCTCAAAATATTCTTTGATCGACAGCCATTTATTTCAGCATCATTAGATTTTGAGACAGAGAAACTGAGAAATCCCAATGACACACATTCTTACTGATGAAAACTGCAGAATACCCAAATATTAGAAAAATCTAGTTGAGGTTTCCTGAAGCTTTAACCACAGTTTAATATCCCAAATGAATTCCGACTGTGATGGTATCATTTCTAGAATCTGAACATCATTTAGTATGTATTTCCATGGCTGAATTGAATTCATTCAAAAAAAACCAAAATCTATCCATAAGAGTGTTTCAACTGATCACCGAAAGCTGAAACACAACAACAAATGGAGCGTAGCGTACTCTTTTAAAATGACAACATATTGAAATTGAATTCCCATTTCCCATCGGAACCAATCACATTAGCATCTGCGTCGATCGTCAATTGTTCATCCAAAATTGGGATACGCTGATCGCCAGTTGTTTCTGGAATGAACCGAAAGATTGAAATGAAGACTCATTGGTAGTCGTATTTGTGCCTGATAATTCGGGGAATTTGGTTCAATTGCGATTGTTTCGTTTTTCGATTTGGCTGATTAGTTAGGAAGGGTTAGTAGCACGAAAGGTTGTTCAAAAATGTGAAGTCATTCGATATATTGCAGGTTTTTTGCGATGTGTAAACTGATTGTTTTGAATTTCACACGAAGGATTTTTTGGGGAAAATTCGAAAAGAATGATCGATATATAAGACAGTTTTAATCTTTGCGCAAAATTCCCAATATTTATCTATGTTCCTGATAGAATGAGCCGATTTCAAAAAATATTTCGAAGAAAATATTCAATTTCTTCGTTCGAGAAATTGAAATTAATCAATCCCGCCTGACAAGTTGAACTAGGTATGAAATTGCTCTATGCGTATTTGTTCATATTTCAATATCTCCCAAGATGAGTATCCGATCAAGCTGAAATTTGAAACACTGTTGTGAAGTAGTGACGATTCCGATACACTACTCATGCGCAACGGGGAAGTGCCGATAAAACCAGGCAATCACCAGATGAGGTGTAGAGTGTGAACAGATGCCGCTATCCCGCGTCCCGCATATTGCCACTGTAAGATCCAGTAAATGCTTCGACTATTCACCAGTAGATGCCGTGAAAAGTTGATGCGAATAAATTATTATCAGGAAAATTCAAAGAATACATATCTGATTGGACTAAAACAGAGTCTTCGAGTTTCCGGTTTCGATTAGAATAAAATTTAAACGGATTCAGAGATAAGCTTTTTGGAATATATGAATTTCTGAAATAAATCCTCTGAATATTTCTCTTGATTATGTTCCTCAGAAAAATTTAGGTAATCTGATTAGGCTGAATTGAAGTACTCTGTTATGAAGTGGCGGTTTTGAGATTTCAGTGAAATTTTTGTCTCAAATTTTTCTATGGATAATTCTTCATATTGCTTCTGTTCATCTACCAACCAAGTTTCATTTCAATCAGATAATTTTTTTCAATTTCAAAAGGCTCTGGCACGAAAACCGTTCGGCAGATTTAGCCGATCAACGAACTTAACTGAGATATTCATGATCTTAACCTAACCTGAGAATTTCAAGACTCTAGGTTCTTTTTTTCGAAAGTGAGTGCACACGGCCGGCCGGCCGGACGGACAGAATCAATTTCGACCACGGGTTCTTCATCAGTGAGTCCAATCTAGTCGTTTGAGACCAATTTCGGCTCAGAATTTGAAAATTACTGACATTGTGACGAAATCATAACGCGCTGTTCCCCGAAACAAGTGCCAAAAGATGGAATACGAATAATATATAAGTTTTATTCAAGATATCATTGGTATTGGGTCACCAAACTGAGAAAATAATTAACTGGATTTCAACGACTGGGTTGGATTCGCTGATATGAATTCGGATATCTAATAAAATACGAATATGGTATCATTTGTTATAACGGAACTGGTACCATTTACAAGAGAATATGTGACTAACTGCACTAATTAGTTTGACAAGATTGCCACTTGACCCAGGACGTGCAGTCAGCACCATTCATTTAGTTCTTCAAATCCATAGAAAAAAGTTCACCCGCCCAAGTACTGGTCCCACTCAAATCTGCACAGCTTCTACATATAGATAAAAGAACCGGATTGTATCTGTATTTCGGAAATATTCAAGAAACGAAATTGAGAACACTGTGTTATGAATATCACCTTCACAATAGGTCTCTTGCATGATTTTTTTTATCATAAAAATCAAATATTCTATCCGAGAGATCACTGAAAAACTTTAACCGCCATCAAAAGTTTAAAGTTTTAACGAGAAAATGCTGTTTTAAATTTGGCTCCGCATGTTGGTTGTTTAAATGGACGAAACTTCGCGGTTTCCGTGTCGTATGGGGATGTATCCAATCTCTCCCTCTTCTCGTGTACTTTTCTCTCTAGCAAGTCAATAGACAGCGTCGGGCTGTATCAATCGGTAAATCGTACAATAACGAGTGACGTAGGGGCGATCTGACGCGTTTCTCCCGCTTCGACCTTGGGTCCCGATTTGCCCATTTTGGTTTATTATTTGATAAAATCAAAAAATTATTTGATAAAATCAGAAAATAAATAGTGATCGACCAACAAAAAAAATTTTTACCCCCCTGAAAATTTTACACTTTACGTTTCGAGGTATGTAGATTTGAATGAACGAATAAAAAAAAATCAGTCGGTCCGCTGGAAATTGTCATATCCCGAAAATGAATAATCGCATTCGGTCCTAAGATTCAAATCCGTTGGAATTCAGCGAAATAATTTGACAACTTTTCATCCAGAGTGATATATCTTAAAACAGATGAAAAGATTGAAGCTGAGAAAATAATAAACCTTTGTGTAAAATTTGAAGCGTTTTTAATACCGAAATATTCAAAATTCGCGAATTGCTTAAGTGTGTAGTAGCATACATTATGATTTTGTATCGATAGAGGATGAGAAAAACATAAAAATATGATAATTCGTGTTACATGCAAGAGACCTATTGAGCATTTAGACTAATCAAATATCAAATCTAAGAGTAGAACCTACCTAGAATTATTTTGTTCACAGTCGGCTTAACAAACCGTGAATACCCGTTGCAAAAAAAAATATTTCAGAAAAATGTTTACTCTCCCAATTCCTATTCCTGCTTTTCTTGTTGATTTATCGAAACGCTAATCTGTAAATGAACCGTGAGAGAAATATAAGGGTTCAAAAAGGCACACTTCCTACAAAGCGCCTATTGGAGAAAGTGCTAATTCGTTTCGAACTTGTGATCCTCCTGCCAGATAAAGACAGATGTGAACTTTTCCAACAGTGCGCCTGTGATCCCAATTTTAGAAGAAGACAGAACTTTTCCGAATAAAAATCCATTTTCAGATGGAAATCGTTATTCACTTCGAATTTTATTACTTCGACTTCTGAAACTTATATGAGGGAAATTCACATATCTTTTCTCTCAACAGATCCGACAAATCTTCAGAGAATATTCCAGGCGAACTCTGGATATAAACAGTCGATTCTTTTTCTGAACCATTAGATCCGTAATCGGTAGAGTCTCATAGTAGTCATAAATATCTTCATATATTTTTTTCGACAGGCATATAAAAGTTTTTGCTCTTAATACGTCTTCTCTTTGAAAAATTCAGGGAAACGTGACCGCCTATGTTTTCCTAACCCTTGAGGAGCTTTCCAATAATTTTCTCCTATTTATCTGGGGTTTCATTAGATGTCGGTGTTTGCTTGCACCATGGGGTTATATTTTATACAGTTTATTGTTTACCTATCGTGCTTGGCAGTGAAATAAAGAACATGGCGAATTCTTATAAACTCTGCTCGCATGTGGGAGCGAGATCAGGATTCGAAGACTCCTTGAAATAATCTAGTAGAGCACTGACGTGAGGTCAGTAGCTTTTAGGCGCTTGTTCAAATTCTCACTATTAGATCAACACGAAATTTTGCACCTAGTAGCGTGTTGGTAATCTTCAACTGATCAAGGAGTTTTGATCAGAGTGCATTTGTACTTCTTGAGATATTACGGAAATAACGTTTAAATTCCAAATAACACCGAAATTTGGCAAAATTTTTTTTCCTTATATCTCCGATAGTAAATATCGGATCAAATTGAAATTTGGAACATTTTTGTTAAATACTGACTTCAAGGTGTTGCAAATTCCATTGGAATCTCATCAGTATTTTCAGAGAAAAAGTATTTTCCTTCGAAAGTTAGAGCAAATACGGACGGACCGACGGAAAGAATTGAATCCGACCACGGATTCTCCTTCAGAGAGTTCAACCTAATCGTTCAAGACCATTACCGGCTCAGAATTCGAAAATTCCAGACGAAATGATAAAGCGCGGTTCCCTAGAACAAAGTGCGTAAAAACATATTTTCTCCAAAGTTTTGAAACACATCAGAAAATGTTTCCAGATTAGAAGGACTCAAACTGAACCGACTTCGTTTTCAGTGTGGTAGGTGATTTGCGTAGTTAATATTTGACTACCTAGATGGGTTGTGATAACCATAAAGTTTTGGCAGAGATGCCAATTGGTATAGTAAAATTTATGCATTGAAACAAATGCATACAGAAGCCTGAGAGAGAAATGGAGACCTTTTCTGTCTTTTCCACCCTCCGGAGACAGCCAAATGTCAATAAAAAAATTCTTGGAGAGTACTGGCCCAAAAGTCACCGAAAAAATATTTTGAAATTCTTGCTCGCATGTTATGCGGACTGCTATCGTTTTGTTCAAATGTCCGTTATTTTCGAATTTCTTCCCAAAAACGGTTTCAAACTACTGAGTTAGACTCACTGATGACAAATCCGGTGTCAAAAACGATTGTGTCTGGTCGACTGTATGCACGATTGCGGCAGTACGAAGGATTCTATCGACTTGGAACTTTCAAGGTAGGTTGCATTTCAAAATCCGTTAACGTTAAAGTTCGTTAATAGGCAATATCAGCCGAACGGTTTCGGAGTTATGACTTTTGGAAATGTCAAGGTTATTTTCCTGATACTTCAATAACTTTGGGAAGAACATACTGTCAGTAAATTAAAAAAAAATGTTTTCAAACCTTCTTCCCTTAGGCCGACCGTGAACGCAATAACTTCCGGAAGAAACGACTAGGAAACTCTATAGTTGTCGAGTATGTTTGAAGCTCAATTACAAAGGCAGAGTTAGTGAATGAATGGGTAAAATCCACCTATTGGTTTCGTAGATATACCCATTCAAAATATTTTTTCCCATTATTTCCGGAAATACAGAGAAAATCGAATTGAAATTCAGTACTTGATTGAAAAATGACAGCATGTAGGTTTATATAGAATTTTTTTCGTATGCGGTTATTTTCAGTAATGGTTAAGGAACCATTGCGTTTGTTAATTAATTCAATTGCAGTTCTGAAACTTCTATTGAAGTGAACACCTTTCATTAGTGACAAAATTATAAGAGTACATCTTAAGGTGGGTTTAAACCAAACGAACAAAGAGTAAGAGCTAAAACAAGAACGTTCTTGTTGATCTTTTAGTAGTAGTTTACACATTACATAAAATCATTGCGAAGGCAGATAGAACGAAGAAAGAATACTCTACAACTGTTCACATCAGAAGTGTTTGATATAATAAGGGATAGAAATAGCCTTTACAGTTCCCAAGAAAATCGTGTTGATACGTACACGGTACCGGGTGATTCATTGAGGGTGGCCACCGGTAGAGCCTCAGGAACCGTTTATTCTATGGCTTCCTGAAAAGAGCCAAGTGGAGAACTACAAACTTGAAAATATTTTTAATCATATTTTAGGCGTTGTTATAGGATACGCGGTTCCGAGATACGGCCGGTGGCCACCCTTAGTGGATCACCCGGTACAAAACGAATCCTTGCTTGTTTAACAAATTCGTGCATTTTTAGATGAATTCATAGTCTTTTGTATGCATTTATACAATGTCATATGAAATCATAATTTGAATTATGAATTCATACATTATCGTATGAATTATTCAATAAAATTTCATTCCATGAGCCCTCTATGCTTTCGATCATATCCTCTCAACGATGCTGTATTGATCTGTCATTATTTGCTCCATGGGATGTATCTTGGACTCTATTATCTCTTCAATGTATTCATATTAGTTCATATCTAGATAAATCCTTGCCAAATCTGTATATTAACCAAAATTTCATGCCAAATCAAAACTTTATGAAGAACGCAAGGGAAAATCATATATTTATTATTAAACAAGATAATGTTACCATCTATTAGAGAATGGCTTGAACTTGAACCCTTACACTCTTAGGAGAAATGGTATGAAATGACAAGTCTCTGATTGAACAATTCCAATAAAATGAAAAGTCTTAAATATGGAAGAACTTGTCACGTCCATACCCAATGTTGGATAATTAAAATTAATCCAATTCTCTTCTACTTTTAATTTTCTTTATATAACTTGCCCTAACACAACAAAGCTGGGTGAAATGTGATCAGCTTTGACAATTCAGCAGTGGCGCTTCAAACTTTCAATTGCGTGTATCTCAAAACAGAAAAATTGTGACTTAATATGATTTTCTATTGTGGTCTTGATATATACATCTTATTATGCCATTCTCATTATATAAATACAGGGTTAGTCTTCAAGTTGTACATTAATTTCAATCATAAATTACTCTCATCAAATCAAACACTTTTTTCATTCGCCGTTCGGGATCCGGTAAAAGTTATAAGGATTGAAATAATTTTCAATGTGATAATACACTCCTGCGCTTTGTTTGCAAGTTCACCACAGATCTCTCTTACGGTGATCTCTTTTGAAGAATAACCTATCCAAGGTTTGAAATTCAAAGAAACAAGATTGAGAAAACTCACCTACTCACTGAATTCTTATGATTTGGTGCTTTTTGCGATATTATCGCAAGAAAACATTTCGCTACACTGGACTTGAAACATTGATCTTCAACTCGATGTTCATGCAATATCCAATTTCATTCCACTATAAGATTATACACAATTCCATCCTCGCCCATTATTATATTGAAAACTCCATAATTATACTTTTTCACGAAATTTAATAATGAATTATAGGAAATCAATGAACTAACCTGAAAACATTCTCTAGAATGTGATCATGTTATTCTCTAGAATGTTATGGAAAGTCTAGCCCAAAGACAGGGACTATGACTGTGGTCTGGTCACGAAATAGCATATACCTAATCTTAGTTCTATGCGAAATAGATGAATATTTCTGTATATTCTATGGTCTGGATGAACGTGAATAGAGCTTAATTTACTTTCTCTGCGTGAACGGGGGTAGATCCGTAAATATAGAGTAATTTTTCGAATTTTTAGCCGATTCTATAATATTCAACGTTGAATATCTGCAGAACGTTTGAGGAGAAATTATAAAGAACAATCGAGTATTTTAAAATGTTTGAAAGTTCTTATAATGACATAAGCTAAACTATATCTACATTCTTCATGCTAATTTCGTATAGTTGTATGAACCGACGAGTCTATAACTCGGAAACTGTTTGAAGTAGGATGAAAGTGATTAATGATGAATATATGCCATAGTTATAGAAAATTTCCCACCAGAATTTTTCTCATTCGGAGTTACTATATCAAAGCTACAACAAAAAAACTGATTTTTTTTGGAAATTTGAACAGCCCGTATCTTTCTGCTGGAGCCGAATCTGGAGAAATTATACATCAAAAAAGTGTTTTATTTCATGAAAAGAAACTATAAATGAAATTAATGAACAAATTAAAGACTCACCCTGTATATTTATGCCATCAGGGGTTAGCAGAATTCTCAATGGAATATTTGTCTGTAGGTAGTTTCATCGTAACACCAGAAAAATTCCATAGTATCCTGTAGTTTTGGAAGTGACCCAGTATACTGAGACGAAATGAAATTATTTTGAACGTCATAACAAAACTTTCATTCGAATGAGAACTATTCTCAATTTTGCACTGCTGAATAATTCCTGGTTTGTTTTCAGTGATATCTGAGATCATTCATGATTTATTATATGCATACAGAATCTCCTCCACGAATGTATTTACTGAATATTCTTGAATTGATTTGGTTTTATTTTCAGGTACGTCCCAATGAAGCTAGATAATTTGCAGTAATCATGTAAGTTATTAAGGAAATTTCAATTAAAAAAATGATATTATACATCATGAACTTCTCGAGTAGTTACATCAAAACATTCATGAATGCTCTATCGTGGTCATTTGCTTCTGGGTGCTTAAACATTTGTCCATATTGTGAGTTAATGACTGCATTCAAGAAAAAAAATAAACAAAACAATCCTCAATATGCATCCTTAAATCATTTGTTTCAAGTTCGGCGCTAGTCTAGCTAATGTCTACTAAAACTCAACCAAACAAAAGAAACTATTATTTATTATTCGCAATAGTGCTTTGTCAAATTGATATCAAATAAAATTTTCACAATGAAATTGAACTTTCAATAGTTAATTGATTTTCAACTTCACCCATATTCACTGAATACCCGTCGAAAAAAATATAATAACAATTCATTACTAAGGTACCTTACCTAAATTTTAGGGGACATCAAATCAAAGTGGTTAGTAAACAGGTCATGACAATTCAAGATATGATCAACTTCAAAATCACAGATAAAGCTCAAACATGTATTCTGCAAATTCTGTATGTGAATTTCGCATTCCAGATCTAGACAAATATCATCAATAACAAATATCAATTTACAATAGGTATAGAATAGGTTTTTAGATGATTCGTTTCAAATGAGTCTGTTAATATACATCTTCAAAGCAAAATATGACCTCTTAATTAGCATTTCTAAATGTTGATTGAATTTGAGTTCATCTGAAAATATCTTTATTTTATACACAATCGATAATCTATTCGAACTATCAATGACTTCAATTGAAAAATCTTCGAGAAAATGGATATATCAGTCCGTTACCTTGTAATGTTTCATTTGGAAATAGATTATCAGAAATTGGGCAATTTGGAATCGTTGGAAATTCACAAATAAATTTATCAACCGGGCATCAAAACTTCTGAACGAACAGACGGACCTATTGAATACCCCATTTCTCGAGTTCCAGAAATAACCTGCAGAAAATTCAAACACTGAGTTACTATACTTGTAATAAACCAGTTTCTGATGTATTAGTGTTATGAAACTCGGGTACCTGCAATACCTAGTAAATCATAGTGACGGAGAACATAGTAATATCTCCTATTCTATTCGGGGAATTGTATTTTTATTATTATCTTCAAAAGCCTATTCACTGGAGTATTCCGTATTAAGTTTCCGATATTGAAAAAATGGTTATATTCAAATATCAATTCCACCA
Source organism: Myrrha octodecimguttata (assembly GCA_958510865.1). Classification (NCBI taxonomy): domain Eukaryota; kingdom Metazoa; phylum Arthropoda; class Insecta; order Coleoptera; family Coccinellidae; genus Myrrha; species Myrrha octodecimguttata. The sequence goes on along the minus strand of OY294059.1, from coordinate 58,802,294 downwards.
TGAATTCAATTCCCTTTTTCGACTGACTTTGTGATGAGTGTTTTCCCGTGATGAATACTTGCTGTCTTTGACTTAACAATGGCGTTCGCGTGAAACTTCCCTATCACAGACATGTCGCGCAGCAAATACGTTGTTCTTTTTTCAATTTCAGGAAGCAATATTTCTGATTGAGATTTCACCCCATGTCGACATTTGTATTCATATTGGATGATACCTATTGTGTTTTTTCGTTGATCTCTTTGTGATGTAATTTGGGGATGACAGATATGTTTTTCTACATTTATAATGAAAATGAATCTTTCGATACTTTATTGCATTTCAGGATGAACAAAAGTTAGTAAAAGCTTCAATACGTGAAAAGAAGAGAAACCCCTGAAAGTTCGGTTGATATACTGAATTATTATTGCCATGATGAAACAATCCATAGTTTTTTGTATTCATTTATACATTGTTATATGAATTCATATTTTGAATTAGGAATTCATACATTATCGTATGAATTATTAATGAAATTTTATTCCATGAGCCCTCTACGCTTCCGATCACCTCCTCTCAACGATGCTGCGTATTGATCTGTCATTAATTGCTCCATGGGATGTATCTTGGACTTTATTATCTCTTTGATGTTTTTATATTGGTTCATATCTAGATGAATTCTTGCCAAAGCTGTATATTAACCAAAATTTCATGCCAAATCGAAATTTTATGAAGACCCCAACAGAAAATCATATATTTATTATTGAACAAAATAATGGTACCATCTATTAGAGAATGGTTTGAACTTTAGCCCTTATACTCTTTGGAAAAATGGTATGAAATACGAAGTCTCTGATGGAACAATTCCAACAAAATGAAAAGTCTTAAATATGGAAGAACCTGTCAAGTTCATACCCACATTTGGAAAACTAAATTAATCCAATTCTCTTCTACTTTAAATTTTCCTTATATAACTTGCCCTAACACAAAAAATCTAAATCAGCTTTGAGGATGACAGATGTGTATTTCTACATTTCGATCAATGTACTGAATTATAATTGCCACGAAGAAACAATTCGGTCCAAATCGAATTCACTTCTATCTCAAGTTTGGCACGCATTTTCTAAGGAGCGACGTGCTGTCGTTTTGACTAAATGTCTGCAATTTTCAAATTTTGAGCTGAAAGTAGTATTAGACTACCAGGTTGGACTCACTGATGTCGAACCAAGTGTCGAAGTCAATTCTGTCCGGCCGACCGTAGGCACCATAACGTGAGAACCTAAAATCCTATCGACTTGAAACTTCAAGGGTAGGGTGCATTTCGAGATAAAACGGCTAAATTCCTTAATGGGTGAAATCAACAGAACGATTTTGATGTTGTGGTCATTTGAAATTGTAGCCATTGGACCGAAAATTGGTTGATCTGATGGGATTGTGTGGTTGATGAATGAAAAAATGTACACATTTTTTTGAAAAAAATTATTTGATCAGATTCGAGGAAAATTGTGCACAAACCATGAAATCTATATTCTACAACAATGTACCAAATTTCAGTTCAATACGATTATAATGTTCAGAGGTGTTTGGCAAAAATATGTTCATTCTGTTTTTTTCTCCATTATCGTTGATATTTAGGTTACAACTGGAGAAATACTGATCGAATCATGATGAAACTCGGTTACTAGTTCAAAAATGCGGGTACACAACTTTGTGCAAAATTTTAAGATGATCGTGTCATCAGAACATTTCGAAAAAAGTCCAATTTTTTGCGAATATTTTATGATTCTGGGATCTTCCTGTTATCGAGTAAATCAAGTACTGGATTTTGATTTGATCTTCCTATTCTTTTGGAAATATTGGAAAAATAATTCTAAATGGCGTGGATTTCACATATTTACGAATTTGACCTTCGTAGTAAAGATCCCAAGCTTCTTTACAAACTTCATACATTTTGATGCGTTATGTTCCGTGAAAGATTTGAGTCGCTAGCCTTTTATGTTTGAGATATCGTGGTTACGGTAGACGACCGGTCGATTGGCCAAAATCGATGTTGCCATCATATTCTTCATTCATTATTTAGTCGATTAAAACCATTTTCATTACAAATATTTCAAGTATTTGGACAGAACGACAGCACGATAGTGTTCCTTGTAACATGGGCGTAAAAAATAGCTGGGAATCGAATCTTGGTCGCAAATAAACTAATCCGAGTATTGGGCCACAATTGCGGCTTCTACTGATATTAATCACTTATATCTGAACAGTTATCGTACTTCATCATCATAGCTATAAAAAAGAAGAAGAAGAACAAGTTTGCGGGAGCTATTCCTTGCCTCAAAATGATTGGACGTACAATACATTCTCAATCCTCATTCCATTTTATCCAATAATCGATATCAATAACTGGTAATTGAAAAGCAAGTGAGTAAACTGCCGAAAAAGTTGCTATAGTTCCCTTCCCTCTGTAATCGTATATCGAGTGGTTCTTCCTTCGAAATTTCAACCGCGTTTCGGCAGCAGAGTGGTAATCGAATAATGAAACGCTTTTCAGCTGGCAAATGCTCAAATTTCATAATTAAGTTGAAATCGTTCCGTCCCCTTCTAGAGCGGGATCGATCGTCGCTGGCTTATTCGGTCAGAAATGCCGGGTATCATTTTTCAAATGAATTCGGAAAAGAAAAAGTTTCCGTGATAAATTTCGTAGATTCGGCGGGATAATGAAGGAGCGAAGTTATAATCGTCTCAAAGTATTTATTGAGTGCTGTAGATCTCGGATATTTTCGAAAGTGCAAATCTTTGTCTGTGAGCGTTGGTCGAAGAGGATTATCTTTGAGGACGTGTATCGAATTCGAAATTGCCACCTTCAGAGCGGTTTTTGCGGTGGAATTTCTAATTCTGATTACGCTCACGTCGACACTTTCATTGCAGATAGATTTTCGAAATTTTTCACGCCCGAAAAAACTAAAACAAAATATCTAGCAGAAAAAAATTTCAAAAGGAATTTAGAAAAATAAGATTTTCAACTGTTCTGATAGCACGATCATCAAGAAATTTTGCGCACAATTGTGTACGAGGACTAATTATTCTTTATCAGCAATATAAACCAAATCCTATTTTTCTTCAACTATAACTACACTGATACCGTGGAAAATTCCAAGAAATTACAAGCGTTTCATTTAGGTACCAACATTTATCCTGAGTTGAAATTACAACATAAGATACATTCAAATGATCTTATGGTTATAGTTATAGTTATAGTTGGTAAGGGGTTACATTCCACTGCGACCTTAAGGTCTGTTGTGCCCCCTTGTCGTAGCTGTTTTCACAACCTACAGCTCGCCCTCCAGCTCTAGAGCTCTGATGAATTCTAATATCTGTGAGGGCTTTAAGGAGGCTAAGTTCTCATTCATCTTATTATGCTCCTGTCCAAGATATTTCTTGCGGAGGCTCACAATGGCGAGACATTCTGTGATCAGGTGAACAGGAGTTTCCTCCTCTTCCCCACAGAATCTGCACTCGTCAGTTTCTGATAAGCCCATTCTCATCCTGTGCGACAGTGTCCTGTGAGGAAACCAGTGAGGAGGTGTAACTTATTCTTACTGAGATCCAGATGATTTTTGGATCTAGTAATTTCAAAGTTCCGAAGGAACTTTTTAAAGTGTTCCATTCCTGGAGAATTCCTCCAGAGTGCCCCTCTTTCATTTTCTTCATTTTCTCAATCGTTCGGATTCAATATTTGAATTGAAAAAAGCTTCAAAGAGTCATTACCAGTTGTCATCTAATTCTTTGAGTTTGTTTGCAGTTGAAGTTTTAAGTTTTTTCACAGCATTTCAGTAATCGAAGAAAGAGGTTATGGAACTGAGGGCAGTATGTCTCCATGCAGAAGCATTTGTTACTTGTAAGATTTTGACATAAAACAAGGTGACTCGTGACGTAAGGAACAACGACTCAGTGGAGATAGAGAACCTCAAACTGAATTAGAATTGGGGCTTTAAATGTCCCAAAAGGATGTTGATATCAGAGATACAGGGTGACATATAAAAACAAATTTTCTTCAGCATGGAAAACATTGACAAAATTGCAGGCCTGTATTCACGAATTTCAAGTTACGTGTTAGGAAAAAAATATTAATCGGTATTTGAGATGAAAAGTATTTGAATACAGATTCGAGAAGAGGAAAAAGAGAGTGGTCTCTGATGAAAATGAGAAAGAAATCATCAAAAACACTTCAGTGTCCATGTTTGGTATGTAATTGGCAACGGACATCCATCTGAAGAAATAATAGCTATGATGCTGTTCATTTGGATGTCTTTCCAGAATATGTTGCCTGTTGTTTTGGAGAATTTTATTATATGGGTAAAGTTTTTCAGCATGAAATGGTACCTTACCATTTTTAGAATGGAGTGAAAACTTTTTTAATAGGGAGTTTCCTGAGAGGTGGGTTGGTTGAGGAGGTTCAAGTATGATTGTCCTGCTAGATCGCCCTCCTTTGGATTATCTCTTATGGGGTCATCTCAAGAAAATAGTCTTTGAACATTTAAATTATAGAATAATTTAAGCATACGAAGATATCAAAACAAATATTCGCTGTTGATGTTGTTCAATAGATTTTACATATGTGTGACTGGTTCTTCTTCTGTGTCTGAATATTAACCTGTTATCCATACTAAATTTGTGCCATCTAAACAAAAACAGAATTTTACTCAGTTTTTTCCGTTCATTTCAACTTTCTATGACATGTTTTTCATCTACCTTACCGAATAATTTTTTATTCCTGGCGCGTAAATTCTCGGAAACGGACCTGCAATTTTTTCGGATTTTTTTCCTGAGCTTATGAAAAATGCGCATACTAACAAGCCTGTGAAAAATGAGCGAACAATATACCATTTTATCGAAGATATGGGAGTTCAAAATTTTAGCATTTTTTCAAGAAACACCCTGTCTGTTTGAGGTCCTCCACTGAGCCGTTGTCCCCCATATCACATTGTATCGCATTGTATATAGAATAAATACTTTTGATGATTCTAAATCGAAAAATAGAAGAAGAAATGACACTTATTTCGTATTAAATTTTTTTGTTTTATCGTGTTCACAAGTTTTTGAAATTATTATGCTATTTTATGACTCGGAAACTCGATATTTGTAGAGTTTTGGGGCTTAGTTACGAAAGCCGAATTTGTGAATGGGTAAAATTCACCCAATGATTCTGCAGGTATACTTTCCCACTCAAAATTCTATTTTCCCAATATTTCCGAAAATACAGATGAGATTGAATTGAATTGCAGTACTCCAACGAAAAATAGCAGTTGGAAGGTTCATTCAGAATTTTATGAGGATGATATGATCAGATGATCTGATATTTGAAAAAAAACTTTTTTTTGATTGTTCTTGTCACATGATCATCACGAAATTCTGCGCAGAGCTTTATATCCGCATTGTCAAACTAGCTGCGAAGTTGCATCATGATTGAATCAGTACTGAGTAATACTGAAAGAAACGACGACATCGACACAAAATTTTATATATTTTTTCCGAACACCTCCAAAAATAATTATTGGATCGAACTGAAATTTGACACTCTACTGTGAAATATGAATTTCAAGGTCTGAAAACTTTTTTCGAATACGATGAACAATTTTCGAAAAAAATATTCTTTCGAAAAAAGCTTAATTTTTTTTCATTTATCGACAATACATTCTCAACACTATTTCGCATAAAGTTGCGCGTTTTTATACCCCAACCAACTGCCAAGTTCCCATCCAATGGTTTCAGTTGGTCCTGAGTTATCAGGGAAATAACCTCAAATTTCAAAGGGCTCCAACACCGAAACTTTTTGGCCGATTTCACCCATTAATGAAATTAACCGTTGTGCATTTTGAAGTGCAACCTGCCCCAGAAGTATCAGATTGATAAGATTTGCCGTGAACCCGTAATCGTGCATACAGACGGCCAGCCGGCTGGACAGAATCGATTTCGACACCGGATTCGTCATCAGTAAGTCCAACCAGTCGTTTGATTTCGGCTCAGAAATGGAAAATTACAGATAATTAGACAAAAAAACGCTGTTTACCTAGAATATGCGCACAAAAATGAATAAACAATGCGTTAGGATTTCGGGTGTCACAGAAATCAGGTACGTCCTCAAAATGATCTGCATTATTCATGATGTCGGATTGAAATTTTCGATGTTGACACTACAGATTCTTTTCCATCGACTGAAGTAACTAGAGTTTGTGTATAACTTCCGATATAACTGGAAGTGGACGTAACTTTTGACTTTCTCATAGTATATATTTTTGCATATTCGAATACTTCGTTGAATTTTGAGTGGAATAATGTCAAAAGAGAAATTGAATTGAAAATGAATTCAATAAAATAAAGTTTGTTTTGTTCCTGACTTCAATTCGAAAGTATTGCTCAACATATGAATTTTTGAGGTCACTACAAATCATTGAAATGTTATTCCACTCGGACAGAAGTTACACGTATTTTGTTTCAGTGCCATACGGGTAGTGTTCCTTCTGCTCTAATTCTAATTATAATGGGTGAAATTTTGCCATACTAAAAGGACATTTTTCTACATTTCGACAGAGCATTCGATTTCTTACCTCTTTTCACTGAAATATTATTCCAGAAATATAGAGAATCAATATTTCCAGAATTCCAATCGATTTAAAAAAAATGTTTATTTCATTTTTGATCCAAAATTCCGCCCAGAAATCAACGTACAAATCGATAATGCAGGAATAAGCATCAGTTCCTAGTGGTAAATCAAAAGTTCTCGCCCATTTCTGGTTAAACCAGAAGTCGTAGACACACCTTGTTTACCTCAGTTGATGAAAGACAACCTGTTTCATCAATGTCCATAATTTCAATCCGATATCTTGCAAAATGGAGATTTTTTTGGGATTGAACCCTATTTCTGTGACTACCTCTATATCAAAGCGTTGCTCTCAACTGCCTGTGAAAGGATCATCTGCGTAGATAGAGGAACATTGAACTGAATCCATGTTATGGGAGGGTACTTCCGACCCCACTGAATGAAATCCAGCTAATCCATCACAGCTTCATAAGAAATTCACAGGCGAAACGACGTGCGAAACCATAGAGCTGATAGAAACGTGCAGCTCTTTCAACACGTCACATCATATAATAAAACGGACAAAATGATAGCATTTTTTTTCCTTGCAGATAGATACTAAAAACTTGGTGCACCCCGCTAATAAATCAACCGGAAAACGTCAAACGTTAACAAAATGTTGTGAGAATGTATGACAAGCGGTGCCAGATTCCGATGAAAAATCGACTTTCCTATCTACCCAGCTGATCAGCTTTTACATACAGGAAGGCGTCACTGCCCGAAACAACTTAGTCATCGAGCTTTTTCAATAAAGGGACATCATTCGGAATTCGTCCATTAATTAGTATGATAACGTCCTGATGGTTTCAGATAGAATCTGGATGGATGAGTTCTGGAAAAAATGTTTTTTATCGATTGCTTTAGAGAAACCTATCGATGTGTGATGTTGAAGGGTTCAAAAGGAGAGGAATGGGTTGAAATCAGATAATTTATAAGGTTTTTTTTTGTTTTCACCCCGAAAATCTGAAACAGAACTATAAAAATTCAACAGGAGTGTTTTCATGAAACACGCCCTCAAGATTTGGAGAGTTGAACGATTTGTCAGGGGAAATTTCTACGAAAAAAGATTACTTTATGAACAAAATGGGTAAATGCATACAATCAGCAAAGTGAACTTCAGAGTTTCAGAGTACAAATCTGACTTCTTCATCAGACAAACGAGAAAATAGGCAGAATTATTCGTTTTTACTTTCGTTTTTTGGAACTTTTGTGAAATTGACATTTTCTAGATAAAACAGTAGAACAGCTTCACTCAGTTTAGAAGTTTTTCAATTCTATTTCTTTTCAAGTTAATTCAGCCAGATATGGTCCATTTCATTCAATCGTCAATAGTTGTTTATCAGATATTGCGAGAGAAAACTTGTAATTATTGGAACTGGTGAATTGAACCTATCGATAGATTACCCCTTTCAGGATCTATCAATTCAGATGTTGCGTGCAAGAAAACCTGTGAAGAGATAGGCACCGGGGCTATTTTCTGCGGTTTTAAAATGGTGCAGGAGCCGGGGGTCTATTTCTTGCTGGGACTATCCTGAGTATTTTCTTGAAATACTGGGAATCGTTGAGAGCTCACGTACTCTATTTTTCTTGTTAGAACCAAACCTCACCCTTATCCTACATGAATTGATAGGTCGTCTTAATTTTTCTACTTCAGTCTGAATTCCTCACGATTCACACATAATCAGTATAGCTTAGAACTAGCGTAGGCCATCGCATATGCAAGTGCAAAATGGCGAAGGATCCGGGGGTCGATTACATACCTAATCAATTAAAAAAAAAATCAAAAATACTCCAAAAGTCTGAATAGGAGTGTGTTATAGCTCATTAGTTGTCCTCTTTTCCCCCCAGAGAAGTCGAAATTTTTTTGAACTTTGAAGTGGAGGTTTGTGCCATTCACTTCTAATGCAATGAATATAGTATAGAACAAGTTCAAGAAACTCATTGTTGTGAAGCCAGAAGCTAGTTTGGATTCGAAGCCACGAAATTTCCACGCTATCATTATTTCACCCAGCTCAACAGCCAATCATGAGCGCAATATCTTCTGAAAGGAATTACTCAAGGTTTCAATATTTCGTTGAGCAGGTTCATACCACAATGAAGATGGCAGAATTCGCGAAATATAAATCTAATGATTCCTCAGGTATTTAATTCGAATTTCATATTTTACAATATTTCAATACATACATTCATTCGAAATTGCAAATCTAGTACTCGTTAAAAATATTACGGATTACAAATTCATCCAGATTTCATGAGAATTATATCATTGAAACCATGGAAAAAGGATACATGGTGTGCTCGCCAGCTTGTCCGAAATCGTTCGTTTTGGCATATGTTCAACAACTGACATTTTGTGGGGAAGGTGCGTGTCTTGTTTGCATCAAACTCGAAATTATCTCGCGATATTAGTTTTTCAATTCATGAAACAATCAATTTCATATGAATTTTGATGAAAAACTCAACAGTTCATATCTTGGTAGATCATTGTTTGATAGGATATAGTGTGAGTAGAACTGAACTTTCACCTAATGAGGACCATTAATTATTCTTATTCGTCTAAGAACTATCTTGAATTGCAGCCACATACCACCTTCAATATCAATTGAAAATTGTATTGCAATCATTCGGGTCAATCTATTGTTTGAGTACTTGGGAATTCGAACATCAATTATTTTTGATGAATTCAAACCTCGTAACTGAGCCCCAAGAGATTTTACTAAGTATCTAGTTTCTATGTAATTCTTTTCGAACTTGTGGCATTCAAGGTCAACACATCAGTCTTTTGTGAGCATGGATGAGTAAAATCCACCAATAAAATCGGATTTATATCCGATACAATATTTCTGATATGTATTTATGAAAAAACAAGTCCGATCGATTTGAAATTTGGTACACATTTGGTAACAGTTCACACTGTACTTGATCGAATTGAGACAAGTAGTGTATGAAATACTTTTTTATTGTTCTCATGGTATCATCTTTTCCTAACTGAGATTTGATTTTTGCTTCTGTGTTTTACAACTTCCCGCAGTGTTTCAATTTTATCAAATCAGTATTTTTTCAGGGATTGAGAAGATAGCGTTAGAATTGAAATGAATACAACTCTAAAACCATTGTATGAATTTTGGCCATGAGCAATCTCAACCGTAGTAGCTTGATGAACAATCTCACCTTAGAATTTCAGGTTTTTAGCTTGTTCCGTTCAAATATTATAGTGATAACGGTCGGTCCTACAGAATTGGATTTGAACTAGGATTTTCAGTGATTTCAGATGAGTTTCAGCAAAAAACTGCCACTTATGGGCATTTTGGGTGAAATAAAATTAACGCGATCTTCAGGATGAGAGCATGAAAACTCATATGAATATAGATGCAAAATTTCGTGTATATCCCAATAAAATTGGAAGAATCAAAAGTATATTCTGTTATTCAGAATATATCTACTATATAACACTGAAACTATACAGAGTTCATAATTTTGAAAATGTTATAGCTTCGTTGTCAGGTTCCTGACATATTCTACAATATACTTATTATATATATATATATATATATATATACTAATTATATGTATATATAATGAGGAGTACATTCGCCATTTTGCAACATTGGACAATCTGGCCGCTAGGTCTTTAACAATGCTGTCCCTGAAATTTAGGAATAGACGAATCTAATCCTAAGGAAATTATATGGCATACACTAGTACTTTTCTCCTTACCTACTATACTCTGCAGATATAAAACTATGAGTTGATTGCTCTCAAAGTTATTCCATTCAAACTCAATTATCAGGAGTCGTGAAAAGTATAACTATTGTATAACTCAACTACTGTTCAAGAACGTATCGGAATGCAAATGATTTTTGAGAAATATTTCGATATCAAACGGGGTTTGGGATAAAAATAATTGGAGCCTAGCATGAAATCTGAGTAGTTTTCACGTTTCTAACTGTTACCTAATGAAAAATATCTGTATAATGCAAGCGATCAACGAAGGGAACTGTAAAGTTCCAGAGTCTTAATCTACTCTTCCATCAGACAAGCGAAAATTAGCAGAATTATTTTCTTCCATTACTTTCATGATTCAAGAATTTTTGTCTTATTGACATTTTCGAGAATTACAACAACGGAGATTCACTTTATATGAAAATTTTTCAATAATTTCTCTTAGTTAAATCAGCCAAATTTGTTCGATTTGTATGTAGAATGATTGGTCATTCTATATATTGCTCTTTAGGAAAAATAATCCTGCCCATTTGAAAAAAGGTGTAGCAAGACGAATATATTTCAAGAAAATAATTCCAAAAATTTCCGCTTTATTTTCTGAGATGAATTCGGATATAGATTTAGAAACGTTATATTAGGAGATGAGTGTTCAACTCAGCCAATATATAAGCCAATACACGGAATAATGTATGGATTCCCAATAAACTACTTGATATTCTTATCTTTTCGCCCAGGTGAAAATATGCACCATTTGTAAAGATACTGAGCATACTCTCCTAGGATTTTATTCAAGAATCATCACCGTATTATTAAGATTTATGGCAGAAATGTTCGCAAAATGAAAGATAACCGAGTAGGATAAATGTCTGTTATTTATCTGTGCATCCAGAATGCCAGAGAAGGTGCTCGGATTTCTCCTGGAAGTTTTTCTCTTTTTGTTATCTCTCCAATTATTCTTTTCAGAATGGAATTTATTATCGTGAATAGACAGCTTCTCATTTTAATCCACAAGCTTCAATTTCCATTGAAGCCCTAGTGTCCCTTCAACAGTGATGCAATTAGTCTCATTTCGCCAATTGACTCACTGTTTGACTCATGTTTTTTCAGAACTTTTGTTTGTTTGGCAGAATGTTTAATTCTAATCGCTCGAGTTGCTGAGATATCTGGAAAATGGAGTCGAAATTCCTAATGAATTACCTACCTTGAAAGCTTCAAGTCGTTAGGATAGTCGTGCTACGGCAAGCCGAACAGAATCTATTTTGACACGGGATTCGACATCAGTTAGTCCAACCAGGTCGTTTGAGACCATTTTTAGGAAATAATTTGAAGATTACAGACATTAGGACACAACTAAAGAACGCTGTTTTCCGGAACATGCGAGCAAAAAAACAAAATATCGAATGGGTCAATTCGTTGGCCAAATAGGTCCATTCAATATATTCATATCTTCATCTCGAAGCTGCAAAATTTTAATCACCTCCTGACTTTATCAGATCCGAATTGCCCATAAATTGTCTTCAGGTGGTTTCGGCTATGTAAATTGATTCAGTAATTTAACAGTTCTACAAAAATAATATTTGACTGTAAAAAATCTAGAAAAGTACTGCCGTGAAGGCAGCAGCTTTTGCGCGCATGTTCAATGTAGATGACCGCTTCGACAACGAATTTGAACATGCGCGCAAAAGCTGCTGCCTTCACGGCAGTGCTTTTCTAGATTTTTTCTCGATAAATTACTGGATTTCAATTCGATCTATTCTGTATCTGTTTTTTTTTTGGAAATATTGGAAAATTAAAATTCTGAATGGGCCGACTGCATAAACACAATAACTTCCGAAAGAAACAACTCAGAAACTCGATATTTGTAGAGAAGGTTTGGACCTTAATTACGAAGGCCGAATTTTGAAATTCGATACAATGCTGTGAAATATGAATCTCAAAGTCCGAGTGCAATTTTTTTGGTATGATAAACGGTTTCCGAAAAAATAGAATTTTTTGGAAAAAAGTTTCGAAGAAAAATTTTTTTCGAATTTACTGACAGTATGCTTCTGACAAAATTCAGCTCAAAGTCGCGCGTTGTCATACTCCACCTAATTGCCAAGTTTGAATCCAATCGCTCAAGTAGTTCCTGAAATAAAAAATAAATAACTGTGGTTATAACTCCGAAACTGTTTCACCAATTTGGCCCATTAATGAACTTAACCGCGGCATTCCAATGCGCGACCTACCCTGAAAGTTTCAAGTCGCTAGCTCACTCCGTTCGACAGTTATCGTGTCCACGGCCGGCCGGCCGGACAGAATCGATTTTGACACCGAATTCGTCATCAGTGAACCCAATCTAGTTGTTTGAGACCATTTTCGGCTCAATCATCGAAAATTACAGACATTTGGACAAAACGATAGCACGCTGTTCTCCTAGAACATGCGCGCAAAAACGTGAAGTGAACGCGCCTTGCTACGAGTGTTCTATAAATTCGAAAACTAATCGAATTTCAATCCTGAATTTGCCATATCATAAGCTTCGTGGCTTTTCTCCATCAATTTCTGCAATAATTGATTTTGAATTCAACCAAGTGGCGGAGCCCACCGCTATTTATTTGTTCGTTACGAAATTAGGTCCCTGTCTCCGTCCTGCATTCATTGGAGGCTTTCCATGAAAAATATAGGACTGATCGATAGAGGAGGATATTGTTTCAATATTGACATGAACATTACGAAATTAAACTGAGATTTCAATCAATGTGGTCGTATTTGAGTTTCGAGCATCCGGAGTCTCATTTGGTTTCTTCAGTGATGACAGGCATAATTCTTTTCGGATACTTCAATTCATTATGGAGTTACAGGGGAACCCCCTGTTATTTTTCTCTATATTAGGTGAAATCTGGGCTTGTAAGAATGTACCTATTTCATCTCTCATGCGTTAAAAGAACGCTTTCTCTCTCGTCCGCAAACCCAGCTTCCTGAATACAATTACTTTGCTCTCTCGTGAATAATTTTCGCCAGATTGTTTCCCCATAAATCTGTTGAAATATTTTGACCATTTCAAACGAAAAACTGCCCATACAAAGCAACAATTAAACATTTCTTCTGAAGTTATAGAAAGTCGTGGTGCACAAATGCATGCGATGGACAATATACCAGGATTCGGCTGCTTAACATATAATTTCCGTTTCAGTCAACACGCAAAAATGAATTAAAACATTGGTTTTTGTGTGTTCCAATTCATTTCATTTCAACACTGGTGAAAGATCCTCAAGAATTTTTTTTCGGGGACTCTTCATCATATTTCAGAAAATGAATTCTTACTTTGGTTTCGAGATCGAATGACGAAGCTCAGCACCTACCGTGAATCTCACATTTCACAGCAGTGTACCAAATTTCAGTTCAATCGGATATTTTTTCAGAGACTGGTAAAAATGTCTAATTTAAAATCTTACAATTTCGTGCAAAATTTCGTGATCACAGTGTCATTAAAACAACCGAAGAGAATTTTTTTGAATCATATCATCCTCACGATTTAGGCAGTTTCTTCTCAATCGAGTACTGGATTTCAGCCAACTTTGGAAGAATTGAAAAAATTTTGGGCTTACGGAATCTTAAAGCGCCGTTTGCCCATTCACGAACTCGAGCTTCGTAATAAATACCTGACGTACTGTACAAACATCGAGATTTCAAATTGTTTCTTAAGGAAATTATTGAGTTACGTGTGATTCTTTCAAAAATCTAAGATAGGTTCGAAAAGTCAATGTCGCAATTTTGGCTGACAGTTCAACAAGATGGAGATTACATGGATTCCTTAACTGGCAGTAATGTAATATAGTGTGCGCCAAAAAAAATTGGAACAAATTCATTTTCTCAGAAGAAAAATATTTGGCAACAAAATCCTGAAACAGGTCAATTTTTGTATCACTTTCACCAAATTTTTAATCATTTTTGAAGGCTTTTTGTTTCACCCCGTGCCATCCCCATCAACCCTCTGAATTTTTTGAATAGAGAAAGTGGGTCATGTGGTACTTTTCTGGCGAGGTCTTTGTATCTTTTTCACAGGCGTGTAGAAGTTTTCAAGAAAAAATTTTTTTTTGTAAAACTAGTTACTTCAAAGAGATTTTCAGTATGTGCACTTTGTCATGGCTCATTTATTTTGAGACGATGGTACCTGATGAAATTTGTCAACGAATGAAAGTCGACCATTATAGTTTTGTTCATGCAAAACTTTCAACCCCTTCGAACCCTTTAATGGACAAAGAAAAACTTTCACGTGCGGGAGTTGAAAGGGGTTGAAAGTTGTGCATGAACAAAACTGTAATGGTCGACTTTCACTCGGTAACAAATTTCATCAGGTACCATCGTCTTAAAGTAAATGAGCTATGACAAAGTGCACATACTGAAAACATGTAACGCCTGTAAAGAAGATACAAAGACCTTGCTAAAAAAGTACCACATGACCTACTTTCCCTATTCAAAAAATTTGGAGGGTTGATGGGACAGGGTGCAACAAAAATCCTTCAAAAATGCATATAAATTTGGTTACAATGAAACAAAAATTGACCTGTTTCAGGATTTCGTTGCCAAATATTTTTCTTCTGAGAAAATGAATTTGTTCCATGATTTTTACGCGCACTGTATACGCGATCACGATCAAAATGGCAGTACCGATCGGATAGTTAGATCTAACTAGTGTAGAAGCACACACTTTTCGCCATACCTCTGCGAACTGGAAGCGTTCAGGAAAGATTTTTAGTGATCACAGGACGTCAGATTCTACGGAGAATTCCATGTAATTTTCACAGATGTCCAAATAATCGTTCACCGATATATATGCCGCATTTGTTTTAACGTGCAATGACCTTACCTAGGTTGGACTCACTGATGGTAAATCCCCGTTCAAACTCAATTCTGTCTGGCGGTCCGTGAGTGATCTATCTTTCGAAGTGGAAGACCTATTTTGTTCCGTATCCATAAAAAGGTTTATATATTCCGGAAAAACAACGATACCAAGGAAAAAACCACAAAATTTGACATAGTTTTTTTTAAGATCTCCAGAAATTAAGATTTTATGGAACTGAAATTTGGTACACTTCAGTAAAATATGAAACTCAAAGTTTGACGAAATATTTTTCAAATATAAAGGATAATTCCGAAAAAAAATTTAATTTTTTCTTCAACTTACCGACAGCATGATCTCCACAAAGTCCTGCAAAAATGAGCTCATAGGTGTGTTTCAACTAACCACCAAGTTTCAATAACCTTGAAATAATAAATGACTATAATACCGGAACCGTTCGGCCTATTTTGCCGATTAAAAAACTTGACCGTCGCATTTTGATAGGTAACCTAAAACATCAAAGTTTCGAGTTAATAGGATCCCCAGTACGCCCAGTACAGTCAGCCAGAATAGATTTTTACACTGGATTCCAACCTGGTCGTTTGTGACCATTTTCGAAAAAACAATCGAAAACTGCAGGCATTTTGTTGAAACGATATTGCACCGTTCCCCAGAATACGTGCGCAAAGACAATATTTCAAAAATTTATATATTTCATATTATTTTGAATTATCATCGGAATAAAATCTTGATTGGGTAACTGTAGTCCAAGCAGAAATCTCTATTTGTTGTCCTAACAAATTTTCCTCCATTTTTTCCACCATTTACATTCAACAGTTTCAGCCAGAAGTGCAAACGACTTCAATATCTATTAATGAAGACAGAGGGGTTTCATAGCGGAACATAGTAGAACTACCAACAATAAAAATATCAATGTTTCATATATACTTAAACTAGTAAGCCGCTTCCAGGTGTAATTTATGATTGCATGAATTTCTTTGATCTTTGTCAAAAAACCGCTCAAATCAAGACAGTTTCATACAAAACGAGCGAATGCTCATTCTATCCCCACTTTATCGAATTCTTTTAGTATAAACAGAAGTGGAACATTCTTTCGTCGTTTTACCTGCGTTCGCAAAGATTCTATGGAATATACTAAGAATGCTCGATCGCTTGATGTGAACAGCAACAGAGCGCAAGAATGGTTGGTTGGAGCGTTTTTGCGTGTTCGGACGCACTGGCTCCCTGAAACGATTCCATTTGAGCATTCTTGTGTTCCAGCGTTTTGTCTCATCGATTAAATTATGGATTGGTCCCAAGAAAAATATATCCTCAGGATACAGAGCAACAAACATTTTTAGCCACACTTGCAATTATAATATCGCTGCCAGAGTCGGACATAACGAAGCACCACCAACTGGAAAATTTACATGAATGAGCATTCGTTCGGCTGATTTAAACATTTATCTAGATGTTTACATCAGATGTGGTAGAATTCTAGTTCTTAGTTCTCGTTCCTGCTCGGTTATCTTTTGTTGTACACGCAGAAAACGAGTTTTCGTTCACACAAAAAGATCAACAAGGAATGTTCTCGTTCTAGCTCTTGCTGTTTGCTCTTTCGGTTTAAACCCACCTATAGACGAATACGTTCGCCGATATTCTGAACCCAGCATAAAGTGTAACTTCTCGTACGGTGTATTACATTTCTGCTTTTCATTTTGACAATGAATTCATTGGATAGGTTTGAGTATTATTGAGTCAGAACTGAAGAAGTTTCAAATCCTAATGTTGACACATATGAGTTGTTAGCGATCATCACCAAATTTTCCACTTTTATTTGTCAACCCATTGTATATTCCAGTCATGTATTGTGCAGACACAACGAATATTCCATATGATGTGACGGAAGTCAGTGAGAAGGAAACAGGAAAAGCAGTTAGGAACTGTCAGAAAAACATGTGAGAAAACTCAATCAAAAAATGTACACGATCGAGCGGATTTAATATCTTGAGAGAATTAGAACTATTGATTTTATTTTTCTTCTCTTCCATCCGGAACGCACTCTGAATCTCGAATGAACGGACAGGATACCGTTCTGAATTCGTCCATATAAAAAGCCGAGGAAGAATTCCCCTCTTCAGTTCCTTAATCGATGCTCATCGTTAAATGAGAATTTATTAGAAAAATTCGCTTCGAATCCTAAACGTTTTCTTTCTCGGATAAGAGTGAGGCAGATATTCAAATCAAAGTGGAAATAACGAAGATTCTCATTTCTTTTTGGCGATAAATACGTGCTGGAAGGCAATAGAAAATATGATAGTTCTCGATTGCCGTATCCGAATGAAAATTTGAAATATTGCAATTGGAATTTTCAATTTCTTATATCTTCAGGGGTAGGTTTTTAATTTCTAAAATCCACTCCAAGATAGGGAGTTATTTTCAATTGCAGTATTATTTTAATATTTGATTTCATCAATGTTATGTTCCAGTTCTTCGAAAATTCACCTACAGGCATTTATGAAGTCAGAGTGGCATTTTCCCATCAAGTTTCAGTTGGAACAAAATTCTTTGTGTTACAAATATTCACTCACTAAGTTCTATTGTGAGTAGAAGAAAAACATTGAATTTATGAACATGGATGCTGACTTCGCATTTTAGGTTTAATATTTTCCCATTAAAGGTGAGGTTACAAGAAGAAATTGTATGTTGAAATCAGTTACTAATGAAAACATTTCCAACTGAATTTTTTCCCGAGAAAAATTCAGAAGAGTATACCCGTGAAGTTAGCACCTCAGCGGAATGTGGTGTATTTCAACCAGTATCCTTGAGTTTCCAACGAAAACTTCGGTGTTACAAATAGTTACTAACCAGTCACTAACGAAATGAAAAAAGTCTTCATTTTCGAAAAAAAGGGTGATAGCTTTACGGAGACCATTGAAAAATTACTAAATATAATTTGGACCATTTCTGATTTAATGAAGCATTTCATGCGACTGAATATCTCTGAAGTTGAAGCCGTATGAAATTTCTACAATTTTAGCTTCACTTAAGCTTTGTCACTCTGGTCACTAGACACAAGGACGAATTATGGATTTTTAAGTGCACATGCTGAAGCAAAAAAAGCTTCAAAGAGAAAATGACGAAAATCCGCATTTTTAAAAGCGATTAATACGACCTAGAATGTTAGAGAAAACATAATAGTTCTCGAAACTTACTCCAATTGTATTTTTCATTTTCCTATATCTTCAGGACAAGGCAGTCAAAGATATTTCATTTCTGATCAGTCGAGGATAAGAAATTAACTTTTATAGAAGTTCTATTTATTAATCAATGTTTGAAGGATGTCGAAACCGCTCTACGTCGTAGGCCGCTAGGTTAAAAATTTTAAACGATTTTCATTTATTTCTGTGAATTATCGATATGCAGGTCGTTCCAGGAAATTTGAATAGGATCCTATACTTTCTGCGATAAGATCGAGTTATTCAAATCGTAGTAGGAATGACAAAGGTTTTTATTTCGTTTTGGCGATGCCTAAGTGCTGGAACGCTATGGAAATTATCAATATTTTTGATTGCTGAACCCAACTAAAAATTTCTGATTCGATTGAATCGAAATTGGAATCTCTTTTTTCTCATATCGTCATCGGAGATCTTCGAATGTTATTTCATTTCTTTAAATCATTTGGAGATGATGACTTTTTTTTCACAGTTTTATTCATTTGAATAATTCACTTTTATAGTATGTTATGGTCTAGAAATATAGGTACGCTTATTGAATAAGTACTCTTGTGGGTACAATTTCCTCTAATTTTTGTGAGTTTGTGAATACTTGAAATTTTCTCCGAAATAATTGGGGAACAATCAATTCAAACCAATTTAAACCTGACACTTAGTTTAGTATAGCCGATGCGAAGGCACAATTTTGTGCCGATAAAATCATTTGAAATACTTCAAGAATACAACAGCTCGGGCTATACATATGTCAAAACTGAACGGTTTGAATATTTCGAAAATCATATATGTGGGAAGTGAAATTTTGAATGGATGTATCTACGAAATAATTTTATGCCTGAGCCCAAAATGATCTTGGCAAATATTGAGTTTCTAAGTGGTTGCGTTTCGAGGTTATTTTGTTAACAGTTTTCCGTTTTGGATCAAGAGGAGCAAATTTAAAATTGAATTAATGGAATATTCCTAAAATAGAGACCGTCCCTAATTCAGAGTAAAAAATGTTTTTAAAAAATGATGGATCTTTATTGAAAGGTCGAAAAATTGTTTTCTATCTTGCAACTTAGCAGCGTTAAGCAGGATCAATATCTGTTAGAGAAATCTGATAAGTTTTTTGACTATAACAATGCATAGACTCATAGTGGTGTATAAAAGGAGTGAGTATATGAGCAACAGAATGAGCGCTCCCGAATATGTTCATTCAGGAGTAATATAAAAATGAAAATAGTACATTCGCAAAAAATAATTATGTGATAAACACTAAGAAAAAACTACACTGCGAAGTTCAGTTGGGACGAAGCGCAATCTGCTCTTCCACTCTAACTATGGATGAAAATAGAACGAAACAAAAATTGTTTACTCAATCCAAGGCACTAATGAAAACACAAAACAAACAGGAATTGAGAAGCACTATTTCAGCATTCAAAACAAAATCTATATCTAAGTGCAAAAATGAACAAAAAATTACTTATGTGTTAACTCACATTGTTCTCTATGAAGTGAATCCCTGACCTTAGCTTTGAAAGATGATACATATTGGGAACTTCTGCGAAGATGCCAGCGCCCTAGCGGTTAAATTTGGAACCTGTCCAAGCTAGTAGTTTTATGTGAACAAATCGTAGAAATGCTTGAATATTTAAAAAGAAATTATTATAATTTTGTGTGAGATTTCTTGAGAAGGAACTTTTCGTGTGGATCATGAAATCGTGCTTCAAATCGTTCTTGGAGGATAATTTCGGTGTAATTTTAGTGTCTGTTGCTTGGTGGTTCAAAATGAACTTATATCTGAGTTTACTTGAATTTCTGGAAAAATAGACACCTCAGTAAGTAATTTGAGGACTAATTAATGTGAAAAAGTGCTGTATGCAGGCTATTTTATGTGGTAAATCTAGAATCAGTCCAAATGATATGACTTGTTCCCTTTGTTTACTAACGAGTGAATCAATAAAATGAAAACAGGTTTTCGGCTTTAGTTCCTTTGCATAGTATTTCGAAAGAAAAGGAAACGTATAGACATATAATTGATTTTGTTTTCATATTACAGCAGCTCAAGATACGCATACAAAATGAAAAATGTCATAGCTGGTTCGATCTACCTATATAGAAATGAAAAATATTAATGTATTTATATGAATATCTTCAACTATTATCAACTATAAGAGTATATCTAGATTTTGTCAGGTTTTCAACCAGATCAATCTTTTTGAATATAATTTTGTGTAGTATGTGAATAAGGTACCTAGCTGCAGAAGTGCTCGGTAGTTTCTCTGCAGCTTTTTTCATTAAAATTCCTTTATTTCTATTTACACCTCAAAACATTTGGGCATGAAGTTGTTTCAAAAAGAGAACATTGTGATTTTCCTTTGTGAAAATAAACATCTTCAGACAAATGCAGTGAACATACTTCCATGTATTTCGTGACCTGATTTCCAATCTTCAATTTCTAAATCTAGGCCTTTCTTCTATCACTGAGTTTCCTACCAAATGCTGTTTCCAAATTAACTTTACTTTCATTTGGCTTTGAAATAAATGAAAACAGTAGATGATCCTTTCTTCTTTGACCATGAATAACATTGAGTTGAGGCACACAACAATAGTCATTTCGGGAGGATGCCATTTTGAATTAATACAATCGAAAATTTTAATCGGAAAGAAAGGAATCAATCGATGAATAAAACAAACTCTTTCGGTATACCAAAATTGCATCTCGGAAAACGACACAAAAGCTCGAATTTGAACTTTAAAAGTAAGCAAAATTCGTTAGAACAACAGGCACATCGAAAAACTACTAGCTTGGAAGTGTTCGAATTCCTATCGCCAGAGGGCGAATCGCTTAGCAGTAGTTGCGAATAGATTTTCAACCAAACTGCCAATATAAAAACCTAGAAAAGCACTGCCGTGAAGCCAGCAGCTTCAATTGAGATTACCGCTTTGGCAACGAATTCGAATAAGCGCGCAAAAGCTGCTGCCTTCACGGCAGTTTTTTCGATGATATTTGTATTCGATCTAATCTATATTTCTGGAAATATTGGGAAAATGAAATTTTGAATGGGTATATCTGCGGAATCATTTGGCGGATTTTACCCATTCACGAATTCGACCTTCGTAATTAAGCCACAAACCTTCTTTACAAATATCGAGTTTCCACGTGATTTATCCCGGAAGTAAGAAACTCGATATTTGTAGAGAAGGTTTGGACCTTAATTACGAAGGCTGAATTCATGAATAAGTAAAATCCACCCAATGATTCCCTAGATATACCCATTCAAAATGTCATCTTCCCAATATTTCCAAAAATACAGATCAGATCGAATTCAAATCCAGTGTTTCATGGACAAATGACAGTCCAAAGGTTATTACAGAATTTAATGAGGAAGATCGCACAATATTGAATATTTGAAAAAATTCGAAATGTTCAAATGACACTATCATCACAACATTCCAAACAGAGTTGTCTTTCAGCAACTTCAATCTAGTTGCCAAGTTTTATTATAATTGGATCAGTATTTCTTAAGTTGCACCGAAAAAACAAAGATATCGAGAAGAAAACCACAAAATTCGACATGTTTCTCCTCAATATCTCCGAAAATTATGATCATATTGAACTAAAACTTGGTACATTGCTGTAAAATATAATGCTCAATGTCTGAGGGAAAATTTTTTTTCGGAAAAAGTAAACGGTTTTAGAAAAAAAAAATTTTTCGATCTACTAACAAAATTTTGCTTAAGATGCACGTCATTATACTCCACCTAACTGCAAAGTTTCAATTCAATCGCTCTGGTAGTTTCTGAAATAAAGAATAAATAACTTCAAAACTTCAAACATCCCACGAATAGTGACAGCCTGTCAGGTGGAGGGGTTATGGTTCTTCTATTACGTAA
The DNA here is from genome assembly GCA_958510865.1 of Myrrha octodecimguttata. Taxonomy (NCBI): domain Eukaryota; kingdom Metazoa; phylum Arthropoda; class Insecta; order Coleoptera; family Coccinellidae; genus Myrrha; species Myrrha octodecimguttata. The sequence goes on along the minus strand of OY294059.1, from coordinate 58,780,024 downwards.
GTTTTTCGGTAAAGATACGATGGTTCATCAGACAATAAAAAACGGAGGTTACAAACTAAAGCTCCCATCTGAAATCTATTCTGCATGTTCAATCAGCAGACTTCTATCAATTCTGGACTTAGACCCTTATATTTCTCCAGTCCAGAAATGAATCTCGAGCACGACTGATTTCTTCGAGTATTTTTGTTTGAAATTTACTCGAATTCAACTGGTACCGTTCTTATTGTTTCACACAAACACAATCACTCTGTTAATTCCTGGATATATGATACCTACATCTTTGTACGAAATCACGGATGGTGTTTATAATCCTCCGGCGATAAGGTGGCAAGGGAGATGACGCAAGAAATTACATTAAATGGGGCCAGATAGTGCTCCATCGCACCCTTACGAGGTAGCGATAATGTACGAATAACACTTTGGTGTCATTCACTTTTAAGGACAGAAAACAGATAATGGGATTTGAACATGTAACATTCCATAAAGAGAATGCAGGATATAATCAGTATTTACCTACCACTTGCTTCAGATAACATTTCGATATATAAAAGATAATGAGAGCAAACAATACCGCCTGGTGTTGAATTACGACTAGGCAACACAACCATATCAAGTTTCTTTAAACCTCGTTAATATCTCTAGGTCGGTTACCTTAGTGGCGGTGCACCTCTTTTAACGTTGCCAATATCCACTTGAAATCTTAGAATTCAGATCCAGATCCAGTCAGAATCCAATTTAAATTCTCCTCATGGCAGAAAAAGATCTTTCGCATGTCGCACTTGAAATAGGCAAAATAGTTGCAGCTCTAAAAAGCTGTTAGTAGTTTGGGGGGGCCAGAGGTTCATCAGGGGGGGCCTGCCCCCCCTGCCCCCCGCCAAAATACGCCAGTGCTAATTATTTATCTTTTCATTTCAATTTATTAGTTATGCAATAAACATGCAACATAATATCACATGCATCTTATTTGGGCCTTCAGGATACTCCACATAATTCAAAATTAATCTTACTACATACAGTAGAAATGACTTGATATCAAAATATTTCTAACAGTTGTTGTAGCATTGCTGCAATGTTTCCAAAATAATCGAAAAAACACGTTGCTAAGTAATATTTTAACGAGAAGCATGGGTGCTAGTGGCATTTTTGCACCTGCACAAATGCTTTTTGTTGAAAAATATTACTTTGCAATGTGTTTTTTGGATTTTTTCACAGAAAAAATTAGATGCCCGAATGGTATTTGACACGAATATTTCATGAGTATCAGATTATTCTGCATGCATTACGTTTGTTTTCAAAGGTATTGTAATTTTTGGTTACAAAATACTGTCAAGTTTTGCCGCGGTTAAACTCTAATAAACTGGTGACAGCTCCTGCCAAACAGTTTTTCCACCTAGAAACCATTTGTAATTCAAAATTGCGCGTTTCTGTTTGGTGGAAATTACGACGAGGGAAATAGTCAATTGAATATACAAACAAACACTAGATAACCTAGCCCTCATCTGACCATAAAAGGTTCTTAAGCTGGCCACCGTAGCGCTGCAATCTTAAACTCAGACGCCAATGGAATATTGTAAGATTTCCTGAACTAACAGTAGTCATCATCCAAATTTCTGTTGCTGGAATAACTGAATGATTTGTGTGGTCTAGAGCCAATTAAGTTTTCAGAATCTGTTCATTTATGTCGTCCCATCATACTACCCGCAGTACGATCCATAACTGTCAGATAATTCAATTCGGATATTCCTTACATAGAATGTTAATTATAGGAAAGCCTTTAATACCGTTGTGAACTATATCTTATCTCATATGATTATGTGACTCGCTTAATTCCTGATAAGGAGTAATCAGTGATTCGAGATTATTAGAGCAACAGTAACAAGCAATGAAATATTGTTATAATTGCTGATTGAGCTGATCTGTGTTAGGAATAAGTTGATGTCGACATGAAACGAAGCATTTGGAAACATATTTCTGGAACAAGCAAAGATTCGATAGTCTAAAACTCATAATGGCTGCTAATTCGTTCATCGGGATGCGAACATGTTCTGGGGAACAGCGTACTATCGTTTGTCCAAATGTTATTTTTGAATATTCACTGACTACAGTGTCAAAATCGATTCTGCCCGGCCGGAAGTCCCGCCCGTATGCACGATTTCGAGCGTACGGAGATTCTTTCGACTTTCAGGGTAGGTTGAATCTCAAAATGTGACGGTAGAGGTCCTTAATCTCTGAAATCGGACGAATGGTTCCCGAGTTAATACCCCTTTGAGATCTTGAGGATATTTTCCTGATATTTCAGATACGACTCGAACTATTGGATTGAAACGTGACAGTTAGTTAGAACGCCGCGCAACCTTTCTCAGACTTTTGTCGGGATAGTACTGTTATTAAATTTAAAAAAAAATTCAACTTTTTCGAAAAAACTTTTTTTTTCGGTAACGACTCATCGCATTCAAAAAAAAATCTGCTTGAACTTTGAACACTGTATTTCACAACAGTGTACTAAATTTTAATTTGATACGGTTATGGGTTTCGGAGATATTGGAAAAAAATATTTTTTTTCGTCACGATAGTCTGAAATGATGAACTCACACAAAATAGGGGGGGGGGGGCACAAGATGATTTAAATAGAATTGAGTATGGATAAAGTTAAAATTTCGTAGAGAGAGAGAGTGTCTGGGAATTCTATCGATGACTGAAGCATGATAAAAATTGAAAAATAAATTACTAAAACACACAAAAATAATAAACTTCACAAAGTGAAATTTCAACTTGAATCAAACACTTTATGAAACAGGTGTAATGAGCTCCCGCACTCAAACAGGGCGCGATTTCTTTGAAGCGGACAAAATACAGACACCGACACCCATGAACGCGCGAGCGCGGAATCATCTGCTCTTGCGGTTTGCAAATTTCACGGTATTTCGCGCCGAAACCACAGGTGTATGACAGACATTACACAACCATGCGATGATCATGGATTCACACACCTGAATCTTCGACAAATACCAACAGATTAACGGATATTTTCGAAACACTGTCTAATTATTTCCAGAGACGACTCTCTACTCGCACAAATGAATTTAGTTGGGTTTCACAATATTCTCACTTTGGACATCTTCTGTTCATTTCAGCCTGTCACGGATATTCATCAAATCCGAATTAAAGTCTAGTGGCATATTGAAAATGTTCAAAAAAGCACATATATGAAGCCTATTCAAATTTTGAGCCATTTCCTGACGGCATTTTACATAAATTTTGATGTCGCCGTATTCCAATAAATTCGAGAGGATTTGTGTCTTTGGTAATATTATAGGAAAATAAAATTCGAATATATATATATATATATATATATATATATATATTGATCCAATAGACGCATCCAATCCCGATATATCATACAGGCTACCTAAGACCCACATGATCCAAATGACTTTGACGAGTATATAAAGTGGAAATGAGTTGTTTTAAAATATAACTCACTAGGCAGCCTGAGAGGGGAAAGAATTTCTTTAAGACAAAAAAGTTGTATAGTAGACAACGTTTCTCAAACCCGAACCACATTGCCACCATTCCGATCCCTCATATACCACGCAAACATATCCAGCCAACGTTCGAAATCCCAGCGCTGTTGCCAGATTTTCGGGACCAATAGCGTCGATTGTGATGTATGAACGGGTTTCAAAAAGGAGGTCAACTTGTGAAATCGTCGAATTTGTATAAGTTATGCTATGAAGAGATCCTAATGTCTACTGGAAACAAATTGATGATGAAAATTGAATCGAATGCGAATGAGATACTTCGGTCAAGTATTTCGATTTATTGTGATATTAAGATCAAATACTTTGTAAAATAGTGAAATATTTATTATTTTCTGAAGGTGTTCCAATCCTTATCAAATATTCGTATCCACTATGGTTATAATATTGTTATTCATTTTTTCATGTGGAGATGCATTTAGCCATTGAAGTCCCATAAATAGTAAAAAAAAATTTCTTGGAATTGTTCTGATGACACGATGCTCACGAAACTCTACACACAGTTGTGTTGCTGCTGCAACGTGTGAGTTTGAATTCTTTTGGTTTCCCAGGAATATACTCGAAATTCAATATTTTTGTTTTAAATCAATTGACACCGGCTTTAAGAGCATTTTATCTCAAGCCAACAATAAAGTATGATTTAGCGTGACAGAAAACACGGAGATGTATTTCAAGCTCTTAGTATTCCAGGAATCGTAGCTTTATGGGTGGTACTCAAAGAATCCAGACATCACATATGACATTTTATAGAATTTATCGTCCCAGACCATTAGGGAAATTTCCTTCACAGTTTTATGCTCTCTCTTTCGCACCAGCCAATCCGAGGTGTTTTTTCGGATCTTAGAAGGGCGTCGCTTAATTCAAAAATCCAATCAAAATTTATATTCTCCCTCTAAAATGTGAAGAAGGGAATTTTCTTAATTTGGGTTTTAGTTAGTTTTAAACACTCTTCATTTGACCGTTGTACAGTAAACAACAATTCGCTTTCGAATTTACAAACAAGATTATACGTTAATTCTTGTGTTGTAAAAATCGTAACTTCTCATTTGAAAGTCGCTTCGACCTTGCTATCGAATAAGATATAGAAGGAAGATTCTAGTGTATAACTTGTATACCATTTCGGTCTTGTTATCTAATACAGATACAAGCAAATACATTTGTGTTGAGTGTTTAAAGGTGCGTTTTTTAATACACCTCAACATCAGTTTCGGCTCATCAGTGCAACGATATTGAACAACTAGTCAATAAGTTCTTCAATTATCTGCTTATTTTAGAAGCATCTACATTTCTGATAAAGATCAGAAAATATTCTTCGGTCGTATCTTTATCTGGATAACGACAGAATTAATCCAGTGCGATTAATTCAACCAAGCGGGGTCTCTACTATTGAAACCCCCCAATACACCTGAATAAACCAATTCAGGTCAAAACATTGGTCCTTCGAGCCGGATTATATCCACAAAAACTTTAGTCCCATCGAATAATATCCAAGAAGCAACTGATCTCATCGAATCACGGATATTATTCATATACAATCATACAGTCCATTCTTGAAGATCCTTGACAACCCAGATTCAACAGATTCCAGAACAACCATTGGAGTGAAAGTTCGTTGATAAGTGTTGTGTCGCGAAATCCGAAAAGTTCGCGAATTGTGTTTAGTGCGAAAAAATTGTGCTTCTGCATATTGCCAGGAATTCAAGTAGTAAGTCATTGAACCACCTATTTAGTTCCCTTTATTGGAATTCCTCCTTCTTGTATTGCTTCTATAATTAATTGCTTATAAACATTTCCAATTGAGAAAAATGTCGCACACCGAAATCAAATCATTGAAAATCAAACGCGGGAATGCCAAGAGTAAGCTCACGCGTTTTGAAAAATTCTTGAACGAGTTCGATGCCACTATTCAGTACCCTGTCTTAGAAAAATATTTTGCCGAATTAGATGCGGCACGAACTAGCTTCGAAAAAATTCACTTTGAACTACAATTGTTGTCAGATGATACCGATGAATTAGAAAGTTATCAAACTGAATTTGAAGAAAAGTATATGGAATTATATGCAATAAGTAGCAACCTTTTGAATAAACGCGCTTCAATTAGTTCTCAATCTGGCACACCGCGAGATATAGACTCATTGACCAGCAATGGCTCAACAAATGTGATTAGTCTTGCTGCTAACCTTCCAAAAATTACCCTTCCGACATTCACGGGATCCTTCGAGTCATGGTTAGGCTTTCACGACTTATTCAACTCGCTCGTAAATGAAGATTCGCGGATTCCGCCTATTCAAAAATTATTTTATTTACGGGGTTGCCTTGCCGGTGAGGCTGCCGAAGTGATTGCTGCGATAGAACTGTCCGCCGATAATTATCAAGTCGCGTGGAATTTGTTGAAGGAACGATACGATAATCGAAAATTTATTCGCCAGAGCCACACCAAAGCCCTTCTCAATATGCCTTACATATCAAAGGAATTCACCGTTCGCGTATTTCTAGATTGCTTTCAAAAGCATTTTCGAGCTCTCAAGAGTTTGGGAGAACCGGTCGAATCTTGGGATACGCTATTAATAACAATCATTTTGGAAAAATTCAACTATTACCTTCGAGAAAAGTGGGAGGATTTCAGCAACGATTTTCCCAAGCCCACGATTGATCAGATGATATCGTTTTTACAGCGTCGGTCTCAGTTAGAGGACAACAAGTCTTATCAAGGTGCGAACAAACGTCAACAATCAGTTGAAAAAAGGATTTCACAGAATCCTCGTCAAAATATTCGCCACCAACAGTCTTATTCTGCAGCTACCACGGTCATTTGTTGTCCCCATTGTGGAAGCGATCATAGTATAAAGAATTGTGAAAAATTTACTTCCTTAGCGCCAGCAGCACGTTATGAGTCAGCCAAACGGGCCTCATTGTGTATTAATTGTCTGCGAAAGGGTCACCGAGCGACCGAGTGCTCCGCCGGCAAGTGTCGGAAATGTAACCAAAAACACAATACCCTTCTTCACTTCAACAACACGCAAGCTAACCAACGAACTCAGGTAAATTCGGATGGAGCCGCAGTTCATTTGGGAAATCCATCCAGCCTAAATTTACATGCGTCGGTTAAATCGGAAACTTTATTAGCCACAGCCATAGTTGACATTGTTAACCAAAAGGGCAAAACAAAGGCATGTCGTGTGTTTTTGGATGCAGGATCCCAAGCGCATTTCATCACCGAAGCTACAGCCAAATTCTTAGATCTAGATCGCAAATCGGTTAATATTTCGGTCACAGGTGTGGATGACATATCCACTCACGTACGTCATTCTAGCTCAGCTACGATAAGATCTAAATTCAGCAAATTCGAGAAAAATATAGAATTTCTTATTGTTCCGCAAATAACGAAGGCTATGCCCTCGATTCATATAAATCGTGGCAATCTAGAGATACCGAAGAATATACAATTAGCCGACCCAAAATTCGAACAGCCGTCAAATATTGACGCATTAATCGGTGTCAAATTATTTTACAAATTGCTGTGTATCGGTCAAATATCGCTTAAAAATCATCCTAATGCGATTCTTCAGAAGACACAACTGGGATGGATCATAGCCGGTGAAATAAACCATGCCGTCCGAGCAAACAATATTTATTGTCATATCAGCGTTACTTCCAATCCTTCAGATACCAATTTAACAAGGTTTTGGGAAATCGAAGAATTACCTGACGAAAGGGTCTATTCCGCCGAAGAATCGTTAGCAGAAGATCATTTTGTGGCTAACACACAAAGAGACACAGAAGGCAGGTACATTGTACGTCTACCCTTCAACCATAATAAATCTAAGTTGGGTACTTCGCACCATCTGGCGGTCAAGAGATTCCATTGTTTGGAACATCGACTGGCCAAAGACAGTATTCTGAAACGGGAATATTCCGAATTTCTTGAAGAATACCGTAATTTAAAACACATGTCGAAATGTGTCAAACATGATACACGTTCCGGCTTTTACCTCCCTCATCATGCGGTTGTAAAACAACAAAGTTTAACAACAAAGTTGAGGGTGGTTTTTGATGGGTCGGCTAAATCTACCTCGGGAATTTCTTTGAATGATGCGCTTATGGTGGGTCCTAAAATACAAGAAGATCTATTTTCGATTCTTACTCGCTTCCGTTCTCACAAATACGCCTTGACCGCGGACATTGAGAAAATGTATCGTCAAGTTCGTGTGCACCCTGATGACGTTTGTTATCAAAAAATTCTCTACCGTGACGGTCCCGGAGATGACATCGATGAATACACGTTGGATACTGTTACGTACGGCACAGCATGCGCGTCATTTCTAGCCATTCGGGCCCTTCAGCAATTAGCGAAAGACGAAGGTGACAGGTACCCTATCGCGGCAGCCGTTTTGAAAAGGGATTTTTACGTAGACGATCTCTTGACCGGTGCCTCTAGTAGAAACGAAGCCAAAATTCTCCGAGATGATCTACTTGCCCTATTGAAAATGGGCAATTTCCACCTTCGAAAGTGGGCTTCGAATGACCCTACTTTAATTCCTGATCCTCTAAAAATGCAAAACAGTACACATCTAGCACTAGATCTCGATTCCACCGTGAAAACACTAGGGCTTCAATGGAATTCCCGAAAGGACAAGATATTCTATTCGGTAAACATATCCGGGTATCCCAAGGTCTATACGAAACGCACGATATTGTCGCAGATTGCAAAATTATTCGATCCTTTGGGATTATTAGGGCCTGTTATTTTGTACGCGAAAATAATTATTCAACTCCTGTGGAAGGCTGGCGTAGCTTGGGACGAGTCCATTCCCCTTGAAATCCATACATTGTGGTCAACATATCAGGAGCAATTACATTTGATCGAAAGCATCCAGTTCGAACGTTTTATTTTGGCTCCTAGAGCAACTAATATTCAACTGCACGGGTTTTGCGACGCTAGTGAGAAAGCTTATGGTGCGTGTATATATATTCGATCTGTGGATGACATCGGAAAGATCACGGTGCAACTAGTTTGTTCGAAATCACGTGTAGCGCCCGTAAAATCGTTAAGTTTACCACGCTTAGAATTGTGCGGTACCCTATTGTTGTCTCGCTTATTTACAGTTGTAAATAAAGCGCTGTCCTTATCGTTCGATTCCATTTACTTGTGGTCGGACTCCACGATTGCTCTTTCGTGGATAAATACCGAGCCTCATTTGCTCAAAACATTTGTAGCCAATCGCGTGTCAGAAATTAGGCGATTGACCGCATCTTGTCATTGGAGTCATGTAGCTTCCGGGGAAAATCCCGCCGATCTTGTTTCGCGGGGCCAAACGCCCTATAATTTCACCCAAACACGCATTTGGCAAAATGGTCCAATATGGTTAGGACTAGAGTCAGATACTTGGCCCAAAGGCAAGTTCACGATATCTGAATTACCTGAGATGAAGCCACTTTTTATATCGAAAGTTTGCATGAAAATAGAATTGTCCAACAATGAAGCGCTCTTGGAAAAATACAGTTCTCTGCCGAAATTACGACGTATCATTGCCTATATTTTTCGCTTTATTTTCAATTCAAAAAATCCATCAAATAGAAATATCGGTCAGCTGAGCAAGTCAGAGTTGGATAAGGCTCACAAAACTATTTTGAGAGCAACTCAAGCTGCAGGATTCATGAAGGAAATCACCTTGTTAACAAACAACGAAAATATAGATGAAAAAAGTCGTCTTGTACCCTTGAACCCATTCATAGATGATGAAGGGATTTTGAGAGTCGGTGGGAGACTATCTCACGCATCGATACCAGCGGAACAACGGCACCCTATTTTATTGCCTTCTGACCATGCCATAACGCGTCTAATCATTCGCGAAGAGCACTTGCGCCTTAAGCATGCAGGCGCTCAGTCAACTCTTTATTCGGTCCGGCAGCGATACTGGCCGTTAAATGGTCGCAACATTACTAGGAAAATTATACATCAATGTATTCCTTGCTTCAGAGTCAAACCGCGACATACTGATCATTCCATGGGATTACTTCCTGGACATCGTGTCACTGCTTCAAGACCCTTTCTGAATGTCGGAGTAGATTATTGCGGGCCATTTTACATAAAGGAAAGGCGGTTCAGGAACCGGAACAAATTGAAGGTATACGTAGCCGTGTACGTATGCCTGTCTACCAAGGCCGTTCACTTGGAATTAGTCAGTGATCTTACAACCGATGCCTTCATAGCGAGCCTCAAACGTCTATTTTCCAGGAGAGGCAAATCTGCCGCGATCTACTCAGACAATGCCTCAAACTTTGTAGGTGCCAAGAACGAGTTGAACGCTTTGCACAACTTGTTCACCTCTGATAAGCACAATAAGGCACTACAGCGATATTGTGAGGACGAGCAAATCTCTTGGCATTTTATACCCCCCAAATCTCCTCATTTTGGCGGGATTTGGGAGGCCGCAGTGAAATCATTTAAATATCACCTTCTACGAACGGTTGGTAATACATTGCTTACTTATGAACAACTAGAGACGTTCATAATTGAAATTGAAGCGATACTGAACTCCCGACCACTATCGCCCATGTCTTCCGATCCCAATGACCTCATTCCTTTGACACCTGGGCACCTCCTAATAGGTAGTTCTTTGACAAGTTTTCCTCAGGAAGACTTGACCAGTGTATCGTCTAATCGCCTGTCGGCTTGGCAGCATGCACAGCATTTGAAACAACATTTCTGGCAAAGGTGGTATAAGGAATACCTGAATCACCTGATATGTTTTAATAAACGTCTGCCTGATGGCAATTGTATCCAGGTTGGCACCTTGGTACTAATAAAGGAAGATCATCTTCCACCTTTACATTGGTCACTGGGGAGAGTAATCGCTACTCACCCAGGCGAGGATAACGTCATTCGAGTGGTCACCTTGAGGACAAAAACAGGGGAATATAAACGTTGTGTGAAAAAACTGTGTCCCCTCCCTTTAGAAAATTAGTAAACTACTTGAAAATTGTATATATTGTAGACATATAATTTTTAGTTTGTTGTTAGTTATGAACATTTCATATTTATTTTCTTTGTTTTGAACCTTGATAGTTCAAGGCCGGCAGTATGTTGCTGCTGCAACGTGTGAGTTTGAATTCTTTTGGTTTCCCAGGAATATACTCGAAATTCAATATTTTTGTTTTAAATCAATTGACACCGGCTTTAAGAGCATTTTATCTCAAGCCAACAATAAAGTATGATTTAGCGTGACAGAAAACACGGAGATGTATTTCAAGCTCTTAGTATTCCAGGAATCGTAGCTTTATGGGTGGTACTCAAAGAATCCAGACATCACATATGACATTTTATAGAATTTATCGTCCCAGACCATTAGGGAAATTTCCTTCACAGTTTTATGCTCTCTCTTTCGCACCAGCCAATCCGAGGTGTTTTTTCGGATCTTAGAAGGGCGTCGCTTAATTCAAAAATCCAATCAAAATTTATATTCTCCCTCTAAAATGTGAAGAAGGGAATTTTCTTAATTTGGGTTTTAGTTAGTTTTAAACACTCTTCATTTGACCGTTGTACAGTAAACAACAATTCGCTTTCGAATTTACAAACAAGATTATACGTTAATTCTTGTGTTGTAAAAATCGTAACTTCTCATTTGAAAGTCGCTTCGACCTTGCTATCGAATAAGATATAGAAGGAAGATTCTAGTGTATAACTTGTATACCATTTCGGTCTTGTTATCTAATACAGATACAAGCAAATACATTTGTGTTGAGTGTTTAAAGGTGCGTTTTTTAATACACCTCAACATCAGTTTCGGCTCATCAGTGCAACGATATTGAACAACTAGTCAATAAGTTCTTCAATTATCTGCTTATTTTAGAAGCATCTACATTTCTGATAAAGATCAGAAAATATTCTTCGGTCGTATCTTTATCTGGATAACGACAGAATTAATCCAGTGCGATTAATTCAACCAAGCGGGGTCTCTACTATTGAAACCCCCCAATACACCTGAATAAACCAATTCAGGTCAAAACAAGTTGTTCATCCTTATTTTCGAACAGGCTACCAAGTTTTGTCATGCTGGAATCAAAATTTCATTAGTTATTCCGGAAAAAACAACGATACCGAGGAAACAAAACACGAAATTTCAAAAAAAAATTCCGAATATTTCCGGAAGTTGAAATCGTATTCAATTGAATTTTTATGACAATTACAAGCAATACGATCCCAACAAAATTTCGCAAATAGTTGCGCGTCTTTATGTTCCAATTGATCGCCATCCTTCAATCCAATCGTTTGGGTAGTTCCTGAAATATCAGGGAAATAACCTCAAAACAAATGAATCCGAAACTACCATTTTAAAACCAACAAAAATTACTGGCTCCATATTTATACATTAAAAAGAATCATTTCGTCTGGTAGATAAAATATTTCGAGGTCAGAAGTTGAAACTACGGAATAGACTATATGTTGAAATAAAATTCAATTTTAATTAGTAAGTACGGAACAAATACATATTGAGATATAATTTTGTTTTAATATGTCGTTTTTTCCGTATTTCTAGTTTCAACTGTTGACCTCTAAAACTTTTATTAACCTGAAATGATTTTATTAACTATGTGACTGCGAAAGTAGTAATTATAGTTGGTTTGAAAGTGGTAGTACAGCCAAACTTACGAAACATCTCACCCTGCATTGCATGAAGGTTCCAATAAAAATTGAAGTTTTAAGACCATTATTCCTCTTCTATGTCAGAAATTTCAGATGAATTACACATATAGTTCAGAGGAATTCTCAACATCTGTTTCTTTCGTCATTGATATTAAAATAGAAAATAAGGTATTTTTATGTCAGGTTAATTCACATTTGGTGATCTTCTAATTATATCATCATCACGAAATTCGGCCTGAACCTTCGTGCTGTCATTTTTCCATCAAGTACTGGATTTTAATCTGATCTAATTTGTGTTGTTGGTGACATTCCAAAAATAAAATTCTGAATGGGTTATCGGCGGAAATATTAAATAGATTTTATTCATTCAACAATTCGTTCTCACGGCCGATCGTGAGGGGAAAAAACCAACTTAAAAACTCGATATTTGTAGAGTAGTTTATACCTTAATAACGAAAGCTGAATTAGTGAAAAGGTAAAATCTACTCAATGATTCTGGAGATATATCGAATTTTATTTTTCCGATGTTTCCAAAAATTCACATTGGATTGAATCGATATCCAGTATTTTATTGAAAAATGATGACTGAGGGTTCGTACAGAATTTCGTGAGGATATGATCCGAAGATCGCAAAATATAGAATATACGAAATATAGATTTGAATTTTTGTTTCGAATTGTTCTTATGACATGATCATCGCGAAATTTTCTAAAAAGTTGTTTTTCGGACCTAGCTGGGCGTCATCATGATTGAATCAGTTTCTTACAAGTTATTCTGGAAAAAACAATGATACCGAGAAAAAACACGAAGTTCCACATTTATAAACATGTACTGAAATTCGCCGCGAAAGATTAAGCTCAAGGTCATAATGATATTGACCTGGTACTTTCAAGGCCTGTGTTTACAGGAAACACCACCAAATTCCAAATTTTCTCGAGGTTGAGACATCTTGAATATTGATTCACGAAATAACTACGGCACTACACTCTCATAAGTTTTCCTGACTGTGGTTTGTGAATCAGAGAGCTGAATGACTTAAGAAAATTTCCAAGATTTGTATGAGAATTTCATAATAAATATATTGAACTCTTTCAGCCCTTCACTATTAGGTAGTTGATCACGATTAAAAAGAATTTTTCATCACTAAGTTTCACCTCCAACAACCTACTCCCAACCTACTGGTTTGGGTATTGGGAGGAGAAAAAAACTCTAGCGAATAATGAGAATATAATTATTCCAGATTCAATAATTTCTTTCAAGGAAAATGCATATCCTTAACGCTATGTTTAAAATCCCGGTATAGGTCACAGATTTCATCTCGGTATATTTGATGGCGTCACCTACATGCTGCACTAAGTGCCAGGATCTTGGCGAATCTCGATAAAAAATCGTTAGCGGTTTCTATTCATCAAAGTGAAACCTAACCTTATTTTTTACGCTGTGTCTAGACTCCCGGTAACCGTCATGAATTTTCAACATTGACTTTTGATGATGCTACAGGTACCGAGATCTAAGTCATGTTCGATGTTTCGAATGTATTTGTATGGTCATTTGGATAATTTAAAATAATGTTAATTTATACGGCCAGTTTATTTAAATCGAATTTACTAATTTACTTCGAGTCAATACGTAAATATACAGTTTGGGATGTAACTCTTATGAAATAGGTATCTTTCATCTCACTTTTCTAAATTATGTAACATGTGGGGTATTTTACAGAAACTTGCAACATAGTTTGGCATAGACCTTGAGGTTACTATTTAGCAGCACAGTTTCAGTTTCATCGACTTATTTTCGGAGATATTAGGAAAAATATATGTCAAATTTCGAACCTATTTCTTCGGTTTCATTTGATTTCCGGAATAACTCGAAATGATGATCCGGTCATAATGAAACTTAGTAGCTTATTGGCGGAAGCTGAGGCCTAAATTTGTGCCGAATTTCTTGATAATCGTTCCATTAAAATAATCGACACAAAACATTTCAGAATTTTTTGATCTTCAAATCTCATGGTCCTCACGAAGTTCTGCCTGAACCTTGAAGCTGTAGTTTTTCAATCAAGTACTGAGGTACAGAATTTTTTTCCCATGTGTTTTGTTGATAATTTTTTGAAGATAAGATTTCTAATGGAAATATCTGCGGAATCCTTGGGTGAAGGTGAGGAATTCGCAAATTCGGCCTTCGTTATCAAACTCTAAACCTGCTCTACAAGTATCAAGTCTTTTTTGGGTAGTGGTCGAATTAACGATCGGCAGTAAGATCAACTGAAAACCCAATACTTTTCAAAAGAAACGACCCAGAGACTCGATATTTATAGAGAAGGTTTGGGTCTGAAGGCTCAATTCGTGAATGGAAAAGATCCGCCCAAAATATTTGAAAATATCCCCAATCAAATTTGTTCCATAAGTACAGATCGGATTGAATTGAAATCTAGTATATTATTAAAATGATAGCCTGAATCAACGAAATTGAACAAGCACTTAAAAGCTCCTGAACCTGAAGTTCAGAATTTTTTTTCTGCTGGCTGTAATCAATCAAGCGTCCCTTTTACAGCACTTTTTTTTCTTGTACAATTCCAAATTCTCCTCAACTTCCTCAAAATTTTTGAATGTTCTTCATAGAATGAAAACCATTTAAACAGTTTTTTCATGTTTGAAAACTCGGGAAAAAATGTCACTTTGACACATCAACGAAACGATTTAATAGTAAGGTCAGGTTTCACTTCGATGAACAGAAACCGCCCAAGGCTACATTTTTTACTGGAATTTGCTTGGATCCCGGTATCTTGTGCGTCATATGGGTGACGTCATCAACTATGCAATGATAAAATGTGTGACCGGTACCGGGATTTTAGAGACAGCGTTCAAAATATGCTTTTGTTATTGACTCTGGAATTTATGCGAAAAAAATCAACCATTAATTCCAACTTGTATAGCATGATTCAGAAATATACCACCAAACTCTAGAAGAATTTTCAGTGAACACTAAGAAAATTTTGTTCAATAATTGTTTCAAGTCTATAAAAGGCTCCATTCTCACTCAATCGTGACAGAATTGATTTTGACACCGGATTCGTCATCAGGGGGTCCTACGTAGTCGTTTGAGACCAATTCCGGCTCAACGTTCAAAAATTACAGACATTTGGACAAAACGATGGCACGCTATTTTCCAGAACATGCTCGCAAAACTGGTTGGAATAAGCACAGCTATTATTTGCCATGGAGATGGTAGTAAACCCTGTATAGTTCTGTTACTCGGGAATATTTTTTGTCACGAAAAGTGCAATTTATTTTATTGGCTCAATATCCCCATGCTGAATTGATATCCAATGAAACCAAACTGTATACTTCATTCTATTACGGTTTGAATAAACTAGATTTTTAACATTCACAAAACTCGGGAGAAAGACATCAAAATAAAGAAATGTCCGCTCTGTACAAGTTCAAATCATGTGCCGATAGTGAACGTTTTCAAAATGTATGATCCGAATTCGGATCTATGAAATATTGAATCGATAAAAATCACGAACATGAAAACTTTCCAAGCCAAATATGAGTCATTGCAAAAACATTTTTATCGACGCTTGTATCCTTCACCGGGCTTGCTTAAGTTTTGACAAAGTGTCGATTTTCGGTGTGTATGTCGAGAGGATGCAATATCAAATATTCGAGTTCCATGTAATGAATATAAAATCAACGTTTCTCATGGCGACGGCATGCTATAGCGGGATCATATAAGCTCCGGAATTGTTTTTTTCGGCTTGCATATTATGTGGAAAAGCTGAAATATCCAATTCGAAGGTTCAGAATCAGGATGACTCATGACGATGACTCGCTATACCGAAGAACACTTCTGTGAACTTCTACAATCCCCCTGATACTTGCAGCTGGCCGTCGTCATGGGGTATGTTTATTATGAATTTTTATTACTATGTTTAAGTATCATTGATGGTTGTAAACAAGTCATAAAAATTTCGTTCCAACTGCGATCCAACTACCAAAAAGGAAACGGCTGAAACAGTTCGATATGGGTGCGTTTTTATTTTAATCAGTTGAAGCGATGAATTCCATCGAGCGATGAAAAAACGATTGACGTGACGTCATCAAATCTCCCGAAAAGTTTCTAAACATGAGGTGGAATTAAAGACAGAAATCAGTGAATTCTCGCTGAATTTCGGTTTTGGATTCGAATTTCAATGAACGGTTTTTCTGGTATAATTACTGATAACGAACACTTTTTATTATAATGTACAGAAATCAATTATTTCATTTGTTTTGCAGATATCCTATCATTCTGTGATAGTTATTTGCTGTATTTCTGCACATATTTTTACCAGAAATCATTATTATGGATGCGCAATTATTTCCGTTGTGAAAAATATGTTAGAAACTTGATGATAATTCTGCTAGTGATGAGGAATTCGTAATATTCGAATTGGAAAGGAAAAATAATGAAGGACATGTAAATACCAATGATTGTATCGAGGAAAATGTACCTAAATATCTTATTTTTGTAGCTAATATTTTTAAATCATCTGCACATCTGCACCATACATTTTTCCACTTTACACACCTAACAATATTCGATAAATCCACGAAAACTTCTGGTCAAAACATTGAAGTAAGGTTAGAATTATCCATCAGTTCGATCGACCTCCGAGTAAGATGGATACGCTTAGTAATCAGAAATTAATCGATTAAACTACGTTGAAAAAGAAGAACACCCTGCTGAAATTCTTCGGGATTTCTCTGATGAAAATATAAACTCCGTGGTGCATTTACGATTAATCGATTAGATATCTCGATTAAAGTAAAGACGCACCCTATTTTCATCATGAAATTTCTATACAGATCTTGAAAATTAAATATTTCATTCATCATTACGATTCACAAACAGAAAAACCACAGTCATGAAAAGCTACACCAGTCCAGTGCTATCGTCATGTTCATTTCGTGAATCAATATTTTAGAGGTCAAGAACTTGAGACAATTTGTAACTCGGTGGTATGCTCTGTTAACGCAGATTTTTGAAGAATCAATTCTATGTCTACATCTTCCCGTTTTCCGTTTATTTTCAAAATTACGAAAGAGAGGCAATCAACTCACGTCGAGGATTAAAAATGTCAAGAACTCTGAAATGTATGCAAGAAAAATTATCCGAAGTTAAATACTTGCATAGGATAATTCAGAAATAGATCGCCAAACTCCAGAAGTGGAATGATGGCTGAGAGTAAATAAAATAATTAACTAAAACTAAATTAGTTTTCAATTCTCAACTCTCGCAGAAATTAACCCTCCCGAGGCACGGAAGATTTTTGTCGATTTAGGTTTTTTCCTCAGAACCCAATGATAGAACAGAAACAAAATTAGGTAGAAAAATCTAGAAAAACACTGACGTGAAGTCAGCAGCTTTCACGCGGTTGTTCACATTGCGAAATGGTGAAATTTTAATGAATTATAAAAATTTTCAAATAAAAAATATTTTCTTTTTCAAAATTTTTCATGGATAATTCTTCTCATTGATACTATTCATCTTCCAACGAAGTTTCATTTCGATCAGATAAATGTTTTCGGAGTCATGGAAAAATCAAAATTCCAAATGGCTATAGCACAAAAATCATTCGGCAGATTTGGCCCATTAACGAACTTAACCTAGAAATTCAGGATCTCAACCTGAAAA
The DNA here is from genome assembly GCA_958510865.1 of Myrrha octodecimguttata. Taxonomy (NCBI): domain Eukaryota; kingdom Metazoa; phylum Arthropoda; class Insecta; order Coleoptera; family Coccinellidae; genus Myrrha; species Myrrha octodecimguttata. The sequence goes on along the minus strand of OY294059.1, from coordinate 58,762,159 downwards.
TTTCAGGACTCTAGGTCTTTCCTTTCGAGAGTTACAGGGCACACGATTGGACGGACAGAATGTACAGATAGAATCGTATAAAAATCTAATACTTCAATGAGGAATGACCACTTCATGGTCCCAGCGGAATTTCACGAGGCACATATCATTAGTCGATCACCAGATATAATTCTGATTTTTTTGATCGATCCAATCGAACGAACATCACGAAATTTCGCAACAATTTGCTCATCAGCATTTTCCAACTATTTAGATTTTTCATCATGTCCAGCCCAGTGAAAGTATTTCAGAAATGACAACGATACCTAGTTGATAATTAAACAATTTGAAATAGTTTTTCCAATATCTCCGAAGATTATAATACGAGAAACCTGAAATTTGATGGGCTGATGTCAAATGGTGAGTTCTAGGTCTGTGTCGAATATCATCAAAATCCAATGAATTGTTTCCGCAGAAAAACCTCGAAAAAAATTATTTTTTGATTTTTAGTCCGTAAATCAGTCACGAAATTTAAATAATTGTTGCGAATCCCTTATCCACGACTATCTACGAAATTTGAATCTTATCGCGTTAGTCCCGTTTGAAATATTGGGGAAATAACATTGAATTTTCAAATAATATTTGGCATACACATTTCTTTACCAATATCTCCTGGATTTGGTATCAGATGGAACTGAAATTTGAAGAGCTTCTGTTGGATATTGATTTTAAGGTTTGTGCCAAATTTCATTGAAATCAGATCTGTAGAAATTATTTTCGTCTAGAATTCTGGAAATTTTTGAGAATACTTTTTTTTTCATAGCAATCCAGAAGACATATTCTAAAACTAGTCATGAAGTTTTTATATGATCACGTCATTTCTTCTCGACATATTGGGAAAATAACCTCAAAATTTCGAAATTCTCCATATCTATTCTTCCAAGAACGTCCTGAACCGGTCGAAATACTTATTTATCGTAAACTCCCTTCTCTTTATATCGTTCGATCACTCCAGATACGATACGTGGTCACGTGACAAAAAAATCCGTCGTGTCTCGGCTGGAATTACTAGAAGGCTATTGTGTAGCAATAGCTCTGTAAAATTCCTCTGTGACTGATTAATTATTAAACTCCATAAAGAGAATATTATCCTTTCAAACTTTCTCGCAGCTTTCTCCCAAAATATTGAACCTCTCAATAGTGAATCAAATATGCTTAGTGATAACAAATTATTGTCTATATCTTTCTACACAAACGGCGAATATCACCAAACTCCAAATGTTTTGAGAATTCGATACTTTAATTATTGATTCATGAAGGAACGAGCCTGATTCGAAATATTCAATTTTGAAACTCTGTATGAAAGATTTTCCATTAGGTATTGACCCTATGCCGAACTACAATACCAAAAAGCAACTTTCTATTTTATTGGTCAAAAAGATGAAATATCTACTTCAGAGTATCTGTATGCAGTCATATTATATGTTTCGAGTTCAACGCCCTTTACCCGGCGTCTTAGTTTGGATTTTTACTGTGTAACTCGAAAATATAAAATATCTCATTTTCGTTCGGTATGGAGAATTCACAATGAACTTTTCCCATGACGGTGACTCCCCATAGCGGGATCGTACAAGTTCCCATAATATAAGTTTCCAGGTTTGTATATTTGTATATCTCGCTGTACAGTGTTGCCAAGTTTAGGGACTCGAGACGTTGATCAACCATACGAAATATATACAGCTAGTTGATGCCCGCAGAAGCGCCCTCGCACTGGCCAAACCCTGAAACTTTCTGTGTATAATATGATGTATCACCGATTTTTTACACCCGGCTGAAATTTCGTTTATAGCATCCCCTGACCCCCCAGACCTCCAAAACATGGTCAGACGCTAAGAGACCCGGGACCGGGTCTGAACACGTCACTTTTGGACTGGAAAGGCGGTCGAGTGTATAGATTCGGGTCTGTATGTGCGGTCGAATAAAGCTATATATATATAATTCAATGTATGTATATGTATGTATATTTCATTATTGATCTACATCCCTCAACCTAATACTACAATACTATATATATATATATATATATATCTACGGAATCGTTAATCGGAATTATCCGCTTATGAATTATGAATGAACCACTCGTAGAGTCCATTTGGTCTATATTGAATCGATGGTTTTTACTAATTCCTTGTTCCACGCTATAATGAATAGCATTGTCAGTTGATTACCCAATATAAATAGTACTCAATTCAAAAATAGCTGAAGGTTCATGAAGAATTTCGTGAGGAAGATAAGAAACAAAAATCGACAAATCATTCCGTCCCCAATAATTTATGGTATTGAGGAATACTTGGAAGGTTTTTCTTCGTAAACGAAGGAAAACGTTGTCATACTATGATAACACAGTTTCTTGTGCCTCACTTTGCTGTTGACCTTGACGACATGTGATTTCAACAAGACGGTGCCACATGTTATACCGACCGTAAAACATTGACTATCTTGTAAGGGTTCGCCCCTGGCCGTGTTATTTCCCGATTTGATGACCTGAATTGGTGGTCTCCAAGCTCTTACGATTTGAAGCCTTTAGACTTCTAGGTATGGGGTTATCTGAAGTCACAGGTTTATGCCAATTAGCTTGCATTTATTGAAGGATTGAAGAACGAAATAAAACGCTGTATCATTAAAATACCAGCACTTTTATTCAATAAGGTCAAAGGTGACGCAAATGGCAGCAAAACCATTTACGTGATATTTTCTTTCATACATGATTCCCAAATATATTTTTTCTGAATCCATAAATATTTCAATATTTTTCTACAGAAATTGTTATATTGAACACTGAAATCTCTCATTGAAATATCTTCATAAGTTTGTCAAAGCCGTTTTAATTCAGTAATTCTTGCGCGGTTGCCGAAATTTAACTGCGAATCTCATAGCTAAACTATACACCATTGTTTAGCAGCACCCATAAAATATGAATCGAAATTGATTGCTCGCTGAACACTTGGTGAAACATCGTTTTTAACACCAAAACAAATAAAACACTTGACCACGTTCACAACTTCCAGTTGTGAAGTGTGTTTTGGTGTTAATTATAAATCTTTGCTTAGCTGAGGAAGTGAAACCCCTACAATAATGACTCCACAACAGGAAATATTTTGTTCATCACTGTTATCCACGTTTCGCAAATGTGACGTTTACATACTATTCTACACACTAAATATCCTCAGGTCAACTATGAAAAAAAATTCAACTGATTCTTGGGATGAGTTGAATTTAATTTCACTGTTCGATACCGACACCTTTTTAAGATTATTAATGACAATGTTCGAATGAAAGCATTCGTTGGAAATGCAACAGCTATCTACAAGTCCAAAATAAGTAAGGGCCATTTGGCAGTTGAATTGTGTGCAGAATCTCCGCTGAAATGGGAACCATTTACTCTCAAACTTAAACTATTTGGCGTTCGATATCGCTTCAATAATATTGCGAAAGTAAATACGAAAAAAGCTCCAGACAACTCCCACACGCCCTGTCGTCCTTACCAAGAAAAAATAGTCGAAACGAACGCGCCAGAAAAATATGAACTAACAAGCCAGAATAAATGTGCAATTCTATTTCGCCAGATACTGAAGTGCAGATGTATTCGTTTACACAAAGATAACTTCTTCAGATTCTTTATAGTCTCAATAAAGCCGTTGAATGTGTGCGAGTTGACAAAACAACCCGCGGCTGTCACTCGAGAATGGAATTGTATTGGAATTTATTTGTTATTATATCATCAATCATCGGAGAATGGAATTAAGTTTCTGCTTTATTGAACTTGGGAATCAATTTACTAGCCATTCTGTCAGCTGATCGATTTTTTCCTTATCCAGTTCGCTGCAAGCGGTTTAATATCCTTCTTTGAGGTATCAATCACGTGAATGATATTTCGTTCCTTTCGATTCTTTCTGTCTACATTTACCCAATTTTTTTCTTTCAATATTGGTTTTCGTTTTTATCGACCAGTTGAGAAAATATGTAAAAAAAAACCTAAGGAATGGACTTGTATGATAAGATATTTTAGATTGCTGCTTGAACACAACGGTTTCATTCAAAAATGTGCTGGTCTCTTGATAACAGAGAGTTATTACAATGTCGAATTTGTGTGACGTGACAACAGGAAACGTTATTTATCGGAGGGAATCGTTAAGCTTCGGGTCCTTCGGGCTCCGATCACTGTCATGGAAAAGTTTTTCGTTTATATGTTTTTTCATTTTTTGGTGTTTATCAAACAAGTTCCTCAGATTTTTCAAATCTATTTTATAATACCTTTTATATACAACTGATATAAGACATTAAGATTCATTAGTGCTACCACAGCAACTTTTTTTTCATATCTAGGCAATCGTTTTTTTTCACGAATTGAAAAATACTTTTGGAAGCGACAGGAGGGGTTTGAAATTAGGAATAGCCATGCCAATTGTATTGTGCAATATGACTTGTTCCACTTCTGCTGCAATAGCACCAGCTGAAATGACCGCTTCCGTTTCCTTTTTCATTTTGTCCAGAATCAAAATGTAAATGTAGAAATGAAAATGATTAAACTTAAGGAGTTTGAACGTAAGTTTGTAACACAAAAAAATAACGTCTCACATAACCTAACCAAACAAGCTGATAACTATTGCAACGGTAACAAAAACGTGTAGCTATAGGTCTACCTTTGGAACGACGGTTAATGCCAAAACGTAATATTTAGCGTAACCGTTATAACATAACGTTTGCGCTATTCAAAAGTTGCGATATCTCTCTAATGTTAAGCATCTGACGTTATTCACGGAAAATAGCGTTGCTCATTTTACATTGTGTTATTCTCCTCGGGAGGGTTCGTTAAGAGCTTACAGTACCTCGAATATAATGAGGTGACTTCTGGAGGCCAGAGATCGTTTTTTGGGTGCAAGGAGATGAAAAGAATAGTTACAATGCACATTAATGCCACTTTTTCATAATAAAGAATTATCGCGAAAATAAAAACGCTGCAAATTTTACACAAGGGTTTATTATTTTCTCAGTTAAATAACCCAATATACCACTGATATCTTAAAAAACTTATATATTATGCATAACTCATTGGTTTCTCACAACACAGAAACCAATTCCATGAAATAATTCATGTGAATATTGAAATCTCAATAAATACACTTGTATAATTGAATAACATTTCCACATGCAGAACGCTAACTGAGTAGCAAAATTTAAAATAATATTTTGAATGAGAAGGAACGTTCCACAGTCGTTTCACCTCTTTGAAAATCTTACTATTTTCCACAATTATTAAATTTTGTGTCGGTATTCTACAACTGAAAATGAACTTCAAATCAGATTGCCCTTTTTGAGATAATAGGGAAATTACCTCAATACTCAAAATGGTCACGAAACACCAATACGTAAAACAAAATTCAAGACTTTCTGCTAATATCAAATGTGTAGATGTGATTTCTTCGAGGATTCAACTTTGTTCTGAAAAATATTAATGAAATGAAAAAAAACCTTCCTGTGCAATTGATCTGAAAAAAATTTTTTTACAGTGTAGGTTGCGTATCAAAATCCAAGGGTTGAGTTTGATATTGGCTCGAATTGGCAGAAAAATTTCGGAGTAATAAATATTTGAATTTTTGAGGTTATTATTCCATATGTTAGGAACTGTTTATACGATCGGATTGAAGCGTGGTATAGTTAAGTGGAAAGTATAGACACATAATTTGCTGCAAAATTTATTTATGTGTATTTATTTTATTTTATAAAACATATTTATTCTATTTTATAAAACATATTGCACAAAAAGTTATTTTCTTTCATTACGCGCTTGTTCTAGGGAACAGAAGCGTTATCGTTTTGCCCATTGGGATTTTTAAGTTTTCAGCCAAAAATGCTTTTTTCGATTTAAAAAAAATTCCATTTTTTTCCAAAAAATATTAATCAGAATTTAATGAAAATTCGCACAGATCTTGAACTCGAAATATACCAATAGTGCTCTAAATGCAGAGAAATGGGAAAAAAATATGTCGAATTTCTTGGTTATTTCAAATTTTGAGATGATTTCCTCAATTTTTCGGAAAGAAGTTAGGTTCCTAGAATTAAACTTTTTATAGTAATGCCAACGCATAACTTTTGAGATTTCCGTTGAAAAAAATGTTTTTTCGGATGCTATTCATAACCTTACCATGAAGTTCGGTACTCATATCAAATTTCGGAATTTGATCGAATACTCATCTTGGGGGATATTGGCAAATAATATGTTCAATTTCGTGCTGATTATATCGATATCATTGTTTATTATATCCAAAATAACCTACCAGATCATCTATTGCAAGGATATGTATATCTGCGGGATAACAGGATGGATTTCAAAAATATGGTGTTCGTAAGTAGACTCTATCCAGCTCTATTATAAAGTCTCCAAGCAGATTTTCCCGGTACTTATTGTGTTTACCATCAGTGGTTAGGCCAGACGTAAAAAGATTAATTATGGCAGACCAATTCGTGAAATTGAACAAGCGCGTAAATGACTTCACGTCAGTGCTTCTCTAGATTGTTTTATGTCACACATTGAGACTGATCTAAAACATTCATCATCTCCACTCTACGGCGTCACCACTTTATTATATAAGAGTGAATCAAGACATCAAGGCATTCATTTGAGTTATCTCCTTGACAGGACGATGTCATAAATTTCCTGAGAATTTTATGGTAAATTATCCGTGGGGTTCTCACACTTCCCGGGCGAAAAGGACCCAATCTAACTTCCTCCTCAATGTTTGGCATGATTAGCTTGTCAAAAATTGTAACGCTGCAGTGAGAGGGTGCGAATTGCTTCGGGCTCTAAGGCTGCTTGGAGTTAAGTAACTGGAAAATGGGTTATTACTTGTCTCTTACAGATTTCCTGAAGAGAAATGAATGGATCATGGAAAATAAATTGTCGATATTATGAACAAACTTCCCGGAACGAGGCGGGATATGTTAGATGGAAATAAAAAATATTGATTTCCCGCAAATCACTTGATAAAACATTTTGATCATTAATGAGGTTTGACAAATAGACTTGGCTGACGTTTTATAAAATAAAGTTACGTTTGCCAATTGAAAAGAACCATCCTCGATATCTCGTCTCACATCAAACTACTAGGTTGGACTTACTGATGACTAATCCGGCGTCAGAACTAATTCTGTCCTTCCGGCCAATATTTTATATTTGAAATGGTGAGGTTATTTCCCTGATATTTCAGGAACTATCTGAGCTATAAAATTGAAACTTTGCAGTTATTTGGAGACTAAGGATTGCAGAATTCTGTTGGGGTAGTACTGTTGGTAAGTTAGGAAAAAAATCTGAATTTGTTTCGAAAAAATTTTTCCTTCGGTAACTATTTATCATATTCGGATTTCGTTCAGAACACTAACATAATATTCCTCAGAATCATTGTTTGTCCGGAATAACTCGAAAATGCTGGTGAGTTTTGTTCGAAATTTCTTGGTGATCGTTTCATCTAAAGAAATTGAAAAAAAAGCATTATATTTTTTTTGGAATAATCAATATTTTTCTCAGGAATTATGTGTGAACCTTCAAGCTGTCAGTTTTCAATCAAGTACTGGATTTTGATTCATCTTATCTCTATTTTGAGAATATTGGGAATATAACATTTTGAATGGGTATGTCTGCATAATTATTAAATGGGTGTTAGCCATTCACGAATTAGGCCTTCATCATTCAGTTCCAAAACTACTCTACATTTATCGAGTTCCTCAGTTATTCCTTCCGGAAGTTATTGTGTTTACGATCAGCAGTGAGGCCGACCGTGAAAACAATACCTTCCGCAAGAAATGACTCAAAACTCGATATTTGTGAAGTAGGTTTTGGGGCTTAGTAGCGAAGGTCAAATTCCTGAATGGGTAAATATACCTACCCATTCAAACTTTAATTTTTACAATGTTTGCAAAATTGCAGATTTGATAGAATTGAAATCTAGCATTTGATTGAGAGATTGCATCTAGAAGGCTCATGCGAAATTTCGTAAGAACAATATGATATACAGGATGATTCATGGGTGACCTTACATACGTCAATGGCGAATAGAGGACTTCAAGGCGAGTCAAGATCTGCTGAAACATTTTTTTTTTGTTCATTGGTTACGAATGAATAGGCTGTTTTGTATGGTTGGTATTAAACTTCGATTAGTGATATTACTGAAACGTTTGAAGTTATTTTGCTGGAAATTGCTTGTAATATTTCTCTGTTAGAACTTGCCGATATGTCATTCTGGGTAAATTTGAATTCAGGTCCGGACGCGGGAAATTGTGATATCCTTCTATTTGTTGAAAAAGTTCATTTTAAGACCACTTTTTTGAAAAACTTTATTTGATCAGAGAAGCAAAGATAAAAATGCTACAATAACCGCTTTGGATGGCACACATAAACTGTTTCAACAGGAAAAATTAGCGAAACAGCCTGTATCTTCGTATGGAATGAACAAACCATTTTTCCGTGGATCTCGATTCACCTTGGAGCCCTTATCCCCCATTGACGTATGTCCCGTCGAAAATGCATCCTTTTTCACAAATTTTTTTTGCCATCTTTTTTTGTTGGAACAGTTTAGGTATGCCATCCAAATTGAAGAGCGATTATTGTGGTATTTTCCTTGACTTTTCGAATCCTATAATAAATTTTCGAAAGAACCGATCAGAAAATGAACTTTTTCAACAAATAACTGTAGATCACAATTTTTCCAGCTTGGCCCGGGATTTGAATTAATCCAGAATTGCATATTGACAATTTCCAACATAGGAATATTACTAGCAATTTCAACAAAAAAAGTGATCTTGACTCGCCTTGAAGTATTTCAATCAGGAAGTAAAGATGTGAGATTAGCGAGATCAATACGTGAAATAATGTTCGCTTTTGCAACTAATTTGAACATGCGCACAAAAGCTGCTGACTTTCTGAAATCTGTTATACAGTATAAATAATTGTAACCTTGAGTAAATTCTTCCAAGATTTGAAAATAGGGTACCTATAACCCGAAACATATAATGTTAAAAACAGAAATGAAATTATGTGAAACTTCAACCACTAATCGATATACTGAATTCAGTTCAGGAAATAAATTGATTGAATTTAAAACTGACAAATTCTAGTTCAGTTGAATTTGCATTTAGGTCCCTATAAAACTAATTACATCGAAAAAATGTCGGGCAAGTATACCGGAAATGGCGCAAATATTGCTCTCCAGCCATATTCATTATTTCATCGACCGTTGAATTACGAAAGGCTTAAGGTCTACTGAATTTATTATGCGGGGGCTGTACTGAAAAATTAATTTCATCGTGGATGATTTTCTTCGAAGAAAAGTTACCGTTTTCCCCAGTAACAAATGACAGTTACTGAAAAACATATTGATCTCCTTTGTAACGTTATTAAAAAGAATCAGATCATTTCTGTCAAAAACTTCAAAGATCGGTGAAACTTCAATCACCACTGTTGAGCACAATTATTAAAAATTATGCTATCCTTGGTCAGTGAATTCACCACAACTTGATTTTAGCTCGAAACAACACTTGGTAAGATGGTGAAAATGAAAAGAGAGCAGTAGATAGGTTCATCTGAGGACGGTCTACTTATTCAATCACCTACATTCATTACTAGTTCTTTTCAAATATTGCAACGCCTCATATTCGTAGAAAGGTTGCAGTGTCCAAGTCTTGCTATAAATTTGAGTCCTTTCAGAATGTATGACCAATTAACTCTTATATTTCAGATAGATTACTTGCTAAATTGAAATCTCGTGAACCTTTATGGATTGATAAGTTCTGTTTTTATTTCAGTAAAAGTTCAAAAAAATTTCACAATTTGGAAAAGAAAATTTTGTGATGTTTCAACAAACGTTCGAATGGTGATGCTCCAGAAAAATTCCTGGTTTTAAATTTTCCTACAAAAATTTAGTGCATTTCGACTCGACTTGAAACAGGTCATGGCCCATGTAATAGTTTGCTCCTTGATTGGAATTCTGTCCGTGGCGAAGAAAGGGAAACATTATAAAAATTATAACTTACAGTTCCGTCTATGATTAATTGATCGAAACATTTTTAAGTATTTTGATTCCTCACATACAAATGTTCACCAACGTTTCAGCAACATTCTTGCCTTACACATCAAAGGACAACAGTTACACCAAAACAGTTAATAATCAATGTTCGTTACTATAATCAACAAAATGATCTACACTTTCAATATCTGTTTATTATTATTTCTTTTTTCACTACTTCATTTTTATCAACTCATTAGAAATTTTTTTTTATATTTTCCACTGCAGATATTCAAAAAACTAACGTTAAAGAGTCTACCTCCTTTGTTATTCAAGAAATCGAAGAAAAATTCGTTCAGTTGGTAGGATGTGACATGAGATGACGAAATATTTATAATTTCAAAAACTTTCTCCCTAGTCAATGGCACTAAGAAATTAAAACAGTAATGACTAGATTCCATTATTAACCTAACAAACGCTGAAACAACAATATGCCAACTTCTTCTTCTGCATTGTGAATAGATAACTATATTTTTTAATATGGGCATACCTCATAAGTAATATTTATTTCAATTTATTATTGCCTCTAAGAACTTCATGCATGCCCACATTTATAAATAATAATATAGTTAACTCCTTAAAATGAAGAAGAAGAAGTTGGCCCATTATTGATTCAGCGATTGTTAAGTTAAATATGTCTTCAGTTACCTATAGTCTTTACTGCTTTCATTTCTTGGTGACATTGACGAGTGAGGAAGTTTTTGAAAACTATTAGCATTTCCTTATCTCATGTCACATCCTACCAATTTACCGAATGTTTCTTTGATTTCTTGAATAACGAAGGAGGTAGGTTTTCCTCTTGTTAGATTTTTGAATGTCTGTAGTGGAGAATAGGAACAAATTTTGAATGAGTTGATGTAGATCGAGTAATAAAAAAGATGAAAACAAACAAAATCAAAAGTGCACATCATTTTGTTAATAATAGTAACGAACATCGATTTTTAACTGTTTTGGTGTAAAGATTTTGTCCTATGTATGTGTAATGTAAAAACAAACAAAATCAAAAGTGCACATCATTTTGTTAATAATAGTAACGAACATCGATTTTTAACTGTTTTGGTGTAAAGATTTTGTCCTATGTATGTGTCATATAGTTTCGATTTGTTTGTGTTAACTGTAATTTGTAGTATCTTCGGCCTTGATAAATGCACTAATGGTGCCAAAACGAGAGTGAATATTGGTAAGTGAGGAATACAAATAATCAAAATTGCCAACTTGCCTGTTTTGTTTATTCGTCTTTTTTCTCGTTTCCACATATGATTTCAAGGTAATTTTTCAACATATTCAAAAAGGGAGAAAAACGTGTTTCCGGTGAAGAAAAATCCCTTCAATATAAATATGTCAGTTTTTTTAATCAATCCAATATCACTACACTTATACGGTGGAGTTTTTTTTGCTGAGGAATTTATCTCTTTGCTTTTGTATCCTGCGTAAAAATGTATAATGCCCCATTTACATTTCCTCCGTGTTGAATTTGTATACGTATTGATTACTGATTTCTTTCTCATCCAGTGTATTATTTCCATATCATATTATAACAGAAGCAGAGTTGAGAAAGTGAGCGATGCACACAATGAACTTATTCCTGGAAATTTTTATTTTGACTTGTGTTCCAACAATTATGGAAATCGAATTTTCGTATTCACAGAAAGTTTTCCATTTTTTTGGTGAAATGGAAAGCGGTGAACTTTCCGAATTGTTTTTAACACCTTCGTTTCATCCACGCCCAACTGAAACAAATCAATACTTTCGTTTTCTTCTGCTGTGTTGACTTCAGAATATTATTTTGACCTGCTTTTGATCTTATCGGAAATCTCATGAATTATATGGATCTAAATACGAAAAATATTCACGTTTTCGGAATTCGTTAGTTAAGTGGAGAATGCAAACCTCGATCCATATCTAGCACATCTTATTAACTTGGAAAAATGTTCGCTACTCCAGAAATACCGAAAAGTTGCAGGATAAGTATCGTGAACAAGCTAACTTCCTATTTAGTTGAGTTATTCTGTTTTTGCCTCTGACTTGTTCCGAAGGGTCATTAAACCCTCTTACACAGTAATTTTCGAGTATTTGTTTCGGTATGAGCGGATGATATGCTGTCAGTATATGGTAAAATGAATTGAAAAATTTTTTTTTGGCTTGTGAGATCAATGATCAAAGATATGTTGTTGATGATCATTAATTTATTTTTCAGCTCTCCTAGTCTTGAGTTTAAATAAATAAGACTGAGTTTTTCCGATTTCATGAGTGATTAGAGCTCTGAGGTCCGCGATGGTTTGTAGCTTGATTGCATAATTCAAAAATACCTACAGGAAAGAGTCTAATGGAGTCAACTCGCATGGTCTCGGTGGTCCACATCACCTCCAAGTGAGATGAGAATTCCCTCTCAACGATCGTTGAGAATGTCCAATGCGGAATGAGTTGTGTGGATCGTACTCATGTCGTTATCTATGAACAAGTTATCCTGTTTTGGTTATTTTCAGAACCAATTTTGAACCGTTCTAGAACTGTGAAAGGAGTTCGGACGTTAGAGTCCTAGCTGCTTCAGAAAGAGGTTGTTTGGATTATTTAAATCTCTAGTGTAGGTTAAACATTCTTGACTTTTTCGATTTGGTTTCGATGTGGTTAGCTGCTGAATTTGATTCTTTGTTAACTAATTTCTTCGACACGACCTCTCATAATTCCTGAATGAATTTTACCTCCATTGTTACCACCTGGGATGTAAAGCGTACATAGCTGAAATACGTTCATAATTGAATTCTTATTAAATCAATCAATCATGTTAATTGTAGTACCACTTTCTTCCAGATTTTGGGTTACTTTTGGGAATAATTCGAGTAATGATGAGAATTCAGAAAAATGATTTTACAACGAAAAAAATTAAATAGATGCAAGTATCTCCCAGAAATATATTTATTACATATATAAACTGCGACAGCGACTCTCGCATATCTATGAATTTTACCATAGACGAGACATAATTGGCATTCCATTTTTTTTGCCATTGAACACAAACGGAAGTTTTTCTTCCTCTGCGATCCCGATGAGAACCCGAACTTCATTCGTGTTTGGGTTTCATCGCTTTCAAAACTCTTCAGGGAATCGCCTTCAACAGCGCATCAATTCTGCTCAGTTCCTCAACTGTCCTAGAAGAGTCCTGAACTTTGGAACCAAAACAAAGCTCATTTGTTTATAGTTAACGGTCGGCCTAAAGGGCGATCGGCGTTGGGCGGGAAGTGAACATATGACCGTTGTGGCAACGAGTTTGAGCGACATGAGCTATCAGGTTACGTCTTGATCCCCAGCAAACACTAGAACGCAGCAAGGGTACAGAAACTGTACATGGTTGCTGCACTTGAAGTGCAGCGATGGTGGTGCAGTAACTGTATCGAAACAGACCATATATGTCCCGCCGAACTGCATCCAAACTGTATAGTTCACACTGCGTTTGAAGTGCAGCAGCTATGTCACTTCATTATGCAATTTCTACGCAGTTAAAATGCAGCAAGTGTGCTACATCGATGTGAAGTTTCTACGCAGCAATAATGCAGCAGAAGCTCGGCTGTATAACGAGACTCACAGGAAGGAGACTTGCTCCCGAAAAAATAATTATTTTTCAAGAGATTGAATTGAAACTCTGCACATTGATACTAGATTATTTAGCACCGACAGATGTAAAAAAAAGTGAGCCTACGACTACCAGTTGATCCGGAAGTGGCCGGATGAATTTCGACTTTCTCATATGATGTGATGTATGCTTTCTGCATTTTCGGATTGTATGCTTTTCGGTTGAAAAGTAACTGTAATTTTTTCTTTATCTAGACATTAATTATTTTTCGGAAAAAAAAATTTGATATACAGGGTGTTTCATCATAAACTGGTCAAATATATATAGCCATATAGATGACATTGAAAAAGTCATTTTTGCCTAATGACATATACCCCGTTTTCGAAGCATACGCGAGAGGGTGTTTAATGTCAACTTTGAGCAATATTCTGATAACTGTGGTGACTTATGCGTGACATTTGAAATAACGGTTTTTGGTTACATCTTAGTATTTTTTAGTGATCGATTCAATTGTTGTGTACAATTCTGAAAAAAATATTTCAAAATGGCAGGAAACCTACAAAGTTGAAATATTTTCCGTGAAAAAATTCTTTCAAAATTCAAACTCAACTTTTTTTTTACATGTCTACAGTGAAAAAAAAATTCAACCAAAATTGTTGAAATCTTTCGAAGTTGAACTGACCTTCATTCTGAACACCGGTGTGAAAACCTAATGAAAAAATATCCATTGGTTTTCATTTTATAGCCTTCCGAAGATTCCACTCGGAGTACTTCAAAAATTTTTATTCAAGAAACTGGTGGCCCTACGAATGCCAAAATTATTCAAATAGGCCTCCAGGATGACCTGGATGAAAATATGAATTTATCAAGAAAAAAATGTTTTCCAAAAAACTTTGGTGGGAATCGAACTCTCTCCTTATTCGGAAAATAGGGTCAAATTCGATAAACTACCGTTGCTTGGTAACGGACATCATTATAATCAGAATAAATCCAATTTATACGCGAGTGGAGCGAGTTCGATTCCCATCAAAAATTTTCTGAAAAAATTTTTTTTTCTTATAAATTCATATTTCTATCCAGCTCATTCTGGGGGTCCATTAGGACAATTTTGGCCTCCGTAGAGTCACCAGTTTTTTAAATAAAAATAATTTCAGTACTCCGAGCGGAATCTTCGGAAGGCTATAAAATGAAACCCAATGGATATTTTTTCATTAGGTTTTCACACCGGTGTTCAGAATGAAGGTCAGTTCAACTTCGAAAGATTTCAACAATTTTGGTTGAATTTTTTTTTACTGTAGACATGTAAAAAAAAAGTTGAGTTTGAATTTTGAAAGAAATTTTTCACGGAAAATCTTAGAAAATTGAGTACATTAAAATAATGCTATCCAATTCGGCAGTTGAAAACAAAATATTTCAACTTTGTAGGTTTTCCACCATTTTGAAATATATTTTCCAGAATTCTACACCATAATTGAAGAGACTAGCAGAAAATACTAAGATGTGACCAAAAACCGTTATTTCTAAGGTCACGTATAACTCAACACAGTTATCAGAATATTGAACACCCTGTATCTCGCTTATGCTTCGAAAACGGGATATATGTCATAAGGCAAAAATGACTTTCCCAATGTCATCTATACGGCTATTTGACCAGTTTATGATGAAACACCCTGTATATAATTTTTCTCGACATTTCAACAAAAATTCAGCACAGCATTCAAATATGTATAAATAATACACAACGTTATACGAGAAAATCGAAGCTCTCGGCCATTTCCCGTTAAACCAGAAGACATAGAATTCCCTATTTTACCTAAGTCTGGACGGCCGGACACTGTTTCCGGCTACGAAGTCTGAATCGGTGATTCCGGGACATAATAATGAAATCAAAGATTCTGCAAAATCTCTTCATTTAACCTCGATCAGAAAAATACCATGAACAAAATACTATTTCGTTTCAACTCAAATTCGAGTTTTTTTATCGGTCATTTGGAATAAAATCTGATTTATTCCGAAAATATAAGTCCAACTCTCAACACGTAGCTGTTCGCGACGTCCATTATGTTAAGCCCCTAGAACTACCATCTTTTCTACCTGGAAATAAAAGGTTTCATTTGATTAAAGCGAGGTTAATTAAAAAGGATCCGAGATAATCCAGGCACGTGATAAAGCAGAAAAGATTAACGCCTTTGCGTGATTGGAAAAGTTGAGGAAACATTTATGAGCGTTATCGATATTAATTCAGTAATTAGCGAAACACTCGTTAAAATGTTGGGCCCTCTTGTGTTTTATCATCAGTATTCCGCATTTTATTATCTCATTTGGGACATTACTATGGAATTTCTGAGTGAAATAGGAACGAAGGTAATAAAACTGGGAGAGCGAGGAATAATTATTCGTTCTTCAGAACAGGAAGTTAGGTCGGTTGTTGGAAGGTGAATATAATTTTCAGGAATTATTGGGGGATTAGGGATGATAATCCTTGGGGAGGTGATATTATAGAAATTGGTTCTGTTTGGATAAACTACGAGTTTTGTTACGTTCGAAATAGGAAAAACAACGGAGCAAACGCATTATCGGTCATTGTTTTTTGATGGAGTGCAGCTTCAACTTGTAAAGGGTGATTTTTTATAGGTATGGAATTTTGAAATGGAATAAAACAGGGATGATTAATTAAAATTGACTTTATTCAAATGATAATCTTTTGGCATTATAATTTAAATATAATTTCACCTTTTTCAACATTTGTGGCCGTACATCGGCAATAAAGCGGCTAATGTTGTTCTCCAAGTGGTCGATCGTTTGGGGCTTATCGGCGAGACTAGCGACTTCACATATTCCCACAAAAAAAGCCTAGTGGCTTTAATCCGCACGATTCTCGAACCTGAAACATGAAATTATGAGGTTATCAAACCTTTCCTTGAGTAAATCAATTGTGGCACAAGTTGTGTGACAAGTTGCGCCGTTTTGTTGAAACCACAGCTGCTGCAGATCATGGTTGTTCAATTGAGGAACGAAAAAGTCTGTAATCAGGGCTCTATAGTGGTATCCATTAACTGTAACATCCTGGCCCTCATCGTCTTCAAAGAAGTACGGACCAATGACTCCACCAGCCCATAAAGCACACCAAACAGTCAGTTGTTCTGGATGTAACGGTGTCTCAACATACACTTGAGGATTATCTTTACTCCAAATACGGCAGTTTCGTTTAGTAACGTAGCTTTCAACCAGAAGTGAGCTTCATCGCTAAACAGAATTCTCTCACGAAAATCGGGATCAACTGCAATCCTGTATTGTACCCATTCACCGAATCTACGCCTTGTTAGGTGATCGTGTGGCTTCAATGCTTACACAAGTTGGATTTTGTAAGCACGCAAACCAGGACCTTTTCGCAAAATAGTCCATAAAGTGGTTGGACACATATGCAATTCCTGTGCACGATGGCGGATAGATTGATTCGGGTCTTCCTCTTCGCTACGCTCTACAAAAGAAATGGCTTCTTCTGTTCTCACTGTACGACATCTGTGTGATTGCGTATTATCAGTTAGAGTAAACGTGGTGCGAAATCGTTCCATAGTTAGTCGAATTAATGGCTCTGATGGACGATTCTGTTGACCGTCAAATGGACGTAGCGCGTGATACTAATTCAAACAGAACTATTATTTTCGAAATAAATTTGCACAATTCGAAAGCGTTTTTCGGTCGTCAGTCTATTCATGTTGAAATGCCAGACCAAACTGAACACAAATCACTTGACAGCTGACGAAATGACTGCCAGTTAAAACAAACCTAAAGTTCTATATATCTAAAAAAAAACACTCTTCACATTAATTTAAATCATGGATTCCTTTCATCAAATTGAACACTTTTATTTTGCTGTTTTTCCAGATTCGGCTTAGGTGAAAAGTTATCAGCTTTTTACACTCCACTTTGTTTTTTTATTCAACAAAGTTGACTCTTATGATATCTGAATCATGGTAGAAGTATTTCCTAGTGCTTGAATTTCAGCAGAAATCATTCTGGAAAATATATTCATTCATTCGACTGTTATGATATTATTTATTTATTTGTTGATTTAGAGAAATGGGACACAAACAGGTGACATCTAAGAAGCATCCACTTAAGAATAGCAAAGGTTTCTTGCATGTAACACGAATTAACATATTTTCATGTTTTTCTCATTCTATATCCATACGAAATCTCAATGTATGCTATCACACAATTCGCGAATTATGAATAATTCGGTATTGAAATTCGTCAAATCATGACGCAAGCTCGAAACGGGTGAAACGCGTCAGAACGCCTTCTACGTCACTGGTTATATCATTGCAAGATTTACCGATCGATATAGCCGACGCTGTCTACTGGCTTGCTAGAGAGAAAAGTACACGAGAAAGAGAGATATTGGATATATCCTGGTAAGTTTCGGAAGACTCGAACTTTCGTTCATTTGAATTAACAGCCAATATAGGGAGCCAAATTTGAAAGATCTCTTTCTTGTTGAAAATTGACATTTTTGACGGCGGTTAAAGTTTCTCAGCAATCTCACAGTTATCACAGATAAAATATTCGATTCCAATGGAAAAAAATTCATACGAGAGACTTATTGTAATAATGTTACAACAAAGCTCCTATTTGCTTATAGAGAATGAAAGGTGTTACACAAAAATTTTTCTACAATTGTTTTCGCAGAAAGATGAGAACTCCACTGTGAAGCAGTTGTTTGTTTTTCGTTTGTCTCTGTGGTACATGCATGATAATGCACAAATTATATAATTTACGGTGAATCGTAGTCGAAAATTTTCAACCCTCATGCGAAGAAATTCATAGAATCAAACACCTGAAATTCAGGAACATCCAAAATAAGAAACAATAGGATTGAATCAGGTACCATATGATGCATGTATTTTCATACATAATATTTCAATGTTCTGCCAACAGAGGATATAACAGAGAAAAAGGCAGTCATAATCATAATGGAAAGCATCCTCTTTCAAGATATTCATCTACGAAAATATTGGGAAAAACTATGTTAAATTCATGCAAAATATCTTGATGAGATGGCCTCGAACGTGAACAAGCGTGTTAAAGCTCCTGACCTCACGTCGGTGCTTTTCTATATTTTTTATTTGCATACCCATTGATTTCATGAGTTTGAAATGTGATAATATTCATTGACATATTTCAAAAGTTGCTTCGCAAAAAAAAGAAGTGTGTCAATCGACAAATGGTAATCTTTCAAATTATTTTTCCAAATTTGTCGTTACAGATCTGTGTTTCAAAATAAAATCTTCAGTGAGTGTCTCTTTTAGTGCACCGATGGAAGAAAAATCTTGAACTTCTCTTTGATTCAAAATCTTCCTGATTGTGATGACATGTAGCTAAAAAAAAGTTATATTGTCATACAAAATATAATATTTTGGTTTTCACTCACATATGTTTGGTGATGTAAGAAAGCTTCTGATGAATGATTGTTTCAAAAATATCAGAGTTACTGTCGAAATAACCGTATTTCTATATAGCACTACTGATACTCTGTCCTTGCTCTTTCAAATTACTTCCGGTAGTTTCAATTTCGAATTAAAGCGAGATGTCCATTTATTGTGCAGAAGCTGTTATTGAAGGAGAGTAGAAATTATTTTGACATTTTCGAAATCTCAGGAGTGCCAACCTGCCTCGGTTTAGGTCACAAAAACTTGATAGACCTAAATCATGGCCAACTGGAAAACTTTTATAAAAATTAATGGCGTATGAGTTCTTCTACTACTGCGATGACTCAATCGAAGTCGATAGTCCGACAATAATATCTGAACATAACGTCAATAATCAGGTTTCATGAACTTCATTCTTTACGATCAAGATGATCGAAAAAATTGATCTTATACGTTGATATTATTTAAAGGTTTCGAATAAGGTCATTCGGTTGAAAAAAGTGAGGTTCGCAGGTATAACCATTACATAATCATAAAATTTTCAGAGAATTTTTGATCTTGAATGAGTTGATAAAGAAGCACGCAAAAACTTCTAAATTCACGTCAATGATATCCGCACTTTTTTACCCAATGAATCTAACATACTCCTTCCTATTAATTAACCACTGGGACTGTTCCCAAGAAAGGACTCCACCGTCATTAAGCACAAGAATTCCCCCAATATAAATCCATTCGTATAAATCCCACAGAAACCCTCGATCCGATGCTTCTCAGGAATAGCCCGAGGAACAGAGTTTTTCAACCGTGTCAAACATAACACAAAATAAATATCGTAGAATTTTCAGAGCCTGAAAGCATTCATTTTCCGATTGCACGGAAAAATTCCCGTTGATTCGAAACAGATTGTGCGGGGAGAGACGGTTTTATCTGGATGGATCCCAATAAATATAATAGAACACGGATTTTCCCGTCTATCGTTGCACGTATGCGGGAAACAACAAGTTTTTCCGATAGAATATAACAGGGTTTTTCACCGGTTTTTTTTTTCTCGAGTGGGGCAGTGTTTTATAAGTTCCTAAGGAATTAATTGATTATTATTACCGGGTTATATTGGAGACGTTACACATCCAGAAGGAATCACTTCGAGAACGATTTTTTCATTACTATATTTTATATACTACCAACAGTATGCGCAATTGCGATTTTTCAGAATCAAAATGGCAATTGCGCATTCTCGAAACGTCCTAAACAGTCCTGAATTGGTTCTGAAGTTGAAACCAAAACAAAGCTTCTGCAGATTCTGATAATAAAAATCTAGAAAAGCACTGACGTGAGGTCAGGAGCTTTTACGCGCTTGTTCAAATTCTATCAATTAGATCAACACGAAATTTCGCACCTAGTTGCGTGTTGGTGATCTCCACCCAATAAGGAAGTTTCAATCTGATTGCATTCATACTTCTTGAGATGTTGCGGAAATGACGTAAAAATTCCAGATAACAACGAAATTGGGCACAATTTCTTTCCTTATATCTCCGAGATTAAATATCGAATCGAATTGAAATTTTGAACATTATTGTTAAATACTAAGCCTAAGGTTCGTGCCGAATTTCATCGAAATCTAATCAACATTTTCAGAGATAAAATTTTATATACAAATTTTCGAATTTTCTAACAGAATCCACATAAAATTTTGCTCTTATTTGCGTGTTATTATTTTGAAACTGTCCAGGAATTTTTAATTTGATCGAGTAAATACTTCATGAGATATCAAGGAATTAACTTCAAAATTGGGCCTAACTCCGAAACTATCGAACCGATTCCACCTATTTACGAACTTAGCCGAGATATTTGGACTCCAAACCTAATGTGACAACTTCAAGTCGTTAAGACTTTTCTTTCGAAAGTTGGAGCACATACGGACGGACGGCCTGATGTACGGACAGAATTGAATTTGACCATAGATTCTTCTTCAGGGAGTTCAATCCAATTGTTTAAGACCATTTTCAGCTCAAAATTCGAAAATTAAAGACATCGTGAGGAAATGATAACGTGCTGTTCCCCAAAACAAGCATGTAACAAGAAAAACCATTTAGAAATTATATGATTATTATATTATATTCACATCGACTCAACGTAGGGTTTTTCCAATACCCCCTAAGACGAATATCTGATCAAGCTGAAATTTGAAACCCTGTTGTTAAGTAGTAACTATTCTGATACACTGCTCATGCGCTGCGGGGAAGTACCGATAAAACTTCCAGGGAATCACCTCATGAGGTGTAGAGTGTAAACAGACGACTGCTATACGTTGATTGACGATCTATTGACGCTGATGTCCAGCATATTGTTACTGTAAGATTCAGTAAATGCTTCGACTATCCACCAGCAGATGCCGTGAAAGATCAACGCGAACAAATAGTTCGAACCATATAATCAGGAAAATTCAAAGAATACATATCCGATTGGACTGAAACAAAGTCTTCGAGTTTCCGGTTTCGATTAGAATAAAATTCGTCGGAGAATTCTTCATATTGCTAGTGTAAATTGGTAGTGTATCCAAGTTTCATTTCGATCAGATAAATATTTTTGAGTTATGGAAAAATTATAATTTCAAACTGCTGTATAAAAAGCATTCGACAGAAGTTTCAAATCGAAACGAAAAATCGAAAAAAAATAATTCTTGAAATTTTCTGCTTTGTCTCATGAAAGAGTCAGATTCGTACTAACGTAACAGTTCGTTTCCTTTATCGTTTGTTTTGTTACTGTATTGTTCATTGAGCAATCTATTTTGCAAGAAACTGCCCCTGACAAATAGTTTGATACTGCAATCCGCAAAGGCGTTTTTCATGAAAAAAACAATTTAATTTAATTTATTATAGTTCTGTTTCAGATATTGGGAGGGAAATCCCATAAAAAATCTAAAAATGATGGGAAATCCTCTCGAAATAAGCTTTAATCGATACTAAATGTAGATATGATCGAATCGAAATTTTGCAATTTTCACTGGAGAGCATTATTAATGTTTCGTGCTGCTGTTTGAGCATACCTTATCATTTACGTAAAATCCAGTTAATCCACATGAAACGTTTGAGCTAAAAAGGTCCTCAAATATAGAATTTACGAACAAGAATGATATTCGTTTTTTATTCATAATGCTCTGATTTAATATCTCGTGAAATTGAATATGGTTTAATACCTCATTTATCACTTCAGAATATTTAAAATTTCAATAATCAATGTTGTTCTCGTGAAGAAAATGAACCGTTAACTTCAAAGGGTGGTCACAAAAAAATTGATTCCACTACTTATTTTCATCGTGTAATAATGTCACGAGGTTTCTGACATTTTTGTTCACAGATAACTAGTAGATAGCTGGAGTAATGACATTCCATAACAAATTCCAGCAGGAACCCAGCGGTTCAACTCGACGCCGAAGTCATAAAGCGTTGGTCATATAATTTCATAAATTCCCAGGAAATAAGCAACTTTACTTGCTCCTTCTCTCATATCTGCCTTATAGCTAATATATTCTTTGTATAATTCTCAGGACCACCAAGAAAACTTAATTAAGTAATGCATTCTCTTCTGAAGGTAATAAACTCTGAAATAAAACCGATGTTTATACAGCTTGAATATAAGGGCTGATTACTGCTTGTGTATGAATTTCTCATCAACTAAAAGCCTGAATCATATTCAATAAGAACAGTTCTAGACCGAAAATTGGCGTAATCAGGGAGATATTCAAGACCACGTATGTTTTCAAGAGAATTTCGGTTAAGGGGGTCAAGGTTTCGTTATTTTCTTGATTCAGGTTTTTAGTCCTTGGATACCTTGATACTATCCGATGTGAGTTTAATAATGTGTTTCTCCATACTCAAGAATTCATTCGGATCAGAAGATTTTCTAATGAAAGTAGGAGAATGTTGTTGAACCAAAGCAGAAATTGGGTTCTAAAAAAAATTTGGACCATACAAAATATTATATTGAATTTCTTTGCTGAATTTGAATTAACTCAAGAATACTTTTTAATGGTTTCGCTCGATTGTGAAATCAGGAGAGAACATTAATGATTTGAATGATCTATTATGAGTAATCATTGCAAAGTTATTGACGTCCACATCCTTAACACCAGTGTCTTTCACTGAACCTTGCAATAAATGCGAGTTCTGAATTGCAACAAGATATTATTATATAATTAAAACCCTTCCGAGAAATCAACACCGCAGAACATCAAATACAGGCATAATCCTCATAATATTGCATTTAGTCTTCTTCTAGAGTCTACTTGATCATCTGAATGGCCAGTCGAAAAGAGTAGAAATGCCATTTACATTTACTGAACGCAATTCTCAAGTGACCAGTTAAATCTAATATTTCATTTGTCCTTTGACGGATGGTGTAAGCAATCCAACTGCATATCAACTGGAACCATTTCAAATTTGGACGAGAAAACTCCTTATTCTCGAACACATCATCAAGAACAACTATTGAATTCTAACGAATTTTCTCGATGAAGGTTATTAATACAATCATTAAAAATACAGGTTTTTCTGTAACACCTTTTCATAATATCTTTCAATATTGATATCTAACGAAATATACTTTCATTGCCTTCGACGTTCCACGTCTTGAATGACAAATTTAATTATTTTATCAATTGGCATACAATTATTGAAGTCGACAACTAAGGAAAACGGTAACGTTTGTTATCTAGTGTGGTCAGATACATGTGGTGAGATTTTAACATATAATATAGAATAGATGCTACTGATGATTCTGAATCGAAAGATAAAAAATGAAGCACTGTGTCTCGTATTATTTTTGTATTGTATTTTAATATGTTACAGCTTTCCTAAGTTCCTGACTTCAATAATTGTATGCCAATTGATAAAATAATTAAATTTGTCATTCAAGACGTAGTACGTCGGAGGCAATAAAAGTATATCGTAAGATATCATTATAGAAAGATATTATGCAAAGGTATTACAGAAAAATCTGTAATTTCAATGATTATATTAATAATCTTCATCAAGAAAACTGGTTTGAATTTATCTGATTTGATTTATCCAGGTCACTCTGGAGGCCGATTGACACAATTCTGGCCTCCGTGAGGCCAAAATTTTACAAATAAGAATTATTTAAGTACTCCGAGTGAAATCTTTGGAAGGCTACAAAATGAAAATTTTCATTCTGTTTCAACAACAGTGTTAAGAATGGAGATTGATCCAACCTTGAAGGATGCAGACACAAAAAAAGTTGAGTTTGAATTATCGAATATTTTTTTGTCACGAAAAATCTCAGAAAATCTAGTATATTGAAGTGATGCTATACGATTTGGCAATCGAAAATAAAAAATTTCAAATTTGCAGGTTTTCCCCCTTTCTGAAATCTGTTTTTGCGAATTTTACACCACAATTGTATTGACCAACAAAAATACTAAGATGTGACCGAAAACTGTTATTTCAAAAGTCACGCATAACTCATCACAGTTATCAGAATATTGCTCAAAGTTGACATTAAAAACCATGTATCTCGCTTATGCTTCGAAAACGGGGTTATGTCACGAGGCTAAAATGACTTTTCCAATGTTCAGCGAGGGTGTTCAATGTCAACTCTGAGCAATATTCTGATAACTGTGTAGAGTTATGCGTGACCTTCGAAATAACGGTTTTTGGTCACATCTTAGTATTTTTTAGTGGTCTCTTCAATTGTGGTATAGAATTCTGAAAAAATATTTCAAAATGGCGGAAAACCTACAAAATTGGAATTTTTCATTTTAGATTGCCAAATTAGATAGTATTATTGCAATGAACTCGATTTTCTAAGATATTCAGTGAAAAAATTTTTCCAAAATTCAAACTGAACTTTTTTTTACATGTCAACAGTGAAAAAAAAATTTCACCCAAAATTGTTGAAATCTTTCGAGGTTGGACTAAGCTTCATTCTGAACACTGCTGTGAAAACATAATGAAAAAATATCCATTGGTTTTCATTTTATAGCCTTCCAAAGATTCCGCTCGGAGTACTGAAATAATTTTTATTTAAGAAACTGGTGTTCCCACGGAGGCCAATATTCTGCTAATCGGCCCCCAGAATGACCTGGATAGAAATATGAATTTAAAAAAAAAAAAATTTCAGAAAATCATAATAAGTATAAATCGAGATAAATTGCATTTATTCTGATTATGATGATGTCCGTTACCAAGCAACGGTAGTTCATCGAATTTGATCCTATTTTCCGAATGCGGAGTGAGTTCAATTTCCACCATAGCTTTTCAGAAAATATTTTTTTCTTGATAAATTCATATTTCTATCCAGCTCATTCTGGAGGCATATCAACATAATTTTGGCATCCGTAGGGCCACCAGTTTCTTGAATAAAAATTATTCAAGTACTCCGAGCGGAATATTCGGAAGGATCTAAAATGAAAGCAAATGGATATCCTTTCATTGTGTTTTCTCACCGGTGTTCAGTATGAAGGTCAGTTCAACCTCGAAAGATTTCAACAATTTTGATTGAAATTTTTTTTTCACTGTAGACATGTAAGAAGGAAGTTGAATCTTAGGAAATTGAGTACATTAAAATAATGCTATCCAGTTCGGCAATTGAAAACAAAAAATTTCAACTTTGTAGGTTTTCCGCCATTTTGAAATATTTTTTTCAGAATTCTACAGAACAATTGAATCGACCACCGAAAAATACTAAGATGTGACCGAAAACCGTTATTTCAAAGGTCACGCATAAGTCACCACAGTTATCAGAATATTGCTCAAAGTTGATATTATAAACACCCTGTATCTGGCTTATGCTTCGAAAACGGGGTATATGTCATGAGGCAAAAATGACTTTCCCAATGTCATCTATACGGCTTTATATGTTTATGTTAGTTTATGATGAAACACCCTGTATGTTTGTCCAGTGGATCATCCTGTATACATGCACTCTGAAGTGATCCGCGAATGCCATATTTATAGGTATAGAAAAATTATTTTCCACATAATTATTTTTCTAATCTCCTGCTTAACTATTACCCAAAATGATCCCCATTTGGAGGAACCAACAGTAATTATAGTTCCACAGGAATTATTCTAGAAGGCCCTGATATGAAATGAGGTGATTTAACGTCCTTGTTGAATTTCTGAGAAATTTCCACTCGATTTTTCTTTCACACCGTCATCCTCAACCAAGTATTTTCGAAAACATTGAAAAATTAAATTTGGAGTATAACCATTGAGTAATAAAGTTTAAGACTCAATGGTATAACAGAAGAATCGTCGGCGGATTTCACCCTTCAGAAATCTCAATTCATTAAATAAAGCCTCAAACAACACTCACAAATATCTTCAGTCGTTTCTTCAAGAACTTTTCACAGCAACTTCCGAAAAAAACACTTATATACATTTTCAATATTAATTACGAAGGCAAAACTTGTAGCTGGGAGGTATCCATCAAAAAGAATACAAATCCATCCAATTGAAATCTAGTAGTTACTTACATTGTTGAAAAATGACGGCGAAAAGGCTCATGCGGAATTTCGTGAGAAACAGTCCTCGAAATTGGACAAATTCGTAAAAAAACTCCTGACTTCACACAAGTGTTTTCTACAGAATTCTGAATATTTTTTAGCATTCCAAATTTTCGATTCGACATATAGGTTAATAATATTGTGTCGACACTATCGTCTTGAATTGAGGAAATTACCCATTCTTGTATCTGACATTATATCACAAGGAAAAATTCAGTCAGAAAACAGGTACAGGTATTTTGTATTTCATCCTAGGGAGTTATCGAGGCCCTGCAAAACCTCAAAGTGGCAAAGTATTTCAGTTTCGCTTCGAAGTTTTCGTGCAAATTCAATATGAATTTAATGCCACTCATGACCTACTTCGAGAAGGGATTCATGCATTTTTAATGCGAAGGAAAAATCTCTAATGCATGACTCACTACTTCATATCTCGCGAAGAGAAGTCAAGGTATTTTTGCGTGCTTCTTTTCAGATTTGAGAAACGATGGTGTACATATGCAATTTTCGAAGTTGGGAAACGTTCATGTATTTTGCATCGATTCTACGTTCGCTAGGTTCGAGTACTTTTGCTCATGTATATAAAGAGAGTAATACGGATAGGAGATGGAATTCATCGTAACATGTCTCATGAAATGAATTATTCACATGAATCGGGTATAAGTGCTTTAGCTTTTAAGCTATCAAATAATTCTTGGTTTTATCGTTCTCCAATTTAAATTATTTTTGCCGATATATATTATGCTCCGTTCACCTAGTCAAATAAAAATCGAGATGAAAATTAAACAGGCTGTTTTGGTACAATAAGCATAATCAAAACTGAAAATTCCATCACAAATGGAATAGTTGTGCCTTTCGCAGGTTTTCTAGTCAAGAGTCCTCCTATGAAGTCGTTGAAGAAGAAAATAAAAATATTCATTTTCCCATACCTTCAATCTCGAAGGAATTTGCTATCATATCTCTTATTGATGAACGGATTATCATTCACAGCCAGCCAACCGGTATATTGATGTTATAACAGTGGTATGACATGTAGGAAGTAGGATATTTTTCAAAGTTCACCTCTCTGAAAAACAAGATCTCAAATGTTGGATTGTTAAAGAATCACGCGATCACGTAAATCGGATATTTTTCGAGTTGAGAGAGTGAGAGAGTGTTTATTGGTGTTTTTACAATTACAAAAAATTGTTGTCACAAGTCAAAGCAATGGAAAAATAGATGCCATACAAATATAAGTACAAGGATTCACTCAATACAAGATAATCACAACTGCAGAAGAGATGAGGAGGTTCAGTTTGAAGAGCAGTGAACACTTAAAATAATGAGTTAATAATAAATAATGTAAAAATAAAATGGTATTTACAAGTTGAAAAAAAAAGAATATGTCCAAATATAAAATGTATAGGTGAAATAAATGAATATATCAAAATATGAAATGGATATACGTATTGAAAAATATGACTTTGTCCAATTAAAAAATGAATGTTCAAAAAATATATATATATATCAGAGTGTTTCATCATAAACTGGTCGAACATATATAGCCGTATAGAAGACATTGGGAAAGTCATTTTTGCCTTATGACATATGCCCCGTTTTCGACGCATAAGCGAGATACATGTGTGACCTTTGAAATAACAGTTCTTGGTCACATCTTAGTAGTTTTTGGTGGTCAATTCAATTCGTTTTCGACGCATAAGTGAGATACATGGTGTTTAATGTCAACTTTGAGCAATATTCTGATAACTGTGGTGGGTTATGCGTGACCTTTGATATAACGGTTGTTGGTCACATCTTGGTATTCTTTGGTGGTCAATTCAATTGTGGTGTGAAATTCTGGAAAAAATATTCCAAAATGGCGGAAAACCTGAAAAATTGGAATTTTTTGTTTTCGATTGCCAAATTGGAAAGCATTATTTCAATGAACTCAATTTTCTAAGATTTTCTGTGAAGAAATTTTTCCAAAATTCAAACTCAATTTTTTTTTACATGTACTCAGAGAGGAAAAAATTTCACTCAAAATTATTGAAATCTTTCAAGGTTGAACTTACCTTTATTCTGAACACTGCTGTGAAAACAGAATGAAAAAATATCCGTTGGTTTTCATTTAACAACCTTCCAAAGACTCCGTCCGGAGTGCTTAATAATTTTAATTTAAGGAACTGGTGGCCCCACGGATTCCAAAATTATGCTAATGGGCCTACAGAGTGTCCTGGATAGAAATATGAATTTATCAAGAAAAAAATATATTTCCAAGAATCTTTAGTAGGAATCGAACTCTCTCCGGGTCATTATTATCAGAATAAATCCAATTTATACGCGTCCCTATTCTCCATAAGTGGAGTGAGTTCGAATCCCATCAAAGTTTTTTTAAAAAAAAATTTTTTTTTTGATAAATTCGTATTTCTATCCAGGTCATTCTAGGGGCCTATAAGCACAATTTTGGCCTCCGTAGGGCAACCAGTTTCTTAAATGAAAATTATTTGAGTACTCCAAGCGGAATCTTTGGCAGGCGATGGATAGTTTTTCATTCTGTTTTCACAGCAGTATTCAGAATAAAGGTTAGTTCAATCTTGAAAGATTTCATCAATTTCGAGTGAAATATTTTTTTTCACTAAAGACTTGTAAAAAAAAAGTTGAGTTTGAATTTTGGAAAAATTTTTTCACAGAAAATCTTAGAAAATTCGAAAACTGCCTTCCAATTTGGCAATCAAAAACAAAAAATTCCACTTTTTTAGGTTTTCCGCCATTTTGGAATATTTTTTCCAGAATTCTACAGAACAATTGAATTGACCACCAAAAACTACTAAGATGTGACCAAGAACTGTTATTTCAAAGGTCACACATGTATCTCGCTTATGCGTCGAAAACGGGGCATATGTCATAAGGCAAAAATGACTTTTCCAATGTCATCTATACGGCTATATATGTTTGACCAGTTTATGGTGAAACACCCTGTATAAATATATTTACAGGTTAGAATGAGTATATTAGTAGTTGTCAACTATTCTTTTACATTTTAGTTTTCTTGTGCCATAGATATCATGAAACTTCATACAACCTTCGTGTCTGTAATGAAACTGCTCAAATAATTCGAATCTGATCTGATGAGTATTCTTCTGATCTGTTGAGAGAAAATTTAGTTGTTCTAACTTCGACACCATCGGAGACCATTTTCGGTTGAAAATTTAAATAATACATGAAATTACTGATGAGTGAATTTTTCCTGGAAAATCTTGAAAATATTGTATGAGCAATCAAAAAAGCTCCGATTTCAATGATTTCGGTAACTTTTCAGAACATTTCAGATTGTATATGCCGGAATTTATCGGCGAAAACTGAGAAAGTAGAGATATAATTTTATTTTGACAGCATACCTATCAATGAATTTCCGCACCATGTTCCTACATATTCATTTATCCATTTTCTATATATATCCACGATAACAAGCATTCAAAAATATTTTGTAGATATGTAGGTACACCATACACACCGTTGTTATACCGTTGGTTATATTCTTCTTCTTGTGAATAATCGAATCTTTTTTTCAGGTATGATTCAACGAGAATTTATACAATGATTTGCCCATGGTGAGTGATTCAGTTAGAAAGCACAAGAATTGTTTATAATTTCACCCTCAAAAGAGTACCTCAGAAAATTAATTCGACCATATATGTACAAAAGCGACCATATATATTCAAGCGCATTAAAATCAGATCTTGAATAAAACTCTATGTTTGAGCTACGATTTTGAAAGGATGTTATGGCTTCCAGAAGCTCTTGTGTTCACCCTCAACCAGGAAGCCGATTGTGAACACAATAACATCCAAAAAAAGCTTGTAGATTCAGAAGCGGAATATTGCAGATTTGGAGTTCATTATGGAATCAAAAATGTTTCCATTTCAGAGTGTGGTTCAATCTAAGACAGTATGTAGTAATGATAGTAAGGATAACACACTATTGTTTCACGAAAAAAATTTCATTCAACTATCTATTTCGGCTATATGCCATCATCAGGCTGCCTGAAATACAAATAAAACATTACAATGAGTACACATTTCCTATTCAATTACATGCAGTAAATAAACAAAAAAAATAGTTCACGTATTAAAATACAAAAAATATCGCAGGTGGATTTATTCTTATAATTATTGCACTCACTGTGATCAGATTGAAAATTAGTATTTCATCAGAAGAATAAAGAAAAACTCTCAAGGTTTTTTTCCTCGAAAATTTTATATTTCAGTGAAGAATCACCTGATGGAATTGCAACTTGTTGATAATTTTGTCATTTATCATTCAGAACTCCACTTATAAAAGGACTGCCTCGGTAGCCTAGTCGACTGTAAAGGTGGACTGTGATTAGGATGCTGAAGGTACCGGGTTCGAATCCAGGCGAAGTCATGGATGTTGTGTAAAGTTTGGGGTATATGTTTGTGTGTCTTAAAAATTAAAACTGTCTATAGTTGAGAATGAATGAGAAGTATGCAATAAAAAATGTTACTATGATCTGTGTACATGGTTTAAGCCGAGGCACATTAAAGAGATGATGAATCAATGAATGGATGTCCACTTATGAAAGGGGAGTAATAATAACACACTATTGTTTCACGAAGGAAAACTTATAACAGCGATCGATTTCAGCTATATGCCCTGCCCTCATAATTCTGTCTGAAATACAAATACAACATTACAATAAATACACATTTTGTATGCATTCACATGCAGTAAACAAATATA